>OU015545.1:3764500-5200500 GCA_907165065.1 Caprimulgus europaeus | reverse complement strand
GCTGCTGCATTGAAAATAATAGTAAACCATTTTATTTTTTCTTTTATGGTGATAGTCTGTACAAAGAGATTTTGCTATAGTGGTATTTCCACTTGTAGTTGTGTATTTTCTTGGAGGAATAGAAGCAGTATGAACAGGAGAAACTTGGTGAATACAGGATGGTAACTTTAGGGGAGAGAGGGAGAGGGTTTATTCCAAGGGCTGGACCCGTCTGGTCATCCCTGTTCCTTTTTACGAGATTGCTCATTTCTGCAACTTGGCAGTGAGTGTGTTGTCTCAGTATCAGGCCTTGCTCTTCAGCTAATCATGCCTTGTAAGTGGGTTTTGTTTTTCGTGTGGCAATGACTCATTCTCCTAATAGGTCGATAATTTCACAGCTCCTTATCACTAGCTTGTCATTTGGAACAGAAGAAATACAACTGTTGAGTCTGTTGATTATCAGACTAAGAGGTGAAAGCACAGTGAACAGGTAAAGGCTGGGGAGGTGCAGCTCTTTCCTTTGCAGAACATCATTTTTTGAAATGCTGAAATTAAGTGACTTGGTTATGAAAGTCATGACAACGTGCTCCTGGAAAACACCTTCTGAAGGGGGTTTTGCAGATATTTGCAAAACCAATCTGGTTTGGTTAAAGAGTTGTTTTTTTCCCACAGGAGGGAAAAATGGGGCTAAAACAGGAGAATGTTATAAAGTTAAGCCTCACTGAAATGTAGCTTAGGCTCATTTTTAGTTGTACTAGTGTTCAGGATGTTCTCTGCATGTGTGTGCTTCCTGCATAGAAGTAACTGAGCAGGTTGAGCTTATGAGCCGTTTATTTCTGAACAGATCCGTTCAGATGTGTATAGCTGTAAATCCTGATCTCTCATTTTTTGTCTGGGAGCATTGGGACCATAATTGAAGTGGACTGAAGGCTGGTCTAGTAGCCCTGGGTTGTTCTGTGTTTACCTGTGACATTGGTTCTCTGTGAAGCTGCTTCACTTGCAGTGCTGTAGGGTCTCTGAGGACAGAAGGTGGTTTTGAGGTGTTAAGAGGTGTATGTGCAGTTCTGCAGGGGGTCATTGTACTTACAGCCAAAATATGCATATAGTTCTGAACACTTGTATTTTCAGGAAAGTGCTAGTAAACTGGAAGGGGCAAGAGAGCTCACTGTTATATCTTTAAGAGACTATGGGTATTAGTTTGTGGAGGACTGGTGAAAGAAAAATCATACCTTGAGTGAAAGAAAGGGAAGAGGAAAGTAATGTCCAGATTTGAAACATGCAAAAGTGAAAGAGGAGGTGAAGCTGAGCCTGGTTTAAGTGGGAAGAAATGCAGGAAATATACCAGGAAGAAAGTGAGGACTTGGTAACAGCACCCTAGGATCTGGCCAAAGGAGTAGTCTGTTGGACTGCAGTACTTGAGATGTCCACAGAGCTTCAGTTAGCTCTTGGGAGCATCCTCGGTAGCCTTTGAATTTCGGGTGATTAGCACTTGAGAGGAATAAACTACATAGTATTTGCAGAGTTTGTACCCTGTTGGAAGCAGCTTGGTGGAGGCTCCTTCCTGGGTAGCCTTGAGACATTTTAGACAGAAAATTGTAGTGATGGTGCTGCAAGGAGTGAATAGAGACAGGTTTGAAGAGTTTGCACCGGAACTTTGCCGCCCACAGTTGCTTTTTGTGTGGGAATATAGTGATTTTTTTCTATTTATTTATTTATTTTAAGAATTTTGCTGTGGGGTAGGTTCTTCAGCTCTTCCTACCTGTATGTGGGCTGGGAGCCTGTATAAAAGCCTTGAGTGCTCTTGTTCAGAGTTTGGAGTGGGCTGTGAAGCAGGCAGGGGAGTAGGGACATGCTCAAGAAATGCTTCTTCATGGCTGGAATAGTGTGAAGAATGGTTTTATCTTTTTCTGAAATAACCAAAGAATCAAGCTCCCACCTAGGAATTGAAACTTCACAAACCATAATTTAGGAGTGGATTCATGAGATCCGAGTGTTATTATGGTGTTAGTGTTCTGCATCTGAGCAAAATGTTGCTGTTGTTGATGGCTGTGATCCTGTTGCAGTGAACACACTGTACGGGATGGCACATTTAGGAGGTGTTTGCAGTGTTCCCCATCCTGGCATGCAGACCTGCTGCTCCAGGTCTCCTGTGGAGCAGATCTTCATGCTGCTCCTGGCCCCACAGCATTAGGAAGGCACAGTGATTCAGAGAGTGGTTTCCAGCCCCAGGAAGTGGGAGATGAAGGGTCTGTTTCTCGCTCTGCCACTCGGCGTAGCTGCAGAGTTCTGCAGTATCATTTTCCTATCTGGAAAACAGAAGTAATGACACTCTACACACATTGTCAGCTATGCACTGCAAATATCTATGTAAACTAAAGCACCTGTGAAATGTTTTCACTTCCTGTCCAGTGTAGTCCAGATGTCCCCTGCATAGTCTGAGTTGTTTAGCTCTGTGGAAAAGCTAAAGCTACCTAAAGGTATCTTAAGCTCTTTTCTTTGGAGTACTGAAGCACACACATCTAACATTGCAGTTTATTACCACTTTGTACCTGTGTCCTTTTCCCATCAGATTCTTTTCAGCATCCTTGGCATCCATTTGTAGTGCAAATGGCTTATATGAATAGGCTTCTTGTCACAATGGTTGCTGTGAAATGCTGCATTTGCCGTAGTGGTGTTGAAATTGGGGAACCTGGAGGAATGTTTCCTTGAAAGCTTCAGTATCTGCAGTGTTTATGAACTTCAGGCTTATCTGAACTGCTTGTAATCTTATTAATGGTTTGAATCAGTCTGCATCAGTCCTGATGGCTGTGGGAAACTGGACAAATCTGATAAAGATCTATTCAGCTCTTGCCGGGGCAGCTTTGTACCCTGCAGTGTGTGTGTTGGTGCTGGAGTGTCTGGCTGTAAAGGTGCGGGCTGGAGGAGCTCCCATCAGTGCCTTGAGGGATCTGCTCGGCAGGGGTGTACAGGACCCTCTCCCTTGTGTGTGCAGTGAGGGATTGGTGTTTGCTGCCTGCTGATTCATATAATTGGGTTCTATCTCTAGTCTTTCTCTTCATAAAGGTAACCTTTTGTGCATAACCTGAGTGGGAGCTGAGGCCCTGAAGTTAGCGGGCAGCCTGAGAGTGAGGAGAGGTGTTACCGAAGCCTGGATCTGGTAGTGAGGTTCATTGGCACAAGGCAAACACCCACAATTCCAGTGTGATCCTTCTTGAGACTGTAGAGAAAACAGAGCTGCTTACTCAACAGCTGATGGCATTTGTGTGGAAAGAGCTATATCTGTTCCTGAGAAAAGAACTGTTAACCCTAAAGACTGCCAGCTTTGCTCTGATTTCATCTCTTGAAGCTTTGACATCTCTGATTTCCTCCCTGCTTGTTTGCTATAAGACCTACGTTCACTGCTGAGAGATGAAGTTGCTGAGCTTGGGACCAGGTAGAGGATTTGTAAAATGTTTGTGACTTCACTATAAGAATTTATGCCTCAGAGTCTGTCTGTTCTCTGTCAGCAGTTGATCGTGGTCCTTCTGCTTATCCTTGCCCTGGCTGTGTAGGGCTCTCCAAGGCGAGCTGTGTCTAATGACTCGGAGGCTTCTGAGCCTGGCAAGGTTTGTAGATAGGGGCATCAGAGACAGTTTGTGCTGCGGCTTGTCTCATTGAACACCTTTATGGCCTGGATAAGAAAGCAGCAATTGTGAAGTTGGTAGTTGGTGCTTCGTAAGATACCTTGCTGCCTCCTTGCAGTAATCAATTCCTGATTCTGAGGGGTATGAAAGCTCTGCAGTGCTTCCTCTCAGCTTAGACATACAGTTATTCCTTTCTGACAAGCTGGCATCAAGGGCTCAGTTCCATCTTTACAGTGTGATCGGGCAGATGGGTAGAAAACAGGCTCCATTTCTCTAGGGGCTGCTGTAGGCAAACACTCCTTTCAAGAAAATAATTTGCTCCACACCTTGGGTTTTCTGCTGCTTGAAAAGGAGGGCAAGTTTCATGAGCACAAGCTCTCGTAGGTACTTTCTGTGGGCTGTGGGAGAGCTTTCTGGCTGTTTTTTTTTTTTTTCCTGCTCCATGCCATAGTCTTGCACCCTCAGGATGAAGTATTTCTTATCTCTGCATCCTCAGTTTCTGGAGATCACGGCTCCTTTTCAGGGTGTGGCATTGTCTGTCCAGCTCTTACTGAGAGGACCACAGAACCTGTTAATGTTTTTATGTAAATACAGTTGAGCTCTTCTCCAGACTCTGGTCTGCTTTATCTGTTTTACAGTAAGTTACAAATCCACCGTTCCTGGCTGTCTTTATCTGCTGCCTGCCTTCCCAGCACTGGGAAAGCTGTTTAGCAGAGACATAAAGCTTCTGTATTTCGCAGACCAAACCTGAGATTATGGAGATCTGTTTTCTCTATAACTAGGCAGTGGTTCAGTAACAGTAGTTGTGATTCCCAACCTGTTGATACATTTATAAGAGGGGGCAGCAGGTGAGCTTGGTGAAGACAGATGAGAAAATGTGGTCAAGACATTAGAGAATCATTTTTCTGCCCACCTCCCCCCAGATGTCATGTTTTAGCTTCACACCACAGAGTTAATGATAGGTATGCTGTCCAAAAGAGTGTGCTTCCCCTTCATGGTCCTGCTGTGTGTCTCAAATCCAGAGTGGCTTGGCGTAGAGAGGCCTGATGATGGGGCTGACCAGCAGGCTAGTCTTCTGGCAGACAGCCTCTGACAGTATTACTCAGCTAGCAGCATACCTTTGCAATAAATCATAGGAGATGTGATCCTGATCTCCTATTCCATGTTTTCACAAGGAGACAAGGTTCATGGGAGATACAGAGGAAAGCTGGAGTTGTGCAGAATTAAAAGAACTAGTACTTCCAAATAAACATGTTCAGCTAAACAAGGATGATCGCCCCCCTTGTAAATCAGGATCTGTCTTTGCTATGTGGTGTCTGTCTTTCCTCTGCACTGCAAACTGCTGACTCGCTTCTCCCTGTCTGGCAGGACTTGATGCCACATTCAGGATCTTGGCAGGCCCTTTTTCAGGTGTACCAACAAATCTTAGCAACTCCCTTTGGAAACAATGCAATAGAATGACAGCAAGTGTCTTTTTGTGGCCTAGACTCTTGCTACAGCCTCTGCTTGCTGCACAGCTCTTGTGCATTGATCCTGTTGACTTTGTATTTTGATGCTGATATTCTCTTGTTGCTCCTGTCCTTACTAAGCAGTCTCTCTTAGGAACTGAATGCTCTTCTGGTCCCTTCCCTGCTAGGCTGGTGGTCCCTGCCTGGCCCAAGCAGGGCTTTTACAGGGTATAAGTGCATCTGGCATCAAGCCCTGAGGGCAGCTGGTCACACTGTTTCACCAAAGCTCTTCCAAGGGCAACCAGTGGTGTCTTTCATCGCTGAGGCAGGTGGTGACCATTTCACAAATAGGTGATTCGTGGTGGGACACGTTCCAGGAGAAGCAGTGGTATCTCCCTGTTGACATATAAACGTTTAGCTGTGAGAAGTACCAGCAGAATTGACTGTGTATTTAAAGAAGAGTGAACATCACTAATCTTCTGTAAAACTATACTTTGTTTTTTTAAAAGGTTTCATGTTACCAGTAACGTTAGAAACCACAATAGAATTCAGTTGAACATCAACTCCAAACCCTTCTCTCTTGCCTTTGCAACCTGTGAGTTTCTGAACAATTTGTGTAAAACTTTCTGTCAAAAATCTTCCTCTTTCTGGAGAAAAGCCTTTTCAGTGTTATTTTCTATCCTATTGCTTTGTTTTTGTGTTTGTGACTGCTGTTGGGAAGCGTGCAGGGAGTGAAGGTCTGCAGTGGTCTTGGGTCCTTTGCCCAAGTGATTGTGCTCAATGTAGAGCTCGGTGGTGTGTGAGTAGCTGAAGTGATTCCTTCTAGTGTGTGTGTTTTACCTTTCATAAATCTGTTTGCCTTGCTCAGTTAAGGCTGGCTAACTTCCAGGTATTCCAGCTCCATTGAAATCTTGTGAATAAAACACCAGCAAGCCAGTCTCCTTCATACGTAGGTTTACAAAGAGCTTTGCAGACGGTCCTGTTTGTCAGGAGTCTGCCTTTGGCTGTGTTTTCAGCACAGGGGTTTCCAGTTGTTACCAGAGCCAGTAATTCAAAGTTTTCACATAGCTCTCTTTGCAGGTAGATCTCTGCTGTAGACTTGCATGCACTGGCACTTAAAATGCCACTGTTGCTTTCTCTGGGTTTGAACATACCTCTTTAAAATGCAGTTAAACACAGTCAATACTCACACGTGAAATCCAGGGCAGCGTGATGTGAACGTGAGGACTCCTGGGTAGTGAAGCTCTCTGCACAGGAAGTGATTCTGCTAGTTATTTGTGCCCCAGGGCCTCTAATGTACCTGGTCCTACTGCAGTATTTTCTGATTCCTTTGAGACAATCAGCAGTTTGCACTGTGGTGCTATCCCTGGATATTACAGGAGACCGTCCTAGTCCTGAGAAGAGGAAGAGCTACATTCCACGCTAAAACTGATAATGAACCTTTGCCCAAAGGCTTCTATAAACCTAGAGAGAAACCCTGCAGAAATGCTCATGATTTTTTTGTTTGTTTGGTTTTTTAATTTCTCTGTAACAGAGGATAATGCTTTCTTCAGGGTCAGCTGTTGGGCGCAGGGACCCTGAGCACAGGTCAGAAGCTTTGCCTAGACTGTCAGTTTTCAGTTGTTAGCATCGGCATGTGCCTTCTGGTTTAGCTCTCCTAATAATAAGCATGCAGGCTGGCAGTTCAGTTCTTAATGGGCTTGATTTTTATCAAAATGGCTTTGCTCTGTAAGACTGGGAGGCCTGGATGATCCCTGCCTGGATTCTGTGCCTGACTCTCTGGTGGGAAGATAGTCCAGTGTCGTGGCCAGCCTTGGGAGGCTCTGTGGCCTTTCTGAAGTGCTGTGGGTGACCTTGGTGCCAAGTGACCCCCCTGGCCAATACACCCACGGACTAGCTTAGGTCTGCAGCTGTCAGGAGGGACAGGCACTAAGGGATGTTCCGAGTGGGCTCAGCGCCTCTGCAGCCTCTCTGCACTGTGACCGTGTGGAGACTGCCTCACCTCCCCTTGGACTCCTTTTCCCCTTTGTAGTGCACATGTCGCACACAAACAAAGCTGTGCTTCACGTTTTCAGCTTCAGAGCCTTGATGGAGTTCAAAGTAACGTTCACATACCCAGACAGTAGTTGTGGCTGTCCCAGAAAATTTGACAAGGGGCTTTATCCCCACATGTCCTTAGCTCCTCTGCTCTGAAGTGGTTGTTTATTCCTCTCTCATCTTTCTAATGATAGAAGATGTAATCAAGAGGCAGCTGAGGCCGTTACAGAGCTGGTTGTCAGGGTTTCTCTTTGGCAGCGTTACTCTGCCTGCTGTTTGCATGTGGACTTTGAGGAACTTAGGGATTTTCTGTTAACCAGCTAACTCCTGAACCTGATGTGATAGTTTTTTGGTTGGGTTTTTTTTGTTGTTGTTGGTTTTGGTTGGGGTTTTTTTGTTGTTGGTTTTGATTTTTGTTGCGATTTTTTTTTTGCCTACTAGTTTTGTCTGATTTGAGTTTTCTAAACATCAAAGTAGAATACTTTAATTTTTTTTATTATTTTTTTTTGCTTGAGATTGAGTGAGGTTGGTACAGGGTTGAAGTGGTTTGCATAGACCCCGAGCCAGGCTCTCTCTGTGAGGATCCATATACCTGTAAAAGCCAGGGGCTGAGCTCCTGCCAGCGCAGCTGAGGGCTGGTGTGCTGCACCCTCTGCTATTCCCTCTGGTCCAGGGCTCCCCACAACTCTGCCAGTTCAAACACGTCCTTGTTCTCAGTCCAGCTTCTACTTCCCTGCCAAATCCATGCTAATCTGTTTTTTCTCCCTTTCTTTTTTATGTCTAATAAAATATAGTGGAAATGAGCAAGTGAGGGAGGAGCTATTGTTTTCTTTGGCACTTGGTGACCATCTGAGCAGAGATGGAACCAGACTGGAGCCAAAGATCAGTTTGCTTCTCTGCAAGCAAAGGAGCCTCAAGAACACCAGCCAGCCCTCTTGCCTCCACAAGCCTTTGTGCTGCAGCCACACACAGTGGTCTGGCAAAGTGGCTCTGGGGGGCTTCTTCTGGAGCTTGGTGTTTTTCCTGATGTTTGTGATCTCTGCTTTCCATCCGTGATGGACTAATCCTCTTACCTGGAAATCATGTTTGATAAGGCATTGCTGGTGGAAGTTGTAGCTTCTGGTCAGATACAGTTTCTTTCAGAAAGAGTGATTTCTGACTGAGTTTGAAAGTGCTTTCAGCTGCATGAGTTTCAGAAAGGGTGGGAAGGGCCAATGTACATAGCATTTTGTTATTCCAACACAAAGTTGCAACCAGAAGATGGGACCTAACAGATGGTATAATAAAACTGCCAGCAGTTTCAGGCTTGAAGTGAAATTTCAGGCTTGAACAAGAAATCTGGAAATTAAATTACGTATGAAAAGGTTAGATTAAACTCCTAGATTTGAGAAAATTTAGAACAGAGAATTATGCTTAAAAAAATGAAAAAGTCAATTGAAAGTAAGTGAAGTTTCTTTTCTGACATGTAAGTTGACCTACAGTATGTGCATTCCCCATGTTTCAGCTTTGCCCTAGGCTTTGAGAGCCAAAAAGTGAAGACTGCCTGCATGATGGGTGATAATCACAGCATGTTGTGCCAGCAAAGATCAGTGACAAATTAACAAACCACGTCCATTGTGAAAAGTATATTTATAGCTAAAAATGGTGTTGAAGGTGCTAGCAACAGAGAAATGTAATCTTTTTTTATAAAGAGTTTCCAGGATTCATAGTAGAACTGCTGAACCCACAGGTTCAAGAGTCTGAACCTGTTTCATTTGAGCAGGTTTTTTTGACTCTCTTACTCTCTCTCATGTCCCGGCAGGGAATTTGAAGAAATAACTGTTGCCTTCAGGTGATGCTTTCAAAGCATTAATTGCTGGTATGAATCATTAACTGTGGCCAGTGTGGAACCATAATCCTAAACATTACAAACCCAACTACTAGTGCTTCAGTGGGCAACCCAATGATAAATTCCAGTGTGGTATAACATACAGTGCTTTTCTGTCATTTATGTTCAGGAATCATTGTGCATAACTGCTTAGTGCTAGACTTACTCTTTTAAAGCAAGGACTATGTTGACCACCCTCTCCTGTATTCTCATTCTTAAAGAAGCTCACCTCTTTCAGCACTGTAGTGGCAGAAAAAAACCTGATGCTGTGAGAAGTGTGTTGCTGCAGTTCTTTTCATTCAGTTTATGAATCTTAAATCCCACAAACTCCTTGTGACTAAAGGGGAAGGAGTTAAAACCCTGTAGCTTAGCATGTCTGTTCGCTGAATATCTGCAGTTCTAGCAGCTGTACGTGTTTTACTTTTTACTTGTCTGTAGCTAAATAATCAATTTGGCATTTCCCTGGTTTTCTTTCATCAAAAGGCAGATCGGGAGCGGCGCAGAGAAATTTCCTTACTAGATGACATTTCATCGCAATGTCCGATCGTTTGGGGCAAATAACCAAGGGAAAGGATGGGAAAAGCAAGTACTCGACTCTCAGCCTGTTTGATAAGTATAAAGGAAAGTCAATAGAAGCTATCAGAACTACAGGTAAGAAATACCTTCAGAAAGCTCCTTTTGATGTCTTCCAAGAGTGTTGTTGCAGAGTGAATTCAGGCTGTTGGCCCTGTGGGTAGGTTGTCCAGTGAGAAGCAACTGGGCTGCAGAGCTGTTTGTGCTGATGTCTAAGCCTGTGTTTCATCAGGACTTCAGGGAAAATGTGGTTCTTTTTGCTGCTTTTATTGTAGAGACATGGAGGAATTGCAGCAAAACAGCTGGGGGACTGTTGGCCCTTTTGTTTAGCCTGTGTCCAGGCTGCAAAGTAGTCAGGTTGCAAATGTGAGTGAAAGCCTTACTGCAGCCTTAGGCTGTACCAGGACAGGGCAGTTAAGCTGACTGAAGTGCCTTAAGTTGAGAGTGAAGGACTGAAGGTCTCTGGGGAAGAATGTGAAATAGTTTTGCAGTGGAGATATGACCAAAAGTAGATGGTGGGGTCAAAAATAAAACAGAAACATTGCCTGGACTGGCTCTGGATTTTGTATGGAAGGAGAAAAACAAAGAAAATACATTACCACCTTGATAAACCCGATCTGGTGGGTAGAGCTGGAAAATCTAGACCTCAGGTCTCCTGGGTTAGATTACCAGTCTGCCTGCTCAGAGGTGGACTTGGATTGCCATTTCCCCAAGCTGTGAGAGGACAGTGCTGCTTCTCCTTGGTGAAATGAAATATGAGTATCTGCACAGGTAGTTAAAAGACTCTGTGGGCATTTTCTGTTAGGGAGAATTATTTCTTTCTCCCTCCTGACTGTTGTAGGAGGCTGCCTGTTAGCCAGCTGCTACAACAGACGGCTGCCTCGCCGTGGTCCTCTGGGAAGTGACCTGTATGTTGACATAGCAGCAGTGATGCTGCTTGTTGTACAGTTCAGCTGGGACTGCACCTGGCCACACTAGGCTAATTAAGGTTACTTATCTAGCAGGATATGGCCCTCTATGACCTGCTGTTGTTCCTTTCTCACTAGTTATTCCTAGACATGGCTTACAGAGTCTTGGGAAAGTTGCTGCTGCCCGGCGCATGCCACCTCCTGCAAACTTGCCTAGTTTGAAGTCTGAGAACAAAGGAAACGACCCCAACATCATTATAGTACCCAAGGACGGTACAGGATGGGCAAACAAGCAGGATCAGCCAGACCAAAAGAAGTAGGTAGAACTATTCTTTGCCAAGTTTTGTCAGGCAAGCAGCAGCAGTTGTGCACTGCTGTGCTGTGTGTTGGACCTTACAGTGATCAGTTTCTGTGGTCCATGCCAGTGTAGAGTCAATGTTAGCTTGATCTTTTAGCAACTCCTATATTGTCGGAGCTGTTTGTCTTCTTGCCTTCCTTCCACTTTGGTCTCACCTCTGTTACCTCTTTTTCAGTTCCAGTGCGACGGCTGCACAGCTGCAGGAGTCGCTGCCGCAGCAGGGTTTGCAGAAATCTGTCTCCAATTTGCAGAAGCCGACACAGTCAATCAGTCAGGAGGTAGGTGCAAGTGATCTCTGTGACTGCCATCCTGCTTCCCCTGTCCCCAGACAGCTTGAGGGTTTTCTGTAATTGTCTTTGTGGCCTTGCACAAGTAAGAGTCAGCAGACTGCAATTTACAGAACAACTCCTGTGTAGTCAATTCTACAAGAATTTATTCTCTTGACTGCAAGTTACTGTGCCCCAGGAATGCTGTGCTGCAGTTATAGTTCTGTACATGTTACCACTGTACTTTTCAAGTGTGTGCAGAAAGTAGCTTCAGTCTAGAAGGAGTGGCTGGAATGTGGGATGGCTGGTTAGCACTTCTAAACTCTTTCACTTTGGGTCTAATTCAAGTGTCACTTGGTGACAACAGATCCAGCTCTTGCTCCCAGCTTAATGAGAACTCGATAAGAGGAGATCTGGTCCTGTGGGAGAAGTAGCCAGTGTCAGGACCTGAAAATGCTACTGGCAAGTAAGAAAGCTTCCCCAGAGAGTGCAGGGACCTGGCCCATCTGTGCTGCAGATTTCACACTTTTAGTTTTAAAAAAATTTCCCAGCCCTTGAGGCTCAGGGAAATCGGGAGAGGAGTTATGTTTTGAAGAGGAAAAGAGTGGTTAATGCATGAGGAAGTAGGGTAGCCTTCAAGCTGAGGTGTAGCATGGAACAAGTCTAGAAGATTAAGAGGGGCCATTTGGGAGAATGCAACAGAACAAAAGGAAAGCTTGATTAGAGAGAAGAAACCAAGAGGAATAGTTTGAGGAAATGGTGAAGATAAGTGGAGGAGAGATGAGAGGTGGGGCGGAGAAGAGGACTTTTGCTGTAGCATCATGGTGCACTGGGGTGGAGAACGGCTCATTGTAGCCCCAACAAAAAGCTGAGGAGACGTGTGGTATCCACTGACCTCTGTGTGATCTAGAGGTCTGAACTGTAGCAGATGCCAGCCAGGAAATGAGAAACAATCATGAGACTTCACTGATCTGTGGGTGTTGGGGTTTTTCTTTGTGTTTTGATTTGTTTTCAGAGTACAAATTCAGTGCCAGGTGGACCAAAATCATGGGCACAGCTGAATGGAAAGCCAGCAGGACAAGAAGGTGGTGAGTATAATAAAAATGGAGCTGGGTATGTGTCTGCTTCTCCCAGACAGACATGAGATGGGATGGACTACATTTGTTTCTGCCCTCCCTGTCTAGACTGATAGGGAATGGGACACAGCTGTCTTAGTTACAGTGCAGTGAGGCCGCATGAGTCTTGTTTTCAGTCTGCATAGTGTGTTGGCTGGAATGATGTAACTGCATCTGTGCAGGTCTGCCAGTGCAAGAGACAGCTTGAACAGAGTGCATGTCATCACCACCTTGAACCAGAAGGATTCATGCACGTGGGAAGCAGTGGGGAGTTCTGGAAGGGGGAGTTTTGAAGGAGAAGGGAAACATTTGCCCCCTCCTAAGCATCTTCAATCAGCCCAGAGCAGTGCGTATAAAGGTGCAGAAAAGGGAGTGGAAGAGGGGAGGGATTGATTAAGAAGAAAGGAGAAGAGAGGACATTGGAGACTGGAAATATAGGCATCTCCTTGGCTGGTAGCATGGGGAGCTTCACCTACTTAGGTGGTCAGAAGTGAGGCCGTAATGATAGTACTCAGGGAGGCTGAACACAGCATCCTTGGTCCAAGGGTATTAACAGTCTCAGTGGGTGGAAGTGGCATTGAAGCTGTTGCTTGTACCTTGGCTGAGGCCTTTCTAATAAGTCTCTCTGAGTAACTGTGCTGCTAATGGTTTCTACTTGACTGAGAATCCTGAAGCAGTGTTAACATAAACTGGGAGTTTAGTTGTCTTGAGATACATCTGTTTCCACACAGGAGCTGGTTTCCAGCTGCACTGGGTACTACCATTAAAACTGGTGTGAGTAACAGCTCAGTTCCACTGTTCTAATGTGAACAGACCTGGAACCATTCAGTTGTCGAATGAAAATGCAGAGATTTGAAAGAATTGAGACAACTGTAGATTGCAGATACGGAAGGGATAAGCTTATCCTAAATTAAACAAGTCCTTTAATGAGAAGAGGGAGTTTCTCAAAGGCTAAATGTTAAAGCAGAGACTTGTGCTTGCATGAGGCTGGTGGCCAATGCAAAGACTGTTTCTTGTTTGGTTAATTGGTACTTTTTTGAGACTGCTGTGTGGACTTCCTGTACAGTTGTTTTGAAATCTCATCGTCTAACAATGTTCTTAAAGATTTTTTGAAAACTCATTCTAGGTCACACTTATCATTATAGAGTTCTCAACCCAAGAAAAGAGTTGCATATGTGGCTAAGAGCAGCTTAATTAGAAGGTAATTGAATCACAGAAGCATCAGAAATCTGGCTGAAAGGACTTAGGCCATCCCATCCTCGCACCTCCTCTCCAGTTTCATTGAACAATTGCTTTTCCTTCTAAGGAAAACGGCAAAAAATCTTTACTGTCATTCTAGTTCAGTAGAATAATGAAGTAGAAATCAGAACTCTCAGCACACCTCAGATATTTTGTGCTGTATTTGAGAAACGTCCTTCTTTTGTATTCTCATCTGTCCAAAATATTTGAAGATGTTACATGCAGCAGTTGCAGTGTCTCCCCTGGGAATCTTCAGATGGGAAGTCTTGTACAGCGTGCAAGTTCCAGAAAGTGAAAATTACTTACAGAAGCCGATCGTTCTTGACTCTTTAGGCCAAGCAAGGATAAAAATAGACGAGACTCTTCTGTCAGGTCTTCAGTACTCATTGCTGATATTTATAACATGGTAATTCTGAAATGCTGTTTTTAAAAAGAGTATTAGCCAAGTAACACCAAGAAATGATCCTCAAAAAAAGCAATTTTTTTGATGTTTAGTAGTGCAGTAATGCTGACAATTTTATTCAGTGTTATCTTTCCAGCAGATTTAGGAGAATTGCTGTGTTTTGTTTTCCGGTCACTGGTAGATCTTTCAAATGGACAGAAAGCTGTCGTTCCAAGGTGGCTGATGATTTGGGAAGACAATTTGCCAGTGACTAGAAATGAACCTGGCCTGATCTGGCATATGATCTGTATCTTAAATGCTGCAGCAGGGAGGAGAGTGGGGTATAGCATATAGCACTTGGTCCTGATCTGTGGTCTTTCACGGAGTATAATATAGCCAAATATCTTAACAGTAGACTTCCACAGTAGATTGAGATCTGAGCAAAAAGAGTCTGAATAGAAATGTGAAATACTTGATAACAGGGTATCATCTATAAGCGACCTTGCAGAATTTATATCTCTGCCTCAGTCTGATTTTTGTACTTTACAAAAATAATTGGAAGCTGAGAAAGTTCACTCTGACTTTGTTGAATGTAAGAATTTAAATGAAGATCCCAAGTTAAGAGCGTAGGAGTACTGGGTGAGGACATGTGTTGTCATGTTGGTGGCAGTGTCTGAGTGTGTTTTGGAAGTGAGCTGAGGTGCTGGTACGATAGTAATTTGAGTTTAAATATGTTGGAGGCCCAGATTCTCGGGAAGCACATTTTCCAGGCTGATCTCTTAAGGGAATTGAAAGAGTGGAAAGATCTTCTCTGAGTCCTATGCTTATTTGTCTGACAGGTTCAAGGGCCTCAAGCCGACTGTTATCCTTCTCTCCCGAGGAATTTCCGACGCTGAAAGCAGCTGGCGAGCAGGACAAGGTTGGCAAAGAAAAGGGCGCCTTAGATCTGTCGTATGGGCCAGGACCAAGCCTCCGCCCCCAGAGTAAGTGAATGATTGTGTCTTTTTGCCTTATCCCAGCTCATAACCCCATAGACTGTGTTTTGGGCAGGGGGATGCCAGTTCACAGTAGTATCAGATTCTCCATCCTTACATTTCCTTTTATCTTTTTATGAGCTCACATGTGTCAGGCTGCTTAGCAAGTGACCACAGATTCACATGTAGTGCTGATGTTCACTGGCTGAGTTCTGTGGTCCAGACAGCCAAGTATGGACTGTCATCTACTACATTGTTTAATTAAAATTGCTATGTTCTGTTGCAAAGCAGGCCCCTTCCCCCTGGGTTAGTAGAGTCATAAGTGAAATGAATGGGTGGTGTGATGTGGCTTCTCTTTGAATGTTTGTGCATGATCTAATTGGTTTTAACTCTGCAGGGTAAGGACTGTGGAGATGGGGAGCAGAGTTGGTTGGAATTTAGGCTTATTGATAAATAAGGACACCACTGATAAACACATTTGGAAATTTTCCTTGGTCCCCAATGTTTACATACTTAGTTTGTAATTAGGGCTTGACCAGAGTATTTGAGTTTTGAGACTTTCTGGCCGAGTGACTGTCTGCATTTACAAGTGTTAACATAATTATTACCTCTTTTCCAGATGTCACCAGTTGGAGGGAGGGCGGTGGGAGGAACATCACCTCTGCCACATCTCTGACCGCCTCCCCTGCTGAGCTGGGCAGCAAGACCTCTAGCCCTGGAGACGGAGCCCCCTCCTCAGTGAGTGCCAGCGATCCGAAGGAGCCATCTCTCCGCCCAGCTCAGCCTGTCCGCAAAGGGGCTTCGCAGTTCATGGGAAACGTCTACCAGCCACCTACATACCATGACATGCTACCTGCTTTTGTAAGTTGCCCTTGTCCTTGCTTCTTATAATATGTGCATGGTTTTTAGTCTCCCCTGTTGGGCATTTACCCTTTTGTGCCAAAATAGTGTAGCACAGCCTTGCTCAGCCTAAGGAGAAGTTGCTGCTTTCCCTTTAGAGCTGAAGAGAGTGGCCACTAGCACGTGGCCTGTTAGGCAGCCAGACGTGGAATGTATGTTTGCCCTTTGTGTGGATGCAGTTACCGTGCTCATGTTGTAACCTTCCTGTGTCAAGGAGGAAAACCAGACTATTCTGCTTTGCCTTTCCAGATGTGTCCACAACAGCCATCTGAGACCCCTGCTTCGCTGGACCGAGGGTCTTTCCCCCTTCCTCAGCTTCGGCTTGAGCCCCGGGTACCTTTCAGACAATACCAGATGAATGACCAGGATGGGTAAGGCTGCCGTGACTGTCCCACTTGAGAGGCAGGTTCGGGGTGTGACATGAACCTTAAACTATGCAAGAATTTGGGCCAAGGATCCAGTTGTGTGGGTGAAGCTGCAGGCAGCTTGATCTTTACCCAAAGAGGCAGTGCTTTGCTTCAGCTGCAGCAGCACCTGAAATGTTGGAGGACTGCAAGCACTGTGTGTCTGAAGAACTGGTGGATGTGAGAAGTAGTTGTGTCTGACTCTGGACTGGAAGGGTTGCAGCTCTGATCTATAAGCCCCAGGAGGTGTGTACCAGGTAGACAAGGGGAAGAAACTTTGCCAGATAGGGAGAGAAACTTGGAGCCCTTGTATACAGGTGAATGGTAGAAAAGGACTGATTCACTCTTACAAACTCAGCTCTATGTTCTTTGCTGCTTGCTGTTTCTATCCATTTCTTTGCATTTCCCTGTAGAAAAGAGAACAGGCTCAGCCTGTCTCGCCCAACACGTCCAGTTCGGCAGCAAATTGAGCGAGCACCTCGGCCCACCATAATCAATGCAGAGAACCTAAAGGGGCTGGATGAACTAGACACTGATGCAGATGACGGATGGGCAGGTAAAGTGCTTCCATTCTCTAGCTTCAGGCAGCAGCCTAGTAGGTGAAGTAAAGTCGTTACTCCTCCCTGAAGTATGAAATAGCCAGGATGTTCTGGAGGCTCTGTTTTACTGCCACAGAAGGAAGGAGGGGAAGCAAAGAGTGGTCTGTGTAGTTGTGAAATTGCTTTTGGTGTAAATGATGACACAATGGATCCTTCTGATCTTTCCATCACACTATACTCAAGGAACTGGATCTGAAGACTCCTAAAACCTGAAAGCACCAAACAGCAGGAGGATACCAGCATGGCTGCTGGGAAGAAGAGTTAGTCCTGCCTTGTCAGTTGTGACGTTCTGTATCCAATTAGCTTGGTGACTGTCTCCTCATTTGCAGGCCCCATTCCCACACTTCTTGCTGCTCCTCTTCTGGGACCAGCTCAGCTGTTCAACAGTGTGGGTCCACACTACTCATATCACTTCCAATACCTCTGGTGAACATTCAGCTTTCCAAGTAGTTTATGCCAAGCCTGTGCATTCCCTGGTTTAGTCCTAGAGAGGGCATAAGCTTTGTCAGGACAAGGGACCTGTTTCTTTCTGCTCGTATATCCGTTCTCCAATTCTTCCTTCATAGGCATTCATGAAGAAGTGGATTACTCTGAGAAACTGAAGTTCAGTGAAGATGAGGAAGAAGAAGAAACTGTTAAAGATGGACGACAGAAGTGGTAAGAAGTGTCTGTATTTGCAACTACAGTTATTTCAGTTAAAGTAAACAATACCAGAATCTTTTTAAAACTTGTTCTACGTGCTGAGGCTTGATCCCCCTGATTTGTGTATTCCACTGGCCATTGCTTAGGTTGGCTTTACGGATGTGCATAGCTTTTGAAGCTGAGTGCCAGAATGCCAGCTTTTTTTCCGCCTCCCCTTTCTGTGTCTCACCTTTATCATACTGCACAATAGTGGTGTTAATCCTTATGCACTTTAGGAGGAAAAGTGCATTGCTTATTCTAGTGGCTTTTTGGATCTTTTCTTTCTGTTACAGTCAGTTACCTTTGCCACTTGATAAGGTTGCAGGTGCTTTTTAAGGCGAGTAGCAAATGTAAAAGCAAAGCTGTTCGTATGACAGGAACAGCTGGGATCCCAGAAGGCAGCGACAGTTGTCCATGAGCTCTGCAGACAGTGCAGATGTCAAACACACCTTGGAGGAAGGAAAGAATTGGAGTGACTCAGCTGGCTTAGCCCGGTCAGTCCGGAAAGTGCAGGATTCACAGCAGCCTCCGAGGAAGCTGAATGGCTGGAGCTCTGCATCTGAGTACCAGGTAGGTTGAACTGATGTGAGTGGGCTTGTGCTGCTGGATGCAAGGCATCACTGTCCTGAAGAGCCCAGTTTGCCATTTTATTGAAAACAGAATACTGATTCATTTCTTGATTCTTTGTTTATATCCAGCTGGAGAGAAATCCATCTGCATAGCGCTTCCACTAGAGAAGTTGAAACTGGTCCAGAGCGTTGAGGTTGTCAGACAGTGATAAAACTGAGATACTGAACAAGATAGCAATAACTACCCATGAAAACGGGGCTTTGTGTGCACAGAGTAGAGGGGAGGGAGTCAGGAGGGGATTTTCTCATGTGGGATGCAAAGCGCCATATACTGGAGATGTTTAGACCGTGTTTATTGAAGAACGCTTTTCCTTTAGCAGAAGCCTGCAGTGGGAGGTACTCTCAAACAGCAGTCCCTTGAGGATAAAGAAGAAAAGGTGCCACTGAGACAGAAGTTTGTGCACTCTGAGATCTCGGAGGCTGTTGAGAGAGCCAGGAGGCGACGGGAGGAGGAGGAGCGGCGAGCCAGGGAGGAGCGTCTGGCAGCCTGCGCTGCAAAGCTGAAACAACTTGATCAGAAATGCAAACTGGCTCAGAAGAGTGGGGAGACCCAGAAACACACTGAGAATGAAGACCTGCGACCGCCAAGCACAGAGAGAAATGCTGTGCAAGAGAATGGGCATGCTTTCCATAGAGGTAAAGAAATGCTGCTTGCCTCACTTTGTAAAAACTGTTTTTTTGCTGTCGTGCTGATCTCTTAACTGAAGTAAACAAGATGGACAAAGCTCTCTAGATCTGTTAAAGCAAATAAGGGAGATTGTGTGACGTGCTATATATGATTGTAATAAAGTTCAACCATGTAACACAGTCAGGACAATCCCCAACTGTATATGTTGTGGTAGTACACTCATAAGCCCTGTCATGAGCAGCGTTCTTCAAAGCTTATTTTCTTTTCTGCAGCCACCCCTGAGTTTCATACACAGGAAGTCTCTGTTGGCTATTTGGAAGAGGAGACTCCTGCCCCAGCAGCAGCAGCCGCCCAAAGCAGCAGTGAGGAGGAGCTCAGAGAAGCTCCTTCCCCAGCACAGGAATTCAACAAATACCAGAAATCTCTTCCCCCACGATTCCAGAGGCAGCAGCAACAACAGCAGCAGGTAATAGGTGTGACACTCCCACCCCTCTTCCTTGGACCAACCACCAAACCGTTGTGTTTGCTTGGTTCTCAACACAGTCACACAACCAAATGTCTTTGGGCTGGGAGGTGGTAACTGGGAGTTTTGCAGTGGCCTTTGACAGATGTATCCTGTCTGACAGGGTAAAAGGGCTCTGTATAGGTCACACGAATTTTTTGTGCATGCTGTGTTGCTGGAGCTGTTGTGGTAATGAGGGCTTTCTGTGGCTGGGAAGAGGTGTGGGCAGGCCAGGTTTGTCACTTGCTTGGGAGAAAAGTAGACACTGCTGTTGGAAATGTTGACTTGTCTGGCATGGTTGTTTCAGTGTCTCCTGACAATGTTGACGCTTAGGACTGCGTGGTTTGCAGCAGAGCTCTGGTTTGCAAATGTGTGTATGCATAAGTTGGGATTTTCCCCTTCCCATGTCCAAAGTCAAGAGAGTAGCAGTGGCTGCCTTGGTATGTGCTGTAGGCCTGATCCCGTGAAGTCTCTAATGCCTTTAGCTGGCAGTGAACCTCTGTTCTTATTCCCTGGCACAAGATGGGAGCTGCTGTTCTTCAGCACTGCTGCAGTGACAAGGAGCTGAGTATACAGGCCAAGGGAAGGGAGAACCTTTGGGAGTCAGCTGCTTAAATTTCCTTTGTCCTTGCTGTGCCCTTATCCTGTTAGGTACAGGCAGCCATTTTTGCCGGGGTCAGCTGTGCTTAGGTTGGCAGGTGGTTGGACTCTGCTTCTGGGGTGAATGTGAGAGCTATGAAGTGTCACGCTTCTTGTTCCACCTCCTGTCTTTACAGAGAGGTGGTCCTCTACATCTACCCAACTTTTTTTCTGTGAGTCTCTTTCAAATCACTATTTTCTTTGCACCATAAATATGTTTGGTCTTAACCATTTCATTTTTGTTTCACTGAAAGTTCTCTTCTGGAGCTCTGGGAGACCAGCCTGAGCTGCTTTGTATGTCTTGCATCTTTCCCAGCTTAATAGTGCTGTATGTGCCATACACGGTGTTCAGCTCTTCTTCCAGATGCAGTGAGCCTCCTCCTTAGGGCAGCAGAGTCAAAGTAAAGGACAGAATATCCAGGCTTGAGATGATGCAGAGTTAATTGCCATTCATTGTAGAATAACCACTTGAAATACAATGTAATCAACGCTGCTGCAAACCTTAGTGAAGAGCTCACAGTTACCTTTTGCTTGGAAGCTCAGTAATTGTTCTCTTATGGCTGTTCCCCTCTTGTTACTGGGCAGTTGACATTGTCATCATTCAGATGTACAGTAGCAAAAACTGCTAATGTTGCTCTTTAAAAGAGATGCTTTTAAACTAAAAATAATTAGATGCCTCTTCTGTCATGCTAATAATACCACAGGTCATTACTACTGGAAGAACATGAAATTTTCATTGTGTTCTCTCTTATCCTGTGGGTTGTTAGTATGTACGAGGCAGTTTGTATTTTGACTGGCTTGTATTGCTGCTTTAGTAGCAGTGGTTCCATGAAAAGAACAAAATACAAATTAGTGTTGGTATCATTAATGAAATGCTTTCTCCAGGGTACTGGAGCACTGAATAACTCTGACATAATCTTTGTATTTATCTGAGTTTCTCTTTTGTCATAATGGTGTGTCAGGTTCAGATTTAAGGGTGCCTCTCTTGCTCTGCAGTAAGGGATTGTTTTTTCTTATAAACAATTACACTATCTGACACTGTAAGGGAAGATGGTGGAAAGTTTGACAAGTCAGTAGATGTATTCCATATTAGTTGGATCTGTTTACCTGTTCAGAGCTGTCTTTGGTACACAAAGCTCCCTTCACATACAGGTTCTTCTTGGACCTTTAGCAAAAGCTATATGTCAAATCAGATTAACATAGTGACAGTCCTCAGCTAAAGGAAGGTGGGCTGGCCATGTGGGAGATGGGAAACAATGCAAAGGTGTCAGCCTGTTTCTGGAGGATGCACAGGAAATAGCATAAAATATTAACAGGTCCCTTAATTGAGTTTAGAATGTCCTTACCTAACCGGTTTGGCTAACACGAGTAGAGCTAATATACATGCACACAAAAAACCTTAAAATTACATTTCCTACAAAGAGCAACATCTTCTAAAGTGTTTGGTTCCAATGAGGAAACTGTGTTTGACAGAAAGCTGTCCTGTATCTCATAGAAGTGTTGAGAAAGTGCAAACTCCAGTCTTGAAGTTGATCCCTTGCATTTGGCCACGTGACATAGCCCATAGTGGTGTGAGATTCTGGCTGGAACATGTTCTGACTGTTCTGGGTATTTAGAGAATAATAACAGCTGCCACATTCCCAGTTGGTAGCAAGTTGCCTTTATCTGCTCTCCCCTCCCATCTGATATGTTTTTGAGCCTCTAACACATGGAATGTGTTTTCCTTTGGCTGACCAGTTTACAAGTGTGATTCCTGGCAGAGTGGCCATTCATGTCAAACAGCCCATCCCTCTTCCCTGCAGGAGCAGCTGTACAAAATGCAGCACTGGCAGCAGCAGCAGCAAGTCTATCCTCCCCCATCCCATTCCCATCCCCAACGGACGTTCTACCCGCCGCACCCCCAGATGCTTGGCTTTGATCCTCGCTGGATGATGATGCCCTCTTATATGGACCCTCGCATGGCCCAGAGTCGTACCCCCGTGGATTTCTACCCTTCAGCCCTTCACCCTTCAGGTAAGATGTTCAGTGTTTCCCTTTGTCGTGGCTGTTGAGTTGGTCCATATCTGGAAAGTAACTGCAACTCTTTCTCAGACCAAAATCTTTGGAAGCTGGTTTTCGGGATTGTAGAATGCAAGGAGTGCATTACAATCTTAGAGCTTCTGCGAGTGCTCAGGTGCTCAATGTCCTCAGGATTGGTCAGTCTTGTGGTTTTTGGCCAGTGAGGAGGGGGTGTTTGAGCTGTTGAGATGGTGATGGCTGTCCTGATTTGCTGCACTTCACCCATCTTACATCTGTCCTGACTTTGCATCCTGGCTGTCTGTGATTGACCTTCTCTAGGGATGAGGAGGAGTTGGTTGCAGTGAGGGCTGGTGAGGAAACAGAGGATGTTGAGAGGGAGGACACCTGCCTGCCCATCCCATGCTCTGCAGTTGGAGATCTTCCCTAGCAGCTTTGTAGCCTTAGAGGATGTCAAAACAGATCTTGCCCCTAGGAGGAGAATCACAGAATCACAGTGTGGATCAGTTTGGGAGTTAGTCTAATAATGTGAAATCTTAATAGACCCTCTTCAAGAAATATGATGGAGAAGTCCTGTAGTTCCTGAGCTGCGTGCTCCTAGCACCTTCCTACCTTGTTACTGATCTTCAGGGGTGTAATATAAACATCAGGATGTATAAATGAGTCCCTTGAGTTTGTGGCTTGTTTTCACACACCTGCTTGCTTCCAAGCCAGTGATGGTGGGTAGTGTTCTGTGCAGGCTGGGCTCTGCAAGCTGTGTCACCTTCTGTATCACTCCAGGTGGATTTCCCAGCTGTGGTTTCCCAAGCACAGTCTCCTCTCTACCAGAAAGGTTTCCATGACTGCAGTCATCTGCTGCCCTGAAAGGAAGGGGAGTCAAGCTAGCTGTAGATTGTTAATTTTTCTTGGCTATGAGCTCGTGGTGTTAATGGTATGAACTCTTGTCGTGACCAGGAATTATGAAGCCCATGGTTCAGCAGGACTCCATCGGTGGGAGCAGCTGTCGGTCTGAAGATCAGAACTGTCAGGCAGGGCAGGCAGAAAGGAAAACTGCTCCCTTGGACCCTGTTCCGGTGTGGGGCCAGGAGAGCTACACATCTCTGCAGAGCAAAGGATACTCCCTATCGCATCAAAAACAGACTGACAACATGACCATGGAGGGACTGCATGCCAGGTGAGTGCAGAACTCCCCTGTCCTCATGCGTGCTGTGAGGGAAGATGCTGCTATAAGTCATCTCCTACTGAAAAACAGGTGTAAAGTTGACCCAAAAGATATCTCTGAACAGGCCAAGGTACTAGTCTGGTGTAGCACCTTCACATTGTTGAGTGATTGTGCCATGGAGGTGCTTACAAACTGAGTTATTCAGAGTTTTTCTATCTGATGCCAGTCTAAGCTGACCAGCTTGGAGCCTGTTCAGTAGAAGAGAGAGAGGCACTTATCACCTATATGGGTAGGTATAGAAAACAATGAGTCAAAAAATTCTAGTTTGTCTCCTAATTCTTTGGGATTTTCTGAAACCAAGTCCTTGTTTTCAGATCTCCACATATGTTGGAGGCTGAATATCCCTTTATTTCTTAAGTGTGCTGCCCATCATAGGAACTGCTTTCTTTATCATCCATTGATTTTACAAACCAGGCAGTACAGCCTAGGGCCACAGCAGATCTGCCCAACATTCAGGTATTTATAGGCTCATTGCCTCATGATTTAGAACAAACCCCAATTTACTTATTTGTTTCTGCCTCTTGTGCCCAGCCTGGGCCTTTGGAGACTGTGCTGTGCTCTGCATTAGCTGACTTTTGTTCGTTGTTTGTTTCTGTCTCAGGAATGACAGTTACTGTGCTTCTTCTGGAAGGCCAGAGAGTCTGAGCACCCAGCGAGATCTCTTTGAGGAGAGAGGGGAGGAGTATTTGAATGCTTTCGACAAGAAGGCCCAAGCAGACTTTGACAGCTGCCTGTCTTCTCAGAGGATAGGCCAAGATCTCTTGTTTCAACATCGGGAGACTGTGCAGGAAACCTGTCCTTCTAGCAATCGCCATGCAAACTTGAGGTGTTCGCCCCTGGAGCCTGATTTTATCCAAGCAGAGAAGAAGCCTGAATATAACAGCTGGGATATCAGCCACCATCAGAAACCCTCGGAGACTGCAGCGGAGGTTGCTGAAGAAGTGCCCAGGGATGAGCAGTCATTCAGTGCTGATCCATGGAAGAAAGAAGGAGCTAATACCAAACAGCCCACTGAAGAGACAACCGAGTGGGCTCCTGAGAACCGGAATACCAGTGGTCAGCACCAAGAGCAAATGGGGAGGACACGGCGATCAGGCCCAATTAAAAAACCAGTCCTGAAAGCCCTCAAGGTGGAAGAAAAGGAGAAGGAGATGGAGAAGGTTAAACTGGAGGGAGAGGACACCTCGCGCCCACTGAAGGAGAAGGCAGCTGTTCAGAAAGTAGAAAATGAGTCGGATGACTCTGCAGCCTTACTGAGCTCCACGCGTTACCTGCTGGATGACAAAGGTTCTTCCCAGGCCAGCCTTGCCCGAGAGGCTGAGAAATCTGAAGAGGAAGAGGAGGAGGAAGAGAAGCCAGAAAGAACCTGGGAGAACAAGCTATCCAGAGAGTCTGGTGATATCCCTCCCACAAAAAGAAACAACTGGATCTTTATTGATGAGGAACAAGCCTTTGGTGGCAGAGGTCAAGGGCGTGGGCGTGGGAGAGGCTTCAGAGAGTTCACCTTCAGAGGCCGAGGCACTGTTGTGGGCAACCGAGGAGTCTATAACAACCAGCGAAGCAGCCGAGGGCGAGGGCTTCGGGAGTTCAACCAGCCAGAGGACTTCCCCAGAGGCAAGCCAAGGCGCCGCATTGCAAGTGAGACACACAGTGAAGGGTCAGAATACGAGGAGCTCCCCAAGCGTCGCCGACAGAGGGGCTCAGAAAACAGCAATGAAGGCTCTGTGCTGGACAGAGAGGACAGTGATTTGAAAAAGGGAGACTTCAAAGAGTCTTGGAGGTCCAACAAAATCTATTCAGATGATCACACTAGTCTGGATCCTAAGATGAGGGCTCCAAGAGCTTTTGGGAGATCACTGCCACCAAGACTGAGCAACTCTGGCTATGGGCGAAGGGGTTTCATGGGTAAGGAGCCCACCCAGTGGCAAGGCAGGAGTGGAGGAGCAGGATGGCAGGAGTACAGCCACACCTCTCCATCAGACACTTTTGGGAACAGGCAGCAGTCTGACAGGGACTACATTCAGGATTCTTATAAACATGTGGATTCCTTCTCCAGCCGGGTTTTTGAGGAGAGTCACCTGGATGACAAAAGGCACTTTTTCCAGGAAGATTACTCAGCAGATCAGGAGAACATAGAGAACAGGCCGTTCAGGAGACGGCGTCCCCCCCGCCAAGACAAGCCCCCACGATTCAGGCGCCTCAGACAAGAGAGGGAATCAGTTGGCCAGTGGAACTCTGAGGAGGGAGGCCCCAGCCTGCTGCCCAGCCAGTGGCCTGGAAGACCTAAGCTGACCACCACGGAGAAGAGCAGCATCTCAGGCAGACGATCTCCTGAGCTGTCCTACCAGAATTCATCAGACCATGCCAACGAGGAGTGGGAGACAGCATCTGAAAGCAGCGACTTCAGTGAGCGACGGGAGAGGCGAGATGGTGTTTCAGAGGGTGAAGGCCAGCTGGAGGGTGGCCTCGGGAGTGGGAGCTTGGGAGAGAAGAGAGAGCTAGCAAAGAGGAGCTTCTCGAGCCAAAGGCCGCTTGTGGACAGGCAGAGCCGCAAGGCAGAGCCAGCAGGATTTGCGGAGCAGTCTGCCAGGACTGGAGTAGGAGCAGCTTCCAGATACGACAGCCAGCAGAATGGGACGCTGATAAAAAGCAAAAGGTAAAGTTGCATTCTGATGTACAGATATCTGTTATGCAGATATTGGAGGAATGGAGAAGGGCTGGGCTGTGGGTGAGGAGCTGTTGGCTGTGTTTATTTCCATCTAGTGCGGGTGACTTCTAGCACAGTTTATCCAACCTTTTGATATCCAAATAGGCAACTTGTTCTTTGTTTTCTGTTCTCTTGTGACCCATCTCCCCCAACTCCTGGATGTAGTAACTAATAGTAGTTTATATGGAAGTAAGGGAGAGAACTGATGTCTGGAAGGATGCAGGCAGGTAGGAAGGGAAAGTAAAGGGAAGGGGTAAGGGATTTTTTTCCCTTTCTCCTTTAACCATACCTCTTTTGCGGGGTGAATGCTTGGGAATGATGTGTGGATGGTGGTCAAATGAGCAAAAAATTCTGTGAGAAACAAAATAGAAAAATCATGTTTGTTTTTTTTTTTTTTTCTTAATGTCATCAGTTTCTCCCCATCTCCCTTCCCCTCACCTGATGCTTGCCAAGAAGTGTGTGTTAATTGCCAAGAGGAGCAGGGGAGCTGTTAGAGCAGTGTCATAGGAGAGTAAGAGACACTGTACAGAAGCGTAGAGCCCTCACCATGGGGAGCTAGGGTATTGGCTTTGTTGCTGTGGGGCAGTGTGTTGGTTGACCAGTGAGCACAGGTATTGTTCTGTTTCCATCCCACTTCCCCAGTAACATCCTTGAAATGGGCCTTGTAGTGTGCTCAGAATTTAACATCTGCTTCAGTTGAGCAAATGCTGGGGGAGGATGAGGTGCGATTAGAAAACTGGTGAAGAAAATGTAGCCCATATGTCGTCTTCTTGCTACTTTTACTCATCTTCTATTGACAAATCTAATTCCTTTCCCTTCTTTTCTTGTAGGTCTCCAGAAGAAGGAGGGGGCATTGGCAACACCAGTAGTGGGAGCAGCCACTCCATTTACAGCTTGGACAGGGCTTCCCATGCCACCTCAGAAAGTGCTGAGGGGCCAGGTAAAAAGATGGAGAGGGAGCCCAAATCCACTGCACAGAGAGCAAATGAGAAGGGAGAGGCCTTGTCACAGTTTGAACTGAGTTATGGAAGTGAGTGTCTTAATTAATTTGTGTCTTTAAAGGAATAACACATTGTGGCTGACTTGAAGCCGGGCTGATTCAGTCCTGTGTAATGTTAAATATCAGGTTAGATTACTTTCTGTTTATTTACACAAACAAGAAATTTCAGTGTGTGTACATAGAGAAAACCTGGAAGACAAAGATGGTTTTAAATTTTATACCCAAACTTTCAGCCAGATCTGACAGCCTCTCTAATGTTTCTTCTATAGAAAGTTTGATTTTAGGGAGAAAAGAGGCTTTTCCATATTTCTATCTAAGGTATTAAATTTCAAGCCAAAATACCTTATGTAAGGAGTTGAAAGAGCAGAGTGCAGAAGTTGAATCTGAGCTCATGGCAAGGAGGCAAGTAATTAGTATCTCTGAAACCATTGGTATTTGGCCATGACTCAGCTTTTTGCCTTTTGTGGAACTGAGGTTTTACATTCAGAGGTGATGGGTGTGTTTTCAAAAGTACCCGTACCTGCTTTGTCCTTGCTAATATTTGGAAAGGTTTGTTTCAACTGATACTCCACCTAAAGTTACCCAAGTTACCACATGGCTCATGTTCCCGAGCTCTCCCAGCTGGACTGTGCTTCTCTCGAGGCAGAGGAGAGCAAAGCAAAGCCCTGCAGGATAAAGTGACTGGTAGATGTTAACAGGCTACCATGGCTTAGTTTTCAAAGCTTAGCTGCAGTGCTGCTGGCTGACTTGTTTTGGAATGCACTCTTCAAATTATTACAATTATGAAGCTTTATGTACATATGCAATATTTTTTTCCCTGTATATGCTTGGTTCAGGTACCATCATTGATAACCGGGTGTCAAACACAGCAGAAGAGAATGAAGTGAGTTCTATAGCAGGTGAAGGCTTCATTGAGGTTCTTACTAAAAAACAACGTCGTTTGCTGGAAGAGGAGCGAAGGAAGAAGGAGCAGGCTGCTCAGGTGAGGAGTGGGAGGCAGAAAAAGCTTAACCTGATACATT
The DNA here is from genome assembly GCA_907165065.1 of Caprimulgus europaeus. Next base: position 5,172,782 of record OU015545.1, on the reverse strand, counting down.
GTTTGGACTGCAGTCAGTGGGACAGGGCCCCAAAAAATGTTTGGGTGAGCAGAAAAAACATGTAGTTCACCAAAGTAGTACAGATCCTGTATTAGACCCAGGAAACATATTTTGGCTCTGATGGGCAGGGGACACTGTTCTGAAAAGGATGGTTAGATTTCAGACTGCTCTTGTTTTCTAGTGGAATTGTTAATTCTGAGTTAAGGAGGGTTTTCTGAAGTGATCCTCATCCAAAGCAACTTGCCTTACTAAGCCAGTTGCTAAGCCCAATGACGGCAATGAGCGGTGGAGGACCTCTGCACTTTTGCTGTGTCAATGATGTATTATTGCTAGAGCAGGATGTGGTTGGTATCTTCCTGCCAGAGGTGTCATTTTTGTGTCTGGGCACCTGACAAGAAATAAACTGGAAAAAGCTCTTGACAATTTTTTGTTCATAGTATGATAAAGGAATTGATTTATAAGGAAAGATTTAAGACTTCACTTAAGTAGTGTTCAGGAGAGGGACGTTTGTCTACATGTACTAGAAGACTGCAAATTCTAGGGGGATGAGATAATATTTTGTCATGAAAGGAGGCTGAGTGAAATGTGGAGGACTAAATGCAAATGAAGAGCATCATTGGGAAATGCTTCGTGACAAGAAGGGCTTGTGGTAGCTTCAGGGAGTCTCCCAAGCAAAGTTCTAAGAGCCTGGTTGCTTGGTGTCTTTAAGCTGAAGACAACACGTGAATGTGCAGTGGGGAAGGGTCTTGCAGTTGCAGAGATGTGTTTCTATTTCTCTTCATATCTTGGCTCTGTGAAAGAGCCATCTCTGTACTATGAAATTTTAGTTGGTCTTGCTTTAGCTAGAGTAAAGGAGAGGAATTGAGCAGAGAAAGTCTCTTGCAGTGTTAATTTTGCTTTGCTTTGTATCCCCAAAAGAAAAGGGTCTCATGCTGCTGAAGGCAGCTTCTTTCACTGTTCTATTAGGCTGAAGCAATCTCCCAGTAAGTACCAGGGTCAATTGGAGGAAAAAAAAAAAAAACGGGGGTAGGGGGAAAGTCAGAACTACTTTGTATTGTTCTGTTACATGAGTTGGGGGCTTTTCACATGGCAGCATTTAGAAATCTGGGGTTTGAACTTGCCAAGAGCAGGCTGTGTTAGCCCAGTGTAGTGACAGGTCTTATGGCCTGTGCCTTTCCTCCCTCAGGCTCCAGCTAAGGCCCGTGTCCTTCAGTCTCGCATTCCTCCTCGATTTGCTAAGAAGCAGAATGGCTTGTGCTTGGAGCAAAGTGATGTAACAGCATCTGGAAACAGCCTGGGCACGGACATCTGGGAGAGCAACAGCCCAGGTAATTTTGGGTCTATCTGTTTTGGGGTGTTTAGCACAGCTGGGGAAACCTCTGGTGTGTGCAGGAAGGACAGAGCATCTGTGCTTAAAAGGAGAAAACCTTCTCTTGTCTGGTGCTGGAAGTGGGAGGGGAGTTAGCAGACATCTAGAATAGCATGTGTTCAAAGCTGTGGTGTTCAACCATCCTCTTCCTGTCATTGACTATGTCAGTCTCATAATCTGTTTCTTGGGTCTTTTTGTAACGTCAAGATCCTACATAGCATTTTATAGCCTGTGGGGCTGGATCTATTTCAGCCATTTTCTTACTTTACCTTCCTCTGTTTTCTCATCCTCTGGCCCCCTTGTTTCTGTCCCTGCTCTTTCTCCTGTTATTTCCATGTTCCCTGAGAAATCTCTTCCCTTGCTCTCCATGCCCTGTCTTCTCTATGTTGTGTCATATCTCAGCTGAATAGGCAGCACTAGCTTTCTGAGGTGGTGAAAATATCCTACCTCGTATCTAGAAATGGAAAGTTAATAGTGTAACCTGCATGTTATACAAGGTGTGCTCACAGTTGTGTTTCAGGCAGCTGAACCCTGCCTTCCGTTCTCTTCCAGCTCTTTCCGTTCAGTCTCCTGGCAGTGATTCCTGGAGCAAACCTGTAAATACCTTTAATGGTACTGAATCTAGCACCACTGAGGTAAGTGGCATTTAATGTGCCATGCAGGTATTGTGTGTATAAAATATTAACATAGGTGGCTTATGCTTCTCATTGCTCCATCTGTGCTTAGTGACTCTTGGCTCTGCTTGTGCAATTTCAAACTGTCTCTTTGCAGTTCTGATTTAAACTTAAAGCTGCTCAAATCTTGACCTAGAGGGCCAAGCACTGCTTGGTGTTACCTGCAAGCATAAATCTGGAGTAACCGGTAGAGCTATTCCAGGGTTGTGCTCCTTACTGGATGCAGAGTGTGGTCAAGGATGGTTGAATCTCGTAGGTGATGTTTGTGTGCCTCGTGCCTACGAGCGGTGTGTAGCTGTAGCCTTAATGCAGGGAGGGCGGAGGAGGTTCCTGAATGCTTCACCTCTGGAGACCAGAGTTCATATCTGGTTTGGGTCACAAGTGAAATGAGTTTGGCAATCTCAGCCTAGTTGCTATGTGGGACACTTTTTACTTATCCTAAAGCCATGGTCCGGTTGGTGCATTGGTTAAGCTGTCCCAGGGTTGCATAAAGCTGAAGCAGCAGCCAAGGGATGCTGCAGGTCAGGCCCAACTTCTTTGCACTTAACCAAGAACATGATTTGAAAAGGAGAACGTGGTCTTGCTGTTTTCTGGGATTTTCTTTCCTCCTTTGTGGAGCTGGGTCGGAGTCCGGGGCTTTAACACATTTCGTGCTTTGCATAGCAGGGTTTTAAAGGCAGCCAGGGGGATAGTGGCATTGACTTGAGCGCGGAGTCTCGGGAATCCTCCGCTACCTCCTCTCAGCGCAGTTCTCCATATGGCACCCTCAAACCAGAGGAGATGAATGGGGCTGGCCTGGTGGACCCAAAGCCTGACTGCCAGAAGGAGCAAGTGCAGAAGCAATCTGATAAAAAGGTAATCTGGATTTGCAGCCAAGCCAGAGCGTATAGTGAGAGACCTTGTGAAGTGGTTGTGTTGTTCTTGTAGCATTTTTAAGGCTTGAGATTGGGTTATTCAGTCTTTGTGTCTCAGCCTCTCTGCTTTCCTGTTAAGGATTCAGATCAAGGCTCAGGACAGAACAAGGAACACAAGCCTGGACCAATCGGCAACGAACGCTCCCTGAAAAACAGAAAGGGTTCGGAGGGAACGGAACGGCTGGAAGGGAATATTCCCCCTGTTAACGGGGTGGAAATTCACGTGGATTCTGTACTTCCTGTGCCACCCATTGAATTTGGAGTAAATCCTAAAGTGAGGATTGAATTTAATTTTATCTTCTTGGTGATTTGAGCTTGTTGAGATATGAAAGGTGGTTTGAGGCAGAAGGATTATTTTAGAGGAAGCTTCCAGCTGTAGATTTGCCTTAGATTTCATTACTGACACAAACCAGGTACTCGGGATGTCTTGACAAACATGCAATATCCTCTTGGAAATACTGTCCCAAGGACCAGCTGGGGTGGTAACAGAAGTGAGGGACAAAATTATGGCCATCTAAGCCTTTGTGTGCCTCTGGGGTTTGCCTGCTGCTGAGTGCTGAGAAGTTTCTTTTTGTTCTCTTCCAGCAAGGCTTACTGGAGGACAATCTTTAGTTTCTAGTGTCATGATTCAGGCTAAAGCTTCTTCATGCTAACCATGAGAAGCAGATGGGTGGCCCTTGGACCTGGATTTGAATTTTGTGTGTTTTGGTTTTTCAGGACTCTGACTTCAGCTTGCCACCTGGTTCTGCCTCTGGCACTGCAGCTAACCCTGTCACCAAATTGCAAGATGCCTTGGCCAGTAATGTAAGTATTTCTTTTTTCTTTTGGGATTGATTCATTGGAGGTACTCCTTAGTTAAACCTCAGATGCTTCCAAGGAAAGCAAGTGTATTTCTTTGCAGTTGGCTTCACACTTTTATGCTTAGGCCACTCATGTGACTGAAATCCATAATGGAATGCTGTGGCCTCAAGGTACCTTGATAAAATGAGCATCCCTATCTCAGAAACTATATAGGGAGCAACTCCATTATCATTGAGTGACCTCTGTAAAGCAAGAGGTGTTGCACATCTCCAAGATCACCATTCTTCTCCCGTGAATGCTGGTAGTGGCCATGATAGTGGCATTTTTAGGACTGGATTGCCAGCTTCCTCGGAAAGTCTCATCTGCCACAGCAAGGCAGAAATCTGTAACTTGTTAGCCAGGCCTTTTTGGAGGTTTCCTATCTTATGCCAGCCATCTGGGTATTTCATTATTTTATGTGAAAGAATGAGCACACTGGAAGCCCAGCTTGTTGCTCAGCTGTAAACAGCAGTGTGAGAAACTCAAAAAGCTTTTTTTTTTTTTTTTTTTTTTTTTTTTTGAAATGTCTTCAAGTTTGTAGACTGATTTTGGAGGTTTGTCTTAAAGGATATTTCTTTTCAGAAACAGGTTTTGTCTGAAATTTAAGTAGATTCCAAATATAGGGCAGGAGGGGGAACTCTTCTGCAAATTGAAGTTACTGGGTCAAATTGATGTTTAAGTGTCTCTGTGATGACACATAGAGGGTGTCATTGCATATCACTGAAGCTTCATTTATTCCAATGACAGAGTGGATCATGGTTGAATTGTGGTCCTTAACTCCTGCAGTACCACTGAGGATTGAATCCTTTGAGATGTAGTTAGTTACTAGAGCTGCCAGCTGAGGCTCAGCATTGGTAGCTCACGACATTCTCGTAAGAGTTTATGAAGCGTTAACCCTTTACGAATCTCCCCTCAGGCAGGGTTAACGCAGTCCATTCCCATTTTGCGAAGAGATCATCACCTCCAGCGGTGCATTGGCCTCAACCCAATGTCCTTCCCCACTGCAGACCTCACTCTTAAGGTAAGCAAGCTGGCATGTGTGTGGATACCATGTCTCCATGGCCAGAGTAGTGAGGATGGAGAGATCTTTCTCAGGGTGTTTTGTTAGGTACTGATGAATCTTTAATTAGTTTCTGTAAAAGTTGTGCCTGTATGCTATTCAGCATGGGTGGAAGGGCATGTGTTTCAATAGTCCTGGATGCTGAAGTCCTTGCCAATTGTAGAGCAAGTGCAGCAGAGTTTTCCTACTATTTCAGTAGCTGGATAAGATGGCTGGTCATGGATCCTAAGTGCCTGATGATTTAAAGAAGAAAAAACAAAACAACAACAACAAAAAAACAACCAAAAACCAGACAAACAATAACAAAACCCAAAATAAAAATTAAAAAAAACCCAAACCACCACCACCCCAAACCCAGAAAGCTCAGCAAATGCCAGGGGGAATTGAGTGTTTGTGAAGGACGCTTGCCCACGGGGAATTAATGTAAAACTTGACTTGAAACCTGGCAGCTTTCCACTATGACTAGATCAGATTGAATTTGAAGTAATAGGTCACAGATGAGCAACTCTAGGCTTCAGTATTGTCCTCCCCATTTGAACTGTCTGCAGTTATTGTCCTTCATTTCCATAGATGGAGTCTGCTCGTAAAGCTTGGGAAAACTCTCCTAGTTTACCAGAACAGAACTCCCCAGGAGGCGCAGGCTCAGGCATCCAGCCTCCTTCCAGTGTTGGAGCTTCCAACGGTGTCAGCTACAGCTCTTTTGGTGGAGTTTCTATGCCTCCTATGCCTGTGGCGTCCGTAGCACCTTCTGCATCTATTCCAGGTACCTGCAAACTGCAACAGCAGTATTTGCATTGTCTGGTTGGTATCTAGGAATCATCCTCTGATTCTAGTAGAGGAGGACATGGTGGGAAGAGCTTCCATGTAAAGTAACCGGCTGGCTGGTATTTAACAGATTAACAGCTCAATTCAAGACAGAAAGAGGGACTGTCCACCCACTTTGAAGAATGTTATGTGAATGTGACTGGTATAAACTTGGCACAAGGATGATTTTCCCTGTATAGTGGCAAGTCTCTGTGATGTCCCAATAGATCCTGCTTACCCTTCACTGTGTGCTCAATAGAATAGAAGGGAAGTGAAGAAACCTATGGCTGAGAGACTCAACAGTCCCAGTATCAGTATCAACCATTCCTCTGCTCATTTTGCTATTTATGTCACGGGTTCTGAGCACCTACTGCTCTTTGTACATAACAACAACTTCCTTACAGTTTGCAGAGCTCTGGGATGTGGGATGGTGTTGCTGTATTTGAGTTAAGAGGAAAAGCTCAGTCACTTAGATAGTGTGTATAATTAGAGAGAGCATCTGGAAAAAGGAAAGGTATTTGGATTCTCCGACTTCTGGGTCCTAAGGGACCTCTCATGCATACACTTTCTCATTCCTCAATTCAAGAATGGAATGGAATATGCTGGACAGAAGTGGTAACAAGTGGACCACTGTAGTGACTCTGTTATTAGCTTGACTTGGAAAACAGATTGTTCCAAGTCGGGTGACTTCCTTCCCCACCCTAATTTTGCTTGTAAATCCCGTGCTTCAGACCTGCACAGAACCACAGGAGTGACACAGCATTTTTTAATTGGTGCCACCCTTGGGGTGAATATGGGTTTTAGATCTCCTGTGTGAAGGTCTCAGACACCATGCTTGCTCTTTCTGTCCCTCCTAGCTGCAAAGATGAGATAATTGCAGAACAGGTTTCTGGCATTTAGGAACAGTTTGGAGTGCAATTTGGTAATTTCTGAACTGTTAGTGTGTCTGACTTTTTTGTGGAGGTGGGAAACCTGGGTTTACGTTTAACCTCTTACAGAAAGGTATGATTAATTCTCAGCAAGCCTGCTGGCTTTGATGTGTGTACTCAGTAGCTTTACAGGCTTCTCTGAATGGGGGCTGTGTTTGTGTTGACTTGCTGAGAGGTGGGAAATAGTCTCGCCCTGCAGATCTCTGTAGTGTACTGTGTCTGTATTTCCCCTGTACCTTGAATTTACAGCCTGCCTTCTCTGATGTTTAGGTAACCATATTCCACCCCTGTATCTGGATGGCCATGTGTTTGCAAGTCAGCCCCGCCTGGTCCCTCAGACAATACCTCAGCAGCAAAGCTACCAACAGGTAAGGGATTAGTACAACTAGCTGCTGTTTTCTTAATAAGTCTTCAGGGTGGCATTTAAGAAACAAGGAGTCATTTATCCCTCTGATAGCCCAAAGGAGCTTAGATGTGGCTCCCTCTATGTTCCTTGAATGCTGCTTCCCAGTGGGTGTCACAGATGTAGTGAAATTGAAGGGAGGGAGTTGAGAGGTTTTTCCCCTTTTGTACCAGTGCCTTTGGACAGGTTTTAACTGAAACAGATGCTGAGGCCTCTGTGTGAGATGAAGAGACTTTCAGTAAATTCCCCAGCTAGTCAATGCTGATGAGCAGTTTCACTAATCTTAGTAAATAGGGTGTTGATAGAGTTGGGGAGCATCCCTTCAAAGGAAGAGTGCAGGCAAATGGGAGCTGAGATCGTCAGTATCCGGAGAACATTGATTCCCTCGTGTCCACCAAATGCCTCTTGCAGGCACTGGTCTTCCCTCTTGGGTGCCTCTGCAATATCTTCCCTGCCAGCCTGCTGCTGTTCTGTGGAATGGTGCAGGGACTGGGTGAAGGTGCAGTGAAGAAGGTAACTTTCATGACAGATTGACTCATGAAGGAAACTGATGGATTTTTAACAGCCTGGGAGAGTTTCTGGCTGTCCTTGCACTTCTCAGTCATCTTTAATTTCTTCTGCAGGCTGCTGCTGCTCAACAGATTCCCATTTCCCTCCACACATCCTTACAAGCCCAAGCTCAGCTTGGCTTGAGAGGTGGTCTGCCTGTTTCCCAGTCCCAAGAGATGTACAGCTCCATACAGCCCTTCAGGTAACTGCTTCCAGTTTTTCATTTCCTTGTGGTCTGAACTCTTACGTTCCAGGTGTCCTTCAGGGCCTCAGAAACCTAGACACTGAGGTTTAAAAAAAAACCCAACTTTTTCTCTTTGAATCTGTAACTTCTGATTCTTTTCTGCTTAGCAAAACTGCTGCAGACTTCTGGTAACCTGAATCCTCCCTTATTATTACTAATGCAGAGTTTATTGTGCAGGATGTTGATACAGAAGCTTTGTAAAGTCATTCTGTTGAATATTCCTGCAACACAAGGACACTGTAAGGGCTTAAAAGTGAAAGTAAAAAACCCTGTAACTAAGATAGGAAGTGGCAGCTTATTTCTAAGCTGTTAATTTTTTTAGTCTGAGAACTGCTGGCGGACAAGATGCAGTTTGATATGGGAGCTATGTGTATAGTTCTAAAGGTTTTCTGTGTAATGACTTGATTATATTTTTCTTCTCCAGGTCTCAGGTGTACATGCACCCCAGTCTGTCTCAACCCAGCACCATGGTCCTGACAGGAGGCACTGCTCTGAAGCCTCCGTATTCTGCCTTCCCAGGCATGCAGCCCTTGGAGGTGGTGAAAACTCAGTCTGGGTCCCCCTATCAGCCCATGAATGGAAGCCAGACACTGGTTTACGAAGGCCAGATAAACCAGGCAGCTGGTATGGGAGCCTCCCAGATGATGGACTCTCAGCTTACACAGGTTAGGAGCAGGGCTTGCAAGCCACTCCGTTGTACAGGCTTTTTCACAGCCACTTCTTTCTGAGACTGTGTTGAAACTAGTATTTGTGCCAAGTCATTTGTTTGTGTGAACTAAGCTCTGTAAAGAGGCAAAGATTTCCCCAAGAGACTGTTCTGTGAACGATTGTTTCAAACATCCAGCACCTTATTAATGAGATTGTTGCTAATTACTTGTCTGTCCCTGCTGAGATGTCATTTTGTAACTTGGGATGTCCTCACCCTCAATATAGACATTTCATACAGATCAAACCTTGCAGTGCTTCATGCATAGGAGGCCATGACGCAATAGTTGTCCTAGAAGTACCTCTTCTAAGAGCCAAATCCCAATCTTCTCCAGATTTAACACAACTTCCAGGGGAACTAGGAGCTTTTATTAAAAGCTCATCTGTCTTAATTCATTTGTTATCCAGGTATTATTTACAACTTCCAATGATCTGTTTGGCAGCATCTTAACAAGAATTTCATTCTGTGAAAATAGTTTTTGTAAAGCATAGTTCAGATGAAGACATTGAATCCTACTGTGAGTGTAGCTATATTTGTGGACACGTATTCAGTTTCTCTGGAAAAGTTTGATACTTTTATCACTCACCTTTGTTTTGTGCAACATGTTAAGGTTTATTTTTTGTTTAAAGAGGGATTTTTATATTGTGACTGACATAAAGAGTTAATCCTGAAAAAAACTTAGCTGTGGAAAATACAGAAAATTCTGACAAACTAAATATTTGAAGAAATACTTTAGCCATCATAAGCTAGTAACTTGGTCTCTTTTGCCAACCTTATTTATTTATTGATTTATTACAAATTGTTATAGAACCTCCCAAATATAGCCATTGTGAGAACTGCCAGATGCATTGGAGGAATAGGAGGCTCTTGAGTCCTGAGCTGTTTTGTTGGGTTTGATTATTTGGTTTTTGGGTTGTTGTTTTGGGGTTTTTTTTAATTACTCTTAATTAATTACCATCATCAGTTTGAAGCTCAATGCAGAACATAGAGCTGAAGTCACCACCACTTTCTCTGGAGGTCCAGTCCTCAAAATGCTTTGGCATGAAGGTGTGGCAGACTTTCTAGTTTGAGCGTCAAAGCTGCGAACAAAACACCTGACAATGAGCTGTGTGACGCTGCCATCGTACCAAGAGAAAACACGTATGCAGTGACCACGAGGAAGGCTGAAAAACTGGCTGAAGGTTCTATGAAAGGAGGAAAGCCCCATGTCTGAGTGCAGTTACGTTAAATCAATGCTGTGTTAAAAGCCCAGCTGACAGGGTGTTGGCATTGCTACCAGAACATGTGTTTTGGTGTGAAAGTCCCTCTGTTACATTGATTTGCATTTATTCTGTGCCAGACTGCACTGTTTGTGAGCTTCCCTTTTAGCAACGCTGTGTTTTCAGGGTATTAAGAGACAGTGTGTCAAACACAAGACTGTTACCACCATTAAATTAACTGCATGTCCTTACCACACAGCTAACGATGCCTGTGCCTGGCTCCCAGCTTCCTCTGCCCCGCTACGGCTCTGGCCAGCAGCCCCTGATTCTACCACAGTCCATCCAGCTTCCTCAGGGCCAAAACCTGCCTGTAGGAGCTCCCCGAAGAATCCTTCCTCCTGGATCCCAGCCTTCTGTTCTTGCTACCAGCAGGGAGGTAAGGATTAACTCCTGTGTGCTCATCTTGGCATTCATTAACCCCTCCTGCATTGAAGTTTTGCTCCTTGATCTTACTTGTTAAAAGGGAGACTGACTTGTTTGGGATCCTTAAATATCAAAGCCAAGGATTGGTGTTAAAACAAAGGAGCCCTTTTTTACCCTCATCACCAAAGCACAGGCCAGCAGTTTTTCAGGTTTTGTTGCTGGTCATCATTCTGTTTCCAGGGAGCCACATTGTGCCTTGATCCAGTTTGGAGTCTCCAGTTTTATTACATGTTTACACAGGTTTCCCCAGAGTGCTTGAGGGGTGGTGAGCTCCAGACACAGTTGGAATACTGCCCAGATATTTCACACTGTTGTGAAGCTTGTCCATTTGAGTAGGTATATTAATGTCATGTCTGGTTTGATGGATTCATATCATAAGTTTGTCTCTTATAGGGGAGAGAGAGCACAGCAGTTAACTTCCAGTTCTGTATTTGCTTGTGCTGCTGGCTTGTTGGTTTAATACAAGCAGATTATTTCACATACAAGCCTCACTTTCTTCACCTGAAAAATGTTTCTTCTTTTAATGGGCACAATGGGTAAAAGGGCAAAGATTTGGCTTAAGTGTTTATATGAAATAATGAGTGATTTGTGAATCAAATGATGATACTCTCTCTCACTTTTTCCTCTGTAGTCCTCCCAAATGGAAATGAAAGGATTTCATTTCTCTGATGGTAAACAGAATATGTCCTCCGGAGGGTCTGTGCCATCACCGCACACATACAGGTAAAGTGTTTACAGAACTTTACCTCCCCGGTCAGAATGGGGAAGAAGTAGCTTTCCCCATTTGCAGTGACATGTTGCATGCATCATTCCTGTACAAGATTCACTTTGCATATGGAGTGTGCTTACTATAGTCCAGGTACTTGTATCAAAATGCATGATCATGTCATGGTGTGTTGGGCCAGTCTGTATCTGACTTGGGCCTCTGTGCGTGTGGGAAGTGCATAAAGTTTTTTGTTTACTGACTCTTAAAGACAAATCTGAATTGGCGTGTGCTTCTGTTTGTTCCTTGTTAAAGTGAAAGATTTGAGGATCACTGAATAAACGTTTTATTTTGCAGCATGATCCTCTCGAGGTGTTTGTGTCTAGATATACCACCAAACCTTGAGCTCATTGAGCCTTTTGGGACATGCAGTTACTTTATTTTTTTTCTCTTAACCAATCCATGTGTTGTCTTTTGGGCTGGGGAGCTCACTGATCTGCACAGACTTGTGCCCTGTCTTCTGCTGCTTTCTGCTGTCTTTTTTTCTTTCACACATGAATAAGGTTCTCATTCCATTGTAGAATTTACTCCATGAATATTGTCGACTCTTCGATTTCCAGGCCTAGCTCTGCCAGCCCAAGTGGGAAGCCGTCTGGACCAGCAGTTAGCATGGGCTCTGTGCAAGGACACTACGTACAACAGGTAGTGTACACCAGTACCTTGTTTGACCCAGCAGTGCTCTTCTGTACTGTCATGCCTGTGCCTTGGACTTAAGAGGAGTGACAGAAAGGCCTTTGTACTGAAGCTATATGTAGGAGCTGTCATTTTCCCTGCAGGGAGAGTGGGTGGGTGTTATACTGAGTCCAAGAGTAACGCTGCGTGATTTGAAAGTCGGGAGAGCTTAGAGGATTACCTGTTTCACAGTGTCCATGTTGGGATTTTTTGTTGAGTTTTTATGGGTTATTTGCATTGCCAGACATGTGAGACACTTTGAGATCCTCCATGTGAAGTGTTTTAAGACAGCAAAGTGTTACAGAGTAGAAGAAATACATGATTTTTGGAGCAAATTTGGTGTCTTGCATGAATGATGGTGACAGTTTGTTTTTTTTATATCTGCCTAGAGGTCTCTGCTAAGCTAATACTTTGGTTTTTGTGTGTCAAAAGGCAAAGCAGCGGGTGGATGAAAATAAAGCCAACCTGGGAGCAGTAAAGCTGCAAGAAACAGCCTCCTCAAACCAGATGAAGCCAGTGCGCACGGGAGCGATCAAACCTCAGGCAGTCAAAGTGGAGGAAAGCAAGGCCTAGGAGCACCTCTGCCCACCTGGTCCTGCTGCGTGAGGGGCACTGCAGCTCAGACTGGACCCTACTGGATCTCTTGAAAATCTCACCGGATTTACTCCCTGCTCCCCACTGACTGACTACAGCGACATCATCCAAGCCCCTCTCCCCACAAAGCAGTTTGAAACAGTGAATATGACATTGACCTGCTTGCTTTAAAACAAACCAACCATGTGACTTAAGTGGCTTGAGCCATTTATTTTTTTGTTTTTCCCCCTCCATGCCCTATCCACAGGTAGCTGTGATTGTTCACTTGGCAAAGCCCATCCTTCCCCTTCCCTACTTCTGTCTCAGCAGAGTGGCAACTGGGGGAGAGGGGTTAGTTTGAGGTTTTTCATTTTAAAGGCAGCTGAGGTTTTTACAAAAAAAAAAAGCTATATCTTTGTTTATAGCAGAATTTTTATATGTTCTCTCATTTCCCCCCTGCCCTTCTTTCTGCTTTCCTCATTCCTTCCAGAAAAGAATTCCCTTCAGCTAAAATTATGTTCTGACAAAACTCTCCGTAGTTTTATATACAGTTCTGTGCTATGTTGAGAATTGTGACTCTTCTAAAATTGAGTGAGTTTGGGTATATTTTCCCCAGATGATTTAGCCTTTCAGATTATTTGATTAAAAAAAAACAGGACAGTTATGGCATTCATTAATTTTTCAATTCCTTTGTTTCAAGCTAGAAGCAATGCTTGCATTAGAAGTAAATGTGTACTAAAGGTATGTAGTAGATCAGTGCATTACTCTTGAAACTTGCACCATTTTAATTGTAGCTTTGGGGTGTCTTGTGCACAACAAAATGTGGCATTTTCCTTTTAAGGGAAAAACACCACACTAAATTTCTTTTGCAAGCTCATCTGGATCTAGGTTTTGAGGTTTTTTTGTGGCTTTGGATTTTTTAGTGACTGCCAAACACACAACAAAATGTAAATCATAGATTTATGAAATGTAAAATCTGTTCAGAAAAATCTCCTCACCGCACATGGGTCGGATGAGTTGGCTAGAGCCAACGGGTCTGTATGGACTACTTTTTGTAGTTGTGGCGCTCTTATGCTCCCTACCTTGGCTGCTCTAATTCTTCGTGTCTCCTGACACTTGTTCTTTATTGTGTTCATCCCCTGGGGCTGCTCTCCTAAACTTTGCTCTTCTCCCTTTTCCCTAGGTCTTGCTTTCTGTTCCTCTAACTCATGGCTTTTGTAAAATTTGCATAGAAGCGCATCGGTAAGGGAGCCCCTCTGCGAAGCAGCCATTTTAGCACACTTGGAACCTCCTTTTTTGTGTTGGAAGCTCATGATTGCAGAGACAGGTTAGAATCATCCTTTTACTCTCCTTCCCCAGATGAACAGCAAAGGGTTCTTTGTAGGTGATGCAGTTGCATATAGTGTGTATACATTGTCGTCACCTCACACTTCCTGACCAGTGTTTGATCTACGAAAGGAAGGTCCCAGAGGGAGGGGGTTGGATTTTTATTTCTTTGGTTGTTAGGTTTTGGTTTATGTGTGTGTGCGCGTGTGTGCGTGTAGATTTTAGGATGGACTTCCAAGTTCCTGAAAGTGCTTGGAGTCCTTCAGCTGACGGTAGTCTTAGTTAAACTCAACTACTTTTGGCTAACTTGGTTTGTGTTGTTTAGCTTTTTCAAAATGTGAAGTAGGCTGGTCACTCTGAAGTAAGGGAAAGAAGATTTAACTTTTGCAGGAGATGATAGCTTGCTGACTGGCTGTGCTGTCTGCCTGTGCTAGGTGGCAGCAAGTCACTGTTGGTGGTTCCAAAGAAGATATTTTGAACAAAGAATGTATTTGGGAAGGGATCTGAAAGGTGTTCTTGTTTCTTCGTTTGCTCCCCCGGCGCCCCCACTTTCTGGGAAAGATCCTTCATTACTTTCTATGGATGCATTTGAAGTTTTAAGCTAGGTATAAATAAGAATTTTATACAGTAGCTTTAAAGAGCTTAGAAACCTAGACTAACTTAGACATAGTAATGTCCCCTCTCCCACAGGTGTCCCCATTGACCATGGCAGAAAACCCAAAGGGAAAGGGATAGGATGGTACTTTAAGAAAAATAAAAGCTCTCTTTTTTTTTCCCTCATGTTTTATGGATTTTTTTTAACTTCAGAGCAGAGTGTGCCAGCATTTCTCTAGCATCATCCTTAAAGTACAGGGTTTGAGATTTAGAGACAAGTACTTCCCCAGCCTTCAGACATCTTCCAGACCTGCATCCTCATCTGCTAGTCCTGCTCCCAACATTTTCCAAAGATTGTTTCACCAGTAAGTCAGCCCACCCCCCTTTCTATTTTCTTCCTTGGAACATCATGAACAACAGAATTGTCTGGCTTTTTTTTTTTTTTTTTTAATTATCTTTCTGCCCAGCTGGCCCTAGCTAATACCAGCCCAGAATCTAACTGTAATGGCTAAAGAGACTTATCTGAGCCCCCCTCTTCTCATCTCTTTCCTACTCTAGACACACTACGTAAGCTTTACAAAGACACTAACCTCTTTCCTCCCACCTAGATGACTTTAAAATGGTCAAACGTGTTGGAGAAAACTGGGTTATTGCAAGATACAAGTTACTGCAGTCCCTCTGGTGTAAATGCCATCAGAACTACAATACTTCCTGTTGAAAAAGGTCACCCTTCTTTCTCTTTTAACCCCTCCGTTCCCCCAACAGAATAAAACACTAGAATTTATTTATACGTATTTGATGTTGTAGGTCTAGGTGAAAAAGTAATTGTTTCACTGCTCTATTTATATATTATGTCTGAATTATTCTGTGCAGGAAAGGCCAAGAAATGCATGTGAGCTTCATTCCATTCCTCACCTTTGCGTGACTGTCAGCTGCAGTTGGCGAGACTCTCTTTCACTTAATAGAATTTTGTATGACGGAAAGCAGTTTTAAGAGCCCAGATTTCTACAGTGCAATAGCTGCCTTCTCTGGTATATATATTTTTGTTTAAAGCTAGTACAAGGTCAGGGCAGTTTGTGGTGCTCTTGACTCAAAAGGAAGGTCTCTGATCCTCAAGGTGCAGACATGCCAAGGCTGCTGGTATGCTGATACAGATTCAGCTTGGGGAAGAGGAGAATGGAGATGTATGGAATGTGGATATGGTTTATAGGGGGATAATTCTGCTTGCCCTCTCTTCCACTGAAGGGTTGGGCCCTAATGATTTATTCTTTTGTGAGTTGCTTTTGCTTTGACTGGAAATCAGCTACCAAATTGCAGGCTCCTTCTGCTAGAAAAGTTGCAGCGTGCAGTGGGAGGGAGAGGTGGAATCCATATTTTCAGCAACAATGGGTGAAGCAGAAATATTCAGAGGTTGACTTTGCTGCTTTTTGTTCAGCTGAAGGTCTGAAGCACGTGTGTAATCAGTTCTCTTATACATAGTGATTCATGTCCTAGTAGCTGTATTCACTGCTGCTTTCCCCTCTAGTTCAGCCTGCTTTTAGCTCTTAATTAAATTAATTTTAAAAAAAAAGTCAGGGAAGAAAAAAGGGGAGGGGAAAAAAAAGGTGCTCCAGTGTATTTTTAAATGACAAGTGGAAGCAGCACAGTCACCAGTGAAACAGGTATTATTGTTGATCTTCCATAATTTGCTCCTGGCTCTGCCATGTACAGTTGTCAGTAACTCTGAATGTGTTTGCAACCCATTGAACTCCATATGTGTTTGTGTTCATGCAGAGGCACTCCATTTAACAGTTTCCTTGCAAGAATGCTGCAAAGCTACAAGCTGCCCTGTGGTTCCTGTGTATTTATAGATATATATTAAAAAAAAATGAGCCTAGCATTTTTGCTATGTCTCACCTTTTGGCAGGCTATTATAGTCACTTTCCGACGAGCACCACTGCATGCCAAGATCTTGTTCTGTTGCATTTTGTTAACCTCCTGTTTTGCTTCTGACTAGTTAAGCACAGGTTAACTCCTTGTAGCGCAGGTTATTTTTGATGTACAGCAGCCCAGTTTCCTTGTAAGAAAGATGCATTTTTGAGTAAGAATTGGTTTACAACAGGCATCAGGATAATTATTTGTGGCCTATGGACAGAAAAGGTGCATTTTGCCGAAGCAGTGGAATTGCTGACTGTGAAGAGACAGCAGTGGTCCAACAATTTTTTTTTGTTGTTGCTGTTTGTTTTAATCCAATAACCACCGGATTTTCCTAGTGGCCATAGATACCCCTTGGGGTTCGATAGCTCTTCCCGTCTCCTCAAGATGTCTGCAGCCACAACCTTGACCGTTCCCCTGGGAATCACAGCAGCAGCAGTGAGGCGCTCACCCTTTAGCATGTCTTTAAGGCGTTGTCCTTAGCTGGAATCCTTCCTCTGGTTCTGTATAAATTGCATTTGTTGTTTCTCAAGGGGATATTGTGCTCCTTAAAGCTTTTAACCTCATGACCTGTATAAGCAAATTTTTTTTGGCCTTTCCTCTCTTTGTCTTTTCATGTAGACCAGATATTTGAAAGGGCAGACGATGGATAATTGTGTAACGTGCAACCTGTTTATATTTTTTGGAAACTTTTACTTGGACCGGAACTCGAATCACGGAATCACCAGGCCAGTTGCGGCACACTCTTTATTGCCCTTTTTTCCTCGTTTCAGTACCTATTGTTTCTCCTTTCAAATATGTGATTGTATTAGCTCTTTCCATATGAAAGAATTCTCCTTATTTAAATAAAAAAAAAATTGAAAAAAATAAAGCAGATTATGCTTTTCTCAAATTCCTATGGCCTTTCTGGTTTTTGGGTAAACACTGGCATATACATTTTTTTATTATTTTATTTTTTCTTGGCGGTGACCAAAGCACCGCTGTGGGGGCCTGTGCTATGGCAGGGACACAGGTTTTGGAGTGATCTCTGCGACGGTAGCACTGGGGTTGTGTTCTGGAGCCGGAGGTGCGGCGCTGGCGGGACCCCTCACGGCCGCCATGGCGGGTCGGGCCGCGGCCCGGTCCCCACGCGCTGGCGTTGCCAGAGTAACGAGAAGGAGCGCCTTTTCCCCGCCCTCACGGCGCTGCGTGCGTCTGACGTCACATCCGGCGTGGCGAGAAAGGGGGTGGAGCGCGGCGCGCTGGACGGTTCCGCCCCCTGGCGGGGGAGGCGCCGCCATCTCCGGAGGATCGGGCGTCACGGTCCCGCTGCTCACCTCCGTAAGGCTCGAGGCGGGCGGGGGCGAGGCCTAAGGGCGGGGTTAGCGGCGGCGCTGCTCCCCCGAGGCTCACGAAGCGGGTACGAGGGCTGGTGGGGCGTGGCTGGCGGCCCCGCTGTCCCCACGAGCCTGGAGGGGAGGGTAGTGTTCCCAGAGCACCCCAGGGAACACTCGGGGCGGGGCACAGGGCTGGGGGCAGGCTGGCTGGTGGGTCCTGTTGCCCTTGTGTAAGGGCTGAGTGGGGTCAGCGGTTCTCTTGCCCCCTCATAAAGCTCAGAAGGGGACACAAGGCCTGGTAGTGTTGTTGGTGGCCCTGCTGCACCCCCTCAGGGGGGTCACAGAAGGGGATGGTACAGGCCTTAGTGATTCTTTCAGGAGGGGAATGAGGTCCGTTGAGGGAGGCCGTGCTGCACTCCCACCCCAGGGTTCAGAGCCTGCCTGTGTTGCCGGGAGAAGCAGGGTCCTCTCCATCAGGCTGTTCTTTGGGGTCCCAGGGCCTGTGAGGCGATAGCAGGGTGACACACTGCCCTTGTCCTGGTTCCTGCAGGTGGGGCAGTGGTGCGGTGTGCCCAGTGCTGGTGGAGCGCACAGCTTTGCAAGGGGCTTCTTAGCAAGTCTGTTCCACACAGCGCTTGTGTTTTGTAGGCAGTGAGAAACAAGAACGGTGGCGCTGCACTTGATGATGGTGATGTGCTCACATCTTGCTTTGTTCTCTCCTGATCAAAGCCACGCGGATGGATTTATTCCGGTAACTTTCAGTCACATTGAGGTGAGGAGATACAACACTGATTCCCTACTGTTTTCTGACCTGTTTTAGCGGTTCTGCCTGCAGTAGAGTTGTCCTGCTTTCTGCAGCGTTTCCCCCTAGGCTGTGCTAGAGCCCTGCAGCACCTGTGCCCATACTCCCAAAGCCAGCTGTTTAGGACAGAGGATGTTTGTGGGTTCTGCCCCCTACCCCTCCCAAGAAACATGCTTAGTTTGCAAGGAAGTAACTCTATTTTTTTTTTTTTAAAAGCTACCTGAGCAGCCTGGTGCCCAAGCATGTGGTTTGTCTAGCACTAGCATCGGAGTTTGGGCTGGGAGGTTTGCTTAGCGCAAAGTAGAATATAGGCTTGAATATATCTTGTGTTTCTGCAGATGATAGAGAACCATATACATGCAGAAGCAGGGCACATGATAAGTTAAGTGTGTTCAGTAATTTCATTTTCAGAGTTACTGCTGTAGATGTAGCAGAAAACACAGACATGTGGAAAGCGAGAGAACTTTGAAGATCAGTTCTGTGAGCTGCTAGTAGCAGAAAGTAGTGGTGCGTGCATTCTGTCAAATGATCTTCAGCTAGCTTTGAGCTAAAGGTGACTGCTGCTCTTCTCTGTTTGCTCTTGGAGGTTTGGACAGACCTTTGCCAGGATGTTGGGATTTCTGAAGAACCCGGTTGTGGTTACGGTGGAGATCAATATGAACCTTGTGGCACTGACTGTGTTGGGATTAATAAGCCGTCTTTGGGGGCTTTCCTATCCACGGGCTGTGGTGTGAGTAGGATCATTTATTTTCTGCTTGAATGATACAGACTTTGGGGTTTTAAACATTGTGGGTAAGAACACAGGAGCAGGAGAGCAGGGTTTGCCTGATGTCAGCCTCTGTAAATATGGTGATAGTGTTTCCCTAATAGAAACGCCTGAGGGGAAGGGGACAAAGCCACTGTGCTTCACTGTATTCTTAGCCTTTTGCCAACAAAACAGTGTTTCCTTCCCTAGTATCCCTGTAGCCTGCACGATATTTCCAGTTAGTTTTGACACATTTCTGCCTCTTGTGTTTCAGGTTCGATGAAGTTTATTATGGTCAATTCGTTTCACTCTACATGAAGAGAATCTTCTTTGTGGATGACAGTGGCCCACCTTTTGGCCATATGCTGCTAGCTTTGGGAGGTAGGGCCTCTCCTGAAACTGGGAAGTGTCTCTTGCCTGTGTGCTTTGGAAGAAAGAAGTGCTGGTTAGAAATGAGTTGTCAGATCCTGTCTTTGGGGAAAAAAGCACAAGGCAGATGAGAGATTTTGATGCAGAGAAAATCAGGATTTCCCTTACTTAGTTTTGTTAGGAGGCTATTGCATGTGTATTGGGGAGGTGATGGAGCTGTGTATCCATTACCTCATTGTCATCCAGTCCTTTGGATAAAGAGAAAGGTAAGATGAGAACTAGTGACTAGAAATAGTAGGGAACAAACAGACTTGGGCCTTTCTGTAGCTGAGATACACACAACATGAAAGCCTCTGTATGGGAAGGAGAGATTAAATGTGCATGTAACTTTGTCACTGAGAATCTGTTGTTCCCAATTTATATTCTTCACGCCTTTGCACATAATCAAGCACTACTGCAGGCAAAACAGTACAAATGAGGACCCTTTTGGGAAAGAGGGTTTTCATATGTTAAAATGTTGTGTGTTTGAGAAATGGTTCCAGGACCAGTTTAGCATCAGGTTTTATACTTGTTTTGAGATTGGAAATTCTGAATTGTTGCTTATGTTGCAGGTTATTTAGGAGGATTTGATGGAAACTTCTTATGGAACAGGATTGGAGCTGGTAAGAGCTGATTTTAACTGTCTCATTCTTTTGAGAAAATAAACAATATTTCAGCAGCTGATGGATTCCTTTTGCCTGACAAGTAGAAATAACGCTTTATCTGACACCTTCACCTCTCCTCTTAAATAAGTCTTCTGCAAGTCTCTGACAGAAGTTTAAGGCATTATGATTCCATAGCACAGATTTTTAAATAATTTAAAACAGCTTAAGTAGTACAAGGTGTGCAGTAAGTTAGTAAGAGCAGGAGTTATATTCAACAACTCGTAGTTCTAAGGAGTTTTGTATTGATCCACCTTCTCTGCAATTAATGGTTTCCAAATCTGTGTGTCACTGTTGTCTCCTGTTTCAGAATATAGCATGAATGTTCCTGTTTGGTCCTTGCGACTCCTGCCAGCACTGGCTGGTGCTCTCTGCGTGCCTTTATCCTACCAGATTTTGGTGGAACTGCAGTTCTCCCACTGTGCTGCACTTGGAGCTGCTCTTCTGATTCTCTTAGGTATTTCCCTGGACCCCATTCTTCATACATGGGGAGAAGGGTCCCTTTTGCCCTTGTGAATTTTTAGGGCACATAAAAGGCTGGAGGAGCATCTGGCTGCAGAATGCCAACAACATGTCAGAGCCCACTTTCAGCCCTAGCCTGTATCTGTCAGTCTCTGCTGTGCCTCTCTGGTCCTCTCTATCCTTACAGCTCTGCAGCAGGCTGCCATGCTAGGCTGAAGCTTTATACAAGTTCATTTCATTATTAAACAAAGTGGGCAGCCTTAGCAGCCTCACAGAAAAACACATTTCTTGCATCCAGGGAAACCTGTACTCTCTTCCTCAAAGGTTTACAGGGTGGGTTACAACATACTGGTTTTTAACAGCAGGACAACCCTGCTTACAGACAGAGCTCATCACATTTCTTCCTTTCCAAACTGCAGCAAACCAGTCTGTGTGCTTAGCACCATGATTTGAATTTTTTTTTTTCTCTGAGGGTCTACTGGCAGCTGCCTGAAGGGGAAAGAGCCTCTCAGCACCCCTTTAGCAGCCTGATAGGAGAAACCTCTCCTAGCTACCGGTTTCTCTGATTCTGGCTCAGGGAATCCTGCACAACACAGCTCCCTTTCTTGAAGGGTTGTCGTCATGCTCATTGCCTGCTGGGGTCACTGCCTTGACTCTCCTTGCCTTGAGAAGCACCTGTCTGGATTTCCCAGCATTGATTTTCTTTGCCTTTTTAGGCAAGCACAGCACCTTTATCTGCCTCCTGCCAGACTTTCCTACTTTCCCACCTCTTTGTCCTTGGAGACAGTTATGGCCACGGACTTTGCTCCTGCTGGAAGGTTTTTGTCCCTTTAAACCCGACACCTCCCTATTACAGCCAGTAAAATTGCAAATGAATTGGCTGTTCTAAAAGGGGCAGGTCCTTCTCTTGAATAATGATGTGATTGTCTGAGGTAGCACTTGCTTATAGATAAGTTTCTCTAATTTTGTGTCCGTCTCTCTTTTCCCACAGAGAACTCTTTGATCACTCAGTCAAGGTTCATGCTCCTGGAATCAATATTGATTTTTTTTATCCTACTTGCAGTTTTGTCCTACCTGAAGTTCTACAATTTGCAAAGGCACAGGTAAAGCTGAATTGTCTGCCATCCTCTTGGATATTCTTGTGGTGACTCTTTTTTGTCACAGACTGTGTGGTTCTTTTCCATAAATCACTTCACCGTTCTGCAACTCACTTCATCTGTAAAATCCAGTGCTTTGACCTCTCATATGGCTTCCCCAGAAGTTTTCTCTTCTGAGCAGTGTTAAAGACTGTTTTAACTGGTAGCAAGGTTGTCTTTTTTACTTTATAAAGTACTTCGTTTTGCCCACCCAGATTTCTTATTCTAGGGTTTCCATCTGTGCACAGGAAGATGATAACAGGTCCCTTAATGCTCCTTTGTTTGTTCAGGCACTGAATTGAGAGATCTTTGTCTCTTTTCTTGTGACTTCACATGTGCTCTGATCCTTGCAGAGGATAAAGTAATCTTTAGAAAAGTAAAATTATCTTTACACTGAGCCCAGCAAGTGATTTAATACATTTCTTTTATCTGTAGTATTAAAAGGCAGGTAGCATTCAGTTTTGCTTTTTGGGATGCAGAGAAGTACATTTCACAACACCCTGTAGGCCAGGGCTGGCAGTTGATGGCACAGGATGTTCAGAATGAGATACCTCTGAGTAGAATAAGGAATATTGGATTCCAGCAAGTTTTTTTCAAGTTAAATGAGCTGAATTCAGGATCCTGAGAAGGTGACCAGATCTCACCATAACATTCCTTTGTCCTTTTCAGTTCCTTCTCTGGAAGCTGGTGGTTTTGGCTTCTGTTGACTGGAGTAGCTTGTTCTTGTGCAGTTGGGTAAGTGATGATGTCTTTCTTACTTTGTTTTAGTACACTAACTTTCCTGTCTGCCATCTGAGGCATCAGTGAGGGTTTGGATTTTGAAGACTGATTGGATTTTGAAGCAGACACCTCCCTGACCTTTTAGTGAGTTAGATCATTTCTATAGAGAGGATGTCAATTCACAGTGGGCAATACCAGGCATTGGAGGGTACTGTCCTGGGAAGAACAAAATGCATTTCTCAGAGATGGCTTTATGTTATAAATTACTATCTGCATTTCGCCCCTCCCTCCTAGTTGCTTCAAACTTCAGTAAGTCTGAATTTAGGGACTTTGTGCTTTGTGATCTACCACCTTGCTATTGGTTCTCTGTCACTATGGTTATTTAATCTAATTGGCAAATAAATGTCTTCTGGTGTCAAGCCTCAAGGCTTATTTATGTTGTTGAATCAAACTTGTCAGGGTTCTAAGTCCTTGGACTTTAATGCATCCCGTTCAAGAGAAACTTTGAGTGTTTATGTCTTGTATTAGGTAACTGTGTAGTTTTAAACTGTGTTCATTTTTTGTATACTTTCTTCTCAGAGTGAAATATATGGGCCTGTTTACCTATATGCTGCTCTTGGCCATCGCAGGACTCCACTTCTGGCACATGATAGGAGACCAGAACTTGTCAAATGTAGGTAGCACAACATGCAAAATATATTATGTGGAACTTTTCAGTACAGGAGCCAGCTTGGAGCCTTGCAAACCCACAGATAACAATGCTGTCTGTAGCTGGTTTTTGTACTAGAATTCCTGCCTGCAAACCCTGCTGTCATAGAAGAGTTTTCCAGCTCAGTTGCTGGGGAAGATGGAGTTAAGTTTAAGAAAAACACGTGTGTGTGACTGGCTTTTCTGCTCTTATCCGGGTCTTGGTGATTTGTGGCTCAAAACCTGTACTGTTTCACATACCTCCTGCTGGCTTCAGTTCAGATTCTTGGTGGAAGTTATCCAGCTGTCCATGAAGTTATAGCTGAGGGAGAGTAGTTGGGGAAACGTAAAAAAGACAAACAAAATAAGCCCAGTGCACTGGTATTTTTAATCTTTTTACTATGTGGAGTATGAAACCAGTGAGTTCTCTGTGTTCTTCTAGATTTCCTTGGTGTGCCATTTCCTAGCTAGGGGACTGGCCCTCATCATCATCCCAGTGGCAATGTACCTGTCCTTCTTCTACGTTCACTTGACTTTGCTGTGTCGCTCTGGGCCTCATGACCAGATTATGACAAGTGCTTTCCAAGCCAGCTTAGAGGTAAAGGAAATGGGGTCATGAAACTGATTTATTAGGGGACAGGGTGGGGAAATCTGTCTTGTGTTCACTATTAGAAGAAAAGTGTGTAGTATTGTTCTTTTGATCTTGCATATTTGTTCCTTTTATGTCATTTGACTACTTTGCTGCTGCAGTACTGCTTTAAAATGAAGCAATAATGACAGAAATCCTAATAATGGATGAAAAACTTTTCCCAGTGAACAGTATGTTCACTCTTCTGCTGAGGATTTGTCCCTTCCTACAGGAAACTCCACAGAAGTTGATACAGCGCTGAACTCTTAAGTGATGATGTTGTAAACTACAGGATGACAGTATGAATTTCTGTAGCAGAGTGCTTAGTCTGTCTTTTAGAACAGCATTGCTTTAGGGATGTTCCCTGAGTCCCTGTGGTCTTTCAGGTGTTGGTATGTTTACTGTCTGCTGAGTATGGTGCTGCAAAATTTGACTTTTGTAGATAAAACCAAATGAGAAGGCATTGTGCTAAGATACTGCTGTGTTAGGATGACTAATGACTCTTAATAGAATTTAAACAGCCTCTGGGTTGTTTCTTCTTCTTTCCACTTATCCTATCATTATGTTTCTCAGGGTGGGCTGGCTCGAATCACTCAAGGTCAGCCCTTAGAGGTGGCCTACGGCTCTCAGATTACTCTGCGGAATGTGCTGGGCAAGCCCATGCAGTGTTGGCTCCATTCTCACACAAATACTTATCCCATCAGGTGAGGTATCTGGTTGGGTCTGTATTATTAGAGTGAAAGTATGCTCTGGTTCTTCACCTGCCAGTCCAAGTATCTCAGTTTGAGTCCTGGCAATCTCTTCATTAATCCTTCAGAGCACACTGCAGATGTATAGATTCTCTGTGCTCCACAGGAATGGAGCCAGTGATCCGCTGCTGGATTGTCTTGCTGTGACTCTGTTGAGCACAGAAATGTACTGTTACACACTTGTGGTTTATTTGAACCTTCTGTACAGGTATGAGAATGGCCGAGGGAGTTCCCATCAACAGCAGGTGACTTGCTATCCCTTCAAGGATGTGAACAACTGGTGGATTGTCAAAGATCCTGGAATGTGAGTGTGCAAGAAATTGAAATGCCAAGCTACTGTAAGCATAGCTTCTGTGCACTTCCAAAACCTAAACAGAGCATAGCTCAGATTGGACATAACTGTTCTCTGCTTGTGGGCATAGAGGCCATGTGTGATCCTGAGCAAGTATTTCAGCTGCAGAGTTGGTAAGAGTGGCTGTTTGCACACTCCTCAATATGGTAAACATGTTATTGAGGAAATTCTGTCTGAACTGCTCCTGCAAATACGTGGGCTGTGCTGTGCACAAGGGGAACTTTAATGACTCAGGAGACGGGTGGGAATGCTCCAGGTGCTTTGCATGAAAGGGTAGTTCTGCTTTTTGAAGTATGTGAGCCATGGCATTAGAGTGCCTTGATGAGTTTTATCAAATATGAATGAGTCTCGGAAGAGAGTAGAAATCACTTTTTCAGAATGAGTATTTCTTTGTATTTAATGTGTGGGATGAGCTGGAGAATGCCATATTGGGAGGGATTCCAAGTGGGTGCCTGTGCCTGAGAGGCCTGGTTTGCACTGAAGTGTTTTGCCATTGTAACTGTCAGTGGAGAGCAGGACTCTTTGTTCTTGTAGTTTTGCCAGTAAAAGCCCTTGTGTGATATCATTTCATATTGATCAAAAAGTTGTGTTTGTGGGTTTCTTATGTTGCTCTGGGAACTGTATAAAGAGTCCTACCAGAAGGACTGCATGCCATTATAAATATATCCACATTGGGAGAGTTTGTCCGTGGTGCAAACCTTTCAAGTAGGCACTCTACCAGAACCACAGAAACCCAGGAGCTTCTTAAAATTCTTCAAACTCAAGACTCCTATGAGCCCTGGAGGATGCAAAGTCCTTCTATAGAACAGTAAAATACAGGCAGCAGTTAAGTGAACTGCAGCCTTCCCCCTTGCCAAAGTGTGCCTTAGCCCTGTCCAGAAGCAAGGTGAGAGTTTGGTCTTCATGGTAGAGGTAGCCACTGAGCTCTCTCTTACAGTCCTGCCAAAAGTGACATCAGTTGTCATGTGAACACCTGTCAGACCTCACTGAAGCACTTACTCATTTCATAGAATCCACCAAGCAGCTGTGTGGTGGGAATAATCTGAACTCGCTCCTGACTGACCTGGATTCAGACCACTGACCTAATGGCTGGGGTGTTGGTATCCAATTACCAATCCTCTGACTCATTCTGCCCTTAACTCACCTTTGCCTTGATGAGCTTTGTTTCCATTCTGGTACAATCCACAGATTGCTTTAATTTCCCATCTTACTGCCTAAATGTCTGTCCCTTCCTGCAACTTCTTGATCTAACAGTTTGGTCATGACAAGGTTGCATTATATATAAAGAAGAATGTAACTGCTTCCTTTTGGGTGTCACTCCACCAGGCAGCAGCTGGTGGTGAGTAATCCACCCCGTCCTGTCAGGCACGGACACATCGTGCAGCTGGTCCACGGCATCACAACTCGGTACCTCAACACGTAAGTCCTTTCCTCATCCTCTCCTCTGCTGAGCCTGCTGGCTCGTGCTGCTTTGTTGTGTCTCAGAGTAACTACTCAGGGGTTGAAGCGCAGTGACCTTTGCATTCAGACATGCTATAAACTGCCTGTTATTCATGGATTCTTAAAATCCTGGGGCTAGGAGGCACCTCCTGTGGTTACTTCCCTAAGCCACCCCTGTGGCCCAGAGAAAGGATGCTGTATGATGGGGTTTTTTTTGCAGTTGACTTGGCAGTGGGATTTGATACTAATCACACACTGTTCAGTGGTTGCTACCTCTTTCAGGGCTTGAGGAGCTAGTGGTGTTTACACCCATGTTCACAGTTCATGATAGTTCTACATATTCCTAAATACATAGTCCCCTTGGTGAGTCTTCATCCTTGCCCCTTCACTGCCTCCGCTCTGGGCAGGTGCAGATATTTAGTATTTTGTGTGGCTGTTAACTCAAAGGCAAATCCAGACTTTGATGGCATACTCCTGCATGAAGGCTGTGCTCTGAAAGTTAGGAAGATGTGCTGGAGAATCCAGTGTGCTGTGGGCGATTGCCATGGATTCTTGCCTGTTTTGCAGAGACTGCAGTATGAAATTGCCTCCTGACTGCTTCCCAAAGGGTGTCTGTGTATACTTGAACATCACCCAGATTAGGAAGGGGTTTATTCTGAGCCTGGGTTTTTGCTATGTCCCTTCCATACCTAATTCCTTCATTATTGGCAGCACTCAGCATCACAATCAGTGCTTGTTCCTCAGCCTGGCATAGCAGGCATCCGTATTGGCTTCCTCTGAGCCTGTTCCTGGCAGCTCCTGGTAGTGGGGAGTGTTCTCTTCCAGAGTAAACAGTGCAGTCTGTATAAATGAGTTACTTTTTGCTTTATTACTGAATCTGGTCTAAGCCAATTCAATACTTTTATGAGTTTGCTTTTTATATGAATTTGGGAAATGGTGTTGGAGGATATTGCTTTTCTTGTCTTCTAGGCATGATGTTGCTGCTCCTCTTAGCCCCCACTCCCAAGAAGTTTCCTGCTATATTGATTATAACATCTCCATGCCAGCACAGAACCTCTGGAGAGTGGTGAGTGGTCAAAGGGAGGGAGGAGCTCATCATGTTCCAGCAGAAACAGCATGATGATCAAAAGATGTCTTTCTGTTGTAGGAAATTGTAAATCGGGAGTCTGACACAGATGTGTGGAAGACAATTCTGTCAGAAGTGAGGTTTGTTCATGTAAACACCTCTGCAGTGCTAAAGGCAAGTGGATTTATGTTTATTTGCCTATAGCTTTTCCTCCGTGCAGTTCTCGTCATCTCATAAGCTACTGATCTCTCTGCTCCAAAATGCCTGCACCACTAAAAGAAATAATCAAATAAGTAAATAAAAGGAAACAATAAACTTGCTCAGTGTGATAAAAGGCCAACATGGTTCAGGTATTCATAATCATACTTCATTTCTTTTCAGCTGCAAAGCTGTCCTGCTTCTCAGGAGGCTGTGACCACTGTACACAACTGGGACTTAGAATCTGCCTCAAAAATTGATGCTGAGTCCATGTGTAGTGTGTGACAGCAGCTGGAATAGTTAAGGACCTCTTCACAGTTTCCCAGAATCACTGACTTCATGGCTGTAGCATTCGTTGAGGCAGTATAGCGTGGTGACTCTTCACATACTTTTTAGCAGTCCCTTGCTGTCATCCGTTGCTCAGGCAGGGCCTAGGAAGTTCAGCTTGGCAGAACTGTAAATTTACAGTCATCTTTAACTTTCAGCTCAGTGGAGCATCTTTACCTGAATGGGGATACCGGCAGCTGGAGGTGGTTGGAGAGAAACTGTCCAAAGGCTACCACCAGAGCATGGTGTGGAATGTGGAAGAGCACAGATATGGGAAAAGTACGTCTCAGCCATGTTCTCAGAGCAGATTTCTGTCACTGGGGAATGCTTCATGTTGCTAGGAAGGTGGTATCATGTGTGTGTGTATTCAGCAGGCTCTGGCTTTATCCTGATGTCAGAATCCTTACAAACGCCCTTGGAGTGCTCTCGCAGTTGGACTGTGTATTGGAGAGGGGCTCCCAGGGGTGTAAGGAGTCGGGGGTGTATCATCGTACGTATTCTCTCCCCTTTCTGGCTTTCTGCCTGATGTGTGGTTATTTCTGTTTTCTTCCAGGCCAAGAACAAAAAGAGAGGGAAGTAGAACTCCACTCTCCCACACAGATGGACATAAGTAAAAACCTCAGCTTCATGGCAAAGTTCACAGAATTGCAGGTGAGTGTCTTGTTATTCATCTTTCCTTCTGGTGCAGAGTAGGATCCTGAGCGTTTCTGCAAACTCTTAGCCTGAGGATTTGTTGTTTATTCCTTGCTGATAAAGTAGTTTGGCTTCCTTACTGAAAAAAGTATTTCTAAATGCGCATAGAAGGGCATTAGAGACTCTGCTACTCAGTAACAAATACCCAAGTAATTGTGTAAAAAAAGAACAGAGAGGAAGATTCAGGGCACCCAGAAACTGTCTGAAACTGAACTGTAATGTGTGGTGTATGTCAGTCAGTAGTGTTGATGCCCCTTACTAGCATTGTAGAAGTTCACTAAGTG
This sequence comes from Caprimulgus europaeus, assembly GCA_907165065.1. Next base: position 5,144,091 of record OU015545.1, on the reverse strand, counting down.
ATGTACATTATATACAAAATAAAAACATTGTATTGATCAGTAACCAGTGTGAGATATGGAAAAACTTCCTTCACTCGCGAGGTAAGAACTTACAGCTGGAGCTGTTCACTCGTGCCTGCTATCCCACTCATTCTTCCAGTCCTGAAAGGCATCTGATTACTTTTTTTCTAGTGGAAAATACTCACATTAAAAAATGAAGACACAGAACATAAGTACAGCTCCTCTGCTCTTGACTGGATCACAATGGACACAAATATTGCCTACTGGCTCCACCCGACCTCTGGTGTAAGTATGAGGTAGGAGGAAACATGAACCTGGTGAAGAAAGTTCAGGTGTGAGCTCTTTGAGTGTGAGGGAGAGTAGGGCTGCAGTTCCAGCCAAGGAGCTGCTCCAGGATGCTTCTTGTACTAGGAATATATTTTCCCTGAAGGCTGGGGGTTTTTTGGCATGTGATACAGCTTTGACATTAGTTGCTTTTAATTAAATCATGTCTTCTTGTATTTTTTTTTTTACAATGGAAAACTGCAGTTTAATGGTTTCCATTATTGATTCAATTCAGAAGATGAGTTCATCTCCAATAGCATCTTTTAAACGCTGTACATTACAACAGAGTCTCAAAGCAGCAGTTTATCAGCTTGCTTTGTTCCAGGAAAAATCAGGTTACTAGCTAGACACATGCTGAAGTTTAATTTAGCAAATCTGTATCAGTAATATTTAAACTTACCGAGAACTGCAGCATGTGGACCGTCTTCTATTCTGCAGGCCCAAATCCATCTCCTTGGGAATGTTGTCACCTGGGCTTCAGCTAATGTTGCTGCTCTGGTCTACACATGTCTGTCCCTGTGGTACTTGATACGCAGAAGAAGAAAAATCTATGACATTCCTGAAGGTCTGATTCCATGGTGTGTGTGTGTGTGGAGATGGGAAGGGGGTTGTCACTTGTTCTGCTACACTTCAATGGCCCCAAAGCCCCATTTTTACAGTGATGTGCGTGGCTATACTACCACTTTTTCCTGCCCACTAACCCTGACATTTTTATTAGGGACACACAAACATCTAGAGTAGCCCATGAAGAGAAAGATTATGGTCATCACAATATGACCATCACCATATGAGACCACATAGTAGCTAGCATAATATTTATTTTAATCATTCCCTGAATGTAAGAAATCTCCAGGTATCCAGTTTGGATTCTATTGAGCCCTTTTGTGTTTATGTGAAAGATGTAGGTACTGGCTGTGTAGGGAGAGGTTTATTTTAGGTGTGTTGGTTCCAACCAAGGTACCATCTCTGCTGTGTGGCCAGGCAGTTTTACACTGACCTTTCTGGCAGTACAATTTGTTCTCCTGCTGTGGAAGTGCTTCATGTTGGCTGTAATGTGTCTTTTCATAAAAATGTGACAGAATGTAACCATTTTCCCCTCAGCTGAGTGTGGTTAAGTTTAAGATTGTTATTAGCACAAGCTGTGCAGAGGGAGGAAAAATACCCAAACCATGTAAGTGGGTGACCTTTTAGGTTTTAAGGTTTCCAGAGGCAATGCTCTGAGCTGGTGTCTCCTGTCTCCTACAGATGCATGGCAGCTATGGGTATCAGCTGGGGGGATCTGTGTTGGAGGCTGGGCTGTGAATTACCTGCCCTTCTTCCTGATGGAGAAAACACTTTTCCTGTACCACTACCTGCCTGCCCTCACATTCCAGATTCTCCTGATTCCCATCGTATTACAGCATCTTGGCAATCATCTCTGCAGGTATTTGGTTTTAACAGATAGATAACAGGAGGAGTGATGCATTTATTTTCTCCAGTTGCCAAGGTGTTGTCACCTTGGCAAGCTGCTGCAGTGATTTTTTTTCCAGCAGTGGCCATACTTTGGCATTTGCTTTAGCAAAGATGGGCCACATGTAGGTCTTCCTTTTGGACAAAATGTTTGGCTAGCCTTGATGTAACTTGACTGCTCATGCCAGATGTCTGCTTCCCTCTCTCATCCCAGATCTCTGCTTCTGAAGAGCATGTTCAGTGCACTGGTCGTAGCCTGGTTCTCTTCAGTTTACTTTGTCTACTGCACATTCAGTCCTGTGACCTATGGGGAGCCCTCGCTGTCTGTGACTGAACTGAAGGACTTGCGCTGGAAGGACAGCTGGAACATCCTTATCCGAAAACAGTAACAGTTACAATCTTGTTCAGGCAAAAAGAAACGCCTTTTTATGCAAAGACAAGAATTTATTGTTAGCATAATTGAAATCTTAACAGTCTGATCAAATAACTGATGGCAGTCCAGACCCAATTTTACAGAAAAAGAAAATAAAAGAATACTGTTACCAGAAAAGGTTTCAACAGTAGTTTAGCTGTGATGAGCACAATTCCCAGTCTCTACCCCTGTTACCTTCACCCTTCCACTGCCCCTCGGGGTCTGAAGGTTGGAGACATCAGTCAACAGCATCCCAGCTGGGAAAAGCGTGCTGCAGGCGCTCCTTCTTCCTCTTTCCTGGGAGTATGATGTTAATGGTTTCTTTTCTTGCACTGTGCTTCACTTTGGGATATTTTATATATTCCCTAGTGCCTTGGTCTGCAATTCCATGTTATGTAAATAGATACTCTCCGACATATTTTTCTGTTTTCTTTGTTACTCCTAAAAACTGGGCTTTCCCAGCTCCCAAGTTAACACATCTTTAACCATCAGTAATTGGCCCTGCAGTTTTCAGCATCATCCCATGACTATATTCCTCAACAGTGCGTTATTTGCCCCACTTTCAATGCTCTGATATCATCCCTATTTCATTAGCATTAAGCTAAGTTTATAAATAGTTCATTCTGCATAGAATAATGACTTGTTACTATTATCTATGTATAATCATTTGGCATAACCAGAATTTTTATGAACCTAAGCAAAAATAAAACAAATAGACATTGAAAAATTGTGGCCTGTTGCAAGCCATGGCAGTGATGTAGTTACTGGGCTGCAGGGTTACACCTCAAATCCCACAGGAAGAGGAACTCTAAGCAAGGAAGAGCTGATCATGCTGACAAGGAAACTTGTACACATGGGTTTAGGGTACAAACACAGGTAACTCGGGCCATGCCCTGACCTGCAGCACCAGAGGTATTTCCAGAGTAGGAGAAGGTGCAAAGGACTGGGACTGCTCGGTGAGGAATTTGCAGCAGCTCTGTACAGTTACTCAACAAGGGTTATCGTACCTACACCACATTTGATATTTTTCTTCTTTTTTTTTTTTCTCTCATGTAGCTGCAGTAGCAGGATCTTTTAATCAGCTCAGAGCTGACCGAGAAGAGCAGTCCTAGACAGACCAGGCTGCTTGTTGCTGTACAGTTCCTTACTGCTCTAACAAATGAGGCTGCTTTGAGCGCCTCACCCCTCCAGAGGAAGGTATGATCAACCACCACAGTCATTCAAAGTAGGTTTTAGTGACTATTTTGCTCCTACATAAATCAGCCCCAGTAGCTAATGCTCCAGTGCAGTAGCTGGTACTCTGTAATATACAGTCTGTCACCCTGAGCTGAACAGCACCCAGCAGCAGTTGGGAAATGAACTGCTTTCTCCTTGGCATTACAGAAGTGTACCACTGAACTGTAGAGATCACCAGTCAATAACGAACCTTTACAGATTTCCAGTGTTGAAAAGACTACAGGAATGAAGTGGAGACTGCATTTTTTTAAAGTTTCTTTTTTCTCTAATGCTTCAGCCATTACAGAACTAAAGCTAACAACCCCTGAGTTAAGGGGAGAAAGAACTGTTGAGTAGGAGAGCATCTCCAGACTTGTTCCCTTTCTGTACTTTTGTGCTGGTGGAGTGCAAGTAGCACAAATACCTTTTATATAAAATGGCCATTTTCAGTGACTGTTTCTTCATTTGTTTATTAGCCAAAGTAACACACCCACAACCAACGCAGCCAGACTCTGGTTTTAGAAAACCAGCAAATATGAAAAAGTTCCTCTTCATAATATTTCTCCCCCCACTCTCATTCTTAAAATTACACCTAAGTCCAGACTCAAGGAGTGTATCACAAGGACATTCTCAAAGGCCCAACCAGCACTTCATTTCAGAATTTTTTTTCCAGAAACTCCATGTTGCTGCAGTATCACTTATCTGGGTAGACTACCAACTGGGATGTCACTATACTTCTGCTGCTTCTTTGCATTTTTCAGAAAACAAGACATTCTGGAGATTAAACCACCCAAGTGCAAAGCAAGCACTTTGACCCTGTTTGAGGGCCGAAGCGCATCCAGAGAGCTGGATTTTGTTTGTGCCATCAGAAGGAGGGTCCTGCCAATCACAGCTTTCCCCCTTGTGGATCTTACCACCCAGCTCGGGAAGGGGACGGATTCCGCCCAGCAGAATCTGCAACCAGCAGTACAGAAATGCCCTAAAGTCAGATTTCTGTTTCCATGAGCAACTCAATCCAGTTGGAGCTCACACATTCAATAACTTGTAAAGGAGACTATTTGGGTACAAAAAAATCAGTCATATAGTGGAGCAAGGAAATAAATGGAGAAAGGAATAAATTAGGCACCAGAATCACACAACTTCTTGGGCCTGTTCCCCCCACCCCCGATGAACTGCAAGTTCCTAATTGTCCCAGACAGTCTCTGTTTCATCTCTATCCCAGGGGAGAGATTCCTCTACAGGTCAATCCTTCTGCCCTCACATGCTACTAGAGGCTAAAAAGGAGGCTGGACAGCAGGAGAGCCAGAACTCAGGGTCCCAGCAAGGTAGAGAAGAGCAAGGACTGCACCTACTTGTCTGCATTAACAGGGAGTGAGCTAGTCTTGGATAAAAGAGACTGATTTTTCTTTTGAAAAAAACAAGCAGCTAATTTTTCTGCTGAGGAAGACCATCATCAGGGAAATGGGGTATCTTGCTAATCACCTGGTAGCGCTTAGTTTTCAGGGGAGACTTAGGCATTAGATCTCATTTGGAAAATTTAAAAAAAGGCAAGTAGCACTGCCTTTAACCAGTCCATCGAGTAACATCGTAACTCCAGACATCGCAGGGAGAAAAAGGGAGGGGTTTTGGGGGGAGAGGGGCAATAGGCCAATTCCTTCCTCTCCCCTCTGCGAGAAGTTTCACACCAGTACCCCCTCCACTGCTGGGATGATTTAAAGGGCACTTCACCAACCATTCTGCTGGAGTCCTTCTTCCCAAAGTTGTCTTCGGCATCAGTCTGGACCAGAGGCAAATCCTTCGGACAGGTTAGTGTGGGCGGCTGCTGGACTCCAGGTGGGAGCGTTTGCCGGCCGCCAGCACGCTGCTGCTCTCAGTCTGTTCAGGGAATGGGCGCTTGTAGGTCCGACCGTGTCCGTTCACTGCCCCTCGCTGCCACTTGCAGATGTCTCCGTTTAGGATGTCTTGAATGTGCTGCACTATCAGGTTTATAGCAACTGCAGAGAGAAATGGGAAATGGAGGACATGTAGGCTTTCTTGGCTGAGCTAGCTAGAAAATCCAGCCTTGTTCAGCTCAAATTTTAACAACAGGCCCTTAAATTAAGCTATCCCTGCCCTCTGCAGCAAGGTCAGACCTCCAGAGAAACCAGCAACTGCAACACCAGCTTTAACTCCGGTGTCCTGCTCTGCATCTCCAAATGTTTGCCACTTTTTCCAGCTCTCCACAGGCTGAGCAGCTGATCAGCCCGGTCAAGCTCTGAGCAGCTACCTCCCCTACAACCCTCCAAGCAAAACACCTTTCCTCAGAAGCATGAAAACAAGGCAGTGGCATGCCACCTGCTCTCTTCTCAACCCTAAAGGTGGTCTCCCCAGAGAAATCAAAGAACCAAAGTCCCTTTTACCCATGTTGTCAACTCCTCGGGGGATGATCACATCTGCATACTTCTTGGTCTGTAAAACAGAAACAGTGGTGGAGACGGTTAACATGAAAAGCCAACTTTATTCTAGGCAGAAGCTACCCAGCACCAGAAAGCTCAGGGCAAAGATGGAGGGGTTTCTATGCTCTGGGACTGTAATTGCAGCTCTCTGTCATGGTAACACCTACATGAATTCAGAAGTCATACTGGCTAACATGGACTTAAGGTCAGGGCTTGTTTGCAGGGAATCACCAGGTAGAAGTAGTAGGTCAAGTTTTTACATTTCTGAAGGGTACACTGACTTCAAATGGTCACCTGCTTCAAGGCTGAGGTCTGTTTGCTAAGAGCTGGTTCTAATCAGCATTTCACAAGCCATTACTAAATCTCTGCCAAGAGCCAAGGTACCCGCTGTGCATGTGAAATTCCTTCCTGCCTCTGATGACATTTTATTGATTTTTACCACCATAGAGCCCCTGGCTTGGTTCCCCCCCACACACACTTATAAAAAGGTTGGCAAATTCAGCATTTCTAATGAGTACTTTTGCAATCCCAGAATTGCTTTGATCTAGAGCAAGAGGCACCTGAGCCAGCCCTTTCCATCTTATTTAATCCACATACAGGATTTTTTTCTCAAAGGGTTTTCACAAATTAATTTGATTACGTGAGCAATTAATTGGCCCCACATTATAAGGCATAGCAAGCAGATGCTATAATGGTCTGCTCCAGGTTTTCACCAGTGTTCCCTGTTGAGAGTCTGTTGGAAACCAAGCTCTTCTTTCTTCCTGCAAGACTTAAGAATCTTAACTGCAGAGTGGGAGTGTTTCGGTCAAAGGGACTCATGCTAAAATAACCGCAGCAATGAGCAGTGAGAAAACGTGCGCAGCCCCTAGGGATTTCCATGGTGCTTTGCAAGCAGGAGGGACCAACCAGTTTAAGTTTCTTAAACAAGCAGCTTGTAATGGTTGCAGAGATGAAGCAGAGGGGAGAGCGTGGGACCCGTGAAATACGAATATCAAAAGCCACCACTGCTGCATCGACAGTGCAGCAAATCCCCAGGTGACCCTGCTCGTTCTCTCCCCCCCCAAAACCCCCACAAATCAAATTAGTGAAACATTTAGTACTGGTAAGCAGAACTCCTCAAAGGCAGGCTTGACAAACGTGGTGTACTGGGTGAGGATCTGCTCAAGGTCCCTCCCACGCTTCATATCTCGCAGAACTGGAACGGGAAGATAAAACCCATGAGTTCCACCGCACAGCGGAGGATGTGGCTAAGGAACACGAGCCGGCTGACGCTGCCTGTGACGGCAGAGCAGTACCTCTGCGGGACAGCCGGACGTCAGAATCCGTGTCGACAAAGAGCCGGAGGTGGAACATGTCCCGGATGTCTTGATTGTAGAAAACCAGGATCCCCTCAAAGAGGACAACGTCAGCAGGATAGACCACCGTTGTCTCTGCCAGCCTGCCAGGAAAATAACACCCAGAGCACGGTGTTACATGGGTGTCACGCCACAGTCAAGCAGCCCATCCCCAAGCTCAGCTGGGGACATCCACATACTGCCCCAAGACTACACACAAACCCCAAACCTACCTAGAGTGGGTCACAAAGTCATATGTTGGTACTTCAACTGTTTTCCCCTCAACAATATTTTTCAGGGTAGTATGCATCAAATCATTATCAAAAGCATCTGCAAGAGGAAAGTGTAAAGAGGAAGATGTCCAGATGCTGCTATATCAGATGTTCTGCTCAGATTTTTTTAGACCTGACAGAAAAGCTCTCTGTCCAGTATTACACTGGGAAAAAAAGGAATTTACAGCTTATTCTTTCCTACCAGCAGCAACCCAGCATTCCCCACCCAAGCTATAATTGCTGCACTTGGTTACAGAGATAAGAATGAGAGAATTTGCTGTTTATAAGTAACTACAATAGAATTCAGAACCCAAATGTGAAGCTGGTAATTGGATAATTTTTACCAAACTGCTTCATGATTGTATAATTTTGTGCAACTCTTAGTCTGTTAGCTAAGAGCTATCTTTAATGCTTTTCAAGAGTATTATCTACCCTGGAGAGCCCACAGCAGGCTCCAGACTTCAGCCAAGGGCAGGTCACTGTCCCGTTGGCAATCCACGACGTTCCCCTGAGCGAGGAGAGCGGTTGTTCCTGTGGAGGAGGGGTATCAGGGGAACGATGGAGTGTGCTGCAGAGGCTCTGAAGGGCTGCGAATGAGGAGATGGAGCACCACATGCTGGGATGCTCTCTGCCAAGGTGCACTGAACCGGCTATCATCAGCAAAGCCTTGGTGACACCTGACGTGTTACCCGCGAGACAGACATTTTGGTGGGGAAAGGAGCATTTCTGTCACCCAACACTTGTCATTTTCTACAAGCCCTTTCCATAAGCCCCGACCACTCTTCAGAAGCCATCTCACCACCCTGAGGACCTGGAGAGGCCGCGGGGAAGCCGTTTGTAGGGTGTCATTCACGGGGGCTCACCCGGATGGTCGAAGTTGTACTGTCCCCTCAGCGCCTTGGCCTTCTGCTCGGCGCTCAGCACCTTGTAGAAGCTGTCCTGGCTGAGGATCAGCACCTGCCGCTGCCGCCGCTCCACCGCGTTCTGCCCCAGCAGCTCCATGATCTTCTCGCAGACTGTGGACTGAGCGGGGCGGGGGATCAGGCGGGAGCGGGAGGAACCACCCGCCGCCTCCGCACCCGGACCCGCACCGGGCCGGGCCTTTCCCCGCCGGGAGCGGAGGAAGAAGCCTCGCTCGCCGCTGGCAGCCCCCCGCCCCAACCCGGGCCCGAGCCCTCACCTTGCCGCTGGCGGTGCCGCCGCTGACGCCGATGAGGAAGGGCCTGGGCTGCGGCCGCTCGGGCTCGGCGCTGCCGGCAGAGGCCATAGTGGGGCTGCGGGCGCTGCCGCGGGGAACGGCGGGGGATGTAGGCGGGGGGCGGGGCCGGGGGAAGGGGCGGGGCCTGAGCTCACGTGCGCTGAGTGTGTCCGGGCTCAGCCCCGGGAGGGGCGGCCCTGCGGTGACGGGCACGGGAGGGCGGGAGACCGGGTCTGTGTGTACGGCGGTACCCGGCCATGGACAGATAGATACACCCGGCCATGGACAGCCGTACCCTGCTGTCATCGAATCACCAAACGCTGAGAGCTGGGACCCACACGGACCGTCAGGCCAACCCCTGTCCCTGCACAGGGCAAGCCCAAGGTTCAGACCATGTCCCTGAGAGCCTTGGCCAAATGCTGCTGGAATCTTGTCAGGCTTGGTGCCATGAGCACCTCCCTGGGGAGCCTGTGCCAGTGCTCCACCACCCTCTGCCTCAAGAACCTTTTCCTCATGGCCAACCTCACCCTCCCCTGGCACATCTTGCTGCCATGTCCTCTGCCCCTGGCGTTGGTGGACAGAGAGAAGAGATCAGCACCTGCCCCTCCTCTTCCCCTTGGGAGCAAGTTCTAGACCATGATGAGACCTCTCAGCCTCCTCTTCTCCAGGCTGAACAAAGCAGGTGACTTCAGCCTCTCTTCATACGGCTTCATGCTGTTATAGGCAGCTATACCGCGCTGCAGACAGCTGTACATTATCACAGGCAGCTATACCCTGTTATAAGCAGATCCTGTGAGGACAGGATGAGAGAGCTGGGGTTGTTCAGCCTGTAGAAGAGAAGGCTCCAGGGAGACCTGATTGCACGTTCCAGTGCTTGGAGGGGTCTATAAGAAAGATGGGGACATAATTTTTAGCAGGGCCTGTAGCGATAGGACAAGAGGTGATGGTTTTATAAAAGAGGACAGATTCGGACTAGATGTAAAGAAGAAATATTTCTACACTGAGGGTGGTAGACACTGGCCCAGGTTTCCCAGAGAGGTGGTAAAAGCCCCATCCCTGGAAACATTCAAGGTCAGGTTGGACGGGTCTGTGAACAACCTGATCTGGTTGAAGATGTCTGTGCTCACTGCAGGGGGGTTGGACTAGATGACCTTTAAAGGTCCCACCCAACCCAAACCATTCTATGAGTCTAAGATTCTACAGGCAGCTACACCTTGTCATTGACAGCTATAACCCTTTTATAGGCAGCTATACCTTCTGCAGGTGCATGTGCACGCACACACCCATGTATGGATACACGTGCACATGTGTGTACACAGGTGTGTGTATGTGCAGAACTATGGCTGTGAAGACACAGGTGAATGTACAACATAGAAACATAAGGACATACAGATACTGGTATGTACGTGTGTGACATCTACATGCAGTGTGCACACATACTGCATGTGTGGGTGTGTACATATATAGGTACACACATGTATGCACAGACATATTAATAATGTAGCTGAAATATCTACATTTCCACATACGTTCTGTGTGTAAATAGATGCAGCCAGAATATATAGGCAGCACTTTCTATATGTAAACATAATATTTTAAAATAAAGACAAGCCATGCATTTATATGTGAAAAATGCTGTTTAACTGTAGGTAAACCCCAGCGATGCAACTTTTTCATCAGCCCCACAGCCCGGGCTGGGCACTGCTGACCCCCTCCCCGTTTGCTGGCCCCGGGTACCCGGCGGAATCACCCCCGTCCCTGTGTCCCCCCCCGCCAGAGCCCCCCGGGGCGGCGGGGCCGGGGTGGCCGCGGCGGGTGCGGCCCCGTACCGCGCAGGGCCCCGAGCAAACAGCCGGTCAATGATTAACCAGCCCGGCCCGCCCAGCCTGCGCTCCCGGGGCCGCGGCGGGGCCGGAGCGGTGTCCGGGCCCGAGCGTGCGGGACTCCGTGGGCAGAGACGTGAGTGGGGACGGGGACGCGGGGACGGGGCGCTGTGGGGGCGGGTTGGGACGGCCGGGGGGTCCGAATGACGGGGGTGGATCTGGGGTCGGGGGTCCGGGGCTGCCCCCGTCTCGTCCCGGTCCCCATCGCCCCCCTGTCCCCGCAGGTGTCCCCGCGCATGGAGGGTTCTGATGGAGCAGACCCTGAGGGTGGCAGCAGGGTGACCGGGGGGCTGCCCAGCTCTGGCACCTGCTGGGACCCCCCCACGGGCTGCGAGGACAGGGCCACAGTGATGGCGGCGGTGACCAATGCAGCCTTCGAGGGGGATCCTCCACCCTACTCGCCCCCAGACCCCAAGAGCCTTCACCTCCTCTACCCGCCGTTCCCGGGGGGCTTCTCCCAGCAAGTGCCCGTCATCTACCAGCCGGGGCCAGGACCCTTCCCACCCCAGGGGACCCCACCTGCACCCCTGCCCTACCCCACCGTATGTATCCCCCACCCTGACACGCTCTGCGCTTGCAGCAGGGTCACCCCTTATCGCCACTTCCGGGTTTGTGGGGTCCCCAGAAGGGCCTGGAGCACCACAACCCAGAGGAGGGTGCAGGGGGTCACACAGCTCTAACCCCCACCCATGTCACAGTACAACGGGCAGCCGAGCACGAGGCCATTGCCCACTGGCCGCGGGCAGTGTCTGCCTAAGGACTACATGGTGGAGTCGGTGCTGGTGACGGTCTTCTGCTGCCTGCTGACTGGGGTTGTCGCCCTCGTCTACTCCCACGAGGTAAGGACAGCGCGGTCCTGCTCTACACCAATGCACCCGCCACCTCGAATCCTCCCTCCTGGTACTGCAGGTCTCTCCTAACCTCTTCCCTTCTCCCCCTGTGCCAGACCCGGGCTGCGCTCGGCCGTGGGGACATGGTCCAGGCCAATGTGGCATCCAAGAAGGCCCAGTCACTGGTCCTCTTCAGCCTCCTCTTTGGGTTGTTTGCCTCCATCAGCTGGGTCATCTACGTCCTGGTGGCCCTGTACCTATGACGGGGACCCTGAGCCCCAGGGACACGGCGCATGCCGGGGGCTCTCGTGGCTCACCATAGCCCAGGGGCACGGACAGGTGGACCAGACACAGCCTTTGTGTGGCATTGCCAGGGCTACTGTGGTAAATAGGTGACAACAAGGCATTACTGGGGCCAAGGGGCAGCATCCGTCCTTCCTGCTGGGGTGAGGAGCTGCTGCAGAGCCACAAACACCTTCGCAAACCCAGACTGAAGTGATGCCGGTGCCGTGCCCTGACGGAGCTGGATCTGGGCAAGGAGCCATGCCAGAGTGATGGCACCATGTACAGGACCAGGCTTGGCTGCAGGATGTTGAATCCTATTACTGTGGACGGTCTCTTGGAGATGCAAAGCAGGACTCTGTCACAGGGGGAGCGTCTTGCAGAGCTGGGGCTGGAGATGGAGCAAATGGCCAAGGCGTCACGGAGAAGCCAAGGCCTGAGCTGCTCCACCGGCAGCTGCTGCTCTGGGTGAGCAAGAAGCCCTCGCTGGTAATTAATAACGTGAGCAGATACAGACCCACGTTTTTAGCCTTTACGGTAATTCTGCACAGAAATACACGCGTTGCATTGCCACCTTCTTGCTGCTTCCAGATTGAAATAAAACACAGGTGTCGCCATAACTTCTGTTTTCTGTGCACACCAAGGACCTTCCCCCCTCCACCATGGCTTTTGTCCACCACAAAATTCAGGGTAAGTTCTCCTATAATTGGTCAAATCGGGGTTTCCTCCAGAAGCAGGCGGGTGCTGGGGCTCCAGCCCAAGCAGGACCCTGGGGAGATGCCGGGAAAGCAGAGCACACGGGGCTGTGCTGAGGGTGCAGCAGCCCCAGGGCTGGGGGTCCCACTTGCAGACCTGCTGCAGGGAAGGGGAGGACAAGCCGCTAGCTCTTCCAAAGGCTGCTCTGACAAGGCAAGCGGGGAGGCAAGTGCCCTGTGCCAGGCCCCAGCTCTGCTCACAGCCACACTCTGTGCTGCGTTTCCCAAGGGCTGTGATGGCCCCCGCAGCCCCTCACACTTTGCCAGGCCGGTGGCTTGTGGCACCGTGGTCCAACCCTGTCGAGCAAGCGGGTGGGATGTGCTCCATCAGTGTCTGGGCATCCTCCTCCCGAGCTGGCTGATGCAGATTATTTCCACAGGAATTTTGAACCCCGTCCAGGACTGAGATAGCACAGGAGCGTGCTGGGCTGCCCAGGCCGCTGCGGGGGTTATTTACAGCCCTCGGCCCCGGCACGTGGCCGCTGCATGGGCTGGGCTGTGGCCAGGCACACGCCTGCCAATGTGTGTTTTGGGGAGTGGAAACCCCCCGACGTGGGGGACATCAGTGCCTGGAGGAAGGTGACAGGAGCAGATATTCCCCCTGCCAAGTGTAGGGCTTGTACTGGGGCAAGACTATCTCACCGGGAGGGAACGAAGAGATTTACAGGGGAAAATAAAGCACGAGGGGCACATGAGAAAACACGAGGCCACACCAGTGCCAGAAGTGGATTCGATTGTCACTTTAATCCACAGACTGCTGCATGCACTGTAAACAGGGTCACCAGGCGGGTTTGTTATTGGTGTTTTATTTGTCTTTAATATAAAAGTTACAGGTCTGAAATGTTTGCAGGAAGATGCCACCATCAGGACTGGGTTAGTGGTAAATCTATCATACAACCCAACAGCTGGGGGCGGGGAGAGGCCTGGGAGCAGAGTGGGGGGCTGGTGACCAGGGGCATGGCTTCTCCCCACTCCCACCCTGCATGGAGAGGTGATTGAGACCCCTCTCTTCCCCCAAAAAGAGAGGTGATGGCCTCGAGGATGCTGCCTGCAAGACACGCAAACATGCTCATGGCCTGTCTGGCCAACGGCTGCTGTTCTGGGTTGCTGCTCCCCAGGATGCTGCTCCTGGAGAGGGGGGGTCTCTGGTCAGTAAATCTGAAGCTACTCTGGGTGAGGAGACCCTTCTTTAGGGTCCCTCCAGCCCTGCAAGCCTGGCCTGAGATCAGGACATGAGCCAAGAGCTGTGGCAGGGACACTGCATGGCTGGGTATGACGGAAGAACAAAGGGGAGAAGGGGGCAAGGAAAGCCGGGGGGTCATCCCCACTGTGCTGGACGAGGTGCTTTGGCCGTGCAGACCTCCTGTCCCCAGGCTGTGGGCTGAGCCTCCGGTGTCAGGGGGTCTGGCAGAGGGTGGGGAGTGAGACCCCCCTTTGGTGCTAAGAGGGCTCATGGTTTCGAGCACAGGGAAGAACCTGGAACAGCTCCCACTCATGAAAGAGGAGGTGAGCATCCTGGCAGAGCTGAAGACAAGGTGCACCCTCCTGTCCCTCTGTGGCATCGAGCCCCAGCCATGAATGCTGCACCCCCATGGTGTTCCCTGGAGCGATGGGCTGTGGTTTTAGTGCTACCACCACACACAACACTCCTAGAAACAGCCTATGCCACAGCACACTGTCTGAGGGAGGTGCTTGGAGCCTGCTGGGGGAAGCCTGAGCCAGCCATGGGGTGTATGTGCCTTTTCACAGTCCCACCATATATATTTTTTTTTTTAAATCCTATTTACAAAGGGAAACACAAGCATCGCTTCCTGCGTGGAAGGCTGGGAAGCCTTTGGGGAAAGCAAAGCCTTGGCTGGACATGACACACAGTTCCAATAGCCTCAGTGCCTTAAGGGCGGATAAGTTGTGAAGTGTTCTGGCTTGGATGCTGTGTTTCAGCACAGGAAGATCTCTGCTCCTCCTGCTCTGGGGTTGCACAGAATGAACTGGTGTTGGACCCCACGCTCTCCTCCCCCAGCAGATGCCCTCACAGGCAGTGGGTCTCTCTGCGCTTCAGCATTTGCCCACTGTGTGAGTCCTGTGCCTAAATCTGTAGGAAAACAATCGAGCTGGGTACAATCCTGCAAATGAGGCAGTGCCACTGTCACTCCCTCCTGCTGCCCGTCAGGCAGAGCTGCCGTCTGCAGGGAGCTAGCTAAGGCTTTGCAATCTGTTGGCAGAAGGAAGTGCTTGCCACTCTGATTCACCCAGAATAAACAGAGGCTTTAGCAAACATGGAGCTGCTATTGAGAAATAAGTTAAGGATGCTCTGTGAAACACCCTGTCTGTATTCCTTGCAAACTGCTGCCCTAAAACTGCTGGATTTTGTTAAGATAGAACTCTCTAAAAACCTGTGACCACACAACAGGGTGCTGAGAAAGGCCTCGCAAGGCTGGTAAAACCTACAGCATACATTCAAACTCATGATCCACACTGAAAACCATTGGATGAGGACAGAGAGGAGGGACGTGAAATGGCCCAGCTGGGGCTGCGCTGGTGAGGATGCCCTGGGGGGACATGGAGAGGGGACAGAGGGGCTGAATAAGGCACACCAAACAGATTAACAGGGGTTAACAGGGGTTAACGCTGTGTGTGTGGGAAATGAGACTCCCCCCTCACTCTTCTGTGCCAGGCTGCCCCTGTCCTGCCTGCTCTGGCACAGCGGCACAGGGGACTGGGACCTGCTAGGGCTCCTGCCAAAGCATGAATCACAAAGCACAGCACCAAGGGTCAGCCAGACAGGGACCCCCTGAAAAAAACATTTGGCAACAGTGAGAGGAGAGGAACAGGGTGGAGGGGATGGGGCGGCTTGGCTGGGCATGGGGCTCCTTCCCGGTTCTCATTTCCCACCCTAGAAATGGACCCACTGGCTCCTTTGCCCAGCTCCTGCACCTGCCCCGCAGCCAGCACCCACGCGACCACCCCAAGCCTCCTTTCTTCCAGCACTTGGAACAACATTGTCACTGGTTGTGAATTTTATACATACTGTTTTGCACTTTTTTTTCTCCTAAAAACCCACTGGTATTCAGACATGCATCAAAAAATTCCCCAATGGATTCTAAATACTAATATTTACAGTCTCGTATACTACAGCATTTACTGTGCAAAAGCTAGTACCATCACTAAAAGATACGGGTTCACAGGACAAGTGAACCGCAGTACCTTGGGTAGTCCATGTTTCCAGGGTTCAGAGGGATTACCGCTTCTTAAATAACGAGACTGAGAGGAGGAGGGGGATACGATGACTGGAGATGGCGGGTCCCTGCCCACATTTTCAGTGCCTCTTCCATATCTACAACCGGTGCCTTCCTCTCATGAAGAAAGCACCAGAGATCTGGGGTAAACCAAAGACCCCTGTAAACACAAGCAGCTCTCTGAAAGCAGAGCTCCTCTGGCAGGCAGTGGGAGACTCCCCATCTCCTAGGGACGAACGCATTTCGAGGTGGCATCGCAGGGGAGACTCAAACCCTTGGCTTCCACAGCTGCTGCCTGCTGAACGCCACTGCGGAGACAAGTTTGTGGGTGCTGAACTCTTGCTGACCCTCCCTGGTGGATGAAAACAAAAGCCCAGGTATTCCTGGATGCAATTGGCCAGCAAACCAGTAACACGCTTACATGGGACCCTCCTTCCACAAAGCTCTCTCCTCGGGTTTAAAGCTGGTTCATGGCACAGAGGGACGGGAGGAGGAGGAGGGTGAGTGCAGCGAGCACTGGCTGATCTCTGCCCTTGGCGGCTGATGCGCACGGTCGCTTCTCGCCTGCTGCGACAGCCCGACATTCACACACCCAGGGATCGCTGCCAGCTGGGATGGAGGGTGTGTCATCCAGTAACAGGTACAAACATTGAACTCCAGTCTCATAGCTGCCCTCGGTGCGCCAGCGGAGCAATTCTCGCTCGCACAACCCCTCCTCCTAGGTTTTCTCTTCTCGGTCTGTTTTCCGCCTCGTAATGTTCCGAGGTTTGATTTTGAGGGACAGTTCCCACAAGGCCTCCTCAGCCAGGTGGTCGCTGAAATCGTTGAAGAATGACACTATGTCGTCGTTTCTTTTGATGTCGTAATGTCTGGAAAACAGCAGAGTAGGGTGGCAGTTAAACAAGGGGCAACCTGGGGAATTCTCCCAACTTTGAGCCATCCTTGCCCTGCTCTAAGGGACATCCAGGCCTGTGGGATCTGCATCACCTGAGCCCAATACTCATGACTGTGGTGTGACACCAAAAAGGGGAAAAAAACATCATGCCCATCACTGAATTGGGGGAAAAAAAAGACCTTATCACAATTAAATCAGTAGTTAGATCTGCTGCCTCTGCTGCAAGGCAGCATTGAAGAAAATCCTCTATGACCTAGAGAACCAGCAACAGTAAAACCTGGAGGAAAAACTGTTGTTTGAAAGAGAGAACTGGGAAACCTTTATTGCACTGGATCTCAAATCTAATATAGGAAAAAATGTCTTCACCACTTTTAGTCACAGCCAGCCTAGAGGGGGAAGGAGACTGTGACCACAGCCCTGTCCTTCCCAGCTCTCCTTAGATCTCCATCACGATGCTTTGACTTTAGGACTCCCTTCTCCTTCCATGCGGGCTGCTGTGCCCCAGCCACGACCCCCCACACCAATCCCCCAGGTCGAAGCCAGCTCTGACCCCCACGTTGCTGCACTTACACTTGTTGGAAGCACCTCATGCTGTCCAGGATGTTAAACTGCTGCCAGCGCTTGGAAAAGTTCACTTTGTTGTCAATGTAATCAGGGTTTCCCAGATGAACAAAGGTCAGATCCTGCAGAATCAGGCCTCTGAAAGAGAGAAAGGGGCAACAGGCCAGGGATTAAACAAACAAGTAGAGAGGTTAGTCACACAGGGGCAAGACAGCCAGCCAAGGCAGCCACAGGCAATCTAATGGCCTCCTGCTGCTGCTGCCATCAGCATGGCAACTTTAAACTAGAGGGAAATGCGTCCCCAGCAGCAGATCTGAAGGTGCCCACCATGCACAGCTGAGGGACCTCTGAGGCGTGGCACTCGTGACCATGCTAAAGGTGCTGAGGTTGCTCTTTCACCCTCTGTGGAAAGGAGGACCAGGATGGAAGAAGGTTACAATGGGAAGTGCCTGCCAGGGGTTAAACCTTCCTTCCAATTTTCTGCAAGAGAGTTTCCCTCACATTCAGGCTTTGCAAGCAAGGGGGTTTGTGTTCCCTTCTGCCTCCCCTGCTCAGCTATGTCTCTGCACAGCCCTGCTGTGGTCTCCTGCCAGATGAGATGCCATGTACCTACGCAACTTCTTCCTGCAGAACTCTTTCCATGGAAGAAAGCAGGACCAGAAGAAGATCTACTTGTATTTTTTTTTGTACTAGAAGTTTTACCCAGAGCATATCTGATATCTAGATCAGAAGGTCCTTATGGAGGAGGGCAATGGCTTCAACCTTTCATCTAGAAACAGGATGAAGCAGACTCCTCATTTACCAACTCTTGCACTCAGCAGGACCAGAGCTGTTGCAGAGGAGCAAGCAGCAGCTTGAAGCTGTGGGGTCCACTGCACTTCTTGGGAAAATGTCTTTCTGCACACACACGCCCCCCAAAAAACAATTAAAAAGTGATAACTAAAGATCCAGGCACTTGATCTTTCCTTTGCCATAGACAATTCACAAAAGCCTTATTTAAAAGAAGAGAGCTGCCGCTCTGCCTTCCTGTGCTGCAGGACAAAATTGCTCCAGAGAAGGCACGTGGGTCGGTGTGGCACATTGCTGTCTTACTCTAGATGTAGGGCAAAAGGGAAGTGCTGAGCTGAGCAGAAGTTGCTGAGAAATCCTTGAAGGAACCATTTGAACGTGCAGAAGTAATGACAGAGGAAAAACTACCAACTCACAGGTAGGGTATGCAGGGAGGCTCCACATCAGCGAGCGCTGCTCGGTAGGCGCGGAAGGATGAGGAGCTGTCAATCAGTGTGCAGTACTCAGCCAGGCCCTGCAGAACACAAAACCCACGGTGGCACCACTGCTGCAAACCCCTTTTCTTTGTAACCTCTCCCCAGAGAGCTGTGCAGGCCAGGGAGTTAATGGCATCCTGCAAACACCTCCAACTGATTTACTCAGCCTGACCATGAGTGTGTATACACCGAGTCTTGCTGCCTTCAGCCTCACCAAGCCTTCAATTTGCAGGGAGGAGGAGGAGGCTCTTCTCACTCGTGACTGTGCTGGCAATCCTGCAGCTGTCAGGATGCCCAGCCACGCTGCAGGCTTCCAGCACCATGGCATTATACCCACTGGAGAGCAGTTATTTGCCATGCCTCCACCCTGGGACATTGCTGAGCCGTTAAAACCATGCAGCTGTTTCATACCATAACCACAGCGATGTTTTTCCCCAAAAAGACAACAGCCCTTGCTGTTCCTCACCTCTGAGGTTTGTTTCTGCCACTCCAGCCTTCGGATGGGTGCAGAATCCAGTGCAGAAAGAATAGCCAGGTAGGAATTAAAATTATTCAGCTTTCGTAAGTGCTGTGAAGAGGGAGAATACTCTAGTTACTCTCGAGATCTGAAAAGCCTCATGAAACATCTCTACCAACCACAAGATCCCACTCCCCTGCTCCTTAAGGAACAGCATTTGTGATTCACAGCAAGAGCCAAGCTGATACCTTCATAATCTTTATGAATTTAAGGAGCAGCCTCTCGCGGTCTTGGGCTTTTTCTTGTAGCATAATTATTGAACGGACCCTGGAAAAAAACAAAAGATAAAACCAGAAGGATAAGACCACTTAAGCAGATCTCAGATTACTTGTTTAATTTACAAAACTGCTAATAAGGATGGATCAACAATACTGAAAAGTTCATGATGCTTCCAACTTAAACAGAGCGCTCTAACTCACAACAAAGAATAATTTCAAGGATGACTACAGTAACGCTCCACAGAATTCACTGATTTGCAAGGGAATGTTTGTCTGAAGGGCTCAACGGAACCAACAATAATTTCTCCAGGTTACAGTTCCCTCCAAAAGCCTCCTGATTTTCTATCTCTTGTGCTCTGGAATCTTTAATAAGTGCCCTGCATTTACTTTCTGGACAAAAAAAATGTGATTCTGCTTTTACCAAGGGAACCAGTGCACAGTTCAGTGCCACAGTTGCTCCTTACCAGTAGGACATGTTATTAAAGTGCTCTGTGAACTGTGTCAGGTTGGGGCTCTTCTCTTCATTTTGCTCCTTTGCCCAAAGCAAAACTTCTGGTATCTGCCAAGGAAGAAGTAGAGAGGGGTGGGAAAATACCACACATTAAAATGGGATCTCTGCTTCAAGATTCCCAGTCACAGTCCGTGTTCACAGGCATTTGCTGTCACAAGTTCAGCTGTCTCCTACAACACAACAGGTCTGCTTGGAGAGCTGGGCTGGCAGGAAACACCAGAGATTGCAGAGGGTACATGCTCGAATCCCTCCCACCGCCCTTACCCCATCCTCATCTTTGTACCTCAATTTTATAGAAGAGTTCGGCGTCTAGGAGGGTCAGCTGCTCGGCTATTTCATGACTGTGAAAATCATGCAGGGTCCCTGGCCTGTAGGAAACAGGGATGAAGTATAAAGGCTCAAAAAATGTGATCTGTTTACTTCTATTTTGGACTGAGAAAACTCTTGTGACCACAAGAAATTCCCTGTCTCTCAAAGGACCAAGATATGGTTACGTGCATCTTTTCTCACCTGGCTGCCACCCCACGGGCTGCAAGAGGTTTGATGGAATTGGCGTAGCTCAGCATTTTCTTCTGATCCACTTTATCCAGGATATTCTTGCGCAACACTCTGGCAAGGCTCAGCTCCCCGTTGCAGACCAGTCGGAACACTAGGTCCATTAGCAGCTTGAGAATTTCCTCTGTCAACTCCACTAAGCTGAGAAAAAAATGGAAAATCCAGGGAAGGCATCAGAGCTACAACTCCGACTGAGCTACAGAGTTTGTATCTGTACTGAGTCTTGTCACTCTTTCCTACAAGCAGAACTGAGCGACTGAAATTCTTCCTCTTCCCAGCTCTTCCATTCTTACAGATTCCTCTTCACTGGTTATTTTAAAATCACTGATCCAGAGAGGACACTCTGAGAACCTGGCTCTTCCAACAAGAGGGTTCAGCACTATAGGTGTCTCGCTGGTTAGGGTAGGGGATTTCAGCTGTCATCTCAGATGGGGTTTAAAAAAACACCCCTTCATTAACTGCCAGACTTCTGTATTGTTACTGACCCCGTATCTCTGATCCCAAAATGATGAAGGCAACTCACCACAGCTCATCCACCACTCTCACCAGCACGAAGAAGGTGTTCTTACTGACTCGCTTCTTAAATGTGTCCGGGAAGTGGCAGAACTTCTCATATGTTGGTTGCAAATTAAAGAATCAACTTAATGTCAGACCAGCATTAGTGCAACTAGCAGTTGCCTTGAGGAACATTTGAATAGCGTACTGTTCTGTCTTGACTGAAACCTTTGTTCAGTTTCCAGGAGACAAGGGACACTGATATAGCTCTAATTAACATGGTATTAAGCTGCTACCAGCTGCAGGTAGCAGGGGTGTGAGGAGGTACTTACACCTCACAGAATTGATGCTGTAAGAGCAGGTGTACCCTGAAAGTGTTCTGTTTAAGGTGGAATTTAATGAGCAACAATCCTCTACTGTGATATCCCCCACTGGTTTGGGACATCTGGTCTTGTAACAGATCTCAGATGTTACCTCTACCTTCCTCAGAGCCCAATTTGCTGCAAGGAGAATGGTGGCAGGGGAGATGGCACAGATTGAAAAAGCTTCTGTGAGGTGGACTAAGGGAAAGAGAAAAAGGTTATCAGTAAGTCAGGTATTGACAAGGGACTGCAGGAATGCCCCAGCCAGTATTTTCACTGACAACTGCTCTGCAGTGAGATTTGTTGTGTCCTTGGCCATGCTGATCCCAGCAGGAGCAAGGGGAGCAGCAGCTCTGCTGCAGATGGCAGTGATGAGCTGCGACGCAGGACAGGGTGACGTCAGGCTCCCTTTGATGTGTGTGTACAGGACCAAAGCCCATGAGGTCTTTGCACTGCCTGAACCCAGACACTGACCCGCTCAGCTGACAGCAAAGGCAGCCACAGGAGGAGAGCCAAGGGGAAGGAACTGCAGGCAGGGTGCTCAACAAGAAGCCTTCTCTGTGCTCTGCCAGAAACGCTAACGCTCACCCTGCCATGTAGGGGCCCTTGCCTCGTCAGCACTTACAAGCTCAGTTCAGAACTGGCAGGCCAAGAGGACACTATCTTCTGTGCCCCATTTCTTGTAATAAAAGAGAGAATAGGTCTTGATGGTTTAGTTGTCTCTTGTATTAAACTACAGCTGCCCAAGCAATCAATCCCCATGGCCCCTCCACAAGGAAGGAAGCAGAGTGATCTCCATTCTACAAATGAGATGTCCCAAACAAATGTGCAATTCCCCAGTGATGTACAGAAAATCTGAACTGCTCTTCTCCCCTGCCAGAGCCCTCAGGAGACTGCTCTCAGGTCCAGTACTTCACTCTGCCTGGACCTGCCCAGCAGCATTTCCCATATGCAGAGTGCAGAGGTCCTGCTTGGGATAACTCCAGGGCAAGCACATTACTGACCGTGTTGTCAGCAGGCTTTTGACCAAACAACTTGCCACCAGCTCCCTCCACGATGACTGCTTGGCTCTGATTCCTGGTAGGGGGTGAACTGCCACTCATGCAAAAAGGATATCTGTACTGAAGCTTCTTGATGAGCTCTTCGGGGGTAATAAATGTCCTGTACGTAGTCAGAAAGGCCTCACAATACAGCACCAGGTCTACAGAGAAAGACAAGAAAGCCTCAGTCAACCCTGCTTTCAGAAAAAGGAAGTTTCCTGAATCCAGTCTTACAGGAGGAGGACACAGACACATTTTGATACAAATGGACTTTACAGAAATGCTGTGCTGTTGTTTCTTACCAGTAGATGGACCCTACAGCACAAGAGCAACAGTGAAACTGCCCGGTCCCTACCGGCCTGGCTCACACTTGCAGCACTCAGGCTTGCTGTTTTACTTCTGTCATCAACAAAGGGATCAGTGAAAAACACCTGTTTGTGGGACAGGACCAATACTGGGTCAAGAAAAAATGTGGTTCAGACCTTGGGATACTTTAAAAAAGATCTCATGGTAAGAGGTGGGTGCCTGTTCTCTGTCTTTATTGCTTAGGCAGCACAGAGCCCTGCAGAAAGACACAGTCACTTTTCCCTTCTTGATGATATGGTGCTGCAGACCCTCTGCCCTTGCTACGTTCTAGGAAATCTGCTCCAGGACTGTGTAAATATAAGACTATTTTCAGCCAAAAGAAGAGTAAATTGCACTGCAAAAACTGATGCTACCATGACCATGGCCCTGCCACAACATCGATGCTGATGTGGTGCATGCAGTCAGCTTCTGTTTAGTAATCTGCAGAGTGGGTGCTACAGGGCACAGAATTGAAAAGGCTTTGGCCATTGTCATGAGCACAAAGGAGGGAATTTGAAAAAGCAGGAATTGTAAATGAGAAAGAAGATCTCAGGTCATGACTGCAGTACACTTTCAGTCCTGGGCAAGGCTTGGTCACTGTGGACAGCAGGGGTCAAAATGGAAATGTATTTATTTACCCTGCTACGAAACCATGCTGCGCTGCAGGCAGGACGTGCAGTGGGATGGCACACTGTCCCTGCCCTGTGCACTGCCACTGCTGGCAGAGCCTTGTCAGCGTAGACAGGGAGAAAAAGCTTCTGCCGTGCCCACCCAGGCTGGGCTGTACGTGTAAAGCTTGTTTCAGCCAGGACAGGGATCACCCCACACCCATGTGCTGTGACGTCCATCCCTTGTGCGTGAAGGGTGGGAAGGAGCAGGGCACGGTGCGATAGCTGTGCCTCTCTGTCTGTGGGGTTTCTCTTGGCAGGAGCCTCACAGAGATGCCGCTTCCTCCTGCTCTTAAATCAGAGTGAGCTGCTGCCTTTTGGTTCAAGACAATCAGACATAAGCTCTAAAGCCGGAGGCTGGGTGGTCATGTCAGGGGTGAATCCCAGGCCTTGTCCAGCTGTAATCCTGCACTCACAGCAAGCACGTGTGGCTCTGAGCACTTAACTGACCAGGGATTTTATTCCTGAAGATTACAAGTCTCTCTTTATCCCTTATTCCATTTAGGTCTTTTAGAAAACTCAAATGAACAAGAAGCATCATGCAAAAGGGCGTGGAGTTACATTTATTCTGGGCTCCCATCTGCCCAAAAGGCAACGTGAGGTAATACAGCTGGTCTGCTCTGGCACTTGAAGCTGCCAAGAAATGCATCTTTAACGGACAGCCTCTTAACTATACCCCTCTGTGCTGTTTGGCTGATTGATTTACAAGCCCTGAATTTTTCTCATTGTAAGCTTAATTCATTAACCCTCTCAGTCACCCAAACACTGAGTTAGCATAGCACAAATTCCTCTGTGCTCCATTCAGCTCAGTGGCTTGGCAGAGCCTGCAAGGCAAAGCTCTGTGACTATTCTAAGACACATATTGCGCAGAGCTTCCTCCACCCAGCTGCTCCCCCTGTCCATGCCGCTGTGCATTTAAAATCCTGCTCTAGTTCTTCCTAGTCTTGAGAGGTTCTCCACAGCTTTCACCTGAATGTTCACAGCATCCTCAGAGCTCCCCGTTCATGAACTGGAGGTCCAGCACATATCTCTTTACCAAGTAGCTGTCTTTCAACAGGAACAGTAGGGAACTTCTTCCAACGCTTGTTCCAGAGAAGAGCAAGAGTAAATTAGAGCCTCCCCATTCCAGTTTCAGCATTTTTATAAAGTATTTCCACCCTTTCATTTAGACTTTTTTTTTTTTTTTTAAATACACATATCCAGCCTTGGTGCAATCAACTGCCTCCTCCTCTCTAGTATGTTCCTAACTTTGTTCCTTTCTGCCTGGATTCGATGCCTGATGTAAAGAGGGAAACATAGCTGTCAGGGGAAGGATTTTTTTGCTAGCTGAATGGTGCTGGTAAGCAATTGCCAACACCTTATGCTGCAGTAAAACCCCTGCCATTTAAAAATGCACATGAAAGATATTTCTCCTTTGACTATCAAACTTCTAAAATATGAGTGCTGAGTGGTTCAGCAGGTTCATGCATTTTGCCTCGCATCCCAGGAGATAAGATCAGTTCTGGTTAAGGCCATCGGCACAAATGTGTTTGGCAGATTCAAAATCATTCTCTGGTAACATTGCAAAGGCTGTCTTTGCCACAGGTCTTAGGAAGAAACTGCTTCACGTGGGCGGTGACTGAGTTCGGAGAGATAAAGTGAGGTTTTAACAAATCTATAGCTAAGGGTTGCTAACCTCCCTTTTCCTCCCCCACATCTCCTTTCTTGTACTGTGGATCCTCCTCCCTGAACTGGTCTGGATGGCTACCATCATGCAAGCAGTACAGAGCAGGACTAGGAAGTAACACACTAAATTGAAAATCAGAGGTGTCAGCAGATCAGTACGCAAAGAGCTTGCTCGATGCCCACAGGCACTTCATTAGACCCAAACCAACGTCCCTCCTCTCCTACTTTGATGCGACAGTCATTTCAGCATCCCCTACATCACCACTGCCCTGAAGTTCAAAGGGCAAGGAGCACCTCTGAAAACAGGATCCATGCCACAAGAGGCTGGTCACACCTGCACTTGCAGAAGGCAGTGGCCTACCTCGGCAGGTATGGAGACACCAACACAGCACTGTCACCAACTCCACTGGTGTGCCTCACCTTCCAGATCTGGGCAAAGGCTAGGAGGGGTTAATATAATCCCTGCAGCTAAATGGAATGAACAGGTGCTTATCCAGCTTACCCCCATTTCACCAAAAATAAGCACAATCCCTCCCCTGCCCTCCACGATGGAGGATCACAAATGCTGTCCTCTCCACCCTGGCCCAGTTGCCTGGAGTCACATTGTGACTGCACATGCTACAGAGATGCACAAGACAAGCAGCAAAAGGCCAGGCCAGTCTGCACTCCTCAGCTCTGTTTTGGTGCATCCACTGTACCTTTCCTGTCGGTCTCTGTTGCATGCACTAACAAAATGTCTCCAGATCCACCACGAACATCTGGCCCATCATCTCCCTGCAATGAGAACAGAAACATGTTAGGCATGGTCCAAGCTCCCTTCGGCCTGGTTTACCATCTCTGGGGTTCAAACTCAGCAACAACTGGCAGAGTATGCAACGTTCCTGGCACTGCTCATGGCACAAGCTGGGACATGGTCTTCAGTGCTGGGCTAATCCTGGAATTTCAATAAAGTATTTGGTGTCCCAGATGAAGATCTGGGCTGATCCTCACTCGGGATCTCTGACTTCTTAAGGCCACGCTGTGAAGCTCAGTGAAAGCTGAACCTTCTGCCCACAGAAGAAAGAACAGAAATGCCCCAGACTCCCAAATGCTCCCAGAAGAGCATTAACAGAGCAGCAACACTGTGTGAACTGTGTCAAAGTGCGGGGATCACGTATCACAGTGGCTGTGGGGTGAGAGGTCATGCATTCAACCTGCATGTTCCTGGAACATCAAAACCTAGCAAGTTAATTCCCTAATCTGGAACTATTTGGCTGGAGGTCACCTGAAGTGATCCAATAACTGGGAACAGAAACCAGCCCTGCTTGACCCCTGCCTTACCACTCTCTAAAAACATCTTTCTTTTAGCTACTGCAATTCACAACTAAAAAGATGCAAAGCTGATCTATCACTCAGCCAGCAGCTTCCAGGCTGCAGGAATTGGTTCAGAGTGGCAGTTCTATACCACTGCAAACATGTAGACTGTAAAGAAAAAAAAGAAGGGTTGACACAGATCTGCTAGTCCTAAATGTTCATAAATCAGTGATTTTCAATTGCTTTTTAAAGGAAATACTCCTGCAGAGGAGACTGGAGTCTTGCCTAGCTTCCCTTAGCAATGTCTGTGTCATTTCAATATGCAAAACATTGAAAAAAACATGGATTACAGACATAGAGCAGCTATGTCTAAGATGTGAATTTTTCAGGTAGACCCTCTGGCAAGCCTCATTAAATACTACTTAAGGAATGAGTAATAGCTTCTTACTCTTTCCTGCACTTCTCAGCTGACCAAAGAATACTCCTGAATTGCCACTAAATGATACATTCTCTCTGTTTTTCAGACTAGCCCCCTGACAGTCTGAAAGCTTCAAAAGCCTGCATATTCCCCCAAGCTGCATGTCAAAGACAGCTTGGTTCAAGAGCATAGCGAGCAAAGCTGTCTGGGAGTGCACCCAAGGCTAGAAACAAAGCCATTTCTCAAATACAGAAATAGTTACTTTGGCTGCTCTTCCACATCAGTAATATAATGTCCTGCTTGGGAAATCTGCTAAACTTGCCTTCAGACTGAAAGGCCAATACCATAAACCTGCACCTGGATTTATTGTGCTCAGGCTCTCAGGTGCTTCATTTCAGACAGTTGCAGGCTGAAAATGTGGGAAGGAGCAGCCTGGGAAAAGGTCACAAGATGTGCTGGTTTTTAGACAGCCATTTTGTTAAACCCTCATTCATTGGCGATGCTCCCTGCCTGTACCAGCATCTCACACTTTCACAAGAGCCTGCATACCACTTCTGCAGCAACCTAGTTTTGCCTGTCAAATAAAAGCTGATGCCTTGCTTGTGCACACAGAGAATCAGATTTCAATACAGCATAAACCAGAGTATGAAAGCAAACCCTGAATGCACCTACCTCTTGCTTCAGCGTTAACCTAGCCATAATTTCGTTGTGGTCGATAAGGGATAGCTCATCTACCTCTTCCTCCAACTGTGATGATTCCAAAGCATCTGGTGACTGCTGCTGCCTGTGAAAAAAAAAAACAAAAAGGCAAATACCCATCAGTGTAATTGCCAATCCAGGGGAAGAGATGCTGGGTCCACCCAAGCTCTCAGCGCACAAACCTTACTTAAATGACAGTAAGTACAGACAGTACTTTTACAAACAAGCCCAAATGTCCAGCTCTAATTCTGTTGCTTTCTGCACCTCTTGAAAAAGGGAACGATGAACCTTTAGGACCTGAACACTTGTCTGCCTGCATTTCTGTCAGACAGGGTTTTACTATGCTCTGCATATGTACACACTTCTATGTCTCCTTAATCCACCATATTTTTAGTGCACACAAATCTAAGCCCTTCCTCAAATGTATAGAGACTGAGGATACTCTACACATATATATCTTATTAAGCTCATGACCTACTGTGCTGCTACAATGGGAGATGACAGGCTCTCTTTATGCAGGAAGACAGAGCAGAAAGCCCTGACCACTTTTTTGGTGCACATCTACAACTCTAGTATTACTATCCCCAAAAGCTGGTACTCTTGTGCCTGGATACATTCTCTTTGTGCCTGTATTCCTAAAAAAAATAAAAAATAAAAAAAAAAGTATGCATTTTCTTCATAGATTTCCATAGGCAAAAGTCAAAATCCTGTGCATGAGTCGGTACTTCCAGCAGATAGTGAGCTTTGCAGAGCACTCTTGCATTGTCTCCTTCACTGCAGGGATTAAAATCCAACTGCAGGAAAATGGAGGAGGGACCTTGACTGTCACACACAAAACAATGCCATTCTCTATTTTTGCTTTAGAAATGCAATTGAAGAGCAATCTCAAGCAGCAGGGAAGCACTCACTCCACTCCTCCTGAAGCCCATCTGTTACACCTCTTCATTTACATAGACAAATGACAGCTAAGAGCATTAGAAGGTATATAAAGCTGCCTGCTTCAGGGCCTTACCCAGCCTCTAACTATCAGGGTTAGGAAGAAATTCCCCTCTGGAACACTATTTCCCAACAGCAATACAGATTTTTTTTTTTTTTTTAATGTTTCCCTGGAAGCAGCAGGGAGCAGCCAGTGTCAATGACAGGACTGCCCCAACTAGATGGATTTAGGATGGCTAACACAGGCTGCATTAACCCCTGCAGGCTCCCCAACTTAAGTTAATGACATCTTGCCAGGATCCTCCTTGTTCAGGATCCCACCACTCACCGGTTGTGCAGAAAAAGTGGGCTTAAAGTATAGAGAACATAGAGAAGGTTGAAGGCAGAATGGGCAGCCTCAAGGACAGTTTGTGAGAGGGCAGGGCTAACAGGACGCTGGTGAGTCTCTGTGCCCTTTGAGACTGGGAAGCAGGAGGGTCACAAGAGTCAGGCTCACCTTTCAGCACCATCTTTGCCTTCCTTCCCCATGGCACTGCTGTTGGAAGTGGAGTCTTTGGAGTGGCTGTCTTTGACAGAGGGAGATTCCTGTGAAGAGAAGGAAGTTTTTAATTATTACATGAGGTCCTACACCACAGCTAGCCTTCCACATTTACAGTCTGACTGCCTCTAAATTGCCCTTTACTGTAAATTCCTACAGAGCAGTTAAAGATTGATGCAAGTTAATGCCAAATGCCAGGAAAACACAGAAGTTAATTAGACAGGAAATTTGGGACCATCTCTGGAGACTAGTGTAATTAGTACTGTTTGCTTTTAACATTGTGAAATGATGCTGAAAGTTACAACACAAGTCAGCTGTTGTCTTGGATTTTAACCCTCTCATGACTTTTTTTTTTTTTTCTCTAGCCCTTACTGTTGAAATACACTCGCTGCCTTCTGCTTTAATCAAAATGGACACAGCCAGCTTCAAGCTCTCCAGTTTCAGTTCCCTCCCTAGTTATAGCCCCCAAAACCAGCCTGTCCTAGGGGGTGGATGCACACTGCTGTTCCTACCTCCCCTCTCTCCCATTAGAAGGGGTTATGCAATGATGCAATGCTCCCACTTCACAGTTCACGGCTGGAGAAATGAGGCTAATACAAAAAAGCAGAACCATCTGAACCCGCAGCACAGAACAGCAGGTAGAGAGCTCAAAGCAAAGATGCAGCATTTTAAATTAGCCATTTATTAAGGAGAAAAATACCCATGAACTACAAACAGGAATATTAATCTAATAGAGTTGGGAGGTCAGAATTACTTAACATCATGCAGACTGAAACTTGGAAATTCAACCTACTGAACCAACTGGACTGAAACCACCTACACACTATCTATTTGGCTTGGAAAACACACTGGTGAGTTTCAGTTTCTCGGTGCCTGCAAAATTCTTCCAGACTAAATGTATAAAGCCTTTTGCTTCAAAGTGGAGAACCAGCTCACAGCTGCCCAAAAAGATGGGCCTGCCTAGATGTGTCTCCTGAAGGGAAGCGATGGCAGTGCTATCTCTTGGCGTATTTAACACCAGCATGGATAAAGGTCTCGGAGACATCCTGTAGGATATGTGCCTTCCAAGAGGAGGGCAGGCAAAAAGATCAACACAGACCTCTACTGCTGTTTCCTATGACCCAACAGGAAGACAGGACCTCCCTGCAATGGAAAACGCCCTGTCTCCTTTAGGAAATATCTAAGATATGAGGCTTGAGTAAAGGAAGAAGCAGCGTGTGGTTACAATGCTCAATCAATCACTTTGTATCCAAATGATGAAGGGAAAAAAAAAATAGAGCACAAAGCTTTCTGCATTAAAAGAGGGAAGCCAAAGCAGTTACAAGAATAGACACAGCCCCAGGACAGCGCTGGTCAGGGTGCAGCTTTCTGGAAGGGAATCTCACGCAAGCAGCTCCAGACAGCAAAGCCCAAACAAAACAACGCAGCAGGAAAAGCTGTCCCTACCTCCTGCAAGGGCTCACCTTGCGTGGCCCCAAAAGCATCTCCTGCTCTCCACCTGACTGGGAGGCCACCCAAGCCTGCAAGCCAGGACTGGGCAAGCAGAGGGACCACCAGCAAGGGAGCTGGGGCAGCAGGACAGACACAGGAGCTCCACGGTGTGCAGAAGAGGCTGGTGCCAAGCGTGTCAGCCCCGGCGTGAACTCAGCATGCACCAGGCAGCCCCTTCCCAGCCTGCGTCCCTGTCCAGGTTACTTACTCCTTCAGAGCGAGGGATTTCCCCGTTGCTCTGGCCAGAGGAATACAGATTGACGTATTCACCCTCACCAGCCTCCTCACTGGCGTTTTCACTCTAAGGGAGACAGGATGAAAGGAAATACATGATGGTGTCCCCCACCACCACTAAACGGTAGCCAGTGAACGTGCCACCGGCTGGGAGGAGAAGCACTCTCGGTGGCTGCTGTCACCTAACTGGAAGCCTTTCTGCTGGCTCAGTGGCCAATGCTGGCCAACAAGGCTGTACCTTCCCAGGGTTAATTATTTTTTGGTTCTTGAGGGCTATCCTGAAGGCCCTGAGCTGCAGCAGGACAGCAGCAGGCACTGCTTTGCAAGAGCTTCCATGGACTCCATGTGAGACCGTGAAGGTACAATATGCACATGCTGATTTCAAGGCTATGGAAGCTGAACATTCTGAACTTGACACACAAGCGCCTGTCCCACCCCTGCTGTAGTCCTGCTGCTGAACACAGATCAGCTCTGCAACCCAGAAGGTATCAAATGTAGCACAGTCTGAGAGACACAAGCACAGATTAGAGGAATCACACCCAACTAAACAAAACTGGAGGGCTTCTGGGCTGTAACAAGCACCTGATGCGAGGAAGATGCAACAGGAAGGTCAGGTCCAAAGTGTGAAAACTTGATCATTCACTCTGCAATCAGCGTCCCTCTTCCAAACTTTGTGAAGAGGCAGCACTGCCATGCACTGTGCTGACAGCTCGAATCCCATCAGCTCTAGGCTTTGCAGCAAACAAAAGAGAAACTACCTTGAAAACGAGGTGTTTAAAAAAGTATCTGTAATGCACAAACCTGACGAGTGATCTGCAAAACTGCTCTGGAATCTTAAGCTGGTACTGCTGTAGCAGTGTGGGAACAGCGTTAGTCTAACTGCACCAACACGTGATGCTTTGCACTAATGTGCACTGCCACCAAGAGCACAGCTAGAGCCGCTGGTAAGCAGAAAGCGCAGGAGCCTGGAGAGAGCAACAGGTTTCTGCTCAGGAGAGACAGAGCTGGATGGCACCCACAGTGACTTAGGAGGGAGCAGGGCAGCAATCACCAAATCCTGCCACGGCAGCAACTGCAGGATGTGAACCACTGCTGGGAGTGTGTGTTTAGAAACAACCCAGCTCACAAAACACTTCTTTACCTTCTTCAGCTTTGTATCACGATTGCAGGAAGCCACAGCAACTTCTCTTCACCAGCATTTGACATTTTATGTTCCCTTTACATGTGTTAACATGTTCTCAAACCTGCTGAGGTTGTTCAGTTTTTCTAGCCACCACTTTTATATGAAATTACCTCTCTGCAGTTCACACACGTTTGGAAGCCAGACTAGATCACATTTAGCATGTATTAATACTAGAGACATTTTCTTTTAAAAAACCAAATAAACTCAGCCTTGCATTAAGGTGCATTATCTTTTTGGATAGTCTCACCGAAGGCGTCTGGAGAGAATCAGTGAAAGAGGTTTCAGAAGGAAGGCAGACAGGAGCATTCCCATTAAAGCTGCTCTCCTGAGAAGAGGAGTTTGGCACATCCACAGTGCTGGGTGACTGGTTGGCTGCGGCAGGCACCGCTAGGTCAGAGCTCTGAGATGGATGGACAAGTGGAAAAGGTGGGGTGGAGCAGGAGGAGGAGGTAGAAGAGAGGAAAGGAGGTATGGAGACCTGGTTGTGAGGCACAAAGTCCTGGGAGTAGGACCTAAACACAGATTTGTACTACAAGACACAAAGACGTACAACACAAAAACAAGGAAGATGGGGAAAGGAAAGAGACAGACAAAAGAAAAAGTAATTAGATTTGCAGTAGTGTAGCAGTGACAGTACAAGGCATTTCTAACACAGGCACCTCTCTGTCGAGAGGCCAACCCGAACAGAAGCAGCACTCTTTTACTATCCGCATGCTAGAGCAGGAATTGCTACCTGGGACACCTCAGCCAGTTTTTCAGAGAGTCATGTTCTCCTGCAACCAGGCTGCTCATCTCACAGAAGGGAAGTGGGCAGCAGGGTGTTTACCTGCAGGTATCCAGCTTTCACTAGGGAGAGAGAAAACCTGGATATCTCAGTATTGTTAAGGACAAATTGCAGTCTGAAAATCCTTTGAGTGGATGAAAGGATGCGAAGGCATGCAGAAACCATGACTGTGAGCATGCTTGAAATATCTAGATTGACAAAGGTACTCCAAGTGATTATTGCTTTTCTGGGATTTTCCACAGGATCCAAATTTAAGATGCCGTTTGCTCCAGCCCTGTAATTTAACAGCTACTGTGTTAAGCCTGTTCCAGAACACATCGCTCCCAGGGAGGAGTGGCTGGATACTGTCTTCAAAGTTACACTGAAGGATGAAGGAGATTATACTGCTACTCCTTCCCATCTAAGAAACACAGGGAGCAAAAATGGTAATTGCCCTCAGGAGCGATGAATTCCTTATCAAACCGATCCTTTAATGCAGTGCCTTGAAGAGTCAGCTTGAAGAGATGAAAAGAGATCATCTGCCTAAACCTTTCTTTCGCTCTCTCTCCTAATCATCAGATTACTGTTCAGATAATATTAAACAGGGTGCAGTGGGAATATATTGTGCCAAGAAAAACAAGAGCAACCCTTTGTCTTTTAACATCTGCTGCTAGTAAGATTTGCCATCAGGGTAAGTCCAAAACAAAGCTGACACCCACCAAAAAAAGACAGACAATAATACTAAAACCTGCTGGAGAGGAGTTTATTTTAAAACCTGTAAAGCTCAACCACTAGCGAAATCTGCATCATAGCCAAGTGGACTGAAGGAAGAATCACATCATCCAAAAAACCCCATGTTTAAATGAAGCTGTGGCGGTTACTCGTTTGAGTGATCTGCTGCAGAAGGATGGTGCATTACAGAGCTCTCAAGAAGCACAGACACAACTTGCTCAAACCAGAAAAGTGACACTGCCGTGATGTAAAAAGAAGAAGGGGAAACAAAGGCATGAATCGGAGAATTCAGGCTACATTTCTCACGAGAGTTGAGCTGGTGATAAAAAGCAAAACTAAGTCTGTCAGTAGCAGCATCCACTTCAGCCATAGTACTTTTTTTTTCTACCTAGGAAAGATGTGAGCTTAAAAATCTAAATTGTGAACAGCCTTGGGCCAGAAGGCTGGGCAAAAAAAAAGCTTTTCTGCTACAAAAGGAAAGGAAAAGTAAAGGTCAATGGCTAGACTTTACCTTCTACCACCTTAATCCTCAAGTGGTTGCCCTCCGCCGTGCGTGGAGTCTGGCAGTGCTCTGGGTGTATTCTCGGGGCCCAAAACATATTGCAGGCCATAATACAGATGAGCAGAGGGAGATGCTTTGGAAAGAGAGCTTAAAAGACTACTGAAAAATAATTAAAACGCAAATCCCTATCACATGCCTGTGGCTGAAAGGAGACTGGCTCTAGGACAGGCTCTTCTCTCTTCCTGCCTGTTTCTTTCCGGATGAGCAGCTCTGGCTCCAGGGACACTGTCAGCTTTTGGGGCTGCCTCAGTAACAATGACAAGTCTAATCTCTGTACTTACTTTCTGCCTGAATAAATGCTCTACATTTATTCATTTTCACTTGCATGGCACAAAACACTAAATCCCTCATAAGACGCCAGGCTCATGACATCATCTTGGCTCAGCAGATTCATTATGCCTGCCCCACCTCCCTGGTATTTCATGATCTCACCGATGCTAACATGCCAACTATCACCCCAAGTCCCAAACTAGACCCCAAAAAAGAACAGGAGCAAAGCAAACGGAGAACCACTGCTGCAGCAGGTCTCAAGAAGGCAGTCAACAAACTGCTGTCCCAATAACAAGATCCTCTGCTCCAGTAAAGGAAATAATTTGCTCAAACAGAACCTACGTGCCAGCTCCCCTAGAGCTGGGCTTCCTGTGCCCACAGGAGACAGGCAGCACATGCTGCCCTTTACTTTGTAGTTGATGGACATCTTCCACAGAGGTGTCTCAAGGGTTTTTGTCTCTGACCTGCCGAACCCAGAGAAAAAGCCAGGCTTTTGCAAAGCAGCAGTGAAGCTCACGCAGGGCATGAGTGAAAGGAAAATTACTGTCCTCAATCAAGTCACCCTGGGACAGGCAGCACCCTGTGAAGCTCTCACGCTGCATGATGGTGCTGGCAGGGTTAGTTCAGGCCAAACGCTGGCCAGGAGGCTCGGCAGCTGAGATGCTGCCTGGTCCACTGCCTGCAGGCTGAGCTAGCACTCGGGGAGATGAATTACTGCTTCTGGGGCAGGAAAATTTGCACCGCTTCTGCCCTGTATAGTTTAGGAGACATTAATCCCAATTCAGAGACAATTTAGACCTAAATATAACATCACATTGCATAAATTTTAAAAGTTTGAATGCAGATACGTTACTACTGACAATCACTGTACATTCATCTCTCCTCAACCTCATCAATACACCTTTCAAAACAGTATCTTGGCATGAGATGTGTTGAAAATGCCAGTTTAAGGCCCAAATACTCAGGAAAATTCATTAATCTTCCTATGTGATCCATGAACAATCATTTAACAACGCTGACATGCTCTCAGCATGCTGTTAACAAAGGGAACAGTGCAGAGAAGCCTTTGGTGTGCTGGCATTAATCAGCCAGCCTGCTCTGACTTCTAATCTTGTAAAGTTGCATCTTGTAGAAAGCCAGCCAGGGAGCCCCCTCCTTCCTCCGGAGCCTGCAAGCAGCTCTGGAATTCCAGCTATGCAGCCGTGCTGGGACAAGAGCCAAGAATGAAGCATACTTTTGAAGGGGAAAAAAACCACCGGTGGAGATGATGTCCATATGGCACCCATTCCTGCTGCTCCCCAGTCCCACCCAGCCCAGCCCAGCCAGCAGCTGCAGCAGGAATTGTGGCAACGACTTCCACAGGATTTGGGTGTTGTACATCTCCTGGAAGCCCCATCATCCTTTAAAAGACATACTTTTTTTGGAAGGGGACAGTCCATTCAACAGAACTGTCACAAGCAAACTAGTTCTCCTCTAGTCCTCTCCCCCATGAAATCACAGGCAACGGTTTATCTTGGAAATAAATCGGTGCTTGTTTTAATCTCCTCTTTAGGAGTTTCTTGCAGGGTCAGTAAAGCCTTGGTTATGGCTGTACTGACACAACATCCTACTCCATGTCTTTGCTTTAAGTGAAGTACTTCAAAATAATCTCTAGGAAAGCCAGAAGATTCTTTGAGAAAGGATGGTTTCCTCTATCCAAACTGGTCATGCAGCCAGACTCCCACCACAGGACCAGAAGATGGTCTCCCAGCATGAGTGATCCTGACCTATGATGGCAAACAGTCAACACAGGGAGACAAGAGAGCTCCCTCTCCTCTCACTAGTAAAGTGGATTTTTTTAAAAAACCCCTATCTGCTGCTTGGGAAGTACTTCCATAAAGTGCACTTTGAGCTTGGAGCAATCTTGTCACCTGTGAACAGCTGGAAGCTAACGTGCCCAGACCTGAACGTTTACCACACACTGTGACACACAGAGGTCTTCCAGAGATTACATCTTCCAACATTTTCAATTTGCTGCCTTTGATTTTTTACAATGGTCAACATACTAGAACAGCTTTCCATCATTAGCAGCGGTATCACAGGATGTCTCAAAGGTCAGTGACATTAAGACTGTTTATTTGGATTAGATGGCAGGAGATAAACACTCTAATAGGAAACTTATTCCATGAGTGACGCTCCTCTATGTTCAACTAGGCATGGCTAATCACAAGTAACAGGGAGACAGGGTGTTTATATGCAGGAGTTACTGGTTATGAGTTACAGCAGTCTCCATCCTAAATTCAAAGTTGAATGCAATTATATGGCTGTCAGAGCATCTGCAGCATCAGCAGACACAGTCTTTACCTTTTAAGCACAGCCTTCTCAGTTACCCTATGGACCTCTTCTGCCAAATTAATATGCGATCCTGCCAGACACTCCCAGATCAGATAGAGCATCAGACTTCCAAAACATGAAGCTATCAGAGGAAAGGATCAATCTTTCAGACCTCCTCTGCTAATGCTATTAAGAGAGTGACATGGGCAACATGCCAGGACTGGCTGCCCAAATTCTAACAGAAGAGAACTATGTTCACAAAATACTGGGTGTTGCACAAAGCCATTACACCCTAAGAGTATAATTGCACAGACAACTATTGGAAAAGACTTCCTATCTCATGACACAATGCTGGGCTTCCAGGTACTTTTGCTAATGAGGAAGGAAATGCTCCGACAATGAATGGCTGGAAACACAAGCTGCCAACAGAATGGCTTCAAGCACTGCCACAGGAAAGGCAGTAACTCCTCATGCTTGAGTGTTTCTCAGCAAAGCCTCTGACCTGGCTGCACAGCTGACCTTGCTGTTTTTAAGTGATGGTCAGCATAGGAGATGGATGGATGGGGCTTGCTGTTCCCTTGGGAAAGGGTCTCCGGGCTTCTGCATGAGAAAATACAAAATACAAACTTCTCCTTAAGTGAGAGGGATTCTTGTACATCTTTGCAAGAAAGCAAATAAGGGAGCAGGGGGGAAGGAAACATTTGTACTATTTATTAACCATGCTATCATGCATCTCTCTTCTGAAATGATCAAGAGAATTCAATCTGATCACACCTACAACATCAACTCTTGCTTAGCTTGTAGACAATATCATCATATCTAGCAAACAGATCTTTGAGAGGCAGAGCCTGGAGACAAAGACCAGGCTCCTATGAAGTCATTCACACAAAAAATGTGACCTATGAAGTCAACAGGGAATGGTTTAGAGAGACCTAGACAGAGACAGGTAATGCTCCAGCTGCAAGAAAAATGTATAAACCACCTGAAGAAGTGGTTCTCAGAAGCAGGATTCAGTGATGCCAGCATGCAAGAGCACTATTAATATCACCAGGCCTGCCATGGGTAGTGGAAATGAACACAAACCCAGATGGAAGGCTAAACAGGAAAGGCAAAACAATACCTAGAACTCAGCAGGTGGTTAAATTGATGCAAATCTTTTTTTCCCCTTCCCCTTGCTTCAAATTAAGGAACCATACCCTCCTTAGGACAGAAACAAACTAATACACTATAATTTCCCAAGTCCTGGTTTGATCGTGGCTCCCACCATGAAACCACCATATGAATCAAACCAGCTCAGTCTCTGCTGAGGGCCAGAGCTGCAGTGTCTGTTGCAGACTGGAAGGGAGCCACACGAACAGGGGCAAGGCGGGGAAAACATGCAAAGCACATGTCTGCATTGTGCACATCTTTAAACACTTATCTGACCCTCCTTTTCCTGAACATACATTAACACACACACAAGAAAGAAAAACAGTTGCTGTGAATTTTCTGTGCGCTTGCTCAATTCGCTGAGAATGGTGGGAACAAGTGAGAACAGAAGCACTGAGCTGGAGCTTTCATAAGGAAATCGGTTGCGCGTTCTGCTGGAATCCAACAGCCAATTTGGTTTCTGGAAAATTACTGGAAATGTTTCTTAATTAAAAAGAAAACATAAGAAAAAAACAGCATTTTGAGAAAGACAAGTTATTTCTCCATAGTGGAGGATGCAGTCAAATTTCCACTAATGGTATGTACATGCCTCAGAGAAACAACTGTGTTCCTTGTTTCAGTGAGGAAAATGTTCTTAGCTGTAACCAAATGCAAGGCTTTCTGCAGTGTTCAGTGGAAAATATGTGGGTAGATAGCAGTATAGCTTGTCACTGGACTGATTTCCTCTATTAGTGCAGAGATACCCAGCTGCTGGGAAATAAGACGACTTGATTCCTGCCACTTGGATACCTGCCCATCCATTTCCAGCTAACAAATCAAATTTATTTGAAGCTAATAAACCAAAGGACAGTATCTCTGTCTTCACAAGAAGAAGGGAGAGAGGTTATCAGCTAGAGAAGAGCTACTGCCAACAACTACCAAGGAGGATGCTTTCTTACTGCATACCTCCTTTCCTACTGTCTAGCAACAGGAAGTGCTTTCAAAAGAGATGCGAATCCCTAAAATCACTCTTGACAGTACAATCCAGTTGTCCCACCAATGTGGGATTTATTGGTTTAGCTCTGCATGGGATGTGGAATATGATGCTTCAGTTCCTTACGACAGCAGCTCACACTATGACCAGGACCCTTGCTGGCACAAAGGCCAGACATG
The DNA here is from genome assembly GCA_907165065.1 of Caprimulgus europaeus. The sequence goes on along the minus strand of OU015545.1, from coordinate 5,105,636 downwards.
AATTAGACTCGGTAAAAAACAAGCTCAACTTGCCAAACCTATGAGGTTTGATCCAGTTGCTCAAGATCTGCCTCTATCCAGTAAAAGCTATTAGCTCTGACACAATTTCCTGCAAAGAAGGGAAAAGTGCGATTAGTGGGTTGACAGAGTAGTGGTGGCTTCTGGACTGCAGCAGCATCTGCAGCACTGATCGGAAAGAAAACAAGTCAGGGCTCTAGAAAAGAAATTAATACATTAAAGATTAAAAGAGTAAAGATGCTCTGAACAACTTCACCTCTTTTTTGCTTCAAAACACTGTCTGAAAACAGTCTTTTAAAGCCCCGTAAATTAGTAGTAAGGCACTAGTCCTTCACCTGGAGCACAGAGCTCATGGGCTAATACACAAAACATGGTTTAGGCTCGGCTTTCCTGCTGCCTGGACATTAACAGATGGGTATGGAGGCAGATCTTCCCTCTGGGATTGACTCCTGCTACCCACCCCAGGCCGGTCTCCAAGGAAGGAGAAAAGCACGGGCCACTTTCTGAAAATTGGCTACGCTTGGCAGACCTGCAATGCATTGCTCACGTTGGGTCAATGGACAGTGATTTCGTTTATCAGCTCTGACTTCCTGGTATTGATCTAAGGAGGTTTTTGCTTCCTGTATGGAATGGATAACAATTCATGTAGGAGACATATAATATTAAGAGATTTAGTAATCACCACTGATTGATACTTCTCAGTTGGCTGCTACGTGAAATGTGTGCTGTCCCTAGCATTAACTCCCTTGCTGGGGCTGGTGGAAAGCGAAGGCTTATTTCTTAACAGGTTTATTGTTCACCACAGCGCTCACTTGAGTGGCCTTTCTCTGGTGAGAGAGTCAAAAATGAAGACATGAGAGTAAGAGGAGCAGAGCGATGGGCTTAAAGCATTACTGGTGCAGCTCATGGAATCCCTCCTCATGTGAAACCGCCCAGTCTTCCCAGTCAATCCTCAGGAGCAGATTGCAAGAGGGGCTCTGGTCCTTCTTGGCACTGAAATGCAGGGTGTCACCCTGGGAACAATCCAAACTTTGACAGCTGTTTCACATCTCTGTCTTATTAGGAACAGGGAAAATGGGATAAACCATGGTTATGGTATTACATGGGTCAGCTATGATGTATGTAAGGACATTGGTATTTTGCAGCTTGGAGACAAAGACACACTGTCATAATGAAAAATCTCATTTTTGCCTGTGAAAAAACAGACCAACTAGAGTCAGGAGCAACTATGAGATTATAATAATTTAAAGGCATTAATGGAAAAAAAAATAACAATTTTTAATGTAGCTTATTTCCTTTGTGCATTTGACAGTGCACTGCCTAATTGTTCGCACTGTTCCTCATGCTCCAGCCATTTATTTTTACCCTCACCAAATCCTTGTAAAAACAAGTAAGGATTTTTTAATTAAGTTTTAACATTTAATAAAATGATATATTCACAATAATGTAGTCCAAAGCAAGATGAGAATAGGTCAGAACAATTAAGAGGTAGTAACCATTTAATCCAACGAGGACGCTTTTTTAAATGGAAGTGCCCACATATTTTTAGAAGGTTATACTATCATATTTATAGCCTCTCAATTAAAACAAAAATAGCAAAGGGTTTTTACCTGGTCTTACATTTCTGTGTTTTGCTTGCAAGGATCACTAGCAAACAAGAGAGCTGTACAAGTAAAAAATTTTGCAATACTGCAAATTTTAAAACTGTTTACTACAAATTTATGCAAGCACCAACCTTTCTGCACCTCAGCCTTCTCATCTGTACAGTAAAACTATGATACTGCTCTCTCACACAAGTGGAAGCCAGAAGCTTTAATTCATGGCTTGTGAAATAGCACTGCTTGTAAAGTACCTTAATACTTTCTTCTTCTTTGGACCCACAACTATCACTGATTTTTAGAGAACGAGTAAGTGTTGAAATGGGAAGACAGCAGTGACACAGTGAGAGGATACCATTTTCAAATATCTAATATTAAACTAATTGAACACTTCTGAGTTTTCTCAAGTCTTGTCTGATAGTTTCTTCTCCAGAAGTCTAATTTACTAAATATCCAGGTCACTGTTAAAAAATAGTCTATTCTCAGTTGTCATCACACAGCAATCAGAGCATAACCACACAGTTTTACATGCAAACGAGCCCCATACTGATGAGCTGTTAGAATCCCGTGGTTAGATTTCATTTCATTACATTAACACTTTGTTATTAATGCCACTTAATTTAAGCAGCTGATCAGATTTAAGCAGTGCTCTAAGATTATTCCTATTTTGATTTAAGTCATTCACAGCTCCTCCTGCCATTCTCTCTTCAGACTGTTCACAAGTGCTGTAGGAGAGAAAACCCTGCTCATTTGTCAGCAGATCATACAAGCTTACTGAGCTTGTTTGGGACCACGGAGACATGAAGGGAAGCAGACAAGCAAATATGAGATGAAAGATCTGGTAGAGGCCATTTTCTAGAAAAAAAATAAGGAGTTGCAGCCATTGTTCCACGCATTTGACTAAATCCATGTATTTCGGGGACGGCATCTCATTATTTCTGCAAAGGCCAGATTCACTTTAATCAACTCATCCACATCACTGACATTATGCAACGGAACAAAAAGACTTTGCAGCTCCAACGTGCAGCCTGAGGAACACACAGGACAAAGGAGCGTGCCTGGGCACATAGGCCAGTTCTCCTTCATCAGTCCCTCACCACAAATGTCAATACCAACGTGTATATAAAGTAATGAAAACCACACCTCCCCTGTGCTTCATTTAATAAGATTTACACGCAGTTTTTCTCACCTAGCTGATTATTACATGAGTTCAAAAGCCCCCAAAAGAACTTTCATCTTTACCTGCAACCGAGAGCGTAAGCACAGAATTTGCACACAAGCAAAATACACCAACACAAATACGTACACTTGTTAAAGTGAGGAGAGCAACTCACCGAATGCACAGGAAAGGAGCTGTGCCGGTTTAGAAAGGAGTTAGAGACTGACATAGTGAGGCCCTGAGTGGCACCGGTGTCCTCGGGGGTGAAGGGCACTTTAGTTTGCTGGACACAGTAGGAGACAGAAGAGAAAGAAGAGACAGCATAGGAGGCCTGCTGAAGAGGGGGAAGAAAGCGAGAGACAGAAGACACAAAGAGAGCACAGAAAAGGCTATGAATAAAGGATAAGAAATGCTAACTGTAAAACAATGCATATAATGGCTCACTAAACAAACAGCTATTCATACAGTTCATCAGAGCCAGACACACCAATATGCCTTTCTTGAGCTCAAGAGGCATGCAAAGTTCAAATATTCTTTGTTTTACAAATCCCTTAAAAATAAACTCGCACCTCCCCCTTCCAGTTCACCCATGGACAGCTGCTGTGGGGAGAGGCAAGCTGTTCCTCACTGCCCTTTTTTCCCCATAGTGTGGGGGCCAGATGCCCAAAGGCTGAACCAGCTCTTGCTTCTGGCCACAAAGCAGCCGACTCCTGCAGACTATTTTTTGTGGCAACCTGCAGACTGGGAACTTGATCTCTCTGGTGTGATCTACAAGCTATCACTGGTACTGCTGAGATACTGGATAACAGTGATGTTCAGCCATTTTTCAGTCCAATCCAAAATGATATGTCATTTGCACAAGAGGGAGGATGTGTCATTTGCACACTAAGGAACAAATACTATTAAGGAATTTCTCCTGAATTCCACTATAGTAAGGAGTCTGAGGGAGGCTAAGGAATATCTATGACTTCTCAGCTCTGACCCTTTGAATATCATGTACAGTGTTTCATAAATAAGAACCGAAGCTTACAAGAAAGGACTTCCTAATTATTATTTTATAGGAGTCCATCCAGCAAAACTGGATTAACGCTGGAGTAGCTGATGCCCATGTGCTTTGCTATTTCAGAAACTCTCATGGCAGCAGGAGCAGAGGGACAAGAGTCTGGTGGCTTTTACAGCGATTGTTGGATGACCTATCATCTGCTCACACCACTTTCCCAACAGAGGGATGAAGGTAAGGGTGGAAGGCTGCACTTCAAGAAACCTTTGCTTTGGGGGAACTGCAAGCAACACCTTGATGGTATCACCTTGTAAGACTAAAAGAATGCCTAGCAGGCAAACCAGTGACAACTTCAAAAAAGGAGCAGAAATTCCCTTCTGCACAATGGCTACAGTAAATCTGTGCAAACACATCCTCTCTTGTAACTGAGAGACCAAGTAATCACTGGAAACTATCATGAGAGTGTAACCACCTCAAGGAGGAGGAGGTAGGGCAAGGGCTACAAGGTACAAGTGACAATGCAAGGATCACACTGACAAGGGGACCATAGACTGTGGAAACTGCCTGATCTTTCAGAGAGGAGTCCTGTAGACTCTTCAGTGTCCCTGCAAAGCACATGGGATTTAGAGTCTCAACCCCACAAAGCATAATACTCAGTTTAGCTTAGCCAGAAATGTTACTTTATCTTTTTAGAATTCTTACCTGCATCACAGGAATGCAGCAATGCAAATCCCAAAATTATGAGTTCTCAGTTGCTTTTCCCATTTGATTACAAAGTAACACCCTGGGACAGTCAAACTTTAGCATAAATAATAAGAAATATTGCAACAATAATGGTAAGACCCTGGCTCTGTTCCCACATTTCCTCCTGTTTTGTTAAAGCCATGGCCAATTTAAGTTAGCTACATCAGCACAAAAAATGCTTTTTTTTCAAAATAGAGAAAATCAGATCTACTGAGGCTGGAAACAAAACTACTGTTGCCACCACTGAGGCCAAGATTTCATCCCTCGTGGAAAATGGTACTCGCTGTGCTGTTAAACCCACCACCCAACACACATACAGCTGTGGATGTGCCTTTTTGTGCTGGCAGGCTAGGAGGGCCAGCAGAACACTCAAAACCAGGTAAAATCCTGAAACACACAATGGGACTAACGTGGAGAAAACATGCACGAGTTAAGTGACGGCTATACCCAAGTTCTGTGGCTCTGGCAAAGACTGACCCATAAAAGCAGTTATTATGTTTTAACAGTTATTATTAGTGGCATCCTTGACAACAGTTTCAAGACAGCATTGGGAACATCAGTGCAGCAATCTCTTGAAAATTGTGTTGCTCAGTGTGTCAAAACCTTCAAAGCAGTTGTCATTACAGAAGCCTGTAATCTGGCGTAGATTCAGCCATGACATGCGGAAGACTAACATTTAATTTTTAGGGCATTTTAGGACTTACAGAGCTTATGGGGAACAGTCTGAATGTGGAGTTAGAAAGGAGCTCAAAGTAGATGGTGCAAAATGTCTAAAAACATGTTAACAAGATGACAAGGAGCACGATGTGGTAACACCAAAAAGACACCCCACCACTGCACCCTGTCAGAAACAGGAGCAGCAAGAACAGAGCTATTTCTGGGAGGCTGGTGTGACCTGCTGGGGAGAGCACCATGGATATCACTCACCAGCTGCCGCTGTTTCGGTGGGAGAGCAGGAGGAGGTGCCAGATCTTGAGAGGGGTCTAAGCTGATAAAGGAGTCATTGAACCCATAGACTTCCATGAGGTGCTTGTTCTTCTGCTGGTAGATGTGCTCGTTCTGAGGGGTCTGGTAGAACATGGACGGCTGTGGCTCTGAGTAGTCTTCCACAAACTGCATATACGCCATCACTGCAATGCAAAGAAAGGTCACACTCACTGCTCCTGCTCCACATGCTGCAGCTGCAACAAGATGCAACAAGCACAAGGGTGCTCATTCTCAAAATACAGTAAGAGTTAGGCTGTGGCAGGCGGGGAGCAGCAAGGTATCCATGCTGTGTTCACAGGTAGCTCACACAGTCAGTTGTCATCTACCTTTCAGGAAAGGATCTGAATATCCCATCCTCCAAGCCAGCGCACAACACACATAGTCACAGGCCACAAACACATCTGTCAACAGTTTAAGGAACCAGTGGGGTCTCCAAACAGTTGCTTGAGAAGTCTGATTCACTGGTGCTTAGCCCAAATCCCTTCCTCACATAACCCATGGCAATTTTGAGAATATTCCTCAACAGCTAATGCCTGAAGTCGCCAAAAAAACCCCAGAATAACGTCAGTCTGCTTTCTAGGAGGCAGAAATCATCTTGTACAAAGATGCAACCTTGATAATAAATCTATAATAATTCTTGTGCCTATAATAACTCTCATATCTGTAGTCAGCAAGATTTCTAGACGGAGGAGGCTTACAGCTTTTCTCCATTCCAGCAAGCTGATAAAACTGTTATTGGAGAACACCTACCTGCACAACTGAGCGTACCCTCAGCTATTTCTATGCCAATGCTGGTACAAGATACTTATCTTCTAAAAGCACCACTGACCATGCCTTCCTACCCTCTTAGCTCAAATCCAGCACCCTTAGCTGCCATCCCTTTTTAAAGCATCTTATTATCTCCAGTTCTTGAATCCAACTGATTCAAAAGCTTTTCTGAAAATGTGGTTCAACAGAAACATGAAATCGGATCAAATCTCATTTAAAGGACCTTTCCATCTGTAAAGTCTCCTTCCAAAATCTAGGAAAAAAACCCACACAGGTCTGTGCACCTCTGACAGAGGATTAGTTACTGCTGTAATATTTTAGTGTTGAAAGGGCAGATACCCACTGTCACAGAAAGACTACTACAAACCCCCAGAATCAGTATGGAACAGAAGTGTATTTAATAAATGTAAAATAAGAACTCCCTTCTGTATACCTGAGAACAGGAGCAACAGATGTATTAAAGTGTCATAAAAAGGACTAACCAAGGCCTTTTTGTGAATATGCTGTCATGCACAAGATACTCTGTGATCCTTCCTCCTCATAAACATGCAGTTGTCAGTTTTTGTAAATCTGGTCATTAGGTGGTAATTATTCAGCTTCTGCTGGCATTTCAGTTGTACAGCTGAAATGAATGGATGACTTCAGTGAAAACTATAAATATAATGACCACAATGCAGTATTTGCGCATTGTGAAGCCGGTTCCCACACTAGCTGCAAGGCAAAGCCCTCTCTTCACCTGCCAACGCAGATCTGTGGGCCAGCCCATTCCAAACAGGATGCAGCCGTGCAAATGTGTTGGTTTTGCACCTGCCTTTTGCACCTTTTTTTTTTTTTTCAGATTTCCTCTAATATTTTAAACTTCATTTAGAAATGGAGCTAACACAGCTGCCCCTTCCCACAGAGTTATACTCCCCCTCCAAAAAAAGGTCTTGGCAATGGGAGTGGAGGAAACCTCAGCTGATGGATTTCAAACCCGACCGGTAACACCTGCTGTCCTCATCCTGTGACCTGACTTGGTGCTGCCAGTGAACAACCTGTTCATGTCCTGCAGTACTGCCAGCTCCGCAAATGATGCTGAAATTCTGACCTCTAACACTCCTTGCTACCTGAGCCTTGCTCCTCTTCCTCCCCCAGGTGCCCTCCTGCCTTCCCAGCACCACTTCACAGACATAAGTCACCACCCTTGCTGGTTGAGACCTCTCCTTTCTGAAGGGAGTGGGACAGAGGTTTCAAATGGCACACACTGACGTATTGGTGTGTATCTGTGCCACTCATCTCTGGTCTCAGCACCCATGTTAAAGCCAAGATCAAATCTGCTCATGCACACGAATTTCAGACTAAGTCCTATCAGTGGAGAAGCACATTCAGGCAATATTATCTTATTTGAAATCATGGTGAAAGAATCTTGGTGTAGAAAGTACAGAATTGCTACAATACTGTTTTCAAATATCAGCAATTCAGTTGACGCAGGTACTTCTATTAAAATTCATGCCCTGAAAAATGCCTTGGTATCATACAATAACTTTAGAGGGTAATACCTAAAGAAGGTTTATCAAAGGTACTTCTCTAGCAGCAAAAGTGACCTAAAGATCAAGACTCCTTGGAGAAGTCTAGAGGACAAGAGCTCGAGGGAAAAGACCACATTTTGAGAGCTCATCAACTGAGTAGGACAAAAGCCAAGACATCAGATTTGGAAGTCCTGGTATAATGCAGCAGACACTGCTAAATTCAGAACAACCCTTATGTGGAGTTATCTGCAAAAACAGTGCTTCATTTAACATTCAGATCTGAAGACAACACTCAGGATCGATAGCTGTGAGTTCCTGACTTCAGACATCTGTATGACGATACAACTTGGGAAGTGTTGGCAAAAACAGTATCGCATCAAACACTTGCGTAAAATTAAATTACTGTAACTCAAGGTAATAAGCCTGAATGCTGTTGAGAGCCTTAACTCAATCTGCAAGGGGATAATGAAGAGCTCTTTTATCTCAGCTCTTTATGAGGCTAATGCATCCCATCGTCACAGCAGCTCCCCTGCCTTGCTTGTTACAACTAGCCTGGGGCGGGTGAGCATGTCTCTGCTTCTACTTTGTCCTCTTCTCTGTTTTAGGTGAAGTGAAAAACAGGTCAGATGATAGTGAAATACAAACCTGGCTCAGGAGTAGAGATGGCAGAGCACAAATTAAAATAGGCATCATTAAAATGCTGCTAATCTTGAACAGGAGGGTAAGGGAGCAGGACCACTCCTGAGACTGCTGTTTGCAAAGGGTCTTCTCTCTCCACTTCCCCTCCATCCCTTCTCTGCTGTGGTTTTTAACAAGGCAGAAATTTAAAAAGCAGATGGGAAATTACATCACCAGCTCATGTCAGGCTGCATGCCCTGCAGTGACTGTGCAGAGGGAGAGATGGGGGCTTCAACCTCCACAGTGAGCATCCAGGGTGGGATGACACAGTCTCAAGGCAGCACTATGGAAGAGAAGGGAGGCGTGAGAGAGAAACCTCTCCCATCACAGTACCACAGCCAGCTTATGTCAGTTCTGAACCCCGACAGAAAAATATTTGGAACTGGTGCCTTGGCTGTCATTTCTGAAGAAGCTAAAGCTGCTCAGGGATTTCTAACACACACCAGTTCTGTCCTTGTGGTAGAAATCACAGGTATTGCTAGGAGTGCCCCAGCAGTGCCCGAGCCAGTGTGCCATGCAGCTGCTGGTCCCGTAGTCAGCTGCTGCAGGAGAGGAGAGAAGGCAGCAAGTGACCTCTTGTCAGGAAAACGCCCTTGGACCAGTGGCTGTTGGAGTCTGCAAGGAATTGCTGGATTATCAGCAATAAGGCACATCAGTGATATAGGTAAGGCATAGCAGTATCCGATGAGGAAGACTCGCTGAAGGTCTAGCCCGACTCCTGGCGCTGTGTGGGCAGGCTGTGTTACAACTGGCCCCGCACGAGCGCAACAGATTTGTGTGCATGGGCAAGAGCCCAAACCATGGAAATTCTTAAGCTACACCACACATCAACTCACTGGAGAAGTCAAGGTCAAATAAGTCAGTCTTTGCTGTCACCTCTGGGAAGAGAGCTGTTTTTCAAAGAGCTGGCGTTAATCCGCTGGCTAAGGCCAGACTGCCCTCAGCATGGTTCCTGCAATTAAATACCAGCTGCTTACAGGGCACCAGGCTGCATTTTGTTCCCAGTGACAGGGAGGGAAGCATGAATAACTGCCTCGCTTCTGGTTTGCAATCTGTTTGAGGGGAGGATCTTGTTATTTTGACTCTAGGCTCTTCATGGCAGAAGGTGCTCCGTGGCTGTGTCTTGTACAGCAGGAGCACGATACTGGTGCTCAAGCAGAAATCTGGAGTAATTTGCCCTTAGCACAGTAACATGTATTCTTACAGCACAGTAAAAGAACAATAATTCATGCCAGACTAAAAGGCTTACCACTCCTCTGTTTGAATTATACAGAAGTCAACTCTTGAAAGTCCCTCTGAGCACAGCTCACACCAATACACATGGTTAACCCTAGCAGGATTTGCTGTATATTATCGATAAAAAGACCATTAAAGTCTCTGCTGCAACATTTCCTGCCAGCTACCAAAAGATACCCCACAACAAAGGGACTACAAACAAATTCCATCTGTGAGAGCTCTAGTTCTTTTTAATAAATTCATGCATCTCCTTCAGATCCCAGGAGTTTGTTGGGGTTGTGGAAGCAGCATGCCTCACCTTACACAAGAATATCTACATGCATCAGCCTCCAGGCAAAGAAATCCTGGGTGCTATCATACAGCCTGAGTAATGTTTTACTGCCCTTTTAATGTTGAAAATAAAAGTAAAACTAACAACCACAGATCTGTGGTGTGATATAGCGTTGAGTAAAGACAATCTAAAACAAGTTCTCAGTGTCACATGAATGCAATTAAAAAATCTGCAGCAGTCAGGTAACAGCCCAAATACTACTACAAGCTTTGCAGTAGGGTTGATTTATCAAACCATCGAAGCTGACAACACATTAGATAACAGCTTCTACCTTTCCTAACAATGTAATCAGATCAATACACCAAGAGCTTCTGATAGTGCTAGATGACAGACGACAATTTATTCTAACAGCAAAGACAAGGCCTTTGTACTGAGGTTAAAAGCGCGCACAGGCAATAAAAGAGAAGATAGCTTTTAAAATCATTCTTAAGTAACTCCTTGACATCTCATATGATAACAGAAAACAAAGACATGGGGCTTAAAGAGAAAAACAAACAGTGCAGGTCTGTCTTTCAACTGCCAAATTGCCTCTTACTCAAGATTCGCCCAGGTGTCTCCCCTTACTCAAGCCTACGTGTACAGAGGCACATTTCCCTGCAACCATCCCAGCCTGCATGGTGTGAAACCCCCCTGGAGCCAGCCCTCGAGATTAATGTGCAGAGCCCACAAGGACCCGATCCTACAGTGAGAAGGCTCTGCATCACGTCCCCTTGCAGCCGGTACTGCCAGCAAGTATTTTGAACAGCACAAGCCACAACAACCAGCCTCCGCTATGCCCTGTGCCAGCATTTATTTCCTTTCTGTTGTCTACAAACAAACATATCAGCTCTAATTTAGCTGCTTTCAGTGTTTTTTAACCTCTCGCTTACCAAAGAAGGACAAAAGCAGTTTCCAGCATATGTGGACACTGAACTACAAGATGACCCTCACTTTCAGGTGGATCAAGCCTTGTGGTCTGATTAAAATCCCAGAGGGTTAGAAATGCAGACTGGCCACTTAGGGATAACGGAAATGCTTTTAGCCAGTGCACTTTGTAAAATAAAAAGTGACCGGCGCAGTAAAGGACCATAGGAATGGGCAGAATACTGACCCTGCTGCACAACACACCCATCTCACTTCCACCTTATTCTCAGTGAAAGACTATAAACTGCAGAAATGAGTCAGAAGGCCAACTCAGCACTTTCAAATCAGCTCTCCACTTGGGCTGCCAGCCATACAACGTAACGCTGTTGATCTAGATCTTGTCTACGCTACCTCCTTGTGCAATGTACAACTGCAAAGCACGGCAGTGACCAGTACACTAACATCTGCTGAATCTCACTATGTAGTCCACAACCTTCTTTGGCAGATCAGTATGGCTGCTTTTTTGGCATGTTTTCAGCCATGAACATTAAGGAAATCAGAACAAGGTCATGAGCTTGAGTTGCAGTCAGCACTAGTGTGCCAGGAGTCTGGCTGGGGATGGCGAGCCTTCGCATTTAGAGGCTGCTCATTTTAACGATGTGGGAAATTCTTAGGCATCCAAAGGAAATGAGAACCCGCAGCAAAACAGCAGTACTGGACACTAGTTAATAGTGTTGTCTTGCACAGTTATGTGGGTGACTGTGTTCCTATTGCCAAATAACTGTTCTGGCAATGCTTGGTTTTGGACAGAAAAGCAGCCCTTTCTCCGAGCTCTTGGAGAGTACCCAATTCTATTCTGCAGAGGGAAAACATTCATAAAATGGGGACAGGGAGGAAGGAATGGACATAAAAAGGGAAGATAAACCAGGAAGATCTGCAAGACAGAGTGCCTCAAAGATTCACACTCGGGTAAAGAGATGCAAAATGGTCTCACTATAGTAATGGAGATGCTGTGTGATACCAGGTCCCTTGGGCCTGGATCATTCCTGGCTGCAAGTGTTACTCGCTGCCCACCAAAGGACTGACACTTCCCATCCACGCCTTTGACACTGACTAACTGATTTTGACACTCAACCTCATGTAAGCAAGGGCATTACCTTGGGGTCACCATTATTTAGTGGTCATCAGAAGTACAACAACTGCAAGGAAAGAGAAAGATAAAAATAAAACCCAAACACAAGAACTTTCTTACTGTGTTTGTTTTTCTTCTCTGGCAGAGGTGGTGGCTTCTCTGGGTCACTGTTAGAATCTGGAGCAGCAAAGTCACCAATGAATTCAACCGGAGCTGAAGAGTTTCCTTGCTGGAAAGGCAAAACAGCAGCAAACGGCGTGAAGGGTACTGATGGGACAGACACTGCATTCTGCATGTCATCCTCTGAGATGTTATCATATTGGGAAGGGTGCCTCTCATAGGACACCCTGCAGCCTGAGTTATCTGAAGTCTGAGAGGCTGCGCTCCTCCTCTTCTTTTCTGGTAAAGCTGGAGGAGTCTCTGTTGGCTGTGTTGCTCCCAAGAGGCTGCAGAATTCCAGTGGAGGAGAGGTGCCCTGTGGGAGCTGGAAAGCATGTCCATGGAAAGGGGAGCCAGACTCACCCAAGGACTCTGGCAATGGGCTGAGGATACCTGGCACCTGCTGAGGTATCTGATCAGCGTTGGAGAGGTCCTGCTGCAGGAATTCATAGTCTGGATCATAGTGATCTGATTGATCTGGTTAAACAGAGGGGATAGGAGAATGATGCATTAGTTTATCTCTTTTACTGTTTAGTGCTTCTCAGTTCTGCCCCTCCCATTCCATCAGTTAATTAATCAGTTCATTTAATCAGAGAGGTACTTCCCTGCAGAAGGGACCATCTAGCTACACCTTCTCTAACATTCATAACTCTTGTCATTATTTCTTTACACTAGCAAACACATAACAAAAATTCAATAGGTAGATTATTGCAGAGATTATCCCTGTTTCAGATTAACATTTTTATTTTCATTCCTAGTACACAGAAACAACATCACTTTAGTCTACCAGTACTGTCATTTCGTACTGATGTTTGCAGACAAGGCTGAAATCAACAAAACATTCTGCTTGAGAGCTGACTTGAGTTTGAACACAATCATCTACAGTCAGGGAAACACTCCCCTGGGCTTCTTCCTATCTGACAAAATATAATTCTGTGTAGAACCTCCTGCAGCAACTACAAGATGACAGTTGCAAGTACAATCCATTTAATTCTGCATCACAGTGATGACAGCTCCCAAATGAGTGACGGGGGCTCTGCCAGCAGCCTGTGAGAACTCCCCACTTACCCAATGTTTCACAGCTTGTGTTGCGGGAGCACTGACCACTGTCGCGGTCCAGAGAAGAGAGCTGCTCGTCAGACTTGCTGAGTTTGCCGATGCTGCTGCACGGTGAGAGGCGAGGAGATTCCCCTCCATAGGAGTGGCTTCCACCTGACAACCGTCTCTGAGCATAGCAGTCAACATCAAAATCCTTAAGCAAAAAAACCCAAATCACTGTCATTCTTGGCAGCTCTCTAGCAAGCAAGTTGCAGCTTGAGGAGCAAGCACCTCACAGCTGCATCAAGAAAACCAAGAGGGGAGAGGATTGGTGCTGCTAGCCCTCTCTAGTCACAAAAGCTTGTCAGGACCACAAAAAATAATCTGATTCGGTAAAAGGCCCACACCAGGGAGCTCTGTGTGCTCTTCCTTCTAGGCAGAGTGTGCTGTGACCCAGAGTGGACTTCACAGATGCTGAGAAGATTACCGAGTTCCTCACCAGTATACATGTCTCATGACTGCTTGTCAAGATGTTGACTAGGTAACCAGACTGTAAGATTTCTCATTAAATAACTGGGGCTTTAGCAAATACTTGGCTAGCCTGGGTGCATGCAATGGGAAAATAAGCTCTAGCAAGATACATGTTTCTGTGCCTATGACTACATTTTTATTTCAGAAATGGCCTCAAGCTTATCAGCCTGCGAGTGAACCCCTCAAGTATTCCCACTCCTGCAAAACAACCAAAGTGTGATGGTACTTCTAACTGAAGAACTGCCACAGCTTTATCTGGGTCAGTGAACCGACAGACACTCCCTAAATCAAGAGCTGAGGCTTTGGGGATGAGGACAAGATTTGATTTTGGTGCAATTTAATATGATTCAGGTCCTCACTGCTGAGTTAGTAGGTTTCTGAACGTGTAAAGCAAACCCAGCCATTTACAACCTCGTAAATCCCAGACTAGCACAAGCGATGGAATATGATTAACGCAGTCCCAAGTTTTCCATTTTTCTATCAGAAAATTTAGAAATTTCCCCAAAGGACCAGCAGTGGTCAGAGCAGTTGCTCAAACTATTGCTTGGGTTAAAAGAGGTTTTTGAATTGTGACTGGATGAAGACAGACTTTTGATCTCAATATGCCACACACTCCCTTGGCCCATAAGTAAACCTTGGTGAGATCTCGGTAACCTCGGCCAGTTGCTCTGTACCAGGATCTATTTGACATGGCAACACTCAACCGCTCACATCTTCACACTCTGCTACAGCTCAAGGCAACGAGGTTTGTAGCAATTTGTTAATTAAATCCAACAACACTGTAAAAAAAATTAAGCCATTCACATTATTTATTATCCTGATGTTCCTGCCACTAAAACTCCCGTTCCAGAGCTCTGCTGTACAGGGCTGTTTGGGACGAGCAGAGGCTTGCAGGGAACTGTGTGGCTGCAGGTCACGGCATTTCTCTGAGCTTTTGCTACAGTTCTCAGCACGTTTCCCTTCACTTTCACAGAGGGGTTACGCCATTACCTGTCTGTTGATTCCAACAGGTAAACTGGACCCACTGGTGGCTCGACTCATGGGGGCCACAACGGCCACTCTGGTAGGGGAAGGTGCCGACTGCCGTTTTTTAGGGGGCAATGCTGGTGGAGGGCTGCAAGACACAACAGGCATGGATGCTTATTACTCTCACTGCAGAAAGACTTCTAGAGGCTTCATGAGCTTGTTTTCCAGAAAGCCTTTGACTTGCCAGGCTCACGTTGGTTCTTTGGTTCTTGTTCAAAGCTGGCCTGGAACTATTCAGCAGAGTGTATCCACTAACAAATACCACTTTAAGAATACCCTCATAGGTAAGGTCCTGTTCAATGATTTATTTTTTTAAGGTTGGAAAAGAGTTGGTATTTCTCAAACAAAAACAACTGCTATTTTAAAAAATCCAAATTAAATGTTTTGGTTGACCCAAATATTGCTTCCATTCACAGAAGTCCCTCCTCCTCAAACCTTCTAGGTTTGAAAAATGTTCAAAGTTTTGAAAATTTAAAGGACAGGAAAATTCTTTTTCTGCCCTTTTACTCTCCTGGTGAGCTTCAGGGAACAAGATGGTCAGTGTTGCTCTCACCATGTGTACTGTGAGGGCCCATGCTCTGGCATGAATCTGTTTCAGACACATTAGTAGTAACTAGAGAGATTTTGATCTCTGTACTGTTAGGTTTTGCTTCTAATGACACACAATTGTGGTAATTATCAAGCCTGCAAGGTGCTCAAAAGCACACATACTCTGTTCCTGGAACATATCAGGTAATTTTTATATAACCCATGAGAATTCATAAAATACACAGAAATATGATTCTTTTTGCCAGCCACAGTCCTTGATGCTGCATTTTCAAATTAGCACAACATGTATTTTTCACACAATTGATTAGCACCAGTACTAGAGAAGAAAACCATCATACACACAGACCAAAAACCTGTAAATTGGGGTTTTTTTCTTCCTTCTCAAAATAGAACATAGAAACTTTCATGTGGTTACTCGTAGAACGGGGCAAGAACGACCAAGTAAAAGGTTTTTTTCACGCACTACTGGCTGCTTTCACTCTTAAGCTGATAATGAATGCAGAACTACCTGGATGTGCAGGACAGATTGATAACTGCCAGCTGAGGTTAACAGAACATTTCCCGTTGGATATACCAACACAGGATACTGTTGTAGAGTGTGGTATTCACATAGTTTTAAATCAGGCTTTTATGCATTTATGTGATGCCTCTCATGCACGGATCTCGGGGCATGGCACTATCCTCACATAAAAAGAAGGAAAGGAAAACACAGATAATGAAGGGTATTGCTCAAAACAAGACAGAGAGACCACAAAGTCATAAACAGAATCCAGGAGCAGGGAAGAATTACTCTGGAGGACTGGAAATTCAGAGGCATCACTAAACCTCCTTGTGACCTCTCTTGCACAGTTTGCAAGATTGTTTAAAAACCAAGAAGCTGGTAAGAGCCACTGGTATTCTTGAGTCAACTAGTTGTCCACTACTACCTGTTTTCTGCCACACGAATGCTAGGCAGAGGGGGTTTAGGAGGTGCAACTTCTTCATCCATGGAGTCAGTGAGTAGCTCGTTGGACTGAGTCATATTGGTTGTTTTGTTGAGGATCTCCATTTCTCGGTCTGTAAGGGGAAGTTCTGATGGGCTGCAAGAAGTAAAATACAGATGTAGATCATAAAACACAATTGGAATGCAGCATGCTGACAGATTAATATATATTTTAAATCATATGCAATATGAGAGGCATCTAAAGCAGATGGCAGAATTTGCATCTGCAAGTGGAATTCCATGTATATGCAGAATATAACGTGCATGTGTCATGGCCAAGTGATGTTTCATTGGCAGATTTCAATATCTTCCTTATCATAGCATATTGTTCTCTTTAAGTGGTCCCACCGAGGGGTGAGGATGCATAAAGAACACTATGCTACCCTCTGTGAAGAATAACCGAGTGCTTTAATTCAACTATCAGTAGCCAGAAATTAACCCTTCTGTATTAGTCCTGCACACAGAAGAAATCCTTGCCAGTGACCCACCTGTCAGATTTGCATGCTGGTAAACTGGGTTTAACTGGGCTTGTGGGAGAGGGATGCTCCTGCTTTTCAATCGTGAGTCTGACCAGCTCCTGATGGATGGAGAGAAGAAAAGGCAAATAATCATTATTTGCTGAATGTTGCACTCAAACATTCTGGGACAGAAAGGGATGCTACTGCAACAAACTCTTGGTTGCCCAGGTTATGGATTAACAATGGCACAGACACAGAGAGAGGTGGAGCTGGGCGTTAAGTCTGGCACAAATGATGCAGCCTGCACCTAGCAGCAGTTTAGCCATATTTGAGTTAAGTTCATAAACCCTGCCCTGTGGGGATTCTGCACAAAATCACATATGTGTCTTTTTGCTGTGCTTCCTCTTTCTTCTATCGTCACAAATGTGTTCCAGTTCCCATAACACCCTAGATAATGGCAAACTGACTTTACATACATAAATATAAGTACAGAAAAGTCTTACACAGTAGAGTACTTCACCTAGCCAGTAAAAATATTAAACAATTGCTTTATATTTTATAAAGAAGTATGTATTTGTTTCAAAAAACAAGTTTTCTTGTAAGATGTCCAATAACAAATTAAATAGCGAAGACCTTTATTAAAAGGCCTGCTTCCCCTGAAGCCATCTTTTAACAGGTTAGCAATAGAAGTCTTAATCATTCAAGGAACTGCTGTGGTGTATCTGCTATAGGCAGACAAGGCTCTGGATAAAGAGATAAAGCATGATAATCCTGAACTGCAAGCCTGCCAGCAGTCAAAACAACAATCATTCATGCCAGAAGGATGGAGAGAACATTGTATGGATGTCTGAGGCTGACAAATAGATCTACTGCTCAGAGATACAAACACATGCCCTCTTACAGGCAGGCTGGAAAACTGGCAGTGCTTCCTGACACTATTGGCTTCCCAGTGTATTATGCAAAGGAAACTACGTTGGATCAATTTTAATTTTTTTTTTAAAGCAGCCTGAAGTACAGCGTCATCATTCCGGTGTCATCTTTGTGTCCACGTCTGTTGATGTGTTGGAAACAACTGTCATTGCTCTCTCAATGCAGTAACTACAACTGGAATGTCATCATCATTCTACCAAGGAAGGGAAATATCCTAGTTCTCATATTTTTACATAAGGCTCTGTTTAAAGCTGAACTTCCATGAGTCAATACATACATAACAAGAGGAATAAAGTACTGCACTGGATGTGCAAAGGATGGCAAACGCAGTCTAAGTGTCCATCACAGATGATTTTAGTTTTCATGTTCTACTTACATTCTTGGGTGAGCTTGTGCTCAAAAATAATGTACACTGTGTAAACAAAAAAACCCATTCAGCTTTCCAGAAGTTGTCCTGGAAAATCCCACATATGGGGAAAGAAAAGGGAGCACAAACAGAGCACATACTGATGTCCATGCAGGCTAATGCTACGAAGATGTTCCTGTCTGGGACAGACAGACAAGAATCTTGGCAAGGAACAGCATGTTCTGAGAAATGCCCCGATGAGAAAATGTACAGCATCAAGTTGACCACAGCTGACGAGCCTGGCCAGCTCCCATCTCCAAGGAGGACCACGTCCCTCAACAAGACATACTCTGCAACATGGAGCAACAGATCAACAGGGCTTTTGACAACCTATCAATTAGCACCACTGTGGTAACATACGTTACACAGCATATAGAAAAGCAAAATAATTAGTGCCCTTCAATCACAGAAGAACTACAGTGGTAACAAGGACACTGACTGAATTGACCCCAGGCTTCTCTGCTGAATGTTCCCAGTTATTCAACAGAAACTGTTTTTAAAAAAAATGTACTTTCCTCTGTTTCATCCTCTTTTTCAGGATGAACAATCTGTAAACACTTGCTATTCCTTTTAGACTTTAGAAATTTCCCTATAAAGTTTACAGAACATCACTAGGAAGCACAAGCCCAGGACCTGGGAGCCTACGAACCCCAAATAAGACTTTTAACTGGTCGATTTGGAAATTACACAGTGACGCCATTTGACTTCTCCGGCTGCAGTGGCACCATGTTCCAAGTCACTGTCAGGAGTGAGTGGTGACACAATGGACTGCCACCTTCCTACTCTCTGGACAAACTTCTGCTGCTGTAGCGGTTTCTGGAGACTCACATGCACTTCAATGGACACAGAGTTGGACCCTGTGGGACTATCAGGTACTCACTAGCAAGAACAGTGACTCCACCCAATGCAGAAGAGCACAGTAAAGGAAATAGAATGGATGGGCACTCAAACCAAAAGCCAAAATACTCCTTAAACATCACCCTGAAAGGGGTATGGAAGGGAAAACGTAACATTTCCTTTTCCTCACCTTTCTTCACCACATTTAACACCTTAAACCAAGCCACGGCCAGTGTTGCAGACTGCGGTGGCGGGAGCTGTGCCACAGCAGCGCTGAGGAGCCCCTGACACTTGGGGGTGAAGTGTTCAGTTTTCCTATTTTGCCAGTCATAATGGACGCACGCTTGTCCACTGTATGGGAGTGTAGGTTACAACAGGGGAGAAAAACAATCCAATTTGTCTCAAAAGTACCTTTAGAATGATTCTAACTATTGAGGCTATGAAAAAAACCCAAAACACCTCCCGTAAGAGGCACCAAGACATCGTATAATTGCCAATACTTGAGAGGATCACTTTTTCCTCTAAACTTAGACAAATATCAGCAGCTTCCCTGGACCCTGACTCCTTCTACTCTCTACTAACCCCAAAATGAGAACTAGCATTTGAAAATCAAGCCAAGATCTTTAGTGTGCACACAGAAGTAATCAGCATGCAACTGAGCCAGATGCACATTATGCTATTCCTTATCAGGAACTAAAGAGATTCTTGCAGCAGTAATTAGAGATAATAAAGGCTCTCTACAAACTTATGCTACTTCAGCAAGCTGGAAATTCCAAATGAGATGGATTTTTATGTAATCAAAACAGGTATTTTTTTTTCTTTGTATATATGCCTAACAAGGCACTAAAACCTGAGATCAAAACAGCAAGTAACACAAGTGAAGACGTGACGACTCTATGCTCAATTCTGAAAATAAAGGGGGAAGTAAGCACTGAAATGTAGAAGTGGACCTTGTGTGATCTGCCAGAAAAATAAAAAAGGCTCTCCACAGCAGAGAAGTGTCCAACTTCTTAGTTCTGCTTCCAAATCTGAAAGCTGGCTTGGCCCCTCTAAAATAAATCTTGTTCCTCTCTATACAGCAGGAGATGAGTACATGCCTTTTCCAAATGCTGACCTGTTGAAAGGCAGACACATTTGCATCCACCAAGACAGCCACACATCTGCTCTAATCATGCTCCAAGGTGACCAGACGTAAGCCAGCTCCAACTGAAGGCCAAAATAACTTTTAGTCTCATGACAAAGTAGAGGCTGATATAGCCATGTCACCCAGCAGGGCTTAATAACTCAGGCTTAGCACTGTATGGACATGCCTGCATTGCTTCCAGCCAAGGCTGGATCACAGCATGGGCACAACAGGCATCGGAGACCTTCCACCCATCTGCACAGACACACTGCTTTGGCTGGAAGGTAACAGGTACCAGGGGCTTAAGTATTGTGTGAAGTGAAAGGATAGTTTGTGTACAGGTCACATGCAATTGGACTAGACAGCTCTATCCTGGAGCTGGTAATAACATGGCTCTCCACTGGATTGCACAGATTTATTAAGTGATAAGAGAGTGAACTGTCTCGCTATTTGCTGGGGTATTAGTGCAGATACCAAAGCACAGATTTTCACGTACTGCAAATTGCTGCTGAATTCCAACACTAACAGCAGCTGAGACTTTCTGCTAAACTCTTTTTCTCCACCCTGCGGTGCAAATTTAAGACCAGCTTTAGTTTTCAATTCTGGAGCTTAAAGTTAAAGGACATATTGTGCAAAATAATCCTGTAAAATCTGTCTTCTTCAGGTGATGGGAATGTTTTGTTTCAAAGATATTTGTTTAAAAGGCTCAGTAAGTAATAGCAGATTTGAGTATCTGTGTTTGAGTAACATTAAAGAGATAATCAGAGCATGCAAATACCACACCAAGACTCCTGAAAATATGATATCCAAATCTTGGGACATCCACTTCATTTCTGCATTCAGCACCAGTTAATCAAAACTAAGCTGAGTATGAGTACGGTGAAAGATGCCTGTTTCTGATACACTAATCCAGGTGAACCACCTGCTGCAGTTCTTAAAACACTACCTCCGCTTTCCTCCTGTACTTGATCTGAAAACTCCCCTTTAGATTCAGCCCTGCTGCTGAAAGAGGCTTAACTTTCTCTACAGTTTTCAAAATAAGGTTCCAAGGAGATATGACAGTCTCACTGCTGAGCCCAGGTCAAGCAAACTCCTAACTGCAGTGCTAGGACAGCTGAATGAACAGCCTCCATACCCACCAGCCCAGAGAAAAGCCTTGGAAACAGAAATAATGGGTACCAAAAGCTTATCGGGAGGTAGAAGGAAAGCCAACAGCTTTCCCTCGGTGGGGCCATGGAGGGAATGCTATAAGCAGGTCTCATAAAGGACACAAAGGTTTCTGTTAAATGTTTCCATTAGTTATGTAAAATTAATCTCCAAAAAACTGAGCTTAGCTCAGCACCTGTTCCACACCCTAATCCGACTGCTGAAAGCAGTGATGAATCCCTTGAAATTGATGTTAAAAGATGGAGCTGGAGTCTTTGATTCTCTGTGGGCACTGACAGAAAGCATTTCCATTGTATTTTGCCTAAACAGAAAATATGCAAACTCTGTCTTGTAATCTACATGGGAGACTGGGAATGACTTGCTGAAAATTGAATACAATAAAGATTTATTGCTTTTTCCAATTCATCCAAATGCCAGGGTAAGCATTTCAGAAGTGCACACTAATAGCCAAATCATTTGTGCTAGTCTTTAACCAGCACTCCAAGCCGGATCATTTCACTTATGGAGCGGTTGATTCAAGAGGTAGTTTACTGAAGACAAGAGGATGATTTTTGTATTTCACCAGTACTTAAAAACCTCCCTCAAGGTTAGATCTCTTCTAAAATGCATTCTTATATACTTCATATAATATAATTTACAATATTTGTCTCGGGTACCTTGACTCCATCCAGAACAGCTTTTATGACACCCTTTACTGTTGTCACCATCTCCTTGTCTTCTGAATTCACACCTTCCAGCATCACTTGATCAGACCAACGAATGAGATTGGCCAGACTCTGGTACACACGGCTATAGCAGGACGAGATGGCAGAACTGGATGGTAGGGGAGGAAACAGTTGAGAAAAAAGAACAAAATGAAATTCTGAAGATACTATCAAATGTTATGAGAGTGCTGGATTAAAGTGCATTTCACACTGTTAAAGATGTCACTGTTCTCCTTTTCTCTCTGACACTCAGAATTTGTGTTCAGCAGGTGACAAAGCCTGGGTCTCTCCTCCGCTGCAGTTGCTTTCCCATTCTCCAGCACCAAATGGGACGACAGTACAAACAATCAACAGTTCATTCTCAGTTAACAGAATTAATTATCTGGGCTGCAGGTTAACACAGCAATGCCAAAATAATGTGCTTTCCATTTTAATTTACAGCTCCATCTTATGCCTTAACTTCAAAGGTAAGTATTTAAGTCTAAGTTATATTATTACAGTATTATCTATGATTTCTTTCTTCCTTATTAACTCTCCCCAAAAATGTCTTGGATAATTGAGAGCTGACTGTATACATTCCTTTACAAATAATTTCCTCACTGTTTATAAAGCCTGAAAACGTGTAATTAAAATCTGCTTCTTTAGAGAAATTGAACTGAATGAATTTTGGGTTTGGAAGAGGAAGGGTGTTGCTTTGTTTTGTTTTTAATGAGAAACAGAATTGAAGCTATTGTTCCGAAGGGGGAAAAAAAAGAATTTTGGAAGGATGACAACTCTAAATAAAAGTTAACTGTAACAACAGTGCTCACAGGCATTTTCCTGGCCATTCTGAAAACACTTACTTCATTACTAAACAAGGTGTATTAACAGCACTGCTGGTGGCAACGCTTCAACAATTCTTTGTAAAACTAAATCAATTTCAAACTGCATCAAAACCATAAACAGATAAGAGAAGGTGTAATCTTGCAATCATTACTTATACGAGTGTTCCAAACCTTCCCGTTTCTCTCTGGTATCCATTTTACGCTGGCTTAACTCCAGTAATTTCGTTATCTGTGAGAAGGGAGTCAAGCCCGCAAGCTTCAATGAGATTATTTAGGTGAATGAAGTTTGTAGGACTGGGAAAAGAACTATTGCCAAGTTACAACCACAGGGATACAAACACCAAGTACTTTTTTGTTTGGTTGCGCTTTTTTTTTTTTTCCCCAAAAGCACGCTGCTTGCTATTTGTTCTAATTTAAAATGAAATTAGCTTGGTAGGAGATATTTCCTAAATAGGGTCCCCCACATCTCCTTCTAAGGCTTTGATTTCTTTGCCATTAATCTTCAGTCTGCTTCCTTCTAAGGAGGCGGTAATTGAAAGCCCATTTTGTGCTAGATTTAATTACTTTTTTCCTTGATGCAAATGCTTCCCCTAAAGCAAAAAGAATCCCAACAATAATTCTAGGGCTTTCTTCCACAATGACACAAGTCTGGCTCTCTTTTCTTGAGGGGAATTTGCTGTCAAAATCACCCCTTTGGGTCCTGCCACTACTCAAAAGAAATAAAGTGCATAGGTAGGCACAACAGGGCATGGCTTTTTGAGAATGTCAGATCCCCTTTTGTTCTGTGAGGCTGAACATACATAAGGGATCCATGCTGCAATACATACCATTTCCAGAGACTTATCACTATGCAGGACTCCATTGACTACTGACTATGAAAATTCTGCTTACATGGGTATATATGGATATTCAACTGTCAGGCCTGCATTAGTTCACTTCTAAGAAAGAGGGTATAAGGAATTCAAGAGTAGAACTGTCTGAAATACTGCTGCTGCTGAAGATTACTTAGCTGATATTTAAATATTTCCAAATATATTCTTGGAAGGAAAGATCACCCAGTGAACACCCAATGGATACACAAATTAAACCAAGCGACTATAAAGATGTCATGTTATATCCTAAAAATATTTGCTGACATTTTACATGTTCTCCTGGTGTAAGGGGAAATTAATTCTTTCTTTTATTAAGTGAAAACAGGTGCTTGTCAGGAATTTAATGGCTGTGGGAAACCTGATAGCAACTGAAGAAACTTTTGTGTCTGTATCCAGAAGCCTGATGAATATTCCCATTCTAACAGCCGTTGCTCTACAGATCTAACCTAAACTGGATCTCTCCTGTCCCAGTCTCAGCTCTGATACTCGCCCATTAACTTCTTCCTTTTGTACTGTCAGATACAACCCTGGTCTATGCTTTAGGGCCAAACACAACTAAGCATCTCTGTTTGCAAAATATTTGGCATCCTACTGCTGTCTCAACCATACTCTAAACGTTTCTTGCACCTGAATTGAAGTAAACATTTTGAAACAAAAATTTTGGAGGTAATTAATGGGAAAACAAATAGGAACAGCAAAAAACTGGCAGGATATCAGGAACCAAACATCTGTGTTTCTCTGCCTAGTTTTGTGCTTTTCTCTGTACTAATTTTGCTCTTTCTATAATATTCAATGTTTGCTTGTTTTGTGTAAATTGACTGTTCCAACACCTATGGGATGAACAGCAGCTATATCTCTATGGTGTGACAACTCCACAAATTCTTATAATCCATACTGAGCTTTGCTTTGGCAAATTTGGCTTCAAACCCAATGTCCAACTGGTTAAAACATAATACACATAATCTGTTAAAACATGAAACAAATAATCTGTTGAGAGCACAGAGGAATGAACTTGGACTGGTTAATCTACTGAAGTACATCTGTTTACTTCTGTTCTGTATCTGATCCAGTAAAATAAAAAAAAAAGCAGTTAAGAGTACAGGCTCAGACTTCTCTAATATCAGGGTGGATAAACCGAACACAAAAAGGGATTACTCTGAAGATAAACACTTTTTCAGGTAAAAGCTATAGGATTTGTTAGCTTTCAGGATACCATAAGGGACTGCAGAAACAGTACGGCATTTGAGGAGACTCTCCCTCTAGTAAATTATGAATTTCCGATTTTATGCTATTTCCAAATTTAAGCCCTTCCTCCTCTCTGAAATCACTCTGATTTGCTTTATCTTTTCACAGCACGGGTTTCTTCGCAGCAGGGAATCTGCTTTTAAATTATGTTTGAAAACTATCACATAATTAGTAAAAATAGCAGTCACTTCATTAGCCACTGCAGCATTTCCTGTCTCCTGCGCGATACGATTCTTCAGATACAAGAGGGAAAGAAGCTGGGAGCCTGCTGGTCTGTCACAGTCCCAAAACCCAGGAAGGAAACTTACCTTTGCTGGATGCGTGGATCAGTTTGCACCAAGGGCAGGATGGCTTCCAGCACTTTACTTGCTGAGCCTGGCAGCATCTCTAACACCTTCTTATCAATTGCCATTTTGTCTACAATAGTCTTAAAGTAGCGCAGCGCACTGACGACCTCCTTCTCCTTTTCCTCTAGCCACGATACATTCTAAAGAGAGGGAAAAAAAGAAAGATATATTAAAACCTCAGGATTTTTAAGAGGAAGGTTACTTTAACTTACCTGAAGTATGGCAGCAGGCAGAATATTCTGCGTCAGAGAACTGGAGAAAACCCCTTCTACCACAAACACTTTTAAATTTAATTACTACTCTTTCAAAAGAATAGCCAGTGCAAAATTGCACCCACACTTTAACTTTCTGAATTACGTGCATTCCAAACTGAAGGCTAATCTTGATCAGTTTTAGGCCAAGCTTAACACTACTATGGATGTGAAGGGGACTGCTTTGAAACTCACATCCCAAACTGGGATGGTGAAAGAAAAAAAATATACTAAAAGTGCAGATAGTAATGATAATACAAGAAAGGAAGCACCAACTAGTGGTTTTAATAGAGTTGCCCCTTTGATGTGATCAAAATCCTTTCACCTTCAGCACATCTCACTGTCAAAAGGTCTTTTCAATCAGTAAATGCAGTGGATCAGCCAGAGGGAAAGAGAAAAAGAAAAGAGGAAAAAAAAAAAAAAAACCAAACCAAAACCACAATCAGAAAAACTTCCAGACTTGAGAACAATCCAAACAGGTATCTCCATTTTTGTACCCATCCCTGATAGTTTCAATGACAGAAGCGGTATTCAACCTTATTATCCTGAGCAATTCTCCTGACTCCAATACGCCTACTTGTATGAAAGTGGGCTACAGTCTCGTCTTTCCATTCACAAATAAACTCCTTTCTGATCAGTATCCAACTTAAGTCATTTTGTGATGCTGTTGGAACGAGGGAACTCACACGCTTTCCATGGGGACAGACTGTGAAAGCTAAGTTTTGGCATCAGTGATTGAATGTTGCAGAAGGGAACAATTCATAGGAATAAAGCCGAGTTGTGGTCACCAACTTCCGTGCCACCACCAACACTAGAAGAGGAAATTCAGAAGTGATACATGATATCTTAATAGCACTCTGGACAAAGATATGTTTAAAAAGTTTACCAGAGTATGCCTGCAGGACTTTTAATGCCACAAGTAGTTCCTAAGTGAGATTTAAATTAACTACTGAACACTGCTAGAAAAGGAGCAGAGAGCTTAGCCGAGTCAGGTTTCATCCATTATCTCCTCAGTAAATTCAGCCTCAAGAATTAATGACCTATGGGCATTGTGTGCTCCCCATACTCTTGTCAGCTGTTAAACTGCTGCTTTTCTGCAAAATCAGGCCAGCAGCCCAAAAGATTTTAGGGAGAACAATTTATAGGCAGCACCAGTTAGTAATTTGGGGCTAGTTGCATAAAAGGATTAGAGGCCAAAGAACCATCTAGCTCCAACTTTATAAGTCTAAGTCCCAATCCTAGATCTGCAAATCACCCTGTCATTTTCCATCACATCTGGGAAGTGCCCAAACTCTGCTGCTGTGTCCACTTTTTGACAATATTGCTTGCCAGGCACCTCAGATTCTGCTCCACAGCTCACAACCACCCTGAAACTCCCTTGCTGAAGAGCGCCCTGGCAACTCACTGATGTCAAAAATGACATGTCCCATTTTTCAGGCATGTGACCTCAGCCTTGCAGAGTTTATTCCAGGATATGGAGAGGCTCAGTCCCTCCATGAAGGTTTTGCACTTCGTACCATCACACATTTCAGGCATGAGAGAACCCATATATTCCCTGAGTGAGTATGACTATGGCACAGTGGTCAGAACTCTCAAACAGAAGTGAAAAAATGTGGATTGCAGTTCCTGCTCTGATGCCTGTTTATGGATTTCATTCAACAACCGTTTCCTGTAGAAAGACTTGCGACTTAATAGCTTAAACATTCTCCTGGCGGAGAGGAGGCATGGGCTTGACTCAGAGTTCAGGACTGAGAATGACAAGTGGAAACACAAATCTCTTTGCTGAGCACATCAAGGCCAACCTATCCACCGGACACTATCTGGGATGCAGCCCTTTTTTTGCAACTTCCCTACTAGCCCTTTGGGTGACAATAAGCACTTTTTCTGAATCCCTTTCTGAGGTCCAAAGGCATCACAGATACGTGTGTATACACATGCACACAAACACACACAAAGGAAGCCTCCACATCCTATGCAGGATTGTAGGTTCTGCTACAGAGCTCGGGTACATCAATGTCAGTTGTTGGGAGGAGGCTGAAGTTTCTGGTGTTCAAAGCTTTACTCACTGAGGCCTGAGAACAGCAGCAATAAATCTAGAGAAAGGAGGAATAACCTGTTGGGGCGGACGGATGGATATTAGTATATTGCAGTGCCTGCATCTCACAAGATTAATGGTAGTAAGCTCTTCCACCAAACATTTTAGTGTGTCCCCAAAGCCAAAATAAACATGCAATGGGACCCCTCTTGGTTGGCACAGAGGACTGAACTAATCTCTCATTTAATTTCTCTAAATAGAAGTGAATCTTCCCCAGCCTTACCCCAGTGAGAGAGCAGATCAGCAACTGTGGGAGCTGCTAAAGCAACTTGATTCACCCATTTTCCTTTTGAGCATTAAACGAGAGAAACTTAACATGCAGGCAAAACAGCATCTCCTCTCCACCCTCCTGCCTGCCTGAAACGTGGATATTTCTGCATGATTTTCAAAGTTTTCCCTTAAATAATCATTACAAATGCATCATGTAGGAGATACAGCTGATCCAGAAAGGGTTACAGTGAGCTGTACAGAATACACCTAATTACAAAAGCTGGAACAGCCCCTTTTTTACCCTGCAGTAAAAAACTTATCCTAACTTTGCATATAGTGTAGAAGGACATTACTGTTCCTATAATATGCCCTACAATAAAAACCAAAGACATGGTCCAGGGGACAAAAGGAGGCTCTAAAAAGAACTCCCCCTATGTTGCCCACATCTAGATATAAAGGAGAAGAGGAGAAGATGATGTCTGCATGGCTTGAGCATAACCTTCAGGTGATATGTAGTGATTTTACATTAATTTTTGGCATTGCTATTTCTGCTCTACAGTGATTATCTACTTCAAGAGTATAAAAATAGCAGTACTTAAGAGGGAGGAAAGGATCATATTTGGTTTAAGTGTGACTTCTGACAGAAAAATCTCCTGTTTGTCAACTGATGTCTATATTCCAGTGAGAGAACCTGGTTACAATCCAGGCATATTCTCTTCCCGATTCCCTCCATACAAAGCTAATGAGATGACTACATCCAAATAATTCATTAGTTGGACAGTAGCTATTAAAATAGATAAGGAATGAGCCAGAAATCAACAATATTTCAGAGTATAAAAATGTATGCAGCTTAAATAATCATGTACAATAACAAAAAAATATTGCAAGTGTTTTGTTTTCCAATTAAAAAATCTCAATCTGTACACAAAAAAGGTTTTCATGGTCAGCATGCCTTGTGGGTAAATTCTCTTGTTCTATGACTGTATCTTGCTGACTGTTCTCACTGACACTACAACAATCTTCAGCAAAGATAATGTAAAAAAGTTTGCATGTCTGGTGCTGCACACTGGATGAGACTTTCAACAACAACTGGGAAAGATTTTGAATTAGCATAAATAACCTCGACTGGTCTTAGCTTTTGGCTTAGATTCATACTTGCAAACTGACTGCAATGGTATTGTTACAGAGATAGTGTCCAGTCTACACAATCAGGTCACAATAGTAGAGGACATAATGGTTTGTACTGGGAAAGAGTGGTGACCTCAGCTCTTAAGAGGACTTGAAGTACGTTGGGTCTGAGGAACGGGTGTGCTGGAATCAGCAGCTGCTTGAATGCATCTGTTTGACTCTCCCCACTGATGTCATCAGAGACTGAGCACATCTTTGGACCAGCTTCAAGGATTTGCTCGTCTGGGTTTTGGGGTTTTTAAAAGGATCACACCCCAAAACCAGGCAGTTACTTGGAAGCCATAAGCATAACCATAGGGTGTGCATGTGGGAAGGATGTGTCAGGCCATAAACTACATTCCATAATGAGACATCTAAATACTTATGGAAGGAGGTCTCATCAGGCTCTCCAAAGGGGGAAGTACATGCCTTGGTTGATCTTATTTTATACTACACAGTGCAGTTTCTAATTAACCAGAAAGTAACCTCAAGGATCCTTGCAAAATCTGCAGAATTGTGCAGAGGACAAAGTAATGCAAAGAAAGCGGCACTGTGGATTTTGATAAACTGAGTACCAGCAAGCAAGAAACCAGCAAGACTAACAGAACATGTCCTTCATCTGCTTACTTTGTTCGCTGACTTCTCTGGTGTTTTCACTGTCAGGTCAACTTGCTTTCCTTTCTTTGAAGGGGTTCTCTTTATTTTTGGTGAATGAAACTTGCCCTTCAACTTCATAGTGAACGAGGAGAGATGGGAACGCTCAGAATCTAGAAAGACACAGAAATGCGTTACTGAATTAGAGTAAATTTGTTGAAACCAGAGAAGTTGTGTTATAGCATTATCTGGAAGACCGGCCTATGAAAAATATTGCAACCATGTAAATTTACTGAGTGGAAGAGGATAAAAAAAAAATAATAATTGTGGCTCTCTATGATGTTTCCAACCAGAATATCACCATCGTTTCCTGCTTCCTTTCAGAGGCAGCAATGCTGCAGTGCAAAGGCAGGAACAGCAGGATTGGTACTGCCCTGTGCCTTGGAGAGACACGGAAAAACACCTCTCTCAAAAACACTTATCTTCAGCAGATCCCAAAGAACTTTAGAAAGGAGGTAACGAGCAGCTGAGTCAAGGAGATGAAGTGACTGGCTTACAGACCTCTGGCAGCACAGAGATCCTGACCATGTCATGGCTGGGGGTCAGTAACTACCGTGGGTGTGCAGGCAGGGTTCTCCCTGGGTACCCAGGACTGGTGGCTGCTTCAGGAAAGGAAAACAGTCCGATGTAATGTCCTTCCCAGGCTGCTGATCCCTACCTCTACCCACTTGGTAGCACCACTTTTGATTGTGGCTTCACGGATAATCTGAACAAAAATTCCAGCCCTTGCCATTTGCAGTGGATTTTACTTCAAATGTACCAGACAAACCAGAGAACAGAGGAACCGCCTCAATACTGGGGCATCCTTGAAGTTTAATTACAGAACTGCTCAATGCTTTTAAAAATTGTATTTTCATGGTTTTTTTTAATATCTAAAAGCAGAAGTCTCAAAGGCTTGCAGTCAGGCCATATGCAGACTTATCACTGAAATATATTTTTATCTGCTTAGCCACAAAACTAAATAAAACTAAGCTGCCTTGCAGAGAGCAATTCAGAATGTATTTTAAGCAAAGAGCACTTTAATAAATGAAGGTCTGAACTGCTCTCTAGTGACCCAGATAATTCAGCAGAAGATAGCAAACTTGTCTTTAACTACATTATTAAGAAAAGTAAGCAGTTTTGCTGTATGTTTCATTTTTCTTTTGGATTCTTTGGGAATTGACTGCTCCAGCTGTAATGAGTCAAAATAACACAGCCCCATGCATGCAGCACTGCACCACCTTGTTAGCATGCAAACTGCAAACAGAAAAGGCTGCTGAGTCAAATCTAGCACCCAGAAGCTAAATACCTCACTGCAGCGCAAACACTGCTCCTCATACTCAGAAATTACCTAACCACAACTCAGGGGAAGGAACCCCTGCTTGCCTCACCATAAGGGTTGTCTCCCTTTAAACTTGGTTTCCCAGTAGCGTGTTACGACCCTGCTATTAACACCTTCACCAGAGCCAAACCTCCAGTTAGTTATGTCCTGTAGATCAAAATTTTGCAGGCATCCTATTAATGGAAGCTGCATCAGCACCAATCCTAATCTAGTCTGGCTGTAGACCCGTTCTCCATATACAAGAGTAAATGTTTTTCAAGGTTTTCTTTGTACCATAAAGTCCTGTTTAATGCACTGAGGAGGGAGGTACTAAAAACCTTGGTCACTGCAGATAAATCCAGACATATCAGTTGGCCTCTGAAGAATCACTTGCAGCAGCTGGCACCCTAACTTAGCAACAATTTACGTCATTGCTTTACATTCACAAGGGGATCTCCGAACCTTTAAAGCCTCTCTGGCTCCGCAGGGTGCTGAAGGTCACCACTGAAAACAGTTCCTGGCTGCTGTGATAACGCCCTTGCACTCCTTCACCCCCAAGAAAATAATTTGTATTTATTTGGTACAACGTTTGAGAATTTCTATACATGCACTCATATGCATGCTTGCCCAGAGAAGTTATGGATCTGAATTTATTTTTCAAGAACTGGCAAACAATTACCATAATTAATCTACAGGGAAATAATGGTACTAGCAACAAATTGCATCTGGCTCCTCCATGGGCTGCAGTGAGATCCACACTGCTAGTCTGAGTAGGAAAATGTTCAATACCTACAAAACCCTTGGTTGCTTATGGTGATAAATTTGCCTTGTAGGAACAAGAAGTTTGGAAGGGAAAAAGATTTTAGAAAACTACAATTTCCTTTTCTTCTTCCCACCAGACATGTCTACCCACCTTTATGGGGCAAGCAAACAAATAGCTGAACCAATGTGTGTTCATGGTCTGGAACCTCTAAAAGATGTTCACTCAGTGGAAAAAGTTTCTCTTTGCCGACAGCAGATCCCCTTCACCACCACCACCACAACCATTGCCCTTCTCTCTCTTTCCCCTTCTGTCACATCAAAGACTGAATCATTTGCACACCATGCTCCAAGGGGACCCAGACCTACAGAGTGAGGACAGGAACAAGTGGCCGGAGCAGAATAGGAACTTCTTAAAATAGTACTAATGAAGTAAACCAGCTGACATGTGCAAAAATACTGAACGTTACTGTCTGAACAGCCCTGCTAAGTCCTGCTTTGAAGATCACAAATTAATGCAGCTCTTTACTACCACGTCTTTCCATCTACAACAAGCATTTTCCAGATCTCATCTGCTCAGAAATTTCTGATGCATTTGCAGTTAAACAAATGAGTCACAAACCAATATTCCCTTACACTCAATTACACTAAGCACTTAAAATAGCGCTTTTCTTGTTCCAAGCATATTACAAACATCTCTTTCTCATCCTTAAACAGCTAGGTCTTAACCTTACTCTGCAGATGGGAAGGAGGCACAAAGGTGAAGCAACTTGTCTAAACAGAGCAGAGGGTGAGTCAGTGACTCCAGGACAGCATCTCCATCAAACTGTAGGCCCTTGTCACTCTCCCTGTATTCATGAACCAAGTGGTGGAGCTACTGTGATGATATTCAGTGAATGCCAACAGACATTATTTGACACAATGGGCTTTATGGTTTTCAAGCAGATACATCATTCAAGCGTTATAAACAGAATGTGCATTTTAATAAATCTGGATGAAGTGGTACAAAAGAGAAGTGACACTTAACGAGGAAGGTATTCTAGCTCAAAGGCATAACTTACCTAAGCTTTTACAGATTAAGACTGAAATTCTTCTGCAAAAAGCAGAGCTGAGCGAGACTTCCTCGACTGGTTATCATAACACTGGTCTGCTTTAAAAAAGTCACTTTCTTTACACTATATCCTAATTGAAGTATCTAACACGTCCTGTGTCTGTCCATTAAAAAGTTCAAACAGCACAGCATGCCTTTACAGATCAAATAATTTGATAACATACAGAGAGAAGCAGAAAACAGAGCCATGGCAGTGTTCAAACAACGTCTCCTGTCCCTCTGCTCCTTCCTGCCCGTCTACAGTAACCAAACCCCTTAATGCAGCATTGAGGTTGCTCATGAGCTTGGTAGTCTGCCCGCTGGAAATGGTTCTATTGTATTACCCTCGCCTCTTATTGATGAATAACCAGCAGTGTTTAACTGGAGTCTCAGCACTGACTTTCTCAACTTCTCTTTCTCCTTTCTAGTAGGCAGGAGGCAGGTACCTTGTACTTATTTCTATGCAGTGTTCAAATATTTATAAGATGAATAGGAAAAACCAGGGTAAACTCAATGTAATTATTTCAGTTGGAAAGAAAAAAAAAATGCTGTTGTATCAAGGTGTTTCTGTCTCAAAGGAACCACTGACTTTCTACCCCCTTTTATTTCATCTGTCTGGATGCTCTGCTGCTGCACACAACTGGAAAAAAAAACCTTAAAAACTACAGTGGATCTGAGTTCTTGATTTCTGACTGGAAGTTTTAATATGTCACTCGTTTCACTGCTAATTCCATCCCCCTATTAATAAGGCTCTCACTCCATTGTGTTTGAACACGCTCCAGCTGTTGCGTCACGGCCCTGCTCAGCTCTCAGGCTCATCTCCTCAAGCCAACGTGCGTCTGGGGTCTGAGCACACACACACAACACGAGAAAGCTCACGTTATGTGCCTGCTCCAAGCAGCTCTGCTGCCAGGTGTGGCCAAAGGGTTTTTTTGGAATCCCTTGAGCCCCCCAGGCTAGGGAGGGCATGGCCGGCCAGGAGCCACCTCATCCCCCAGCAGCTTCACCAGCTCCAGCGAAATGGTGCTGCCTGCCAGTCTGCTTACAGAAAGCTAAACCTGGTGAGGGAAGAACTGCAGATTTTAAATGACAGCAGATTAAGAAGCACAAGGGAAGACAAATAAATCATTTTAATGAGCTTGTGGGCAAATAAACTAGGCTGCTTAGGAGAAAGCCAGAAAGTCAAAGCCCAGCGTACACCACTGCCATAGTCAAACGGTCACTTGCCACTTGGGTTCAAATGAACGCCAGAAATTAAGTTGAAATGCACACACTGGCGAATTCCATCAACCTAACCCAGCAGCAAATTATTTACTTTAAAGTCAAAATGGAAGTTCACTCTTTTACAGAGCTCAGTCATGGCAGACCTTCCAGTTCTGGGGTCCTCCTTGCTGGCTGCTTCCCACACTGGCCGCGTGTAATCAGCACACGAGAGGCTTCAGAGATGGGAAATAAACCTCTGCTGCTTCTGGACCTCCTGGTCATGTTTTTGTCACTATGGCATGGCTCAATGGCAGGCAGGGACGGGCGATTCAACTGTTCAACTTGTCTAGTGCTTGGATTACACCAAACAAATTGAAAATACTTTTTTTTTTAATATTAAAAAGCCACTTTAGAATACAGTATCTTTTCTTTCCTTCACATGAAAACCTAAACCCTCCATCTTCTTTCACTCTGTATGCGTTGACACACCAAAACCCTGCAGCTTTAGAGGAGACAAAGCCTTAAAAAAGGGTTATAGTTAATTTTCCAGCTTGAACTGACTCTTGCAACTCGTTAGAAAGAATGAAGTTTAAAAATCTTATCCCACAAATGGTTCCCTTTTTAAAGGCCATTTGGACCTCTGCTGGATGCAGATATTTAAAAGCTATCAGATTAAAAATAACAGCAGACATCTCTCCCCGTGTCATAATGAAGCTATTGTGCACAATTTTAATCAACTGCTCCTGCCATTTATGACAGGAGTCCTTTGAAGGCAGAGGTGACTTATGTAATGAGTTACACAACGATGCCCATTAAAATGGCATTTGTTCCCTTGGGCTCAGCTGCATGATTTGTGGAAGACAAAATGCAAGTTGCAAAGCTTCAGCTAAACCTTCCCCGACAGGGACTTTAAGAGTTCTGAAGCCAAAGAAAAAAATAATGAGCTATAGTTCAAAACGACCTTTCTGCTGAGGCTGTCCATTTGATGCTGCGATGTGCTACCCAGCGAGATTGGCTCCTCTAGACCCAATTCTGCTGTCAGAAACACAGGAGAAGAGCTGATTCAGGACAGACAGATGGGCACATGAGAGCTTCCTGTGACAATCATGAAACATGCCGCAAGGCATAGGTCTTTCAAGGTTTTATATGGATATTACCAGAATTCCCAACCATTTTCCTTCCACCCTTGAGGCAAGGGCTGTATGTGCTATGTACTTTGAAGTACACAGATCTGTGGGGCCTTTGTCTTGGCTAAAGCTTTTGGGCTCATATAATGCAAACATTAAAATAATGGAGACTGACAGAAAATTGAAGCCTTTGAGCTTTGCAGAAATGTTGCTCTAACCTGAAACTCAAATAGCCTCTCCCAACAGCTGAGTTCCTCCACAGAACAGCTGGCAGAGCTGATGCAGGAGGCATGACGTGAAGCTCACCAGTGGGCTGTGGGCAAGAGAAAGCTACCTCAGGGACACTTCTAAAAACAATTTTTAATAATTTAGTGGTAGAGAGCATCCCTTTCTTGTGACACAACATTCAAGCCTGCCAGTGTGTAGCTATGAAGATGGAGAGGAAGCCTAGGCTTTCAAGGAAGGATGAATAAACACCTGAGGAGAACCCCTGATAGAGTCGCAGCCCTTTCACACCTGCAGTGTAAATCAGCTCTCACATTATGCTGCAAAGAACCTTCTGCTACATTTCATGCCCTCTTTCACCAGAAGTCCTGGGGATGTTTAGAAGTCTGCAGCACTTGTGCAATGCTGAATGTTCTCAAAAGGATGAACTGGGATCCAGAATACAGAAAAGACAGAATGTGACAGAACAGAATTAAAATATCCCTTTTAAATGTATAAGCATATCACTGCTGCATCACGGGCACGCTACAGAAGCCTCCGACCTACCACTTCCATCTCTGTGAGTTTACTTTTTGCAACTTTGCCATTACCCCCAGAGACTGAAGCCAAGAGATTTTATTTAGAAACAAAAAAAGACCTGGTAGGGAATCCAGAAAGGAAAAAAAAGGGGAGGGTCTGGTGTCAATCAGGAAGTTTGCCCACCCTAACCTTTGTACCTTAGGTGGAGCTGTTTGTAAGCTGCTCCAAGTCCCTCTCCAGGGAACGCAATTGCCAGGAGAGCCGCCAGGTTTTAAGAGGAAAAACAGTGGAGGAAGGGCAGCTCAAGAATCAAACAATCATTCTTGAGCGCTAAAGAAACTTTTCCTTTAACATCACGTCAGCTTCAAAGCAGCCAGCATTTGGGAGCGGAAGGACCGACTGCCCTTCTTCTTTTCTGGCAACATGACAGTGAATGAGCATAAACCAGTGAGCATTAATGATGTGCAATGACAGCACACAAACTTCTATGCAAAAGGGAGGCTCAGTTCCCTCTCAGCTGGCCAGGCAATGCTCACTGACTCACAGGATTCATTATTTTTTATGCCGCCCTCTGGGGCCTCCAGAGGAAGCAAAACATTTTTATTTGTCAGAGAGCACATTTTTATTTTATTTTTTTTTTTCTTTCTAAGCAGCCATGAATGAGGCGTCTCCAGCTGCAGCAGCCTCATGTGGAAAGAGCTCACAGTGTTCGCGAAGGAATTGGGAGGCACAGAGGGCAACTTATCAATTCAGCCACGTCTCCCAACTGCAGTGAAAAGGATTGGGTCAGTCAACAAAATTAATTTTATGGTGCATTAGTACTACAGTTCTTCCTTCCAGACTCATATTTGGAAGCAAATCTTCAGGTTGTGAGGAAGAGAAGATGTACCAAGGAGCAAGTTCAGAGCAGCTGACCAGGTTCCCTCCTGGTCTTCTTTTAGCCTGAAGTATTTCAGAAGAGAGCAACCTCCTTGCATGCAGACACATAAACCAGGAATCCTTTAGCTGCTGACAACTGCAGTAATGCTGCCCAACTGACGGGTACAATTAATTGAACAAAGAGGGATTTAAGGCAGTAGAACTTTGCTACCCAAGTTCAGTTTCCTCCAGCAGACCAAAGCTGGCTTTGAGACTTCTTTTTGAAAAAAGATTTATTGATAAGCAGCAGACAGGACTTTTGCTCTGTTTTATCTGAAAGAAACCTGCTCTGGCAGATTTGTCCCACATCAATTCACAAGCAGAAATGTTGCCATTTACTGAATCACTAGCAAACCTTTGTGCAGCATCTGGTGAGTCTCTGGTAATTTCCCATTTAAGTACTGATTTTGCACAGCCCTGCAAGCCCAAGAGAACTAATGGGATTACAACATTAGTAACATGACTTGTAACTCCCCCTGTGCCAGCAACACTAAAACAACAAGAGAGTCAAGTAGCCTCCAACATCAACATGACCGCTGTGGTCCATGCTCACCCTGCTCTACACATAAAAACCACCAAGGCTGTTAACTAAACATTTAATTTTAAATGGGAAAAAAAATAATCCAGCTACAAGGCATAGTCTCTGCATTACTTCAGCAAACAGCTCTGAACACAAGAAATTGTTGTGAGGGAATCTGTTGAACTTCTCTGTTCACCAAACATGACTTAATATGGGGTCCGTGGGCATCCCCACTCGTCTAGTGGCTTTGTGAGTATATAGTCATGACAGTGATTCAGACCTCTAAAAATAACGCCCTGCAGGAACAAGAATGCATGCACACTACCTGAGTCACTCCAGGCTGTGGGGAGCATGTGAGCCAAAGCTAATTCGTCTCATTCACACAACTGCCATGGTCAAGCAAAAAGCCTTGTCACTGAGCTCCGCTTAAACTCTTTCTCCCCTCCTCTCATTTTGACTCAAGCACATATAGACTTTTTCCACATTGAAAAACCTTTGCTAGGCTTGGGTTTCAGTTGTACGGCTGTCAGCTTTGAAACTCAGACCTGAAAGATTATAAGGCAATGTTGCTGAAGCTGTTTATCCATCTCCAAGGTGACAGAATGTCGTCATTGGCACTCTGCAGGGCGGCAAGCAGAAACGCATTATTTGAGATGCTTTAGGGAAAAGCCTAATTGCTCACAACCTGCCTACAGGTTCAATAGCTGAAAACCAAGGTTGTGAATGAGTCTTGACTTTCCATCTTCCCCGTAGCACCAGTTTTGAATGGGAAAAACTCAGTCCTCTTTCATCCTTGGAGAGTAACCTCAGCTCTCATTCATTAGGTGATGGAAAAAAAGAGGAGCCGTCTTGGATCTGTCTGACACAATTTCCAGTTGCTTTGGACATTACTAATTATAGTCATCTTTATTTTTGACCTCTGATTACAGACTCTTTGCACATTCAGTCTGAATTGTAAAGCTAACCTCTCTTTTCTAGTAGGCTTGGGAGGAACCGTATACCCTGCCCAAAAGCCACCGCCCACACTCATCCAAATTGAGCACAAGAAATAAGATCAAAACATGGAAAGCATTTGCTTAAACATGCTCAATTTTATTTCCTTCCTTAGCAAGTGCCATAGATTAAGGGCAGCAGTCCAGGTGAGGCTGTGATGTAAACTCTTTTCCATGCACGTTAAGAGATGAGCTAACTTCTCTGCAAGGAAGCCTCATTTCTCACTGTTCTGACTAGCACTGTATCCTCGGGGCTCAGATGCTGAAAAGCAGATATTTGGCTCGGTAAGATTAAACATGTCTGCACAACTCCAGGGCACCATGCTGGGGGCTCACATCTCTGCAAGAGAAAGAAAAATGAATTTTGGGAAGCAGGCCAGCACTATCTCCTAGAGAAACATTGCAATACCAGTGTAAATGTCCCTAATATTGCTTACTCAATAAAACAAGGCATCACAGGAGGACTACGCAAATCACTCAACTTTGAAGTACTGTTGCCTCAAAGGACTAGCTCTCTATCTCCACATACACAGACAAGCGTGTGTGCAAGTGATAGAGCGGCACCACAGGTGTGAAATTTCTGATGTAATCAGGTCAGAAGCTGCTTTTACATTATTGTTGCACTGCTTGCAAGAGGGTTAAGAAGCTGCAGGCCATATCCTCAATTCCATACCCTGCTCTATACCTGATAGGATCTGCAACCAAACCACCAGTTTTATTGCCTGCCTACAGGCAGTAGGAAATTTTAGTCTTCTATAAGCACTATTTGAAAAATCAGTGCCTCCAGCAAGGGGAAACCGAGATGTTAATTGAACTGAACAGCCCAGGAGGGAGAGGAAATACTAGACCTGGTCTTTGTTCGCTGTAGGATTAACACATTCCTAGACCATCATGGCAGGAAACATGAAGTAACTTA
This sequence comes from Caprimulgus europaeus, assembly GCA_907165065.1. The sequence continues at coordinate 5,066,490 of OU015545.1, read as the reverse complement.
CAAAGTCTAAGTGGGACGTCTGTCTTTCACTCTAATGCACATAAACATTAAAAGTTACTTTAGCAGTAAACTATTATTTGTGACAACTCTATCCTCATGCCTGAATTAAAATCGCCTGGTTACATCGCTCCTACGGACAGCAGGTTTCAAGGAGAAGGCATACTGGTACAAACACCTGCAGTTCTCCCCAGTCTTCTCAGCAAATCCCAACTTTAAAACAAACAAAAATAATATTAAAAAAAGATACAGAAGAATGAACTTCTACTGAAGCAAACCCTAGCAGATCTGTACAAGCATTATCAGAAACATGGAGAGAATCTGAAGGAATCCATGCTAACACAACCAAGTCTGCTGAAGACTTGAGGCTTCAACAGCATGGAAACAGTCCCTAGAATTTTACTTAATGCTGAAAAAAAAAAGCAGCTATTTGCCAGCTATTTCAGAGTATTACATAGCCTAATGCAGTGACAAGTTTGGAAACCCACTTAAGGGGATAGCTGAGCCTGATTTCTTTGGAGCTTAAATCTTCGCTGGCATGCAACGTTATTTCTTGTATCATCCTGTTTGTTTGTATTTAAACAGTTACTGTTATCTTTTACGGAAATTACCAAGAGTGGGCACTCCTAAAAATCCGTTTCTATTTTTTAATGAGCTTCCAGTTTACTGATACAGGAAGCTGGCCTGCATTTCAAGAAGGAACACCTTTAATGCTAACATACAACGGGGCGATAGCTAAAGGGAACTAAGCTGAGACTATACCAAAACCAAAACTGAACCTTATCTCAGCATCTCTTTACAATTCTGCTGAAACAATTATTTTATCACCAAATAAATCTTGGTGAATTAACAGCTACTTGAGTGAGGTTTTACTAACAGCCCATTCCCTTATCATATCACATCCCACGCAGAACACAGCATTAAGTTTCAAAAGTGAGATCCTGCCCAAAAGCCGTACCTGCCAGGGAGACACAGGATGCCATGTAAGTGTTCATTGAAAGACCACAATCATCTCCATGAAAAGCATGTTTTAAAACCTTGTGCCCAGATTCTGTGGCAGAGAGACCTTAGGATTCTATAAATAAGAAATAATTTTGTACAGTACTTATATTTAATTTGGAAAATAAAAGCAAAACCACAACTGCCAAAGCTATTTAAGTCTCTGCAACACAATACCTCGATTGTGTGGTGAACCTGCCATCGTCTTGAAAAGTGAATCAATATTAATTTCAGCTTGTGGTACCTTGAGCAACACTTTGGGAGCTCAGGAGGACTGTTTGGAAAACAGCAACTAATCTGTAACGAGAAACTTCAGCTCCACGAGGCCTCAAGACATGCGGCGCTGGGTCTGGCAGGCCCAGAGGGCTGCGGGTCAGGTCAGGCCACGCTCCATCATGTCCAGAGAGCACTGCCTCTTCGGTCAGGCTAAGCCTGGTGCTTTGTCAAAGCTTCAGTGTGATTAACTTTATGCTCTTTCGCTGTGAAAAACATTCAATAACCTACTGATTTCTGCAGTGGATTTAGTATGTCATAGCAGTTGGGTTCAGAAAGACATAAAGACATGTTTATAAAAATACCTTTGGTGCCATTATTACATGAGTAAATACCTCCCAGACCTTAATATTATCAACTGGTAATGCACAACCATCCTGCACAATCTTCATCACTGATGGATTCTGAAAATCTTCAACTGGGTCCAGCCAGTGAGTCAAAAAAATTACACTGCAGTAAAGCAACAAGAAATGCTGTGGTACTATAAGGAATTAAGAAAGCAGAGGAACTAAACCTGTTCCTCCAACAAGACAAACCAAACATTCTCCACTGTAAAGCAGAAATTGCTGTTTCGTGCTCCCCTGTTAAGAACCGGGTCTGCATTTGCAAAACAACCCAACAAAGAAGTGCCAGCTCCAATGAAACAGTCTGTCATTCACAAAGCCAGTGGAAGGGAAGGCAACTGTAGGCCCAGCAGCAAAGCTCTAGGCTTCTATTTACACAGTGGTCTAAACAAAGCCTGACCCAGCACCAAACAGGCATCTAGCTCTTACATAGCAATTTGCAGAATGTTTCTTTTGCCCCTTTAATGTCAAAACTGCCATCTCTGTGCCTCTGAAATGAGTGTGTGATGGTTTTTCATTTTACACAGCCAGAAATTCAGGGGACAAATGGATGAGAGGTGGGGATTCAGAACAAGTGACAATTGCCATCAGTCACATAAAAAGCTAATGCAGAACAGATGCAAAACCATGTCAGTATTGGTGGAAGACCTACTTGGATGACAGCAGCTCAATTCCTGGTGTCACCATGAGTGGCATTAAAGGACAAAACGGACTGACTGTGATCCTGAAGCCACATAATATTCCTATAATCATCAGCTTGAAATCCACTGCCAGTCATCAGGCAGCAAAGCTGTCCAAGCAATAATCAGGCTACTGTGGAAGAAGTAACCAATATTCACAGCAAATAACCCAATATAACCGATCTTAACATCCCTAACAAGGTCTCCAGACATAACAGTACAAATGCTTGCAGTCACTTTCAACATTTCAAACCAAGAAACCACTCCCTCATATTCTTAAGTACCTCCCACAGCAAGATAGATGGGGATTCAGAGTCTCCATAAATTCTTACTAGCAGAGAAATCATTCCATTAATTTTCTAACATTAAGCCTACCAGGCTTATTTTATAAAATTACTAGCAAAACCAGAGTCCAATAATGAGATGATCTATTTGGAAATAATATTTTGCTTGGAGGAAAAAAAGAAACGCCATTTTCATCTACAATACCCATAAATCACTTCATTTACAGACTACAGCCCAGGGACTTGGGGCCAATCTAGTGATAGGCTTTCTCTGCTATTTGCACCATGTCAGCATCTGCTCTCTTCATGTGCAAACAGAAAGCTGCCCAAGGACATTATAACACTTTCACACCCTGCACCACCCATATCCCAAAGAGTCTGCCTAGTTCAGTTAGTTATAAGCACATGACATTTTGCATTTCCTACCATTTTAGTATTGAAAGTGTTGAGCTGAATATCGGGTGACACTGACTGATAGAGCAGCTCTTGTTCAACTTCAGACAAATATAAACCACGTCTTTATTTGAAAAGGTGAAGTCAAATGCTCCAAAGCTTCTTTCAGAAAGTGATCATGTGGTAAAACAATGGTCATACAAGGTGAACACCTGTAAATACAGTGTAAAGTCCACCCTCCTCAACCGAGACATGCTCCTACCGTTCAGTTATACTGGGGTAGACATAGTTGGTTGAAGGATTTTCACACACCTAAGGTTCTAAATCTGGCAGTGTTGTTTTGGTTTTTTTAAAAAATTTAAATAAATATTTTACTCCTATATGTATACATAGTGCTTTTAAAGAGAAGCTGTGATTGTGCTAAATTACTGTATCAAGAAACAGTAATCTCCAAGATAAAAGGTAACAGCCAAACATGAGAAAAATTACAACAGGAAGAAGAGAAATTATATTCCAGAGATGAGAGCAAACGACACTGCTGTCAAAGCATGTAGGGGCTATAGAGAGCCCACTTATCACAGATAAGAATTCAGATTGAATTTTGGAGGTCTAATCTGAAATACAGAGAGTCATAATATTCCTGGGGGTAAACAGCTCCAGAGAGCATCAGTGCTATAGGAGGCTTCTTCTACCAAATTACCATCACTCTTACTTGAACTCACATCTTCTGGTTGTGTATCGACACAACAATCTTGTATTATCTTAACCTCAGTCTGTCATTTTACCTCCACAGAAGCACGGGTCAGAATGGGAATTCCAGAGTTCAAGCCCATTCTCTTGCTGGATCATAAAAATCACAGCATAACCATATCACGCAAAAAGGTCACCCACTGGAACCTGATGCAAAACAAAGAAAAACAAAACTAGGAAACCAAACAAGGAAACAAAACAAACACGGAAAATCCTTAAACAAACAAGGAAAATCTTTGAAATCATCAGTCCATCCACTTCAGTGCTGTTAATTCATGAGCATCTGGATTGTTATAGCTAGTTCTAAATTTTCAACAAAGTATATGTCATTTTTTTTAAAAAGTACAACCTACATTTGAAGTTCTGCATAAAAGCACAGATGTACACAATGCTTTGCACGTTAAATATGTGGCTTTATAGTGGCTTAAATTTCACACGTGCCCACTATTTCAATGGTAAATCTGTCCTGACATAGCTTATTGTTACGGGATCTGAAAAATACAGAGACACAGAGAGTGCCTAACATGCAAGCTTTGATAGCAAACAGGCTATCTACAGAGAGGCTCAACAGACAGAGAAGGAAAAAAGAGGCCGATCAGTTGTCAGTCAGACTCTTTTTTAATCAGGTTGAAACGCTTTTGCTGCGGAGAGGAAGGTTCAATCTCTGCAATCCACAATCCCATCGCTCATGCTGCTTTCTTAATTAGCAGCAAGTGGACAACAGCTGTCAGTAGCCTGGAGGCCAGAAAGTTATCAGCAAAAAGGGGCACATGTTAAAGAGAGAGACACAGGGGCAGCCACAGGACAGGTCTGTTAAATGCACGAGTGGTCAATACACACAAGAGATCCGGCCCCAGCTGAAATGGTGTACTGACACACGGCCTCGTACACCAGCACCAAGAGGATGCTCTTCCTGCTGGGCTTTAGTCTGGTTGTTTTAACATACGACTAATTGCAATTATTATTATTTTTTTATTAGTATTCCCATAGCAGGAAAATTTAAACTGAGAATAGAAGAAAATGAGAAGGCCATCCTAATGGTTTGATGGAAATACATGGGGGTCAATCCAAAGGCACAGTCTAATAAAGTCTTCAAGACTGTTGCTGAGGTTTCAAGCTTAAATGTTAAAGCACAGGAGGTGGGGGGTGGGATGGAGGAAAGACATTTACTTAAACAGCAAAAAGAAAGTATAGCAGAAGAAACAATCTTAATCAGAGACAACTAGAAGCCATAACCTCAAACAGAGTGAAAAACTCTGCTCAAACATTATTATTTAGTGCGTTAAATCCTATGAGCCCAAGCCATTGGTTATGACCTTATTGTGCCACATACTAGGTTAGTGTGGATCAAAAAGAAATTTCTGTCCTAAAGAGGTGATGCCCTCTGGTCAAGCCATGTGCATATCTGACAAAACAACTCCCTGACTCTCTGGATGATGGTGAGTCTCTGTAAGATCAAGAAATAAAATAACAGCTTCCCTGTTGGACATACTGATTACTGTCATTTGTGGCAATGGGGGAATTCAATGCAATTGTAAGCAATAAAATGTATTATTAAAATTTCCCACTGCCCATTTGTTAATGAAAAATTGCCATCACCCTAACTTCAGCTTCTTCAAAAAAAGCCAGGCTTCTTTCAAATTTGGTTTTAACCTAGCCAGAAAGCATAGATTTGGAGCAATTTTCTGAGGCCTGTCTAGCAGGCTGCAGTTTTGCCAGTTCTAAATGTATACCAGATTTCTGAGCTTGATCCTACACAAGGGAAAATGGGCTGATAATGGAAGCATTTCCCCAAACTGCCAGTAGACTAGCAACACATTTAAAAACCCTCATCAAATTAAGTGCTTAATTACAACTCAGACTTTGAGACTCTGGAAATTAGGATAATCTTTTGGGAATTTTATTAGTCTCCCACAAAAGAAACTGCAACATGGAAGCCAAAAAAAGCACAGAGCTTGGAGAGCATTAGCCCATCAAATCACACCTTGTACTAGATTCCTCACCCTAATTCCCGGAGGTGAGATCTGCAACTTAATTTCAGATTCTTGAACCTCAGTAAAAGATTAGAATCAACATAACCAGGAGGCTAAATCATGAACAGTAGTCTCATGTAAAAAGTTGACAAATGTTTACTGAGTGGATGGAATGCCAGCTGTGCATGGACCTTCTCATACCTGACTTGGTGAATGTACTAGAGGCAGGGTCACAAAGGGCACTGCTTGGAGAAGGTCTCAACATAGCCATTTGCACAGCCACCTAAATTTTTCCAGCAAATCATGGCTACAGGCTTGCTGGCCAGCTCCATTCCTCTAGGTGGCATGCTCTGTGCGCACAACATTACCTGCATCTTCCTGCAAATGGAGAGATGCCACCACTACACAGCACTACATCTTCCACTCTCACTACCTAACACAATCTCAAATGCCTTAATAACACGAACTAAGAACTCACTCGCAGAGTATACAGCTGCAGTAATAAACTGAAAAGTCCACGGAAGCTTATGGAGAAGTATTCATCACTTGGCCAAAGTAACAAGTTAAATCATAGCAGCAAATGAAACAAGGACAGAAGTTGTACTCGCTATTCTCACCTCACTACAGACAGCACTTTCCATCACCGCCCATCACGAAGTCAAAAGTACAGAATAAATGCTTGCACAGTGCTCTAAAAATGGAAAGCTCTAGATAAACACTAAGCATTACACATTTTCCTTTTTGATTCATGAGATTATTGCATCAAGGGAAATTGAATCTTGTTCTCAAAATAAGCCAGACATCCCACATTTCCCATTGCTACCACCCTCATGAGCCATGGCCTGAGAACCACGTTCAGCAGAAAGAGAAGCAATACTGCTGGGGCAAGATGTGTGTGTATGTTCCTTTGCTGCAACATATGTACCACTATTTGCTGCCACATCCCTATACGTCTCCAGGACAACGCCGCTGAATCAAAACCTTGTGACACAGGCTCTTAGACAGGATGCACTACAAGCAACATCAGTGTATGTGTCAAAAAACCTGTAAATTAAGAGAAACAAAGGGCAGTGAGAGATGACAAAGAAGAAATCATATCCTGGTATCAAAGACAACAAGGAACAATACAAAATGAAAAGCAATTCAAATGCAGAACCCAAATGTGACACAAAGGAAGTAACTGAACTTGGGTTGGAAGCATCGCAGAAGCTGAGCTGGGGAACTATTACACTGGGTTCACGTGTACAACACATCAGCTCTAGGTGAGAGGTTTCCCCCTTCAGCGGCTTACCTCTGCATACTCAGCTTCCAGACAGGTTCATGTTTGGAGCACAGTACTTCTGGCTTATTCTTTTTTTGTGTGAGCCAAAGGTCAGCAGTTCTGCTACAGCCACCCATACCCAGGAAGAGCTCACTGGAGCCCAGCACCTCCTCTGCTGCTCACAGCTGGCACCAATGAGAGGGTTTTGGACTAAAATAGTCATTTATTTTTCCAGAAAATGTCAACTACAGAAATGAACTGAAACGTTCATTAGCTCAAGCCAAACGTTTTGGTAGAAAGCTATGGAAATCTATGTATCAGTCTCGGCAAAAGTCAGCTCTGTGATTAAAAACAGAGACAGACTATAAAAAAAAGTTCCAACCTACTGATGAGGAAACTCAGGACAGGGAGATGATTGCATTTCAAGTGTGTGCCCTGTCTAATACAGGCCTTGGTACAAACCCAGACTAAGTAACACTGGTGCCACAATGCTAGGAAATGCTAACAGCCATGGAACCAGTTGAGATTCCTACTTACAGAGACAGAAACTGCTACATTAACTCAACATGGGATAAATCAAATAAATTTGTACCCTGAAGCAAGAGTCTGGGGAGTGTCCAGACAAGCCTTCACAAATATTAACTAGCCTGAAGTTAAATACCTCTCTGTAAACTGTCTTACAGACTTTGATACCATAAGAACCAGAAACTTTTTCCAGTATAAAATTCCAAGCAAGTAAAAATATGAAAGCAGTTCTTGATATAGCTTAACCACACTTTGGTGCTGATCATTTAAGCTCATGCTGCTTTCTACTGATATTAAGGCTTTCACAAGATTTTTCATATGGCTTACGCACAATGAACAGCTGCTCTGGCAACTGCTGGAGTCTGCGTGTACTTCCTGCCTTGAAAAAAAGTCATCAATATATCTCAGTCCAGAAAATCATACTCTCTTTAAAACAATTCATGATAGAGTGTAGCTATCAACTGGCTACATGCCACTGACACTCCCTTAAACAATGGTTACACCCTCTATACAGCTAAAAATGAAACAGCTGAAAGGGAAGACGTTTTATACAAGTTCCCAGGGTAAAACACATCTGAGAAGCACTGATCTGGGACTGACATTGTTCTACTAAAGAATAAATATCTGAGTCCAAATCATATTTCCTTCACCACCTTCCCAGAAGAAAACACATCTGAGCTTTCCCTTTACACTTCTGGTGCTCTCTAACAGAACGAAATCCCAGCATTTTATAAAACTGCTAAATAAATTAGAAGTGCTGCAGATTATGATTCGCCATTGTGTCATGGTAAATTACAAAATTGCTCGCAGCACCAGTGAGACCGTTTGCCAGCTACGGAGAGGTCTGAAGCTCTGTCACTGTTGACTTTACGCTGAATACAAATGTTGAGTAATCTGCCTGTACTGTGAGTCCTCAACCGCAGAGATCTCCTCGCGTAGCAATGCTGCTTACAATGCTGCCACAGAGAGACAGGGTGTCAAGACAAACATCATTGTATTAATTGCATCTGTTGATTAACCAGCCCAAGAACAGCCTTGTTTCAATCACAGGCTTTATAAGACAGTACTGAAATGCTACTGTAAGTGTTGAGATGGATGAGTCAACAGATAAAACACAAAAGCATTTGTAAGGAGACTGTCGTTGGAGTAATTTGATAAGCTACATGGCTACACAAAATGATGGTTTTATTGACACAGCTTACTCATGTAAGTCCTTAACTTGGTTTTATGTTTCAGTTTTGTTTTTTGCAACTTTCCAGTCAAAGCTAGGCAAATACACATTTGCAAAGGTGAAAGATGAGTAAACATGTATAACTAATCTGAAAATTGTTTAAAAAGTCATATTAGATACTAATCCTCCTCACTTGTGGAGTTTACAATGGCTCTCCTCTATATGTTGGAAGCTTTCCTTGACCTTGTGGAGTGAAAGACCTTTCAAACCACCAGGTAAATATAACACTGGGGGCTCAGGGGCAGACCAACACAGGAAGCATTGGCCACATGCCACTGACAAGCCTCTACTGCGCTGAAACGATCTCTGCAATGCCACCTAAGGTCACTAGATTCAGGTTACTGAGAGAATGACATTCTAAACCTGATATCTCTCTCATCCAAAACCATCTGCAATTCATCTTTTAAGGCTGAGATTATTCATGCTGAGGGAATTATCCACTAATCAGTTTTTATCTCGGAACTAGGCCCTCACGCTTGCAGCTGGACAAGAGCTCAGTCTGGCAGAGGTTTTGGTTCCCTTCGCTCTCACCGGAGGCCACGGTAACACAGAACAGGCTCCCACAGTACAGGCTTTAAAATACATTTGATGGCAACTCCACGACAAAAGGCAGGTTTGTGCTGAGGAAACTGGCACCAATTTACCAGTTTCACACAGCCAAGGTACAGAGGCACAAAGCCAGGCTTAAAGCTATGAGTTGCCTTTACTGGGCTGGGCCTTAGTTCTTTACATCTTCTTGCACAGGGAACTCCTGCATGTGGTTCTGCCCCACAACAGTTTTTTGAAGCAGGATAAAAACTAAGCAAAACCAGAATGCAGAACAGGAAAAAGAAGGCAAGGACTCCAGTATTTCCCCCAAAACACACATGCACAGAAAGAGGTCAGCAGCACTGACTTTTGGCTCTTCAACATACTTGCTCACTAGCCTGGCTGCTATTCTGTTCAATATTTGTCACAGTCAAGTGTGAAACTCAAGAGAAGCATGTGGTCAAGTGAGTTAGTACCCTGGGTTCTGCAAGTCCTTCTCCCCTACTTATTATAGCTCGTCCTCTTGCTGCAGCCCTGCCCTGTTTCAGCAAAGCATTTCCCACCGACTGTTTATTTGCTATGAAAACAGTCAGTTCCATTCACTCACCCATATTATGTACCAGAACCAAATTCATCTCCATCTACCAGAGCAGATATCTCTGTTCTGCAGGGGCTTCAAAGATGTGCCCTTCAACTGCAATTATCATGCAAAAAATCCCCCAAATCCAGGCAGATAAGTTGCCTCCTGTGTTTCACTCAGGAGCCAAGGCAATTAGTGCAAAACTTGGTTTGCATCAGTAAACACAGCAACACAGTAATTTTGGTTTATCTAATTTTCAATTCTGAGGACTATATAAAAACAAAAACAAAACTAAACAAAACTCAACTGGATTTCTCCTTACAAGCAAATTAATTAACTCACCCAAAATCATATTTTACCCACTGCAAAAGAGGAAATTCTGGAGATTCTTCAGCTGGTATGATTCAGGATAAAGGACATTTTACAGCTGTATAAGTGAGAATATTTCGGGAGAGAGAGATGTTTTTAATTCCCTCTAGTTCATTTAATAAAATCTAAACATCATGGCTTAAAATAATCCTGACAGATAAAGCAGGCCAGACCTCCCTATTCAACACAGTATAGCCATGTACCACATCAAAACCATTCTCTGCCTTCTCCTTGGGTAAAATAGCAGGGGTGGAGAAAAAGAAACCACTTATACAGAAGAGCAGAAGCTGCTCTACCCAGACTCATTTGTTTTACTCTGCAAGTATTGACAGATGAGTAATGAAAACTCTGCTGCAGACACAGGCTCGTCTTCAAGGCAGCATCAGTTAATAAACCACAACCACAGCTGCAAAAATATTAAGGAATTTAACTAAATGACTTCTTCAAGGGCACAGGATTGCAGGAGGAGCCAGTTTTTGTGTTTTGTTATCCTCCCCAAAGGTTACAATCACAGTATGCAGCACCAACACAAACCAATGTTACTTTTCTAGGTATTAAGAGCTTTGAACAACAATTTCATTAAATATATATACTTCTGCATACTAATATTTCTAGCATGATTCTTTCTCCATTATAATAATCTTTTAAACTTAGTACACTATGTTGTCAAAGCTTTTAGATGTGAAGTAGCTCATTTAAGAATTATTAAATGATAAAACCAAATGAAAATAATAGTAATGATAAACCCCAGAGCCTGATAGCTCTCCCCACAGGGCAAGGGCAAGCCACAGCACTGGTAATGTTGCAGAGAATGGTGTTTTGCTGAGTTACCAGCCTTGGATGCCAGACTCAGATCAGGACCTTGATCAACATTCATGTTAACAGCACATGCATGCTGGGAATGATTTTGGAATCAGTTATGTTTTCACTTGATGGGTATTTTTTGGATATTGCCAGTGGAGTTCTAACAGACTGGATGACTGTAACCTTCGATGTTATTATTTATACCAGTCCCAAGTACTTCCAGAAGTTGAGAATTAGAAAAATATCAAGACATAAGATCAACAACCTTCCAATATTGTTTTTGTTGTTACTAACACTCTTACAGACCTTGTTGCCAGAGACTCTCAGGATTCACAGATAAACTCGTCTGCAGGAATAATCCCTCAGATGTTTCCTCAGTTTTCCCCTTCTCTATCATGTTAACTTTAGCCAGAACAAGAAGTGTAAAATATATTATTACGTCAATGTCTGGTCCAAACGATGGTTTTGATCCCTTGGACCTTGGTGCTCCCCAGGCTGCCAGCCAAATGGAAGCTCAGAGAAGTTCTCCTGTGTATCCCTTGTGGTATACCTGATGTCTTCAGGGAGCCCTAGAAGTATTACAGTGAAATATACACCTCAGATTGGAGGTCTAATGAACAAGGCTGTAATTCAGAATAAAATCGAAGAGTAAGAGCTGCCAATGCATATTTAAAGAATTCATACAAGTGTTTCACCCGAGACAGAAGCAAGACCATCATTGTTTAAAGACTACCTGGAAATATACACAGACAGTGACAAGAACCAAATTCTCTCTTTACATGGTTTTTAAAGGTTCATTTTTTTGTATCTGAAAGCTGCAGGACAGATCACTCCCAACAATGAAATGCAAGGTTGCATTGGGAACCATCTGTGCTTTATGTCCCCATACTTAAACTGACAAACTTAAATTTAATATACTTGGAGCGAAAAATTACAGGATAATTTATCACCCAAGGAAAATTGTGTTTTAAACACTATTGTCCTGCCAACTGAAGCCCACCGTGGGATGGATTCAGTGAACACAGCTATCTAGAATTGGTTGGAATGTAGTACACAACCAGAACTAAAATATTGATTTCCCTGGGTGCCCTTTAGTACATGATGTTTGGTTCATAAAGGAAACTTTCTAAATATGGAATTAATTCCTGAGGCTATTTTACCATCTTTTGGGCAGTATGGACAGGACAGATTGGTAGACAGGGAAGCACAATAAAAACATCAAAAGGTAGTGGATAAAACAATGCATGGTGTATATTGTGAACACGCTCCTTTTGCTCCCATTTTAATTATTAAAGACTATCTGCAAACAACAATTTACAGAACTACATATTCAGACTCTTGGTAAAACTCCATCAAGGTTTAATCAATCAATGAAGTTGCAGCATCTACTTACTCCAACTTTACCAACTGTGGGTAACTATTCTTTGATTTTAACCTTACTGATTTTTTCCTTTCTTTCCAGAAGCCTAAAGAGAAAATTCTCATCTATTTTCTTTCAAAACCCAAGATTTTGGTACATGTGAGAGATGAAATTAAAAATCTTGTTTAGAATACAAATGGGATTGGTTCAGTGAATATGTTAAGTACTCAACAAAGGGCATCCCCACATGAAGCCTTCAGAGAGAAAGAATGAGAGTATGAGAGTGCAAGCAAGCTTTAACCTTTCTCCCTCAGCAGAAAAATGAATTAATATTTCCTTAGAGGCACTGATGGCCACACCAAGATGTTAACTTGAATCACAAAACACACAGTATTTTCAAGCCACCAGAAAAGCCCCACAAAAAGCAGCAGAGACCATCACCGAGGTAAAGTAAGATAAAGCAGAACATGTATTTGCTTAATTCAACGAGCCTCAGCCCCATAATTAAGAAACCTCTTCTTTGAGTGCCACCCATGCTCAATCAACCCTCCCAGTGGTATGAAAGGGGAAGGAAAAAAATGAAAGAAAGGTGAAACCAAAATGCTAGCCAAGGCTTAGAATCTGCATACAGCTCTTGTCAATTCTCAGACCTTTTAGATTACTTTCCTAAATATGAATAGAAAGCAAGTGTAGGGGAACCGATTCTCCCGTCCATATCGTATCTCCCACAACACAAAGTGAACGCCCTGATTCAGACCATCTCTTTCATACACTGGTTTCTGTTCACTTCTTTCTTGCTCTCAACACGAAAACGTTATCTTACAAACTCCAGGGAAGATGAATTATGGTAGGGACTAAAACAGCAAATAGATTTAACATTGAGAGTCTGTTTCAAAGCTGAAGAGCTTGAACTGAAATATGCAACACAAATAAAAGCAGACCAATAATCTGATCCGTCAACTTTCTCAGGTTACTTCACATAATATGTGGAGACATCATTCTCTCTCACATAGATAAAACTGTTTTGTCTCTCAGCATCAATGTCACACACCATAAGAAGAGATCAGAAATGTATTTTTGAGTGGATGCTATGGGTCAGGTACTGTAGCTGTAAATTCATCAGGCTGTACTAACATGAATATCACCACTGCAGAACATTCCTTGGGCAGCACGTCCCAACCTGCAGGATTCCTGCAGCTTCTCCGGACGGCTGAAATTAATCTTCTGTCTCTTTGCCTAGGAACAGATTCCCGTGGAAGCCACCGGGAGCCTTCTTCTTGCCTGCTTTCCCTTTTTGTCATCCGTCTGTCTTTTCCTGTCTGCTCTACTTGCACGCAACTTAGCCCACCATTCCTCCTCTTCGAACATCCAAGGCTTGCGTGCCCTCTCGCTCCTTTTCGGGTCTTTCCAACCATTCCATCAACATCTCCACTTGTCCCTTTTTCCTTCTGTGGCCTCTTTTTTATAGGCCTTGAAGTTCTGGGGCTGTAAATTCAAACTTGCAAAGGTGAATAAATCTAGTTTTTCTCCAACCAGCTCTCCTTTTTTTCCTAACCTCTACTAAAGCATTGAGAATGACACACTGTTCCCTATCACCTTATCCCACTTACACGTTACATTTTGAATCGCTTTCAGAGACAAAAGTATGTGCTGTCACAGATTTGAGAAGCTGAAGGATCCCTCTCCCTACACAGGTTTTTCTCTAGATAATGTAAAGTCCCCACAGGAAGAATACAGACTGGAAGGATTCATTTCATTGCTAAGCAACAGTACTCAGAGGTCAATACCTTTGCAAACCAGTAAAAGATCCCAAAATTCCAGGTACCTAGTTTCAACAGAAAAATGTTGGGATGATTTGCCTTGGAAAAAGGAATAAGTCATACCCTCTACATGTATCCAAACTATGCAAAATGACGGGTGTGGTGAGGAACAGCGGAGGGGAAGGCAGCTATTAAATCACCATACCTGTAGCTCTGACATGTAATTTGTTGTTTTTAATATACTACATAGTTTCTGGAGTTTTATCTGGCACAAAGACAAGAGATACTCTTTATCATCTTACCTTTGCTGGGCTACAAGGACCTTCCAAATATGATGCTCTGATAAACAATTCCAGCTGTCACCTCTCAGTAGCCCAACTGAGAACTACCTAGACATCTCCTGTAATACACATAATGAGTGAGTGCTTGAATTAAATCTGATTAGCTATCAAATGGCTCTGCCAGGTAAAGCTATAACATCTCTCTAGTTTATTTAAAATAAAGTCTAGAAAGTTAACACTTCATGTTCCTCCACCTGCAGTTCACATGCTGTAAGCTTTGGAATCAAACGCTCTCCTTTCAAAGGATTTGTAAGTCAATGGCAAAGCTCATTTTGACAATTCTACTCACTTTTGACTTTGGAATAAATAAGGAGTTAATGTATATTTTTTAAAAAAAGACCCACACCTTTGCATCAAAGTCTTTCTAATATAGCACAGATGAACTTACAGATAGAGTTATTAGAAGAATATCAGCTAAAGTATCAACTGCAATTCAAAACTTTCCAAAAAGATGAACAAAATGCCCAGGAAACCTTAAAAAGCAGTTAAGAGATATATTCCCTGGGAGTATACTCTCTTCCCTAGGAACAGATACCAGGTTTCTGCCACTCATGCAATGAACTACAACAAGTAAAGCATGCTGATAGATCACAGGTCCCTTACAAATAGGAAATGTTTCCTGCAAGTGAAGCAACGGACCTGGATGAGAGACATTTGTGTTACAATCTTGACTGACAGTGAACTTCCACCCATCTCTGTGCTTGCCAGGGGGTTAGCCAGAGCCTGTAAGAGTTACCACCACATAAAAATCACACCAATAGATATATTTAGTCATTGTGGTTCAAGGAAAACGATTGCTCGCACTGAAAATAAACTTAGCAATTGTCTCCAGTTTCTGCTTTTTCACTGACTAAGGCACAAGCCAGCTGCTTCACATTCC
This sequence comes from Caprimulgus europaeus, assembly GCA_907165065.1. The sequence continues at coordinate 5,051,158 of OU015545.1, read as the reverse complement.
AGGAGACTTCAGCTGTCTTTTTTCTCCACTCCTTATCCACTTCCTTCTTACAACTGCTATGACCATCTCAATCTTGCAGCAGTTATCCCGCAGGCTACATTTCTGAACACTCCAATGCTGAAGCTATGCAACAGAACACCTGTCAAGGCTACGCCGACTTAGAAAAAAATGCAAAATTCTGCTCTTTGTGCCATTTTGTAGGAAACACTAAACAGTGATCATCTGGTACCTGTATTTTGTCTCTATACAAAACTAGACTGAATTGTTAATGCTTTCTAAACAAGTTACAGTGAAACGCACGTGTGATGTCACTATCCGAGCGGCATATCATAGGAAATGCAGTAGGTGCTAAAAGCCCAAGGAAGGAAGAATTGGAACTGAATTGCCTTTAGGGTTGTGAACTAATTCTTTAGAAGAGTCTAATTTCCAGATTTCAGGACATGACATTTCACAGATTTTTACTTTGTTTGAAAACCACCAAGTAGAGCAGCACTTACAGTGGTCAACAGCGAAACTTCTCGCTTGAAAGCCCTCACTTATCCTGAAGAACATGGCACAGTGGTGAGTGCACAACTGACCTGAGAAAGAGTTCTGCCTAGTAACCTCTTGTACCTTAGACAAAGAGAAACTGCAGAAAACTGAACGGGTGTAAAAAATATGCAGGATAATTTCCACAGAATGATCCAAGACTTTATTACAGTTCAAAATAGATCCTCCCCAAAAATCAGATCCTTGGGAAACCACATTAATACAAAAACATTCACAAATGCACAATTCAGAATCATGTAAATTGGCACAAAGGACTCTGAAAAAACATTAAGCCCCTATAAAGATTAGAATAATCTGGCCTCCTGAATTGTTTCTTCTATTTTGACATTTTCCTTAAGAATAGAGTTCTCCTGGGATTACTCCTAGATGTTTACACCACCAGTACTAAAGGGGGAGACTTCAGAGATTAATTTGCTTATCAGGCAAATGCTTATGAGCAAAAGGTAAATACAACAGCATTTTCAGTCAGCTGGGAATAAACACGTCCAGTTGAGTCCTGAGCAGAACAGAGATAACTGACTGCACTCCAGGTAGCTAGTGCTTGAAACAGTTATCTCAACCAACCTTTAGCAAATAGCTATTGGAATAGTAAGCTTACGTGGGGTATGAAAACCCTGCAAGAAATCACAAGATTAAGACTGAAAACATCAAGTAGATTAAACTTGGTAGATTAAAGTATGGCACCCATATGTTCTTTGGTTTTAATAAAAGGCATTATTGAATGGACCTGTTTCACAGAGGAGCTTTTGGTTTTAGACCTGATGGTGTCTAATTGCTCCCTTATTCTCCCAGAATGATGCAGAATAGTTCAACTCCCTGGAGCATGTAATCCATCAGGTAAATAAATACAGGAATCCATGTATTGCCATGGTAACAGGAAACCCAAGCAGAATCTGTGACCTTCTCCACTCTTTCTTGGCATCCCTATTTTGGATTTTAGATCAAAACTACAAGACTAACTAGGGTGAGAGCAAATATCCTCTGAAACTGAAGACAAAAAGTCACAGTCTACAGTAACAAAAAACCAACCCTGATGCCATTCCTTCTCTTCAAGTCAACGGGGATTTTGTTTCCAAAAAGTATTTTTAAGTCTCCTGGCTGGAGCCTTACGAAACAGGCGGTCTAATACTAGTGAAAACAAAATATATCATCTTATTCTACATTACCAGATGGCTCCCCTTCACTCCAAAGCAGCACTCTGAATTGCTCTACAGTGACTCTTCTGTTGATTAAACAACAGTACAGAAAGGCTCCAGAGGGAGCCTTGTCTGCTTTTCTCAATGGACAGGATAGTAGCTGTTATCTCTAATAATTTATTATTGTTTTTTATTAAGAGCCAACAAGGTGTTCCAATTAAAGACCCAGGGAGCAAATGTATGTAAGATCTTTAGGGATCTAACCCTATAAGGTAAAACTTCTTTTCCCAGCAGCCTGACTAGGTGAACATGAGAGTCAAACCACAGCCCAAGTCAACTCTGAAGTTTGTCAGGGTGGCTTGCTATCAGGCAACAGCCTATTTTATTTACAACATAATGGGTTTTGTATGTTTGTATGTAGTTCCATTCCCATAAGAAAAAAACAAATTCAAATGTACACAAACATGCAGACCTTAGACCTCATAGCATTTGTTTCACGATTCTGTATCCTTTGTTCTGCTTCTGTATACGTTTTGACAAATATTATTCCAGAATTACTTCAGTATTACAGACTGTGGTTATTCGGTGACACTATTAACTGAACTGTTTGTGTCAATCAGAAGTTCAAACACTCAGAAACAGTGATCAAGACTGTACTGCATTGAAACAGCTGGCTTCCAGCCCTCCTTCCCATCCTTTCCTCACCTCTTCTCCTCCCATTCATATTTGGACTGGATTTTTTTTTTTTTTTAAATGCCCTTCTTAAAGAAATGAAAGTACAAGCAGTTGAATGAGGAGAGTTTCCCAGTTGTACAGTTTCTCTTGTTTGGCAAAACAAGACAAACACACTCCCACTAGAAAGAATGCCTCCACATCAAGGCTTCACCCATCACATCTTCAAAACTGCACATTTACAGCACTGACCTGGGGATGAATCCTGCATGATGTCTTGAGTTCTTCAATGGGAGTTCAGTGTGTCGCAAAGTCGAGTCTCTAGGCTGCGCAGCGTGTGATTTTTGTATGGTATTTTTGGCCTTTCTGTTCTATTGTTTATGGAATGGCACTGCGTTTGTGTGTGTCTACAGAGTCATCTTCCCGCGCTTGAACTCTTCACGCTGCTTCGGTGGTGTGGAGTTACATTTACTATTCTCACAGGGTTATTTACTGCACGCGAATAAACAAAACGTGATCACTTATTTATACATCTGTAATTACTGTCTATAGCGCTATCAGCAGTTACTAAAATCCCAAGCCAAATTCACCTCTAGCATAAACAAGTGGCAACTATTTTAGAGCTGGCCCCAGGTCTAGATATGCTGCTAACACCTTCCTTACCCAGCTACCCGCTTCCCAGACAAACAGTTGCAGCGATACACCAGTAAGCATTGAACAGACATAGCCAGAATCCCAAAGCAAAGCGTTACGTTGTGCTTCTATGTAAAGGAGTGTGCATCAGATTAACCTATGATATTTCTGGAACAACATTTGTCCCATGATGTGATGCACACTCGTTAGACGGTAACTTAGCGCTAAGAGCTGGAAACATGCCTATGTACTGCATGTAAAAGCTGGCTGCCAGGCAGCCAGTCTGCTCATCCCTGGAGGCTGCTCCAGAACCCTTATCACAGGAGAACATATTCATACACAGCACAGCACAGAAGCCAGAACAAACCAGGATGGAATGATCAAAACCAGAAAACACTGCTACCAACTTTACTCTTTTGAAACAGGAATCTTCCCTAAATCAATGACTGCTGCCCTGAAAAGCCTGAATGCTGTACTTTGCACGTCCTGACTCAGGCTACTACCCTGTGTTCCCCAACAGGAAACTGCCTAGCTATTCCTTACATTAAAGAAAAAAAAAAAAACAACAAACCAAAACAGTATTGATTTTTCTCTGCTAATTAAATGCAACATAATTAAAGTAAATAACTTCACTGCTTCATTTACAAAACACTAATTGAATCTTTAAACGTACTACTCCCGCTACACAGAAAAACGGGCATTCAACCATCTAAAGTGACAACTGAGAACCAGACACGACTCCAGAAGCACAGAGAGACGATATGATCCAAGCTTGAGCGCTTCCTTGTGAGAACAGAAGAGATCTCGGCAGCCTCCCCGGCTCCGGCTCTAGGCGAACAACCCAGGCAGAGGGGAGAGCTTTGCAAGAGACAGGAAAAAATGAGCAAGTTCCCTCTGACATTTGCCCACGGATTCGTCTTGTCTGATTTTGCACAAACACCAGAAGAGGAAAGTTGGAGAAGTTGCAATTAATCACTGCGGTAGGCCCCAAAGCGTTGCAGCACCCTGGCTTTGCTGATGCTTTGCTACATGGAAAGGCCGGCAGGGATGAGGGACTTTTTTTTCAAAAAAAGGGAAAAAAGGGGGGAAATAAAGGAAAATGCAGAAGAGAAGACAATAAGCCTGACCCAAACCGCGCCCGAGCAGCCGGCTCCGGACAGAGCATCCCCCCGCGCCGGCCCGGGCCCAGCCCCGGCCCGGGTCCCCGCGCTGCCTTGACAGGAGCCTCCCGCCGGCCCGGGGCGCCGAAACGCGCCGGGCACGGGAGAGGTGAGGGCCCTGCCCGCCTCCCCCAGCCCCACCGGGCCGCGCCAGGCCCGCGGCCGGCAGCTCCAGCAGCTCCGGCGGGCCGCGGCGGCGGCGGGGCGGTGCTGAGAGGAAGGCGGCGAGTGCGCCCCCCTCAGCGGGCTCCCCCCAGACCTCCCGCGGCCGCCCGGCCCGCTCACCTGCTTTCTCGATCTTGCCGGACATGTCGGAACCGGGCTCGGCGCTCAGGCCCGGCCGCGCAGGTAGCCGGCTGAGCGGCCGCGGCGCGGGGTTGCCAACCGCCGCCACCTCCCGCCTGCTGCCGGCCGACCGCGATCCGGGAGTAGGCGCTGCGGCAGCGGCGGCCTGTGGAGCCCGGCGGTAGCAGCGGCGGCGGCGGCGCAAACAACGCCCGCCCCCCGCCCGCTCCGCCGGGCCGCGAGGGGAAGAGGCGGCCCGGGGGCTCCCGCCGCACACGCACACGCGCCGCCCCGGACCGCAGCGCCGCCTGCTGGCCACGCCGAGGAACTGCCGCCACGGCCCCACCGGGCGGGGCCGTGGGCAGCGGGGCGGGCAGCGGGGCGGGCAGCGGGGCGGGCAGCGGGGCGGGCAGCGGGGCGGGCAGCGGGGCGGGCATCGCGCCGCAGGTCTCCGGCCGTGCTGGGGGCTCTGTCCCGGCGGAGCGGGGCGTCCTGTCAGCGCCCGGCAGCGCTTTAGGGGCGGTGGCACCGGGGACAGGCTGTGCCCTCGGCGGTGCCCCCCGGGAGCGCTGACCGGGGACAGGCAGGGGCACAGCGAGTGCTGGCCGTGATGAGCAGCGTCCTCAGGGAAACCCTGGCCCATGTCCCCTGGGAAGGAGCAGGGCTCGGGAGGCCGTGGAGCCCCAGGCAGCGTGGTGGGGACGCTCAGCACCTGAGGGCCGTTGCGGGGTTGGGGGAAACACGAAAGAAACAGATTCCAAAGTGCAAATCGTGCCACAGCAGTTTGGGAAGAGCAGGGACCCGCTCCCTGAGGGTCCCACTGGCACTCCCAGCCCTTCAGAAACTGATCAGGCCTCACAGGCACGCTGTGTCCTTCCTAATGCACTGCCAGGGCAGAATCTTTCTCTTGGAGGATTCGGCAGCAAAATTCCAGTTAACCAAAGGGGAGCGAGGCTGAGATGTGCACAAACCCCGATACGGTTTGTCACTCAGACCAGTGATGCTGCTGCAGCATATCCTCACAGCCGCCATGTACCCACCCCGGCTCCAGCACATGCCGCCATCTCGGCTAACGATGGTTGACAATGGCTAACGATGGCTACGGTGCACCCAGGGTGGCCAGCACCCCTGCTTGAAGCCCTGCAGGAGCTGCAGCCACCCTGCTCTGCTCCAGCTCCCGGCTGCCTCACACCCGTGGCTCTGGGTTTGCCATCCTGACCTATGCTCTTGTTTCCATTTGAGGCTGGGAAGTGGTGGCAGGTCCCTGGGGAAAAGTGGGTTCCATCTAGTGGGAAGAGCAACAATAAAAGGATTAGGGTCCTATGTGAAAATTAACTCATTTGTACAAGTTAATTAGGGACAAACATCACAGCAGTACCTTGACTTGCAGATAGTGCCCTGTGCTATGAGCCAATAAATCTCTGAAGCCTGGTGAGCCGTCAGAGGCTGTTTACTTCCCCCTCTATCAAATAAATTGTTCACAAGGCTGCTATTTTTGTAAGCTTTACACACAACTTTTAAAGTTACTTCATTAGCTTGTTTAAACATCTCACACACCTGAGGCTGGGCACAAGTTACACGAGGAAATCTCTTAAGAGGCAGGGAATACATTTCTCTCTCTTTTTTTTTTTTTGTTTGTTTTTGAGAGACTTGTGGAGAGTTTCTGAGTGCATTTACTTAGTAAATCTAAATAAAAAAAGATTAAGGGACAGATTCTTCTCCCACTGACAGATAAGAGAAGGTGGCTGTGTAGCCACACTGAGCTGCACTGACTCGTATTAGTGAGCAATAGTAACTGGGAGCTCTGGCAAGTGATGCTCATGTGAGCAGATCCGACTGTGAGTACACAGAGGAAGCAGACAGATGAAGTAAGAAGCCGCTATTCTTACACTCTCTGTTTTCAGACTTGGGCGAGAAAGAAGGAGCGCGTGTGCAATAGTGCGCGATATGAACAGAAGAGCTACTAAATTGGAAGGTCTTTTCATAGTCTCTGATATAAAAAGCCCTGTTCTGCCCATGATGTATTGCCTTCGGGGGATGCTGGAATTTCTCTTGTGCTTTCTGCATTAAGATGTAACTCACAACGCTGGGAAAACCTGATGCTTCTAAGTATTCCATTGAATTGGCTGAGGGAAAATGCCCCAGAGCTGATTGCATCAGTGAGAATGTGTTGTTATGGACAGAGTCAGGGGCAGGAGGGCGAGAGCAGAGCTGAGGAGAGAAATGTGACTTCATGCTGCTACAGAGAGATGTGAATTCCTGCAGCGATGTTTCTTGCTGCAAAGGGATGGCAGTAGCTGGTTACCTTGAAGAGGGAGCAATTCTAAAGCACCCTGCAAAGAGACAGTATTTCAAGTGCCAATGCTACATCAGGAAGACACAAATACGTTTGGTTTTGGTACCCATGTGGGCACCTTGCAGCAAGAGGCGTGTAAGGGGGACCAACAACTGGAGCCTCCTTCCCCAAATGTTTCTTCACTGGGTGAAGTTATCTGGCAGCAAACCTGCCAGCAACACTCAGCAGGGGATCGGTCTCTGTGTGCAAAGCCTTCCAATGGAGTCTGCTTCAGCTCCATCCACCTCTGCTGCCAGCAGCTGGGGAAGGCTGACAGATACAAACTGCCACCCCACAGGGTCATTTCCGTCAATGAGTCACTGAACTTTACAACTGACCCACTGAACAGGGGAAATTGTGCAAGAAATGCCAACAAAATGATGGAGACGTGCAATTAGAAAAGAGCTCTCCTGCCCTCTAGTGCTCTTCCCCTCTCCCGGGCGGTTTCTCCCACCCCAGCCCTTGCTCCCATGCTCTCCGCCCGGCTTGTGGGGCCAGGGATGGGTGATGATGCAATGTCTGTTCCTGCAGAAAGGCCAGGAGATAGCGACTGTTCACCCCCAAACACGGCTGTCCAGGGGGGTTTCAGTAGCAGGGAATAACCAGGATTATGCAGGGAAATGTAATTTAGCCAATTACCTTCTCTTATGGCACATTCCAGACCAGCATTGAACTTTGTAACATTGGTCAGTGTGATTGCAACTTGTTTAAGACACAACCAGCTCCCTGTAAAGACTGTATCCAATACGCACAAAGATTCCTGAGTGACAGATACACCACAGTGACCCGACGTGCCCCTGCCACCATACACGCTCAGCCCTCAAGGTGGAAAGCTTAGTGACTGGGAAGAGGTGAAAATAAATATAGTGCAAGCAAACCAAAGCAGATGGACAAGATTCTGACCTCATGTTAATGGATGAAACTCCTCTGAGGTCTTCAGTGGTGGAAAAAATAGTGAGACATCAGTGTATGGGGAGGAGAGTAATTGTTCAGGGAAGGAGCATGATCATGGGTGACAGGCTCTGCATGAGAGATTCAGAGGAGCACGGCAGAAAGGGCCAGGGCTGGCAGCTGAAGTAGGCAAGGACACATCTTCCGTATCAGGCCCCTGGAAAAAAAATATATATGTGATCTGGGCTGCATCAAACCTCATGTGAGCAAAAAAGCACAAATGGGAGACCTTGGGTTAGGGTACATCCCCACTTTCAGTCTCAGTGTTTTGCAGGGGTATTTTTCGGTGCAACAGGTAAGAGTACCCAGGTGGGGTGGAATTTTCTCTGGTCCAGCCAGCAATGTCCCACTCTGGCACATGATTGACAGGACTTGGTTTCTAACAGCTTTTTCCTTTTAAAAAAAGCGGATTTTGGGTGCTGACTCTAGAGGGCAGCAGATGCCGGCACATGGGGCTGGGGGGGACCGCGCTGACACCCCCTGCTCCCGCCCCAGACCTGAGCCGAGCAAACACGCCTGTGAGAGGAGGAGGAAACCACCCCGGCACTCCTCATTCCAAGGAAGCAGCCGTGAGGATGCTCACCAAAGGCTCACGCTGTCCCTAAACATCTGAGCACAGAAAACAGGGACCAGGAGGTGGGGAGACACTGGAGTGGGCAGTGAAGGGGCTCATCCTCATCTGCAGGTGGGACATCCCAACCCTGAAACACCTCGGTCCCTTCCCTGTTTGGTCACAGACTTTTTCTTTTCTTTTCTTTTCTTTTCTTTTCTTTTCTTTTCTTTTCTTTTCTTTTCTTTTCTTTTCTTTTCTTTTCTTTTCTTTTCTTTTCTTTTCTTTTCTTTTCTTTTCTTTTCTTTTCTTTTCTTTTCTTTTCTTTTCTTTTCTTTTCATATTCCCCAGACAAATCTCTGAAAGGGATGAGGCACCAAAACCAAATATGAAAAATCTCAGCCCAAATCCCCACCCAAGCATCCCTGCCAGGGCAGGGTTCTGCAGCTGCAGATCCCTTTTCTTGGACTCATCCCTGGCTTCAGGAGCCCCAGACTGACAAATCCTTTGGCTGCTTGAGATGTGTCGCTCAGTGTTTCAGGGCTCCCCATCTGTAAAACACAGCCAGCCACGCAGGGAAGGAGGCAGAGAGCAAACAATGCTTAGGACACTGGGGCTGGGTGGTTTGACAAAAAAAAAATAAAATCAGATATTATTCAGAACTTTCAGATTTGTTAAAGTGAAGCTTTTTGATGTCACTCTCTTAGTCTTTTGTGAAAGAAAGTAAATAGGGAAAAATTTTTTGGCCTCATACTACTGCAGGAAGATGAGGTGGATCTGAGGAGGAAGGCTGAGAAGAGCTCCAAGCCCTGAAATTATTAAAAAGAAAATCAGAGAGAGAGAGAGATTAACAACTTCTGACAACCCCCTTGTACAGTTGAAGTAATTAGGAAGATGAAGGTGGAAGGAGAAAAGTCTATAAAGGTTCTTTCTCCGGCTTAATCTTATCCCTCTACTGGGAACTATATTTCACAGTGGAAAAATAAGCATGTGCATGACCACAAAGTGTATATTGGCTAACACCAAAGTGAGAGGCTAACAAGCTGTCTGGTACCCCGAGGTGTTTCTGTCAGCACTTCCTTAGTGGTCGGATGTCTGGCTGTCCTTTCACCTCACCACGCAGAGGTTCACATAGATAGCTCATCCTCTTGGGGTTTATTGAGATAGTGACAGATAATTCAATAAAGATCTTTGCTGTGCATGGTTGATCTCAGCTGCTGACTTCGCTGCCCAAACCGTGTGTCCATCCTTGCTGTCCCTAAACAGCAAAAGCAACTCAGAGCAGTGACTCTGGAGCCTGTCCTGACTCATGTGCTGTGGGTTACCTTCTGGCTCTGGAGTCTCTCTTGCTGAGGACAGGAAAGGTGGGAAGACCCCTCTTTGCTTTCAGAGCCCAGGGGACAGTATGTCCTGGGCAGTCCTTTCCACTTGCAAACTCTGAGGGCATATTCCCAGAGACACAGATGGTCCCAAGTCCATCCCTGTAGGATGTCTTGCACATCAGCACATGCCATTCTGCATTGCAGAGGTAAACAAGCACTGTAGTTGGAGCTAAAGGGCTGAATGAAAACAAACAAAACAACAACAACAAAGTGGAGGTTTTTCTCAGACCATCAGCTGCTACTGTTGCAAAGGGGACAGGCTGGGCAGCATTTCCCTATGTCACAATGGTTCACTGGCAGCAAAACCAAAAGAGGACTCAACCCACTGAAAACAGCACCTGTGTGTTTGCCCACAACCAGCAGCCACCAGCTCTTACAGACCTTGACCAACTTCTGTGCACTGAGCAAGAGGAGGACAACGTTGTCTATATCATGGCACAGGCTGCTGGGTGCATCTGCTGTGCGGGAAACTTACCTTAGACTCTGCTTGGTACAACTGAATTTTTCCTTCCTCTGAAGCATCATTACAGGTCACTGCTGGAGATGGGACACAGGGAGATGGACACACTTCTCAGGCAGATGTTCTCTTTCAATCAGAAGCTGGTCCTGCTGCCCACAAATATTGGAGAAGCTCCACATCCAGACCTCCTTCATTGCAGTGCAGTTCACATCCACCTTCACAAAGTACCTCCCAGAGATGGAGACAAGTCACCACGTAAGCTGGGGGTATTCAGGAGGGACAGGATGGAGGGGCCCAATTCAGAGCATCAGATGCAAATTCAGCCTTCCGTCACACAGCCACTCCATACACAAACTCGCTTTAAAACCTTGCTTCTCTGCCAGGTCACTGTCCATGGACAAGTGACCCTTACTGCCTCACTCAACAGAGCAAGCAGAAGTTGAAGGTGACCCAAATCACTCCTTGCAGGAAAGAGTGAAACCAAAATGAATCAAAAAAGGAAATAAAAATCAATATTCCAAAGTCAAATAATAAAAATTGTGTTATGAAAACAGAGGTCACCCAAAGAAAAATGTAATTGGACATGACAGCCCAGCTCTCTGATTGCCTCTCTCTGCCAGTCCCGGGTGGGGAGACCTTGTGCCCAAGCCAAAGTGTCACCTGCCCACGATAGCGAAGCACCATACGGTTGGTACAGCTGACAGAAGACACACAGACCTGGATGGGGGAGAGGGACCTGAGGGAGCTGGGTGAAATGCAGAGGGTCCTGGTTTAAAATAGCAGAACTCTTGCAGAGCAGGAACGAGCTGTGTAGGCAAATCCACCTGGGGGGCCCAGCACAGAATACAAGAGGCTGTGGCAGATCAGGATTGAGATGTGCTGAGTCCTAGAGACCACATGAAAGCAAAGGATCCAGGCTGGGGAAACACAGTGCTCCCTCTGAGCAGTGAGTGGTACCAGCACAGGGGATGTGCATGGGAGAGAGGAGCCACATTTGCTTATGGAGGGCTTTGCTTTCATTGCAGAAAGCTAATTTGGGGCAGGCAGGCCTTTCCATGCCTCAGTTTCCCCTTTTGTAAAAAGGCCCCTATACCTTTGCAATTAGACAAGAAAGGCACAGACTCCTGTGCACCTCATTTGTGAGAACAGCAGCTGGCCTCGCAGCCAGTACAAAGATGAACCAGCGATTCTCACCCAGCTCCTCCGAGGTCCCTCTCAGAAGTGCAGGGTGATGAGCTGCAATGTCTCATGCAAGTCTCTATTTTGCCTCTCCTGTCCCTGCAGGAGGGACTGGCCCACCCCCATGCCACTGCCATTATGCCGCACAAGTCCCAGCTTGCATACATTTCAGACAGCATTGTAAATGTGGGGCATGTAGCCCTGATAATGATGCAAACTTCAAACCATTATTTCTCAGCCCAGAGCGTTTCTCTTCGTTGTCAAGCCAATGCTGATGGGTTGTTTAGTGTAGTCTTTCCCTCCTTCCATTTTTTTTAATTTTAAACTTGACCTCCTGATTCTGCCTGGGAATTTATGTTGGATTCTTTTTATTATTGCTTTTTTATTTTTTGCACAAAGTTAGCAGCAGGGAGATAAACTTCCCATGAAGTCCATTTACCAACAAAGCTTTCTGTAGCAGAACAGACAATGGAAAAGCAAAACTAATGCTCTGGCTGGACACGACATTTCCAGCACCATGGTGACCGCAGCGGCTGCTCTCTGTCCCCCCACAGCCAGTCCAGGGGTGACCTTCAGCTCTGTGAAGAGATTATTTCCTCATCGGCTGTGTGCCTGCCTACCTGGGCTGAGGGGTTCCACCACAGGAGCTGGAGTTTCTCAGCTCTTCGGCAGCCCCATCTTGGCAATTGCCTCTCCGATTGTCAGCTTCGTTATCTTGTTTTGCTTCTTTTGGTCTTCAGTGCTTCCCTGCAGGCTGGGATATTTGAGAGGTGTCTCCTGTGTGCTTAGGGGTGGCTGGATATAACCAAGGAATAAGGAGAGAAAATAAAAAGTGTGGTGAGATGGAGGGGTTGAAATCTCATTCAGAGCCCTGTCTCTATTAAGCAAGGAATCTCCAGGGCACCAGGGAGAAGACACAAAGCTCACAAACCTGAATTTTCCCCCCATCTATCTCTGCATATCTAACTGGAGCCCCTCGAAGCAGCCAGTCTGCCTGGGGAGCTGTGATCAGCTCCAGCACCCCAGCTCTCTGGGTTGGCCTGTGTCCCTCAGGCTGGAGCCCTGCATGGGGTGACAGCATGGTCTGGTGGGGAGGTGATGGGTGGGTGCAACCAGCCCAGATGCTCTTGTAATCTCCTGCCTGGAAGAAGCAGCACAGACGAGCTCCTTCCTCAGCAAGAGCAGCCCCTGCACTCCTGCAGGTCATTCAACCCACATTACTACGGGGCCAAATCCTGTCTTCTCCCCAGCTTAAAGGTGGTCGGGGTTTAACTCTATTTCTGATAAAACTGCCACAGCTGCGGTCTGGATGGCAGAAAACCCAGGGTGCAGCACATTTCAGATGGACATTAAAGCCTATTTCCTTGTGGCTGTGACAGGAAGAAAATAAACCTTTCATTAGCCCCCACCCAGCGAGCTGGAAAAGCAGTAAAAGCCAAACTCCAACTTGAAGGAGACACAAGGGATAAAATCAGGGAATTATAGACCAGTCACCTTCCAATAACAAGAAAATTAACTGATTTAAGTATTGAAGTATCCATGTGAGCTGGATGAGTGAGGACAACCCCTTGGCAAAGGGGATTGCTGCCCATGAGACCTCCCAACCGCAGGACACACAGCACAGGCGGTGGGGAGAGCTGCTGGCCACCTCCTGGCTTACAACATCTCCCAGGGGCCCAAATAATTTTGTATAAACTTGGCCACCTCCCCAGTTAAACGGGAGCCTGTGCACTGCCTGCATCCCCCCCGGTGGGTTTGGATTTGCAAACACAAGAAGATGCTGAGGCTGTGGATGTGCTGGGAGAGAGCCGGAGCGTGGCTGAGGCTGGGCGGGAGCAGGCTTAGGGGGGGAACACGGCTGCTCCCCATTATTGCAGGGATGCTGCTAAAGCACCATGCAGAGCAGCAGCATCACCTCTGTGTCCAGAGAGGCTCTGGACTGTAGAGCAGCAAGACCTGGGAGGACTCAAAATAGCTGTGTGAGACCCAGTGATGGCTGAGCAATGCTGGGGAGAACTCAAAAAAAGAGCAGGGGCTGGGCAATGCCACTGTGGATCTCACATACTATGACAACTCCAACGCAAACACATGGAGAAAAACACAGAACCTTCTGCTGGTGGATGGGGTCTCACTGAGCCATAAACTTTTGGAGAAGCAGCCTGGGGATTGCCACAGGCAGGTCAAGGAACATACAATGCAATGGGCAGAAGCAGCCCCTTCCCTAAAGCCATTGGGTCTGGGCAACGCAGGGAGAGGTGGCAAACCTGCAAATGTTGCCATGACTTTATAAACTTCACCTTCAGCGGGAGTCCGCTCTCCTCACCCCATGATCTCAGCAAAGATAGAGCAGAAATGGAAAAGATCCAAAGAAGTGCAACAAATAGTATCAATAATCTATGAGACGAGATTAAAAAGATTTAGCACTATTTAATTTAAGAATAAGAGGGATGGGATAGAGGTGAAGATAAGGAGGACATGGCAGCGGCATACAAAGTAACGGCTGGTGTAGAGGAGGAGCCTGGGAGCACACATTTGCCCCTGCAGCACCAAAACAGGAGACATTCAGTGCAATTAGAGGATGACACCTTTCAAACCAAGAGCAGGGAATGCTGACAGGCAGAACTGTAGGACTCCCTGTCATGAGGTTCCATGGGAAAGTGGAGTTTAGCAGGATTCACAACACCAATGGGCATAAACAAGAACAACATCGATGTTTGCCAGGGTTAAATTGACTAAAATACAAACCATCCTGTCCAGGATTTTGTACCTTTGAGGTTTCCAGCATGGTCTCTGCAGAAGACAGGACACGGGGGTGGAAGAACAAACCTCCAGGTGTAATTCCTACACCTCCAACCACCTCATGTTAAATAGCCTGAGGATAAGCCCAGAGCTACTGATGGGGAAAGAGGAGCTGGATTTCAGCATCTGCCTGGAATAGACCCCATCAGTGTCCTTGAGGGACTTGGCCGTGAGATGAGAGAAATACATTTAAGGATCTATAAAAAAAGCAACAGTGAATAATAATACTTGACACCTACGGTGTGCCCTTCATCCCTGGATCTCAAAGTGAGTGTCTATGATTCTCTTGTGGCTGCCTCCAGAAACTGAGGCACGATGAAACATGGGCACATGTAAGGCCAGAGCTCCTGCATGCACATGCAATGCACTGACAGCTTTCCCTCCCTAGAGCTGCACATTGAGTTGGCAGCAAGGTGTGTAAATATGAACACTGCAGAAAAAGGAAAGCAGATTATAAATTCATGGCCTGGTGGCTACTTGAGGAGGGTTCAGGGATGGAGGAGGGTTCAGGGATGGAGGGAGGGATGTTGGCATATTGAGGAGCTCCTGGGGCATCAGCTGCATTGGCTTGCCCCACTGCCCTACAGCAAACAGGTGATGTGGGGACAATGGGGTCTGCAGCCAGAGCAGCTCAGGTGCCACCTGCATAGTGAGGGGGACAGTGCCACCTGCATAGTGAGGAGGACCGGTGGGACGAGGGACAGGTTGCGCCTGGCTTGGGGCAATGGGATAACAGGAGCAGAGGGGACCACCTGCTCCACCCGGTTTGTTGCGAGGGGTTTGCTGTGAGAGGCCAAAGAGGAGGATTATACAGAAGCCTGTCAGGAGGCCAATGACATTTATAAAGTATTAATCCCTGTTATGTGTCACTCGTCAGCGTGTTTGATAGTGCCTCTGTGCTGGCTCCCATGGTCTCTTGCTTCTCTGCTACTCAGGAGTGGTTTTGATATGCTTTGGGGACTTGCTGGATATTTTTTTCCCTTAGTCATTTTTTTCTATCAGGAATTCCTTCTCCTCCTCCTGTCCCACAGCCGATCTCTTCTCCTGGATTTATCATGTAGCTTCCTTTGATTGTCTGCTGCCTCCCTCCCACCCCAGGTCCCCAACTTCCCTCCTCCCCAAACACAATCCCCAGTGCCCTCTCTGCTAGCTCAGCCCTATTTCATCTTTAAATGAGGCTTAAAAGACTCTTTATGGGGGTAACGGGGTGAAACAAGCCTTCTACCTGTGCTGATTCCCTCCCCCGCCAGCCCCAGCCCAGCCTGGAGGCACCTGGTTGTGCTGGGGCTCAGGGAGCATCACACCACGGTGACACAAGCGGGAAGGCTTCTGTCGCTTGGTCGCCCTCGGGGAAGAGAAAATGAGCAACTGTAGCTTTAAAACAAAGATTAGATGCAATTTTTTTTGTCCCCCTCTCTCCCTCCCTTTCTCTCTCCTTTTTTAAAGGGAACTTGTCAAGGTTTCCATCAATAATAGATAATGGTGCATCACTCTGGCAGGTTACACCCTCCGGCTGTTTTGATATTTTCCAGAGAATTTGTCAGCAATCTTACAGCAAAGGAGGGCTGGGGGAAGGGTGCGGAGGGCGGGGGGAGAGGCCTCATTAATTTTTCGTCATTTGCATTCCTGCTGTTAAATAATGTATTGATTGCTCTTTCTCTCTCCCTCTTTTAATTCTCTCTCTTCTGCAGCATCTCGCAGCTGATGGACCTCACTCCTTGACAGATGAGTTTGTCAGAGGCAGCAGACAGCTCGCGCTCCCTGGGACAGGCTTGGAGAGCTCAATGTGACCCTGGCATCAGCTCCAGCATCTCCACACAGGTCACAGCTCTGGTGGCACTGGCTCCTCACGGGGGAATGCTGAGGTGTCCCTCAAACCAGTTGCTAAAACATTCAACTCCATAACTTGGTGATTCTCCTCCAAACCCAGCTTCTTGAAGCCAGAACTGCAAGTTCAGGAGATCAAAGACAACAATGCATGGGTCCTGGCACACTTGGACATCATCAAAGGAGGAATTGCCAAAAAGTTGGGGGAATGGTAGTGATGCACAGCCAGGGAAACCATCACCCCTGCCCTTGCCTGCTGCCCCGTTGCTGGCTGAGCTCCCCAGGCAGCTGTGGGGCTCTGCAGGAAGGAGCAGCTGGAAAAGCCAACATGGGGCAGCTCTTACCTTGGGTGGGCAGGAAAATGAAAACGCTGATGGAATTTTGTTTCTTCTAACTTCAGCAGGAATCTGCTTCCCCATCCCTTCAATAGACTTGAGTCCAAGGCTCTGGGAAGCCTGATACAAGGTCCATGGAATTGGCAGCTGAGCAAAACAAGAAGTTGCACACAGTTAGGGCTTTGCTTGGCTTAATGCAGCTTGTCTTCCTTTTTAATTAATAAATACTTAATTACATAGTTAATATTTTAATATTTCCTTTTAAAAACGTCTGATCTAATGGAGTTACTGCCAGCTATTTGTTTTGTATGACTTTTATGTTTATCTTCCCCTTTCATTTCTCCTTTCCCCCTCCACCCACTGCTCTAATCCCCAAAGCTCCCAGCTGATCTTTACTACTGGAAATTAGCAGCTGGGCTTTCAGCTGAAATGGAATCTGGCCCTGGGAGCTGACATCCATGAGCCAAAGGTCCTAATGTGAGTTATCAGGACTTGGTTACTTCACCACAAATATATCAAGCCCTAGGGAGGAGAGGGGAGGTGAGATAGTGCTTGAGCTGCCTGGGGAGGGGAGGTGGGAGAGGAGTTGAGGTGGTGAGGGGTTATGGGGCTGGGGATGGGACTACCCCCAAGGTCATCCCTAAAGCTGGGGAGAGCCTTGAGCCTGTGTTTGCCTTCCACACACACAACTTTTCTCAGGAGCAGCACACCTGTAACCAGTAGAGGATGGAGAAGGGTCCCAGCAGTGAGGATGAAGGAGAGATGGATGCGAAGTCCTGCAGTGGTGGTGACTCCATGCCTCCTCTCCTAAGCCCTCAGCTCCTTGCTCCAGCTCCGCTTGCACCAGGGTGGTGCCCACACCGAGCCCTGCACATGAGTGGGTGGATGTATTGAGAAAGGCACTCCAGCAACTTCAGGCTCCTGCCTCTGTCCCCAGACATCCCCCTGCCTCACAACTAGCCCACCCAACCAGCAAAGCCCAGTTTGAAAGCAGTGTTCTCACAGTACGGGTGGGCTGAGCTGTGGGGCTGTGCCTCACCTAGGGTGGGAATTCTCCTCCAGCCTCTCTGGAGGGGCATGTGGTGAGAAAAGTAGGTGTTTTAATGGTAATCTCCAAGAGCAGCCCGTTGGGATAATAAAACAAACAGAAGAATTATAGCCAAGGCACTCGGGGCACCATAAAACACGCTAAAAGCAAATACAGCATCGTTAATCCATCATAAAATAACAGCCTCTTATGATCCTGAAAGCATCAAAATGAACAGGATAGTGGCAGGGTTGCAGTGGAACCAGGGACGTGTTGAACGTGACGCAGGGCTGCAAGTGGCAGGGTGGAAATAAACCCCAACCCCTGGGACACCAGGTAAACCAGGACTCCAGGAGCTCACACCATCCCATCCATGTAGGTTTAAAACCAGTTACACCAGTTCAGGCCAGGAAGAGAGTTGTGCTGCACACACCTTTGTCTGTGGTCTCCCTGCCTCCGGTTGCCAGAGAACTGGGATATTCTAAGCAATGATGACACTAGCAGAGGCCAGCCAGCTCAGTGCATGTCTGCTGATAAAAGATGTGAGCACAGCCCTAATGTGGGGCTAGAGACATCAGTGGGGTCCCCATGGCTGGGCAGGGGGAACAGGGGGTGACCCAAATCCTCAGCAGGACATGAGCACTGGGGTGCTGGTGGGATGCTGGGTCCCAAATCCCCGAGGCTGTGGCAGGGTCTCACTCGCTCTGCTGGTGAAACCAGAGGGGATGGGGCAGCATGTCAGGAAAGGAGGAGATGAAACAAGTCGGGATGGAACCTTAACGGGACTCTTAAGTGCTCTGTCTTCCCCACTAATGAGGTTTCTGCATGCATGAGGGCAAGAGAAGAAAACCCACCATGAGCTAATAAAGCCCTGTGACTTTGCTGACTGGAGGCATCGGTGCTAATGAAGTCACCAGAGATTTGGGATTCCTCTGGCAGGTCTGACATTGTTCTATATATCTGTTATTTGAATTCAGTCTGAGGAAACAACAAAAAATATAAAAATGCCACGCACTGGTGTGACGTGCCAGGGTGGCAGCTGATCCCTCTGGTTTGCCCTGTGGCTGCAGAGCCCGGGTGGGCGATGGGTTTGGGAATGGGGATGAAATGAGCTCCTCGAGGGATGGGATGCTCAGGTCACCCATGGAGAATCGCAGGTGATTCCAAAGCTGGGCTGTGAGCAACTCCTGGGTGCTCACCACAGAAACCCAAACCCCATCCCATAGCAAGGAGATGCCCCAGGGCTGTACTTGGCTGCGCCAGGAGCCCTGGGGTCAAATGCATGCAGAAGAGGGCACGGACAGACAGACGGACACACAGCACACTATGTGCTGAGGATGGAGAGCCATCCTTGGAGAAAATGCCCAGCAAGGGCTGGTCAATAACTTGCAGGTTGAAGATGTTTTCTGAAGGCAATGGCTTTATAGATACAGACATATACTTAAATATATAACCTAAATGTATTAATATATTAACGTATTTACAGTTAACATTAATATATGAAATAATATCCCTGACAATATACACACAACCCCATATATATAAGCTCAGGGCCTTATTCTGGCACCGACAGCAGAGACTTTGGCAGAGACTATTTTTGGAAGCCTCACAAATGTCCACTGGCTCCCCCATTTCTTGCTGCATCGTCTTTTATTGGAACAGAGATGTGAACAACGAGCCCCTTTACTGTCTGGTTGCTGCCAATGCCCGGCTGTCACCTCAGTGGTCAGGGAGGAGCGGACAGATGCCCCTCGGGGTCCTTCGGTGCCTCTTCTTAATTAGAAACCTCATCTCTAATTTGTATGTGCCCTTCTGCAGGGTTAGTTGCTCTCACCTGCTTAATCCAGGGAGATTATTTTCTGT
Source organism: Caprimulgus europaeus (assembly GCA_907165065.1). The sequence continues at coordinate 5,032,015 of OU015545.1, read as the reverse complement.
TCTTTCAAAAAATAACCCAACCAACCCAAACCCTTCAGTCTTCTTTCACTTCTTTTATTTTTACCTCATTTAATTCCTTGCCAGCTTAATGACTTGGTAGTAATGAATAAAATGAAAATTGGGGCTTAATAAGTGTTAAGAAAAGACAGTTTTCTTGCTGATGAAGGGAGCGCGTTGGTGGGAAAGTGGAGCCTGGGAAGAGCACACAGATAACCCCAAAGCTCTTCTTGACCTTGAGATGGGTGATGCAAACTCCAGGCTGTAAGCAGTGACAGGCTGCAGCTGGGACCAGGGACACACCAGTCCCAGGAGAAGAATGCTGGAGGGAAGTGGGGTGGGATGAACACGAGGACAGGACAGTGCAGGGGCTGCTGGAGGGGAGGTGACGGTGCCCAGCTCAGCACCCCAAATGTCCCATCACTTTCTGGCCACGGCAGGGGCTGAGATGGGGGTGCAGCTCAGTGCAGCCAAGCCTGGTGGGCTGGGAAAGCTCAGACTGCAGCCACCCGCATGTTTGGGGAACCCTGCACCCCACCTGAGCAGATGGCTTTGGTCCATGAAGCCCTAAAGCTTCTGATGGGATGGCACCAAAGTGGCCTTGGAGGCTGTGTGCACACCGGGGGCTGGGCACGCGAGAGCAGAGGTTTTGAGGTAGTTTCCCCTGTTCTGAACGCTGCCCTTTTCCCAGCTATTCAGTGCAATAAAGTGCTTTTCCCAACCGCGTGTTCCCCATGGAGCTGCTTTTCCAGCCAACTCTGCCCGGGCAGTGAAGGGGAGGGGAGGCGGGCGCATGGCGGGGCAGGGGCGCGGGCTGCGGCAGGCACAGGGCACGTGACCTCTGCAACGGGCGCCTCGCAGGCGCCTCGCGAGCGCCTCGCGGTGGGCGGGAAGAGGCGTCGCGCGAGCACCTCGCGATGGGCGGGAAGAGGCGTCGCGCGGGCCCCTCAGGGTGGGCGGGAAGAGGCGTCGCGCGAGCCCCTCAGGGTGGGCGGGAAGAGGCGTCGCGCGAGCCCCTCAGGGTGGGCGGGAAGAGGCGTCGCGCACGAGAGTCATTAACGGTCGCGCGCGTGTGTGAGGGGCAGAGCGGTCGCCTGAGGGGAGGGGGAGTGGGACCCGCCTGGGGACGGGGCGGACGGGAGGGCGGGCAGGGGTCGGCGCCGCCTGGGGAGGGTCCGCGATCGCCTCGGGGCTTGCGGGGATCGGCCATTGCCTTCGTGGGAAGTGTGTGCGATGGTTGTTTAGGGGGATGGGGGGGCGTGGGTAGACCGTCGCCTTGGGGGGGTCTGTGAGCACCGCTGTGAGGGCTGGGGTTTCTGGAGCCGCCGTGAGGGCTGGGGTTTCTGGAGCCGCTGTGAGGGCTGGGGTGTCTGGACCTGCCGTGAGGGCTGGGGTTTCTGGCACCGCCGTGAGGGCTGGGGTGTCTGGAGCCACCGTGAGGGCTGGGGTTATGGAGCTGCCATGAGGGCTGGGGTGGCTGGAGCCGCCGTGAGGGCTGGGGTGTCTGGAGCCGTCATGAGGGCTGGGGTGTCAGGAGCCGCCGTGAGGGCTGGGGTTTCTGGAGCCGCCGTGAGGGCTGGGGTGTCTGGCGCTGTCTTGAGGGCTGGGGTTTCTGGCACCGCCGTGAGGGCTGGGGTGTCTGGAGCCGCCATGAGGGCTGGGGTGTCTGGCACCGCCGTGAGGGCTGGGGTTATGGAGCCGCCGTGAGGGCTGGGGTTATGGAGCCGCCGTGAGGGCTGGGGTGTCTGGAGCCGTCATGAGGGCTGGGGTGTCTGGAGCTGCCGTGAGGGCTGGGGTGTCAGGAGCTGCCGTGAGGGCTGGGGTGTCTGGCGCTGTCTTGAGGGCTGGGGTGTCTGGCACTGCCGTGAGGGCTGGGGTTATGGAGCCGCCGTGAGGGCTGGGGTGTCTGGAGCCGCCGTGAGGGCTGGGGTGTCTGGAGCCGCCGTGAGGGCTGGGGTGTCAGGAGCTGCCCTGAGGGCTGGGGTGTTTGGAGCCACCGTGAGGGCTGGGGTGTCTGGAGCCGCCATGAGGGCTGGGGTGTCTGGAGCCGCCGTGAGGGCTGGGGTGTCAGGAGCTGCCGTGAGGGCTGGGGCGTCTGGCGCCGTCTTGAGGGCTGGGGTGTCTGGCACTGCTGTGAGGGCTGGGGTTATGGAGCCGCCGTGAGGGCTGGGGTTTCTGGAGCCGCCGTGAGGGCTAGGGTGTCTGGAGCCGTCGTGAGGGCTGGGGTGTCTGGAGCCGTCATGAGGGCTGGGGTGTCTGGAGCCGCCGTCCCGGGGAAGCGCGGTCAACCATCGCCACAGGGGTTGCGGACCGTCCAGCGTCGCCGGGAGCGGCCAGGAGCCCGGAGCAGCAGAGGACCGTTTGCAGTCGTCCCTGCAGGGAGCACCGGAGCAGCAGTTCCGTGAGAAATGTCGATCTGCGAGGTGGTTTTTTGGAGGGTTTTTTGGGGGGTTTTTTGTTTGTTTGTTTGTTTTGTTGTTTTTTTTTTAGGAGAGGGAGGGTGTTGGGGGTAAGGGGAGGCGTGTTGGGAGTGAGGGGGGGTATGGCGTAAGCGGGTCGGGGCGAGAGGACGGATGGGGGTGCGGTGGTGCTGAGGAGAGGTCACTGCGGGAGCCGAGGGAAGCTGTGGACAGCTCCCTCCCGGGGCCGGCGTCCATTTTGGTCCTGACCGTGTCTTTCTGCCTTTCGAACAGGCACAGGAGGCATCCATCGTGTGACACTGCCAAGCAAGAGCGAGCGAGAAGAGGAGCGGAGGAAGAGGAAGCCCAGGAGCCTGGAGGAAAGAAAAAGGCACTCTGGGCAAAGGGACCTCCCTGTCACCGGGGCTGAGGTCACATAAGGGTGCCGCCAGCACCTCTGGTGCCCTGGCTGGCCTTGCACTGGGTGACCTCCCTGTAGCCAGGGCTAATTGGGTCTTTGCTTTTGTTGGCCTTTTGCCATATTGCCCCATGGTTTGGCTGCCTGGAGGGAGTGGCGACCCTGTCAGGAGGGTGAGAGCCACCGTCTCCGCACCCGGCAGGGAGCAAGTAGAGCTCCTGAAGATGTGGTGTTGTGCCGCAGCCAGGCCGCCCGGCCCGTAACTCGGGAATGGGTGGCAGCCTGGGGCTCCTTGGGGCTTGTTGAGGGCGCCAAGCCAAGGGAGACTACCCTGTAAGGAGGGCTGTGCATGTCCCCTGCGCTCGATGGGAGGTGCTTGGAGGGGACCCCCTGTAATCAGGCGGGTGACCCTGGCCCCGGCCTTTCAGAGGCATGGGGCCAGGATGTGTGGGGCTGGGCATGCCCTGCCCCAGCCCTCTTTCTCTCTGCTCTGGGAGGAAAGGGCCCCTTCTGGTCATTGGAGCCCGGGCCCTGTCTGGGCAGCCGTGGCGTTGGAAAGCTTTTTTGCTGCCCTGAGCCAGGCCATTGCCTCAGAAGCGGGGCTGGGGCCTCTGTTTGTTTTTTTACCTTCCTCCGGGCTGCTGGGCACCATGGCAGTGGGAAAGGTGGTTGAGCCCGGGGGGGTACAGGGTAGAAGGGGGGGAGGCTGGCCCGGAGCCAGAGAATGCTGTAGGGACCTTCCTCTGGGGGTTGGCACCTCAACCTCCTTTGGGCGGGGGAGCTGGTGTTTGACCGTGCCCTACAAGAAAGACAAGGCATCGTGTGGATCGGTAAGGCAGGAGCGAGAGAGAGGACGAAAGAGGGGGGAAGGAAGGGACACTCTGGGCAAAGGGACTTCCTTGTCACTGGGACGGCGGTCACTCAAAAGCATTGCCAGCACCTTGGGTGCCCTGTCTGGCTTTGCGCTAGACGACCTCCCTGTAACCAGGGCTCAGGTCTTTGGCCTTTTGCCATGTTGCCCCATGGTTTGGCTGCCCAGAGAGAGTGGCGACCCTGTAAGGAGGGTGAGAGCCACCATCTCCATTCCCCTTGGCACGTTGAGGCCTCTCTGGCTTCCGTGCAGCCTGCGGAGGGACAGCTCTGAGGCTCTCTTCTCCTGCTTGCGAGTAGGGATGGCTCCCCAGACACTGGCTGCGCAGAGCTCGCTTTCTCTTCTGGAAAGTTCTGTTTTCCCCTGTTCGTGTCCGTGTCTGTGTCTGCATCTGTGTGAGTGTGCGAGCGAATGAACTTCTTGTTTAGGCCCCTGTTAAAATTACTGCAGCGTACTTAGTTTGAACTTCCCAGTTGGGACTGAAGGGCTCTGTGCAGCAACAGGGGGGTCCCCTCTGAGACCGTGAGCGGAGGGGGAGTCCAGGCTGGCCCCTTCTTTTGAAGGACGGAGCAAAGCCACTTAGTTGTGGCATGGGCAATGCGACCTGCCTGTTAGCCAGGGCCTGGGTCTCTGCCTGCGTGGCTGCCTGTCCTGCTGGTGACCTGCCAGCGTGACAGCCCTGTACTCAGGGCGCGTGTCACGAGCCGTGGAGCCCTCTGTCCCCAGGTGCAGCCCGACCACCCTGTAAGCAGGGCTGGGGCGGCTGCTTTAGCCAGCCAACAGGAACGAGCCCTCCCTGGCCCTTGAGAGAAAGGGTGCGGGTTGAGGAAGCGCTGTGCCGGAGGGTGCGGTCCCGCCTTTGGCGCTGCTTTTGGCTGGGGTGACCTCCCCCACGGTTGGGGTCGAGGTTGCTCCCTGGGCTCCTGAAGATGTGCGTGGTGGTGGTGGTGTGCTGCAGCCAGGCCGTCCGGCCCGTAACTCGGGCGCGGGTGGGAGCCTCGGGCTCCGGGGTGCTTGTTGGGAGTGTCAAGCCGAGGGGCAGCGCCCTGTAAGCAGGGCTGTGCACGTCCCCTGCGCTCGGCGGGAGGTGTTTGGAGGGGACCCCCTGTAATCAGGCGGGTATCTCTGGTCCCGGCCTTTTAGAGGCAAGAATTTGGATGTTAGATCTTCTCAACACAGAATTGGAATGGCTTCTAAAAATCTAGGGCATGGCACCTCCCCCAGAGTAATAAAAACCCTCCCAAAAGCGCCAAGAATGCTCTTGTGTGGCCGCAGCCCCTGTGAGTGCCTGGAGTGCCTTTCTCTTTCCCCATTTTCACCCTGCTGTTCCTCCTCCGGCTTGCTCTTGCCTTGCAGTTCCACACACGATGGATGCCCCTTCTTTATTTCTTCTCCCGGCGCTGTTGCTGAGGAAGGGGGGCACACTCACGCACTGGTTGTCCCGCTTGGAAGACACAGGGGTGCTGTCCCCCGGCGGAACCTCCCCTGGCTCCTGGTCATCTTTCCCCCGCCGCCTCCTAGCCCTTTGGGCTCAGTTGCCTTAGACCTGCTTTTGCCATTTTGCTGTGTCCAGCAGCCTGGACGCTTAAAGAGCAGAGGCCCCAGCTCTGCTGGCAGCTCAGGGAAATTAGGCGGTCTTCGCGGTGCTGGGGCTGCCTGGGCAGAACCCAGCCCCCAGTTGCAGGCGTTTCCCCACTGCCTGGAACGGGCCCCTCACCTTCTCCCATCTTCTCCCAAGCTGCTCCTGCGGCTGAGAGCAGAGAGGAGGGGGACCAGGGCACGGCAGGGCAGGGCAGAGTAGGGCAAAGTAGGGCAGGGCAGGGCAGAGTAGGGCAAAGTAGGGCAGGGCAGGGCAGCAGATTCAGGGTGCCAAGCACCGCTTGCAGGCCCCAAGCACCAGCCACTTTCCAACCAGCTGCTCCGCACTGAAGCGGCAGCTTCTCCCAAGTGATGAGGAAGCCCCTTCAGGAAGTTCTGCCCAAGCCCCCAAAACCTCCCAGGAAAAGCCCTTGCCAATGTCACCAGTCCAGGCAACGGCTCAAGCCCCCTGTAAGCAGGGGTGCAGCCTCTTTGGCCGCTGCTTTCCATGCCCAGAATAATTTGCCCAGGGTGCCCACCTCCGAGCACCGGCTGGAACTCTGCAGACGGCAGCAGTGGCGCCCAGGGAAGCACTGGAGCACCAATTCGGTGAGAAAAGGCGATTTGCGGGGTTTTTGTTGGGGGGGGGGGTGGGGGGGGTGGGAGGGAAGGGGGGAGCGGGTTGAGAGGTGGCCGGTGTGGGCAGGTGGCCTCAGGAGGTGGTGGTGCTGTGGGGCCTGCCTGGCATCCTTCTGTCCTCCAGGCAAAGGAGCAAGGGCTTCTTGGTCCTGACCACATCCTCCTGCCTTTGCAGCAGCTGCTGGCGGAGAAGAAAGAAGACACATCTATGGCGTGAGGAAGACGGCACGGCGTGAGGAAGGAGCAGCGAGGCAAGAGAGAGCAAGAAGAGGAGAAGAGGAGCAGCAGCGGGATGGAGAATGGGCACGAGGAAGGCACTCCTGGGAAGGGGATCTCCCTGCCTTTGGGGCTGTGGTCGCCCGAAGCATCCCTGGCCCTTTGGGGATGTTTTCTGCTCCTCTGGAGCAGGTACTTGGCTCACTGCAGTTCCCAAGATTTTCAGAAGCTGCTCCGGTTCTGCGTGAAGATGAGAGGACTTCCTAAAGTTGTCTCAAAAGTACTTTTTGCACCTTGATGTTGGTGCACCAGCTGTGGGGAGTGGACGGGCTCTGCAGACACCCAAAGTGGCCTTGGAGGCTGTGTGCACACCGGGGGCCGGGCACGCGAGAGCAGAGGTTTTGAGGTCGTTTCCCCTGTTCTGAACGCTGCCCTTTTCCCAGCTATTCAGTGCAATAAAGTGCTTTTCCCAACCGCGTGTTCCCTATGGAGCTGCTTTTCCAGCCAGCTCTGCACGGGCAGGGAAGGGGAGGGGAGGGGAGGCGGGGGCAGGGGCGTGGGCTGCGGCAGGCACAGGGCACGTGACCTCTCCAACGGGCGCCTCGCGATGGGCAAGAGGCACCATCCAGTGGACCACAGAGCCCAGCAAGACAGTGGTAAATCTGGCCCCAGGGCTGCGATTATAGGATTAATATAAGGGAGGAGACCAAAAACCACTAAAAAGCTGCTATTTTGTGGTAGGCACCTCCAGCAAACCCCAGTGGGGAGGAGCGCGTGGGAAAGCCCAGCCGTGTGAGCTAGAGGTGGTGGTGGGAGCTGAACTGGGCTGTGCTGTGCTGGTGTGTGTCTGCTGCTGTTCCTGGCTGGTTGATGAGGGGGTGGGTGCATCTTTTTCAAGGGGAGTGCATTGTGCTGGCAAAAAAACCTGATTTAGATGGGGAAATTTATTCCTGCTGGCACTGTGTATTATAGATCCAAAAATAATAAGCCCATAAAAGCAATTGCCTCAACTAAATCAGGGAGGAAGGTAAACATCCCAAAGCTGTATGACTAATAAGGAGAAATTATACTCTAGAAGAGGCTTTGCTACTTGCCTTCATGTCTGTGTGGCAGAGCCCATCCTGGAGATCCTCTCCCTATCACTTCAGACGCAGCGGAACAGGCGGCAGCAGTGGGAAAGGTCCCAAAAGCTTTGTGCTGGTGAAGGTGTCCTCACAGCAGGGAGGGCCGGGAGCAAACGGTCCCATTTCAGGAGGAAACAGGAGGGAAGGGGAAAGCAAATGCTGCTGTTCTTACGAAAAAAGGCAATGACTGAGAAGGGGATCTGGGATCTGTCCCACCAACGTCATCCTCATGTGTCCCTCCCAGCACCTCTATGCATGAGCCTCTGCCAGACTGGCAGCAACAGAGAAACCCCTAGAAAACTTTTACCTTTCTCGTGTCCCTTTGGAGGAAGCTCTGCTTGAGAAGCACTGGTTGTGTTTTCCCAATGTCCTGAGCAACAACATGCCCCATGGCAGAGGAATGGACCTTCATGTGGGACATCTGCGAGGAAGGTGCTGGGGCTGCTGCTGAGAGAGATATGGGAATCAGCAGGGCGGATGGGAGGGTACGTACGCGTGGTCACACTTGAAATGCCGGGTCTGTGAGATGTTGTCGATGGCACGAAGGTGAGTGGGGAGGAGACTTCCCCCTCCCTGGGGTCTGGGCGCTGGGGCATCCCCATCCCCTCCACCTGGACCACACCCCTGAGTGCCCCAACCCACTGCTGCCAACAAGCTTTTATTCATTATCAGAGCAGAGAGCAGCACTTGGATTCAAAAGGATGTTCCAATCCTCAAACTCTCTCTAATTTTTTTTTATGAAAACCTTTTTTACCACAAGCCCTGTGAGTCTCCTCCCAGCTCCGTCCCACCACAACAAGCAGCTTCAAAGATCCCCTCCACATTAAAATCAGATGCCCAAGATCAGAAACACCTGCAGTGGGGATCGATTGCCTGATTAGGGGGGAATTGATTGCCCCAGCCTCATTAGCATGTTGTTAGTGCTGACCCTGTGGCTGGCCCGCTCCAGCGGGCCATGACCTGGATGGATTACAAAGTGCAGTGTGCCAAGGAGGGATGGGAAATCAGTAAACAGGAGAGGGGGAGGTGACAGCGAAAACCCTGCTCGATAATATCCACCTCATTACCCCACCAAGGCTTCGAGCGCTTGACACCCATCGGCCCTGGGAGCATCACAGGAGGATGCAGCTCCTGGGGAGTGGTCCCCAAGCAGAGCATCCCACATGGAGGGTTTCTTCAGGAGCTCCAGCCCTTCTGAACGTTGACTAACAGGGTTTTTTTTGGTGCTGTGAGTCAGTAGCCCCATATAGGATTTCCATCTGTGCTGTGTGAGGCCTCGCCAGACTGTGTTTTAGGACTCCATCCAAATTAAGCTGAAGAACTAGTTGGGTTTAATTTGTTGGGTGGTTTTCTTGGTTTTTTTTTCTTTATAAGTTTTGCCCACAAAAGAAGGGAAGAGGAGCCTGGGCTGTTCCTGAAACCTCCTCAGAACTCACCTTGTGAAAGACTTACCCAAGGTCAGGAGACAACCTGCAGCAAGGAGCCTGGTCTAGCCTGGTACCAAACCACTGATGGGTCACACCAAGGGGGTGAAGAGTCCCCAGCACCTGGCTTTGCAGGGAAGTCTGGTTTTGTCCTGAAGACCTGGGCTGTGGCACATCGCAGGTCTGCTATCAGCATCTGGAGGGACACAAAGTATTTTGGTTTGATCAAAGGACCAAGGACGAGCCTCTGGAAGAAGTGGGAGGAGAGCTTCATCCAGAGACCTGAGATAACTGCTGCCCATTGCTCCAGGGTGACATTCACCCTGAGCCGAGCTCCAGCCCTGTCCCTGGAAGCACCTTGGTCTCTTCATGGGAATTTTAGGCTCTTCTCTGGATGGATTTGCACAGGAGTCCCTGTGCAACCTCTGCTTTCAGGTGGAGAAGCAGTTCTCAGCCCTAGGGAAAGCAGGAACATTAGAAATGCAATCAAACATGCAGCACCAGCTCTAATATTTGATTGCAAGCTAATGAAATCCTGGCCTTGGGTAGGAGTGGACCAGGCGTTTTTCCAAGGCCCTGTTAAGCAGCTGGGGCCATTCAGGAGGAACCAGGGCCAGCAGCCAGCCCCAGGGGCCTGGCCAGGACGGGAGCCCCAGAGAGGTCACGGCCACGTGTGTAAGAGTGGGGTTGTTGGGAAAGTCTGTTCTCAGACATCCTCTGAGTATCTGGGATCAGTTCTCTCCTATTTTTTTGTGTTAAAAATCTGATGGGTAGTGAGAGCTGTTGGGAGCTGGGACACTTGAGGACCCACCCTCAAGACCCATGTGTGACATTGCGCTATTGTCCCCAGGAGGTAACATTTGGGCATGGACACTCAGTGCACATCTTGGGTGACCACATCAGCAACCAGCGTGGGCTGGACAACGCCAGGAGCACATGGGGTCTCTCCTGACCCCCTGCCCTTGCTGTGCTGAGGCGATGTGGGGATCCCCCCTTCACCACTGTGCCTTCCCCGTCTGCGGGACGGAGGTGCCCATGTCTGACTGACAACGGCACCGTGGGTGTTGTTCAGGTCTATGATGTGTTTTCAAAGCAAAAGGTGCTAACAGCAAATAAATTCTGGTTTCCTAAATAATCAGCAGAAATCTGGAAAAAAAGGGGGTTCCTTGCTTCTTTGCTGCCATTTGGGACGTTGTTGCAGGGAAGCTGCCGGCTCCAGCCTTGGATGCAGTGATGTTCCCACGTGAGATGAAGTCTTCCACCTCGCTGCTGTCCATCAGCTCTCAGGACAGTTAATTTTCTACGTTGGGTGAATTATTGTGGCAGGTTCCTTGCTGGCAGTCTGTGTTCAGCCCTTTGTCGGATACTCTAACACAGCAAATTAATTAGCAGCGATGTGATAACTACCCGTAAATCTCGTAACTCTAATTGCACTGCAGTGCTCCAGTGAGGAGCATTTGATCTCCTATTGATTAATGAAACATGTTTCCCCCTTTCACAAGATGTCTCGTTTCCCACTGGCTTTCCTGCCACCAGTTTTGAAGAGGAATAACTTGACAGAGGAAGAGCTGGAGCACAGGGATCGCAGCTGCCCGTGGGATGGACGCAGCAGCTGGTGGCCGTCACCCTGGCACTTGCAGCAGTAGTGGGGGAATAGAGTGCACCCAGGGATTGCCTGCATCCCACAGCATCCCTCAGCTCCCACAGGTATCCCAGGAAACACGGGACAGAGCCCTGCTCCCTCCTGCTTTTTGTTTCTCGAACCTGGAGGAGGCACCTCCAAGGCATCTTGGTCACAGCTGGCAGGGAGTTGGCATGGAGCAATGCTGCCCTGTGGATACAGCTCCAAGATAAGGTGCTCACTTCACCCCCTCTGCACTGGGACAGAGCGGGCAGCTTCTCTGCTCTTCATCTGATCCACAGGGACAACGTTTCAAGCAGCTTTTTCCAAGGAAAAAACCTTCCCGAGCTTTCCCTCTGCTCCCCTCCAGCGATGGAGGAGCCTCATTCCACTCAGCACTGGGCTCTGCCTACCCAGAAATGGAAATGAGTAAACAGATTCATCTGAATTACAGTGACCCTTCCAACCCCAAAGCTTTACAGAAATTATTACACATTATTTTATGAATAAATAATGTCTTGCCACAGATTTTCACCTGTTCTGAGTGTCTCCCTGTGATCTCTGTGGCTTTCAGAAAGGGAGATGGAAACAGAAATCTATTTTGCAGGCAGCAGAGATGGTTGAAGCCTCCTTCATCCCGTGTTTCAAGTGTTTATCTCCTTCTCTCGGCACAGCTGTGCCTCCTTCGTGGCAGGCGGGTGGGACTGAGCAGATCAAGCTCTTGACATAAAGGTTTCGCTGCTGCAGGTCCATCTCCTGGTGCAAAGGAAAAGTTGTCGTGAACATCATCAAGCTCCTGAAGAGAGGAACAAAACCCAGATAAATTGGGTTGGCAGCTGGATCCCAGAGATGGATTAATTAATTAGCTGATTAGCCATCCATGTGTCCAACAGGAAGGTGCCAGGATGGCAGACACGCTCACCACGCTGTGGAGAGGAAGACAGAAAGCCCTCATGTGCTCAGCACAGTGGAGATAAATTATTGTTGTTTAAATATCTTCCCTCTCCTCTATGTAACAGGCCAAGAATTAAATAGCAGGAATTGCTTCACTGTCCCCTACCACCCACTCAGCAAAAGGCAGGGTTATAGAAACTGCCATGGCCTTCAGAAAAAAAAAAAAAAAAAAAAAAAAAAAAAAAAGAGAAAACCAAGATTCACTCCAAGCTTCCTTTCTCCTTCCCTTGTCAAGATAAGCAAAAGAAAAAAAAATACTGAAAAATTTTTGCTGCCAACCCTAATGTCTCACGCTGTTTAGGTGTTCCCCCTCTTTGTGAAATTAGTGTTGGCAAAATTTAGTTATTTTAGTATCATTTCAAAACAAAGAGTCAAGATCCTCCATTTTTTAAGTATTATGAAGAAACATTTTGACACAAAACCCAACCTCCCATTCATCAACTCCTTGTCTAATTCAACACAAGTTCATGAATAATTTCTATCAGCCTGAAACTGCTTATCGCTGGTGAGACTTAGCCCAAAGTGCCTGTATCAGCGTGGGCATCCTCTCCCCTCTCAGGAGATGTGGCAGTGAGATGCTGATCAGCTCCTGGGAGCTGAGGACCTGTAGGACTTGCTGGGAAAGGCGACCCCAACATCCCTGCAAACCATCTCCTGGGTCCAAAGTGGAACAGACTTCATCCCATCTTCTTGCTCTAAAGATAACAAAGGAAAACCTGGATAAGTCGAGCGAAGTGATACAAAACCAATGCACCCTCCTCCCTGCGACCTGCGAATATCCCATTAAACACTTTGCACCAGTTTCACTCTTCCAACAAACAAGAGCTGTTTGGAGCAACAAAGAAAACCCCACCCTGGAGCAAAAGCCACAATGCACTCAAACAGCACTAAATAAAGGTCCTCGGTCTCCCCTGAGCCTCCCCAGGCATTTTGTGCTAACAGCCCCAGCCACCCCTTCTCCCACCCGTGCCACTGTGCCCAGAGCTCCTCCAACCCTTGTTTTCCAAGGGGATCTGTGTGCTGCCCATGGGAGCGGACAGCAGAGGAGGAGCTGTGCTGCACTCTCAGTTTCCAGGATGGTGAGGCAGAAACTGAGGTGTTCCTCAAACCACTGAACTTCAGGGTCAGGAACAACATGGGCTTTGCAGATGCCAGTGGTCAGAGGTGGATCCGAGGTGCTCCATGGGCACATGTGAGCTGGGAATATCCTTGGGAAGCATCACCCATCAGGCAGAGGTTATAGATTCGCCCAGCACTGAGACATCAGACCATGCCCAGGCACAGCTTGGCTGCGGGATCCGTCCACTCATGGTGGGATGCTGCCTCTGCTACAGCCACCTGCCAAGAGCCAGAGGAACAAAACAGGTCTGTGAGGGGGAAAAGAATTAATTTAAAAAAAAAAAAAAAAGAAAAAGGAGATTAGAAATTATAAACGGCAACAGACAACAACAACAACAAAAATGTACAGCTTTCTCCTCAAACTGTTCTTTTAGTCCCAACAGCATCTGCTGTGCAGAGATCGCATCTCAAAATTCACAGCTGCTCAAAAAAAAGAAAAAAGTTCATGAATTATTTATCCCTGCTCAGATCAATCCTTCAGCATGCTGTCAGTGAGGAATCAAAGCCCCAGCCAGGCAGGGGAAAAAGCGGCTTCCAACCCCCTTGAGTGGCCAGCGGGTCTGGCAGCTCATGGTCCACATTTCATCCCCATCCGTGTCCCCATCCTTGTCCCCATGCCCGTCCCAGGTGGCTGCAGTGCCTGTGGCAGCAGAAACCCTGCACACACACCTTGTTCTTGAGCTCCTTGCAAGACCCCACCTATTAATAATTGATGGCAAAAGCTTATTTTAAGGCACGTAAGTCACCTTGCTTCGAGGGAGGCTTCTCCCCCTCACTCCCAAATCCAGCCTATTTCCTCCAGCCCGTTTCCACCAACACTTCATTCCCAGCTCTGCCTTGCCTGTGGTGACTCCATCTCCTGCCTGAAGCCTCCAAAACTTAAAATCCTGTACCTCTGGCTGCAGCCAGCACCTGCCTCCCTGCTGGCTCTTTCTCCCTGCAAAGCGACAGGGAAGTTAAAAAAGAGAAATTGGAGGAGCTGAGGGAAGGAACCGACCCCATCCCCACCGTTCCCTGTCTCTTTGGGGCTCTGCGGTGTCTCTTGCGGAATGGAAGATGCAGAGGAGAGCAGAGAATAGGGGCACACAGGGGCTGGAAAAATCGCTTGTCCCCGCTGTCTGGTACAGAACAGGGTTGAGGGTGGGATGGAGAGAGAGGAAACGTTGCATCTTGCATCTTTTTTTTTTTTTTTTTTTTTTTTCTATTCAGAGGAAAAATCCAGCCCTACAAAGAGAGATGGGCAACCTCCTTGCAGGCAGAGGTGCTCCAGGCTTTGAATCCCGATCAGGAGTGCTTCCAGGATCTTCCCTCGTCACACCAGCAGGGCTGGGTCTTGCAGAAGGGGTTGTACAAGGCCAGATCTCTCCAGAGGGATTGCAGGGGCAGCGGTGAAGGGGATGCTGGTGCCAAGGTGGTGGGATCAGGACAGCAGAGCCGCTCATGAACCTGCAGCCCAGTGCGTCACAGCAAAGCATCCTGATCTGCTAATTCAGTACCTCGCAGGGTTACTTTGGAGATAGGTGAGAGGGAAGCATCCCTCTGTGCCATTTCTGAATTTCAGGACATTTTACATCTTTACTGACAGCAGTGCCGTATCTGCTCCCTCAACTGCCCCCTTTCTTATGAGCTCCCCAGGCCAGCACTAATTCACCTGGGGTCCCCCAAACACTGTCCCATTCCCAGGGTGAAGACATCTGAAAGCACTGGTTCTGGTCTCTCTGTCTTCCCCACCCTGAGCCTTGTGCAGTCAGAGCTTTGGTTTCAACCTCCTTCCTACAGCATCTCTCTTCCTGGAGCATCTCCATTTCCTGGGGCGGATGCAATGCTGCTTAATTAGTCCCTGCGAAGTGCTGGGTCCATCATTAACCACCCTCTTGCTCTTAGTTTGGAGCATGTTTTTTGATGCCCCTGCAGCTCCACTTCTACAAAGCCCAACTGCAGCTCGGCAGCTGGGGAGGAAGTCAGGATCACGCTCGGAGCTGGCTGCACCCAGGCCCCATCCCCTGCCATGCCTGGGGTCCTGCACGAGTTTGCCTTTGCTCAAGCCCACTGGCAGGCAACACACAGACAAAAAACCCAAACAAATTGCATTTTCTGCTGCCTTCACCCCACCGAGCAAGGGGTGGTGGGTGCCAGGGCTCAGCCCTTCTGCTGGTGCTGCCCCAGCTGTCCCCAGCCAACATTCCCACCACGCTCTGGGAGAGCATCCAGTGCTGCCCTGAATTCCCTCAGCACCTTCCCTGGTGCAAAGCCATTTATCACAGCATACAAACAGCTCGCTCGCTAAAGGCCATGCCATGACAAAACGCCAATATGTGTATTTACATTCAATATGTCCTGCTAATCTGGCCTTCAGAAAGCGTCTGCTGAATCTGTCCTTTCGTTCCTGGGCATCACCTCTTTAATCAGTCTCTCGTTACTGATCACAGATTGATTTCAGTTCCAGTAACCAATAGGTTTTCCTTTTAATTTTCACCATCATGTTTAATTAAAGCAAGGTGGGTCCGACCCCATCAAATCATATCAAAGCCTGTCTAAGCCCCAGGTGAGTGAAAGCACCAGCATAAATTATTGATTAATCTTTGTTCAGATTAATCTATCACTGCCTTTCCCTGAGCAGCACCAGGACAGAGCTCACGAGATGTTTGTTTCGTGGCAGCTGGTTTTCAGCTGCTGCAGACACCGTGGGGTCTCCAGCCAGGGAGACATAGTTAAAAACTTGCTCCCCCAAAGCATCATCTCCCTCACCCCCTTCTCCCAACAAGTCCTAGCCCTGGGGCACAGCAGATGCAGGCTTCACCCTGAGAGATGTTGTTAAACTTCCAGAGTTTATCTTCTGGTAGAAGGGTATAAACTGCAGTGAGTGGTGGGATTAAATAAACCAAATCCTGTTTTTGCACTAAGTCTCGACTAAAGTCCCTTGGGCTGGAAGAACAAGTGGTTTTCCCCAGCCTGGGAGGCTGGAGCTGAAAGGTCAGTGGGAACGATGCTTGGGGCAGGGAAACCCTTCTCCCCTTCCTAGCCACCACTGCCTAAACAGATTTCCAATGGAAACCACCTCAGAGCTTGCACCTGGAGTATGTCAGGAGGTGAGGACCAATAAGAGATGGCTGTGATGGGGGGAGAAGAGTGAGCAGAAGGGCATGAAGGGAGGTGCCAGCCAGTTTGCCCTAGGTGAGCGCTGCTGTGCCAGCCCCGGGCCAGGAGGATTTTCTGTGCCTCCTGGGCTGAGTGGGAGCCTGAACACAGAAATTATCCCAAAATGCTAAAGACCAGCAGAGTCTTGGAGTGCCTGAGAAACCTCTGTGGCTCAGCCGGAGCTGGTGCCTCCAGCACTGCAGCAGCTCAAACCCGGAGAGCAAACACGCCTTTGGATTATGAATAAAGATTGAGCCGCCGTGTCCCTCCCGCTCCCGCCGGCTCTCCTGCCTGAATACTAATTGCTAGGCTAAGCTGAGACCACTTACACACAGCTTTGGGGCCAGGGGCTGGAAGAGGCGATGGTGTATTTGCACCATTTGGGGAACAACAAGTGGCTTTGCGGGATCCAGAAAACTTCTGCTCTTGGAATAAAGTTTGGCCACTGCCAAAAGCTGAGAGGGGTGAAGGGCTGGATAGAAAGCTGGAGACTGGGGAGGGATTGCCAATAGCATCAGATCAGCTCGTGAGTCAGCAGCATTAGCTCTCACCTCAACAAGCAATCTGCAAATTGTGCAAATCTGCTTTTCACAGTTCACCTCACCTGCTAAACGGCCTCAGATTTACAGCTTGGGTGTTCACGCTCAAAAATGACTGAGTTAATGAAGAAGCAGAAGGGAACGGGGGAATTAAAACAAACAAGCAAGAGCTTGGATTTCATTTGAGGAGATGGCTGGAGCCGTCCCGCATGAGGGTTTATACAACAGGATTCTTGGCTCAGCTTGTTTTGCATTTACATCCCCAGAAACACCTGAGACTGGTTCCTGAGCCCAGCAGCCCTTTTACTTCCCTATTTTTCCACCTGCAGCTGCAGCCCCTGCCTGAAACCCTTACCATGCAGTGGGATTCTTTGATCAGGTAAAGATTTCCAATCCTTCTGGATTAAAACCCTCCCATCATCAAACGCAAACCAGACAAGGGGATCAGCCTGTGCAAGGGGAAGATGAAAGGGGCTGTGTTTCCCCTCCCTTTGTAAAGTGGTGAGATCAATACCAAGTTTCCACTGGGATAAAAGAGCTGGCTTGGCAGCGGGGTAAATTGCCTGGGAAAGAGGAGGCAGGAGGAGAATGAATCAGTGGAAAGAGCCACCCCAGGATTTACCTTTAAAGTATTTTTAGCACTGAGCTCAGGAGAAAAAGCTGCAACCGAATAGTTCAGAGCGGGACAAGTAGAGGACATCTGTGTGTTGTAGAGTTACCTTTGTGCAAAGGTCCTCAAAGCAGAGCTGGGAAATGAAGAGGGAGCAAAGGAGAAGAGAGAAGGTTGCAGCAAGTTTGGCTTTTTCTTTTTCTCCTGAGAGCATGTGAAAGGAGGATGGTGGCTCTAAAGTGTCTCTTGGGGTCTCACCCCTTGGCTTTTAGATCTTTAAAAGAAAATCTATCAGCTCTTCACACCAGGGCTGTGCGTGGGAAGGTACCTGTCAGTCCCACGTCCCTGAAATCTTGGTGTTCAGAAACCCTTGGGTGACGCACTTGATAGTCATCAGCATTTCATGGAGCTGTCCCACCATTTGCCATCCTGGCCCTGAAGTTGAACCACCACCACCTCTCTGAGCAAGACACAAGTGCCCACGCTTTGCTGTGGGCCAGGTTTAATGCCAATCTAAGCATCAGGGGCTTTTCCATGGGCACAAGCAGTCACCTTTTCCCACAGAAACTGGGAATGTCAATCCCATTACAATCCTTAATTCAAATGGTGTTTGCTCTCTTTCCCAATAATGTCATCTTAACGTTCTCCAACTGGCTACTATTAATCTTGCACCACAGACAGACGGGTCATTATGAATGAGGGGAGCAGGGGAATCTGTAGCACAGATTGATCAAGCGCATTATAAAAAAGGGATGTGATTTATGTCTGTATTACACCACATATTAGTGTATTTCTATAACGTAGTCCCTGAGCAAACACAAGTATGTGCCCCACACACAAAGGCATTGTTTCTTTAACTAAGAAACATTTAATATTGTGTGTAAAAACCATGTGGAGACATTTTGTGGGGTGTAATTAAATCCTGGTGGGAGAAAGACCTTTCTGCAAGCAGTGGTTGGAAAAGAAGACAGTCCAGTGCACCTCTAGCCTGTCACCTCCCCTGCCCCAATGCTGCACCTGGGGCAACACGGGGGCTTGTTGGGTCTCTGCATGGAGTGACCCTCACACCCCTCTTCTTGACAGCTGGACCTCCATTCCCTCTCCTTCTCCCCCAGCAATGCCAGGCTTCATTTTCTCTTCCCACACAATACAACTGCGAGATGAGCATTAAACAGTTCATCCCTTCTCGTCCAGCATCCCCAATCCCAGACCCCACGGACACCCCTCAGAGCATGACACCTCACCAGTGTCCCTACACTCTGTGCTGTCCCGGGGATTCCAGGCACCTCCAATTCTGCTGAGCCTCAGTCCTCCAGCATGTCCCATGCTCAGACAGAGACCGCAGATGACATCCTTGGAGGTGTTACCAAAGAAACAGTAGGATCCAGGCTCTTTGCCCAGACCCATCTCCGACCTCTTACTGTTTCAGGGGTTCACATATGCCTACCCACGAGCTACTTCTATTTTATTCAGCCTGATAAATCATCTCTGCTTGTCCTAGAGCATCACCTCATGAGGTTTAACAGCTGCTGCATTCCCTTCCAGAGATCGTTGCATTGCTGCACCCTGGGACCGGTCCAAGATCTATCGAAGCCAGTGGAAAACTCCCATTGATATCAATCAATCCAAGATTAAAAAGGGTTTATAAAGCCTGTGATACCTCAGGGATGAAAGATAAAAATATAACATTTCCAAAAATTTACATTTTAAAGAAATCCGATTTTCCATGGCCAATAAAAAACCAGCATCGTCTATTGTAATGAAAATCAGGAAATCGTTCTCATCCCACAGACACTGGGCACAGGGAAAGCTGCTGAAATCTAAGCCCAAACTTGGAGGACAGAGTGGAGCCCGCGTGCCAAAACCCGCTTCTGAATTTACATCGAAGAACATTACAAGGCAAGAGACTCTTCAGCACTGACAGCCTTTGAGTGCAATAAGAAAGCACAGCAAATAAACTGTATTTTTTGCAGCTGCCTTGAAATAATGGAGGAAGAGGACGAAATGCCAGGTAACCGAAAGTGTAAGTTATTTCTTTGGAATAGGAGCCTAAAAAGGAACAGCTTTATCTGAAGCTGGTAAAACAAGAGAGTTAAAATGGCATTAAACCAGACCAAGAGCCTGTTACTCTGTGCTAACAGTCTTACAAGAGAAAGTTTTGGTTGGCAGCACCAATTTAAAATGCAGCTTACAAATCAGTGACTTAGAAGTGGGGTTTTTTGTTTGTCTCTCTTTTTTTTTTCTACATTTAATTACTTTGCCTTCTAAGTGCCCTTTAAAAGCTTTACTTTTTCCACACTGCTTCTCTACCGTGCAGTTTTCACACAGTGCTTGTGCAGAGCTCTTACAGCACTATACTTGGGAAAAAGAAAGTAAATCCACTTTTAATCTCAAGGGCTGAAGGTGTTACTTTTTGTTTGTATCACCACTATTTAATGACAAATATTTTCAGTGCTTCTGATAACCCGGGTGAGGGCATATCGATTTCTCTACCTTGTGCTATAAGGTGGCTTGTATTAAAAAAGAGATAACACAACCCTTTTCTAGTTTGGAGCCTGGTAGGAAAAGGCCCGTGTTTGACTGTTTTCTAAGTAGTTCTGAACCACCCCCATCCACAAGGAAACCCTTTAAAAACGTTAGACTAAAACTACTAACCTTTCTGCTGAATTTGTAACAGCACATTAGCAGTAAAACAACTGAAAGAATTATTAACAGCAGCAAACAAATTGGTTTGGAAACTTAGATGTCAAATGTGGGACTATACCCAAGGATTACAGTGAAATTTGTGAAGAAAATATGCAGTTTTAAAGCCTCTTGAGCAAATAGGGGAATTTCTTGCAGAGGCCAGCGTTCCCTGCACACTTGCAAACTCTACTGGTATCAGCTGCAATGAGAGCTCACCGCTAATTTCCCAATACAATTAACACAGCCCTTAGCAGAGTCTAAGCAGGACTTTTCTTCCTTGACCATCACCTACTACTCCTTTAAGGATGGAAAAAATGTCATATCACAGTAATTTTAAATGTTTCATAGTGTAGCTTCTCCACTCTCTTACATCAGCAATTTGCAGTTTTAATTTCACGGATGTCTGTAATTATGTGAGTGTAGCGAGGTGCCCAGTAAAAACAAAAAGAAAATCTGAAGAGCTTAGCAGCTTTGCTTTTTGGCATGTTTTCTTAGATACTCTAGGTTTAATTTCCTCATGTTTTTCAGTAGAAGAAAAATATTTTAATACAAAGAATCTAATTTGACTGTAATCTTCCATGGCTGTTGCCTCAAAACCATGTGCAGTGGTGGAAATTGAGTTGAGTGGGAGGGGAGACCATGAGTACATCGTACATCAGCATCAATTGCTCCTCTCTCTGGTTACCGAGGGGGAATGCTCATCCAAAACTCAGAGGTGAATTCACACAGTGCCTGGGCAGAACAGATCTTGATGTGAAGGACTGGTACAGTTTTAATCCCTCCCCTTATCTGGGGGAACATCTGAGTCAAAAAAACAGGTTTTGGGCAATTTGGGAAGAAGGTTTTTGGAAGTGGGTGAGTTTTCATCAGAATGGAGTCACCTCTTGGCTCAGGAGGAATTTATCACAAGAGCAGGATTTATACAAGATAAAAACTCAGAGAAAGAAAAGAAAATGTAATTAAGCCCCCTGTTAAGGTCCCAATTTAGTGATTCTTGCTCAGATTTTGGGACCTCCCCTGCCTCCAGCTGACCCCGACCCCAGGGGCTGGACAGGCTTTTTCATCCCCCCCAGGACCGGCTTTATTCCCTCCCACGGGACGCAGACAACAACCAGCCCCTCAGCAGAGGTTCCCTGATTTGCCATTCTCATCTGACATTTTGCCTTCCTTCAGGTCCCCCAGCAGGTTCCAGCCTCTTCAGCTATAGGAACCGACAACTGGCTGACTTTTTAATCCAGTGGAAAATGAACAGTGTCCACAGGTCACCTCTCCCTGTAGCTGCTCTATAGATTGTTCAGAACCAAGGGGAAACCACAGCCACATTGTCATCCCCGAGCCCTGGCTGATGGGATTTCAAATCCTTTTTTTTTTTAAAAAAAAGGCTTCTGCTTTCTTCACAGCATTTTAAAGAGGGATTGTCAACAGTAGCAAGGCTACAAGGAAAGAAAAAGGGCTAAAAATACCTGAATAAACCCAAAATGCTGTTGTGCAGATGGTGAGAGACAAGGGCATGGCAGCGCTGCACAAGCACAGACTGCTTCTCCCCGTTATCAATTTTATTTTTATACCAAGGCTACGGTGACATTTTCTGCTATAATTCACCTGTGGGTGCTGAATGAGCAGCTTGTTACAAGAACCCAGTAGCTGCAGTGTAGTGCCATGGATTCATGGTAACTGGGTACAGAAATCCCAACTTACGTTACCGTTCCACAAGTGTAACTCTTATAATCACATTCTCGATTAAAATACTTGTTCTCATGAATTTGGAATTATCTCCAATCATGAATATTTTTCCCATATTTTTTTTGTTTTCTGGAAATATTCCTCAGCTAATTTGCAGGAATTTGTTGGAGATGTTGAACAACAGACCTGAGCATGGTGCACGCAGAATCTTTAGACCCAAAATGACTAATCTCGGCATCTGAATAACAAAACATTTCCGTCCTTGATCCCAGCCCTCTGGTTTTCAGAGCAACTTTTTTTGATCAGCACAAACCCTTCTCTTCCCAAATACAAGGCCTCTCATTTTAAATTAACCTCCTTATTAACTTTTAAGAGTAAATGAGAAATGCTCAGCTGTCCCTGGGTTCCCACAATTGAACATACAATAAAAGACCACCTACGTTCTTATGCCATACTTCATTTTTTTTAATCCTCTTTCATTTTTATGACACAAACCTGGCAATCAGGTATTAGTGCCACTGTTGAGCTTTACAGAGGATAAAATGCCAGATGATAAACCCCCCCCGATTATTGCAACACAGACACCCCTGACCTCCCAGAGGGTTCACTGTTCTCACCGTGCTAACAAGGAGCACGTCTAGAGATGTCTCTTGTTTTGATCACTTGGTTTTAAAAGGGGAGGAAAAAAGATGACCTCAAAAATTCTAACAAGTTCATGACACATACGTGTCTTTGAAGGCACTAATTATCTGATATTGAAATCAGAGCCCCTCAAAACAAGAGGCAACACAAACCCCAACGACTCAAAGCAGCTTTGTTCTGGGGCTGTTGCTCACGAAACAACCAACTGCATCCCCACCCCAGCTGCTTCCAACCAACAAATGACCATGGGCAAAACAAATTCTGATGTGTGGAAGCCCAGCTGAAGCTGACACTTCCCCGGTTTAGTTGCAGAAAATCTCCTCCTCTGAAGGACACGAGGTGAGTTCAGGAGAACAAAAGCCCTGCTTAGCAATGGTGTGTTCCTGATAAACTGGGGGAACTGGAGACTTTGGCACAGGCTGGGAAGTTCAGACCTGATGGAGGAGCCAGTTCCCACGCAGAGCTGGAGGAGGGAGTCCGGGACACAGATTAAGTACTAAAATCAACCTGCACTGAGCCAGCTGTGAGGCTGATCTGTCACCCTACTGCATGTAGTTGAAGGAAATTGATGGCACGGGTCTGTACTGGGGTCATGCAGGCAGAGGTGCGGATGGGAACAGGAACATTTGAGGTTTCTGTGCAGAGCTGGGTAACGGCTATTGAACCAGACCCCACTCACCTGCTGCGCCGTGAGCACATGGAACCACATCTCCCACCTCCAGCAGCTTGGCCTTTTGCCTGTATGGGTACAGAGCGAGGAGTGATTGATTCCCCACTAAATACTCGTAGAAAGACTAGTGACAGGGAGTCAAGATACCTGGGCCTGGCACTGCCTTTAGGCAAACCCTCCACCGACAGTGGCCCCGTTCCTGGGGAAGGTTTTACTCGTTTTCATAATTCAGAGACCTGGAGACATCAGAACAAGCAGTCGAGCTGACGCTCGAATTGAGGATGCTCAACACATGCTGCAGTTCACCATTTGCGCTCTCATGGCTCAGTGCTACCTGAAGGACCAGCACCTCAGACAGGACTGCAGCATCACTGCGCAACACAGAGCTCGAAGGCTTCCAGCGAGAGACAAATATCCTGATATTTAAGCTGCATTTTTACCTTGAAAAGCAATTTGAAAACCCACAGAACGATTCTGAAAAGCCTCACTGAAACCACATGTACTGAGTTTGCAAGAAAGAGGCTTTTACTCACCTGCCAGCCCCGAGGTTCGGGTCAGATGAATTTCCTTTCACTTCATCATCATCATCGCTTAAAAATGTTCTACAAGACCAACTGGGTCTCACATATACTTGCAGGAACTCTTATGGTTTTCAGAGCATGCAGGCTGTGGCGTGTATGAAACCTGATGAGCTCTCAGTGGGTTTAGCTGAGAACGTTCATTTGTGGTCCAAGAACTTGAAGCAGAGCTGGTACCCAGAGCCCAAGTGCTGTAGGTACGAGCAGGGGTGCTGTACTGCTGTGGTGGGCGGCCTCTCTTCTCAAATTTAAGGATATTGGAAGAGATCAAAGAGAAAAAGCCTTTAAAGCTTTCTCCAAAAGCTTGGGCAGGAACAATTCTGGCTTTGAAACCAGGGACTTTACCTAATGCTTCCTGCTGTCTCTTTTTACATGTTATGGGTTAATATTTTGGTGTGGATTGCTCTCGGTAGTGCGTAGCTCTCAATTAACCTAGGGACTAATTTAAAAAAAAAGTATTTGTTTCCAAGTAGACATTAAAAACTTCATAAGAAAGTAACAAATATACAAGAAAGGGAAGAGAACTAAAAGGCTTTGGTTAGGAAATTAAAGTTGTTTGCCATGGCTTGATGGCTTAATCAGTCGATCAATATTGTTCACAGGGCAGGCAGGGAGGGAGCCATGAGCTGTGATGAAAAATGCATGAAGGGACAAGGGAGACCTGGGAGCAGAAAATTAAAAAGTCAGCCTGTTACATTTGTCCAATATTGGCAGAGAAATTAAAGTGGTTTGGGGAGGGGTGCTGGGAGGGAAGAGGGGAGCTGGCTGCAATACATGCTGCATGTCTGCTGTGGGTTCCCTTAACGAGAGCAACTTTCACATTAATTAAGTTGCTTTCTTAGCAAAAAGATGGATTTTGTAACCTTTAGCCCTTGCAAGTGCCACAAGCACAGTAGGTGGGGTTTGCACATAGGAAAATAAAATGGGATTTGTTCAGGAGAGAAGAGTGTGTGTTCTGACGAGGGCAAGTGATGACACTGACCAGGGCGAGGCCACGCGCTTCCGCAGAACCAGGTGAGGTGAAGGTACCACTGCACTATAAACAGCGATGCTGGAACGATGCAGCTCTAGAACACAGACAACCTGAGCCACTGAAAGCAGCGCTGTTGTTTCTGCATGTAAATGAGTTTCCTTTACTCTCTCGCTCTGTTAATTTGGCTGCTACTGGCTCTGCAGCAGTGCTTGCCTTGCAGAAATGAGTATCAGGAGCGAGGCAGTTCCAGAAGATGCTCTCAAATAGGTGAGAGCCAACTGCTCTTCAGGGATCGTGGTCCTTGCTGTTTGCCTTCAAAATCTGAGCTGTTTTAAAAGCTGCAACAAACTCCAATGATAAAGCAAAGTCACTCATCCTGCAATTAAACTTCTTTTTGTCTCCCGTTCCTTTTAACTAAGGGTAGAAAAGAAAAATAATACCAGTCAGCAAGCTACAAAGCTGAGGAAGAACATGAAAATGCTGTATTGTGAGAACAGCTTTTTAGTTAGAAGCAATCTTCCAGTTTCTATTCTTCATGTTCAAAACTTGCAGTGACTTTCTGCTCTAGCTTAGAAATCCACATCTCGGTGATAACAGGGCACTGGCCACCCAGCATTCACATTTCCCGTACAATAAGCAGAGAGAAGCACACACTGTATCCAAACTGCCAAAATTCACGAGCTTTAGAAGAATTTAGACAGCTGAATTCCACTCCCCAAAATGGAAATATTCCAGCCTGTTGCACTACGGGCTGGCAGGGACAGAAACCACTGCTTTTCCCAGGGCCTCTGAAGGGGAGAAGATTCCTCTTGCTGCGGTTCTCTGGGGGAAGGAACGTGACACGCAGGTTGCGTTGTGTTTCTGTAAGACAATTATTTTTGTATTGAGGTACCTACAGTGAGTTTTATGACTCTCCATCAGGCTCGCCAATTACAGGTTTAAAATTTCAGGCTCAATTAACACACAGACTGGCTGATGCTGTTTTCTGCAATTAATTGTCTCCAAGTGCCAAGACATGATTCCACATATGATACTTTTGTGAACTTCAGGATTGGCTTTCTACACCATTATTTAAGTATAAACAGAATGGAGCAGACAGCAGCGCCTAAAGCAGGTTGGATACCACATTATGACCTTTTTATTAACAAAAAATAAAATGCTTACGCTATCAGAAGCCCAGGCCCTCTAATTAGTACAGTAACGGGATGCTTATTTACAAGGCTCTCTCTCATCTAAGATGCACACATTGTTCTGCCTTGGGTGATCTTTGTACTGAGAAGGCTACTTGGGTCAAATAATAGCATGACCAGTTTGTATTAGATAATTCAGCTGCAGCCAGATATGAAATCGCCATTATCCCACTGCTATGGCCATGGTTCTGTTTGGTGATTGGGAGGGAAATAAATAAATAAATAAATAAATATACATATAAAATCTCGCTTGCCAAAATCCTCAAACAAACATACGCCCATTCTTCATACACAATGCTGTGCCCCCAAAGGAAGTCATAAACATGGATCTTCTTTCAAGTTTCTCTCTCTTTTATACAAGCAAGCCTTGCACAGATTTCTATACCTTGAAAGCTGAAGTTCCCACATCACACGCTGTCCCCGCAGGAAGGAGCTGCTGCCTTTGGGAGCTTTTATGTTACCAGCAAACACAATTAATTCAGTACCACACAAGTACAGGGCGATACTCAAGTTTCTTCATTTTTTCAGTTTCCACAGCTATGAAACTCTGTTTCACATACATTTTGTAGGCTCAAATCAAAGAAGTGTTTTAAAAACCACTGAACACTTTATTTCAGTCAGCTGCAAAAAGTGTCCCCTCTGCCCTGTTATTTTTATTAAATGTGAGTAACGTCAGTCAACATTTCTTGCTGCAAACCAAACCAAACCTTGCCACCACCAAAGCCTCTGAGAGGGGCATCTTTTCTTTCTGCAACAAAAGCTTTTCACACAGGCAGAAGTAACCGCAAAAATTAAGTCTGCAGCACTATACCTTAAAGTCAATTTATCTGAACATTAACCGAGCGACAAAGCTCCTCCAGACCTTCCCTCAGCAGCTCCCAAAAGCAAGCTTATTACTGAAGCTTGGAAAGAAAACAAGGATGCACCAGCAGGAATGACAGTTGAATTAATCAAACCGGTTATCAGGAGTTGACAGTTGAAATGTACCATCCTCAAGAAAATACTAAAGATGACACTTAACCCGCTACAGCCCCAGGCCAGTGAGCATTCAGCTGGGACAGGACCAGGGACCTTCCCAATCTTTGGGTGAAGGATAAATGGCTGGAGCTCGTAGAAGCTGAACACTCCCAACCATTCCAAGTGCAGTGATCACTGGCAGGGTTCTCACTCTTTGCTGGTGTGTTGAACGTAAATTTTAAATCATTTAGGAAACGTGCTGTATGTGTCTGTACTGCAGGAGCTGTGCTTCAGGCCTGAATTATTTTACTACTTTCAATCCCAAAACATGATGAATTATACACACTGTCACGACTCATCACACATTTTCTAACCACTTAATACATGCAGATTTTGCTAACATTTTTCATTACAATTTTAGTAAAGGGAAACATCTGTTTCCCCCGCCTTAGAAAGTACATTGCATCTTCCAAGCTGCCACATGCCTCTGAAATTCCATGTTTAATCAATGCCATAATCTCTTCCAGAAAAAGACCAGCACTCGGATAAGTAGCCTTGCAAACAACAACCCCCCCCATCACATCAGCATGCATGTTTAAATGTTTCCAGCTTTTCTAAAGAAAAGAGCAGTGTTGATCCATACCAAACCCAAGGATTTTGTTGATCAAATAATGAAACAGCACAAATTCTGGAATACAAAATTTATTTTAAGCTTATAAAAGTCTTTGACATTGCAAATTATGTCACAAAACACAAACTGTACACAGATATTTTAATTAAGGTTTAGAATAATGATTATTACTGTCACATCTCCCTAGACACATCATTTCAGCTCAGAAGCATCGAGCAATCACTCACAGCTTCTTACCACCTTCAAAATACATCAGTCTCACATGCACCTGGCAGACTGCTGGCTTTTAAACAGTCAAATGTATTAGTGCAACCTCACTACTTAGTACAGGATGAAAGGTTCAGGAATGGAACCACCTATTAAACCATCAGCTCTCTTCCACGCCCGACACATTGTTCACTCCTTGCGTATCAACGACTGGGCTACTACTGCCTGCAAGTGTCATGAAAAGCTTCGAGTGTTCGGAAATCCCTCCACGTGGGCGGCAGGCCATCCTGCAGAAACTTTCCGCAGCGCTGGCATGGAGCCTGGAACAGCTTTATGTAACTTCTTAACCAGGTCTAAAAGGAAAAGGGAGAGAAATTAAGAAAACTGGAGATGGATGTTCCCCTTTGTCATCATTCTTGTCAAACAGTGATAGCAAGGACAGAGAACGTACTTTGGCGAGGCCCCACTGAGGCATACAGTGATTTTATAAACAGAAACATGCCAAAGATTACAAGGTCACTGTATAGCTGAATTCCCACTTTATTAATCATCTTTTGCTTTTTTAGTCACTTAAGCAAATCTGTTAATAGAAATTCATGCACTCTGAGCAGGAGGTATTTGCAGCTAGAGAATCACAGCGGAAGGCAAGTATTGTAACGCTCCTCATGTTTTTACTGGAATGTAATTGTTCTTGACGGGTACCTTCTTCAACTGAATATTGGTTTGTCTCTTCCTATGACCATCTATCACACCCCTGCTTGCAATCATACTGCAATGGTCTGAACTCTTCATAGCTGAAGATATAAGAGCTTTCATAGCAAGCTAACTAACTTCCTCTCTAATGCGATTTTAAGATCGATATTCATTGGTCATAAAAATACTGTACCATTTTAAACCTGATTACACTGATAAATAGATATATAAAAGGCTAGTGCTGAGCAACACAAAGTTCAGGTGTTTCTAACTGAAGTTCCTGCCTCTCAAGTGGATTGTTCCCATCGCCGTACCTAGCAATGAGCATTACATAACTCAATTCCCAGCTCAAGGAGATACACAACTAAAAACCACCTAGACCAGCAGACTTACACTGTGAAGGATGCACATGAATCTTGTCATTTAAAGTCCTATTGAATTACATCAATAAGAGAAAATTGTTCTCTGAAGAAGAGGTCAGCTGAGTTTATTGAAACAAATCCTTCCATCTTCATCAGAGCCTTCTCTATAGCAACCGAACCTTCGGCCGTCAATAACTCATCCTGAAGAACGAGATCTTCTCTGGGTTTAGCAGTAAATATGGGGACAAGGGCAGCAGAACACTACAAGTAAATTGCTGTTATTTACTTCAGCTTGGATGGGCTTTGCTTGCACTACAGAGAAATCGAATTTTCTGAACCATAATACAAAAATAGGTAAATGAAGTTAAATTATGCACTCGAGACAACTGTTGAAAGGAAAAAAAAAAACAGTTCTTCATTCCCGTCAGAAAATTAGGGCTTCACTACAACCTGTCATGTGGATTGCACAGCTGACATGTGAAAGGACCAACATATTGACACTTCTGGTGTACAACTGGTTTTGCTTTGTTAAAAGTTTTAGTAGGGTTTTATCAAATCAATATGGCAGGTCCATGGCTCAAACAAAAGTGCTACCCATTCTATTAAACATTAATTTTCAGACACATGTTGGAACATGGATTTGACCAGTAAGAGTTGCTTTCACCTTTCAAAACCTATGATTTTAAGATGCACTCCAAGAGAAAAGACCTTTGCAAATCTCTCACCTTAGTGGCCTTTTTATTAAATAAAAAACCAGCACAGCAGGTAAGGGAGTCTGACTGATCTGAAATTACACAGTGGAAATTAAAAGACATAAAAGACCCAATGCTACTGTACACACCTAAAGATTGCGAACAGCAAAATTAGATGTCTGTTTTTAAAAGTTTCAGTTACTTTGCTCCAGGTGAAGGGGTGTCATAATGGAAGTTAAGTGAAGGAGAAAGTCTGAAGAGCAGAGAAAATACTTCCAAAAGCCTCCTTTGGGAGACTGCAGCAGAGAGAACAGCAAGAGTCCCCACTGCCCAAATTCATCTTGGTAGAAGGAATTCTGAATCATAAACCTGTGTTCTCACCCTCTGATTAATAGGGATGCTTATATATGATTATTTCACAAATAAAACTCTAAATACAAGCAGAATTAAAGGTGGTAAATCTGCATATAAAGGTAAAACAGCATTTGATTAATTTTATTCAGTAAGAGAACAGCAGAATACTTCAGTAAGCACTTCCTCGATTCCCAAAACCACCTGCTGTTGTGCTGGGCAAGTACATGCAATTCCTTAAAAGCAAAGGTGGGGCCGAAAGTGGATACAGCAAAATGGACTGTTTCTGATCACATTCCTCCCTCTCACCATTCTCCTGATAACTCTCATCATTTCCCATACAGGGCACGCTGACAAGCAAGCTGCCTCGGCTGGAACACACTACCTGGGAGTTTCCTCTAACTGAGGACCTTCCAGTGGAGCAGACTTCCTACATACAGGACTCCATTCCTTGTATGGTATGAAGAGTGTGAAAGGGCTGGATCATAGCAAATATTTTGGTTGAGAGAGTTTTTCCTGCTGTTTTTAGAGATGACCCAGAGTAGCTTTGCAAATAGGAATCATCAAGCAAATACTGAGACCTGTGAGAGAAGAACTGTACACAGCTCAGTCTTCCAACACCAATTATCCCAGGGTAATAAGAATGAGCTCTTCATCTTTGTCCAGGTATAAGATACAAAAAGTTAGTGTCATTCTCTACTGTCTAGCTTTTTTAAATAGGGGAAATTACAACTGCACCAGAACTGCCCAATGTCAATCACTAAGCTGAAACCTATCTGGAAAAGTGTATTTTCCAATACACTTACCATGAAAGATCTGACCACCACATCTGGCATTTGAGGCAGTTGGTAGTGCAATAGAGCGGTGGTTGCATGATCTGTCACCTGTATCAGACAAAAGGAGAAAATATGCTTATTCACTCTGTATTTCAGACTAAGTAGTGTTAATCTGCAGGAAAACTATAAATTCCATGGGAAAGTATCAAACCAAGGGTTACATGAGTGTGAAGACATTGTCAAAGTAACTTTGGGTAGTTTTTTGACAGCTAACTTCCATTCCCTCTGTCAACTTCATACAAGAATCAGCTGAAGCAATCTTGATAAATAACTTTGCATGCATACAGTAAAACCAAACACACCTTTGGGAGTTCATAAACATGATAAAAGCTCATAGTGTTGGTAAAAGAATCCAGACCGGTAGCTAATGAGAGCCCAGTGATGAGGAAGGTGTACAGCTCCGTGCTACATGGAACAATATTAAACTAATATACTTTGCTTCCCTCTTTGGACTAACAACCCAGATGTAAAAAAGAAAAAAATAATCTTCTGCACCATATAAAATAAAAACATTCATAGTAAAGGATGTGCCTAACTTTCAAATGTCTACGACAGCATAAGAGCAGAATCCATGCTTCTGTGATTGAAATCCCATATATTCTGTGAAATCATAAACAAGCAAAGTCATTAAACAAATCACGTCAGAGAAAAGCACTTTGGTTTTCCCCTTTAAATTTTCCCATTTTTTCTTTGGTCATCTTATTTAGAGAATATATTCCTTTAAACTTTGCTGATTTGCTCAAGAAAAGAAAAAACGTTGTCAATAACACAGCTAAATTAAATAGTTCTGACAGACTAACTTACATGAACAGAGGTTAAGATTTCAAAAAGAAAAACAAAAACCCCAAAGCTTTGGTTTTGGTCTTGGTCTGTTTTAGTGAAAAAAAAAAACCAAAACCACACACACACAAAAAAACCCAAAACAAAACCAAAAAAACCCCCAAAAACCCAAACCTAAACCAAAATAAAAAAACACCCCTCCCAATAGGATAAAATACCCTGAATTGAAACTGCATTTTTATAGAAAAATGAATACATGCTCTTAATTTTTTTAATAGAAAACCTTAAAAATATTTAACTCTGTAGTCATATTTCAAGCTGCTTACACTGAATAAACAGGAATCGAGCTCTCTGTTTCATTTCCTCTGAAACCAGGAATCACTTAACATGGTTATGGTTTCTAAATACTTGGATTAGTAAAAGATTTTTGATAGAAAGCTTTTTAATTTCCCAGACAGAGCCATAACTATATCTTACATCTGGGAATTACAGCTAGACAGAATACATATAAAATGTATATTTATAATAACAAGAATAATAAACCAAAAAAACCAAAGAAAACCAACCAATGCTTTGATAGATTTTTTTTTTTAATCACTACCATTTTTAAATGATTCTGGAAGGGGGCAGTCAGTTTCTGACAGCTGTGATACAATTCACAAACTGTATTCAGCCTGTCAGCTTCCCAAGTTATTAGCACAGCCAACAGCTTGCTGCTTCTCAGAAGTTCTAGTCTTAATGCCAGAATTCTTGGCAAAATTCTTTGGGCTGGACTATTAAAGAACTCAAGACAAACCATGAGAACTCTTTTGCATCTTGTAACTTACAAATCTATTAATGGTCCTCATCAGTAATATCAAAGCATCCTACAAACTACGTGATTGTCTAGTTAGTGATTAAATTGTATTTTCTAGTTTTAACATGGAGAAGTAGTGCTCTTTTCAGGGCTTGTCTATATACTATAGTAAATTTTGAGTAAGATAAAGTGTGAACCAAAATTACAATTGCTATTCCCAGCCAGCCCCACATGTTCCTAATTTGTATTTAGTCTAATTCAGCAATGTGAATTGTGCTGAAGCACTCAAACTTTCACTGCAGAAAGAGGCTCATGCTTGAAGCTATTTAGAGAGGTGAATTTGTAAAATATACATTCCTGAATAAATCCATGTATAGACAGGCTTTCATTCACACCACACAGGCATCCTCCACAGAACACTACATCAAACCAGTCTGTCCTCCACTGAATCCAGTCTTAAGTTATACTGTAACTTCAGAAACGGATTCCGCTCCCCACCAGTTCGTGCACAACCAGCTCCAAAGACAGCTCCATTCAGTGTGAATAAGGACATGTGATTCTGACATTTGGAAGGGAAAACTTTTGGGACTGTGCACATTCTGGTGAGTTTGCAAAACCAGTCACAAAATGGACCTCAGCCTGTTTAAGCCATTTATATGTTACTGTGTAAAAAAAAAAAAAAAAAAAAAAATTAGAAATAATGTGATTAACAGTGCATTAATAGCACAGCAGAAATCAAATCAGTAATTTATTTTCAACACATCTCACGTAGCATTCAGAAGTGACTGTAATCCAAGCTCCACGAGCTATGTGAATTTTTTTCTTTTAAGACGGTGCTTTTATAGGATAGTACCAGACATGTCAAAGAATCGAAAGTTCTGAAGATATTTATGAGCAGCCGCTCTCCTTCTGCTGTATTTCTACTTCTAACAAACTGTATTCTTTTTTCCTGAACAACAAAGTTGTTTTCTCTTCCATTGAAGAAAGTTATTTAAAAAAAATACTGCTATTAACAAATTTAAATTGACTGGCCACTTTGGCAAAGTTGCACATATGCTGTTCCTATTGTAATGTAAAGCTAATGAGATTCCACAGGGAGATAAAAGCCATCCCAGCATTGCTAGAACACTAATAATGTTTTCTGAACAAAAAGGAGGTGATTTCTACCATAAGCAAGTGCTGATAAAGTGTTTCTAAAAAAGATCAAAGTGGGTACCAAATCTGGGGATGAGGAGTAGGGGAACGACCTCCCTCTCCAACCCAGAAAAAAAACATGTTGCCAAACACAAAAGAGCTGGGCAAGTGAAAAACAGACCGGTGCATGGGAGTGAAAGAAGAATTAAACCCCCAAAGATAACAGAGATGATGAGAGAAAGCACAAGCTGTCCAAGATTAAAAAAGAAGGAAAAAAAAAAAAAAAGAAAAAAGATGAGGAAAAAGAAAAGAAGATCAATACCCAGCTTTACTAATGGCAATACGATTTCACACCAAAGCAAAGCAAAACAAACTGCATATGCACCAGCTCACTTAAGGGACACACTTTTTCTTCCAGCCAAGTTGGAATCACAAACTAATTTATTCTGGGTATAGGACAACTTTTTGTACATTTCAGGGTTTTATTTTATTAACTTCACTTTCATTGCTCTACCTTACCTACTGCTATCGAAGTTATCTGTCACTTTCTAATTTCTCTACCTTTTTTTATATGGGAACGTACTCAGAAGAGCACACATTGATTGGGACAGCTGTTCCTCTGGACCTTGAAATAGATTTTCAAGAGATCTTGCAGAAAAGTTCAATATTTCACAATTCATACATTGAAAAACACTTGGAATTTTTGTCTGAAAAAAGGGTAAGACAAGGCAATCTCCTGAAGTACAATTTTGCTAAATAAAACAGCTATTAACTAAGCACTTTGAGACAGAGGAAAAGACACTTCAGATACATGGAAAAAAATTCTAGCAGAGAGACTCAATCTGAGAAAGAAAACTTCCCTTCTTCTTAATAGTTAATTATGTCTCACTTAAGATTCCCCCTCCTTTTTGCTCCCAAATTCAAGTTGACTATAACCATGTATCTCTGAAATGCATCTCTGCTCCTTTGTCTGGGGCACTGCATACATCAGGAATACAAAACAGACTTATACTGGATCCAACCTAATTTTTATTGTGACTTTGTGCAAATTATATCCTACATACTTGTCACTTTTGGCAGACAACCAGGCCCCAGCAAGTGAGCAGGACTGTCTGGGTACCGGCCTGATGTGAGAAACTACCTGCTGAGCCCGTGCTGCTGCTCTGCTCTGCGGCACAACGAGGAGACAGGGACTCCTGACTTGCCTCTCGCAGTCGACTGCTCAGCTTGTCCGCTCGGTAAAGCTATAAATAGCTCATGAGACCAACATCCAGCAATGAGCAGAAAACAAAATCCCTGCTATTTGTTTCAACAGAACTAACAGCAGTCATTTCTAGAGCATTGCTTTACCCATTTGATAGTACTGCTCTGCTGAAATGTGCTTTCCGAAAGTGACACATTCAAAAAATGGCATTATTGGGCCTTGATGACACTTGTTAGCCACAGAACATTCCCAAAGCTGAAAATTCACTTAAAAAAAAAAAAAAGAAAAGAAAAAAAAAAGAAAAAAGCATTCTCCAATTCCCAGGCTAAACAAGTGCTTCCTCTAACTGGAATAAGAAGCACAAAAGCAAAGACTTAAGGTACAGCTTTGCTCCATCATAGACTCAGTATGTTCCATAGATGTATGAAGCTATACCTGGCATAAAAACTAAACATAAAAATCTAAACATCACACAACTAAATTATAGAAGCTGTCTCTCTCCTAGTATTTTCTCTCATTGCCTGTAAACATGCTTTTCAAAAGTCAGTGCAAAACTTCCTTTAAGAGTCAGAGCTTTCACTGCCGCTTACTTACTGGTGTATTCCCTCCAGTACAGCACTGACAGCTCCATCTAATACAATGGCATTCTCCAAATCCCCTGGAAGCTTTTTAATTTATTTTTTTTAAATCCTGCTAAGTTCATGGCCCTACAGTTGTCTGTAGCTATAAGTTCTGGAGGATGATTATAATACTAAAAGAAGAAAAAAAAATAAAAGAGGAAGTTATTTTATTAGTGTTTAGACTTTTTACAGTGTGGAAAACTGCAAGAGTGCTTTTGTTCATTTCCAAGGATTCCCATTATTCAGTCTTCTCTCCAGGAACACATCTGAGTCTCTCTGCAGGGAATCTGGTGCACAGAACCCGGCGCCCGAAAGGCGCTTGGAGGTGCCTCTGGTGAACAGGCACTGATGAACACACAAATCCTTTACACACCTTTCCCCACTCCCAGTTCAGTAAAGCACTACCAGACATTTCTGAAGTGCAGGATTTATCACGTGTTTTCAATGCTCATGGAGTGTTTAAGTTTTTATTTCTCTTGTTCTGCTTATTTGGACTGGGTCATAAAGATTTTATGTCACCTAAGCAGGTCTTTGAACAGAGCCATGTACTGATCACGCACTGGAGCAATCATGCAGGTGACCCTGGAACATTCCATCTCCTCTCCTTGAACAGACATCATCAATAGCCCAATATTTGTCTCATGCATGCATTCATCCTGTATGTGATTTTATTCCGAGATTATTGACAAGAATACATCTTCATACATTACAATACTTATGTGCCCTTGTAGTGGTGAAAATTGTGCTCACACTTCCATCGCTTTGGGGTCACGAAACTCACAAAGCCAAAACAAAAGCAGCTTGTGGCATGCTAAAATGGATAGACCATTTCAGTGAAAATAAGAATGGGACTGAGATCAGAATGAAATATACAGGTTTAAAGCCTCTGCATATGACTAAACCAGCCAAAGTGATCATAATACAGAGCCAAACCAGCTATGCTGCTCTTAACTGGGCAGTCTGATAAATGATATGGTTAATGTTTGATACCACCTCCAATTTTAATCCACTCATAGCAGTTCCACTATTCTATATTTTTGCCTCTTTTTTGAATGCAAAGCTATGAATATTGCACCATTCTCTACAATACACATTTTTTTAATCCTCTGCACAATGACCTGGAATTATGCAGCTCTCCTGTATACTCTTCTTCCCACTAAGATTTATGCCCTGAAATATTTCCTATTTTCTTCCTCTTTTTTGGGCTAGTGGATCAAGAGATGCAAGGTGTTAAAATAAGGAGGTTTAAGATCAAAACAGTTGCTGCTCCTGCAGTTTAAATGTCAGACCAACGTAGAAGTCTGAAAAACCTTTTCTTTGCTCCTTGTGCTTCTGCCCTTTCAGCCTTCCCTCTCTTATTTCCCAACTCCATTCTTCGAATCTAACCCTGCTGCTGGATTCAATACCTACAAAGCTTATTCACCCCAGGACCAGATTCAAGGAGTCTCCAGGGAACTTAGAAAATGACTGTACACTTTAACAGTAATGGGCCCTCTGGGAGCCATCCCCCATCAAATTATACACACTCGGGTATCCTGCCTAATAAGGAGGAGAGAGAAAAGGCTTGCTGACACAGCCAACGTTTGCAAACAAAAAGTCAGGACAACTTTAGCTTTGTTTGACAGGGTTGGATTGAAGATCAGAGGTCTCTGGTCCTTAACCTAGAAAGTCATGCTGCAACTCTGCGAGAATTTGACAGGCCTGCAGCTACCACAGACAGGTATCTTGCGAGCTCCAGATGTTGTTATATTATCATTGAAGACAAGAGTTGGAGAACTTCGTCCAGCTTTTAAAGAGAAACAGCCCTGCCCTTCAGAGAGATGACTGATTTTGCAGTGTTGAAGGCAGCAGCGCTGAAAGGGCGACCCAGCCTCCTCGATGGGAGCAGTTACGCACCCATATTTTTCCTTCTCAGCACAGCACTTCCACATCGCGTCACTGGTGACTGCCACGAGAAACATGTTTCAGGAAAAT
Source organism: Caprimulgus europaeus (assembly GCA_907165065.1). The sequence goes on along the minus strand of OU015545.1, from coordinate 4,995,710 downwards.
TCAGATGTGCTCTGACACATTTACTGATGATTTTTTTAATGGTATGAAAACATTTGTTCTGAAGATCCTGCAGTACAAATCCAACACTAGTAACAGAGTATAATAGTTTCACTAACACTATTTTTTCTATTTCCTTTATTTTGCTACTGATAAATCACTATTCCTGGGTATTATAAATAGATACAAGTGCAGCTTCAGTGAATAAAAAGAAAACCAAGCCAAACACAGCACCACAGAGAGAAAACTTACTATGCTGAACCACAGCATTTTCTATCATCTAATGGAAAACTTGACTTAGGTCCTCACCTTAGCTTCTTTATCTATCAGCTCAACAGTACAGAATCTATTGATCAGAAAGTAACATCACTTTGCATTTTTATCACATTTTTCATGCAACAATCTGAGAGCACTAAGCAACCAATTCAGCAATAGCTCCTGTGAAGTCAGCAAGTATTACCCCAACCTAAGGGATGTGGAAAACTGATCCAAAGAAAGGTTAAGTTGCCCAAGGTAACACAGTGACAGAGCTGGGGGAAAAAAAATAATAATAATAAAAAAAATCTATGAAACTACTATAAAAAAAAATGCAGACAGCTGTTGAACTGGTTACAGGCAGTCTCTTGCAGTCATTTCTTCGTGTTTTTGGGGGGTTTTTTTGGGGTTATTTTTGGTAAATAGTAATGCATTTAGTATTATTTACAGAGATAGAACTGGAGAACAGGAACCTAATATTCAGGTAACATCACATTATTTTAGAGAATTAGGAAGAGAATAAAGATTTTTATTTATAATGCAGCCACACAGGCAGCAGTAAGAGGGGCATTTCATATTTTCTCACAGACCTCTTCCATTTTTGGTCTGAAGGCCATCACCTGGACCTGAAAAGAAACGCATTCTACATATTTACACTCCCAGTCCTTAACTTGGACTTCTAAGCAAACCCGTACATTTAATCTAATCTGTTACCCTGCACATATCCAATTAAAATTATATAATCAAAACCTTAAGATTCATTATCATTTAGGACAACCAATGGCAATATGACTTAACCCTTCCAAGTTATTCTAAACTAAAACATCCAGGAAGACTGTATTATGCCCAAACAAGTTCACAACTGAACACATACATAGGGAAATTGAGATTATGCACTTAATTACAGAACCTTAAATTTACTAGATTGTAAAAATTACTTTAAAGCATGCTGATAAACAAGTTACTAAGATTTATGCTGTTTTACTTCCTGCTGTATTACCCTACTTGACATGAAGTATTTTTGAGGAGCAACAAAAAAAAAGAAAGAAAGAATATTTAATACACTAATCTCTGGGGTGAAGAATCAACTGCAGCAAAATTTTGCTTTAATGCTAGGCAGAGAGGGAAAGCAACCAGCCTCCCCAAAAGCTGTCTTTTGATCTCTAGCAGTTTAATATCATAGGTCAAATGCCTTCCCTTCTGACTGCATCTGAAATCTTGGAAGGAAGATGCACAAATAGAGCCAATATGCCATACTTTTGACCCCTGTTTTTAAACCCTTTTGAGTACCTGACCCCCAATTTGTTACACAAACTACAAAAGTAGATGAAAGGAAGTGATCACACTACCTGGAGACTCAAGCTCCTTGAACTGTGGCTTGAAGGTAAGGAAACCTGGATCAATCTGAACTTACAGCACTTTGACAAGAGGCCTTGAAAGAGAAACCTTCTCTTTCCTGCCCGGAAAATAACGAGATAAAGATCTTTCCAAAATACACTTTAACCTTCTTAGCAGTTTTGTGCTTATTGCTCCCATTCTCGCATTGGTCTTTTCTTACTTTCTGGAATAGCACTCATTTCAGTAAGTTACTCATTCTGCTTACACCATCATGCAAAGAGAAGCAGGCAAAATAACATGATGGAAAAAAATTCCAAACTCAATTTGGAAAGTGAATTCTACTGATTTATTAAACTCAAGCCCTCAGGAGAGGGGGGCAACCAAAACCAGTGAAAATAACAAAACAAAATCCAAAAGAACAGTCCTTCCTGCCCCAAAAGATTTAAACTCAAAAGTGAGTGCTTGAAGATTCCTCATGAAATTTTAAGGCTACAGTAGTATAATCTCCACTTTCCTATTTATACCATGGACTGGAACTGTGATGGGAAATAAATCCAAATGAAATAACAGCAGAAGTGATCTCCTTTTCTACTCACAGTTTTCCATTATTACAGATTATTGTTTGTTATCTGCAAAATGTGATAACAAAGGAATAAATTCTGAAATCTTTTACAAAAGGGTCTAGATATTTAAAATGAACTCTGCATATCTCCTATATGCATTATGTATAGAGAAATTACGTGAGACTTACCTTCTGAAACACTTGATAGTTGGATTTAGACCATATGTCAAGCTACAGTAGGAAAGAAAAAAAAGGGTTATATATTATCACACATGATTACAGAGAAAGAGAAGCTAAGCAGCTGTTGAAATTAAAAGAGCAGGCAAACAGATCTACGGAGATGTATTTCTCAGTTCACTACTCTGACCCATTGCCTTTACTTTTTGCAATCTAAGAAAGGGAATTAGTGATATAAGATTTCCTTTCTATTGCAAGGAAGAATGAACATAGTTCATCAAAGTTTCAAGCAAAAAACCTGCATATCCAAGACCTGTTGAATTAACACACTCTTTAAAAAAAGCAAAAATCTTCATTTGTACGGGGTTGTGGCTGATCTATGCAAATATTTATTAGCTTCAATCTGTTTCTAAAATGAAGGCATTTTTACTAATTTTATGCTTGTCTTGTGTCTGAATAAGTGATTCACTTACAAATGACACAAAGAACATTTAGCTCAATTAAGCCAAAGCACTAGTCTACTGGGGCTAAATAAAACATCCCTTAGGAAACTGCATTTACATTTGCAGACAAAAAAATCACACTTAAAGAGATTTAAGGTTGTAGATAACTGCACATATCCATGTCTTAAATGTGTGGTCAACTACAGAGAAACTAGAAGAACAAAATTGAAATAAGTTTTATTAACCCCAGAAACTAGAAGGTAAGGCGCTGTCCTTGTTAAACAACCAAATGGCTCACAGGTTAAACAGTTTAAAGGGTGATGAAGGATAGGGGGAAGGATGCTGAACCCAAGTAATTAATTCACATTGCTAAAAATGTTCAGAATGCTAAAAGTTACCATTCTTTTAACAGCAACACTTAAGTGGCCCACTTCTAAATACCAGTACAGAAATTACTCTTAAATCCCCAGTCCTCAGTCCAGACAGGAGACAATGTTAAAGACTTTAAAAATCACTTCAGGATAGATGTTTCTTGGCTTAGTACTGCTGACCTTGCCCTGAGACAAAAGGCAATTGATGTCTCAATGCCTTTTCCAGGTTAGAGGAAGACAGAAGTACCCCGAGGCATGTACCTACAAACCTTTTTACATTTACTAGCTCTTAGGGTGGGATCATGAACCTCTGTGAAGGCCAACACCACATACACTAGAGTCCACAAGCGGCAGTTCAGCCTGGACTTGGACCTGAGCTTGATTAACAGTGTAATAATAGACCTGTGCTTGTCAGGAAGGAAGCATTGCATTTCTGCATTAGAAAAGTCTACATTTGAAAAGAATAAAAAAAGGTATATTTTTATTAAAAAAAAATAATCGTGTAATTTAAGGCTTTCTTTGACTGCAGACAGAGCTGCTATAACTGGATTGTATATATGGTTTTGTTAATATCTTGGGATCAAACTGACTATGTGATCCTCTCTAGTTAAGCTCAAATAAAAATGTCCACTTCAGATGCTGCATTAAGATAAGTCCAACAGGTTCTGCATGTTCATTAGCTGGCACGAAGATTGAAAAGCTGAAAAAGTAATGAATGTCTCTCTTACAGACACGATGTTATCCAAGTTTGGGGTTGTTTTTTTTTTTAAAAAAAAGAAAAGGAAAAGAAAAAAGAAAAAGCTACCAAACCCCCTCCCAAACCACATGCATACATCCTTAATGACTGCCCACCTTTCCCCCTGAAATAGAGGATTAAGGCAGAGGCAGATTAAAGAATGCATCGTTATAGGTCTATTATTCTTCAACTTTTCACTTTCAATCAAGACACACATTTGTAACCAAAAAACTGCTGAAAGCACAATTTCAGGGCATGCTCTGCATGTGAATTAAACTGGGGCTTTTTATCCCAATGCCCCACTCTCCCCACCCACCCCCAGCATAAGTAACAAGAGGCCATTTTCTGAAGGTCGTCTGAACGATTTCAAAGGCGATAACAAATCAGAATGTTCCCTGCATCTAATATCAAACAGGTCCGGTGCCAACACTTATTAGAGAAATCGGATTCAACCCCCCCTTCACCCAAACACACACACATCCAGCTTTGAAGTGGAAAGAATGCAGGGATCAGAAATTACCCGAGAGACAGCTCTGCCTGTCTTTGAAGCTTTCCTTTGATACTACTATTTCTTTTCCTCTCTTACGCTAGAAGGCTAAAAGCTGCCTTTTCTTATTGATATGGGGTAATTAATGAAGCCATAGCATTAACATAACCCAAGTTCCTTAACACGATAATTCAACAGAGACACGTTTCTTTAGTTAAGTCTAATGGATGCAAAAATAGGACTGTGGCTAGGCAGCGATGTTAAGTACCCACACTAAATACGCCCTGTCCAGATGGTTCTTGGCCTCTGCATCCAAAGAAAAGCGGGGTATTACTATGCCAAAAAATCTCAATATGTTTTTATTTTTTATTGGCAGACCAGGGCTACTAATGGCTCAGCTGACAATAAGTCTGCCCTGCAAGGGTGAGCTGCATAGCTTCATTTATTCAGGAATCACAACACCACTAGTAATTAATTATTTTCCATGGTTAAATTCCAGTGCACAGTGAGTATGTCAGAGTTTGAAATCAAGCGTGGCACGGTGCCATCCCTAAAACCACGGGGCTAATTAAAATGCATCAGTATGTGGTAGATGCAATGGGTTAGTATATTAAGCAAGAGACACTGCAGAGTGATCACTGTACAGAACCCATGACATGTCAGAGGCTGCCAGGTCTCACCTATTGTTTTGCAAAATGTCACCAAAAATGTCTAAGTTATGCAGCTGGCAACTTGGCAAAGACATATTCTGCAGGGTTTGTGAATAATTCACAAGAGAAATACATGAAGCACTTAAGAAATGCTATGATTCTTCGTCTGTATAAGCAAAGCTTGAAAATAAAACCCCAGAATGTAGTGTCTTATTTTACCCACTGCAAGCTTGAGCCTCCTAGTTTTTCAGCTTAATTTTTAAAGTATTTAAATCTGTAAGAGAGAGTATCCAATTTAACTAGACTTCAGTTCAGCAGAAACCACATGAAGCTTTCACATAAGTACCTGTCAACCTACACAGCACAATATACAAGCACACAGCAAGCTACAGCAACCTGGATAATGCAATGTCAGCTTTCCTGTGTAACTGCTAGTATGACACCATGCACAGTTCCACAACTATGAGAAATACCCATCTTTGTTTTATTTCTAGACTTGCCTGACTAATGGACAAGACTATCAATGCCTTTGCTGTTTGAACTCACCTATTTCCTTTTTTTTTCCCCAGTAATGCAGAATTTGCTAAAACAGTTGTACCTTCAGAGATAAATTATGACTCCCCTGCTCCACAAGCAAATCACTGTCCTCTCCTGCGCAGAGCTCATTTTTCACTTACTGTCTGTGTGATCATTCAGTCTCCCAATGAAGGCCATTTCTACTTTTGTTGAATACTGCTGAAAATATTTTGTTGCCCCAAACCCCGCTCTAGTTGGAGGAAGTCCTTCGCTGACTTTCTCTTTTTTTACTTAAAGGACCTTCTGACTCGTGCAGATAGGAGGATGACTCAACAGATCTTCATTCAGCTATTTACGCGTAAAGAAGCACAACTTATCCAGTGTCCCTTCTTCAACATGGAATCATAGGCTGATTTGGGTTGGAAGGGACCTTAAAGCTCATCCAGTTCCAGCCCCCCTGCCATGCGCAGGGACATCTTCCACTAGACCAGGTTGCTCAAAGCCTCCTCAAGCCTGGCTTTGAAAACATGGCTCACAGAAATGACACGAGCTTCAAAATTGCCACACTGTATGATACCACCTAGTTAATCTTATTACTGCTGTTTACAAATATTAAATGCTTACCAGGAAGACATAAGCAAACCCCCAAATCAGCAGTTACTGTATAAACTGCTCACTGGAAAAACAATCACCTCCAACTGTGATTCTGAGAGTTCTCCATACGTTTGTTATTTAATAAAGATACTCGCTGATCTTCTCCTTTTTCATACTCTTCTGTGTGTCTTCTAAATGTTAGTGCATTTTTCACCCTATTAGGCTAGAAACTGAGAAGCTAGAATAGTGTGGTGAAACCACACTGGAGTACTTTCCCAGCAGCATCTGTTGTGACAGAGAATGAATTGGAACGGACTATGTTTGCAATTGACTGTAATCGCTCATTCCCAGCAGGCACGATAAGAAAAGCGAATCATTGCAAGAGCACAATCTTATTCTTATTCTCCAATTACCAGTGTAGTTAATTAGTGAAAAAGAGGGAGTTCACTGTTTGTCAATATGTGCTACAGTTGGCAAAACTAGCAAGCTACACATTTATTCAATTTTCCAAGCCCAATTTACTCATGATTTAAGTGGCTGCAATTCCAATTCTACCTAAGTAAAATTAAATGTTCCTATTTATACCTAAAATGCAGACCTTAAAGTCTGCGAAAGCCCTGGGATGGCCCAATGGAATAGCAAACTGCCACGTAAAGGTCACAGGTTCATGCAGCCTGGTGGGAGCAGTCACATAGCCTAGCTTTGGACACAGAAAGCTAAATCAGTAGAAAACAGACTCCCCTGCAGACTGGGTTAAGGCAAGAAAATAAAGCAGGTATCAGCTCCGATGCCCTGGAGAAGCTGAACTGCTCCCCGCTGACAGCAGACAAAGGTTAGAGCCCTGTGCCCACAACTGGCCTTGGTGAGTCCCGCTCTCCCCCTCGCAGCAAATGGTGACAGAGAAAAGGTATCCGGCTCCCAAGAGAGTTAACCTTGAGCTAAACAGAGGCCCAACACCAGATGCCGAGCTTCAGAAAGGAACTCTTACTTAGCTTTTCAGCACATATAGCATTATTATATTTCAAGGGAGCTTCAAAGGAAACTGGATTCATCAGAGAAAATGAGCACACCCAAATGAAGTGTGACACAGGAATCCATCAAGCACTGTCAGCGCTCTTCAGGCAGACTATCATTTCACTTCCAAGCGGAACTTGGGGTGAAGAGGGGCTGGTGCTGTAAGTCTGTATTTATATGCTAATATATTGGGAGGATGGTGCAGCTGCTTCTGTGGCAAAGTGGTATTTAAACCTGTGTATTTGAATAATGCAAATCAAAATCAGACAATTTTAATTTTACTACTTCTTAGGCCAATCCCCCACCCTTCGAGTGAGAATTTCTCACCTGGGAAATACAGCTGTACTATTTCCTTCAGCAGATCAGCTCCTGGCCTTTTCTAGAGAACAGAGCTTCAGACTCAGAGCCGCTGAACTCTGGGTCAGTACACAATGTGCTCTTCTGTGTATTAAAACACAGTTATCACTTCTGAAAGGAAAAAAAGTCTCACCTCATTATAACATGGCCTATGGGTGCCAAGTACTCATCTTGATATAATGAACTTTTTATTTTAATAGGCTTCATAACTAGAAGAGAAAGCTCCAGAGAGAAAATGTGAAACATGGAGGTATTTAGTACTGTTACTGGCAAAGGAGAGTCCTGGTGGATGTCTCTGTAACAGAGATCATTCCACCCTGAAATGAGAAACAAGCTGAGCTGAAGGCCAGCAGCTCCCATTAACATCTTCTGATGCGCTAAAGAGAACCATATGGAGAGTGTGCAGTCTGATGAAATCTGAGGGTTCAAGCAGGGTGAATTGTTCATAAAACAAATAACTTGTGGAAACAGGTAACACTTGCTTTAATAGCTGCTGTTCAGGATGTGTTATTACTGACAAACAAATTATTGACGACTACATACCAATGATTTGCACACTTGTGTTTGTCAAATTGAGCATAAAACTAGCCCAAGATTTCCCAATGCTCTCAGATAAGAGAAATCTGAACCTTGGGCTATTGATGTGCTGGTACACCGAAAAAATGTTGTCTCAGTAGACACTATTAATGAGGCAACTGAGGTCTAAGGTGATAAACTAGAAATTCAAGGGCTTCAGAGCTTAGAAAGAAGTCAGATATTTGGGTATGAAAAAATACAAGCAAAGCATGATAAATTTACACCTAAGCATTTTGCAAAACATCTTTTGACAGTTTTATGTTTCTAGCCTACTCGTGATGGGATGCCTGTTCTGTCATTTAAATGCCAGGTAAAAAGAAAATTTAGTGTTGCTGGATAAACAATAACCTACCTTGCCATCTTCAGTGTAGACATTTTCATTGTACCCTTTTACTATCGTCCGGTCAATGAAGAGGCTCCGCATCACCACTATCACTTTTAACACTTTTCCTAAGGTAACCTGTGAAGAACAGGAGAAGGACAAAAACAAGCTGAAGGAGAGTCGATGGTGTCTGAATTCACAAGACCATCCAAGTTCACAGCTTAAGTTGGTGCAATTCCAGTTTTCAATAGACCAAAATAAAAGATCTAAAAATACTGTGTGTATTATGAGGAAGAGACAAGACTATAAAGTGCAGAACAAACAAACATTCATTTGCAACTGAAAATGTATGAATTCACAGAATTCCCTTGTGTAGACATGACACTGCCAAGCAACTCTCAATTTTATTAACACCACAACTCAATAACTTGTCAAAAACAATGAGCAAATGTGATTATTTTAGATGTATTTGATATTCTCCAATATAAGCCTACTTAGAGAAAAATAACTGAAAGAAGAATCAGCCTCTTTTAATGCTAGCTTTTAAAAGCATGCCATGAGTTCAAGGGAAAACGTTTTAGGTCCAAGAAAAACATAAAATTATTTAAAAGGAAATTACAGCTAAAAAGTAAACATTTTACATTTTCAAAGGTTTTGTTTTATTCTGTGAAAGTGGCAAAGAATAAAACTAGTATAATGGAAAATATATAGGGTCAGTCAGAGTATAACAACAGAAATAAGCCTAAATTATACTATTGACAAAAATACAATATTGAAGGCATTTTAATCTAAAAATCAATTTACATTTCAAAGATGAACTTGTACTTCAATATTGCTAAGATTTGTTTCTAACAATAATTTTTTATTTTTTGCTTTACAGAGATTGTTATTACAGAGTTTTTTCTCACCCACAAAAGCAAAAAACTGGGATAAGAAACAATTAGGTCATTTTAATATTTCCCAACCACTAGCAGCTCATTTTCAACTGCCTGTGTTCCAACATTTCATCCAGTATAGATTAACACATGCGAGAACAATTGTGTTTTTACTGCTAACCTCAGCAGAGAAATCCACTCCCAAAGAAATCACTCAATATGCATCATTATTGATTTGTTACACGTTTTTCCTTTTTAACTCCTGCTAATGACTCCTACCTATCACCTCGTTTCAACACGAGTAACCTCAACCTGATGCTGACTAACTGAGACTTAACAGGCAAATCAAGTCTGAAGTGCCAAGATGCTTTTCTCCCCAAAGAAGAAAGTGGGAAAATCTGGCACAAAAACTCCATCTCAAAGCTGATGCAGGGACCATGCTGGAGGAGGCTAAGGAGGGGAAGTGGTGGTGGGAATGGGGTGATGATACAGAACTTCGCAGAACAGTTACCCAAACTATTGTAAATAATGCTTATTATAATCACTACCTAGCAGGACAGTTACAAATCCTGAAAAGAAATTATGCCAACTCTTTGGCATGGGACATGGAGAAAGCAACTCAAGGAGAGAAGAGTCTAAACAACAGGGAAGACCAAGTTGTCAGTCAGAGGCAGGCCAGGGAAACAGGAAGGGAAAAAAGAGCCAATGATAGACTTCAAGAAGACAGGCTGCTGGGCATAATTTTGCAAGAACACAAGAGAAAAAGCAGGTCAGAAGAAAGGGTAAACTTTTGAAGAAAAAAGTTACAGACTGAAGGAGAGTATCTTGTATCAAGGCCTGAGCCATGCACATACCATGAATAGCTTTTTCCAATTCCTACCTTCTTACAATAAATTGGGATTTTCTGAACATGTAAGGAACTCTACAAATACCCAGACCTAGCTTTATGTACAATATTTTCTATTGCCATTGCCTTTGCATACTTTATTGGATGCTCACTTCCTTCTTCTTCCCTTACACTCTGCATCATGATGCCTCACATTGCTGCCAGGTGGGAAAAAAAAAAGAAAAAAAAAAGAATGAAGTTGATCTGAAGCCTGTGTGGGATGTTCCTGAAAAGCCTCAAAGTGAACAGTGCAACATAACAAGCTGAAAAATGCCATGTATCGCACTCCAGCTTGCTTGAACATACTTATTGCTGGCCTCAAACCACCCCACAGGACTTACCTGCAGAAATGCTTTCAAAATGTTTCTGCATTAGCTCATTGCCTTTTCCCAGGTCATCTGTTTTCATACCCTCTCAATTATTCACTTGACACTTTCAGAATTCATCACAGCTACCGAGACCGCAGCTATCATCCATCGCCCAATACTGAAAAGTCACATTCTGCAGACTGGTTTTGAGGCAGTAGCCTTGATTACCCAACTTGCTTGAATGTCAAAAAAGCAGGGTTACACTGTCTCCCACATGTGTGAGGAGCTGTGTAAAGCCATCCTTAGATGGGAACCCAGGACTGTGAGGTCCCTGAGGAAGGCACTAATTGTTCAATCTCAGCCTACACAATGGTTTGTACAAGGGGGCCCTAACCACAAGTAGAGGCACCCAGGGCATGGTGGAAACACAAATGAATGATAGAACACACTGCAACTTTGGCTGGGTTAGTGCCAGATTGTTTGAATTAGCTCTTACAGTGCTCAGGTACAGGAATGGAACGCTTCCCTGTTCTGTGATGTTCTTGTTTTGACATGGGATTCCTGTAGATTTTATACTGGCTGGAAGAGAGATTGAGACTTTCAGATTACTTTTGCAGGACCATATCATTAGCCAAGTCTGACAGAAGCAGAAATTTTGTAAAACTAAGCATAGCTCAGAAATTATAGTTCATCATTCTAACAGCATTGAAAGAATGAGGCTAGTGGTACAAAGAACGAACAACAGTCTGTCACCAGACTGGAGGATGCTGTTAGATTTGGAAGCCAAAAGTATGCTCCACAGCTATTTTCAGGGTAAAACACATTCTGTATTGTACACAATAAATGGGATACCCTTTATTTTTTCCTCTCATAATCAAGAGTTATAACTATTTCCAGGACTTAAATGTTTTTGTTCACCTCAACCGTTTTTACAAATCATGTTTTTCAGCAAGTTATTTTCTTTCCATGCCTTCTCGCTAACAGAAGTCCATGTTCAGAAAAGATCTAAGTATGGAATATAATTTACACCCATAGTCATACATCTGGGTCCCTACAGATCACCTGAAAGGTGGTAATAAAAAACTAATGGCTCTGGTAAAAAAAAATAATTTCATAGTTCTACTCTGAGCTCCAGTAGCACAGGTCTCTCCTTCTGGAGGTCAGGACTCACCCAGATGGTCCCTATTTAATGGGCACTAAAATGTTCCTGCATTTACACAGATATCAACTGCAAGAAACTTCTGTCATTATACAGAAAAGATACCTTTCAGTTGTGACAAAAAGGCAATAATTTCCTTTCTCAGCTAACTTTTCCTATTAAATTTCAACTACCTCTGTCGATATCCTGTTAAGACAGCACTTGGCTTTTTAATATTTTGCCTGAAGGATATATGCCAACTCGTCCTTGATGTAGAAAATTTTAATTCAAATCAATACATGTACAAGGTCACTTTAAAATTCAATTAATATGAATGAAAAAATATGCCCCACAGTTCTGTGAGCTGAAAATGGAACAGTTGCAAGTTAAATACTTCTGTAGCTTCTGTTTTGGTCTGTATAATAACAATGTACTTTCAACTTCCTTTTAACTAAAGTATGCTAAATTCAGACAGTTAAGTTATTCATAAACCCTCTGCTTCCTAAAATGGCAAGCTCCAGAAGAAGGTAGGACAGGCAGCTGATTGAAATCTGCAATATTATGCAGCTTTTCTGACAAAGATATATAAAATAAAAATCTTGAAATATCCCAGTTTTAAAAATATTTTGTCTATCACCAAGATAATTCTCAAAGAGCATATGACAGACACTGTAGGCCAAGAAAAGGGGAGAGGGAAACAGAATAATCAGTTAGAATGGCTTAGATAATTTCTTGTAAGTCTGCAAAAAAAAGTTCCCACTTGCCATCACTTATGATTGGAAAAGAAATAAGTACCTCTCCAAATAAGTCATAATCAGGGTCAAAATGAGTATCTTAAATGAAAAGGATCAAAATGAATTTACCATGCTAGAATTCTACCTTTAATTTTGTCTCCTCACTGAAACCAATACCACATGAAAAGCTCTTGTATAAGCAATTTTAAAAAATGCCTTAACAAACATTATTTCTTTGAATTTATTTAAAATTTGATTTAGGAAACCGTATGCTGACAACATCAAGCTCCAACACTTTGCAAAAAACTCCCAAAGCTCCAAATTTCCTCTCAGCATCCCAGGGAATTTGCTGCTGATTTGAGCTGCAGATGCTCTGCAATGCAGAGCTAAAAAGATAGAAAACATTATTTTCAGTTAACATGGGTACCTCCCTGCTTGTGGAAAAAGAAGCATAAGTTTGTATGTATTTTTTATTCATCTTTGAAAACCATAAGGAACCATCAAACCAGAGGTGTAACCAAACTGTACATATTTCAAGCAAAAGGCCAGATCCCTGCTCCTTGCCATATAGCCAGCTGTAAGCTTGTCCTCCTACTTGTGTATCTATCTTACTCATCTGTATGCCTGGAAATCATATTTATATATACTGAAAAACAAGGTCTTGCATTAAAAAGAAAGTAAAAAAAAAAAAAAGGAAAAAAAATCCCACCCAGACTTTCAACTAGTTATTTCTTTTCCTAGGTCTAATCTGCTGCTGGTATGAATGCTGTGCTTTCCCTCACATGATCATTATTCTTTAATGATGTCTATTTGTAAATAGCAAGATAAGATGCAATTAAGCCATTAGAGTCTAAATAAACAAACATACTAATTAGGTTCTTTACAAGGATTTCTTTTTTTATGTAAGGGCTGGAATTTACCTTTCATTAGTCTAACCTAATTGCAATAGTGCATGATAAAAAGTCAACATAAATGAAGGACTTGAAATGATTTCACCAGATTAGGGATGAACTGGTGATCCTCTCCCATGCTAACATGGCATATTCTCTTAATAAGGCGGACAAACTGGCACAAAATATTGTTCAAAGGTTAAAAGACAGATTTTGCCAGTGGCCAGTCACACTTAGGGGACTCACCCTAGCCCAGCATTGCTACAGATGATGAAAAGGATTTTGTCTCTTTTTCCATTCTAAAACTACAGCGCATCAATTTTACAGGGATGAAAATGATGTCTGATCTTGCAGAATCCAAATCCACAGGATTATCAACACAGACGTGTGAACCTCTGGGACTGGCCAGCAACTCTGGGTCCCAGGAAGCTAGTGTCTCCAAGAGAGTAAATCCATGAATGAATATTCATCCTATGGACCTAAAATCCGGTGCCCAAGCCACCAAATGCGATTATCAAGTCTACCACAAACCTGCCCACCTCTATCCAGTGCCTACTGGGCACCAAGTTACTGAATGAGCCCCCAGACTGGTAAGGAGGAACACTTACACTGCTGAGCCTTTTGGAGAAAAGAGATTGTTCTGAAACGAACAACATTAAATTGTTTCCAATCAAGTGTGGCATCAGTACTCATTTCAAGCCACTTAGCAAATTTCCTCCAATCCCCAATTCTTCAAGATCTGGTTTCTTGAACAAAAAACAGTTTATTGGTCTTTCTTAAAGGGTAAATAATAAGCTTCAGAATACATTTTTACAACAGAAAATAATAATGATTTTATGTAAAACACTGATAAACTAAAATGAGACACAAGAAATTATTCAGTTTTAGCGAACAGATGTCTAGTCTATTTGCAATTAATATAGCCCACTTCCATACAATCAGACTGCTTAAAATGATTCAAATAAGATTTGAAAGTTGAAATGCAAATATGTCTGATTTTATGGAGAATTAATTAAATTGTATAAAAACGCGTTTAATATTTTTATGAGATCTATTAAAAATCTAGATATCAGTACACATTTCTAAAATTAATTTATCACCAGAAATTTGTAAAATAACATGAAAAGAAGAAATTATGTCTGCCATGAGCCTTGGTTTGGCAGAAACAATTCAATTTTTCAAATTAGTAGTTAGTTATACATCATTATCCTTTATAAATAGATCAAATTACAAAAAACTATTGAATTACCTGTAAAAAGATTTACCCAGTGTTTGTAACTTCCGTAGTAGTGCTTTTACATAGCTTTACAAACACTGGGGAGACAAAATATATTAAATACAAAGTACTTCCCAGAAAAAGACAAGAAAATAAGCTTCTACAGCTGACTAGGACTGGCTGGGTACATGATCCTAAGGAAATCATATTTGTCAACTAAAAAAGTGGAGCTAAAGTTTCCTGTTCTCTAAAATATTTCTGATATTAATGAATGAATGACTTGGACATAGGAATTAAGTGTTTCACACTGAAATAAAATATTCTGAATTTTGATAACCAAAACAAGGTGTGAAACAATCATATAGTAACCACACCATCAAGTTATTTTAGTAGGAAAAAAATAAATAATGTACATCAAAGAATACAAGTAATCATTCAAAAAAAGCACAATTCTAGGTATTTCTCATTAATTAAAAATCAGTTCATGTTTTCTTAACATACGAGATGAGGTTTATCTATTTACAATTCCTGGCATCTGACCAGCAAAATCTCACAAAAACCTTAAGGAGTCCACTGGTTCCTCTGCTGCTGCTGGAAATTAATTTTGCATAACACTGTTATTAAAGCCGATATAATTCTATGTTTAGTCCTTTTTATGCATAGTGTGATTAAAAGATTAATTGAAAAATCACTAGTGAAGACTGGGATTAAACAGCACCTTGAAATGCCATGATAAACTGCTTTTAAAATCAGTTGAGGATTTCACACAGCTCTGAACGGTTTCAATTATTTATGTGTTTGGTCTGTGTAGCATTAATCCAGAGTAATGAGGTACAATTGCTGTGTATAAATCTAAAGAATAAAAAACCCTCCTCCTTGTTGTCTGGAGGATGCAGTAACCTCAAAGGACTAGGAGGCAGCAACCTTTCAAGACATCAAATTTCTGCTCTCAGGAATAGTTTATTTTTATTTTTCTTTAAAGCTCTCAGCTTATGCGAAAGCTGTGTCCTGGTTAGGAAGAACTCAGCTTAACACAAAGGTTACTCGCCAGAAGAGTCAGACCAGCAGGCTCATGTGCCTGATCATTATTCCTCTTGAAACACCGGATGAACCTTAGACTGTGAAAGTCCCACCCCTACAGCTAGGGACACCAATTGATTTCCAGGTGCACATGAAGTTGAACAGTCTGGGGTTGAATCTTCCTATATTAGGTCTTTTTTCCCTAAAGATTATTTATTTGCCAAAGTCTCCAGCTATTCTGAAGCTTAAAAGAATCTCACAGACACCCCCTTCCCCTTCTTCCCCATCTCCTTCCAATCACTTGCACATTCTTAAAATATGTATACTGCTTACCAGCGCCTTTGAAGATGAACACATGTTTTTTCTGGTAAATGGAATGATTATGTTTAAAGATGTTTTAATATAACAACTAGATCGCTGTATCAAAGGCCTTCATAACCAATGGCAGGTATGATATGAACAGTCCAAGGATGAAAATGGTTGAGATTATATAGTTAATTAATTAACTGTGGATAAACAAGATGGTTGTGAATCTGTTTTAAATAAAATAAGCATTAACCAAATCCTTTGGGATGGTGGTAAACCCTGCTGCTGCAAGGGAGCTACTCCAAATCTAACTTGGGATAAGTTCAGAGTGAGAAATCACAAGTACTGAAGAAACCTCCTTTCTTCTGGGGGAGGTGCTCTTCACACTGCCCATCCTGCAGCACATTCCACTGAATGATTTGTGGCTGAAAACAGCAAAAGCTTTTGTAGCAGTTGGGGCCAGATGGAAAGTGCCATATTGGCAACATCAACTAAGACAGATGGGAAAGAACGAAAACCTGACTAAAAGAAAAAACTATAAACCCATCACACAATCACATACAAAAATACTTTAAAAACAATCTTTCTGCTCTCTGATCCAAGGAAAATATGTATACTGCTGGTTCAATATAGGGCTGTTATCCTGTAGTATCAGTAATATCCTTGATTTAGAGGGCAACTTCAACATGGAATTCACTAAGTTACTACTGCTTGTAAAAGGGGCTGTTTTTACAATTATCACCCTTCCTATCCACCTTATTCCTAATCAGTCACATCCAAGTTAATTTATCTAATTTCCTGATTGTGCCTGAACCTTGAAAAAGTCATATATTTTCTGACCTCAAAAAGCAATTAGAAGTGGAAGGCATGAGCTATATGCAAAGAGGGGCTCTAAGAGAATGAAAAGAGTTTCAACGTAAGGAAGTAAAACCAGACATTTTTCTATAGCAAAACAGTAAAATATAAAGTCAACTTTCATCTTACTAGAGGAAAATCACCATCCTCCTGCCAAACTACAGAATCCACCTTCCACGTTGCTGTCTTAGCGTAAAAACTTTAAAGACTTCTCTCACTACAAGCACAACAGCTGCCTGTGGAAATTGATGTGAACAATGGGCTCCTCTGGAATGAAATCTTGCTTGGTCAGGCAGAAATAAGTCAAAGGTATTGGACTTGTTTATCTCTAATCCAGCCTTTACTGCTCATTTACTTCAAAGGCAAATTCTTGACTTCATCATATAACAGAAAGTCACTGACCCAAGAACAATCTGAGGAAATTTAAATCATATTGGTTTCCTCCTTCTTTTCTTCCTCCCACCACTCTTCTCCTCCTTAATTATCACGATTAAGACTCATTCATTGCCAAGATTGCTGAAAACACAGTGAATATTTAAGTTTGCACTCATAATTTTACAGTCATGTTTAACAATAAAAAGTACTAGATCTTTGTTTAAAGGTGAAATTGCTTTTATCATTCATTTGCCTAAGAGCAACAAATGTGACGAATGAAGCACAGTATATGTTCCTGAAAAAACCCCGCTATCTTTAATAACCTGCATTTTAGGAACAGTAATTCAGTCTCTTAAGAAATCTATCTCAAAGGATTAAGTGATCCAACTCACCAGAAGCATGGCAGAGGTTCCGTTTGGCCGGGATAGCTGGATAGACATCTCAGGGAACATCCTATCAATCCGACTGATCACATCATCAACGTACCTACCAAACACACCAAAACAACAGGATTAACGCATACGCGCGCTTTGTCCCAGAGATTATTACTCCTTTTGAACAGCGTCCACAGGACTTTCCTGAATTAATTTCATTTTGATACCTGCATATTCTTCAAGCAGAATTCAAAAAGTTACTGAAGAGAGAAAACCTATCAAAGCCCTGTCTCGCACCCTTCAGCCATTCCTCTGGTCACATTAAAATGCACAGTGTTTGCTGTGGCAGAGTTTACGGTACAGTCTATATCATCTGTGCACTAAGCTGTCCTTTGGTACTATCTGCAGTTCTCCTGAAGTAAACAGAAGGCAGCAGGGGCACTAATATCCTTTTATCATATGCATCTACAAACTTTACAACTTGATCCCAGATCCATGAATTAAATTATCGATAAAACTGTTTTCACGCTTTAAAAAAAAAAAAAAAAAATTTGGTTGTCCCAGTTAGATTAACAGTAAAACTGCTTAAATGAAGGCAAAAAAAAAAACTTGAATTCTTACTCTTCAAAGTTATTAACTTCTAATGTTAGTTGCTAAAAAACCTCTCAAACCAATGAGGTGCTATGCTCCAACAGTTATTTTGCAAAGGATTAAAAATAATCAGAATAAAATAAAATCAAGAAAGTTACCCTTACATGGCTGACAAAGTCCACTTCTAGAAGTAACAAAAGAATGGAATTAGTTATGACAATTTTGCATAAAAATCTTAACCCCAATTTCAGAAAAAAGTTTCCCCATTCACTTGAATGACTAATTAGCAGCTTGCCTGCTGAAAACCAAGTAAAAAAATCCGTAAGTCAGGAACTTCCTTAGCATGGTTAAAGAGGAGACGCTTAAGACAGTGCTTCAGGATGAGCAAGCTACACATCAACACAAAATTGGGGGACTGGACTAGATGATCTTTTGAGGCCCCTTCCAATCCCTAACATTCTGTGATTCTGTAATATGTACCCAATTTTAAACAGTACTGAATCCCATATGAGGTTTTTTAATACAGCATGAGAGTTTATACTGTTTCATAAATGCAATTACTCTGGGCTCCGCAAATAAATTCTGCTATCGGTGGTGTGTAAATAGAGGTGACTGACTGAGAAACAGGCAAGAAGATATTTTGTGTTTCTTGATTAATATGTGGTTAGGAGCTTATAGCCTTGCACACTATGATGCAGTTTTCCAATTTTTCAAGCTTTGGGTAATGAGTTAAACAAAATATGAGGCTGCATAAAACATACTGACACAATCTATATGCATTAAGGAATGAAAATTAAAATAATTTTAAATCATACTAACAACAGTTGGACATGGGCATTTCATCTACTTAAGTTTCTCTGAAAAAAACCCAGAGGACATGTACATTTATGCTTTGAAAATGTGGTCTGGGCTAGTTGGAGGCAATCAATTCAACTCTTTCCTCTTTCTCAGCAACTCTATCAGGACCATCAGTGCAGGGAGGCTTTTCCTTCTCTTCTCAAGTCAAGAGGATGTCAGAGAAAATCTAAGACCAATATGACAAAAGAGCACCAATGTACATATCATTGTTTTGCTCCTTTGCCTTTTTTCAAGTAAGCATCAGGGTTTCCTGAGGACTCATCAGAACAGAAGCATTCTTTAAAGACACAGATATAATTACTAAATTAGCCTGACTACATGGTGGCTTCAAATATAAAACGACAAACAACCTAATCTGAGGCAAAATTCTTCTACAGATATGCCCTTCAGAGTAGACATCTGGTAAAACATCTTGCAAAGGGATGGATATGATAAATCAGATGCAGCAAAGTAATGTAAAAGTGTAACTGGTGACGACTTTAGAGAAAACTGAAGAACATATGATAAAAAAAAGATAAAGTGCACTCCCGAGGCTGTCTGGAAAGAGGGTCAGAGAAAAAGCTGCTGCCTGGAACTTATTTTACAGAACTGAAATACATTAATTTAGTGCCAAAATAAGCAGAGTCACAATTTACACATCTCTGTCCAATCAATTTTAGCTCAAAATTGATAGTTCCTATTTATGTTACAGAACCTCTTATAAAGTCTCAGAGAAGCGTAGCACTTAAGGATGGAGAAAAGTCTAATTTTACTTTGCCAATGAGCACTTCTAACTTTTAACATACCACATCTCAGTTTTCTCCTACTTACAAAAGATATTGGTTGGAACAAGCATTTACAAACCCAGGAGAACTAACGCAAAGCAGGGAAAAGCAAATGGAAATAGATTTGCTCAAACATTTGGCATACCTTAATCTTAAGAAAAAAAAAAATCCTTGAATTCTCAGAATTAAATACAAGTTGAAATTATACGGTAGTAGCTTCCCCTCTTGTCCTAGAACAGGCATTGTTCCACCTACAAAGGGCTGAATAGAGTGTCTAGACAAACTCCCTTCCCATAGCTTCTCTATCATGCAAAGGATGTTCAAAATGTCTGAAGGCAGACTGCAAAGATCATTCCCAGTAATCCCCACATTCAATTGCAGCACCATATTTAAACTCTTTATAGACAGAATTTCATCTTACTTATTCTTCTAGGCTTTAGACAATATATTAACACCTTATAACTGTAACACCCTAAGTTACTGCCATTTTATTCAAAAAAGCTTCAACTAACTTCATCAATACATAACATCAATCAATACATAATCCAGACCCCTATGCATCCTAGTCAGAAAACAACAACAGACTTGACCAACAGGACTTCCGATCATTAAATCATATCAAATACTAAAGTAATTTTGCTAATGTAATTTTACTGTCAGATGGAAGATTTTTAAAGAAGCTTTAATAGCAGGTTTGTACCAACTTCCCTCTCCCATTTTTACTCATCCTGCTCTCCACCATGACATAGATTCGTTATTTTAAGGAGGTTTTAAAATTATATTTTTGACAGAAAAATCTTTCTTTTAAAGATGATAAACAGTATCATTGCGGGGTATGCATCTGAATGGGCTGCAGAACCAACCAGTAAGATCAGACCTGACATCAGATACTCTCCAAGGCTGGCAACACTATTAATTATTCTTTTCACTTTAATGTAGCAGAATACTTTTTTAATGAATGTGCTATATGAATACTGTAAAAGTCAAAAGACAACGATCTACTTCATGAACATTAGCTAAGATTAAAAGTAATTCAGAAAGTTACACTCCAAATGAAGTTTTTATGAACATGCACAAAAATCAACACTAGCATCAAGCAGAGATACTCTTTGAAAACTCTCTCTGCCATTTTGCCAATAAGCACATATATAAATCCTTTAGTCCATATTAGAGGAACACTGTCTAGAACAGACAGAAGACACTTTTGAAGCCAGACAGAAGATACGGTTTACGAGGCACTAATTAGTTATGCAAAATGCTAAACGAGACGTTCCATACTAAAACATCAGGTTGACAAGGTAGAAGTAATTCAGGAACCATTTTTGTAGAGAAAAGGTGTTGTAACACTGCTTTGATTCACACAAAGGCTCCTCAAAAGACAGTAATATAGAAAAGTAATTCATTATAAATGCCTTTCAAATCCACACTGGACAGATGGCTTAGTTCTCTAATGTAACCTCTCTTTTTTTTTAAAAAAAAAAAAAAATTTACTGGATTAGATCCAGTGATCTAATGTTAGTGTGATGTTTAACAGCTTAGACAAGATTTAAATAGCATTTAACCCACACAGTTTTTAACTTGCATGCTGTTCATTTCTTCCACTAGATACAACAATTTAAAAATTAGAATATATAGGTATTAATAAGAATTTTCAGAGGAGGTCTTTCAGAAGAAAGAAAATTTTGCTAAATGACCTTGGAGAGAGAGAAAGAGAGAAATACACATTTGTAATATAAAAGAGCACGGTCTTTCCTATAAACTCAGTGGAAAAAAACACATACGAGATGAAGAAAAACTGTACAATTCTGTTGAATCTGGATTCATGATATTCTGGACAGCAGCAGGGGAAAGCTCTCCACACATTCTCTCACTTACTAGATTACGTGCTCCCAGATTTTCTTCTCTTTTTTTGGCTTTCAGTTACTATTTTCAACTCAGCTAATAATTTTCTTTTCACATGCCTGATATTTCAGAAGGATGGGTTGGCCCTGCAGACTCTTGCTAGCACATGCATTGCTCACCAATAAAGGCATCGGTGCAAAGAGCCTGCCTGCACTCTAATAAGACCTATGGAACAACTGTTTTTTGCAGAAGTAGACCTAATGCATAACTTAAAGCTTTTAGCAGTGGCAGGATTTTAAATATTATAGACAAATCTCTCACAAAGAGATTAGTTTTCAGGCAATCTAATTAGAGAAATATTATATCTTAAAACATACAAGTTAGTCACAGTTCTAGTGTGATTTATTAATCAATGAATTAAAGTTTTCGTTTGATTCAGTTACCTGCTTGAGCAAGTCTCTGCAGGTAGCAAATTCAAGTTGATGGAAGGCTTTTCAGAAGCATCAATTAACAATAGTTAATAAAACAGTGACCTCTGCCAGCTTTTGTGAGATGACACTTCTTGCTTGGATAGGCAATGAAGAGTGTGAAAAGAAATTCAACAACTCTCACACTGAGAAAGTGACTTCAAGTCTCAAAACTAAATTAGACAGCTGGCACAATCACTGACATCTGTAAATCATCCTGGAAGTCTCTGCCTCTTCTCCAAATTCCACAGGTTTTATTGTGTGGTTTGTGAGGTTTTTTTGTTGTTGTTGTTACTTCAGGCTCTTGCTCTTTTCTTCTCTGGAACCTCCATAAAAAAATGCTCGTTTCCTTGACTCCAGTACTAAAATCACTAGCTTGTTTTGATCAACTTCTCCTCCAGTTCTAAGTTTCCTTGCCAGGCTGTCTTGTCTTATAGTTGTTAGCGCTGTTCTCTTGTCCTTTCTGAACAAACTGCTTCAGTGGCTTCCTCTCTCTTCTCACCCAATTTCCAAGGTTCTGTTGGTGGAAGACTCCAGCCAGGCTCCTCCTGGCTTGTCTTGTTTCCTTCTGTTCCCCTCTCATCTGCATACTAACTCAATTCTGCTGCTGCTCCTTCAATGCCTACATTCCTGCTGTGAAATCTTTATTAATGGTATGTTATAAAAGAAAAATGTTACCTTTTTCAAATAACTAATTGACTCCTAACTACCCCGAGGTAAGCTGAGGGCAGAAGGAGCAAACAGGAGTCTCTCGAGTTATACGCAGTTCATCAGTCTTGGGGCTACAACATACAGGAGTGAGTTTCGGCACTGGAGTGTCTTGGTAATACGAATCCACAGGTGTGGGAAGAAGCAAGCCAGAACGTGTGGACTGTAAGGAACAAATGTGCTAAGGTAGCTTGGACAAAAGTCCTAAGGAACAAATTTACTAAGATTCATGCCCAACTCCTCCCCACCCTAGAGTGGAGAAGTGACACAACACATATCTGAAAGATTCAACTCCAAACCCAAAAGAAGGCAGCTTTCCATTTACTCTTGCAAGTCAGCTTGTTTTCAAACTTTGCTAGGGATGCTATTTCGGTCATAGAGGAATTACGTTTTATTATTGAGTGGATGCAAAAGATTAAGTTATGTGCTTAAATAGTCTCAAAGTGTTTACATATAAACACAGGGTGGTCTGCATCAAAAGCATATGCACACATAGCTGTATCAAACACTTAACCATCTGCACTTCTCACTCACAAAAGGCCAACCTGGTACAACACGTAAGGATGCATGTGAAGTTGTCTGGACAGTTCTCTAGAAGCCAAGACAGAGTGTTTAAGGGTTGGATTTACAAAGACATTTAGAAACCTGAGGTTGTGATTCAACAATTTTCAGTCTTCAGCACCAATAGTGACAGAAGGCACTGACACATCCCCTCCTGCATGCTGCAGCGTACAGCCCCCTCAACTGTGCTGTGCCTTACAGCTCACACAACTGATCTGGCATTAAAAAAAAAAATTAAAAAATATTTAGTTTAATTCTAAACCATTTTCATGATTCAGCTCCCCATGTGGCTGCATACACTGTGTGCCAGCATAATTCCTGCTGGGACCACGCATCATGGCCCAGGAATACTGTAGACTGGAGTCATTATTACAACAATAAAATATTAGTTTATGGTAAAATACGTTACTTATACTGTACTGTTCATACAACAAACACAATTCTGAATTCTTCAGTGCTACATAGTGTAAAGCTGCAAGGAATGTCCTCAAAGGTATAAGCTGACAGCAATGTAACAAATACATATAGGTCCTCATGCTGAATGCTTATGAAATGCAAACCTGCCCCTGAATCAAACAGTCTCTGGACACCTGCATATTTAAGTTAAATATGAACACCTTTTTAATGCACTTGAAAACACACATTTTGTCAGGGCATAGTTTGTTTTTTAAGACAGAGCAACAAGACATCTGCTCACAATATTAAATTCCAGCGCACCACCTTAAATAGCCTAACTTTAATAAGGAAAAACTTTAAGTTACAAATAAAGACCTTGCAGTCAAATTCCCATAGATATTTTATTATATTGTTCAAATAGCTTTCTTTGCACTTACGTGGAACACTCTTCAAAATGCCTTTAATTCACAGCAGTAATCAAGAGAGGAATATGAATATTACAATGTGTGAAAGCTGGTTAACAAAATAAGCATGCATCCACTCTACAGTCATCACCAGGACGTTGTCTGAGCCTGTTACTAGTTTGTGCTTCATGGAAAACATCATTAACTTCTTTATACACACCTCGAGGGGAAAACCAGCCCTCCCTAACTATGCAGCATCAGTAGTAATAGAATTTCAGAAGCAATCATTCACAGCATATATGTATTGTTTATATTTCCACTACTTCATGAAACTGGATGTTGCTCCACAGCCCAAGAATAAATGCTAACAACAATAATTTTCAGTGGCTTGGAAGAGAAACAGAATTATTACATCAGCATTTATCTACAAAGATGGTTCCTGAATTAGCTTGTCAAACAATTTGTACCCCACCTGTTAGCCTAAATTTGCACATACACATTTCCATACAGCAGAGCTGTGTCAAAAGTCCTCAGGAGAAACTCAAGAGACTCAGTTGGTCTTTTAAAAATTAAAAAAAAAAGTTTGCACAAACTACACATGGTTCTTCCCCACAGGGTTTCAGAGATGGATAACACTCACCCTCTCCACTACCTGTGGGGTTCAGCAGAGCTCATCTGAGGTGGCCTGGGTCTGCCCTGTATGGGGAAACCACCTCTCCTGCACTCACCAGTCAATCGTGGAGCAAGGGAGAGAAGATTAAGCTGTGACATGCTGATGTTCAGTAAACACCAGACAGTGCTTTGACAAAGGACTCAATAACACATCAAGTTCAGCCCTGCTTCTAGAAAAGGCAGCAGGCTCAGCTGGTTTGCAGTCCACTCGTCCAGCCAGAATCCCAAAGTGGTACTGTCCGCAGATGGGGAAGGTCCCACGGTGTGGACTGGCCACCCGACGGGATCCTGATGCTCCCTTTTATTCCACACTGCCATTCCTGAATTCACCCTTCTCCAGCTAGGTTTCAGTATTTTATTAACATGTTATTTTCAGCTCTGCTATTAAAGAATTACTCCAATAGCAAAGTCATCTCACTTTCTTTCTTTGTGCTTTATTTCTCCCTCAACAGAGCAGAAATTAAAGTACTTCCCTTCTTTTATGAAAAGCAACAGATGGTGCATGATACCTATTATGAATTCTATACCTATCAAAACCAGCAAGATTTTACCTTTGAGTAGAGAGACTGATGAATAGGAAACATACTATGTTTTGCAGTTAGACCCTTTTATTCGGTATGCTTGACTATATAACTAGCACTGCTGGAAGGAAGAGATCTTGGTGATCATTTATGTTAGGCACATTAAGTCCCAGAATTTAGTGAAGGCAACACAAATTCCAGAGGAGGGGAAGAAGGGAGGACTAGGGATATAACCCTCTTGGAAATGACTAACACAGCAAAAGAAGAGAAGAGAGCAGAATATTTCATAAGACAGGTTTGTTTGTATCAGTTAAGTTACCAAAGCCCTGATATTTTCTGCTTTTTAAAAAAGTGTCCCCTGCTTAAATCACATTCTGATGGCATGCAGGCAGTATCGTGGTGTTAACACAGCCTTTAAGTTCGCAATGGCTCAGTACTCTGGAAAGCTGCCTTGCTGGAATTTCTCATCCTTACCATATGTTTCTTTTAACTTTGGCTAAAAACACAATAGCTTATTGCCTCTGCCATGTCTGCATCTAATACAGGCATCAGCATGCGTACCAGAGCTTCATCCTTCACTGTTCACTGCATGGTTACTGACTCTACCATATGCAATGTTTCATGACCTGTTAGAAGCTACTGAGACCTGGTGCTGTCTATTACCTCAGGATCTCTTCTGAACTCTGGTTGTATTTTGCAAGTGGATTTCTAAAGCTTGTAACCATGCTAGCATCTAAGCATACTTGGTAACAACAAGGAGTAAATTAAGCAAGAGAAAAAGCACAACTAGGAAAACCCCATCGTAGACACAAAGGCATTAAAAATACGGCCTCTGTCATTTCATTCAAGTCCTCACAGTGACATATTATTGTATTTCTAATTTCTTCCTTTAGAATTTTGTTATTCTTATAGAACAAGATGTTGGAATACACAGGACTAGGAATTAGAGACTCAAATTTTAGGCCTCACCAAAAGACTTCGAGCAGCCACTCAAATAGAGAATTCACTTCAAGATCTAGTGCTTTATTAAAAATATAAACTATGGTAAACACAGACAAGTCTTAATAGCACTAGTTCTAAGGGTACTTAGAATACTTGATATCAGTCTTCAAGGACACTTAAGAGCAATTTGTTCTTCTGTAATTAAGAGGGAAGTAAAGGTAAAGAAAAAACCCCAAAAAGATTAAATAAATGATTGCTTGTACAGCTCAGTGCAATTTATTACATAAATTTCTACCAAATACCCATTTTAACATCTGTGATCACCTACTTGCTAAGTTTTCTTGAGGGAATTTCATAATTAGTTCTGATTTTTTCTCTTCAGGATTATGCTCTGACCAAGTATTTTGATCTGTCTGCGATATTAGAGATAAAATAATATATCTTAAAACTCAAGAAGTTTATGAAAAGACTCCCTCAAGGTCATCCTTACACCCCAGTACAAAAACTGCATATAACAAGTACAATTAGGCAATTATAAACTCAAGACTTTCCCAGAACAAACATTTTGAAGGGAGAAGCCCTTCAAAATATTATTTTCTAAAAAAATACACTTTCATCACTTCTTCCAACATGACAAGCTGTTCCTTAGGTTGGGATTTTTATAGGGCTCATGGAAATTAATTGCGTGGCTTCCACTGAAAGTCAGTGTGGGGGAGGAGGGCTAATTCCCCTAAGCAAATTCTCTGAAAAAGTTTTCTCTTCAGACACCGCCACTAGCAGAAATAAATAACAGAGTATGTTAAAGGAAAGGGCTTATCATGGCAGTTACTTCTGGGCTTGCCAAATACAGTCCAGGCACCTCAGCAAAGCGACTGCAGAAATTTCTTGCACCTTTTTGGCCATTTTCCCACTCTTGTAATCAGGTTCTTTCTCCTCTGGCATTCCCCCTCACACACAAGGATCAGTGTGCAACCACAGCAGAGATCAGACAGGCTTTATGTTCACTGTGGCTTTTTAAATGCTGGAGTCTGCTTTGCCTGTGTCCCTGCACTGCGTGGAACAGGCAGAGCAGAGTTTAAAGCGCTTCTTAGGGCTGAAACCTGGACTAAAGCCAAAGTAGGACCATGGTAAGCAAATCCAGTTCTGGTCTTCAGTATATGATTGTACCTGCATCGCTTTACATTACCTGCAGAGCTTCTCTAAAAAGCAAAACGTAAACCAACTCTTAGGTCAAATGTGTTCAGCCTATTAAAAAAGTAATAAAATTCTGTTTATGTAAATATACTATGAGAGAAAACTGCCTAAGCAAAAAACCAGATTAAGATCTCCTTCGGTACATACAAACATGACTATTAACACTGCCTAGCTTTATTCCTAGACATGTTTCCATAATTCTGAGTATCCACTTCATGAATATCAAGGTGAAAACTTGTAAGAAGCCAATTCCTTTAAGGAATGTCAAGTTGGTTACCCAAAGTAAAGAAATTCCAAATTGTCAGATAATGTGTAATAGTAAATAAGTACAGATTTTAAAAAATAAAAAAAAAAAAAGGAGAGAAAATTATCTATGTCTTCACAGTCTTTAAATAAAGAAAAATTAAAAAAAGAAAGAAAGGTTGCCCTCTGCAATGTGAATGAGTGACATGAAATAATCCAGCATCGGATGGGACTCCCCATGGTCACAAGTGAGAAAGTGGACTCTGCCAAATGGCATCTCAAAAGTTCTGCTACAGAAGGGATGATAAAAGATTTCTCGCAGACTGTGAAGACAAAACCAGCCCGATCAACCTTTTCTAATCAGCAGCCGAAGTGTCTCGCCTGTCTGTCAATGACAGTGTCTCTCAGCAGGGAGTGGTTTATTATTCTAATAAAATGCTCCAGTAAAGAGGGGGTCAGCTATGAATCACTACCATGAGAAGATTTAATTAGATTTTTACACTGTCTAAAGACATTCCCTGCACACAGACAAAATTTTAAATATGGAGATAAATGAGAGCGTTCTAAGGCAAGGTTACTTTGTTGTTTTTTTTTATTTCAAATTTACTTTTTATGTTTTTCCTTTTCTTGAGATGGCTGTTCACAGAATCACAGAAATCACAGAATGTCAGGGATTGAAAGGGACCTCAAACAATCATCTAGTCCAATCCCCCTGCTGGAGCAGGAACACCTAGATGAGATCACACAGGAAAGTGTCCAGGCAGGTCTTGAATGTCTCCAGAGAAGGAGACTCCACAACCTCCCCAGTTACACTGTCCAAGCTTAAAGATTCCTTGTGAAAAAAATGTCCATACTTTTTTGATTAAAATCTCTCTAGGTAAGTCTTTTGAAGTATGCCACTCAGCGATTTCTTTCCATATTTTCCTAGGAAAAGGTCTGATGACAGCAAAACAGTAAAACTATACCCAATTTAAAACAAACAAACAACTCTGCTTCATCACAGAGTAAAAGCTACAGAATAGTTTCACATCAAACATATGTACAATATATACCAATGTATTGTTGTAGTATGGTGTTTTAAAAATATATTGTATAAACAAGAGAATGGGACTGAGCTACATTAGTATATACAGCTGCAAACTATCTGTATTAGCATACAGAACTTTCATTAACAGCAACCTTGTACCAAATAATTTTCTAGAAGCAACCAAAGGAAAGTTGGAGTCAACCATGAGGGCCAGGGCTATTAGAACTATTTCGATCATTAGGAAACCATTATCTCAAATTCATGCTGCTACCATGATACAGGTTCACTTAGTAACATGACAGCAAATTATATGATTAATTAGCTAACATGTAGCTACTGAGAGTCAACCAGTTGAAGCTGATGCCCTACAGAAACAGAAACGGTATCTACCACCTCAAAATAGTGTCTTACATTTCTGAACATCAGTGAATTTGCAGATGTTTCAGGGGAGCTCCCCTTTCATGCTCACTTTGCATTCATGACTCACTGCATCGATATGTATGTCTGTACTTGACTTTTGTCCAATCATTAAATTATCCTTCATTTTTTACCTAGTTGCAATCATGAGGTTTTCTGTAGATTCAAAACACAGACATAAAACACAACTGCACTGATCTATTAAGTCAGACACATTCTCGGTAGCACTTTATAGGTATTTTTTAAAAGGAGACAGAAATATTATCTGTTGATTGTATTGTATAACTACTTGGCAAAAGACACAATGAAACAAACATTGCACAGCATTTATGAAAAGGAAGCATGAAGATGGGAAAGCAGAAAAAGCCTGACTGAAAACAAATCAAATGTAGTTATAGCTACATCCTCAACTGCACTACTGAGAGGTTCACTGCTTTGACTGTTTTTCTGCAACCCATCCTATTATATTAAAAATAGAGGGAAGTAAAGGTAAGAGCTGCAACTACTGAGAAATCAGCAACAGCAGAAGACAGAAAATATGGACAAACAAAACAAAGGGCTCATTTTACTTTTTTCAAGGGCTTAAAAAAAACCCAAACCCCTAAAACATTAGCTTAAATATACGTGTGCACAAACATTTCCCAGTATCACAGGGCAGTCAAGGAGCACTTTCCA
The DNA here is from genome assembly GCA_907165065.1 of Caprimulgus europaeus. The sequence continues at coordinate 4,966,056 of OU015545.1, read as the reverse complement.
TCCTCACATGCCACACTGCATCAGTGTTGACACATCTGGAGAGGCTCTGTGCTCAAATCAGAGCTGAACTTCTCTCAGTATATCCTATTCTTTACACTCAGGAGACGGCAATGAAATAGTTATTTAGGACTTGAAAGCAAAAGGAGTCAACTGTTTGAACAGACTTTATGTGAGAGGAAAACCCCTTTCTTGAAGTTCTCTGAAACAACCAACCAGAACAAGTTAACAGATAAGGAAATATTTGAAACAACCTGAAAACAAAGGACCAATAACCAGGTTTTCTATGTAGCTTTTTTGCATCAGCATTTTAAGATGCATGAAGAACTGCAGCAGAAGGTAAGCAAAATGTAGAACTCTAAGATTCAGTATATACTTACACTTTAACAAAGCAATTAATAACAAAAGCAAACAGTGGTTCACTTGCATAAGAGCTTGCTGGTGAAGGATGATGCCTAAGATGATAAAAATTGAGTGGCTTAAATATATCAAGCACAGAAGTAGATGATTCAGCCATGGTACTGCAGACAGATGCAAAAGTACATAGCAGGAGAGAAAGAAGGATAATACAACACTCAGGCTTCAATATCAGAACTTTTATCCCTATTGATGATTTAATAAAAAACAGAGGGAAAACAGCAATTGTGGAACTACAAAAAGAAATTAGTAGCAGCAGATAATATTTTAGCTGTACTAGCAAAAATTATAATTGATTTTCTGTCTATGGTGTTAAAGTTGCTATCTTTGCACTGAAAATAAATTTTCATTTTAAAAGCATAATCACACATTAAAACAGTTCTTCCTGGCATTTTCTGTCAACAAGTCATTTTACAAGTGGCATACAAGAACCACTGTTGCTCTGTCATGTCAAGAAATTCACTTCACTTCCTTAGAAATACCTAAGATTAGATTGTGTTAGATTTGCTTATCATCTATTATGCTGCAAAATCACATTGTTGAAGAAGTAACCTTTTGTCTAAATGAACAGCAACTTTCAAAGTAGAAAGGATCATGGAAGCATCAACATATAAACTGCTTTTAAGGCAAATTTTAGATTAAAAATCATACAAATATTATTTTAAATCCCAAGCACTCCTCCTTGTAGCACTTAGTTAATTAATCTGCTTCTTGTTGTGTTTTTTTTTTTTAATAGCTAATATAATCTACTTTATTACTTAATGTAAATAAAATATCTGCTTTCTCCCTCCATCAGCCACCCCCCTTCAAACAGAACAGTGTTATTTTCAAGATGTGAGTTTTCAGCAGACCTTTCCAAACAAGAACAATGCTAACTGGACTTCTAAAAGCAGGTAAACTGCTTTGATGATAGCTGCAAGTGTAGTCTTCCATCCCTGGAGGTTTTCAAGATTCAGCTTGGCAATGTCGTGACTAATCTGATCTATTTGTGATGAGAGCTCATCTTTGAATAGGAGGCTGGACTAGATGACCTCTAGAGGTCATTTCCAACTCAATCTCCAGCTAGAAATCAAGAGGATTCAGAGTAAAGAGTCTGGAGCACCTACTGCCACAGCAGGCTTTTCCACTAATATCTACTGGACTAGAAAATACAAAAAGCTGCAGCAGACAGAGGGTTAGCAGAAGTGGTACCTGAAGAATAAACACACAGGAGAACAGTTGGAGGAATTACAACTACAGAGTCCATTCAGTGTGCTCGGGGGACAGATCACACTTCAGTAACTGAAACAAACCAATGATTAGCAACCAGGAATGATTTCCTAAACTTTCAAATTTATAGGTTACTTGCTAACAATACACCTCAGCATCTTATCAGCTAATCAGCCTAATACTTTCTTTTCTTAAATTTAAAATTGAATCATAAAAAAGTTAAGAAGCAATAAATGTTTAAACTTAGGTATTATTCATAATAAAGGTACTGTTAGATATGACTATGATTCTTCAAACTATGAGTCTGTCAGGTAGCTTATTAGCCCCAAATTTAGATGCAAGTTTGATTTGTCTTTCAGTCCTTCACAAAAGGCTCTTTTATAAGACCTGTCTACAATGCGCATACAAATTTGTCATGAGCAAAAGCATCATCTCTGCTGAGCAACTGTCAAAATGCAAAAGCCAAAATGAAAGAAGGTTCTGCATGTAAAACAGAAACGTAGAAAAGCCTGATTTCTGGCTGGAGGGGAGTTTAGTTTTATAGTGCTAGTTTGGACACAGATATTGAATTCTGACTTAAAATACATCAAAATAGTAGGGTATTTTTTGCCACTTCTAGAGCACATTTGATTTTAACACCAAACACTGAATGCAACAATCAGCAAAAGAGCTTAACAACTTAGAGATTCAAGAATCTAGGGAGCTTGACACAGACTGACAGGCTCCAGCCAAGCCTGCTGTGTAATTATTTCATGTGTCTGCACTTTGTCTTCCATCACTGAAATGAACACCTAAAGGCAAGAACACAAAGGATGCAGAATAATACATCACCATTCACTTATCAGAATGAACACTGACAGTGGATAGTTAGAGTATCCCATTAGGTCTTGCAAGTAGGAATTATACAGTCATTCACTGTTCCTGAACTTTGAATTTTGTAAAAAAATTAGCTGGTCTTGAACAAGTGACAATAAAAGAAAAAAATCCAGACTCTTCTTCTGGATGAAAACATCTGCCTTATAGTTAATGCCTTCCCTTATCCCAGCTTTGTACAAATATTACTCGAGTCACTCTCAGCACTCCTGCATAATTCCCAGGTGATGCAATTCACACAGTCCAGGTGGGGAAACCAAGGCACAGAGCAACTCAACAAAATAGTAATTTGCTCTGCAATAACTTATTTAGGAATTCTCTGTAACTTTAAGTGCTTTTAAACATACATTACAAACATTTCTCTATTAATATACTTGTTTTCAAAATTACATACACATACTACTGAGTAACATGACTGAAATTACAAACACGGTGCTAAGACTATGAAGATTATGTTAAGAGGAAAACTCTATGAAGTCATCAGCTAGAATTTGCTACCCAAGCTTTTTTCATTTAACCCATCCATAGGGTTCCTTGTAAACACAAGAATACCCAGAGAATGCCCTAAAGTGAAATTAAATAGTAATAACAGTTATTTTTAACATCAGGTAAAGAAAAGAAAGCAGAGCGAAGCAGTTCTCCTACTCTGTAGCCTTTCCAGTTAGAAAGGGCATTTCGCTGTCTCTGTCGAACTCAAAAGTCCGCTCGGTTGACGGGTGCTGAATACAGCCGCAGCACAGCCAGCCCACCACCCACTGTGGTCCTCAGGGAAGGGAAGAGCCACCTTAGTCCCCAGGTACATCCCCATCTGCAGTTCTTCACTGGGTAATCTTTTCCTTTTTGTTGAGTTACTGTCAAAACTACAGGGGACTTTCTAATTGCCTTTATTTTCAGGTATGACTTACACTTCACAGTTTTCTTCCCGGGATACACAGAGAGCTTCCTTCTCGTTAACAGTACAGGTTTCACATTTGAAAGTGCTTTTATCCCCTGTCACAGTACAGCTGTTTAGTTTTCCTCTCAAATAGCTAAAGGTTACTCGAAATCAGGCAGAGGTACAGAAATAAAGTCATTAATAAATACATTCAAAATACGCTCATATCTCATCACATTATACAATACCTTGATGCAACGATGCTGTTCTTGCTAAGCCACCAAAACACAGACCTTCTCCCTCCACCTTATTACGGCTCTGCTTTTTTCACTCACCATCTTTGACATGGGAATGTACAACCAATGCAGACAGAAAAACTTGCTGTAATGCATTCCTGAATTTGGCAAGCGGTAGTTTTAATTTATTCTTTTTAGATTGTCTGCTGCAGTGAAGCAGCTTCTAATCCCTCTCCCCCAAATAATAAAGCTAAAAAAAATGGGGGTTAAGGCAATCATATGATAAAATCACAGCTTTAGCAAAAGCTTTGATATCATTATTAAGTTCATACAAATTTCCTCTTATCTAGCTTGTTCTTCACTAATTAGTCCAACCACTAGCAGTGTGTGTGTTTTTTTTTTTTTAATAAAGAAACAAGCAGCTAAACTAGTATTTGCAGTCTTTAATTACACATTAAAATCTTCATCCTCAACTTTCTTTTTTTACTGAAATTACAGGAATTCCCTACAGTGCAATATTAGTGTTCTGCTTTAAATGCTTCAAGGGCATCTTCTAACGGCTGGGACCGTGGAACAACTTTTAATTAATTGCCACCTTTTAATGGCACGGGTTCTCGCACAAACATTACCTTTAAGGCAAACATACATCAAAGAGTGAGAAATGTCCTCTTTTACAACAGAGCTGCAACCCTCAGTAACACTGACATTCACTAAGGGCTACACACTGCTCTGGATCTGTGCATATTCTGGAAAATGAACATGCAAATCAAGGCTGGTACATGGCCCAAAGTTTCCAAAGAGCTACAGGGTTTTCATCTCCCAGCCATGGAGTGTTCCAGCTAATCTTCAGCAAAGGAGATGGGAATTATTTCACATCACTGTGCTCAGTCACACAGGGCTGCACATCACACTCGGAGCAATCCTATTTGTGGGATTAGTTTGTGAAGTACAACACCAAAATATCAACAGCAATCAGTCCCAAGGCCCTTTTGGCTAATATCTTCAAGACAGACATGTTCATGGAGGTGTTCACTACAAGAACATTTGAGCTAAGGCTATCAGTCCATAACAGCTAACAACACACTAGTAAGTGAAGCTCTACACACTGTAAAGAAATGATGAAATCCTAATTACATGCACTCTCTTTCCACAGTGGTTGGATAGAATATTTGTTGAAAAGTGAATAAATAAAATAGATTTTTTTCTTTGGTGTTATAATACATTGTAAAGTTTTACAGCACAACTAATGCACATTTCAGTAATTTACTAGGGCTAAAGCAACATGCAAGACCCTTGTCTCTTGTACTTTCACGGATAGAAATTATTATCCTGTTAATGAGTATCATAAGAGACATTTGATTTTAGTGAAAATCTTTTATTTGGACAATCTGTGTTGAACAACGCCTGCTGGTTTTATGTAATTACTTTGGAAGAAAATATGCAGCTGTATAGTACTTAATGGAACGAAATGAAATTCAGCACATAACTGCAGCCAGAAAATGCATTGATTTGGTATAACAAAACAAAGAAGATTATTACAGAAACCCCTGCTGTCATATATATCAACATATTAGGAGATTAGATCAAGATTAACATTTTTAAGATAATCATATTTCTAAAGATGCATAGAAGAGCAAAGGTGTTGATTCAGTACTGAGCTACCAAGCATCACCAGACTCAAGAATGGCAGCTGTTGGCAGCTGTTACAAAAAAAAATAAAAACCACCAAAACCAAAAACCACAGAAAAAAAACCCCCCAAAAACCACCACAACAACAAAAAAACCTTCCACACAAAGTCACATTGTACCCAAGTAGTGGCAATGTGGAGTTGACCCAAATGATTTAACACCACTTAGTGAGCTTCCACAGAAGTCACTCTATGACCCACCTACTGACTGCTGCAGGAGGGCAAAGAGCACAAAGCAGGGCAGTGCCTCCGAACCCCACTACTCCTCATGTCACACGTAGTGGGGCCAAATCTGCTAAAAACTGCAACAGTTTACCATGGAACTGCTCCCTCTTACCAGTGTAAGGGTCTAATTTGGATCCTACTCAACTCCTCAGGTCATACAGCTCTGTCTAGGGCTCCAACACTTCTACTGATTGGAGATTAAAAAAAAAAATAAAAAAAATAAAATAAAATAAAAAAAAAATATATATATATATTAACACTGCAAGGAAGCTTTGCCTATTGCCTGAATACTGGTTTAATACTGTTGGAGTGATTGAGTTTACAGCGTAAAAGACAATTGGATTTATTTTGAATTACAATATGCCATACAAAAATGTAGAAGTCAGATGCAGACGTGTGCTATGGGTGCCAGCAACTATCTGCTGTAGGGCTGAGTGCTATTGTACATTTTTACCACCTACAAACTTTAAAGCAGATTATATTTTTTTTCCTCAGATTTCAGATTCTCATTAAATCTGTGTTAGTCCACCACTGAAAATTGTCTCTACCTAAAGAAACTGCATACATCCTTAGTAAAGACAATCACTTGCGCTCAAGAGCCCACAGACTGAACATGGAAAGAATGAAAGAATAAATGGAAGAAAAAGAAAAAAAAACCAAAACACCTGCCTGCCTTTTGTATTTGTGGTATCTACACAGCTTACAAAACACTTACATGGTTCCAAAGCTAAACACTAGATAACCTGAGTGAACAGCAGCGAAAACAACGCAGAGAAATAAAATAAATTAACAGCACCTTATTTTAAAATTTGCCTCTTACACTGAAATCAAGAGTTCAACTGGATTACCCTCTTCTCCCTTTTTCAGAACAGAGCTCGGTAAAGTATCTTTGGCTACAAACAGTGCATTGACTAATCAGTGTTATATCCCCAGTACGTTATTTGATTTAACAGTACTTTGGATTTTTTTTCTTTCCAGTTAAATTATATTGAGTGCTAAAATGTAAATACCATACAACTAAAAGAGACAGATTGCTATTAAGGCTAACAGCAGACTGCTTTTTCCCCCCAGTATTTAAACAAAACACACAAAAAGAAACAGGCTAAAGCCATGGCAGCCCCATTGCTGCTCTGCACCTGAGAAAAGACAGCTACTGAGCTCTGTGAACCGCTTGTCACTGCTGCTAACAGGGGACATCAGGAAAAAAAAATCTCTCTCTTTAAAAGCTTAGAATCATCTTTCATCCAAATGACAAGGACCAGTTAACTCACTTGTGTTACATCTGAAAAACAGAAAGAATGTGACACCCACATGCACAGCTGTTCTCTTGATAAAACTCAGCCCAATAAAGTTTAATGATGTGTTATAACCTAGGAATTCTCCCTTGTAATTTGCAATACAATACAGGCTCAATCATGGCAGACATTTCCCCAGCTCTGGGATTGGAGTGTCCCGGCTACTGAATCTGCAAAGAACCAGATCAGCTCCAAGCCGTCTATTAAATGTTGCCATTGAGTTTAAGACTAACTTAAATCAGAATTTCTAATCCTGCGGTGGCAACGTACTTTGTAGTGATTCAGACAACCAGATTTCTGAGCTTTCGGTGATGGGGAAACACTGTTGAGAAGAAAATGAAGAAATTAGGATTATATAATTATAAATTTTCCTCCCACACCCTAGGATATAATTTTAATGCTTACTGTATCTAAGGAAACTAGAAATACCCAAGGGTCTCTCTAAACCTAAAATGAAATGTGCACAGGGCCCTCTAACAGAGTTCAGTCCCATTTCCTCAAAAAAACTTGTTCAAAAGCAACTGCTGTCATCTCTGCTTGCTAGGCAGAAGGGAAGCTTGAAGAAAAATTCCAAAACATGTCTGTATCTTAAAATAACTTAAAACTATCACATTTTCAATAGCTGCTAAAATTCATTATGATCTGAATTTCTCAGCACTTATCTTCCTGTAACAAAGCTGTCAAAATAGTTGTTTCCTGTTTGCTCGTTATTCTCTATTATATTCTACATGGTTTGAAAAATTCACTTGGGGACCTTGCTATTCTCCGAAACAGTGTTGCAGGTGGCAGTTTGAATAGGTTCATATTATTTTGTAGTACTCCTTTAAAGAAACTAAATACTACATATACATTGTTTGTATTCCTTTGATAAATTTTAGGTGAATGCATACCATGCAACAGCATCGTTACATCATACCACTGCAGCACCACTATATTTAGACAAGAATGGAATACTAACTCCTGAAGAGTACAGCATGGATTTTATAACTGAAATAGATTTTCCTCTAGGGACTGGACAAATGCTCACAAAACCACCTCTTTAATGAGCACAGTCCTTTCCACAGGAGGTTACTAAGAACTAGTAGGCTATCTAGCTAGATAAGCTTTGCTAGTTAAAATACCAATATTTGAGGGGAGGAAGTCAGTATTTTTGGCCTGCTGTGCCAAATTATGGAGCTTTTTAAAAAGGAAGACAGAGAAGTATTTAACAAAGAACGACCATATACAACAAAAGTTTACGCATGGGCTGAGGAAAAAAAAAAAGCAAAGAACGAATTGGTTAGGATTCTTTAAGGGAAAGTGAGGGAGAGTTATTTAACAACTTGATGAAATACAATATAGAAAGTTTTAGAAGTACTTTCTATTTAGTTAGACCAAGTGAAATATTAGAGACTTGAGTATCAAAAGATCCTGCATGATGTGCACATAAACTCGAACACACTAAAATCAGTATGCAAGTTAAGGATAAATACAATCTCACTGTATGGCAATACACTGCAACTTAAACTAAAACAGCTTCACTAAACATCTGCAGAACAGGTGTTCACCAATTTACTAAAAACAAAAAGAAAATAGTACAATGATGTGATCCAAACTGTGCACAAGATACCAAATACTAAAATTAATGTTCGATCTACATGGTATACGGCTACAGAGTAATTAAAACTACTCATGTAAATATTATTGTCTTACAATATAAAGAACTAATTCTTAAGCTTTTTTCCTTGATATAAAAAGGGATTAATTTGCAGAGCAAAAGCATCAGGTATTTCAGTAACATGTTCTTTTACAGTTCCTGTTGCACTCTCTTGCTAAAGCCAAGCTAAAGGAATAACCTGAGAAACTTAAACATGAACAGGGATATTAAATGAACTCCTAGTATTGAAATTTATTGGAAACTGATCTCTTCCTTATTAATACAATTCCCCATCATGTACAAAAAGATATCTTCATGTTCTAGAATGCAAACAGAGTTTTAATCTTTAATTATATTCTCAATCTCAACTCTTCTGGAGAGAAGTATAGATGTGAGCTTGAGGATTATTGCTTTATTACATTATCATCTCTGTGGTATTTAATGAATATTGATACTTAATGCAGCTTTGCCAGTAGGAGGAAAGAAGAATTTTAGAACTGCGCAAAGAACTTCTGATGACTTTTCCCAAAAAGGAAAATATAGCCACACACTTTGCTCTTTTACTCTTGAATACATCTAAGAGGAGGCCCAAATGTTGGAGTACAGCTCATAATACTGAATATTGCACTAACAACACTTGCATGTTAAATAACCACATTCCCCGCAGCTTCTACACCAGGTGTCACACTTAACTGGTACAATGGATTCTTAGTTTCAAAGTATGAATCCCCAGCTGGGATTTCAGACTTCTCTAACACTGCAAGGTCAGACTAGATAAGCATAATTTAAACATATGGTCTTAAAAAATACAAAACCTATGAACACTTATTGGCTTAAGCATGCTTTGCTATTATCTTTAGAATAATATGTCTCTTTCTTCCACAAGGAAACTCCCTGAACCTAGGAAGCAATTAGATGCTGTTTAGAAAACAAAATGCTGAAAAAACCCCTTTCCTCCAAAAACTCTTGGCAAAGGGCTCATCAGGATTTTTCTTAATGTAAAAATGATAAATTACACAAGATAAGTTCCAAATAATTTATTCTGGCACATCTGATGACTAGGTGTATAGTTTATATATGTACACACATACCTTCCAGTTAACTATTAAAAATAGCAACTTTTTTTTGAATACTAAATCCCTGACTATTTTAAATTAAATTCCTTCCTGAAGACTCAGTTTGTGTATCCTGAAGAAGGCTCTCAAACAAATATAACAGAATCTTACAGTACTAGTTATTGACAGAACCATTAAAACTGATAGGGCATTAATACTACAAAAGAACAACACTTTGGCTATGCTGGTATTGAGAGGTTGGGATATCTGCAAATTTATTTTCCAAATCCAGATTAACATATACCTCATGAGCTTTTAAAGGAGACAACTCTTTTAGCAGAAGAGCATCTTCTGCTAATATAGCTCCAAAGGATGGAGCAAATACAGATTTCTTTTTAATATATCCATCTTCTCTAGAAGAATCCAGATGGATTCTGAGGTGTAGAGAGCAGAATAAGATACCTCCAACTCATGCAGAACAAGTGGCAGAAACAACGTGGCCCTCCTGACTGCCCAGCACTCTGTCCTCAAGTCCTCATTATGCCCTAAAAGAAAAGTTATCTTCACAGCTTTCTGTTGCTCATTTATCTAGAACAATAGAACAGGCAGCACTGCTTGTCTTTTTTTTTTTTAATAAAGGAAAAGTAATTTTGCTGGTCAGCTCCTAGCAATAGAGCACAAATTCATAGAGATTATTACTCAGGCTATTACAAGGTTTTCACTGTCAGGTTAGGGCACAAGAGATTTACAAGATTAGAGCACAAGAGATTTACAACACAAGCTGAAGAGCCCTAAAACAAAAAATTGGACTCTCTCTTACTCAAGCCTCTCTGTCCATTGAGCTTGAAGCTGTCAAACAAGAACCAGACTTCCACTTGTTTACTGTTTATAGTGTGCTTATTTCCCCAAAACCACAAATGTCACAGCAAATGACCCTAAAAGGCACCATAAAGGGCAAGAGTCTCAGTACCTTTTGTGGTGAGCAAGTTCTTGTTCTGGCAATTTCCTTCCAGACAGAGAAGACAGATGATTAATCTGGGAGCACTAAGAAAGCCCCACACAACAGAGTTATCAAAGTCACAAGGTTTTCAGCTGAGACCCCTAAAAATTCCCATTAATACTAATTGACCCTCTTGTGTGTGCCAATGAACATAACTGCAAGAATACAGTCAAGATCCTGCACTCCCTCTTTTCTTTCTTCCTCATCATCTCAAAGTGACTCACTGCTGCCATTTTCCAGCTTGACAGTGGCATATGAGAGTCTGCTGGGCTCTCAGCAGGATGGTTCACTGGCAGGGGCTACCCTCTGTGGGCTCACTGCTCTCAGCCACTCCAGACTCTTTGGGGCACAGCACTCAGCTCCCACGGGGCCGTGGAGCCAACTTCATAACCAGGAATTGCTTTTGAGATGTGGTGCCAAGCAAAACAATACAAAATTAATTAACTGTGTCAATTGCTACTTTTCAAGAGGAAAGAAAAAACCTAATAGTCATAATTTCTTACTGTATTTATTTATTTATTCCAAACCAGAAGAAGGCATCATGGTTTTCAGAAGGTTGCATGTATATGCTTTCCTAGTTACTTGGAAGGAGCTGACAGCTTTCAGCACTTCAGCAAACACCGCTTTGAGATTATTTAACAGACAGAAGGAACCAGCAGCCAGATGAGAAGCATGTGAGAGAATGCATCTATTAGCAAGTACAGGGAGATGTCTTGTTAATAGAAGACAGAAGGAGGGACAAAGCAGGGAGAGAAAGAAGCCAGCAGTTAGTCATTTTCTCATATAGATACATTTGGCTAGAAATAAGATGCATATCAATCTAGTATTCCTTTCTGCACTTTCAGAGTCAGTGAAAACCAACACTGAAAAGCACAACTGAACACCAAAAGGTCTTGAAAACAGTTTGGCACCCTTCGAATCCTTCAGGTAACAAAAACAGTGAGAAAATGAACATTTTCCTGGTAGTGGTTGCACAGGATAGAGACCTTCTGTTTTTAAAAATACCTTTTTGATTCAAAATTGCTACTGTTTCAGATACCTACTAGTGAAAAACTAGAGTTCCTCATTTCCAAACCAGAGCACATCAAAAAATGGCCTGAGGCTGGCAAAGTACAAATGAGTGGGCCCACCAAGAATCAGCTTTGCATCAGCAAAACCCTTTCTCTATCTCCTTCCGTGAGCATAAAGTAGGAAGAGATGGCTGAGGCTCCAAGACAGGCTGAGAAGGTTTTGGGTTTGGTTGTTGTGGTTTTTGTTTTGTTGGGTTTTTTTTAAAGCCATTTTGGAGAGGAAAGGAAAAGAAAAAACAGAGCAGGGAGGGAGACTAAGGGGTCACCTATGTTACCTCCTGAGCAACAGTATTTCCTGCTTTCCTGTGCTGGCTTAAAGGATTACTGTACCATTGCTATTTGCTCCAATCTAGTACCCTAAAATGACATTTTGGCATACAGCTGGTTTTAACTCCTTATGTTTAAGAAAAGCTCTACATAATATAGTTTCTCTGTACAACATTTAATATTTACTTGACTCATAGCACATTGTTATTCAGCCCAAAGACTTGTCACTGAATTTAATTTTAATAGCATATATCAAAGCAAAAAAAAAGACAAAGAAATAGTTAGCCCTCCCCTGACTAATCAATAAAGATAAAAAAAATTTCCCTGAATTGCCATGGGAAAATTAGTATGCAGTATGCCCTTTCAAGGAGAGAGGTAGTTTTGCACCTGGATGTTTTCTTCTTTTGCATTTTAGAGAATGAAGAGAAAGAAAAAAAAATCATAGATGATTCATTATTATTTGCATGAAAGTACAGCAAAATCAAGATATTAAAAGCCATTTGCCATATTTTTTTTTGTAATACTTTTCATAAGCCTATTTTCATAAGTCTTTTCATAATCCGCTTCTGCTCTGTGTTGGAGACATGATATTGAGCTCAACAGGTATTTGATTTGACTTAATATAACTATTATTCTCTTCTTAAAGACACACCAAGATAGCAAATAAGGACAAATATGGAAAGGTCAAAGAGAAGCCAGAGGGGAGGAAACCGGGGACAGATAAAGGACTAGCTCAGCACAAACATATTTTCCCTGTGAATAATGCTTAAAGTGGTAATAAGATACTGAAACATAATTCAACTACTAGCTCAAGTTTAGTTACCATTCTACCTGCAAATGGTAGGCAAATGCACCACTGAAGGAAAATTCACCTGCAGATGAAGACATCCAGTACTTTGAAATGTGTACCTTACATACCCCATATTAAGATTTATACAGCTGCAACTGTTTAGGTACAGATTTTTCTATGCAAAAATAGAAGCTAACTCTTTCTCTTTCACTTTATGTATTTTTAGTAACATAATAAAATAATCATAATAAAAAACCACAAAAAAACCCCATAGCATTTTAAGACCTCTGAATAAAAACTGTTGACAACTTATGATAGTACTCTAGTTTATAGACTTCTTGGAGAAGGCTCCGGATAAACCCCAAATGCCAAAGAAAACTAATTAGCCAGTTTGTCACAATATACCCCTGTTCTTTCACAGATATAAAAGAAACAACACCTGGCTTTCAAACCTGTAGTTCTGCTAGAGCTGCCCTTCTAACCATTCTTCTTCATCTGAAATATCAGTAAAATGATAGAACATTTTATGGATTCTTGAATTAGTAGACTTTTAAAGTTAATATACAAGGGGAAAGCTCTGTTGACTCGGATTTTTTTTTCTCATATAATATAAGGAAAAGCTCTGAACTGCCTTTGATTCCTTCATCAGCTTAGGCTTGTGGACTCTGGTGACAACAGAGATTTATTACAGCAATGAAGTTTTTAGTAGCATAGTGTCTATACATCAGTGACTTGTGTGAAAAAAAGCAGGCCACTTCCACAAACTACAAGAAAGCTCAGTACAATGAATAATTGCTTAGGACTTGATTTTCTACATAATAGTCATTTTCTTATATGTAACTAAATATTTTAAGCAGTTTATTAATTGATAAGCTTAGTTGTGTTGTGAACATCTCTGTGTTTTTGGCATCACAGACTGCCAGAAGTGTTGATACTTTATGTCCTCAAACAGTTTCCAAGTGTCCTCATAATTGCTTGTCACCTGTAAAAGAGGTTTAGATCCAATGCAAAATTAACATATGGTGAACAGATGGACTCAGAACAGACATTTGTTGAGAAAGTACTCACACCAAAGACTTTTTGGCTTCAGCCTTTTAGGACCTTCAGAAAAGTCCTACTTGAAGCTCCAAGTCATACTAATCAGGGGAACATCATTCCTCAATGACAACCTCATGTTGCAAAAGCTTTTACGACCTACTACAAAGAAGAATCCTTGCAACTTTTCTGTTGTCACAGTGCCTCCATAAACAGAAGAAACAAGCTATTGTTTCTGTAAGGTACCCCACCCATCCAACAAGAATAATTCATCTTGTATGAAACAAAAACACAAGCACAAAGCTGCTATTATGATGATTACAAAAAAATAATTACAATAAAAAGTGTTTAAAAAAAAACCAAATTCCACCCCCATGCAAACTTTTAAAAATATTCCATTACTTACTGAGGAGGTAAGACCAGAGTTGTTGGCTGGGCTTTTGGTCTGCGTTTTGCAGATACTCCCATCTGGTTGGCTGAACGTTTCAAAGACTGCTGATTCAAAAGGCCAGATGCTAGCCCGGCATGATACTGCAACTGGAAAATAAAAAACATATATATTAAAATACACACCACTGCAGTACTCTGTCAGACCTCTACTATCTGTACCATCTGATTCAAATTACAGCCAGTCAGTAAGCTAACGTATGGTATGTCATATATATTGCTTGGATGGAAGATGATATGAACAAAACCATACTTAAAAAGTCGGATTGGAAATAGGTATCACAAGGAAATCGTGCTATAGGGCAAGTAAGATGATGAATCAAAGATTTCCTCTGAAGTCCTAACTCTCCTGAAGCTTGGGCTTGCTTTTAAATGTTAAGACTGTTTCTAATCTCAAGGGATCAAGCATTCTTACTTTTTGGAAGATATGAGCAAGACAGATGCAATCCTTTCACTATATAAAGCAGCTTCTTAGAAATAACATCTTTTTTTCTTAAACATAAATCCACAAAACATTCACAAAGAGGCTTCTATGACTGTAAAGGAAAATCTAGCCTTTAAAATATCTACTAGCATATCTCCACAGCATTGCAACAGAAAGATTCACATTCAGTAGCTTTCTCATCTAACCTTTTATTTTACTTGCTAGTGAAACAAATTTATGATGGACACACAGTGAATCTGCAAGATTTTGAGTGTATTCCCACTGCTCGCAGATTTAAGAACAGCTACATGCTGTGTCAGTCCTGAAATCAGCTTAAAGTGCAACAAGTTACAAGCTCATCTCTAAACACTTTCAGTCTACACTTAGTTCCCCATTTTTTAAGAGAAAGGGGTGGAAAAAAAGCTAAGCTCAGTGTCAGACAAATGAAATTCCCTTCATCATAGTCATCACCACATCAAGGTGTTCATTAATTTGTCTAAAGATTTGTTCTGAAAAAGGTGAACTGTTTAACACATTAACCACACCACTCCCATGATCTGTGTATAAAAAAAGGTTACAGTTAGGAGACCATGACTTACAAATGCTCAGAAAATAAAGCGGTCTTAGGCACAGCTGTTCTGCAGGGTACTGACTGAAAATGAGGGAAACAAAGCTTGGTAAAGCGATCTATTTGAAAATGGCCATGAAAATGAGTGAAGCTATCCCGTGAGCCAACGTGCCTCAAATGTCATTGCTCAGAGCATCCATAAGGCTCTTTAACACACCCCTGGATTTACTTGGCTGCTCTGCCACGTGATCTCAGCTGTGGCACAACATGAAGACACATCACATTCCTAACGGGAAGAGAACCGCGCTCTGCTGGGAAGAGGGAGACTGTATTGCCCCAACAGCTCTGCTTAGACCCATGAATTTTGCTCAAATCTGTTTTTCTCCGACAGACTTCTGAAATGAAAAAAATCAATGAGAGCAATGGACAGTACATGTTTGAAAGTCAATGTTTCAAAGTGTCAGGGGCTTAGTGTTCAATCTTCACTACCAGAATTTGCAGTGAGTGCAATATGAAGAGAATTAAAGGGAAAGACAGCTCTAGCAGAGGATCCCTCTGACTCCAGAAACATGGTTTTGCCTCTTCCTCTTGCATCGTATTACAACCAGTCCCCCATCAGCCATTTTGTGCTGTTGACACCGTTCACTTACCTTCACTGCACAGAATGACACTGACAGATATTTCAAGTAAATAACTTCATTTGGACACTTGCTCAGAGACGGAGGCAATCATAGGTGCTAATCACAGATGAATTTTAAATGCAACCTTTTAAAAACATTTCATAACCTCCCAGCTAGTGTGACATTTAGTGGTCAAGCATAAAAAAAAAGTAATTAACAATAAATATATTCTAAAAAACAATTCTGTCCTTTAAGGTTCACTCCCAGTGATTAAGCTATTTTTACTAATTATAAGTATTTCTTTATAATCTACCTTTGCTCCAGGAATGCATATCCAACTGTCAAAATCTATAAGGGCCATTAAATATTTACCAAACCATCCTTATGATGGGAGAAAAGGTCAAAGTTAATAAAACTGACAGGCAGCTTCTGTCTAACTTGATTTATACATTATTAAAGTATCACACACTGCATTGCACAGAATGCATGCCTTTTGGGGGAGCAGAGAGGTGATAAGTGAAGAGATTGGGAAATTGTTTCTTAATCAATTGTTCTGAGGAACGGAAACAAAACTGAAAACAGTGCCAAAGCAGTACCACTAGCATCAAAACTATAGTGGGGAGATTGACCAGTCCTGGTGGATAATAAACATGCCATTCAGCTCCTTTTTCCTCTTGCAAAATAAACACTTTTGTCTGCCAGCATCAGCCATGACAGCAAATGTCAGCTAAAAACATAACAAACCCCTCAACATTTTTTTTTTTTTTTTTTACTAACAAGAGAATGCCATTTCCTAACATATTCTCTTCACCCTAGAGAAGGGACATGAAATGCACTGTCAGAGGGTATTATGGGTGCTAAAAGGCTCACGCAGGGAAGCCGAGATGAGCCCATGGGACACAAAATCCCTTTGAGGGTTGATAAACACACAGAAACCATGTTTAGCTCCAGAAGTATGCTTACAGCTTATAGCTACTGCTGGAGATGAGCGATGGAGCGACAGGAGCTTTTGGGCGGACCCAGCAGTTTTGTGTTTCAGTTCGTGTTTACCAAGGGGTGGCCCACGCAGTTCGAGGAGACCCCGCGACCCAACGCAGCCAAATGCTGGGCACTTGCGAAAGGTCACAAGTGTCTTTGTGTGTTCCCAATGACCTTCCATCTGCTTCTGACAACTGCGCTCATTTAAACCAGCAGAACGGTAAACAGCCAGAGCTTTCACCACAAAATATGCTAAATACTCACTGAACTGGAGTATTGGTGCAGCACCAGGTAGTATTGCAAATCATTTCTTTATCATTCACTAAGGAATTCCCCATCATTCAGAGGCTCTATTACAGCAAGCATCCATGTTGTTCAGCTTTGGGGAATTCCAACTGGTTTATGTGAATCTAAGCTCTTTGCTTCCTAATGAAATATGCCTCCATAAAATTTCAACAAGATTGATCTTTTTTCCCCCCTAATACATACAGATGAAACAAAGTCTATTTCAGAAAACTAAGAAATAAAAAAAACCAACAAAAAAATCAATTTATACCACTTCACAGCTAGAATATACAGCAGTGCCAACTTGTACAGTTTTATGACGAGTCTCATGATAGCTGGTATTTTTCTTAAAACTGTGGTTCCAAGTAGATGTGTGAATTCCACATTTAAAATCAAAAGAGATTCTAGTTCTCAAGGATGTAGGCAATACATCAATACATACAAAAGCTGTACCTGAAGGTAAATAAAAACAAAACCTGGATTATTTTTAAATTTCATTATTTTTGAGATTCAGTATTGTTCTGTGTTAATAGAAACATGGCCTATGTTTTTGAGAAGAAAAGATTATCACTGATGTTTTAGAGGTGCCATAATTCACATTTTCACAGTGTTCTTGAGTATATGAAAACTATGTTCATATATTAACGGCTCTCAATCTTCCTCATAAAGTGAAATATATCATAACAGAGATAGCACTTTAGAGTCACTTTTCTCACAGCTGTAACTTTTAGGTAGGCAATTTCTTCATTCACATAAGATGTCTTTGGCTTTCATATGAACCATTTAAGCACAGAGGGTGTACTGGAGAAATACAGACTGGATGTAGTTCCAAAAGTATTATTTTATTTTTTTTAAGTTAATCACAAATATCTTCTATTTATTCTACCCTGAGGACTCTCTTCTTAATCAGGAACAAGGCAACGCACCCCTGTAAACACAACTCCATTCCCCCACAGCTCACATCGTCTTCTGCAGATGAACTTCAAGGTTTAGAGCAGAGAACTTCTACTACAGCCAAAGGGTTTAAACCAGAACGATGCAGTAAAGCCCCTTTGTTCAACAGAAATGTCCTGACCATATCACAACAGATGATATTTTGGCCTACAGGATTGCTCTACAGCGTATGTTACGAAACTACAAACTGTACACAGTGCTAATTTAAAACTTTTAGAATAAAAGCTTCATCATTAGAATCACGCTGGGTCTAAAGGTCTTTTGTTTACATAATTCATGGGCTGGATATTTTGCATGTGCTGACTGCTGACCAAACAAGTCATTACAGTCCACTTACTTACAAGGCCATTTAAAGTTGCAAAAATTGGTTGGGTAGGAAGAAGGTAAAAATTGGGGTGGGTGGGGGGAACAAAACCAAAAAACACCCCAAAACACTTGAAGCATTTATTATTGATCATGTCAACTCACAGTTCCACACTAAATTTACCTTTTATCGTTATTTAAAGCTTTGTAAGCAGCAATAGGTTTCTTTAAAAAGTAAAATCATAAGAATGACTTTTCTTTGTCATCACATTGCCCTGTTGTGGTATTTTTTCCATTTTCATGTAAATACTTACAGATCACATACACAAAGAGAAAAACATTTTCTCAGGTATAGGAAATGTAAAACAAAATGTTTATTTCCATTCCTTCAAGTAAAAGAGTGTTACAGAAGTGGCTGACAGACACTTACCAATCATGGAATATTCTGAGTTCACTGTAACATGGTGAAGGCATGCATATTCGCCTTCTTTTAAGATACTCAGTACTTTGCCCCTCATCATTAAATTATTTCTTCCTCTCAGCTAACAAGGGATTTGTCTATTACAATGAAACTCTAGTCATCCTTTTGAAAAGAGCAATGAGCAAGCAAGCAGGACATTCCCACAGTTTCATCTCCGCAGCCTGAAGTAGGCAAGACAGAAATTACACTACCTTAATTGATATTTTTAAGCTTCTCTCAGATAACGAGGCTGGTTTGGAAATTCTCTTTTCTCCAAACAATGTTTGATCATTTTAGGATAGCTGGATTCTTGACTTGGCTAAAACAGCATCAATAAACCAAAAGAACAGTCTCCAATCTATTTACTCATTGGTTCTCCTCTTGTGGAACTGGTTTGCAGGATTTCCAATTAATAAGAAAGCTAGACATTGTGCCTTTGCTCTAGCTTACAATTTAATTGGGACACTATTTTTTTTTTTAAAGCATTTATGCTTTGGAGTTTATAAGAATATTTAAGCAACAAATACCTATCCACGATGAGAATAAAGGCTAGTCCCATTCCATCCTTTTTTAAATCCCTGTACAAAAGTTATTGTGTCTTTTCCTAAACCCTGATCCAACTAAACTGTGAAACTAATGAGCTTGTACTTCTGTTAAAAGTCTCTTGCATGCCATGGCTCTTATTTGCATTGCATTGAGATGCAGAGTGCCACTGCCTCACCCTGGTCAATAAACCAGGAGATATGGAGCATTCTGAGGAGAGCTACCTGCATGTGCCCCTGCACAGGCAATCTTGCTTTTCCCTTAGGTCTCTCCTCCTCCCTCCCAAGGGCAGGGAGTTGAAAAACAAGCTTAGACTTTTATATATATATATATATATATATATATATATATATATATATTTATATTTATATATATTTATATATTAAGATACAATATTAGGAAATGCATTGATACATATCCATGTTTCTTTTAATGTCTTGTCTTCATCTTTTATTCCATTGTCTTTGAATTCCTGTTTTTGCTGAGAGCACTGTTTTAATTAGCATCAGATTTCAGCCTTAAAGTGTGTTCTTCCTATACTTTTCTTCCAAAAACATTGAAGTTCTGCTGATGAATGACTGCATCAATGTTTCCTCACTCCAATACTGCTTGCAAGTCTTTGGCTTTTTACCATGCAGAGATAGCAAATCTGGTGACACTTTCTTCAAGGAACTGCTCAGAACTTCAGCATCTGCATCCTGGCTGCCAATAAAATTATCTGCACTGTTCCAAGTCTCTGTATAAGTCACTACTCCTCCTTCAGGTTTTTTTTTAAAAAGTATTCTGGAATCCATTTAATAATTACACCAATGACATGGTCTTGCTTTTTGGAGAATGTCAACACAAAGGGAATACTACACAGCCAACAGGCTCTGAGGTTTAAAGAAAACTAGTATTTGAAATGAATAGAGGCAGAACAATCATAATCTGGGGCTACACACTACCTTATTTACCTCTTCAGAGAAGTAACTGTATTTTATGTTTAAGATGCTTATAAACGCTTTTGGGTGCTCTGAAGGGCTTGAAGACACATATTTCCTGGAAGATAACTAAATGAACTGGCATTTCATTCGATATGCAACTACAACCCTGACACAAAACAGAATTACAAAAATGAGAGTAAAATTATTACATTGCATTGTGCATCTAAATGACAAAAAAAAAATCATGTGCATTAACAGTGGTATTTTCAAGTAACCCTGAGGTCAAGCATAGTACTGAGTACAGAGGCTGCCCACTAATATGGAAATGGTCTTAGTGTCACTCTATGTGATATATTCGCACTTGTGTGTTCATTTAATGGATTTCATTAAAGTCTAAAGACCCAAGAAGTGCACTTGATCAATATTTGACAGAACTTCCAAATTCCTCTTTGACAAAAGTATTATCTTTGCATGGGACAAATAATCTGTAGCAGGGAAAAGTCACCATTAATATTCAAGAATGAATAAGAACACAACTAGTGTCTTCCCTCAGTGCTGCCTTAAAACAGCCACCAGAACTTGACGCTGAATAGACTGCTCTCACACTAAAATTAGTATCTTCTAAAGCCCTAGACTAAATCTTTGGTGTCAGGGGCTCAGGTGGCAGCTATATCAAGATAAAGAATTGTCTGCTGCCTCAGTGACAGGGGATGCTCAGGTGTTCATACAAGAAATGTGAAGACACTTTAACACTGAGTGGTAGAATAAAGGGCTGGAATCAGCTACAGAAACACTCTTCAAATTGTCTAGCAGCATGCCATGATTTGCAGCACTGTGGTTGGGTTTTAGCACTATAGCAAACAAACTACTTTTCAGACAAACAAAGAAATGAATACTCAGTCTTCAATAAAATGTCTACAATGTGCAGCTTATGTAAATCCAACTAGTCCAGCTGCACCATTAGACAAAGGGGAGAAAGACGGTCAAAGAACAGACGAGAGGGAAATCTGTTAGTGGATAAGCAATGTAGCAGTAATGACCCCAC
Organism: Caprimulgus europaeus; assembly: GCA_907165065.1. Next base: position 4,944,839 of record OU015545.1, on the reverse strand, counting down.
CTGGTACTTGTGCTACTAATTATTTTTTTCCTTAACTCATTAAATTTAATTATTTTAACTTCTGTTAAATGCCTTTCCTTAGCTTTGTGCACTTGCACAATAATTAAAATGCACAATATATTTAGACTACGAAATACTCGTATTGAGTGTCAGACAACAGCCATCAGCCTAGCTGGAGGTCTTTCTGCCAGCACACGGAAACTTGGCTTTACTCAGACTCCAGTGGCCTTCCTGAAGGGGAAGGTGCACTCCAAGATCAGAATTCCAGCAGACAATTCATCCTGCCACAGGTACACCATGGGCAGATGGACACACTCTGCCCAGCTGTACCAGACATCACTGCTTTCTTCTGCCAGAGGTTATCACACTACTGTGCCAGCAGAAGGGGTTGCATGAATACAGTTTACACCGAGCTGAACTTGCCACATTAGATAATTCTTCCCTAAATAGTAACTTTTGCTAATACCCTCTTTACATCTAACAGGCATCCCAAAGCAATGCTGCTGGGAATGCTGATTTTCAGCCCACTAGCAAGGACAACCAACAAAAGCTTGAAGGAGAACAGTTAGATCTGGAACAGAATGTATACAGCCTGTTTCCCCACATGAACATTCCTACTATAGCTTCAGAATATTCATGACCAGATTAATTTACACTCCTTCCAAGACAGTGTAAAGTAACTTAGAGAAAGCATTCAGACACAAATAATGGCAACTGATACAGGTCACTCTTACAAGTGGTTAGAGAAAGAGGTTTAAATTCTCACCTTCCCAAGTAACAACACAGATTTTTGCATGGACAAAACCTATAATCACCATAGGTGGATGGAAATCAGGTATCAGCTGCATTCTGGAGGTTGAGTGTCAAAAGAAAATACATCATTTAAAATATATTACATTCAACACTGGATGAACATCTCCAGAATACTTGTTGGTAAAGATGACCGCAAGCAGACGCTGAAATGTAATGGTCAACAAAACCTGAAACTTCTAAACTTCTGCTCCGCCCCCCCCTCAACATGAGACTATTAAAAAAGAGCTTTTCTGCCCTTACTCAAGGTTCCCGTGTTCAAAAATTAATTGTATCTATCTGAATCCTATCTTTCACCTCACATTGACTTTTGGGAGACACAGCAATCCTGCTGATCATTAGCAGCAGTGCGAGCTCTTCCTTTTCTGAGAAGTTTCACTGAAAATTTTCTCCAGCTAAAACAGTATTTTGTTTTAACTAAGATCTCTAAATTAAAACTCAATTATCTTTTTTTTTTTTTTTAAAAAAAAAAACCTTCATAAGAGCCATTTATGGCTTACAACATGGACTTTCAGGATTTTTTTTTTTCCTGAAACAGAACACCAAACTTCAGTAAAATTAGCTCTCTGCATCTAATTAGGACATTTACATGAGAAGTTGGGTAATCATAAATCTGCAGTCTTTGTCATTTGTATACAATGTAGAGAAATCATCTTACTCCATACTGCTGGAGACCAAAATGTGTTTTACCAATCAGTTTCTGCAACGCACTATTGATAATAGCAACATACGGCCAAGCTTTATTTAAAAAAAAAAAAAAAGGCAAAACAAAACAAAAATTCCCTACCCTTAGTGATTTTTGAATATGTCTACTTTTAGATGACCAAGCTGTAATGCATTAAAAAGCCAGCTTCTGAATAAACATTTTAAAAAATATTTCAATTTAGACACCCAAAAAATAGGCAGACATTTGTAAGTCTTAGTCAAATTATTTCTTTAGACTTCAGAGTTAAGTTATGATGTTTTTAGGAATGAAAAAATAATCTATCAGGTTTGATTGATAAAAGTGTAGCTTTTAACTAAGACTGAAAAAATTGAAAACTGGCAACATTTTTTCCAGAATAATATGCTTCCTCTGCTTTTTTTCAGCACAATGCACATAAATCAAAGAAATGTTAAAGAGGCCCATACATCACAAGTTGGCATTTCTAAACTATTTACAAAATCTGTAATAGTCAAGAGGATGGAAAATATAGAAGTGTGACCAAAGTTGCCAAAAAAAAAAAAAGAAAAAAAAAAGCAGCAGTTCTAACACCCCAGCAGGGTTAATTAAGGTTGGAAACAACTCTTGAATGTAAAATTTAAAAATACTAAACCAAACCAGTGCTTATAATGCAGGTTTACAAAAAGCAAACAAGACAGTCTATCAGTCAAAACAGGGAGAACGTGGATTTCAGCAACATGCTTGTTCCACAATTAAGCACACAGTTCTGAAAATAGATAAAGCAAATGCTCTACTAAGGCTTGAAGCACAGAAAAAAAGCAGGGCTGACCTTGCATCTGCAAAAAGACAGTCCCAAAAATATCAGTAACTCCAGTGCTTAGCTGCGTATCCATCAAATTTTCACACCCCGACATCCAAGCATACAACAGACTCATATAGCTGAGGTTTTCCTCAACAACTTTTACAAATGAGAATCTCATCTCCTCTTCTGAACAGAAAGACATGGATTATGGAAAGTTTATCTGTCCATCTGTTGAAGATGTCACACTCTGACTAGAGAGTGCAAAAAGCACAGAGATGTTTTACAACCAAATCCAAAACTTACTGCAGTCAGAACTAGTGTAAAAGCCATATGCTTTGCAAAAACACCTCTTTTGCTACACTTTTTTTTTTTACCACAGCACAAACGAGTAACAGTTCAAAAAGCTGCTGTAATCTTTTTTTTTTTTTTTTGAAAATAGATCCCATATTCTTACTCTCATCTGCCACGCTCGGGTAAGTTAACTGATCAGAAATCAGAAAAACAAGGAAATACTACACTGTGCAGCAAAAGCTAAGAAAGACACATTGCACTGCAAGACGTTACGTGCAGTTTACAGGTAAAGCAGCAGCTCAGAAAGCCCAGGACCGGGGACAGGATGATGCACCCAACAGAAACCTTTGGTGGAACAGCACATAACAGCACTTTTACACTCTTCTCTGTCAGTGTTGAAGACTTCCAGTAGGAGCATTTCAGATGAAACCGGGCAACCTCAGAAATATCTTTAGGAGTAAAACAAATGGAATACACTTCATACTACTTTCATGGGAGTTTATAATGATATTATAATTAACTCAATTACACCACAAGATTAATAGCCTTTAAAATGCTCCCAGTCACTCATTACAGGCCTAAAATCCTCTTTGGGTGCTGAGCCAGCAAGAAATATGAAACTACTTGCTAACTACTTATATATAATTATATATGGTATAATCTTTACCATGCTATTTGTTTCCATGTTCACAATTCAGTGGAGTAGTTTAGTTTGTTGTTAAAAAAAATAATACAGAACCAAAAGAAAAGTGGACAAGATGCCACTTTAGAGGCTTCAACACCTGCAACAGCTCACTACAGCTAATCAGTTTATTTCTAGTTTTAACTGCAACAGTTAAGGTCTTCTACAATAGCAGATGCCTTTCCTCCCACACATCAATTAATTTGCAAATGCACTCAGGTTGTAGAAATAATGAAGAGCTGAATGCTTTTCTATTGGCAAGTTTTGCTGTCAGGAGGTGGATGCTGTAGGCGAGGTGCTAAAATGCACTGCTGCTATATGCATGCCAAAGGAAAGACATGCCACATGAAACTTGGTCGACAGCTAACAGGGCACATCAATTATTTTATTTACCCCTCCCTCACTGAAACCAAAAGGAAGAATCCACTTCAAAAGGTTTTTATTGTATTTATAACATACTGTTTACAGTGAGATCTGAGCTTTGTGCTGACCTAAGAAACATTTCATATTCAAGGAGAAAAGTAGTGTTTTTTTTCATGCATTGTTACTATGCTAAAGAAGTCACATTAAAATTGTTAAGGTTACAAATGAAGAATTCAGTAACTAGGAAAAGCTTGAATTCATACTGTCTATGCAATCTAAATCAGTCTGCTTGTGCTAAGGATTCAGACTTTGATTACGTGCCTCTTTCCAAAGAAACTCAAATTATCACAGTCTCAAGGATGGCATGGATGAAGAGGCACTTATTCAGCACCCATTTGCATCCACAGAATGTTATTTACAGTATTTCACACAATGCTCACAATTATCTTCTCTGATGTCTTCTATGATATTCTCCTGCTTTATCTTGCCTCTTTACAAATACTGTTAAGTTTACCTTCAGAATTCTTATTCCACTCATGCTGGGTGAGGAGCTGAGGAATCTCAGATGTTTTAGAACACTAAATGTTTTTACTACTTACTATATTTGTAGTAGAGTGCCTATAGATAACTGCAGTCAGGTGCTCAGCAAGTCCTCAAAGGACCCAGAAGAGACTTTAAGCCAGGTCATGGCAAGGCTGGAATCTCTACCCCTCCTTCTAAAACTTGAAATAAAGGAGTGGTTGGTAGCAGTTCACCATTGCTTTTTGTCTTGATCAGCCACTAATTGGAACTGAAGCACATCTTGCCAGGTATTCTCTGAAAATAAGTTAAAAACTGAAATTCTGAACTTTCAAATTAAATTCTATGCTTTGGAGGACAGCGTGTTCTCATGGATACAGACCCTTCTCATTTTGAGTCCTCAAATTAGAAGGCACACAGTTGGTGAGCACTGACCAGACAAAAAAAAAAAAAAAAATTACATTATGGTTCAGGGTCCGGACAGCTGGAGTTGATCCTTTCCACAATCTTCCTAGGGAATATTAAGTCAAACTAAAAGAATCTTTGTGAACATTTAATCTTGCCTCTTACCTCATTGAAGTTACTTCTGTGTTTAGCAAATGTCGTTAGAAAAACCAGAATGTGCATGTGCTCACCTTTCAAGTCTTCCAAGGAAGGCAAGTCCTGTACTTTTCCTCTCCAACTCTTCCGGCGCTTAATTACTACAAGTGTTTAAACTGTGCATCTCGGCTGTAGTCCGAATTTGTTAAACTTCTCTTTTCAATTACCTTTTTTTTTGTCTTTGCTTGCTATAATGAAAAACACTCTTACCCACTTTTCCCCCCCCTCAATAAAGATGTTGGTACAAAGTGAGTCATCTGTTATCTTTTCTTTTATGAGTGAAATAAATTGAACTTGCTTGATCATACAGAAGGAGCACAGGAACCAAAATGCTTTTGATCAGTTCTCATGTCTCTCAACTAGAAAACCCCAAATTAATAGGCACCTAGATAAATGATAACTAAGTAGTTTTACAATTAAAATAATGCTTAAAACCATTTTCAAGTGTTAATAACTGAAAATGTTATTAGTACAGGTACTAACAGGTAAGGAAATTTGTTGTTAAAAATAGATGATTTTCTGCTTTTTAAAATATGAGATTTTCAAGCTGACCTTGTCCCTTTTAATTTTTTATAGCATCTTCAGTTCCAATTTGAGAGTTTTGCATGGGTTAGGCAAACCTTCTTATGTTCTATATTAAATGCAAGACACCTTCTTGGCATGATCTGCAATATTAATAATATAACAGTACCAATTTCAGGAGCAGCACTGTAGCATCAACACATGCTTACCTACATGAATGGAAATTTAACCATGTATATCATAGAAATCTTTAAAACATCACAGAAAAAAAAAACAGGTCTAAGCTCAAACACAATTTGAGATTTCCTTTTTTGCCATACCAACACATGACCTTGTCATGCTTCACAAGGTAACACCGACGTAGCTGATGCAAGAAAACATATGCTTCTCTTTACTGGACTCAAAATAGGAACAGAGGGGAAAGAGAATGATACTCGGGGCCAAACTCAGGTTTGTGAAGACTAGACTTGCAGCTGTCACTGCATTCAGCACCAATCGTTCCCACCCACACAGGCCTTACAGCATTCCTATCACTAATTGCCACAGCAGAATTTGAAAAAATACTTTTTGGAAATTATAAACACTACAGATTCTTTATTTAGCTAGGAAGTTGCTCTGACGTTATCAGAAGAGTTCTAAGACTTTGAGCCATTTTTAAGTTGCTGTGGGACATAGTTAAAACCACAGGAAAACCTAAATGATTAATTTTTATGTATTTCAAAGAAGACTGACATACATTTGACTTTTCATGCATCACTTGTCTTGCAGGCACTCTTCAATAACCCAATTACTACTTAAACGTCTACAGTCTAACCCATAGACATTTTGGCTCCATCTAAATCTGGATATACCTTATCTCTGGTAAAAAAAAAAAAAAGAAAAAAAAAAGAAAATCATAATATTATTTAATCTCTTGAAAAAAATCTGAGGAGGCACTGAGAAGGTTCTCCCTCCCCACACCTCTATCACTCAGCTCACAGCTCCCCAGAAGGAAGCCCACAGAGAATGGCAGAATGACCAGACAGCACAGCACACCGTGGTGGATGCTGTCGCACACATGGCTCCTCGCTCCTCTATCCCACAGCTTGACTGAAACAGCAGCAGCAGCAGCTTACCAGGCTTCACATGCTACTGAGACTCAAAGCCTTCAGCTAGATTTGAGCTGCCTGGTGTTGTATCTGAAATGCATAGAGGGAAGAAATGTTTTCTTTGCTCTTCAATTCATTTTTTGCAATGTTATCAAAACTATCTCTCTATCCTCAGCTGGAAAACTCCAAAAAGTCCAGCTGACTTAGGGGAATGGCACCAACTTCCCTACACATTCTCCATTGTACCGGTATTTCAGTACCACCGTACTATGAACTGGTATCCACCCCATCAACTGCCTCCTATAAAATCACGATGCATCCATGGTCTGCTGCCCTCCAAAACATGCTACTCATGAAAAGCCACATAATGTATTCTCACTTATTTATCACCTCAAAAACCAAAGCAACCCCATCCCCTCTAATAGTCTTGAGCTGCCCAGAAGCAAACAGCTAGAGCTAAGCACACCATGGTGCTCATCACTGCAGCTACAGCGGGTGCAGATCAGAGAACTATTGGAAATGACTAGTTTAGCCTGAACAGTGAATTGAGAATGTAAAAAAATATTATACATACATATATATATATATATATATATATAAGAAAAAAGACCCCAAACCTGCATTTTTTTGGTCTTAAAGATAGACAAGGGAATTACGTTAACTACACAACTGTTACATTATTACAATCAGGTTTCAGAAGAGCCGCAAGCTGATAAATTCAGCATTAAGTTTTCCAAAAGTATCCTGAACTCTTCAGCAGCACACGTACTTACACAACTGAAAAGGATCTTTCTGTATGATCATATTGCCAGCAATGTGACAAACTTGTGTGCATTTAAGGAAACTGGGGCAATGGAGGAACAAAATACTGCTTTTCGCAAACCATGTTTAACTTGTTTCTATCACATCTCCAGCTACAAAACCTTTTGTAAATGAGGACACTACCTACCTACCTCTCAAAGTTTGTTTTATCAAGCCAACAACTGAGCAGTCTGAACAACTGGCAATTCATTCAACTATAGTTTTTGCCTGAGGCATTAAAAAAAATAAAAGAGCAAGGAAAACTTATAAGTGGTGCTGAAGACTTGCTGTTGGCACACGAAACAAACAGGAACAACTGAAAGCCACAGAGCAGTCAGTAATATGTACTACCGAGCCTAATACTTGGACAGTAAGGAAAACAGATGGCTCTGCAATTTCGAGATGAGACCATGCAAAGCAATCGGCACAGGGATGCTGCAATAATGTAGTAGCAATAGTTTGTCCAGTTGTTGCAACAGCCACAGCAAACTGAATTGCATCATTTCAGGGTATGAAACAAAACAAAAGTAAATGAGAATAAAACAAAACAGAACTTCCTATTACAGTTAGCTTACATTCCTTGACAAAGCATGGTCTAGTTTAGGGCTTTTGGACAGTGCTCATAATTCTGTGCAAATAAACAAGGCTAATCCATCTGGATTCTCTCAATTAAAAAAACCCCAAACAATTAAAACAAGTCTTTTATTGTAGAATACATCCACTACTTTTCTTAAAAAGAAAACTCTTGGACACAATTGCTGATGCTGGTATAAGGCAGTGGAAACCAAAGGCCCCAGCACGCAGTTTTACTAGTAGAGAGTCAGGGAACTGTTGCAGAAGCATCAGCCTTCCCATGCCTCTGTGAAATATTTCCCTCATCCAAACTTTCCATAGTTCAGGAGTTTGATTAAAGCAATCTCCAGGTATTGTTTACTCAATAAGACTACTCATCAGTGTTTCTTGAAATCCAAATGTTTCCCTGTGAGGCTGCAACAACTTCTGGAATGCAAATTCCAACACAAATCCTGTTGAAGACGAGAAAAGTGCAATTTGTTGTGAGTAAATACACCAACATATACATGTTGTTACAGATTACAACTGGAAGCAACTAGGGTTTAAAAAAAAAAAAGGCAGAATAAATTGGTCTGAAGCATTTCCAAAGTGCAGGGACAGTGTACTGTCTGAATACTGATGAAGGCATAAGCTCAGCAGTGTTGCGAAAGAAGTCAGCACTAAAACACAACTGACTGCACTTGTGTTTAGTCTGTAAAAGAAACATGAAAGCACAAGCTTATTATCACCCTCAGTGAGCAACCAAATATTATTGTTCTTGAAAATAAGTATGAAATTAAAGCAAATTTGTTTTAAGGAAGATGCTTTCAAAATAAACTTATTCTGGACTTAAGCCTGAGGAGTACATTGTACAAGAAGAACTAGAATGGAGACTGCAAACTAATTACCAGCATGTATATTCACAGCATTTTGCCTGCCACAACTGCTGCTACTAGCATTGCTATTCTCAAGAAAACAAATGATTAAGATTGATTAAATACCTACTTTGCTTAAATACTCTTGATAATAAAGGGATTTTTCTTCCCCTTTTCTAATGGGTATTTTATGCTGGCAACTGATGGATCCTATATTAAACTGTTTTCATTCAAAACAGCAATCTGCTGCTACAATTATCAAACTAAAGAAAGGAGGGGTGCTGGAACCCTGGGATTTGAAGGGAAAACAAGAGGAGAAAAAGGCAGAAAGTTCATATGACACTGTAATAATCCGACTGACAGGCTTTTTCACCTTGCAAACTTCTTTCCACACAGCAGCATTCTTTTATAATCTGACAATTCTCTGTAGCTTGGAAAATTCATGAGCCTATCATGTATTCTTGTTCTTAACCTCTTTGAAGTCCCTGCAAAAATGTCTTTCTAACCTACTGATCAGGATGACATGCAACTGCACGCATGAAAAGAACGATTACATTTCCAGAACCACTACACACACTACTGCACTTTAGAAAATTAATTGTACCATAAGTACCCTTTTAATGAAGACAAATATCATCAAGGGTTAAAAAAAAAAAAAAATTAAGCAACTTGCGAGAAAACAAAAACCAAATCAGTCAGTCAAGGCACTGTTACACTTCATCAGCCACTGGGAAAAATCACAAAGGGGACTCGCTGCTACTCTGATTCGATCACACAAGCCTCTGAAAACTTTGCCTGGTCTATTATTTATTTGAAAAAAATATTCTTTAGATATTTACCATAAGTGTCGTAAACATGAGACATTATTTTTCCAAACTTCACACTGCAGCTGGCAAAGCAAAACACATACTGAAGTTAGAAGGCCATCAGAGCAAGAATCTCTAAAAAAGGCCACTTTAAATAAATGCACAATAAACGACTCCTCAGTCCACTCAAGCAAAGTCTTCAGCCACTGTTGTATGTGTCTATTTTAAAACCAGGTCATGGATGCTTGCACAAAAGCCACAGATCCTTCATTTCTATACATCTGGGAATTACTACATTTTGCAAGTTAGCACATATGAAAATGCACTAAGGACAGTACTCTGAGTCAATTTAGACTCTGGGAGTTCTACTACAAATGACCTTTGTAAAACACTTAACATCCCCCACAACAGATTTTTTTGGGGAAAGTGACTTTTAAAGAGTCATCTTTCCATGTACTGTTAACAAAACAAAACCCTGACTACAGCATGACCATCATCAAATATGCATCTACTAGCCACACAAAAGTCATAAAGTAAATTTGAAATTTGTTTGAAGATTAGCTAAAAGCATTTGCAGTGCAGTATTCTCTGAATCAGGAACAGTTCCCATGCCATTAAAGACTACTGCATTTTAATCACTGCCTCCTCTGTTGCTCTATGGAAGATCCACACAGAAGGACAGCAGGTTTATCAGTACAGGAAATGAGTGAAACTTAACAATGAACAAAGTCCTGTCTAGTTAATACAGTAATAATATGGTTCATGAGGGAAAAAGCTGGGGAATAACGTGTTTCAGTTTATGAACTTAAATTAAATCTTCTTTTTCCCCCACCAACCCCTTTTTCATTTCAGAACTCTTTTTGCTTTGTTGCAGGAAAATGAATTGTATCCAACAAGATGAACGTTCTATGTCCCTATTAGTTCATGCAACATGCTATGGCAAAGCAGTTGTCTTATTTAGGTTCTTGAAAACAAAACAAAACAACCTAACAAGAAACTTATTCCCCTTTGTATACAGATATGGTTGCTTATTACATGGAACTATGACTTTGAAACACCATATTTACAAAACATGATATTCCAAAGCCGCTTGGTCTCTGCGGACATCTGTATAACGTGTTCTGCCACACAGAACACTGCTAATGAGATGTTCTTTTGACTCCCCACAATCGAAGGTCTCCACCCATTAAGAGGGCTACGCCGACTCTCTCTTCCACCTGCGCTGCATTTTGAACTGACAAAATCAACCCCTCTGATGTGCCAACTCTAGCAACTGAATGGCTGATCTAACAGGACAGCCAGGCTGCAGCCTTCCTCACAGCCTTCCTCTGAAACACGGGTTTGTTTCTTCCATTTCTGTAGAGCGTAGTGGACTCCTCTCCACTTCAGGTCTTCCAGAGGGAAGCTACTGGCTTGGTACCTAGCTCCCTCATCAACAGGAGAAAGCAAGCACATTGACTTGTGCCCTTTATGTACTGATGCTCTAGCTGAGTCAATTAAGGCATACAGGTGAAAAGCAAAGAGCACAAGAACTGGGTATAGAACCCAGAAATGCATTGTAGCAATTTTGTATCTTCTTCAATCTTCCTGAAATGTGATTACAGTTGACCTTTAAATCTAGTAGATCAACCAATCAATTCTGCTGGAACAACCCTGTATAAGTGATCAAAGAGCATACCCATACTTTAAAAACTTCCAATGGCTGCCTGGCACAGTCATTTTATTTTGCTGTAAAAGTTACCTAGATTTGTCTCAACTGATTTTACTTGCAAGAAAAACACAACACCAAAACTGCAGCATCAGCAGACACTAAAGGTCTTAGCTTCTTGCAGGATGAATGCAATATCAATAGTTGTTAGGATGTGTTCATACAAGGTACACAGAGGAATGGAAAGAAGATGCTAGTAATCTCACTTAATCCTAACACAGCCCCAAGTCAGGTTCTTTAGCTTGTGGGAAAAAAATTAAAAATGCAGGGAAAACTATAAGCACTCCAAACTATTTGCCAGGCAAAATGTTGAATTTGGAACTGAAAACATATTTAACAGCTCTTTAAGCAGTAAAGCTTTCATGTTGTGTTAGATGTTAGTTTTATTTCAGCTGATAGTGTTTTAACAAAATAACCCAGAAGAGGCTTTAGGATAGTATGTGTCCATAGTGGGCTAAGAAGTGAGATCAGCAACCACTAAGTGATCCGACTTGGATGCAGCCATCTCTCCCAGACTTCTCAGTACTCATTCTGCAGCATAATCCTCATTTTATACACAGGAAAACAGAGACATGCAGAACAAAGTGATTAGTGAAACCTCATCCAGCAAGCTAAAGACAGAGGAAAGAAGAGGATGTGCAAATTCAGAGTCCTTCCAGTCCCATTATAAATGTGGCAACACTGCCACACCTAAAACCTTCACCCTCCCCATCAGAAATGTTTTGAAATGCCCACATGTGCCATCATCACACATTTGTGCTCACACAGTCAACTAGACAGCAAGTTCTTTTATGCAGAAAATCGTAAATTTCACTCCCATACTACATGCTATGGCGTCCAAAAGAACCAGAAAAATGGAAATGAAAGGTTAACTTTTGTTTTACCAGGCACAAGAGAGCTTGCAGACTTGATCAGCTCTGTGATCTATGAAATTTCTACAAACAGCTTTGGAAGAGGCACTGAGCAGTGCAGCCAACCCTCTGCCCCACTCCCAAAAAAAGAAAAAATTAAAGATGGCACTGAGCAAACTGAAAATGCTACATTGAAAATTCTGAAAATACAAGATTTGACTCCAGAGTAAAACTGAACCATAAGGCAAGCCAGAGAACTTGTTAAGTCTGAGCAAAGAGACAACTGCAGAGAAAACTCTAAATAGAACCCAACTAAAAGCATATGGGTAGGGCAGGGAACATTAGGAAAAAAAAAAAATCTAACTAATGGTAAAACACATAGGATTGTTTTTTCTTTAAAGTCATGTGGGAAGGGAAACATATATCCAACCTCACTGAGGGGTAACCTTGGGGGGAGAAAGAAACTATTATCCTTTTAGCTGCAGCTTATTTGATAGAAAAGTGACATTTTCTCTGAATGAAGAATTATTTTAACATAAAGAAAAGCCAACTTCTGAAATGAGACAGAGCCCAGTAACACTGCAATAGTTGAGAATGTCATAATTTCCATCAAAAAATTGTTTTGCAGAGATTAGGAACAGCTGTTTCAAACTGAATTAGACTAAAACTGGAAACAAGCTGTCAAGACCCAGAGCATATATTTTATACATAAAAGAATGTATTTGGTTCAGCTGTCTCATCATGGTGGTCAGCCAAAAGAGAGAAATAAAGTAACATTCTGAGATTCCAGACGTTGTCGCAAAGACTCTCTCATTTTTAACATTCTTTATGTAGATTTATTCCTTTGAGCATTTGGAATAGGAAAAATGTCAAACAGCTCATATCACAGATTCTTGAATATTTTCAAACCCTGGGCAGCTTAAAACACTTTAAAGACACCTAAGGACTCTTTCTGCTCTAGTCCACGTTCTCTGCATCTTCAGTAGCTACTGCTATAGGATACCGCAATAAGGAAAGTATCCTCAATTGTTGTTGACATGAAACGATTAAAATAATTCACTTTAACCTACCACTTGTGAGTAACAGTACATGCACACAGCTCCTTTTTGTGCATGCTTGCAGATCCTAGGAGGCTTTTAGTGGCTATTTGCAATATCGATTTCCACAGGAATTGCAGTTTCATATAATGAAGAGTAAATACATCTATTTTAGAATATACTGTAAAATGTCTCATGTAGATAGAATTCCTTCGTGTCTAATGGCCCATGCAGTACACAGAGCACCTCTTATACTATGTCACTGCCAGTTACAGGAGCTTAGAGAATCCAAATACAACAAGCAAATTAATCAAGACTGGCACTGATTTTGAACAGAACTGTTTGTTCCAAAGCGCAACTGTGAACATCAAAGATCCCCATGATTTTATTACATGCTGCAAGATGTAACCATTATACTCTGTTTTCCAACCAAATCTGAAGTAATCTTGAAAATGTCCTTAGCATTTCAACACGGTCATTACTTTCCATAATAGTGATATATACTAATTCTACCCAATAATTGTATTAGTTATTACTGTCAGCTTGTCAGTAAATGTGCTTTTGAAGAAGACCTATCTGGGAACAAGCCAATTCATGACCATATAAAAAAAAATGCGTGTGCCAAGAAATGCATTTTTAACTCACTAAGGCACCAGGCAAGCGTGCAACTGCAGTCATGCGCCATTTCAGCTTTCAGGTTACTCACACGGTCTAGCTTTAGGCATTAAACTTGAATACTTAAGTTCCCAGCAAACTCAGTGGAGCACCAGAGCATGAGTGAACACCTCACACTAAGCCAAGAACCTTACAAAAAGGCACAACAAGATAACTGCTGCTCTGGATACATAAACTAAATGTCAGTGGCTAAAAGATTTTATTCATGTTTTTTGTTTCTTGTGCAAATGGAAGCCTTACATTCAGGCATTTAAAATTAGATAAAATGAACTGCTGTATGTGCTTGGGCTAACCTTCTACTGGCAGATGAAGTGGTAACATGTACTTATAAGTCATCTTTATCTCCAGAACCTCAGGATTTTACAACTCTAATAGATTTAAATGCTAGCACACACACCAAGAAGATGTACCAATAACTAATGTAGTTAGAAGTGAAATAGTTGTGAAATGCAGTGTTCATATTCTTGTCTCTATTCTTTTATCAACCCCAAAACCTGCCCAACTGTGACACTATTCAAAATCCAAGGAGAGCCAAGATAATGTTTCTGCAACTACGGAACAAGCCTGACAGTCAGCCATAAAGTTACGTAGGCTACAATTCTTATTACCACATTTAGAATATTGGTTTTTGACATTTCTACTCCCAGCTGACTCAAAACAGAAGAATATAATTACAGGGAGCAGGGAAGAAGAAAAAAACCCAAGCCCATTTCTCAAGAGGCAGCATTTCACAACAGAAGCAAAGTCTTGGTTTTCTATAGAATAAGTCATTCATCAGAGCTCCTGCAGAAAGCAGGATACCAAATTCAAGTATTCCTAAAAGTTGGGTCAGATATCTGGCCAAATCTGAAACAAAATTCACCCACAAAACCAAACATTTTCAGAAGACTGTAAAATGACCACATCTGCTGTAAAGCATGGACTTCCTCAATGGCTTGCTTAATGTTATTAGTGAAATCTCACAACTTCAGGGAGAACAGACAACTTGCTTCAAATTTTTAAGCAGGAATTTCCTGGTTTATGTAACAGGAATATTTTGGAAAGAGCAAATTCACTCTGAAAGGCCATCCGAGATAAACTGCACATCTTTTTCAATACACCTCTATCTATGCTAAAACCAAACACCAGGAACAGATATGAACAGTCATGGTACTGATGTCATGGTCTGTAATTTCTTATTCACATTCTTCAATTGTCACAGCATCAGAACCACAAAAAAACCACAAACAAACAAACAAAAAACCCAACAACAACACTCCAGCAGGGCATGATTATTCTTTCCTCCCAGGAAAATAGAAATCAGTATGCATTGATTCCCGAGAGGTAAGAGACTTCAAGAATCACCATAGATACTCTGGGCTACATGCCTTCAATATCAGAAACTCAGAATTAACCACTGCTGAACATAAAACTGCTGCCACATTTTAGCCAAATGTACATCTCCATGAAGCAGTAGCCAAACCAGTGCTCTGAACTGCATTTTATATTACACACAGCTCCTTACACAGACTGTTTTCATCGTTATTAGCTTTTAGGCTATTTCCATGTTTTGTAGCCCAGTTATCAACAGTATCTGATTAAGATACAACAGGGAAGAATTGAGTATTGCTTATATGCAATCCAAACAATTAAATCACTCTGAACTGCCTGAGAGGGCAACTTTAGTAACTCCAAAAGAGAAGTCCAAAAAAGATTAGAGATAAGCACGCTTCTGTATTAAAAAAACTCCAAAATAACAGTCGCACAAAAAGACCTGACAACAATAATAGTAGAGAGCAACAGGGTGACATCATTAAATTTTCCATTTCATTTGATTTCCTCTATGAAGTATAAAAAAATCTTTTCCACATAAAGAATATCAATGGGATGCTTATCACCTGTATCACTTATTTTATATTAGTGTTCATATTCCTTGAATGCCCTTCTTATCAAGGTCTCCAAATGCTTTACAAACACCTTTAATTTGCCTCAATGAAAGTGAGACACAACTTTGAGTCTCTGAAAACATCCTCTGTGTTTCTTGGTGGCCATCATTCACTGGAAGATAAGTCAGGCTTTCAGCAGCAGCAAGTTAGTCTGAGCTGCCAAGATAGCAGGCAAACATGAAACTCAAAGGAGTGCTGGGTCTGAGCGTTTCTTACAACGCTGCTCTTGTTCTGCAGCCCTACATATTCCTAATTAATCCCTAGACAACATGGATTTCCAGTTATATTTTGTTGTATTTCTCAACTTCTAAAAGTAAAGCCTTCTCATCTGATCTAATGGCTGTACTATGACTTACTTATCTACATACTGCATTTCTGTGCCTGTGCATGGCTTAGCTTGATTCAAAGTCTGTTATTAATACAAAGCAAGGCAGTTTTAACTAATTTGGTTTGATGACCACATTATACAGCTTAGAAAGGGAAAGTG
Organism: Caprimulgus europaeus; assembly: GCA_907165065.1. The sequence continues at coordinate 4,928,781 of OU015545.1, read as the reverse complement.
ATCACTGACTTAAAAATTACATAATTCAGCCATCCAACACGAACTGTATGAAAAGTTCCTGCAGAGGAAAAAAAAAAAAGGAGTTAGAGGAGGAAGAACCAGGAGTGGGCAGAAGTGTTTTGGTTAAAATAGAGCAACATCAATCATTTCCATCCTGAAATAGGCTAACAGCTAGAACATTAATACTTATCAAAGAAACAGGGGAAAAAACTCTATTCATTAGCAAATAAGGTGTTGCAAAGCATTAAATAATTCCCACCAGCTGACAAGGGGGCTGTGATTTATAATAGTGTGTATTGATATATCACTTCCCATAATTAGGAAAAGTGAGACTGGTACTGCTTACAGCATTATTTTGATCAGAGCCTTGAAAAACACTGTTGAATAACAATACCAGGCACAACAATAGAGAAACACCATATCATGCTCTCAGGCTGCTTCAGCTCTGAAATAAAGTATTCTAGCAAAATTCAGTAAGAAAGGCAAATTCTGTTTGGACACATATAGCCTTATTTCACAATAGCATTCTAGTGTGAATTACTACTATTATAACTCTGTGAAAATCACAGATATAAAACATTCAAACTACACAACAAAAAAATGGAATCAAAGGCTAATTATTTCTCTTTTTTTTTAAGCAAGAAGTTACTCATCATTACTCTTCCTGGAGTAACAAACTAAACTCAACCTACTAAAATGTCAAAGAAATTCAACTAATCTGCACACCAGCACAAGGCAGCCAGTGGCAAATACATGGCAAATTCTCTCCTGCCACAGCATCTTTCCAGTAGTGCAAAGAAACTAGTAATTTTAATTTCCTTTTGTTACAATTATTAGATGTCAAAAACACTTCTACAGTTATACATGGTAACAATAAAATAGTTAAGACAGCCCTGGGTTGGACTTTTGTTCAAAACCAGCACAGGAGACAAAGGCAAAGAAACACAAAAGTCTAAGAGCTGCAGATGCCAGGGACTCCCAGCTGAGGAGGGAAGATGCATCCTTCAAAACTAAGATGGACATAACTGACGTTATCCATCTCCAATGCCCCCGAGATGCTGCTTTAGGCAGGATCTCTAGGGAGAATAAAACCCATCCAACACGCAGTAGCTGGTGATTCTGCCTTTACCTTTACTGTTGCTAAAAAAAAAAAAAACATAATAAAAAAAAAATTCATGTCTCACCTTTTTCCTTCTCCAGTAAAGCACACATAGACTATTGTAATTCCTGCCCCTACTTTATATTTTGGTACAAACACTTTTCTCCTCATCACAGCTTTTCTAGTGCTTTTTCCCCAGCACAGTAATATCAAGGATAATTTGCACACTACCTCAATTTGCCACCCCTGTCACTGCTAGTCACTAAAAATCAACCCTGCAACAGTAAGTCAGTATTCTCCAGGCAGATAAATGAGCAGTAATTAATAACTACAGCAGTTGGAGGCAAAGAGGTAACCACCTGTTTCCTAGTCATATTTAAAAAAAAAAAAAGTAAAAAGAACATTAATGTAATTCTGAACAGCAACATTTGCCTAAATTTTGCACAAAATTAAAAGCCCATAAAGGGCATTTTTCCAGACTGCCATGCAAACAACATTAGTCACTAGCTGTATAATACTTGGCATCTACAAAGCATGTCTGTCCAAAGAATCCAATGAACTTGAGACACATTTAGACTACATACTCTCCCAAGAAGTAGGTTAAGTATTATTATCCTATTTTATCTGTAAGAAAAATGAGGCACAGAAAAATCATGCATCCTGTTCAAGGTTACAACAAAAATTAATACAAAAAGCAAGAACAGAACCAAGTGGCCCAGCTCCTATGTTGTGCCTGATGTACCAGATACAACTACTTCCAGTATCACTCATTTTTCCAGTGACAGGAATATAAACTCCCATGGCTTATCTGCACAGGAAAGGAGTCCACAGCCAGTAATCCCCAAGAGTCTTTCCACTCCAGATCCCTCTATGAAGCACTGGTTCTGCTCTTACAAAGCAGATTAAAATGTGCTGTTCAGCATGCGACAGCGATATCCTTTGTAGGGACACGTCACTTTGCTTCAATTAAAACCTTATTTTATTTTTTCATTTGTTCCCTTCTGTGAGCAAACCAAGGGATTTTGGTCACTTCAAGTCTTTAAGTAACTTTAGAGCTCCTGCTCACCAAGAACAGCAGTATGTCAAGCTGCACCATTCATCTTCCCACTCTTAGCCCAGTAAGCACAGGTGATTTTCCAAAGCAACCTCCAGAAGCATTGGGGAGCAGATGATCCAGTTACCATGATACAGTTTTCCTCAATGCCACATGTCTGTCACTGCTATTACAGTACACTGGAAAATGTTTCGCAGTCTGGGTGGATGAAATCTCAGCAGAATAAACTGGATCACCATGCAACAGTACGGGACAACATGGTAACACTGCGTTCTTGTAAGGAAAAAAAAAAAAATAGTCCTGAAAGGACAAAATCTTGGCCATCTGCCTGAACTTCCAAAGAACTGCCAACATAATAATTCAGTTATATTGTCCATGCTACTGTAAAACTACATTAAATGTTTGAGCACATCCAAAATTTAAAATTAATGTTCCTTGGAATGAACACTTAGTTTTACAATCAAGATGAACAAAAAAAAAAATCCACTTCAACATTGTTCCTCTACTAATATGATTAACATTTAATGTCATTTATTGTCATTAAACTCAATATTTTTGTCTAATCAATACTGAGCTACCAAGGGCAGTCATAACAAGCCTGGACTTTCTCTACAGGCTCTATTGATTTCTTCTTTTGAGACCTTCAAACACAATTTATACAAATAATTTATCAGGGAACACATCAAAATAATTTAATAAACAAAAACTATATATTCCTTTTCTCTTTTGTCATGTGACAGAAAATCTTTTAACTCATTAATGGTAATCTCAACAGTTCAATTTTAAATTTATGTAAAAACAAGAGGAAGCTATGAAGTAACAAATTTAAATGCAAATATTTTTTAGTCTCTTTCAACATGCAGAACAACAGTATTCTTTTCATTTTGTATTTGCGAGCATGTTACTTTTAAATAAACTTATGACAACTCCTGTCCAGCTTCAGTCACTTGGAATATTTACAATACACTGATACTGTAAAGTTTATGCAAGCTGCCATAATCTTTTCACAGAATCCTACTCATCCAGAGAGTCAGAAAGTCAGAAAAGTTGATTTTTTGCTTTCAGCTGGAAGTGGTAGATAACGGTTTTCCCAAACACACAGTTATTGGGGGTTTTTTTAAGTACCATCTCATGATGGCAAAGCAATACCCCCATCACTCACATACACCTACGAACACAGATCCAAACTACAGAAGTGCTGGAATTGGAGTAAAGCAAATGGGCAAATGCAACTCTGAAAATAGTAGAGCATACAACACTGCACTTCAGTGAAGCTAAAATCAAGGAAAAAAATTAAAATAACATCACCTGTTCAAGACTACAATTGTTCTAAATTTCCCCCACTTCTACTCTCATCTTAGATTTCAGCTGCACAGGCACAAACTCATATTACCAAAAAAAAAAAAAAAAAAAAAAGCAACACCTAAGATGTACACAACGACTAAAACCAGAATTCAACTACAATTGCTAAACATAGACAGTCCCCTGAAAAAAATCCTACTGATTTTTACAAACTTCCTAACTCACCAATACTACTTCCTTTGCATCACCCACACAGAATGATAGCTCATTTTTATCTTATCTTATATGGTATCTTCACTATTACGTTAGAGGGCACATATGGATCCTTCTGGGAAACAGCACTTAAAATGTAACAAAGAAAAGGGAGAAAAATATTATCAATTAGATCTAAATACTATTCCATGGCTACTACATGCTTCCTTGTACCCCACAGTCAGCAAAGTAATTTACTTGTATGGTTTCTACACACACATAGAAGCTAGAGCAAAGAAAAACCATTTAGCTCTTGCTTGCAATAAGATCAACTCAAACTTCCTGTGTTTTTCAGCTGTAGCTTGTGAGCTCTCTTAAACACCTGGAAAAGTAAAGTTTCTTTACAGCTGCATGTGTATGTAATTAATGCATTTGACAAGCTGCTGTGTTCCCAAACAGCTGCTTCCATTATACAGACAACTTTACCATCTGCAAAGCTATTGGGTAAACTACAGTAAGTAAATATCAGGATAGCAGGTGCTAATAAATAACAAGCACTGCCAAGATAACACACTTCTATAAGGAAAGTTTTTAATTTTTTCCACTGTACTTTTCTGTACCCCTGAAGCAGACAAACTCAAGATACTCAAGAAACTAAGAGCATATCTTCTCCCAACACATAACCAGTCACAGCTAGAACTATTAATTGTGGTAAGTAAAACAAGTCGAAAAGCACCAGGTAACTCTAATCTCCTATTTTAACATTCACAACTTAAAAAGAGAATTTTCTATTTAAGTCTGTATGATATTCTCTACATTTCACACCCAGCACTGCTACTTAAGCCAAAAAGCTTGTCCGTGCACCCAAGACCAGATCAAAACTGGGCATTTGCTTTATCCAGCATGAAAACAAAGCTGCTAATATAAAGAAATAACTGTTCTAATATCCAATATCTCATGAACCACAAGGAAGGATAATTAATACAGCCTCAGATGAAATTTAAGAAAACAAAACTAAATAAGCTATTACTTGTGCAACCAATTTTGCCAGAAAAATAAGAGTCATATAGGTAGACATGATCCACCTCCAGATCTACAAAACTACTTAAGTTTTAGGTGCATTTATATACAAATAAAAAGAAGCAATTTGGTAGTACTATGCTCTAAAGAGCTTCATGTGGTTTATGGTATTTGGAAGGTTACTGTTACTATATTCTCCAAAAACTGGCTCAAACTATTGTTTCCAAAGCAGAAATACTGACATAAGTGGACCAACTAAAAATCTCAGCTTTTAAACAGACTATTATATAGGATCACTTTTGAAATGCTGGGTTTTGGCCGGTGGTTTTGGTGTTTTGGGGTTTTTTTAAGAATTACTATTTCATGCCTCTAATTGTTCTTTCCATTTTAGATAAAAAATAATGTAGCAAAGTTTGGGGGTTTTTTTTAAATATATAGTACTACATACAGTGCTTTGATATACTGAACAATAATCTGCTTCTCATGAGACAGCCCAGTTATTACTGCTGACCTTACTCATTCTTGTCCTACAAGCTACTTCTACCAGCCTCCCCATGTTTTAAAAATAAAAGAGAATACACTGAAACCCGCAACACAAAGTCTGTGTACTCATTTTCCCTATATTTCATTAATGTCCTTTTGGAATTGTACCATAGTCCCGAAACTCTACTCCATCTATCCTCCCCTGGCAGCCATGTGGCTATTCATGCCATCAGTAATGCATGAACAATCAAAGAGAGAGGAAAATGCCCTTATCTCAGCTCATCAAAAATACAAGCACGCAAGCCACAAAGGGGTCACAAATTAAAAATTAAATGCGGACAGACCTAAAGTGTATTGACACATCACCACATCTAAATCCCCACCTCAAAGCAACAGAAAACACCAGGTACATGTAATAAGAACAGAAGGCAGTGAAAAGGTATAATGAAATAAGTTATTCAGGAAGCGTATTTAGCAATGAAGAATTAGGCAGCAATACACATGAACACCCACAGGGTTTTTGCTGCTAATAGTAAATCCAGCAGCTGATACCCTCATCCAGGCAACAGATCTGCTGTTAGAAATGGGGGCAACCTATCCGTGCCTGCTGGTTCTTGCAAACCCTAGGAAGGATGCTAGTAAAGTTCAGAAGAACCATTAGGCAGAAAATAGCTATTAAAACACAACTTAAACAGTGTATTTTATTTTAGCTGTAAAACAGAAGTCAAAGACAACAGGTATAAAAGGAAAAAAAATACTTGTTTTCTCCTGGAACATTTAACTGTGTATACGAGTGTACAGGATACTAAAACTTTCTGCTTTCCGAAATCAGAATCTAGTATTACAAAAAACTGCTCTTCAAAGCTCCATAACACTCTAAGTTAATAAAAAACTCCATTAGAACAACTGTCAAAGTTATTTCATTAAACTGAGTTTACTCTGATAATGACCTAAAAAAGTATAAATCACTGAAGACTTAACTGCATTACAAGTTTAGAAGTTTTCACATATAAACATTAGATGGGTTTTTTCTTTCTGAAAGCAGCAAATTATTTTTTTTTTTCTACCATACCAATAATCTGCTAACAGCAAGAAACACAAGCAAACATGTAACATTTTCTCAATTAATAAATCTCTACTTAAAAATCCTTCCTGTCCCCCATTTTCCAACCATATCAAATTTATATCAGTGCTGAATTCTACTGATTTTAGAAGACGTTAATATGTTTTTGTATTCTGAAAAATGACTGTACAAGCATTACTGTGGTATTCATACAAACATTATTGTAGTATTCCATTTTAAATCTGAATAATATCAGATTGGTTGGCTCAATATATAACAAGAACTTGCCTACGAAGTATTTGTGTAATCTGAAAGTCTTCCTTGTTCATGTATTGCAATAAATAAAGTGGAATTGTTTCTTTTAATGCCCTAAATATTTTCAGATTTATTATTCCTGCTTATTCCTGCTGTCTTGTATAAGGTCGTTAAAAGCTACAACTCTGGAATCTCTCACTAGTAATAATTATTGTAAAAGAAATGAAACCATCTTTTACATTTTGTAACAGCTCACTAGTATTTCAAACAACTTTAAGAAAGCATTTAAATACTTATTCATTTAAATATTTCTATAAAAAGTACTAAGTATGCTCAAAAAAAATCAAGATGGGAACAGGCAACCTGAAACATAATGGTGCTCAGACAGAGACCAGTAAAAATTGCAATAATGCAATGTTTACTTATGGAATAAAGTCAGACGTGAGGAAAGGAATATTTTTGACCTATATGTAGACTATGTTGAGAGGAGAGAAGGAAACTTACCCATCCAATTTCTGTCTCTAGATATATTCAGCACACAGGTTTATGAAACTGAATTATGCTCATGAGAAAGTTCATTTCAACAAAAACAATTATTTTTTTTAATGTAAAAAACCTGCATTACCTGCCTTTTTTTTTTAATATTACTTAAAATTCAATTCAATAGATACAATTTGAAAACACCAAGTATGCCAAAGCTGCTGAATACAAAGTTACTTTTGAAACCAGGTGCAAATGTTTTTTAGCAGCAGCAAATGGTATGGAAAGGCATCAAGATTTCTGATGATGACAACCTCCCTGTATGTTTCCTAGAAGTAGGTTTGGAGTTCACAAAGCTCTTGATTCTCTGTTTTAATATCCCACTGCCCTCTGCTACAATGTTAGATGCCAGATGCAAGGACACAATATGCTTTAATTATATATCTACGTAAGACACTAAACTGCTAAGATAGAAAGTATTGTCCTGCTTGGGAGTTAACACCCCCTTTGAAAAACAAGGGTACACCTCAGTATTATGGAAAAGTTTCCTCTCAATTAAAGCACCGCTGTTACCCTTAAAAGTACATTTAGGTACATACTGCATTCCTAAACTTCATAACAAACTCAGTAATTTTTACAGTCTCAAAGCACTTGGAGGTCTACTGTATCACAAATCAAACATTCTACAGGAACACACAACTGAGTTACATTGATGTGTTATGGTACCTTATTTGACCATTTGTAGGCTTGAAGAAGTTGGCTGTAAAGAGGGGTTTTGTCCTGAACAGGGTCTAGGCTCAACAGTCCACTGTTGTGCAGTGGATGGTTCTCAGATGGTTTACCAACTAGGTTGCTCAGACGCTCCAGTTCACTGAAAGAAAACAGAAAGGCATTTTTTTTTAAGTGAGATCTGCAGATACAGTTACCCGAGATGTACAGTTCTCCTGCAAGGACAGCAATCATGCATGAACTCTGTTTTGAGTTTTAAATACCTCCCCAATTTCATAAAAAGCATAATCACTCTCATCATCCAAACAATTTAAAGTGGTCCGTTAGTCGTTAAGCTCAGCGCTTCTTAGGAGAGAAAGTACAAGTCAAGAGTCTTTGTAAAACTATCTGAAAAGAGTCAAACTACGGCAGGTTCTTCACAGCACTGAAATACCAGATGATAAACTGCAAAGTAGAGGAGTGTAAAATACTACACGCGAGACAAGTTAGGTCAGAGCCAATTGCTATATATTATTGTTTGGGAACAAGACTTTGGGGTTATACTAGATAATTCTTTAAAAAACTAGTGAGCAAGACAAGGAGGATAACGAAAGGAATGGCACAACTGCCATGTAGGGAACCATGAAGTCTCCTCAACTTGAAAACAATAAAAACCAAGGGGGTAGAACAGAAGTCTATAAAGCTGTGTACAACATCATTCATATGAGTTATTATCTACCATCTTTCCCAATAGAAGGAAAGAAGTAGGTAACAAATTATATTACCACGATCAGAGCAAACTAAAAATCAGCAAGGCCTATTAGCCAAAAAGAAACTTCTGGTTCAGAAGATCCTGAACCTTGTATCTCTTGAGGCCAGAAGATGTGCTGGGAGAGGGTGGTTATGCACTTGCTTTGCCCTAGGACACCTCTGATGGCTCCCAGGACGATACAGATGAGCTCAGCAGACTTCTGTCAGGATCCACATGGACCAGCAGCCTGAACAGTTTGTCTCTATTTACATGAAACATACCAGCTTGCGCTAAACAACTATATCTACAAATATTAACTTTCCAGCCTTACAAGTTTTGGTAATAAAGTGGTCATTCATGAACCACCTGGATACTACTGAATAGTCAGAACCTAAAAAATGTTTAGTTTCTTTTAATAAAAGACTTTTAAAAACACGAGAAAAATCTCCCTGCAACCAAAAGCATTCACCTCACCAACACAATCCCACCGACAGCTGCTTTTCAAAAAAAAAAAAAACAAAAGAACAAAAAAACAGGTAAATATTATAAGCAGCACCCATCTCGGGAGACTCTGGAATGAAACACCACGGAGGGGTAACAGGCAGGATGTTGGGAGGAATAAACTGGAGCATTTTCGCATTTATTTGCCTCAAACTTTCTCCGGGAGTGGAAACGTCACCGCTGGGGGCCTGGGAGGGGACAGGCCCGGGGGACCCCGCCACCCCTTTCCCTCCACCGCAGGGCCGGGTACGAGGCCCGGCTGCACAGCGAGGCGGGGGAAAGCTCCCTCAGGGCCGGCTGCTCACCCCAGGTCGCGGCTGACGGAGTGCAGGCTCTCCTGGAAGGCGGCCACGAAGCCCTTCTCGCGGCCTTCCAGGGTCTCCTTGTTCCGCATTCCATCCTTCAGGCAGTCGAAGACCCGCGTCACGCTGGAGCGCAGCGCCTGGATGGCTGCGATGGCCTGAGAAAAGGCCTCCAGGTTCACACCGGCGCTCAGCACTCCCTCCGCCATCTTGACCGGCGGGACCCGGCCTCTCCGCCGCGGGCCGTGAAGAGCGCCGTGAGGAGCGCGGCGCGGCCGCGGCGGCCCGGGGCCTGCTGGGAAATGTAGTCCGGGCTCTGAGGAGGGCGGGGCTGGGCGGGAAGCGGCTCTTGCCGCAGGGGCTGCCACGGTTGAACGGCACGACCGGTCACTTTTAAGCTTTTTATCCTCTTTTTCTAACCGCCGGGATTTCCTCAGGAAAGGCGGGTCTATGCCCGCCGCCTGTGACAGGAGCGGCTGAGGAGATGCATCAGCCCGGCCCGGGGGCAGGAGCCAGGGGCAGGAGAGATGAACACCAGCTTGTGCATCTCTCAAATACCTCTCTCCTTCCTCAAAATATTTTTTTTTTTCTCCAATCAAATGTCCTCTTCTATTTTCCTGTGTTGTGCATAATCCTCTGTCAGTAATACAGGGTATATTCCCTCCTCTGTATTATCTATATGGATTTTTCCAGGCATAGAGCCAGAAATAAAAGTATTTAAAAGAGGCATTTGGAGCCCCTGTCCTGCTGCAGTTTTGCTGAGCTTTTTAAGTGGACAAGAATACTTCTGTAAACCTTGTGCTCATGGACAGGCTGAATTCAGATTTTAAGGTTGGGCCCTGTGTTACAATTCATGTCTTGGTCGTGATTCCTGCTGAAAACAACAGGACAAGGACCTGGCCTTCATTATCCAATGTTTGCAAAGCACTGCAAAGTTCAAGACTGCTATCACGGCACTAAGTAGTACTAGCTGGATTTTGTAGGAGCTGCTTACATTTCCAATGCCACCGCCAGCTCTTTTCACCCTTAGAGTGCCGCTAAAATAAACAGAGCTAAAATAAATGAAGCATTGAGGAGGCCAATAGTCGCTCCACACAGGGGAAATTGCAGCACAGGGCTAGGTTTTTTGTTTTCTCAAATTTTAAAGTAAATAACAATCTCTTTCATAAAAGTATTAATTAAATTCAGTAAGCATTATCCACACAGTCACATCTTTTAGTCACGGGTGCTTTTTTTTCCTATGTAGAATGGAAATGAATATGACAAGGACCAGCAGATGTGTCATCGGCCAAGTGAAGCGAGGCTTTGCCCTCCACTCAGTGACACTCCTGTCTATCATGCAACAGATTCTGAAAATTGCATCCAATCAACTAAATGTTCTCAGACAACACATGAGGTATTGATAAGTGAAACCCTATTGATAAGTGAAACCCTATTACTCTCAGCATGAAGAATGAGAAAATGAAAAGGCTGTGGTTCTACTTCTCTTCAGCTTAGTAAAGCTGTTGTCTCTGAGCACAGAGGTAAAACAAACCTGGAAACAATATAATCTGAAACAATGTAGTTCAACCCACATAAACAGAGAAGTGTATAGTGGTTTATTTCAAAGAATCAACAATGGACTAAGCACACTTGGTAAGAAACGTATGAACAAGGTAGGAAGAGTTCTTTATGTAAAAAAACATTGAATCAAAGAATAGCAGCCAGGGGCAGAAAGGACAGGACTATCTCAGCCAGACTGGCAAATTAAACTGTTTATGGGTCTATATTACTTGTATTAGACATGAAATACTTTTCTTTGGACAATAGTATGTTTGTCAAGAACTTACTGTGTTATTATAAGGGAATAAGGAATGAGTGATCATTCCTGGATGGCATTATTCTTTTTTCCTCACTACAAAGTTCAGACGCTGGGTGCACATTGCAGATGTCTATAAATTGTTTTATATGTTATCACTTGGAAATGGATGATTCTTTTCCATTTCTTATCCTCTGATGTAAGATTTTTTATTTTAAAACATGTATTTTCAGCTGTTAATATTGCATTTATTTTAACTGTCTCCAAAATGCCTGTCATTGTGGTGCCCAAGTGCATGGATTTCTGATTTTACATCCTACCTGGAACAGTAAAAGGGCTTGACAGTTGTTTTACTATTTTTAAACTGCAATGAAAAAACAGTGGCCTGAAAAAAACCCCATAAATACATAAGAAACCTTTTGGAACTTGCCCCTAAAGAACAAAGAGGACAGCATAGTTTTAGCTTAGAAACAAAAAGGAGGACATTCATGTTGTTTGCTTGAGGGGTCTGCTTTTCCTTGCATAAATGAGGAGCCCAGTTCTCCTGAAGAGACAATGGGCAATTCAGAGCACCAAGAACCCCACTGGTTTCATGGGGAGTTAAGGCAGATTGCTTCAAGACCTAAAGATAATGGCTAAAGAAGTGAGCAGGAGTTCCTGTTCCTCTTACTCCTCCTCCTCCTGTTTTGCCACATGTAGAAGAAAAAGATTGCACAATTTTGTGTGCTTATTTGTAGGGCATTGCCTTGCCTAAGTTGCTCACTGCTTTCTTTTAAACAATATTCCTTAAGTGGCAACTTTGCCCAAACCAAGGCAGTATATTAATTTTGTCTTCATTATATGTATATTGTAAGTGGGCATTATGGAGATAAAATATGTGAAACCAGGATACCTCCAAGGTATCAATAAAAATCTTTTTGCCTTAAAATCACTGGTAAAATGTAAAAGCAAGAATACAGCTGATGTTCAAAACATCCCAAAATCTTACTGACAGCTGTTAAGTGGGCTCCTGCAAAATTATTTGGGTTGTCCAATATGGACATGTAATCACATTTGAGCAAGCACCAGAACTCACATCTTTTATCTTCTCCACCAGAAGTTCAAGGACCTAGTGATTTCCCTCCAATAAAAGATCACATTTAAAGCATATGGCTTATATCCACCTTACACAACTCAGTGTCGTGTAGAGAGATACAAACAGCAACCGCAGTCCTGGGAAGCAGCCTGCTCTGTTAGTTCAGCATTCTGACCAGACTAATAAACCCTGCCTCTCAGCATTGCTAATTAGCTCTGGCAGACCACTGTGCTAACACGGTGGTACTACAGCTAGCCCAGTTATCTCCACACACTGCTGCACTGTGCTGTGTAGATAGACTAAGAGATGGAATAGAGAAGACTGCAATGAACTGCCAGTTCTGGATCTGTTCTGCAGCTAAAGAGAGAATTTCATTTTGGGTGCTGTCAGTCTTGTAACATACACAAGTTCTGAACTCACTTGGAGAGAAAGCGAGGGGGAAAAAAGTAACAATCCAACCTGGCATCACATGCAGCTTGACAAGAGCAGTACAGCTCTCTTCTGAAGCAGAAGCTTGGCTGGGGAGCAGGTAATTAAGATGAACCCTTCAGAGCAAAGTATGTTATGGCAATATTACTCAAATTGCAGCTACTAAGAACTAAGTGGGCTGTAATTAATCAGCGCCACCAAAGAGGGATGATTTCAGAATCCTTGCAGAGCTACTGTAAACAATGTGTTGGGGAAGAAAGTGCCCAATTAGAAATGCATTCTCATTTAAGAGAAATTAATTTTGTTGTCAGGAGAGACAACTAATGGTGACTATTTGGTTTCATACCAAGCGCAGATAATTTCTTATGAAATGTCTGGACAGGACTCAACATTTGGAAAAACTGACATCATAAGAAATGATCTTTATCTTCCTCTGGGACAGATAAATGCTGGTATTTATTCTGTGGCAAGCTGGACTGATACTCATCACCAGGCCTCTTCAGTTTTTCATACTTCATTGCTACGTTCTTGACAGCACTTCAGATAACTATAATAAACCGATTTGTTCTTGTTCAAATAATTGTGATGCTCAATAGTGCAATTGGTTAGATATTCCTACTATTTTTACATCCTATTAATTTCTTTCAGGTTTTCAGTCTTCAGTTAGCCACAGAGTTTACTACATGATGCATTATTGAAACAGAAGAGAAGCTGGGAGGTTATCGACTCATGTTTGGGGCTTCTGCCAAGACAAGGGAACACGTCCTGCTCCTTTTAGGTAAGGTTGGAATGGCAAGACATTTTCAGATGTGGGGGAGCCTTGATCTTCAGTTCTATTTCTTTCCTATTGTTCCCTGAATCAGAATCTCCCACTGTATCCAACAATAGTGAGTGAAAATCTTATCTGAACACTCCTGCCAGGAGGAACAGTGAAATAATGAACTGAGCTGACAATGATGTAGTTATCATCAGATTTCCTGTGGGATGAATTGAGTTAGCTTAGTATTGTTTCAGGCTCTCAGGTGACCAGACTCACATTCGAAAGATCTTCCTCCACGTCATGGTGTATGGAAAACAGACCTGGAGGCCTCCCAGTCCCCTTAGGGGCTCACTGTAACTGTAGGAACCACAATTTTCTGTTGGCTATTCAGTTCCTTATCCGGAACATTTTGTTTCACTTTACAGTTACAAAGTGTCCGCATCACACACAAAAAATCCAGCACATAACAGATTTGTCTGCAGAACCACTTAGGACTGGATGGATTATGACTCTTGGATTCTTCCTTGTCTGATGAAACCGGCACCCTTGATATCAGTTTTAAGATAATGCAGAGAGATTTGCTGTTAGGCTGTGCTGCTCCAAGACTTATGGTCCCAGGGGATATTAACTTAACACCTTATTCCAGCACTGAATTTACATGAGAAGTGTAAAGCAAAATACAAAAAGTAAACCATATCCAGCAAAACCCATGGTATTATTTTATGCATGCAGAATTCCGTCCCAAAATACGTCAAATTTTACTTGCAAAAATAAAAGGCTGCTGTTTTATTCTGTATGTGTGCAATCTGCAGACAAGTATACTCAGCCACTTCTTTTCTTTAAACATTCAGTGATCAAGTGTGGAATCTGATGTAAAACCGAATGGGAAGAAAGTATCATTATTTAAAGGCTACATAACTGCTTAAAATTAGAGCTGTGAAGGCATCAAAAAATACCAGAAATCACAGATGGTTTGCAGATAAATTCACATTGCATTTAGTCCACTCAACATCTAAAAAAAACCCCTATGCTTTTGCCTTGCTTTTCAGTCTATCTGTTGATGCGTGCTCAAAACATACTTTCTTTAAAGTGGGCTTTGAGTTGTGTTCTGTTGCCCTATAAGTTCAGATCCTTAGCAAAAATCTGCACAAATACATGCATTTTTAAATGGTGTAGTTAAAATTTAATATATATTGCACATTTTCAAAATGACAACTATCCTGAGCAGGTTAAATAAGACATTAGCAGGGATGAAATAGTAGCAAGAACAGACAAGAAGTTCTGCAATATGCAAGTGTCTCAGACAGAATGACCCAGTTGCTTCTTCTTGACTGTATTGATGATTCTGCAGTATTAGAGTCAGTTAAACTCATTGTTTTCCCTACCCAAAATCTGCAGGATCAAGCTTTTACATAATTCTGTGATATTTTTGTATTCTGCAATTTAACTAGTTAAAGCTCATTTGCCTTTTTTTAAAGCCTGGGCTGTATTTTCTAATGTTCCGCCTTGTCCCCTGGGTTTTGTCTCTGACACAGTTTTGCTCTGGGGAAAATTCCACTTCCATTACCATGAAGGGTCAGGATTTGGCACAATCATTCCAGCTTCACTGCCTAGCAGCAGTCAGCAGAATTTGCTTGAATATATAATGCTTGAATTCTACTCCTTACCAGTTTCTTGCAGAGGTAGGATTTTGCAGCATGCAAGGGGAAGCTTGAAACATGGTGGTTATTCAATACATGGTTGAGCACGTCCACTTGCTGTTGCTCTTAATTGAACAGGCACATGAAAGTTTGAGATGGCAGGGTATCTGCTGTTGTGACAGTAAATATGATGGAGTTCATGGTATGATATGTGGTATTTCTTCATGCCAGGAGCAAACTCTAACCTGCAGCTTGGAAAAGCAGAGGTTGCTTTTCCCCAGGCTCTTTCAAAAATTTGACATAATAATGACCACTAAAAAAAAAAGTCAAAGTGTTCTGAAGTTCCTGATTAGTAAATATTATTTGAGAAAAGTGTAATCTCAGGACAATAAGACCTGGCATGAACCAAGTTCAGGCATGATTTAGGCAATCTTCAGCTTTATTCCTTCAAAATATGAATGCAGCACGCCAAGCAACCATCCTGCCTAACTCCTGAGCTTAGATTTTCCCATTCCACCAGCCATGTGCCAAGAGACATTTGCTCCAGTACTTCTTACAAAAGCCAAGCTTCTTCTCATAACTCTCCATCCTAATTAAGCTGCTTGTTGGCTTTTATAATCACCTCTCCATATACCAGTCAATCTCAGCAGGATTTTTAAGAGATGAACCTGGGCTGATCTCCCCTTAAAGCACCAGCCATCCTGAAACAAGGTCGTGTTCTTTATTCTTTAGCTTTTCTTGCATGCATTCTTTCATTTCTTTTCCAGCTGCACAAGAGAGAGGCCAACAACAAAAATAAAATCAAATATGCTTAAGGCTGAATGAGGGCATGAAAATCTGCAGTTTTCCAGACAAGTCAAGCAGTTCTAGCAACTACATAGATCAGTATTTTCTTTCAAGCTGTTTCACACTCAGTATTGTTAATCAATCCATTAAGAAGGACGGGAAACCATGCTTTTTAACAGAAATCCAGACAAAACAGGCAGAATAATTCAAAGTTCTGGGATATTCAGCAGTTCAGCATTTCAGAAATTCAGTACTTCATTTTGACCCTTATTCAAGAAAGCACCTGAACCAAACCAGGAATGCATACAAAGGGACTTTTAAATCGATAAGCCTTTTTACATCCCTGCTGCCTGCTTCAAGACCCTATTTCTGAAATCTATAGGGCAGCTAAACAGATGCAGTGAGGCCACATTGCTACCAGCATCCCCAGCGCGTATCTGCCCTCTTTGGGTGTTGCTCCACCACGACCAGCAGACCCGAAAGCAACATGAAGGAGCGGTGTAGGTGCTGGCCTGCTGCCACACTGGCATGCCAGCTAGCAGTGTCCCTGGGCTAGGGAGGGACCAGAACCATGTGTGGCATGGTCAGCAGATACAGAACAGATTGGATTTTTTCCAAAGGCTATTAGCTGAAAAAGATTTTGCTTTATACCTGGGCCAATACGGTAAACTGCATCCAGTTAGCTCAGGGAAAGGTCAGAGATATTTTAAAGTAAAGAAAGGCCATCTCTGGCAGCTGTATCCAATTCAGAGAGATATATTATCCCCAAAGGAACATGAGGAAAAAATCCTTATTTATTTTATTTCTGCATATTCTACTTACAGTTACCCTGGTGCATTCATGCTGTGGAATTGAGCTATGTTTTCAAGCAGCATCCAACCAGCCTTTCCTAAAATGAGCCAGAGATTGTCTAAACAGACAATCACTTCCTGGAATTTGCAGGTCTAATTTCATACCTCACTATTTAAGGTCTCCAAAAAAAGTGATATCCATCTTGTCTCTTAAAAAGAAAGAAAGAAAGAAAGAAAGATTTTCCTTCTATCTAGAGATTTAGTGCTCTGTTATTGACACGGCTTCTCTTGAAAGATTTAAAGATAAAAATGCAGTGTATTCAAGTAGTAATCATTTTTCATTGTCACTTAGTGACAGTACAGCTGTAGTCAATTGCAGCAGATTTATCTTTTTTGCTATTGATGATGCGTGGGGCTAAGCTGTTTGCAGGTACGTGGCTGGATCTCTTTGGAACTGCAGCAAGAAATGCAAAAGAAGGGTTCAAGAGCGGTGCCAAGCAATCTTGCTTTCATTATAAAGCTGTGCAGTTGTTTCCCTATAAGCTGCTAGAAGATAATTCATTTACGGACACAAAGCATTTCCTGCCGGACAAAAGAACAGCATGCAAACACCATTTCCCTGTGTAGCTCAGTCTCAAGGGGTCATAGGGAACTGGGTTCAAGACACTAGATGCCAATGAAAACTTCAGATATCGGAGGGACAGATGTTTTGTGAAAAGTAGGGACTGCCAGTCAGGTCCCTGAAGCAAACCTCCCATGACCTCCTGTGGTGAAGATGCTCTCTTGTACACTCTTGAGGATTCCCATCACATCATGGAAATATTCCTTCTGCTTTTTGAAGTACTATCCTGAGAGTCTGGAGCACTACAGCCTCCAAAGCTCCACGAACAATATTTATACTTAAGACGCAGCCCAAGCCCAAAGACACAGGGATTAATTCTGGTCACCTTCTGAGTTTAGAGTGAAGCTGAAGAAAATAAAGATTAGATGCAAGGTAGAACCTGCTTGTTCTCCAACAGTACAATATTGGATCCCAGACTCTTATCTCAAACACATCTACTATTTTAAACAGAGCCAGACTTATATACACGCTCTCTTCACTTACGCCAAATACATTGGTAAGTGCTGATACAGAGGCTGTGAATTTGATGGCTGAATAATGCTTGCGGGAATCCTTAAGAGACCAAGAAAGCTTTCTCTAGAAGCTGTCATGCACCTCCTTGATGGATTACAGCTCACAAACCATAAATGCACTTAATGTGGGGAGCAGTCAGGACCAGGTCTCCACCTTCCTACAGCAGTTGCTCTGTTGTGGAGCTAAAAGGTGCATTTGTGCTTGCTCCTCTTACCAGGGACTAGCTGAAATGTGACCAAGACACCTGTAAAGTTTCTCTATATCAGGTGTAAGTTTTAAAAATAAGCTAGAAAAGAGGCAGACAAAGAAATTCAATGAATGAACAGACCATGGTGCCTCAGTGCTATTCACAGCTTTCGAATCCAAGAGATGCCATTTACCCACAGTCCCCATTGTGAATTTGGGTCGCTCCTTTTCTCGGATATTGCCAATATGGATTAGAAAAGGTAAAGGCAAGCACTGGCCATTGCCTGGACAAGGAGACCTATTCTATTCCTTGTGCCCCTTGCTTTTTCTTCCAGTCCCACTGAGGACACCCAGGAGATTTATTTATACAACAGCAAAAAACCCCGAACAGTGAAGTAGTTCACTTCAGGAACTATTCTGAGATGAAAACAACATACTTTATTCCAGAGGCAGTGACTTAACCAAAACCAAGCAAGCTATATCAATAAAACACACACATATATATATAGGTTCACCCTGAGTATGAACTTTACAATGTTCTAGCCATTCTCTCCTTCCTTGTTAATCATGTGCTTCTGATGTTCCTTTTCATATGAAAGGCATTCTTCTCCTACAGAGACCTGATCTGTTTACACTCCTCTGCATCTAGCTCTGACTCTCTTATTTCCTGATCCAAACCCTTTTGATTAATCATCTCTTAACAGGTTCATCAGTTTTGAAGCCCCTACACAGGAACATGCATGTTTGGCAGATATTTCCTCTATAACTTTCTGTGCTACACTATTTTGGAGAACTGTTCCAAACTGTGCCAGCTAACTCTTGCTATTTGCAGACACAGAAGACAGAATTCTAAACCATGAGGATTTGCCAAGGTAGCTATATGAGCTTACTAGCAAAAGGATATTTCTCCTACTATATAGCTCATTCCTGTTCTTCAAATAAACTGTACTAGTAGAAGGACTTCCACTACCTCAGCAGAAGGGTTTTGTTGATAGGAAATTAGTTTCACCTCTTGCATTGAAAACCAATATAGCAATGATAACACAGCTTTTGACCAGCACCAGTTATTTTCTCCTTCTTATTCACAGCTGACAAAAAAAAAAAAAAGTAATGTGATCATTGTCTTAAAGAATAAAAAGTGCCTCATTCTGTCCCCCAAAATAACCTGCACTTTTGATCCATTCTGAATCCTTTTTCTTGAAAGGCTTTCCTGCAAAGATAACAGTGTTAAACAAATCAGCAAATTACTCTTTCTGAAAGAGCCAGGTTGTATTTCACCATTAAAGAAGGAGTCTGGTTTTTGCTTGGGTGAAAATAAATCCACAATAGCAGTATTTGCTATCATTCATGTCTCTACATTCCCCCTCAAAATAGTTTCATTTTGGTATATTTAATGCTTCAGCATTCCATCTTAAAATAATGTCAATAATTACAAATCTCACTGTTTTATTTTAGGCACTGTTCTCCCAGAGTGACAGAAGCACATAGATTGAAAATGTTGCTGAAAAGATTGCTGGAAGATAGGAAAAACACATCTAAGCTTTGCCTAGGTGGCAAAAAGGAAGGAGATGCTTTTTGGACACAGTAGCAACGAGATAAAAAAGTTCCTAATTTTCATCATTTACTTAAAGCCCAAACAGGGTTCTGCAATGGCAAACTAAAGCGCTGCAGTATCATGAGTTCACGGTGTAATATTCTGGCCCTTATGGGATGTTCGACTGCAACAGTGAAATGAAGGATCATACTCCAAAGTCTGCAATCTGGTGCCCCTCTCTGGCTGTCATACCTGATTCTAGACAGAAGAAACCCAATAAAGCACATCTATCAAACTCTGTCTGATGCGTCAGTTAAAAAACATGTAAGCAAAAAACTACACAGACAAAAAAAAAATCTTCAAAACTTCCTCTCCTTCAAGTTATTAAAGCGCTTTCTGTTGATATACAATGAGAATATTTTTATAAGTTTTACGAGCTCTATCACCTACTCATTCATTTTCTAATGGCTGAAAAATTACAGATCTTCTCTTGCTCATTGACAAAAAAAAAAAAAAAAGCCTTTTACAAGCCTATTAAGAAAACAATATTTACAACAGAGCACCCAGGAAAATCCTCCCACTAAATTTTACAGCAATTTCCTTGGAAGAGTCCTTTCTACTGAGAACAGCTGGACTTAATTGCAAATGAGCTGACTGAAGGAAGTACATGTGATTGCAGGTGTAATAAAATTCATGCTTGACACCTTAATTTTTTTAATATATATATTGGCCACCATCAAATCACTGCATTTGCTGGTTTGCAGGCTAAAGCTATCAAAGTTCTGGCAGGGGAACAGACAGGGAACGGAAAAGCTTGTGGAGTCCTTCAAAGCTTGGTGCTTAAGACACAGCTTTTTAATGCTATTGATTCCTAACAATCAATATTTTTTTCAATAAGAAAGTCCCATATTACCCCTTTTCCCAACCACCCTTCACAATGAACCTAGTTAGGATGAAAAAGCACTTAATGGCTTTCTTTTGAGGTCTTTTTTTTCCATGTTCATTGCAGTCTAATTTTCCTTACAAAGTTCACCTCCCTCAGCTCTACTGGCTGATACTACATGGTTGCAAAGTGGTCAGACAGATTTTTCTCCAGTGTAACAACCTCCTGTCATGTTATAAATTGACCCAGAAAAGATAATTTATTTGAAATTAATGAAATTGCAACCACATAAATCTATTGCCTTTAAGGTTATTTGCTTAGAATCTACCATAAAAAGCAAAGATCTGTGCAGCTTCTTTCCTGTTGTATTTCTGGGAATAACTTAGCTATCAATGAGCTTCATGAGCAAGGTTTTTAAGTACCTTTTTACCATTAAATTTGAACCAAAGCAGCCCTTTGTGTTGGGAGTCTTATAGGATGACTTTTCAAAAAGTAGGGCTGGTCATCTCCTGTTGGCAAACGCAGTCCTTTTGCATCACGAGAGTATGAAACTTTGCTTAAAAGGGAACACAGGGAGGAGGAACTGTGATTGCTGTCACCTGAGATTGCCTAAGAACTGAGTTTCATTGCTGACTAATTGCAAGCAAATTGCTTCTGCTGGAAAGTAGATTGAGCGAACAGTACCAAGAGCATTTGCCTGTAGAGCAGTGAAGTTTAACAAGGATGGAATAAACACTAAATTCTGCCTGAATCCTCCTGCAGTAGAAGTGTATAATGCCCTTTCTTCTTCAGTCTGTGATATGGGAGAGTGGGATCATCATCCCATTCTCAATGTTTTCTGCTGAAGAAAACATTTGGGTACTTTTCTGGTTCTCTCCTGTCTCCTAACTTAATGGGATTATTCCTGGACAGAAGCATACATTTCTGTGAAAGGAAAATAGTTCTCTTTCATCAGTGTGTTGTGAGCTGAAACTAATGATCAGGGCTCATTACAAACAGAGGCTGCTTTTCCTTTCCTTTTTTTTTTTTCTTTCTTTTTTTTTTTTTTTTCAGAGTAACACTGTGTGTGGCATCCCAACACTTTAAAAATAACCTGCTGCTTCACTTGTACCTAGCATGATGCTAATAAGAGCTTCATATAAAGGATGTTGCAGAATCTATAACAAGCTTCATTTTTTTTAAAGGAGTAGCATTCACTGTTTGCTTCTGTAAGTAGCTCTTTAACTAGGCCTACCAAACATTGCAGATATACACACAAATGCATTTTAATCAACCACAAAAACACTCTGTAGCATAGTTACACAGCTATGCCCACAAGAGCACAGGTAAGTAGGTTAGTAAATACTTGATAAACTATTGTTGCATGGGATAGTAAATATAAATATTTGGTATAATATTTACATTCATATCCTACATTTAGAATAACATTGTGTCTAAAGACAAGTATACATTCCAATGTTTGGTCTAGTAATACTACTCATAGACATATGCTTAGGCAAGATATTTAATGCAGTGTCATAATGCAGGCAAGAAAGTGAAAGGATTAGTTTATAAGATATATACATAAATATATATGCACACATAGTTAGTTTTCTTTGTAAATTAATTGCACTGGGAGAAACAAATGCAATATAAATATCAGCATCTCATTCCAAGGTGGTATGTGTTGGGCTTTTAACATACAACTTGTCAATTAGTAGGGAATGGCCTTGGGGTGTTGTGTTACAAAACGCTGGACTGGCACAAGGGCAGATTTTCCATGCACACGGTATGAAATGCAAATATCACTCTTGCCAAGGCGTAGCCTGAAGCACAGATGGATTTTATGCCTTTCTTCTAGAGTAAAATGGAACTTTTGGTGATTCTTTAGAGAAACGCAGGATGCAATCACTGCAAAAATAAAAATTCCTTACCGAAGCCCTGGGAACGCACTAGCTCCCTAGCAGGGCTGCGACTCATCCTCTGTAAGGCTGCCTTTTGCCTCCATCCTGAAATCGAGGTAGTGTACACTTTGACACATTAATATTTATTACAGCTTGCAGTGCAGCAATAGTCCTATATCAGAGCTGACTCTATTATAGAAAAGACCTGCATTATAGCAAGAGGTGGCCCTTTACAGGGATTTGGTTTTCCTGCCTGATAACACATTTTGGACTACAGAGTCTTTGTATACATTGAAAATTCCTTTAGAGCTACATTGCATTTATGATGACAGACAGCCTTATCTTCTGTTGAGGGCCTTTTCAAAGAGTTCCTTGAATTCTGATTTTTTAAGAAATTAATTAAATGAAATTTCTTGCAAAATATATATCTATGTGAATCTGCAAGCTTGGGTACTGTTTAGCACTATTTATTTTGGACCCCTGACCAAAGCCATGATGTCAGCTTGACAGGAATATTTTGTGCCAAAGTAGAAGAGTCACCTTAGTGTGAGAGTTTCACTGGGCTGGCCCTTGGCCAGCAGCCAACACAGCCGTTCACCTACTGCCCCCCCATCCCCTGGGGATAGGGGAGAGGATCGGGGGACAAGGGTAAGGAGACTCGCAGGTTGAGATAAGAACAATTTAATAATAGAAATAAAAGAAAACTTAAAATAATACTAATATTAAAATCATAGTGATAATGATAACAGTAACAAAATATGCAAATGAGTGATACCCAGTTGCTCACCACCAACTGACCAAGCCTGGCCCCTTCCCAGATAATGATCCTGGAGGTGCGACAATCCCGAACCAAAACCGCAATCCCAGGAGAGTGAGACCCCGAGCGAAAGCCAGAGAGAGCAAGAGAGGAAGAGCCCCTCATGAATATCTTGCCCATGGGGGATAGGTGATGGAATAGCCCCTTGGCAAAGCCAAACACCAATTTATCTTATTAATTTAAATACTCCTCACCCCCTTAGATCTTGCGCTTGTAGACCAACAAAACATGAAGCTCTTCACTCCCAGTGACACAAATGCAAACACTGGGCTGTTCTCAGTGTGTCTCTCATAACAAATCCCAGGCTGAAAGCAAAATGCACTATTCTAGCTACTAAAAAGAAACCCAGCTCTGTTCCAGCTAAAAACCAGGACACTTTGGAGGACCAGTAAAGCAGTAAAAAGCACTTAATCTCTAATTCATGGGTTTACATATGGCCCACGTTACTCAGGACTGTTTTTATGACGGCTCCATGATGACCTCAGAGAGATGTGGCAGAGCAGTGGTTCCGGCCTTAATGGATACTAGTTGCTTGTTGTACAAAAGACATCATCACTGTTAATATTTCTGACAGAAAGACCTATGTGCAGTGTTGGGGTTTGTTGCCTTTTTTTTTTTCTTAGCCTGCACTGTCTTCTTAGCAATATGCCTGCTGAATATTAACCACCCTAACGATCCCAGTGCAGCTCCACAGCACTGCTGCTTCCTTTACTCCGAGCTGAAGTGATTTTCTGCCTTTGTAGCAGTTTCAGTAGAGGGGCCAAGGACTGACAGAACTGCAGCAGCTGAGCAACCTTCCTCTTCTTTGCAGGCAGCTTACAGCCAGGCACCACTGGTGGGAAGCCATTAGGGTTGCCATCTTACCTTATTGATACCAATTCTGTAGGGCCTGTGCCTTGAAACCTGGGCTCTGCCCTGCTGTGCACCACACAAGCACCAGGTGAAGAGATGCTCGGTACTCTCAGAGTTTATCTCTGATAACAGTTAAGAATGTGCTTACGTGATCTCCAATGATGCAGCCGGGCTGGGTGACATGGTGGCTGAGTTTGGATGTCCATCCCTGTAGGAGGACACTGCTCTCCCTCCTGCCCAGCAGCTTGCCTGGACTGAAGGGCTGAGGGAAGGATGTTCTGGGTCACAGGGCCAGGATGTGTCTAGCAAGGCCAGTGTGAGAGGCAGAGGATGGTACTGAGTGGGGGATTACCTCCAGCTGGAGTATGAGAGAGAGGGAGTGCAATGCACAGCAGAGAGGATACAAAGCATGGTGGGCAGCAGCAGGATAGAAAATGAGCAAGTAGGAGAGATTTCAAAGAACATGAGGCAGTTTCTCAAACACTCATGGAGGAATTTACCCATGGGGATACACTGGGAAGTCAGAGAAAGGGTCCACAGAAAGGTAGGAAAACCCTCTGCAAAGTGAGCAGATCTGGGAACAGCAGAGGAAGGCTGAGCACAGATGCAGTGACATGGGGTCTTTAATCCTGCTGCTCAGATCTGAACCGTGCTTGGAAGAGGCAGGAAGGACTAAGAGGAGACCAAACTGATCTCTCCCATGTGCTGTCAGCATTTTACCCCTTCAAGTGCTGCTCTTCCTTCCAGCTCCCCCAGCTGCAGCCAGGACATGCTGTACCATCCTGAGGAACTGACCCATTCAAGTCTCTACTAAAAAAGGGTCTCTCTCCTCTGTCTCTCTCTCCAACTTGTCCCCTAGCCTCCCCTCAGCCGCACTTTATTTTCCTTGACTGACTGGTAAGATTGTGCCTGACTTCATTGAGAGGCTTTCAAAATCTTAGTCTTTGCTATTAGTATTGATTAGCTTTGTCCTCTTAATGGGCTATTTTTTGTCTGCTGGCTTGTTGCATCATCAGGTTATACATTACTCTTGAGAGTTATTTATATGGATTCATAAATGTGAATACAGTTGCGGACCAGCTCTGAGAAGAGATGCTAATCTCCTGAACAAAACCCTAAGCCCTCTTTCAGTGTTCAGGAGATTATTCACAATGAGAAAACAGATAAACAATCTGGTCATTGCATTTTTCTGGGGGACGGGGAGAAAAAATAAAAAGAGAAAGGAGGGAGAGAAAATTGCTCTTGTAAAGGGAGAGTATGAGTATTTAGTAACTTAACGAGCCAATGCACCAACTTTATCAACTTCATGCCTGCAGCCATGTGTTCTCGGTGCAAAAATACAAAAGTAGTAATTAACAGTTTGCACTTATGTAGCATTTTTTCAGATTAACCTCTCCGCCAAAAGTTCACCCAAATCTAAATGCACTCATTTCTGGAGTGGAAAATAGTGGGAGTTTAATAATGTATAGCAACACCATGCAAGAACTCAAGTCAGGAATATTATACAGAAATCAAAAAGCAGGGGCAAGGTTCATAGTGAGAGAACTCAGCTACTCTGGCTAGAATTGCTTCATGCAGTCTGGCTAATAACCAGTCTTACAAAGTTGATGCTGAATTGTTAAAATATTACAAGTAGGTATTACAAGTACACTTCAGTTCCATATCTCATCTTACAGCTAGCATCTCCCAGAGCATGGTGCCTCCAATCTAATACCGCTGCATTAATCCAATATTGATTCTAAGGCAATAGAGCTTCTGAGCCACCCAAACAAGGCTTTGCAGCACGGAAGGTTTCCACTGAAATCTGTCCTCAAGCCACTGACCCAGTATAATAGTTTCAGTCCTGTTAGTTTGTGAGAGCTGTAAATATCACCTTGCAAGGTGACACGGGTGCAGTCCATTGACTGGGTGGTGTCATCCTCCAGGAACGCATCCATTGCACAATTTAGCTGGGATGTCACAGAAGTACTGCCAGTGAGAGAACTGCCTCATAAAGAGGTTATAGTTTTCCTGGTTTTTCTATGGCTAGAAAATGCTATTTGGCCTTTCCACACCTCATTCAAAATCCTCAGCATCATTTGGCATCGGTTGGTTGCCATGGGATGGGGATCAGGTGTCACTTTTAGCCTCTTCCTTGGGTGCTCATGCCTGGAGTTTGACATTCAGCTGCCTCATTCACATCAGCTCACTGGTACTCGCTGTGTGGCTTGGTCATCAGTGCCTGTTGCTGTAGGCTACGAGCTCACTGCTGGCACATGCCTTGGTCCTTCTACTGCAATGAAGATGTCCCATGACATCTGGAGCTGGAGATGTTGCTCACGTACAGTGAGTTCAGCTCATGAAAGAGGGAGAATATACTACTAAGGGAGAGTTCACTCGTTAGCTGACCCCCAGTATTCCTTGATTGGACTCTGCTTCCCTCAAATTGTCTCTTGAGGGTTGAGCTCCAATCAGATTAATTTGTCTGTTGGCTAGTGAAAAATAACAGTAAATCTGAAGTCCTGAAGGCTTATGGAAATCTGCCTGCACAGAGCATATAATTTTTAAATATAAAGGAGAAAATGGATTTGCAAAAGAAGCTTCTCAGCTGGCAAAGCAAGCTATAACAGAGAGCACAGCAAAAGGGAGAAAATAGTCTAGAGAATACTACAACACAGCTTGAACATGAGGGTTTTGTCTGAGAAAAGCAGTTTCTTGTCATTTTACTGGAAAGGCATTTTACTCTGAAAATGAAATCTAGACAGGATGTTACTGATGGTCCATATCTTATTTTCAATAAATGATGCACCTTCATGTCCCATGAAATATGAAAGTAGAAAGCTGCATTCTATTGTATTCAAAGGGTTTTTTTCCCCCCTTTTGTTTAAATACATGCATTATCAAAGGTATAGTGCCCTTGAGAAGCTGAGGCAGTTGCTTGTATTGCTGTGCAAGGAATTTAAGATACTTACTAAAGTTCTTAGGAGCGATGATGCAGAGATGCATAGCATGTCTTTCAAGACCCCCAATCCATCTATTCAGAGCTGACACTTAAGCTGTAAAGAGACATCCTTGTCAAACTACTTACATATTGCATATACAATGAGATGGCTCTTCATTTCTAGCACACTAGTTGCAGGAGTTGGAATTTAAAGCAGGAGGGCTCTAGACCTCTTATTTCAGACTCTTGTGGCTCCATGTGCGGAAATCACATTGGCAATAAGGAAAGTTCAGCATTTACATTGAATGCATAGTACATGAGAGGGCATGAAAATGTTTTGATGAAAAAGAATCCGGCTAGATACAATAAGATTTTAATTTTGTGCTTCAGAAATTTTTAGTGTGCTATGAGTTTGGGGGGTGTGTGTGTGTGAAGGGATGATACTTGTTTGGGATGCAGTTTATCCTTTGTTCTGCTGTTCAGCAGAGACACTTAGGAAAATAAATAAATTTGTATGTACCTCACAGACCTACAATACAAAAGGGAAAAAACTATCTCAAATGCCTGATTTCTGAAAGTCAGTAAGAATAATAAGATTCAGTTCAGCCCTTAGATACATACCTATGGTCCCAGCTTAAGATTCCTCTTTACCTTTTGCACTTCCTACTTTTAATATTATTTTATTTTACTATCAGTTTTCCTAACTTCTCCCTGTCCTTTAGACACACTGATCACTATTCCATATACTATTTTCCTTTTTAATATGTCTTCTCCCCTCACACATAAAAGCAGGAAGAAATTTTGTGGTCTTGGTTTTGGTCTCTGCTATGCAGTCAAGAAAGGGTGGCTCAGTATAGCCCAGGGACTGAAGTCACTAGAAGTCGATGGCTAAGGTGGCAGGAAGCTTTCTCCTATGATTATGTATTTCCAAGGAAATGTGGAGTGCCTACACCAGTCGTGATGGGGTACTTAAAAGAGCTCCCTCTCTATGCCAGTTTTTGTCCCTGACAACCTCACCAGCAGCTTTATATAAAGGGATGTGAAAAATCTGAAAATGGATGTAAACAATTCATTTTCTAAATTTGTTTTGTTAATGTAACTTAATAATTTCCATGTACCAACAGCTTGATTGTGCCTGCTAGAGTTCACTAGTTAAGTAGTCCTCCCCATAAGAAAAATCTCTGGGTAACACAGGCATCATCTAATTCACTACCAGGAACTGACAAGATTTCTTAGAATAATAACGATCTGGGCAGCTTTTTTACAAATGAGTCTAAGTTCAAATCCCATGAAAAGGGTTTTCTGAGGAAGAACTCCTGGGTACAGCACAGCTCTGTTGTGGAGTCAAACAGGAGTTCAAGATTTCCTCCTGCCTCTGTGGGAACGATGCCTCTCTGAGAGCGCTGTTCAGAGCAGCAATAACCCTGCACAACATCGGCTCAGCCTTACACAGGCAGCCTCCAAAGGCTACTTCAGCAGCTGGAAATCTTTAAAGGTGCTTTATAAATATGCTCACTCTTACAGCAGGTGCCATGTCCTATTCCACCAAGGACTTTTCCTGCATCTGCTTCACAGAGAAATCCATGCGAGGCTGAAGGTCACAGCTCTGAGAAGTCCTTGCATTAAGTGACCTCAGCTGTAAGGATGTGGTCCCAGGTAAATGTCTAATGGGTTTCATATGACTCAGGTTTTTCTCCTTTGTCCTTCCCTCTCCTTCACCAGTGTGCATCCTGCTAGTTAGTGGTTATGTAGCAACAGCTGCAAAGTACCATTTTAATGCAAATTATTATTAATATCACTTTGCCAAACTGCCACAAACTATTGAATACCATTCTTCCAAGCAGCCTGCTCACTGCAAGCCTCTCAGCAGAGCATGCATTTTAATCTTCCCCTGCATTTTTCTCCTAAAACAGGGGTGGATGAAGAGGAAAGTCAGGAATTTGGGTTGCCTGCCAGCTGAGGCAGGCAGTGTTCTGAGTGCAGCTCCAGCCCCGGCTCCTGCTCTCCTGCTGCAAAAGGATTGAAGGAAAAATCTGCTGTAGTGAGCAAAGCTGCTGCGATGTGGCAGTTGAGTTGGTGGCAGAGGAAAGCTAATGCTCCACTGCGATACTAGAGGGCACTGTAAACCTGGCAGTTTTGGCTTCCGAATGGGACAAAGTCAAAATTAAAGTGTTTGCTATTTGCGGTCATTAAAGCTCTCTTGGTACTTAGTGCAAAATTAGTGCTAACCCCTGGGTCTTGAACAAATTAATTTGTGGAATTACATTCTGCTGTCGCAGATCCCCCCCTTACACTTACAGTACAGTATCCTTATTCATTGCCAGGCCCTGAGCAACTGGATCCCACTGCTTCCAGTAAACCATCAATTGGTAAAACACCTGGAGAAAAGGGGAGCAAGAACCATTATGGGAACTCGGGAACTTTTTTTTTAAAAGCTATCACTTAACAGTAACGTGTTCATTAATTGGCAGCCAGACCGCTGCCTGACTTCATTTAAAAAAACCTGCTGGTTTCTTTTTATTCTTTCGTATATGCCAACATCACTTTTTTTCTGTGTGCCTGCTGAAAGATACACATCTATCAGAGAGTGTGAGAATTCCTGCACTGTGATAAAACAAAGTTGGTTTTAAGAGAGTCTTTTAAAACATATTTAAAAATAGGAATATGCTCTTCTAAATTAAACACTCCAATCAACGTGCTTGATAGATTAATGGATTTCAGTATCTATCTCCTCAGATATTCCTCATATACCTATCACTGTAATTTATAATTCAGTATTCAACTTAAATGAGTAAGATTTAAACTGAAACAAAAACAGACTGACAAGTAAACAAAACTTCCCAATTTAAATGTAAAATGTTTATCCAATATGCAGAATCAACTTCTCCACTCTCACAATATCACTGCCACATAAAATACACATAGAAGCACAGAGGATAAGAAGGAAAGAGATCTTGAGAGGTTACCTAGTCTCTCTCCTTCCCCCAGGGTAGGACCAATCCTGCCTAAATCAGTCTTGACAGGAGTTTCTCTAACCTGTTCATCCCTGGAGGTTTTTAAGGAGAATCCACAAGCTCCCCAGACAGTCTGTTCTGGGTGTCAGCTATTCTTATAGATGGAACATTCTCCCCAAAGTCTAACCCAAATTGTATTTGCTGCAGTTTAATCCCATTACTTCTGTCCTACCCCAGTGGATGTGGGCAACAGTTTAGTACTTTTGCAGCATCTTTTACATTTTGGGAGATTATTACCGAGTCTTTGTCAGCCTTAAGCAATCAACCACTGTTCTTTCCTTCTTGGCAGGTTTATTTTCTAGAACTCTGAGATTCTTTTCATTTTCCATCATTTTCTGGAAGTCTGATGACCAAAACTGCCCCTCCCCAAATCTCCATGTAGATGGAGCAGTGTACCATGCCACACTCTCTTTATGTACCCTGGTGTCAGCTTTGCTTTTCTCACACCAGGCTCTGACAGTTGGCTCAGGGTTAATTTCTTGCCCACAGTATTACCCTTTTTCCTTAGAAATGCTGCCTACACAGCCATTTCCTGACATACGTTTCAGTAGTTCTCATACATTCTGCTTGGCTCTTGTCCTTTTTGAACATCAATCTATTCTTTCCAGCCTGTTTCTTCTGTTTGTTAAGATTTTTGAATCTTTCTCCTGTTCTCTGAGAGCACTTGCAGCCCCTCTCAGCTTGGTATTGTCAGCAGATGCAGTAACTCTACTCCATATTCCATTACCCAGGTCAGTAATGAAAATCCTGAGTGACACCAGACCCTGCACAGGCCCCTGCAGTGCTGTACTCAAGCCATCCCTCCACTTCAACAATAAACAGCTGTAGTTTTTCTGTATGCTTTCCCAGCCAGTTTGGTACCTTATGCCATTTCTCCTCAACCATATTCCCCCACCTCACTCCTGGGAATGCTGTACAAGAGTCAGAAGCCTTACTCCAGTCAAGATGTATCACATCTCCAGCTTCTCCCCTCTCTGAGACCTGCTGCCTTGTCACAGGAAAATTAGATTGGTTTGACATGATTTATTCAAGACAAAACCACTGCTTGTGGGGCTACTGCATACCTTATGCCAATGCCATACCTTTGGATCTGGTGAGAAAAATTCCAACACTATTGAAATAAGGGACAAAACTCCTAGCACCCAAGAAGGACCTTACTGTGTCCAGATTCCACCCAGCCCACAGCAGCAGTGGAAATACCGTTGCAGTAGTGCTCACATGGGTAAGCAATGGTTTATCTCCACGGAGATGTGGAACAGAGCACAGGGATATCATACAGGGGTGTGAGCTTTGTACACCTCGAGTGCCATCGCGTTGTGTGCGGACAGTTCCCTGCCTCCCTGAAACTGCATTACCTGTTGCTACATGATTTCATTAGTATCCTTGGGTCAGGTTCAATATAGGTGGAAGCAGGTATAATTTACGCGGTGAAGGGAGCTGGAAGGAGGTGTAAATTACTCAAGCACAGACTACCTAAGATTCACTTAAAATTCACTCTGAATTTGGCACCAGATATACAGGAGATAATCAAGTTTTCCTATTTGAGATCTTGTGTATTTAAAACCTGCTGTGTTTTATTTTTGCAGTCACAACAATGCTCATTCATAAATATTTCCTAGTATTTGATCATATTAGTATGTGCAGCACAGTGCTTGATTAATGGACTAGAAAAATGGGATCAAAAATATATTTTGGGCTCCAGAATGTAACTTTGTAATGCCTAATATTTGATAAGTTATTACAGATAGGCTTGTCTTCTGCTCAGATGTGATTGCACTTGAATTCTGAGAAACTCAGATGCAGATCTTGGATAAGATCTGAATTTCAAGTGAGTCTTAATTACTTAGCACGCTGGACCAAACCTTGAGGTTTGCACATTTCCAGCGTTGGATTCTTCACAGCTCAGATGCAAATGCTGTTTCTTAGCCCTCTCTCTCAGGAATTCATAACATATTCATCAACTTGTAGTACCTAAGAGTCCTGTCTGACTGTATTTGGAAGACCTTAATTTGACTCCAGTAGGAGTTTAACAATATTAATAACTAATATTAAACTGGATTCCTAATGGGGATTCTAGGACAATACCCTTTGATCACTGCATTTATCTAGTGCAATTGTGTTTATATCAGTCTTGTTCATCCCATGTGTGCTTAGTGCCATCTTGGCATGAATATGAAATATGCAAATCTGGGGGATACACGTTAATAGTGGGTCCATCTGCTAGGATCTTTTATTAAAGAGAAGTGTGAATGCAGTTGCCATGCAATCCACTCTTACACACAAAGACCATGAGTTACAAAAACAAGAGAAAACATCTCATGCTTTTGCCTTATTGGTTTTTCACATTTATGGTTTCTGCAGCTGATTTTCATTTTAATTTAGAAATTTTCACAAAAATGAAATTTGGGTGAAAAAGCTCAACAGTTAGCAATGACTGTGTGTATACACACACGCACATCTCTTCCTCTCTGGTGACAGACAGGATATTACTTTTCCATTGCATATGAAATTAATACCAGAAGCATAAGAAAAAGCATGTAAAGTCCAACCCTTAAAACCTGATCTGGATCTCACTTCTACTGCTTAAGACAGCTATAACCTAGAGGAAACCTATCCTTCAAGTTAAAAAGCAGATAATCCAGAGCTGCTGAATGGACAATCAAGCCCAAACTTCAGCTTAGCCTTGAATACAGAGTCATAGCCCAGTGTGTCTATAGGATACGGATCTGCTATAGGATAGCAGAACAGCTAATCTGCTGCTTTTTCACTTTTTAAACAATTCTTTCAACTCTACCCAAAAGGAAGAGCTCCTGTGGCTCATTGTTCTTATGAACCACTGTGTCCTTAACTTGTCTCTCCCGCGGATGTGTACCTTTCCATGCTAATAGTTTGGGGGGAGTATGCTGTAATTTATTTAACAGTTGGCAGGTCAAACCTCCATGCCCTAGCTATGCAAGTGCTGATTCGGATGTGGAGCAGAGAAGGTGTCCTGATGACATAAAGTCAAAATATTCATCTTGATGAGCATTTGTAATCCAGGAACTGCCTTTTGTCTACCAGCCTGGAGATACGGAGAGCTTTTGTCACCATAGCTAGTTCTGAGTCTCATACTCATCCCAGAAGGCTGGATTGAACAGTGGCTCCTTTGTAGAAGGGCACTGGCACCTGAAGTACAAATAGGGGCCATATTCTCCTCCTTGTTTCACACATATTTGAGTAGGCAGGAGAGTAAGCAAGAAGAGAGGTTTTTTCCATATCTTCAATATGCAAATAGATTGGTGAGCTCAGCTCTCTCTTCACTGCTTCCAACATACATGACACAGATGATGCTGTTCCCATTGTCAGATTAAAACTGGGGGCTTGATGACAAGAAATTCACTGAGTTTCCACCTGCACAAAGCTGAGATGATGGTTGGGTAAGGAAAGCTGCTGCGCTGGAATATGTCAGCTCCACTGCCTACATCCACAATTTATTTGTTGTGTTGGGGATCTGAAAAGCCAGTTAGACTGGGGTTATTAGCTAGACTCCCCTTTATTACTGCACGATCAGCTCGTAGTGCTGCTTGGTGCAGCCTCATTTGTACCTACCCAAGGGACTGCCACCTTTCTCCCTTGTATAGGCACAGCTGCTGTCATCTGGGCTGCAGCCAGTGAAACTACTTAAGGGAGTATTCAACCAACATGTGACTCAAGAAAAAGTTAAGTGTTGAGATTGATTATATAGGTATTTATTAAGTATAGGTATTTATTAAGTTCCAGTGATGCAAACAGCATATTAGCATAACTGGGTCAATTCTTTGGCAATCAGCACATGTGTGCCTGGGAGGGAAGCATGTGCATGTGTCTGCTGAACACATCACCTGCTTGGAAGAGAATAAATGTGTTTATCACAGTGCTAAGGAAAGAGAGGAAAAAAAGAACAAGTCAACCTTCCACAGCTAGCTGATTATGCATTTTCCACATCAAATTGTCAGCATTTATTCAATTACTTCACTCATTACAAGTATGTTCTTTAACCACTAACCTAAAAACCCTTCCTGCTGCTGTCAGCTCCATCAGAAGTGACATGTTCCTTCCTCAGGTTAAAACTCATTTCTGGAAGGCATCTCCTCCCAGTGTGAAGCTTGGGGCTGCTGAGGAAACACAGCCCCACACTGGGATGGGAGCTCCTCTCCCCATCACCCCCCAACCTGAGCAAGGCAGGGGGCAACACTGGGGCTTCCCATGGGATTCATTCCCTGGGTTGAGGTGAACCTTTTGTGGGGTGGCAGGAGTTGGTGTTAAAGCACCGACACACTCTGAGGCAGGGAGGAGAGGAATTGACAGGGCTCTGTCAGGGATACAGAAGGCATCCCCAGAGCCCAAACCGTATACTCCCAGACACTTCCATTTTAATAGTAAGTTAAAAGGAAAGTTCCCCTTCAGAGAGGTTGTTAATTATAGATCCCTCCTTTAAATGCTCCTCCTGGTTCTATCCATACTTGCTCCCTCACAGCTAGTAAAGATAAAGAAAGCTCTACCTTCCCTAAAATCAAATAAATCTTAAATGCTTCCTGAGCTGATCCACTTGGCTAAGCTCTGATTTGATATATGAAACAAAAGACAAGGCAAAAGAAAGCAACATATTTTCCCTGTGTCAAGGTGAAGTACTTCCCAGCACCCAGCCCATTTCTGCTGGGGTTAATGTGCATCACTAATATTTAAATGATCAAAGTTTTTCAGCAAAGACAGTGATGGGGTTCTTTTCTGACTTGTCATGCTTGTTTTCCTTAAGGAGGCAACGACCTGCTGTAGTTAAGGCTTGCAGTGTGGCAGGCAGCAGCATTTGGAGAAGCGTTATCTCCCTAACAGAACAGCAGCCTCATGTTTCCCTGCACAACAACCTTTCTGAGCCTAAAATGCCTTGCATCCCATTTCCTTATCTGGCTAAGTGCTTGCATGCTGAAAATCCCACCCTCCCTCCAGCTGTCCTTCTGGCAGGAAAGAGGCAGCATCTCCTCTCTAGAGAGTACAGTCACTGCTCCTTTGGTTATCTAATCAGGAAGGGCAAAATTCACCCAGGGCCTCCTAAAACCCTCTGAGCTGCAGAAAATGCATCCAAGGTCTTGTGCGAGAGGGTGTGAGACAGAGAGCTGGTGGAAGCCTCCCCTCCCAGAGCAGATGCTCTCTGCCATCTCTCCAGCAGATTTCACAAAGAAAAAAAAAAATATTGAGTACTCCAGGGACTGAAGCTTTTGGCTCTTCCATCTCCTGCTCACTGGGGTATGTGTGTGTCCAAGAGCAGGGGACGGGTACCACCTGCTAGTCTGGCCCCGGGCAGCGATATGCAGGAAGGGCAAGGAGATAAAATATCCCCCACCCACCTTCCCGGGCTGCGTGTACCAAAGCTGGCTGTTGCTCAGTTTCTCTGCCTTTGTGTGGGTTTTCCAGCATTTCTCCTAACTACAAAATATTATGTCTCTCTCCCTTTTAAAACTCAGTGATTTTGTCTTTGCACTAAGCACAAGGAACTGGGAAGCACAAACCTTCCCATTTTGGTCAAGCTGGAAGCTTTCTTCCCATCCAGCTTGCCAAGAACAAAAGGAAAGCGCAAGGGTGGTGAGGTGAGACAAGCCTCCCGCGATTAAGTGCAAGGTTCAAGCAGCCTTCCCCTCAATCATTCCAGAAACAAAAGCACCTTTAGTAATTTCCTCCCCTTTTCTCTGCAAACTTCTCCCCGTAGGTCCCAGCGGGATGGAGAAAGCCACTGCTGGAACAGGGGGTCAGGCTGAGCTGTGCTTGCCAAATATTATCCAAGACCCTCCCTTCCAAAGGGGTCTCTCGCCTGCTCCTACGCTCAGAGCACAATTATGAGCCTTGTGTTTCCACCTAATAAAATGCTTACTCACTCGCAGTAGGCACTTTGACATCCTTGGCCGCACACTGCTAGATAAGGAGTATAAAAAGGATGTACTGCTATTATAGGTGATACAGCAATATGTATCCTCAAATGAAAGATCCTTTATAAGCCTGGTTATTATTCTGGCAGTAATCTTGGATCTCTCTCCATGGACTCAGCTCAAGCGTTAGCAAGCGCATCACCACCGAGAAGGGGGACTGCGAGGTGTCACGTTTACCTGCTGTTGTTTCACTATATCCTCTATCATCCCAAGTTGAGAAAACACTTCCCTCTTCTCCTGTGCATGTCAAAGGCACCATTTACCATTTAGATGTAGGGAGCCAAATATAGCTGTAGTATAAGCAGGTGCGAGCCCGCATATGTCAATAGAATTACACCTGCTTGTAATGGGTTTACATTTGGCCCTTGAGCCCTGGGGATCCCTTCAGAAGCAGAGGCTGTATTAAATATTAAGGGCCTTATTCTCCACCCCTGCTACGCTGTAGTAATTAAATCTCAGTGCAGACCCACTGATTTTCAACTGCGCCCTCCTTGCGCAAGAAGGTAGTGCTCAGCACCAGGGAGGGGACAGAGCCATCCCCTCCAAGAAAAGCACATCCATTTTGCTCCCCACACAAATTTCACCCAGAAGGAAATGATACCCAGTACTAAATATTTGCAAAATATGCTTGGGCAAAAGAATGTAAATGGTCTAAAATGAAACATTTGCTGCAACTCTTCCCCATTCCCTCCTGTGACAGCAGCTTTGCAGTCCCTTCCTTTGGGCTTCTCCGTCCCAGCACAAGGACTCTTGGAGACAGCTCTGTCTGTTCACCCCAGGAGCAGGAGCAATGCGATTTCCCAGTGTCCGAGCTTGTTCCTGGATCTCCTGAATTGCTGTGTAACCTTGGAGGAGCCAGGCAGCTGCTCCCAGCATCTCCGGGGTATTACGCTGATTAGTTAATTCTGGTGATTTGCCCGGAGCAAACGCCTTTACCTGTGTCTATACAAGTCTTACTGCCAGCTTCTGATCTTTTGAGCTTGGAGGGCTAAGAAAAATGACTTTGTTTTTTCTTTAAATGCCACGGAGTTTAGAAGTGTGACAACTCATACTGTGCTGTTATTCTTTCCAATTGAAACCTAATGATGCGTGCATATCACTTAACTCTGATGTCAATAATCAGCACACCACTCAGTCTTTGCCGTGGCTATTAGAGGGAATGAAAATGAAATACCAACTCTTTTATCCTGTTACTGTACCATAATAACTAATAAAGGAGTAATAAGTGAGACACGGGGAATTTCCAGGGGAGTCATTACTACAGAGAAGACCTAAAGGCACAAAAGTGAAATCCAAGAATATTAGCCAGCCCTGAATTCCCAGTCAGTGCTTCTCACTCAAGTAATACTGCTGCTGTAAAATAAGTGTTTACAGAAAGAATTACCATGTGGAAAGTATCACTCTGTGCCCTGACCAGAAGAATGGAGATGGAGCCAGGATCAAAGACACAGTCTTGCAGGTGAAGACCACCCTGTGCATCAGTGTAACATTTAGGCTGGGCCACAGTCAAGCTACACACCAGCATTTCATAAATCTCACTTATGCTCCAGTATACGGGAAACGTCTCCCCAGAGAGCTCTAAATCACCTCTGCCTGGTCACAGGATGGACCCTGCATTTTCCAGGGACTCTTAGATGGGAGAAACCACACAGAGACCTCAGAGCAATGGGCCAAAGGAAATCATATAACCAAACACTGTGTCGATGAGATTGCAAACCACACGTGAGCTGGACAATACACTTCCTTAGAAACTATTGAATTCTTGGTTAGAAAGGAACAGTCATTTTTTTGGCAGTGGTGTGCACAGAGGGCATTCTTTGGTTTATCCTCCCCATAAATAGACTGTCATTTAATCACGTGTATGTCAAAAACTTGTCACTGCTTGGGAATGATCCTGTCTCCAGCATCTGGTGCAGAGCAAACCTGGACCTTTACCTGCTGTGGTTTTGTCCACCCTGTCAATAGCTGGAGCCTCCTCTGCCCCTCAGACAGGGGCTATAGGTGACACAGGAAGATTGACCTGTGTCACCTATAGCTTCTGCATCCCTTTGCTGGAAGGTGTTATCACACCTACACGTTAATCTCCTGCCTTCCCAAAGCAAACCAGGTTTGGTTAAATACCAAAGCGCATTCCTACCATTATCAAAGCATTTCCTAGCCATCTGATTTCCCCATCTCCGAGTTCCTGCTTTGTTTATCCTATTAATTCCAACCACCCCCTCTTCCCCCAACACGCACGCAACGCAGCCTCATTTACAGCATCTTCACCAGCAGAAGCCTCTCCAAAAACATTCAGGACACACCACCCAGAACTTACACGTGCAGGGAAACCCTCGTGACTAGAGATTTATTTATTTTTTTTAGTCGAGCAAACATGATCTCATGGGGGGTTTTTTTAAGGTTTTAAAGGGGAAAAATATATATAAAAAATACAACTCCAAGGAGGGGCACCCCCAGCCTGCTGTTACCTAACGGGGTAGTGGGCTCCGGACTTGGCGGACGCTGCAGCCGCAGTAAACCGGGGCTGAAGGCTCCCCGCTCGCATCCTCCTCTTCCCCGGGTGGTTTTCCTCCCTCCTCCCTCCTTTCCCCCCCCGCTCCCCGCTCGCATTTCCTCCCTGCACCTTTAAGAAGCACATTGCTCGCCGGTGGGATGGTGTGTGCTAAAGCTGCACAGAGGAAGTTACGCAGCCGGGATCAGGCACAGAGATAAAAGCTCCGATTGTGATTGAAAGTGAGAGGAAAAGGGATTTCAGCCTCGGCATTAACTTGCCGGGGGAGCCGGGGATTGCACAAAGCTTCCCCGGCCATCTGCCCTGGGGGGCCGGCGGGCTGGGGAGGGGTGCGGGGGGTGTGGAGGGGGTGGTTCCCCCCAA
The DNA here is from genome assembly GCA_907165065.1 of Caprimulgus europaeus. Next base: position 4,890,254 of record OU015545.1, on the reverse strand, counting down.
GCCCCGAAGTTCGCTGCTCCGCCGGGAGCCCCGCACCGCAGAGCTGCTCCCGGTAAGGACCCGCAGCGCCGAGCACGGGGGTGGATGGCCGGGGGGGGGGGGGGGGGAAGCGGGAGGAGGGTGCCGACAGCCGGCAGCAGCCCTCTGTCCCCATCTCCTAAATAGCAGCGTCCTTCTCCGAGCCTCTGAAGTTGCTCCGAGACTCTTCCGCGGTCCATCCCCCGCCCAGTCCCGGCACCGGCTCCCCGCATGGGGATGGGTGGGTGGACTTTTCTTTTCGGGAGTTTGCCGGGGCGTGGGATGAGCCCCCGCACCGGGACCCTCTGTCCGCTCTGAGCGGCTCGAAAAGTCCTTTGGTGGGCGAGAAACCGGGGGCTGGGAGCGGGGGGAAATCGGTTTGCTCGGACCCGCAAACGCTTTACGGGAGCGGCTGGACAGGAGCGGGGCCGAAGCGGGTCTGAGCCCGGGGCCGGTGCGGGGCCGCTGCGGCTCTGAGCCCCGCGCAGCTCCCAGCCCGCTGCGGTACCGCGGGGCTCAGCCTCCTGCCCCAGCGCCGGGCGAGTGTTCCCCCACCTGGCTTTTAAGGATGAAGGGGAAGCGATGAGCTGCGTGGGCAAGAAGAGAAAAACTCACCCTTGATAAGCGTGTGGGGGAAGAGGGGTTGGGGTTTGTGGGGATGGCAACGCTTCTGAAAGAGAATGGAAAACTCCTTCCTTGAGTTTACTTTCTGTACTTAATTCCAGAGCAGCTCAGTTGTTGCTCTAGCGTTGTCTCCTTATTTCAATAAGAACAACAAGAAAAAAAGCAAAACAAAAACCCAACCAACACAACCAAAACCACAACAGCTAAGTCAAGCTACAGTCTAATTTTGTGTTTTTAATACTCTGGCTATCAGTCCCCAGTGATTGCTGTGTACTCTTCAAAGAAAACAAAGAGCATTGATTCAATGAACTGCAGTTTCTTAATAATATCAGGCAAAGATTTATTTTCTAAGGATCAAACCAAATCAAGCAGGGCAAAACCTTGAATTCAGAGAGTCCTTCTCCCCCCTCGTTTGCTGGCTTATTTCAGAGCAACTATTTCTGCAAAGGTATCGTACCCACTAAGTGTCACACCGCAGACTTCTCAGGGAACCCGCACGCCTGGCTGACTGACTGATAATAAACACATTTTTTCCAGCAAATTGTTTATTTCCCTGGGAATCTATGACATTTAGCAAGCATAACAAGAAACTAATAAATATTATAGATCCTTTCTTCCTGGGTTTTTCCCTGACAGCCATTCAAGTGCAAAATACAATTGTTAAGGCTATGAAAACAGATCCATAAACTTAAGAGCACCGGAGTCCCCATTAAAACTATCCTGCTTGTTCTCTGTACAATACTGGAGTCTGAGGCTCTCCGCTGTTCTTGGGCACTTGGCTGTGACCAATTTGATGTAATAATTAGGAACTGACTTGTTATAACTAGAAAGACAGCTCTGATGTCAGTGGGACTTATAAACACTGTGTCACACCGGTTTATTATTTTTACTACATTTACTCATAATGTAAAAATAGCAGCCAGTCTATTCTTTCTTTGGGAGTTTATTCAGGTCCAACGCAGCTATAATAGGCTCTTCGTTGAGAGGTAGTGATGAAGCATGAGAGATAGCTTCTCTTTTCTGAACTCATTCATCTCAATCAGCAAGCTTTCAACCAACACGGGCGGGGTGGGGGGGGAAGGGAGAGGGTAGCACAACGATGTGAAGCCCCCGAACATGGATCAATGCATCTGTTAACCTGGAGTTTTTGAGAATTAGTAACTGAGCTTTATAAGAAAGCAAATACTAAACATGCTGTTGAAGCAGACCTCCCTAAATTGTGGAAGGAAAGCTGGAGAATCCAATAGAAAGGGAATTATCCAGAGCTAAATTTCTGTTCTGGGTACATGCTTCCCGCCTTCTCTTATGAGATCTCCCTCCTGGGTCTAATGCTGAGAGAGGGTTTGACTACCTTTTTTTTTTTTTTTAATTCAGTTCTTTGTCATTTTGTTTTGTAATTACTTAAGATTTTTATAGCTCTACTAGAAGGATAACAAAATTGCAGAAATGTTGCTCTAACCTGAAATGAATACTGGGAAGGTCACTGCTCTTTGTATTAGGTGAACCTTAAATGCTATTTGGACTTTAAATTGTTTTTTATTAAATCTTATTGTTCAGATAAATCATATGTGGGGATGCTGGACAATGTATCTGTCTCCCCAGCTGTCTTATTTATTTGCTTATCTTTTTAAGATTATCAATTTGTCTGTCTGTCCCCTGCTCTGTGTCTGCATATTTTGTTTTCTAATGACCTATAGCTACTTCTTGATATTATTTGAAGACCCATTAGAGCTCTTATTGTCCAGCTGCTGTTACAAACCAGATACCTTAAATGGGGCAGCTTTCCTTCCCATCTCCCACACAGCAGAAGAGCCATAAGCATCTTACTATGGATTTCTTTTTATTAAAGTTGTATATCTCCCTTTTACAAAAACCTGTCTTGTGGCTCAGGAAGTCCAGGTGAGCGCTGTGTCTCCTGGGGACCTCTGTTCCTACAAATCTTGTTGCTCCAACTGCCTCCTCTTCCTCACAGCTAATTTATCTTTCAATTTGTTGCAGGTGCAGCCTGCTAATGAACTCTCCCTTCGCCCTGACCATGAAACAGAGAAGGCACCTCAGGTAGCAGCATGGTTTGTAGCTGAAGGCTTGGAGAACTTGATGCTCAGTTGCTGTCAGACAGAAATCCTTGCCTGTGAGTGCCTTGCCACTGCTGCAAGACACAGAGGGAGAAGCAGCGAGGCCAGCGCTGCTCCTGTCAACCCACTGACCACCCAGCATCCTGCTGGGACCACTGTGGATGCTGCCACCCAACGTGATTACACTGGCACAACCATCCTTTGGGAGAAAGGAATTTTAGCTCCAAAGATTTTCTCTTGTCATGGTTGTACTGATGAGCAGATGCTGCATTTATTTTATATACTAATGTTCAAAAGCCCAAATAATTATTTAAGGCAGACCACAGTTTAAGGTGCTTTCCACAGCGACGCATTTGTGGCAGACAAGAAAGTTGAGGAAAACCTGATCCAGCACCATCTCACGGCCTCTCCAATTTACTGCTATCAAATTTCATCAGCAACTCAGAACTTGATCTTTCTATTGATTGACTGGAGTCACCTCTAGATATTTTCATGCTGATTTGGAAGCCCTTTTGTACAACAAAAGGCGGCAAAAATGAGGTTAAGGAAGACTTTTGACCACTGATCAGCAACTCCAGCCAAAACTTGCCCAATCAAGTGATTTGCAAAGTTGGCTTCTGTGCCGAGAGAAACTTTCCACATCCAAAGACAATGTGCAAGGCGGGATCATTCCTGTTATCATCTGGATCTCCTTAGACTGGATCATTTTTAGATGAGGAGTTTCCATGCTGATCCCGAGAGCAACCCCTAGCCCAGCAGCCACCTTCCTCGGGACTCTCGGCACTGCCCTCACCCAGGGATCCCGCACTTGGCCGCAGCTGCCATGCTCTACCTGGTTGCTCTCCTCTTGCGCTCTCTCCCCTTGGTCATGGGACAGTATGACATTTGCAAGTCCTGGGTGACCACAGATGATGGCCCATCATGGGAGTTCTATGCTTGTCAACCCAAGGCCATGCGGATGAAGGATTATGTGACAGTACGGGTGGATCCAGCAGGAATCACTTGTGGAGACCCACCAGAGAGATTCTGCACCCACGTAAGTGTTTCCCTCCTTGTTTGATGTGTTACAACAGACTCTGCTTGTGGGTGGCCAGAGGCAGCATCCTACTGAGATGCCATCATAAGGACATTTGGGTTCAGGGTGGCAATGGTGGCTGCTGCCTTGAGCTCTTGGTCTCCCCAGTTGCAAAATGGGGAGAGGGTGTCCTGCGATGACAAGAGGTCGGCCCTAGAGCAGGGATGGTGCTGGCTCGCTGAGAGGAGGGTGAGGAGGAGCTGGGGGTGCTTAGCAAGTCCTGGTCTAGCGTGGCAAGACCTGGGTTTTGGAAAAGCTCTGCCCCTGGTGAGCACACAACCTGAGCTGCTTTGAGCACATCCCTCAGCTTGCTAAAGTGTGTGTGGGGTGTTCACCAGTCCCATCCCAAAACGCTGTGCTGGCACTGGGGTTTTGTCAGAGGTGGGCACATCGTCTTGGCATGAGTAAGAGTGAGGGGCTGGGCGATGGTGGCCAGCATGGCCCTGCATGCCAGTGGCTCAGCTCGGTCTGACAGCCACGAGTTTCACTGAAGTTCCTGCAAAGGGGCAGCTCTCCCTCTTTTCTAACCTCCACATAAAAAGACTTTCTGGACAGACACTTGCCCTTGTAGTTAAAATCTTTAACTTATTTTTCTCTTAAATATTAATCACTGCATTTCATTCTGTGCACCACAAAGCTCAGCAGGAACATTTGATTTATAATTCACAAGGCTTTATGTTGTTAAAAAGAGCGCGAGGGTCAAAGCAAAGAGCAAACCAGTGTGGCTGTAACATCCCCTCCCAGATGTCCTCCAGGATGCTCCCAGCACACATTTAAGGTGCAGTGACCAAGCCAGTCTGGGCTGACAGGGTTTCTACCGGCATGAGCACTGGACAAAGAGTATATTAGCCTATTAGCTGTGATGGGGGAGTTCTCCTCCCTCTAAACAGTGGAAGAGGGGACAGGAGTCCTCATTTCTATTGCCAACATTACCCAGACTCTGATACCCCATGCCTTAGTTCCCCACCTAGGAAATGCCCGTACACATAGAAAATACCCTTCGCCCAACCAGCCCAGGGCATCTCTTGAAAACCCAAGAGAAAAATGCTGCTTTGATATTGGGAGATGCCAAACACTGACGTCCATCAGAACATGCCACCACTATTTATTTACCCAATACCCTGTAGCCTAAGGGGTCTCGTTAGTACCAGGGAAGATATTTTCACTAATTCCCAATAAGTATCAGCTTTTCTTTTTAAAAGATCATTTGAAAAGAAAGATTAAGTCAAAGGTTGCAAATAAAACAGTTAACTATTGATGGGTCAGTCTGGATTTCCATTTATCTGACCGGCTGCAGAAGGATTAAACAACAAACACCAGATTGCTTTCTGCTACATTCACTGCAGCTATTTGCAAACACTTTCTGGCTAAGGATGCTCCAGACTTCAGTTCCACTGACCTCTGAGAAAACAAACAATACAAACTGCAATCAGCTCTCTACATCTCTTGATTCAGTCAATACTGAGCTAAAAATCTTTCTATTCTGAGCACCAGCAGTATTTCCTCGTAGCATACGCCTGCCATGTGCTGTAACACTCACGAACACCGTGTACAGCCGTGAATGGGAGATACACAAATGCAAAACATGGATTTGCCTTCCTGTCCCTGCCTCACCCTGGGGTGCATGCCTGGCCCAGCATTCATCTCCCAAAACAGAAACCAGCATTCACAGCAACATCCCCCAGCAATTTCCTGATGAAGAACTGAGATAAGAACAGGAGTAATGTATCGCAAGTTAATTTTTAGCTTTTTGAGATAGGTTTATGAAATCCCACTGTATTCATGGCCCTTTCTCCCCCATCTTGCACCAGTGCTGTCCTCTCCAGAGGATTAAAGAGTTTTAAAAGTGAAGCTGATGAAGAGCAACCCTGCTGAGGTGAGTGAGGAGCCCACCCAGCACTTAGTGCGCAGAGCAGGAGATGGCTGCAGGAGAGATCCAGGCTCTAGTCCAGCCTAAGGGCTTGAGCGGCGTGTGCTGGAAGGCCATCAAGGTACATTTTCACGGCCTCTGTCACAGAGAATGACACATGGCCACTTACTGCTGAGCATCCCCTTATGGTCAGTAGAAAGTAGAATCAGCAAGAAATGGCCTTTCCATTGCCGGTCCTGGGTGGTGACTTGACACCTATTGATGTGCAGAGGATGCAAGCAGAGTTTTGCTACCCCCGCGCAAAGGAAGCGCTGGACAAAAATCAATGTCGCTGCCCACCGATCGTTACAACCCCCGAGCCCTGGCCCTTGCTGCACGAGGGGAGGGTTGGTGGCTCGAGTCAACCCTCCGTGGCTCCTTGCCTGCCAACCTACTCGGATGCCTTTCCGTGTCCTCTTATCCTTTCTCTTCAAGTTTTAATTATTTTTATGTAACAGGTGGGTTCTCGTAGGAGCACGGCCTTCCAGCAGAGAAGTTCTTACGGTGACTATATTGCTTTCTTTGGTGTCTTTCAAAACAGCAGGTACTGTCCGTGCAGTTAAACTAATGTTACCTAGAATTAAGCGCAACCCGGCAGGACGCCTGCACTGCTCAGACAACTGAAATCAAAATTAAAGACACACAAACATCCCTTTGTGCTTAAGGCAGCCAGACAAGAGGGACCTGGGTGATGTCCCCGTGCAGGGCATTGCTGTGGGCAGGCAGAGGAGGAGAGTCCTGTTGAAAGTCAGGACCCTGTAAGACAGTGAGTGTTTCCTACAAGCCTGTGCCGGTACTGAGGAGGCATCGCACAGCCCACAGCATTGCATGCAAAGGTTTTAACAACTCCGAGCAGCACTCACAGAGTTCTTCAAAAGGAGGCATCTGGGGGATTGCAGGAATGGTCTTTTCTATTTCATAGCAATTTGAGTCTGGTTGTTCCCTTCTGGATGGGAAGCGTTTTGCTGCTTATTAAAGTCAGGGCTTTTGTTTTTTCTACAATATCTGAACCTTCTCCTGTTTATGTCAATGCTTTTCTGGCAGGGTCACCTGAAAAATGAATTGTTCTTTCCCTCCTGGCAGGGCAGGGGGAGTGGTGGGAGCAGGAAGACAGATGGACAAGTAAATAAAAGCCTGAATGAATCTAAAAGCGTGACTGAAGACTAATAGGGGACAGATCTTTTAACCAAGGATGTCAAGGGACAGGTGAGACTCCAAATATCACATCCAGGGCATGGCAGGAACAGTGAAATGCAGATTTCAAACAAGCGGGGTTTGCAGGACAGACATGGCTGGGGAGTGGCAAAGCTGCCTGGGGCAGAGGGGAGACACAGTTTACTTCACCATCCCACCCTTCCAGGGAGGAGGAGGATGGCACAGCAGGGTGCTCCCAGGTATTGAGATATTCTGAGATACTGAAGCACTTTGTACCAAGCAGGGACCTTTGAGAATTTCACTTTCAAGTGTCAGCGTTTTGCACACATGATTAAAAAAATATGTAGGTTTTGTCAGCAATTTACACTTGGGGGAGCAAGCAAACACCAAAGCCACAAGTTTGAAGCTCAAGGAGTTTCCAAATCATTCTAGCAAAAGCAAGGTGGGACATACAGGAGAGGTGTCTGGAACAGCCAGGATAGGAGCTCTTTTTTATTTTCCTCCCCAGAGGTGTCAAGACAGTATTTCTTCAGACAAAGTTCTTTGATGCAGGGCCAATATTAGCCCATATTGATGGGTCAGGGGTATTTTTATTTGGTGTCAGCATTGTTTCATCAGCTAATAGAGCTTGTTGACTTTGGCACGGGTACATGAAAGGAAAAGGCTTTATTTATTCATTACACATTCAGCCAAACTTGATGTTTAGTTTCATTCTTAGCTAAACTTTTCTGAATCATATGTGGTTATAAGGCTTGTACTGAAGAACTATTTCTCTTATTAGACTTAATGCTAAAATTGGAAAAAGCAGACAACTTTTGGGCACAGAAACCCTTTTCCCTACTTTCTTAGCCCATCTTATACAACTCTACCCAACCATATCTTCCTACTGTTTAGGTGCAAACAAAGGATTGTGGGTTTGTGAACAATTAAAACTAAGGTCAGACTTTTTAAAGTTAGAAGGAAAATGGAATTGTTTCAGAGATGCTCTGCCAAAAGCATTTTTTAAAGATGCAGCATGATCTGGTGGTTAAAGGATGGATTCAAAGGAACATGGAGGATGGAGACAAAAATGGATGTTCTCCTTCCTGCTTGAGTAAATCAGCACTGCCGACTGTTGGCTGCAAACCCATCCTTGGCCTTAGCAGAGGACTGGGAGTCAAGAGTTCCCCTATGTGCTTCCTTATGGGACCTATGTGGCACTGGGGGTAATTACTTTGCCATTATGCCAAAATTCAGCAGCAAAAGAAATCCACTCAAATTGCCCGTGACCTCGGTCAGGGTTACGGGGACGGAAAGCTGCATCTTTCTTTTCACATCTGTAACATGCTAACAGCCCCCCTTCCCCCTTGAACCCTCCAGTACATTAAATTAACATGTGGAAAAAAACTCCTCTTTCCTTTGAGGAGAGCCTGGAAAAGGCAACTGCTGCCATTTCAATCTGGATGAAGGTTTCCTAATCCACCCCTTGCACTCATCATGGCATTGCTTTCCAGCGTGGGAGAAAGGGCTGGGGCCTTTCGGTTTTGTTCCCACTCTTAGTCACTTCTCAGCATTAGGGTCACTGCAGAGAACACTATTTGAAGTCAAGATCAACGACTCCTTGCCCTTGGGGCCAGACCCTTGGATTGCACATTATTAGCTGCTCAGCAAATTACACACTACTTCTCTCCTACCACAGAGATACTCTGGAGTGCAGCAGGATCTCAGTGTTATAAAAGCAGAGGTTTTACAGAAAATGAAAGAATACAATTCAGCTCTAAATTAGAGAGTGCTGAGCAAACAGGATTTCCCCTCACAATCCGTAGCAATTTCCTTAAATGCCCAGTTCGGGATTCATCTTCTTGTAAAGAGGGATGCTGCTCCCCTAACAAGGATAATTTCCATTTGCTGATGGAAAAAAACACAGTGATAAAAATCAAGCTGTCAAGTAGATTTAATTGGTACAGTGAGCAGAAAGTTTACCCCCATCTTGAAAGAGATGGGGAAGAATAAACTGCTTTTAAGAAAAGCTTTGCTCTTCAAAGGGAACAGCATCCAGATGGGAAAAGCTGGAGAGAACTGACTCTGAAGACTTGCTGGGGAGTGTGGCCAGAGCCAGGAGAGTAGCTTTTACACTCACTCATACAACAGCCCCACATACGAGGTTTCCATAATCAGCTTTTGAAGCTGAAGGGATTCAGGAAAGTCCTTCCTATTTATTTATTTTTTTTAAATTGTATTTTGTAGCATAGATATGATCTCCCATTAAACTTTAAAAGGAATTCTCCCTCCAGACAACACTGCCTGAGTGGGAAGGAGTGCTCTCCTACCACGCTCTGGTTTCCCTAAGTGAAAGTCCAGTTTTGACCTTAGTTGAGCCTGATTACAGTTTCAGACTCCACTGTTTTCTGCTGAGCTCAGCCCCACCCACCAGAAGCAGCCAGACCCCAGCATCCACCAGTGACGGGGACAGGGTGGTGAGGAACCAGCAGTCACCTCATGCCCATCTCACACTGTCCCTGCATGGAGGGGAACAGAGCTTACAGCAACGCAGCAATGGCTGGGGAGTCTTGAGGTTAGTGAATTCCTCCTCTGACCTAGATGGTGAGCTCCATCAAGCATGAGCAACAGCATCTTGGTGATGCTTGGCTAGCAGAGCCTGAATTTCTGACTTGCCAGAGTTATTATGCACGTGAGCTGTTGCTGACCTGCTTACTGGGAGTTCTCCACCCAGATGGTGTGAGCACCACTGCTGCTGCCCTCTCCCAGAATCACAGAATCATTAAGGTTGGAAAAGACCTCTAAGATCATCCAGTCCAACCATCAACTCATCACCACCACGCCCACTAAACCATAACCCCAAGTGCCACAGCTACATGTTTCTTGAATGCCTACAGCGATGGTGACTCCACCACTTCCCTGGGCAGCCTCTTCCAATGTCTGATCACACTAAGGTGTCCATGTCTCCAGGCACCCAGCCTGCCTGCCAAGTACACCCCAGGCATTACAGAGGCAGTTCAATGCATCACACTGGTTCCTGTGCTGGAAAACCCAAGGGACTTTCTCCTCTATGGACTGAGAAGCACTGCTTGATGGCCATCCAGGAGATGTCTATGGGGAAAAGCTGATGCCTGCAAAGCCCTGGCTAAGATCCTCTAACAAACAGCAGTTTGGGCTTCGAGCCTTTGCCCAGGCAGATGTGCCATCCCCTCCCATGCAGCACCCTAACCCTGCCTGCAGCCTCAGATGTTTCTCGTGAGGTCCCCACAACTCCCCCCCACCTTTCAGGCAGGGTTGCCAGGACCCACAGAGGGTGCACATTGCAGCATTGACCCTGCATCTGCCCTGCACTTGGGTCCAGCATTTGGCAGTGGCTTTTGGCTCCGTGGGGGTTTCTCCATTTATCTGCTGTCCCCGAGCAGGCTCCAGGCATGAGAGGGGACTGGCCAGGGCTGCTCCTCCCAGGTGAATGCAGGCACACAGTGATGCAGAGCTACCAGGTTGGGTCACATCCCAGCTGGCTCCCACCTCTCCCACTTGCTCACATCTCTGCATAAGCTACTAACACAGCAGCCTCCCCTTCTCCGTGTACAGTGCCGTGACTCCAGCCTCTGCCTCCCACAAGTTACATGGGAAGGCAAGCACCAGCATGTGGTCAGAGCAACGTAGTGATGGGTGCTGGAGTAGGCACAGCAGGGTCACCCACCCACCCACCCATGCACAGTGCCAGGTGGCTCCAGCACCCACATGCCAGTAGCCCAGGACCAGCACCCATTTTGCTGCACGCTCCAGAGTGGGCAATGGGTCTTGGCTCCCTCGGCACCAAGCTCTACATGGATGCTGCCACCATGATGTCCAGTCCCACCCTCAACACCTCCACATCTTTTCTGGGGGGAACATCCCAAAGGGAAAACCAACACAACTGGTTCAACTGTTTTTTACTCCCAGCCAATGGGTTTGTGAGCCCCTATCCCCTGTCTGAGTCGGCTTCAGCTCCATAGTGCTACCGTCAAGGGGGTTGGGGGAGCCCTCTAAAAGGAGAAGAAAAATCACAGTCCCATCCACAGGGACAGACAGGGCATGTTTTGGGCTGACCACAGAGCGGTCCCAACCACCAACAGGCACCTGCTGAATTATTCCCCTAAAATAGAGCATAAATCAGCAAATACCTGACACAGAAGACACAGGAGCCCTTATCAGAGGCTGGGATGGGTGCAGGGGTATCCACCACCCAACTGTGCTCTTCCTGCACATGCCCTGGGGAAGATGTTCCCCTCCATTCGGGGACCACAGCATGAGAACCTCTGCTCCTTCCCCTTTTCCACTCCCAGCCTCTGCATCCTGCCCTCCCCCATTCAAACTATCAGGGCCTTTTTCACAGAATAAAATATTAATAGCGGTGTAGCAAGCCTCTCTGCAAAGGCTGCATGTATTGAGCTTACAAGGCGCACAAGCTTTTAGAGAGCAGGACACTTTTCCTACTTCCTAAGCATTTTCTTAGTCCTGAATCAATAATGCACTCAGAGCCCAGCACACAGGTCGCTGCTGTGCTTCTGCTGGTAGGGGCTGCATGGGGCTACGGACACAGATACGTCTCTGTAGCAAGATGCAAGGGCTTAATAATCTGGCAGAGAAAGGATGGGGCAGGATCCAAGCAACTTAATTTGTAGGCAAGCTTCAGGGAAGTGCCCTGGGAAGAGTAAAGCTTGCAACTCTTGGGTACAGAAAGTCCGGGTTTGGAGATGAGCTAAGAAGCAGTCAATGGGATTAAACGCCTGCGTCTTTGAACGCGTGCCCACAGCTGCTGGCTGAGGGCTGTCTGGTTCATCAGCTCCTGATCTCAGGCTCTAGGTCACCCTGTAATCCACAAACTTGCAGAAGGAGAAGTTGCAGGGGTGCAGCCCCAGCACGGAGGTGAGGACAAGTGATGGGGTTAGAGCAGCTCACTGGGGGATTAGCAGTTCACAAAGACAGAGCTGCTCAAAAATTATTCCATGGGAGGCTGCGGTGATGCGCTTGTGTGTGCCCAGCACAGACAAGATTATCTGCTTAGGAGTGGAATTTTCCAGGCAGCGTTAACCCTTGTGTCACCCACAAACTGGCTGCACATGCGTTTTTTGGGACAAGGTGCAGGGCAGAAGAAGCCAAGCTGTTGCCCGGTCATCTCAAGGCTTTGGAAATGCAAGTGCTGCTCCGAGGTCACTCTGCAAACAGTGTGTTCAGGGCCCTTCTTGGAGACATCACCTGTGGACTGGGCTGATTACAGTCTGGAGGTTTAAATTCATCGTGTAACCAGATTTTCTGACTGTTTCTGGCTTAGCCAGAGTGGGCGTGAGGGGATTAGTGTCTGTGCACGAGTGGTGGCAGCTGTATTGTGAGGGTGGACAGGTGACGCTGGTCAGTCCTTGTGCATGATAAGCAGTATCTCCCTCCAGATCCTCCCTTTGCAGAGAGGATGCCTCCTGCCTGGATGTCAACCTCCTGCAGAGGTTGTACCACCTACAGTGTAAAGATCAGTTCATGCCCTTGTCATGAGGGTACTAAGCAGTTTATGGAGAGAGTTTCAGAGACAGCATGGGGTGAGAGCAGAGATCTCCTTGACCCTCATGGTTTGTGTTGACTCTCACATCAAGATTGGGTGAAGGAGCCACTACTTTGCTCAGCTGCAGGTGCCTGTGGGAGCTTGATCTGCAGAAAAGTGGAGCACAAATGCTCCCAGTGAAGCCTGGACCAGTCCCTGAAATCCCTCCCTGCCTCAGTTTCCCCACATCTGGGGATAGGACATTGCAGTGCTACCACACAACCCCGTCTGGCACTCTGATGCTTCCCCATGGCTAGTGGAGAGACAGGCACAGTGCTGAGCTAGGGTGAAATACAGATGAGATGCTTCTCGAATTCAGAAGCAGGCTGGAGGGGGAAGGGGAAGAGCAGCGTGAGTAAGGGTTGAATCTCTTCTCTGGCAGAGAGATGAGCCCAGGGGAGACTGAGAGCCTTGAAAGAGCAGCACGCTGTTCAGTGAATGACTATCTGCTTCAGGCCAAAGGGAAGAGGCAAAAAGCAAAGAAAAACGTCTCGCTGAGCGTGTCCCGGCATGTGCTCCCCAAGAGCCATGCCGTGAAGCTGGTGGTGCTGGTTTCTGCTGACTCACACTCTCCTGAATCCCACACGCAGGCAAAGTGTGTCCCATCGCCCGTGCCGAGGGGTGACCTTGCACTTGGACAACCTCCGATCCAGAAGGAAGGGGAAGGAAGTGGAGGGGTAATCAATCCCCCAAACCACGGCCAGGGGATGGGAGATGGAGGGAGTGACATTCGCCTGAGCCAGAATTAGCACCAAATCTGCAGAGGGACCCCATTTCCACCCTATTAATAATTCATTCCAGCTCTGCCTTTACCTGCTCATAAACAGCAAACAGCTTGTTAGCAAGGACGGTTTTCTCCCTTTTGCTGTCTCTGCCCTAATAAGAGCCTCTTGCAGATGGGTGGGGGGAGGGAGGTGGTGAGGAGAGGTCACATAAGCAAGCAAATCACCTCACCAACCCACCCTGAGCTTCCCATCCCACTCCACCCCATCTCAGTCCCCACAAAGCTCCCTGCCCCCGAGCCCACTGTCCCCCAGCCAGAGCTGCCCTTTCCCTGTGGAGTTGAAGCTGTGAAATGATCCCTCACTGAACCTCAGTTGCCTTGCCAGAACTTGCCTACACATGGGCCATTTAAAAACGTCTCTTTGGAGGGTTAGCACAAAGAAGGGAGTGATGCCTGCAGGGTGTGTGGACCAGGGGTTTGCTGGAGCATTCCTGAGCAGCTCTTGGATGGCCCCTGGGAAAACTGTATCTTCTACCACATGAGAGACCTTCTGGGTTATCTTGTCCTGGTTTTAAACTATCAAAAGTATATAAAGCTTCACCAAAGTACTGCTTAAAAAAAAAAAAAGAAAAGAAAAAGGGAGAAAACACATAATCTTGAGGAAAACTATTAAGATTTCATTTTCAAAAGGCATATTTTGCATTCAGACATCCCCCAGCATCTTGGCAGTCAATGTGGTGGCGCTGGCCCGGTTGGGGACCTTCCCCTGCACCCCAAAACAGCATGGGCAAAGCTGTTCCTGAGACATTTGCTGGGTTCGAGTCACAGCCATGCTGCGGGGAAATCCCGCTCGGGCATTGGTGGGACAGGGTAATTAGTGCCAGAGGAGCAGACCCCAGCCGGGCAGCTCCACGTGGCCTCCCCACAACTCCCAATGTCCCCGTGGCATCGAGCGAGGACACAGACCTTCATAGGGCTGTTTGGCTCAAGAGGGGCCTCGTATTTCTCCTCAATTATCTCCGTGCTCCCAGCCATCTCCGCCAGTGAGTTATGCCACTTGCCAGCTGTTGGAAATAATCGCTGTAAATTAATTACGGTTGTTTCACCCTTCTGATCCCTCCCAACCCATGAACAGAGTGAAAATTAATTGTCAGAGAGTATTTCCAGTTCTCTGGGAGTCCCATCCTAGCTACTGGCAGGTTATGGTTTATGCCCTGAAGCATGATATTTAATTACCCACAAATGTTATTTTTGATCATAAAATCACCTTGTCTTTTCACAAATCCAGATAGAGCCGTTGACCCCTCAGGTCAGGAGCAGCAAGAGTGAAAACACCCATAATGACGTTATGGCAAGCCTGTGTTTTCTTCTGGGTAAATGCAATTCTGTTTGGGAAAGAGTGTTGCATCCTGGAGGCACTGTTGGAAGAAAAACCTTGGAAGTTTCCTGAAATACGTATCACTCGGTGTGGTCCTTGTTAAAATTTTTTGTTGCAGAAAATAGGTTTAACTCTGTATCAGTGGCGGTGATAAAGGTGGTTGTCACCAGTGCTGGGTTGGGGATGGCATCTTCCCCACTTGGCGGGTTATTCCCTGGTGCTGGACTGTGGTGCTGACAGGCACCAGAGTGAACCCCAACCCTGGCCAGGATGGGGACAGAGATCCCTGTGAACCCCTGTCAGAGCCAGGGTAGCTGGAGCAGGGGATGGAGGAAAAGCAAAGCCCCACAGCTCAATCCCAGCATGAGCTGGGGGAACTCAGCCGAGCATAAAGAAGCAGGAAAGCAAACGCAGAGAGATGATCCTTTCAGCTTTATCCCTGAGCAAACGGATCCAACTTGGTGCTGGACAGGGAAAGGGAGAGGAAGAAAATAAAACTTAGTGGGGAATGTGTGTCCAAGGACACGGAGGACCCGCAGGCATGGAGTGGGCAGGACTCTGCTCCCCTGTGCTGGTCAGGGACCCCTAGCTCCCATGGCCATCAGTCCTCCCCATGATGGACAGGTTGTTCAGGGCAGGGGAGGCTGCAGGACACCCACGGTGGCACTTGTCCATGGTGGGGACATTAGCAGGGCATGAGGGATGAGGTGCACATGAGGATTTTGCCGATGCAGTTGTTCTGCAGGATCTGGAGGAAATTTGATACGAACGGAAGGACTTTCTTTGTTGCTGTGCAAGGCAATGCGGGGACTTTGTGAACCTCATCAGCTAACAAAAGCAAAAAATCAAAGACAGGGTCGTAGGTGCCTTGTGAGAAACAGAAGGGCTTTGGGATGCATCTAACATTAAGCATTGCAGCTGGATGGGGTGGGCATTAAGAAGGTGATTGTCCCCTCCTGGGTAGAGGTTCACACTGAGGTTTCCTCAGCTATGAGTGCTCCCAAGTGGAGGGAAGGAGGTTTCTGCACCATCACCTGCCCCGCTAAAATCACTCCAACAACCGCCCAACGTGCAGGCCAGCAAAACGGTGCTTCCACACAGGGATGTTTTTCTCCTGAATTACTTGTACCACTCAACAAAACTGGATGAACGCCTGCAGATAAGGCTGGTGGCACCATGCAAATGCTCCTCACCCACAGCCCCCCTGCTTTCTCACAGAGACAATGGGTGCCCTGGTTTGGTTTGAGAGCCAGTTCTTGGGGGAAAAAACCTTCTACAGAAGAAAAGACCCAAGAGAAACCCACCCAACAGCATAGATCTTTGTGCCAAAGAGAAGCATTTAACTTTCTTCCCATTTAATAAAAATCTTCCTGTAAGAAACCAAGGATTTCTTCCTCCTAACTTAAAAAAATACAAATTTGGCTTTCTGAAACTAGTCAAAGTTGTCAAGACCTTGCTGTTACTCTTATTAGGAGACTGGTTGCAACTAAAAGCAAGTTGATCTCAGGGTGACCTAGGTTTTAGCAGAGGCCTTGGCTTAAACAACCCAATTTCATCAAGCAGAAGAGACCCCTGAAAGCAAAGCAACTCCAGGGGGTCAAGGCATCATTAAACAAATCACACTGGGTTATGAGAGCTGTGATGAGTATCCTTGGCTGAACAGTACAAACTTTCACACCATCCACTTATTTTTCCTTGCTCTTGGGGTGTTTTTTTCCCTTTAATTTTTTTTTTTTTTCATTGTGTAGTTAGTGGTTGCAATTGCTTTCCAGCTTCCCTTTGGCATGGAGATCTCCTAAAAGCTGCAGTTGTGTTTCTGTGCAGCTTTCATCATTCACAACAGATGTCTCATTTGTTTAAAATATTCACCAACTTAATGATTAATCAAGTAATTTCACCTACAAAAATATATAATTTTATGCTATGAGGCTTAAAAATGTCACTATCCACTGGAGGGTGGAGTGGGGGCGGGGGGGGGCGGGGAGCAAAACAACTTTGTGGGCTCATTAAGAGCCCTAGAAACCAACCAGGCTTTGTAAAACTGGGCCATTTTATCGTAGCTGTTTTCCCTCATTCCCTCCCTCCCCAGCAAGGTAGGGTGCAGCTTTGCTGCTGCATCCTGGATTCCTGTCATTGTGCCTTGTCAGAGCGATATCTTGTTTCTTAAGAAATCCTCCTCAAGCAGCAAGTCACTGCTCTCACATTCAAAAAGTCCTTTTTGCAGCATTTCTGCCCAGCACTGGCCCCAGCCCAGCACCAAGAGGAGGCAAAACCCAAGGGCTGGATCTGCAGTCACTAGGACTAGAACACTTTTCCAGATATTTGCCCCATGGAGGCATAATCCTGCTGTGATGCCATTTGTTGGGACAACTTGTCCTCAATTTGCAATTTGTCCCCAGGGCCTTGGCCCTTTGGGTTTTGCTGGGGCTAAGGAAGGCTGCAGTACTCTTCAGTGCACCCTCAAGAAATGAGCAACCAGAAGAGCATGTTGGAGAGATGGAAACCTGCAATGTCTTGTTGCCATGAGGACACTCACGACTGATGTAATAGTGCGAGACTCAAAGTGAACTGGTTTATTTTAAGCTCGTTGAGACCAAGTTGGCCTGGCTAATGCATTCTGACTTTTCGATTGAAGACGTAAATATCTTGAGACTTTAGACACATGGTTTGTAAGAGGAAACCAGATTCAGAAATAATACCTGGAATTGTTTCAACAGGGCTATAACTAATCTTACGAGGACCAATAGAGCAGCCAAAGTACGGCCATCTGTTTCCGCTCCCCCCTGCCCTCCCAGCTGACTTCAAACCACCCCACCAGCAGAAAATGCATTGAGCATCCCGTGGAGGAAGGACAATTCAATAAACCTAAAACCAAAAAGGAACACTTCATTTTAGCAGAGGAAGTCGTAGTGGCATGACTCAGTTGGTGGCTTTGAGGGTCGCCCCCACCTTTCAGCACTGTTACTTAGAGGTTATTTTTGCATTTGCCCTGTTACAACCGCACAGCTCTTGAGCCATGTGCCACTCCAGAGCATCAGGGTGGTTAAGGACATCTTTGGGTTTGCTGCTGCTGAGCTGAGCGTGCTTACAGACTGGAGTGTACAGGAGCATCAGGGATTGTGCCCCTCCATTCCCTGCTCTCTGGGACAAGCATATGGGAGACAAGCAGAGTCTTGGCTCCACTTCTCCCTGCTCTTGACCCGCCAGGTCCCCTGCCAGGGACATGCCTGGCTGGCTCTGTCCTTCCAGACGGGACACCGGGAGAGGCATCGCGCTTGTCAGACTCAGTTGCTTCCCTCACTGCTCCTAGGAAACCTGTCCCACCTCTCACTCTGGCCACCCTTTCCTGGTCTGGTACTGTTTTCTTATTGTGGTCACAGAGTCACAGAATCATTAAGGTTGTAAAAGACCTCTAAGATCACTCAGGCCAACCATCAACTCATCACCACCATGCACACTAAACCATATCCCCGAGTGCACGTCTACACATTTCTTGAACACCTCCAGGGATGGTGACTCCACTTCCCTAGGCAGCTGAGTCCTTCCCTTTGTGTAGTTTGGCCACTGCTTGAGGAAGCCTCCAAAGAATACCTCGATAGGAGCATCATCCCTAGTCCTAAAGGTGAAGCTGCCCAGTGTGTCCACACTGGGGACAGCCCTAGTAGCAAATACTCAGTGGAGAGTCATCTTGGAGGCTTTGGCAAGAGTACTCTTGCCAGGACTGCTCCATGTGTGCAGGCTCCTGCTTGTACAGAGGAGGAAGGCAGGTTTATTGGGGAGTTTTGAGCTACTTTAAGCCAATTCCCCACCAGAGCCCACCAAGACACTGCACTGCTGCACCCTCCTGCTGACAGGAGGTAGAAAAGGACCTCCAGGATGGTCTTTTCAGGACCATCCTATTAAGCCATCTGTATGACCACATTGGCAGTAGGACCATACTTCAACACAATATGTTGCCTCAGCACAGGAAACGTGCTCAGAGCCCCCAGCGTTTCAGCTGATGGGGATTTTTCTTCCTTTTCCATCAGCCACCACTGTAAAGCTGCACTAAGAGGCAGCTCCATCCCCCAGCAGGAAGCTGTGTCTCATTAGCAGAGATAAACAATTCCTCTGAAGGTGAGGAGTCAGGAGAGCATATTAAACATGTCAATATCTTAGGGTTTTTAAATCCTTGCTCCAGAACAGTGTGTCACAGCAGTAGAGGACTCCTCTATGCAGGTCAGAGCCCCCATGCACCCCAGCTGGCATCTCCTCTTGTTCAGGGCATCTCCCCTGCTTTGGGAGGGGAGTGGGGAGCACCTGGGCAGGTGCCCTCACCCCTCAACCTGACCTACCCAAGCAAGCCCAAGCACTCCATTGATTTCCCTTGCTCAGTTGGCATAGCTGCAAGCAAGTGAAAAATAATAAAAACTATCCAGCCATTTGCTTTTAAAACATGCATTGAAGTATCTGTTTAGTACCCTCCCTGCTCTGGGGATGGGCACCACACCAGAGCTCAGCAGCTCCGACTGCAGCCCTTTCTCCCAGTCCACATGGAGATGGCAAAAGCCACATGTCGCTCACATTAAGGTTGTAACAGGAGGAGCAAATCCCACCACTGCACTCAAGGCTTTACCGTCAGGCAACTGCACATCTGAGAGCATGACAATGTTGAGAACAGTTCGAGTTTTGCCCCGTTTTATCAACTGGTTTCTGCTGCTTTC
The DNA here is from genome assembly GCA_907165065.1 of Caprimulgus europaeus. The sequence continues at coordinate 4,871,033 of OU015545.1, read as the reverse complement.
CCTGGCAGCCCCATGCACAGACATGACAAGACATGCTTTATTTACAGGAGTCCCCTTTCCTCCCCAAGGCCACCACCACATCCCCTGCAAAGGAGCCTGGTGCTCACATACAGATCAGCTGCTCGCTATTTTGCTGTATCCCCGCTGGTGGCAGAGCAGCCTTCTGCCTTATTTACAGCGTGCTATTCACATGCTGCTCAGAAGACAGAATTATTTACATTCTCCTGAGTTTTTCTAGGCTCCTCAGCGCTGTGGCCTCTGCTAGCTGTACAAACAGTTGCTTGCATTCAGCACGCGTCTCCGAGCGGCAAGGAGGCACCAAAGGCCCATTTGATAGATGTGGAGTAGAAAAGCCATAAGTAGTTCCCAGGACTTGTGGTTGCCCAACTGGAGGTGGCGAAGCCCCGAAAGCACCTCATGTTACACAGCAGTTTCCATGTTCAAAGCACAGCCTGACTTTGCACCCGAGAGCATCGATTTATGCAAACCGGATCCCCTTCTCTGCTTTCAGAGATTCATAGGCTGGTTTGGGTTGTGAGGGACCTTTCAAGCTCATCTGGTCCAACCCCCCTGCAGTGAGCAGGGACATCTTCAACCAGATAAGGTTGCTCAGAGCCTCATCCAACCTGACCTAGAACGTTTCCAGGGAGGGGGCTTCTACCACCTCTCCGAGCAACCTGGGCCAGGGTTTCACCACCCTCAGCATAAAAAAATTTCTTCCTTACATCTAGTCTGAATCTCTCCTCCTTTAGTTTAAAACCATGACCCCTTGTCCTATTGCCACAGGCCCTGCCAAAAAGTCTGTCCCCATCTTTCTTATCGGCCCCCTTCAAAGTATCAAAAAGGTTCAATCAGGTCTCCCAAGAGCCTTCTCTTCTCTAGGCTGAAGAACTCCAACTCTCCCAGCCTGTCCGCACAGCAGAGCTGTTCTATACCTCTGATCATTTTTGTGTCCCCCCTCTGGACCCATTCCACCATGTCCATGTCTTTCTTGCACTGAGGACTCCAGAGCTGGTAGCCCCTTTGCCCAGGTTATACACAGATCACACTAACAGCAGATCACAAGCACTTAGACACTCCAACAGATTCCCAGGTTAAATCAAGCCCACAGTGCAGGATCAGTCCCCAGTGCCACAGACACAGGAGCAGCCTCTTCCCACACTTTCCCATGCTCACAGCAGAGCTGTCCCAGATCTGGAACACAATCAGCCTGCGCAGACCCCAGCCCTGCACCTCGTCTGTTTGAGCTCCAGGTACCAGCACCAGCTCCCTGCACAGCCTAGGTGCTGCAGACAGTCCCCAAGGCTGGGCAGGAGCTACCAACCACGCACAAAGCATTCACAAACTAAACCACAAACCCAGCTCCGTCTTACCTTGCAAGTCCACTGTGCTCCCGAGGGCCAGACCTCACACCCCAGCAGACTCCTCACCTCCAGCTATCAGCTCTGAGCAGCTCCAGCTGCTTTATCACCCCCTCCCCTGCCAGGTGGCTCTGCCTCCCTGATGAGGGTCCCACCACTGTCCTACCAATCCCTTTCCCTCCCCCATCCTCTGGATTTGGAGTTCTAGATGGAAGTAAAGTGACAGCAGAGAGATGCTTCCTATGCAAAAAAAAAAGATTTGCAGTGTCTTGCAGAGGTTCTTTTGCAGACAGTGCCTACTATAACACAGCCCTGCATCATCCCCAAAGCAGGTCTGACCCACACGCTCCTGGAGGCAGGGGCTGCAAAGCAAGTAATGATGGGCTTTAACACACATGTTGATCAGCAATAAAACCATCAGCACAGCTAACCCTGATGCCCGCCTCCAAAACTTCAACATTTGTGGTGTGACCTTGATGATATGTCCTGCTCAGCACAGGCAAAACATGCAAGCTTGGCCATGTGCTGTCACTTGCAGGCAAAATGGAATGGCTGGACCTCTTCTCCCATTGCCCAGGCCTGCAGGCAACCAGTGATATAGCAGTGGACATTGTCACCTGGATGGGGAGAGCCACCCTTCCCACCATGGTCCCTGTGGGCGGGTGAGGACCACTGCCCGCAGCTAGGGAAGAGAATACGGCTTGGGAAGCACAAGGCAGGTGGCTGCCAGGCACGGCCACCTAACTCTGCAGAAGGTACCTGATGTCCCTTTCTATTTGCCAGGGACTAAGGGTGCCTGGACAAGCAGCATGTGGCTGGTGACAGTGTTGAGGCTGCAGGAGTCCTGGGTCCCTTCTGGGCACTGGCAGGTGGGCACAGAGCCACCTGCCCTGTTCCCTTCTCGATCCCCTGTCAGCTCAGCTGCTGGTTAGTTTGGGGAGGTTGAACTGAGGAGTGGCCAGCAATGGTTAATCACATCAGACTGAGCGGGTGCACCCTAAGCACACCCACTCTGCTTGTCCCCGAGGTTGGGGTGCTGTCCTGGGGACAGTGGTGACACCGGGAGCATATCTGCTCTCTGCTACCACCAAGTCCTGTCCCAGCTCAGAACTGGGGAAATTTGGTTTCCCTCCAATAGTCGTGCTTGGAGGCGCTGCGGGACAGTGTGTCCCCAACCTGTTCAGCATCAGGAGCCATGAGAGGCATAGATGTGCTTTGGGGGTTTTAGCCACTCGGTTCTTCAAGGGAGCAGGGTGAACATGGCTTTCTGTAGGTTTGTAACTCAGCCAATATTAAACAAAGTTCTCAGGGTCCATCTCAGGGAAAGTGTTTTCTATGAAAATTGCCCCCATACCAAATCGAAAGGCCCTTTCCCAAAAGGCCTTTCCCAAAGGGCCTTTCAAAGGAAGCAGCTCAGCTGTTCTTACAGCGAAGGCAAAGCCACATCTTTCTGTCTTGAATTCCTGCTCAGAAATAGCATCATCCAAAGCCAGACCCCCAGCATATTCCAGTTCAGCCCAGCAGTCAACTTTTGACACAAGCAGCTAAAACCAGGGCCAGTGATGGTATGAGCTCAGCCACATGCCCACGATGCCCAGGTGTTGCCTTCTTCTCTCGTGACTGTTGTTGTTGTTCCAGGAGAACCCGTACCTGTGCAGTGACGAGTGTGATGCCTCCAATCCGGACTTGGCCCACCCGCCAAAACTCATGTTTGACAATGAAGATGAAGGGCTGGCCACGTACTGGCAGAGTGTGACATGGCGTCGGTACCCAGAGCCACTGTTGGCCAACATCACACTGTCCTGGAACAAGAGCATCGAGCTAACAGATGACATCGTGATAACCTTTGAGTATGGCCGACCCACCATCATGATGCTGGAGAAGTCGCTGGACAATGGGAGGACTTGGCACCCGTACCAATATTACGCAGATGATTGCATGGAGGCCTTCAGCATGCCAGCACGGAGGGTCCGGGACCTCTCCACCACCAGTGCCAACAGGGTCCTCTGCACAGAGGAGTATTCCCGCTGGGCGGGCTCCAAAAAGGAGAAGACCGTCCGGTTTGAGGTGAGGGACCGTTTTGCCATCTTTGCTGGCCCCGACCTCAAGAACACAGACAACTTGTACACCCGGCTGGAGAGCGCCAAAGGGCTCAAGGACTTCTTCACCGTGACCGACCTGCGGATGAGACTGCTGAGACCAGCCCTGGGGGGCACCTACGTGCAGAGGGAAAACTTGTACAAGTACTTCTATGCCATCTCCAACATTGAAGTCACCGGCAGGTAATGGCTGCTGTATTTCTTTGGGCATGTCTTCTTGGAGGGATGAGAAGAGTGTTACTGCTAGAAAACAGCCATCAGCATTTCTGTTGGCTGATAGGATTATAAGTGTTTCTCCCTCTAATACACTTTCTCCTCAGGCAGGGCAGCATTGGTAATAAACCAGGTGTGTCCTTGCAGGTGATGGCTGGGGCACCTCCAAGGCTGTGTCTGAGAAGGGCTGTGTCCTCCTGGAGCCAGCGTGGTGGGAGCTCAGAGATGGCTTGGATGGATGGTTTGGGTCTGAGCTCCCTGGCAGATACCCTGTCCCCAGCAGTGCAAACACAGCCAACCTCTGCCCAAAAACCTCAGGGGTGATGCTAGTGGGTCTAGGGGAGTGAGGAATGAGGCTCGTCTCATGGCCAGTACAAGCGGGATGAGCCATCCAGAGTCAATCCTGCACCCCCTGAGCAGCCCCAGCTCTGGCAGACGAAGTTTAGGGTGAGAGTAAACCCCTCAACAGATCTGGGGCAGGGGAAAGCACGAGGGGGTTTGTTTCTCCTGGTTTTTGTTTTTCATTTCTCTGTACGATGCCATATGCTACGTTATGACATCAACCGAAAAAGCAAAATAAGGTGGAAAAATGCCGAGATGGCTAATTTCCCACCCAGCTTGTGGATTCAGCTTGTGCGAGACTTGCAGGCAAGAGGGGAAAAATCTCCCCATCACCCTCCCCTCACTAATGAGAATCACCACAGTGACAGAAGAGCCATTTGTATCGGTTCCAAACTGTTTGCTTCTGAGACTTGCAAGCAAAAATGCTTTGCAGGTGCCACCGAGACTGGCTTTGAATGGGCTCCAAGGGGAAGGAAGCTGTAGTGAGGGATGGGAGAGCCCTTTGCTCTTGTGGGGGGAGGCCGGAGACAGTGGTGAGGGCAGCAGCAGCAGGCAGAGGGGCTTCATGTTGTTCTCAGCACTGTCAGCTGTCTGTGATGAGCAGCCGTGGCTCTTGGCTTGGCTATTGGAATGTCCGGGCACCCAGTACTGGGATTGCTCCGGGAGGATCCCTGGAGAGCGCAGACACATGGCAGAGGTGTGGGAGAGACCTCTGTACGCATCTGTAAGCACCCGGGTTTCAGTGCAGTTTGCTTCTGTATATATATTAAAAAAAAAAATATATATATATATATATGTGCAGAGACATTTCACATCTGCCCATAAGTATTGCCAAGTATTTAGGTGTGCTAAATATCCACGGTTCTCAAACAGCTCAGGATGGGGCAAACAGCAAAGTGAAAAGGCTGACAGGAAAGCAGGCAAAGGCGAGAGGAAAGGCCAGCACATTGCCGTCCCCTCCACCCATCCACAGCCAGCTACCCGTGGGGACACTTGGTGTGACTGCCAGCAGTGGCAAAGCCACAGGGATGAATTCCCAGGCAAAGCTCACGCTGAGAGGACAGCAGGCAGGAAAGGTTGGAGCCAGTGTAGCAATTCAATCCGGGCTGATTTGACTCTGGGGCTGGAACAAGGACACAGAATTTTCAGCTCAGAAAGTGGCAAATGAGGATTGAATTTTTGATGCCCTTGTGCAATGCTTGTGCAATGACCTTTGGTTTCCAAACACGGAGATGACTGTGCAGATAACCAAGGACTTGGTACTGCAATTACAGCACCCTGGGGATACTCGGTGCTTTAAGATACATGTTAAAATACTTTTGGTGTCCCAGGAATGCCTTCCTCCACAGAGCCCATTACCTTTTCTGCTGCCTGGTGCACGATACAGCACTTCAGTACTTTTATCTTGTAGCTACACTGGCGGGATTCTCCACAAACCAGCACCTTGCTAGTTGTCAGCTGCCTTCTTACCCACCACTAGTCCCCCACTTTGTTTTGAACTCAGTGGTCAATTTTTATACCATTTAATAGCAGTAGAGATTGTTTCAAGAGATAAAATCGCTACAAATTTTGCAAACCTCTATGTGACATCTGAGAATCCACAGCTGCCTGCATCCTGAGGACAGTGCTGGTGAGGGAGGGTCAGGCTGTGAACACCTGATGGAAGCTGCAATGCTGCTTTTTGCTGGAGCCAAAACGAGATGGGTTGTGGTTTGTTGGCTAATTCCTGGTGACCCGCCCTGGGAGCTGGCCCACTGCCTCTGTGGACGGCTGCCTGCATGGACGGCTGCCCATGGCTGCTGCAGAGCATCGGCTCCTCTCACCGCTCACTGCCTGACACCGACTCCTCCAATGCAGCAGGGCCTCTGGGAGGGGAAGGTTTTTCCTTGACTAGGGACAAATAAAACTGAAATTTGCTTTTTCTGGCCCAAATTCCAAGTCCTGAGCTAAAGCAAGACCCAGCTTTGCACTGTTCTGGCTCTCTGCGGCTATCCCCACTTGCTGGGCTGGTCCCCAGAAGAGGGGGGCAGTCATCCTGGACAGGAAAGATGTCAATTCCTGTCCTGGGCTGACTCTTCCAGTTCTAGTGGGCACGAGGCAGGGAAGGATGACTGGCTGAGGAGCTGTGGATAAGTGGTGTATAAGGTGGAGAAGCTTCATGTGAATTAACTCTGCTCCTGTGATTATTCCAGTCCCAGCAAGCAGGTTTTTTCATTGGAAAGCAATCTAATTCCAGCTGTAAGCAAAGCCAGTTACAGTGCAGGGACTAAGACCAAATTAAATCTTGTGTATGGCTCAACAAGAGATGGGTTATTGAGAAGAAGAGAGAAGAAATCAATGTGAGCTTGGCAGGAGTGCTGTGTGGGGAAGGGGGGAGGGAGGGCTGGAGATGGACGGTGTCTCTTCCAGGGCATGGGAACAGCCACGTCCAAAGAAGAGGAGGAAAGTGCCTAGATAAAATGGGGGGTGGTGTTAGGGAGTCACTACAAGGGTCATGAAAATGAGAGGGAAGATGATTATGAAGAAATGAAGGCTCAAAGGTAAAAAGCAGCCAGAAAAATCCCAGCTAGAGAACAGAGCAGAGACTTAGAGGCACGAGCATCCCCAGGAGGCTGGAGGAGCAGTGCCTGGCTGTGGTGTGTGCCATCAGAGGAGCAGTGTGTGGCATTGCCTGTGCCCCTGTCCTGCTCCAGGATTTTGGCAGGCAGCTGGCAGTGCTCACAGAGCAGCGACACACATGACAGCTCATTTCCAGTTGATGTCAAGGAAGAGCAAAATGCTTTGTTCTCAGAGCAGACCACAAGCCTGGGTGGTTTCTCATGCCACAGCTTTAGCTGATGGGTTCAGAGAGATTTCTCTGATGTCCCTTGTCCATGTGCTCCTGGGCCACCATCCAGATGCACCCTGTCCTTCTCCCCTCTGTTTTCCATCAGCGAAAACCCCTCACTGTGATCTCTGAGAGTGTTTGGGTAAAGCAGAGACAGAGCAAAGGACATGGGGAGAAGGGGAAGGAGTTTGCTACCTTCTCTCTTCCTGTGGGCCAGATGGACAGGGACAATCAAGAGTTTGTCAGGATCTCCAGAGGGTCTGGTGAATCCTGAGGGTCACTGCTCCCTTTCTGGGTGATGGTGCAATGGGCTGGTGCTTCTTCATCTGCATCTCCTCCTCCCACAACCTCAGCCAGGACCTTTTCTCTGTTCATGGCTGATAGTTTATTTTTACTCTCTTTCTTGTTCTTGGTATCTTTTTCTTTCCTTTTTTTTTTTTTTCTTTTTTTTTCCTTCTTCCATTCTGTCCCTATTGATCTGCAGAGTAACTGGAGATGTAGAGGAGTCAAGACAGGAACAGACACAAGAAGCCCTTGGCCTGTGTGCTCATGTGTGTGCCAGACAGGGTGGGGAAGGGAAGCGGAAAGACTTTTCCCCACAGATCTCTGTTCACTGCTTAGTTTTTTCCTCAGTGCAGCAATGAGCTCAGTCATCTTCTCAGGAATGGGTGAATGAGCTTTTCCTGGCCGCCGGGACCGATGGCCAGCGCAATGAAAGCCGCTGGTTCTCTTTCCATTACACACCATGTCTCTTTGGAGTAATTTTTTCCCCTCCATGATGTCAGTCACTGCAGTGCTCAGCGGGGCACGCTCCATCATGGAGACGTTAATAAGCCGTAATTGAAGTTAATGTGCCATGGCCAGGACATGTGGATCCAGTTAGGAGAAATCAGATTGAGCAGAACTGAATCAATTTTAGGCTGATTATTAAGATTTCTTTCCTTTGTTCTCCCCTGCCCCAGTGCATGCTCTGTCTGTCTGTCTGTCCATCCTGCTGCTGCTGAGCAGTCCCAGGAGGAAGGCAGGAGGAGGAGCGTTACTCATCGCCAAGCAGCTCCATGTAACAGTGCCTCGTCTTGGGCTTTGCTCAGGCCAAAGAGGCACCAACAAGAAGATGAGGTTTCCAGTTTTGTAATGGCATTTCCTTTCCTCTCTTCACCAATTGCTTTTCCAAGGGTTTCATTGTCTTCTCTTTTGCTCACACAAAAGAATTGAAAATAAAGGCCCTCTGTGTTCCCCTGCTTTGATCTCTGCCTTCCCCTTGTGCCATGTGTGATGGTCTCTGAGAGGCTTTGCTCACCACATGACTTGGAGTGGTGAGTTTGAGCAGAACAAGTTCATCCAGCTCATCCTGGCACCAACAGACAGGATGAGGCACTCCAGACTTGAGGGATCAAGGCCATCCTCCAAAGCACCTCCTCCAGTAAATCAGGCTGGTAAATCATCAGTGGTACCCACATGCAGGGGATACTCTTTTCTGCCTTCTTGGTGACTCTCAAGATGCGGTGGTGCTCAATTGCTGTTAAAGATGAAGCAGTTCCTTCTCAGCCTGGAGGATGCCTCCTTCTTCTGTCCTCCAGGCCAGTGCAACGCTGGCAGCTCAGTGCACTTCCTCTGCGGTCATAGCTCAGCTCGAACCAGGAGTGCCAGCACAAAGTACATCCCAGCTGCCCCAGGCTGCTTTGCTCTGCTTGGGCATTCCTCCTTCTGGCTCTGTTGATGAAGTTGTTGGAAAGTCTCCAGCCAATTTTGACTGCTCCAACAAAGCAGGCTCTAAAAGGCAGGAAAGAAGCAGGTTTGGTTCATGGAACAGTCTTTTGTTGAGGGTCTTAGATTTTGTGTAATGACAATGCCTCCATTGAGCACCTTGCCCTGAGGAGCAGAGTAGGACCTGCTGGCTGCACCACCACTGCTTTGCAAAGAGGGACAGGCAGGGACCTGGGGTAAGTGATCTGTGAGAGCATGGGCTTCCCCAGGTGAGCTTGCCCAGCCCATAGCCATGTGCTCACCCAAATATCCCCCAAGAACTAGCCCAACGTCCCTCCAGCCCACAGCCAACCTCTGCCTGTGCCCAGCAGCTTTGGGAAGACCACATCAACCAGGGAGAGCACTGCCTGTGCCTGGCCCCGCTCCTTTCCCCACAGCTCCTGGCAGCCAGACTTTGGGTCCCAGGAGGTAACAGCATCCTTGTGTCAAGGATGGCCCAGTTTGCACCAACGCTGTGCTCCTCGGCCGATCCTCGCCTCTGTGCTGGACAGCCCCCGAGAGCTGGATGGCTGAATTTCCCTGGGCACTCCTCCAGGCTGGAATTAGCTCAAGTTCAAGCAAAATCTTACTCTTGGTCATATAATTAAATTAAGTTACTGTGCAGCAACTCTTTGCTTGGCCTTCCTGGAGTCTCACAAAGGTTTTTACTCCAGGTGCAACAAGATGGAGGGGAATCTTGCTGAGTGGGAGGGAAGGAGTTAGTGAGAAACCTGGAGAGCTCCTCCTTCCCTGAGACACTCTGACACTTTGTCAATAGCTGGAGACGGATGCCCAAGGCCCTATTACCTGCTCCTGCCTTCAGTTTGTGAAGGTTTTTATTTCCCCTCTGATTTTGTTGCAGAGTTGTGTCCGGCCCTGAGCAGATAATAGAATTTCATCGATAGACTGAGAAGGTGATGTATGTTAAAGCACTTAATATAAAGAGACTTCTACAGGAGCCCAAATTCAATTTGGCCAATGAACTCAATTGCAGGCATTATTGCATTCCAGGAGAAAGACCAAGAGCATTTATACACATTACTCTGCAAATATTTATGTTCACATATCGGTGTGATGTCCTCTTCACCCTTCCTCCCTTCTGCTTCCTGACCCCCTAATGGGGAAGTTTGGTTTCATGTTTGCTTTTTTAAGACAGCTTTGAATGTAAATAATGTTCCACCAGTCAGCAGGATCTTGACAGCTGGTGAGTGTCAACTTATTTAAAATAAATAGCCTTTTGAATGGGAACAGCCAGCTAGCATGCTCTCCACTTTGGCATCTTTTAAATTGTCTCCTCCTTGTAACCCAAACCTCAAATCATTCTGAAGGGCAGCGAGGAGGGTTTCTCCCCGCTGGCAGGACTCATCTGTCACCACCACACAACCAAAAGTGAAAACCCACAACGAAAAAAACGCACTCACAACATGTCCCTCTGACCTAACCCAGGGGGTTTTTTTTTCAGTCTTTTTGGCTCTGCAAAAAGCAGCAAAACCCAGAAGCCTCTCTCTTTGGTTTGAGCGGAAAGAAACAGTGAGTTAAAATGGCTTTTCCTCCCTCTTCAGCCCCAAGACAGGCTCGGGTACACTCCCATCACTGCTGCTGGGATCAATGAGCTGTGGTCACCTTCTTCAGCCCTGCTCTGGTCACTAGTGATAGTGAACTTCTGCTGGAGCAATCTCCCAGCAAGGCAAATCCTAATAGAACTGCTCTCCACAAAGGGATGGTGCTTCTTCTGTGGTCCAGCTTTTAAAAGCTATTTTTACCTTCTTCCGCACGCACAGATGGGCCAGAAACAATCCAAGCTCAGCGCCCGTTATGCTTTGCCCAAAAGATTTGCTCCCTGCTTTTGCTGAGCTGCCAAAACAGTTGCAAAGGAGCAGGTAAAAAGTGGGTAAGTCATGGCCAAGCAGCTGCCAGAGCGTGCTGCGAGCAATGGCTGGGGATGACAATAGAGAGATGGAGAAGAGTTATTCATGTTTCCCCGAGAGCCGAGATCAGTTGAAACATCATTTTCCTCAGGGATGGAGAGGAAAGAGCTCCCTTCAAACACATCATCCCATGAGACTCATTAAAGGCTCATCAATTACACTGAGAGCAAACAATTCAGGGGAAAGCTATCATAAGCCTTCCTTTGGACAGCAGTCATTAGCAGCTCTCTGCCATGCGCTGATGCTTCCCAGTGCTGGCTGGGGCGAGCGGAAAAGGGAGCAGGGAGGCACCACTGCCAAGGTGATGGTGGGGAAAGCAGGAGCCTAGTGGCCCAAGAGCCAGGAGGAGGGGTCCCGGTCACCATAGCATCCCTGGGGCCATGCGACTGTGCTGTAGCATCCTCATGGTGAGCACGGGATGGAGATGAGAGCACAGGCTGGACTGGAAGGAGCCTTGGACATTGCTATAGGTGGTGGCCTATAGCAGTGGATGTCTGCTGCACAATGTCCTCACCCAGGCTCTTGTTTAAGGAGCTTGGGGCAAGGTAGGATTGGGCCATAGTGGGAGCTGGGCAAAAGGTGCACAGCAGAGCAGTGGGGTCACAGCGTCAGGCCTGAGCAGGGGGTGCTGGCACCCCAAGGCTGGTTCAGCCCCATGGGGAGGGAGTGGAATGAAGAGATGCTCTCTGCCTTTATCTGCTTTATGTCCCTGCTCTGCAAAGTGGGGTGACGGACAGAAAAGAGGTTGTAAAACATATAAGGATCCTTGGAGGATGGTAAATGGCCAGGGTGGCTTTTTAAAATTATTTCAAAGTGATTATTAATGCAAGCTCAGGGACAGGGGCTGCTCTCCCACTCCCAGCAGGTTTGCAGCACTCACCTCTGCCTGCTCCTGCTTGCCCTTTCAGAGTCTGTGCCCAGGCACCTCCTTCCCTCACACATGGGCTTGGCACTGCACACCTCTCCAACAGCTCGCTGCTGTGACCTCCAGGATGCTGACTTGGAGAAACACGGGGACTGCAAACTGTTCTTTATGGCTGTAAAAAAAAAAAAGAAAAGGAAAGGAAAAAAGAAAAGACACTCTTGTAAACTTTCCTTGGCACTCCAAGCTCAGTGATGTTCCTGGTGGAAGCATTGGCAACATCAGCCCACACTGCTGGGAAGGCAGCAGCTGAACAACCTGCTGCCCAGGGAAGTTGTGGAGTCTCCTTCTCTGGAGACATTCAAAACCCGCCTGGACGCCTTCCTGTGTGACCTCATCTAGGTGTTCCTGCTCTGGCAGGGGGATTGGACTAGATGATTGTTCGAGGTCCCTTCCAATCCCTGACATTCTGTGATTCTGTGAAACTAAGAATTACTCCATTGTGCAAACTGTAATGTGATGGGCTAATCATTGCTCCAGGCACTTTTGCCCAGGAATGGTGTGAGCCAGTTTCTGTTTAATGCAAAATGCAGCTGGGTGCAGCTACTCACAGCCCAGCACTGGATTTGGGTGTCCCTGGGCCACGGAAGGTGCCTGTGGGTACTGTAGGTCCTGCTGGGTGGGTGCTGGGGCTGCTCTCCTCTGGGCTGTTCCCCACCACAGATGCATCCTGTGTGGGCTCTGAATACTCACCGAGAAACAGGACAGTCACTCCTAGCCTTGACCCATGAGCTAGAGAGGAGAAACACTCTCTGCTGGCTCTGCAGGACACAGCACAGGTGTCTGCCCCACTGCTGCTATTAAGCCTCATCTTTAAGTAGCTCCTAACCTTCCCTCCATCCTCTCTTTCCTGCCATGGCTGACTGCCCAAGGAATATGAGCAGAGGTAAGCAGGACTAGCAGCTCCCACCCAGGGGACTGGGCTAATGTCATTTACTCCAGTCACCACCAGCTGGATCTTGGCTGGGGAAAAATATTGTGCATAGACCATTGGTGAGCGCACGTCCTTGGGCTGGAGGCCCAGAGGAGGAGGCAGAGAAGCCTGAAGAAGGGTTAAAGCTGAGCTGCTGAGCAAGAGCAGCAGAGAGGCCTGGATGCAGAAACCTTCCCACAAAAAGCGGTTGGCAATCGGGGCTGGATGAAGGCGCTTGGCTGTTCGCTGTTAAATAATGAAGCCTGATTGATTGGGCTGGAAAGTGCTGTGCTGTGGGGTCAGCTTGCTGGGTTATAGTTCTCTGGTTAGATTGATGATCCTCAAAGGTCAAATTCAGAAAGCAATTCCCCGGTAAAATTGATCCTTTGAATAACAAAACTTCTGCACAGTGGCAAAGGATGGAACAGCAAGAAAGATAAGTGACCTAGGCGCAGGCAAGCAGGGTGACCAGCTGTCTCTGCTTTCTCTTTATTTAATTTTCCTTATTTACAGCAATTAGGAAGTGAAGGTCTTCTCTGGCAAGAGCAATGGCCCATCACCCCTACATGCAGCAGCCAGGGGACACCCATGAGCAGCCACCTTGCTGGTAGGGGAGTGTGTGGGTGGCTTTGCAGGGGCTGGGGGCAGCTGGGGGCTGTCCTAGGAGCTGGTGCTTGGCTCCCAGCCCTCCTCAGCAGCAAGTGAGCGGAGCAGTGTGTGCATACGAGCGGGCACGTCTGATTGTCTCCTGCACATAGCCATGCCTCACACCCCCAGCAGGGAGAAGGCTGGGTCCTGCTGCACGGCAGAGGTTTTGTAGCTGGAGCCAAAGGAACAGCAAGCGGGTCTCACCCTCCTCCATGGCAGCAGCTCTGAGCTGGCAGAAGCACCCCAACACGGCTGCTTAGCCCTCGGCAGGGGATGCCAGGAGCAAGGATGTGCTATGGGTGACGGAGGTGATGGAGGCTGCCCCAAGCCACCACGAGGGACCAGGTGATGGTCACGCAGGGCTGACGTCCCCACTGGCAGGGTGAAGGACAGGAGCCAAGTGCTACACTCCACATCATCGCAGATTTCACAGAATCACAGAATGGTGGGGTTGGAAGGGACCTTTGGAGATCATCTAGTCCAACCCCCCCTGCCAAAGCAGGTTCATCTCGAGCAAGTTACACAGGGTGGCATCCAGATGGGTCTGTAATATCTCCAGAGAAGGGGACTCTTTCAAAGAGAACAAAGGGGTGCCAGGCCCTGCCTTCCTTGTACCCCCTCCCCTGGGGCTTTCAAACTCCCCCTTAACTGGATTTTAAGGCTGTGCCGTGGAGCTGCCTTCCATTCCCTCAGTCCTGTGGTGGTAGGAGAGCTGCAGCTCCTAAGCAGAAGCTGTTGCTCTGATTCAGGCTGGGCCCAGAGCGGCAGCATGAGGCTTTGACCTGCTTTAACCCGCTATCTCCTCTGCTTTCCTCCCATCTGCTTGTTTTGAAGCAAGAGAAGGAGGCTGTGCTGGGTGGACGCTGAATAATTCAGAGTCAGGCTCCACAGCTCCCCAGGGCTGGGCATCACCTCTGCCAAAGGGCTGAGATGGCTCAGCCAAAATCCTTCCTCACCAGAGGCAGAGGGGACACGGAGCGGCTGAAATACAGCATCCCTTGTGTGTAGGCACTAGCCAAAGCTGCTTCCTTCTCCCAGACACTCGGATTCACAGCTTGCTCCCAGAGCACTGATGCTCAGAGGCTGTTAGGGCTTTCTGCCATCACAGGGCATCTCCAGCTCTTGCTAACACACCGATTCAAGTGGAGCATGCTGAGTGTCTACCTCTGCTCCATGGACCACATTTTCTTCCTCCCTCCCTTTTAGAGATGACCCTTCTTGGTCAGAGACAGGACAGGGATGTAAGAAGGTGAGAGAGACCATTCATCCAGCTTACGCTTAGCTCCTGAGCAGGGTTTGCTAGAATTAAGGACAAGGAGGGGGAGTAAAAAAAAAAAAAAAAAAAAAAATCATACATGAGGTCAGTTTATCCAGCAATGTGTGCAGAGGAGCAAAGGTGGCCTCAGCCCATCAGGCAGGAGGCTAGGGACCATCTCAAGGGGCTCCAAGTGAGAGACACCAGGAGCTGGGGGACATGCACAGCACCAGCAGCTGGGAGGGACCTGGCTTGCAGCTCCCAGCCTAATCCAAGTTGTTTATCCCAGCGCAGATAGAGCACAAGAAGTAGCAGGCCATATATCCTCTGTCTTTCTTGCAAGCAGTTCCCTCCCCTCAGCTCTGCATCTCTTGTGCAATTAGCCCTGTAATACAAAGTGCTGCCTGGTTGGACTCCTCTACACAGTCACATAAAGCACAGCATCACTGTTTTCTAATGATTCCACTTCTGAGAGTGTAAATTATTGCACAAAGCAGTGAAAAACCAGTGGGCTATGCTAGGGATCCACTGCCTGGAATGAAATCAGAGGTTTTGGTCCCCAAAGTCTCTATCTGATGGCCTCAGCTTGGGCTTGGGAGTCACTAGAGCCACATGTGAGTTATGGGCTCAGCCTCCGTGCTCTGCGCAAGTCACCTCCAGAGTCTGAGCAACAGGAATTATTGTGCATAGAGATAATTATTCCCTGCATACTGCACTACAGCTCATTAAAAGTTTGTTAATGCTTGCAAATTGCTGAATAGTGCTTTTTGTTGTTGCCTGCTATGTTGAGGTGGGGACTGAAAGGCAGATTCTGATGGTGACTTGTTCTCTTGTGTTATTTTGGTCACAGCAGGCTGGGGCTGCGCTGCACGTAGGGAAAAAGGTTTGTGTTGTGCAACTTCACATCACGGGAGAAAACACTCTTGACTTGAGCACACTGTGCAGGGGTTGAGGGGTTGAGTCCCACCAGTGTTAGCTATGCTTCTCCATCTAAAGCTCAAGTACTGCTTCCAAGTAAATGCCCACATCTGAGCTAATCGCTCAGATATCTGAAAAAAATGTGTGTGACTCCTTACTGGAGTCTCAGCTGTAGATGTTGACTTACCATTAAAGGATCTGTGCTACTGCAGTCAGATGATGGAAGTAAAGTATCTCTCATCTTGGAACAGAGACTGCAGATCCACCTTGAGTGAGGATGTGGACATTGGAATCCCAGCACCAGATACGCAACGAAAAGAGATGAGTTTGGTAAAAAAAAAAAAATCCTGTAGAAGGAACAGAAAAAGGGTAACAGGCCCAGCTTCACCTCCACATTTTCATGCACACAACCAGCACTACGCCAGGGCCAAGGAGGAGTTGCAGCAATACCTGACAGTTCTTCTCCTATCTTCCTCTTCCAGGTGTAAATGCAACCTCCACGCTAACCTGTGCACCTTCAAAGAGGGCAGCCTTCAGTGTGAGTGCGAGCACAACACCACGGGGCAGGACTGTGGCAAGTGCAAGAAGAACTTTCGCTCCAGGTCTTGGCGAGCAGGGTCCTACCTGCCTCTCCCCAATGGGTCCCCCAATGCATGTAAGTAATCTGCAGTGAGCCAGCCCTGGCCACACTCCCACCTCAGGCTGCACAATGCCCACAGATGAGACCAGATTCTCATCTTGTCCTTCTCCATCTCGAATCAGGGCAAGATACTCAGATTTTGAAAGGGATGTGGGTATTTACCCAGGTCCTGGTACACAGAGAAATGAGAGAAGATTTAGGGTGGATGCAGAGGTGATTTGTTGGCTACTGGTAGATGAATGATGAATCCAAATGATGGTTGAGAATATGAAAGATGACCTTGGCCAAGATAGAGATCCATGGCTTTGCAGCAATACAAATGACTGTCCCTTGCAGAAGACATTATTTAGCCACAGTAGAGCACTGGCTTTCAGGTAGTCCATGGGCTCAGCACTGTCACTGCTCAGCTTTCTGGGTTGCTTTCTGGATGCCATTCTGTGTATGTCGGCATTTCAGGCAAGTGCCGTGGGCTGCAGTCCCTCTGCGCAGCTCCAGTCTCATCCAGTTGCTTGCTGGAACAAGGCACTGACAGAAGCAAAGGCGCGCAGAAGAGATGAAGGATGCATACCCACCATCGTGCGAGCAGGGGAATTGGGGCAGGAAACATCACAGATGGGCTGCTTTCTACTGGGTTTCTGTCCAGTTCACATTAGCAGACTTGTTTAAATGCCATGGAACCACAGTAGCCATTCCAGCCTTTCAAGCAGCAGCTTTGAGCATTACCAAAGAGAATCTTTTCCCTCCTCCCCCTAGATTTTTTTGAAAGATTTATGTGCTTTAAGATGATCAAAGCTGAAATTCAGGCTCCGAAGGCCGTGACGTGAATGTTTTGTGTGTGCCAGGGCTGGTAGACGAGCAGGTTCTTTGAAAGGGAACGAGCTTGTCAGCTCCCACCAAGTGGCTGCATTGCTTCAAAGGAGCCTGGGAGAGTTTCTGGTGTTGACAGGCACAGACATGCTGTTCTCCCTCCTTCCCTCCCCTCCGTTCCTTGTGTCTCTTCCTATTTCTCTTTCTCTTCTGCTCTTTCTTCTCCCATTCATCTCTCTTCCCATCTGTCACTCAGTCTCCTTCCCCCACCCCAGCTCACCCTGACTCTCTCTCTGTTGCTTCCTCCTCCCCCCGCCATCAACATTCTCTTCCTCTGCAACAGAGGCAGTTCTCTGAAGTCCTCTCCTCCTGGTGGTCCTACCTCTTCCATCGCTGGTCCTGTGCTTTATGATCATGCAAAGCTGAGACTTTCCGTGATTCATCCACTTGTTACATGGCCATTAGTCTCCTGGGTGCCGAAAGCCAGAAGGTGGTCCTTGGATGGCCTTCAGCTGGTGGCTTTGCAGTGTTCTGGAGCAAGTGCTGCAGTGGGAAGGGTCTTCAACCATTCTTGCTCACAGAGAACTGCCCTAGGCACAACAACCTGCTTCAGATCCTATGGTTTGTACTTAGCAGAGTGAACCTCAGAAGATGTGTTTTTCTTTTGTGGGGCTTTAATGGTGGGTCAAGGAAATGGTTAACAGAAAACCCATCAGCAAGGACCAACCTGGTTATTCTTCCCCAGGTGAAAATTTTGAGATGCCAACACCTCAGACAGCCCTATCTGTTCACCTCTGTGGTTTGACAAAAGTGGCTTTTAAGATGTTGCAGCAAACTGATTTGCCTATTAGCAAGACCCCCACTAAGTAATTGCTGTTTGGTCCCACGTTGTGTATCTGTTTGATCTTCTGCGTCCTGCTTCCAGTGACCAGGCTTCTTCTTGTTTTTTTCCAGGTGCAGCTGCAGGCTCAGCCTTTGGCAGTAAGTAAAAACATAACTGAAATGCTGACATTTAACACCCTGGTGCATGCTCCTTGCGGATGTCACTAGGAAAAAAAAAATGTTTATTTTCTGTCCATTATAATCTTCCAGGCAATAAGTCTTCCCTAATTGTGCCTCATTTTCTGTCCTGTCAAAGAGTCTTACATTTTCTTCCTTTGACTTCAGTAGCCTCATTTTGCCTCTTCCTCTGGCATGGTTTCCCCCCATGAGGTTCGTTAGAATGGCAGCCGGAAAGGAAATTATTAAAAAAAGACTCTTCAAAACCACCAGTGCTCACTGTGAACTTTTCCCCTCCAGTATTGCAGACTTCTGCTCTGAGAAGGAGCTGGGTTTGAATTATTTGGAATAGCATCCAGTCTGAGTCACCTTGGGCTAGCGATAAAAAAAACATATAGAGAGAGTGTACATCTGTATGTACACGTGTATGTATATGAACATATGTCCATGAAGTGTCAGCAGCAGAGAAGGGAGAGCTCAGTAGGGATTTCTGCTGCAAGACTGATGGTATGATAGGACTCCTTATTTAACAAAACTGAAGGTAGTTTGATATCAAAGAGCCTTGAATTTTGGGTAAGCAGAGGCCTGGGTTTGAATTTTGTGGCTTGGAATTGCCCTCCAAAAGAAACAAAACAAAGACCTGAATGAATAATGGATTCTTTGGTTCGCAGGCAAGTTGAAAGAATTGGAGGAGAAACAGTTTCAGAGCAATGCAAATGCAATTAAGAAAAATGCACCTAATTGAAAAGTAGAGGATGTTTTTTCTGGGTAAACAAACCATATTTAGATTTTAAGCAGTTATATTTAAATGGTAAAAAAATTCAAATAAAAATTAAAATTCTCCCTTAAGTAATTTAGGATTTTAAAAAAATAAATGTTTTAACAGCACAAAATATTCTTTGTTTTTCTGGTCAAAACCATTTTGATAACTTTTTTTTTCTCCCCCCTTAACAGAGCTTGGCATCCTCAGTGCTACCTTTGTTTCACTGGCAAATTATTCCCATCACATTTTTCTGCTAGGGAGAAGCTAGGGGGAGGGTGCTGGGAGCAATGTGCAGGAGATGGACAGGAGGGATTTGTATCCAAGGCCAGTTAAGGAGAGATTATTTAGCCTGCACAGGAGACTAAGAGTGACCTAAATTAAGTATTTAAACTAGCTCAGGGCTATTATGAAATTAAGCATGATAATCTGCATGAAGCAGTGGGACAAACAAGGACAGGAGGGCAGCAGGTATAAGTTAAGTAGGAATTTGTGTTCTGAGCGTTGTTCTAGTTTGGGGTGTTGTGGTGAGCCCGGTGGGATGGGCACCAGACCTGGGATCACTCCTGCTCAGCTCCGCGGAGGGTGTTGACATTAACCCAGCTGTTAATTTGCTGAACGAAGGGTGCTGGTGGAAATGAATATGTGCCAATGATATGGGTTGGGTTTGATGGTGCTGGGCAGTTCGCTGCCTGTGGTGTGGTAGAAGGGACTGGTGGTGTTTCTGGAGCTGGGTCAGGCAAGACATCTATCCTAGCAAAACCAGGACACAGCAGCATCCCACCTCCCAGCAACGTGGGCTGGGGGCTCCTCTGCCTCTTCTGCCCACTCTTCACCCCATCTCTCCCCAAACACCTTTCATTTCCCCTTTTCAGCTTAATTAGCAATTAGTTTATGATAGAGCTGTAAGTATTTAAGCCAATATCTGCACCAACAGAGTAAGCTGATACAGCCTCCAGCCCCTACACACACACACACACACACATGCCCTCACTGCATCCAGCATCATCAAGCTGCCATCGCCTTAATCCTCTCAGTGCCCCAGTTGTAACCACACTGAGAAATGGGTCACCAGTTCAGCCCCAGCAGCAGCAGACTCACTGTGTGCAGGCTGGCAAGAAAACCCTCCACTCCCCCCTAGTAAGTGCCTCCCACCTCTTCTCTTTGCTTGCTAGCATATGAGCGACCGCAGAGGGTTACCATCACAAAAACCACCGTCACAAAAAAAACGACCACCAGAACAATGCCCACCACCACCCAGCCAGGTGGGTGCCATGCTCCCTGCCTTGCTCAGAGGGCCAGGACTCTGCTGCCGGGCTCCTCTTTTCAGCTGCTTCCCATTCTAGCTCCTCCAATGGCAGTGGGGAATGCATGGAGCTGCCATGTTGGTGGCCCTGGTTAGGATGACAAAGGGACATGGATAAAAATCACCCTGACTTGGTTCACGTCCCCCAGCCTCCACACTGTCCTGGTTTGCATTTCTCTCTATTCAGTTCAAGGACACTTTGATGTGTGCAACATGAGCTAGGAGCAAGTGTTATGGTCCCTAAAAGCAGGAGCCACAATGGGTCCACCTCAAAGCCAAGAGACAACCACACCATGGGTTGACATCTCCCTTCAACAGCTGATCTCACTCTGCTTTTGCTCTGTTATCATCAGGGCAGCAAGAAGATAAGCCAGAACTGGATATGGGGGGAACAACACTTTTCCCTTTTTTTCTCTCAATTTTGTTCTTTTAAAAATAGAAGGTTTTCAAAATCCATCCCTCCTAGAGCCACTCGGCAGAATTGTCCTGCACAGGTCTCGCATGGCTGCAAGAGATGCTCTCTTGCAGCTCCCATCACAAGGCAAGGCAGGAAAGCAATGAAGGCTTGAGTGTCCCACCATAAAATTAAACCACATATCTGGTCTTGCCTGGCTAGAAGGAGAGGGGAATTAATAGAATCATTAAGGTTGAAGAAGACCTTCAAGATCCTCAAGTCCAACCATCAGAATCGTACCCCATTCTGCTCTATCCCTGACCTCCACATGCAACTACCAGAGCAAACAAGGGAGCTGCATCCACTGTACTTGCTGGGTGCAATGGGGAAGGCTGGGTGCTGCTCTGCCCCACCAGCCGCTCGCTCAGACAGGGAAGCTTCCCCATGGAGGGCTGCTGCCTCGGCATGCCAGTGACCACCTTCTGCCAGTCACTGACAGACTCAGAGCAGGTCCCAGGATTTGCTAAGCCATGCCAGCGATAGGCCATTGAGTCAAGGGAGAAGCTGACTCTGTCCTTGCTGGTTCTTCCAATCCCGCATCAAGTCCCTGTGGCCAAACTCAAGGATGTCACACAGGCTGGCTGCACCTTCAAGGGCAGTTTTCCTGCCACACTCTAATGTTCCTCAGGCAGCCACTGTACAACGAGCCAGGGAGCATGTAGGGCTGGAGCTCACACACACACCAGAAACACTCTTTCCTAATTTCTAAAATCACGCCGTGGAGGAAAAACTTTTGTGTTTTTTTCTGAGGGTTCCTCCTTCCCTCCCTCCCTGAACAAGGAGACAGCATTTTCACTTGTCTTTTGGAAATGAGCAGATAAAACTTAACAGCAGGACATTTTTTTTAAGCTTCTCATGGGGGAATTAGACATGCATTCCTCCCCTTGCCATGCTTTCTGGGCCTGATATTTCCCAGGAGGACGTTTTACACCCACAGTATGTTAGTAACAGTCTGTCTGGGGGAGCTGCCAGAAGCCAGTCAAAGGGATGAGGAAGCTTGATTGCATGTTTATGCAAATATAGATATATTCATGGAAGTACCCTGCGTGAGTAGTCAGTCAGGAAGCCGAGGGTTTAGCTTCCATGGAGTTGGAATGACCCTGGGCAAAAGAATGCAAGTCTCTGATTTGTCAAGAAGTGCTCCTCACCAGGTCCATGTTGTACAAGTGCAGGAGGAGGTTCATCCACCACCCCTGCCCAGAGCTCACACCATTGCCATAGCCCCAGCAGTGACAGGGGATCACATCTACGTAGATTTGTACCACACACTTGGGGTCATTTGATTTTTATCCATGCGCATCCGTAGCAGCATTTTAGATCTATCTTTTTCTGCGTGCGCGTGGGTGGTGTGTTTAGTGTCTATCTTGTGTATGATTTGCAGCGCTCTGCCTTGCTTGTGTCATACATCTGGGGTGGGCATGATGGCATCTGCGTGGGGTTGGGTGGCAGGGAGGGACAGTATCTCCTGCCAAACTGCTCTGAGGGACCTGGGAAATGTCATGTACCTTGGGGTTTATTCCTTCTCTGAAATCTGCTTCCTGGGCAGAGAAAATGTTTTCATAATGCTTTCATTAACTGATGGCAAGGGACAAAATAAATAAATAAATCACAGTCCAGCTGGCACATCTTTGCTTGATACGGCCAGGGCTGAGCTCAGAGCTCCTCATTCCCATCCAGACCCCTGTCCATGTTCCTGCATAGCCAGGTCCAACCCCAGAGTGGTGTGCCTGGTAATGGAGACAGCCCCTGGAGGGGCTGCTTCAAATGAGAAGGTAGCCAGGGCCACCCAGCAGCTCAGGGACCTGCTCTCTTCCCTGGGCAGCATGCTGGGTTTGATGCCAAAGGTCCATTGTGTGCCTTTGACCAGCAACAGGGTGTCAAAGCACAGCCTAATTCTGCTCTGCTTTTGACCAGAGATGTTCCTCCCCTTCCAGTGCTGCAAAATGTAAAGTACTTAAAGAAGTACCATGACATCCCAAAGGGGCTGTGAACATAATTCACTTGGACCTCAGGGAAAACACCTTGCTGAAGGGCTGACCCTTCCAGCTCCTGGTAGGACACCCATTTGCAGGAGAGGCAATAACCCCAAGCTGGGTCAGAGTCCCACAGTGAGATACTCTGTCATCACCTCCCTTCTGAATTTTAGGAACATTAAACGAATCCCTCCTTGTTTAAAGCCAGCACAGCCATGTGAAAAAAAAGAAAAGTCCTGGTAGGTCCCCCCCCATCCCTGTGCTGTTTCACCCTCTAACTTACACACTGTCTTCTGCCCTCTGAATCTCTGCTTCCCACCGTAAGCAAGCATCATCAGACCAGCCTCTGAGTTCGCTGCCTCTGTGCCTGTGAGAGAAAAACAGAAAAAAACAGGTATTTAAAGCCAGAGCAATGTGTTTTTCCCTTCTCCTTCATGCCTCCGCACACTAGTGGGTAGCAGCAAGGCAGAAAGCAGCATAGCACGTAGGCTAGAGGAGTAGATTAGATTTAGGTTGTCTCTGGGTTTCATGGATCTGCTAGACATCTGCTTCCTTTGACTGCTTGGGGTGTTTTCTGTGATTAAGGTGGAGCTGTGGTCATGTTCACAGGATGCTTTTGTGCCCAGTCACCTGTTGTGCAGTGAGATGGGCAGAAGAACGAATTTATGGGCACAAGTCTGTGATCTGAAGGCAGTTGGGGCTGCCTAAAAGGGTAGAAGGAAGGGAAATCACAGAGTTACCCTGAGAAGGATAAATTAAGTGCTAGTCTCATTTGCCTTCTGCAGTTCTGTTATTTCAAAGCCTTCCTTGAAGCCTGTCAAATTCTTCCCTGTCATTTATTTCATTTTTCCCACATTCAAAATAAGGAAAAAAATGCCTTTTTTTTTTCTTTTCTGTTTCCATTTTCCCCTTCCTGGTTTGTAGCTGTTTCAACTGCGCCAGTTCACCTCTGGAGGAAAAAAAACCAAAACCAAACACCCAGAGCCCTGCGTGATGGTTAAGAGCTCCAGCAGAAAGAGAGCACCAAAAGCCTGGCTTTGTGTAGGTCCTGCAGAAACAAGACCCCGTGTTTATATTTTGAGAAGGACTTTTTCAGGGTCCTTCCCCACTACTCCAGGGCTGCTTCTCCTAATGGTTTTTGGGATGAAGCTTAACTTGTTGGTTCAGTTTATTCTACTTCCCAGAAACCCACCAAGACCAGCAGAGACTGATACAAGCCCCCAAAATAAGAGCTGCCCAGTGTTTCCCATCTGTATGAACTGGGTCTGGGGGTGAAACATGCCTCTCTCCTCCTCCCAGAATGTAAAACCATCCATTAACATCCCACAGCTACAGGGGAAAGGTTCTCAGGATAACGAGCATTAATAATTTTCCTGGCTCTGTAAATGTGATTGAGTGGAGGTGTATGTGAATGACTAAAAAGCAAAATGCCTTCAGGGCTGTTTTTTATTGTGACTCTAATTAAACCCTTGCCAATTTGCATAGGGCTTTTTTCATATTCTCTTTAACACCATATTAATATCAATTGGTTTTCACTTTCCAGCTGAAAAGGACAATGTCTATCACCTTCTTTTAGAGCTCATCATTAAATTTTTTTTTTTTTTCAATTCTGCATTGTTTATCATCTCCTTGACGAGGCTGGGAAATCACATTTCTCTCCTACTCAGGTTTGTCCTTTGAAACTTGGCAAGGAACAAGAAGCGCTTTTTTTTCCCTCCTCCTCCTTATGCTACCCAACTGGAGCTTGAAATTAATAATATGGCTTTTAAAAATTTTATTCCCTGGTCTGTTTTCTAGCAAGCCTGAAGATTGTTACCAATACTGAGGAGACAGGGAGGGGTATGGAGCCAGTGGGGCTGAGGGTTCACAGGGAAATCAAATGAGCGATCTATAAATTTCTTGATGGTTTCACTTCTCTGCAGTGGTTGGTAAATTCTTTAACCTGGTATTTCCAAGGGAAGAGCAGAAAGGAGGGTCTAGAGGTTTGGATTAGAAACCCGGACTTTGTGACTCCATACTGACACCTGGGCTATTTCTCAGTTAGAATCACAGAATGGTTTGGGTTGGAAGGGACCTTAAAGCTCATCCAGTTCCAACCCCCCTGCCATCAGCAAGGACACCTTCCACTACACCAGGTTGCTCAAAGCCTCATCCAACCTGGCCTTCAACACTTCCAGGAAGGAGCAGCCACAGCTTCTCTGGCCAACCTGGGCCAGTGTCTCACCACCCTCACAGTGAAGAATTCCTTCCTAATGTCTAATCTAAACCAACCCTCTTCCAGTTTGAAGCCATCACCCCTTGTTCTATCACTACCTGCCCTTCTAAAAAGTCCCTCCCCAGCTTTCTTGTAGGCTCCCTTCCATTGTTTCAAAGCAGAGGGGTGCAGATCTGTCGCTAAGGTTCTTATGCAGACCCATCAGCAGAACACCACGAGTTCAGCAGGGCTGAGAACAGGCAGCTCAGCACACTGCTGCCCTCTTGCTCTGTGCATCACAGGGCCTGCCCAACCCCTCCAGTGCCTGAAGACGCACCAGCCACTCATGCCAGCAGCGGTGCTGGCATCAAGCAGGTGTGCCAACCTGCACGGCACAGAGTTGGGTCGCTTTTCTCCTCCAAAGCTTTGACCTTCCATCAGAGTCCTGCTGAGCTCCTCGCTGGTCACCAGCTCTCCCAGTAACACAGCTTTTCCCCTTTGATCCCTGCAAGACTATACCAGATTATCGGCGGCTGCCTCGCTGCAAGTGGGCTCTCCTCTGGCCAAGGCTGGGCCAAGAGCAGAAGGTAGGAGACACGTGGCTGAGCTGGGTCCTGCTAGCGAGTACCAGCTTCTGGTGCACAGCGAACACTTTAGTTTCTAGTTCTGCATCTGTGCTTTCCATGCATCTCTCTCCTCCTCCCACCTGGGAAAGAGTTCAGGGTTTGTCTGTGCCTGACACGCAGCTGGGAATCTGGTGAGTCTGGATTGAGCCTCAGGGTTCATACATGCCAGATGAGGATGGTAAGTGGTAGAAGAGATGGTTTGCAGCTTGCTGCTGCTGAATGGAGAGGATCATGGAAATCCTGTTGTCTCCCGAGATTGGAGTCTGTTTGTAGAGCAGAATAACTCTGTAAATAGATAGGCCTCCGTTGTTTGTACTGTAGATGCCTTCTTATGTGTTTCCTTGCTTCAACTCTCCTGCGTGACTGAGTAGGTGAGCTGCTCCTGGTGGGAACCTTGGGAGGCTTCATGATGGCTGTTGAGAATTAAGTATCTCCTCCTCAGGGTTCCCACCAGCACACATGCTTCAGCAGTTGCCCACTGGTGCTCAGCTCCCATTTCCCACCTGAGATGCCTGTAGCTCGCTCCAGCCGTAGACATTTAGCATCCCTTCCAGTGCAGAACATAACAACTGTTGAAGCTGGGCCCAGGACACAACCAGGTGTTTGGAAATACTCAACCTGGGGGGCAGAAATTAAGGCTCTTGTGAATTGTTGTGCTTTGGGGCCTCTCTCTGGCCTCACAGAAACAAAACTGCGGGCATCAATGCCATATTATGCTGGCAGCCTGTGCTGAACAAGGCGGGCTTCTAAGTCTTGGCAGTGGTCTGCAGATTTAGCTTTTCTCCATGCTTGGGCAATGTAATGACCACATGCCAGCACTCATCCATCCAACAGCTCCCACACCCTCCTCTTAGGAGTACTTTTTCTGTCTCTCTTCACACTTAAGACTCTAATTTCCAGGAGACTTTGTCTCTCGTTCCTGCTTCAACACTTCCTCAACCAGGTATGTCTCTATCAACCCACGCTAGGTACCTGCCTAGAGCTTCTAGTGTTCCTCTGTCACCTTTTTAAGCAAACAAGAGGGAAATATGTATTAAATCTGATGTTCTTTCTAACTGATGCCACCATAAGCTGTGCAGCGCCCACCAAAGACAGCAGCACTTGGACCCAAGCCGAAGCCACCAGACCCTCCCAAGAACACTCGAGGTAAGGACATTCCTGCCCACAAGGATGAGGAAGGACAGGTTTCTCCCCAGTGCCCATAGACCAGAAAAATCCACCTGTCCTCGCATGATCCACCATCATACAATCTGCTCTTACTCAGAGAGTCCACCTCTGTTCCGTTCTGCTCATCCATCCCCATGGAGATTTTTTGGAGATGTGTTTGCAGCTGGGATGGCTGCAGGAGTGCCCCTGGACCCCAGGACTGCCCATGGGCACCTCAGCTGCTTTGGTAAGGGGTTTCTTGCCATGAGTTGAAGGGCACACGCCCTCCCTCAGCCAAGATTAATGGGTGAGCTGATTTGCTGTGCTGATCCAATGGGGCCAAGTCTCATTAGCAGATCACCCTGCTCCCAACCCTCTGCAGAGTCTCCTCATGGTCATAGCCCTCTCTTCATGAGGGATGGACACAATCATGGGGGCTTCTTTGCAGGGATATTGTCCCCAGGGCCACCTACAGCACCCACTGCAGAGATATGGGGTTTCAACCACCCCAGGGACCCATGGAGCTGCTCCTTCTCCTCGTGGCTGCCACTCTTCCTTCATGGCAGGGATAACAGGCCCTGGTGTCCCACACTGTGCCAGGCCACTGCTGAGAGCCCGTGAGAAGAGACCACTGTGTTCCCTGCTCAGCCATCATACCAGGGGATGGAGGAGGCCGTGGTGGCAGAGCAGGGCGTGGGCACCATGGTGGCCTGTCACAGCCATGGAGGCTGGAGAGGCTGTTAGTGGAGGAGGATCTGAACACTGTGCCAGCCCACTATGGGACCAGGGGAAGCCAGGAAGACCTGAGGAGGCCCCAACGCCACAGCAACCTTGCAGATGGCATCAGAGACAGGAGTGAGCCCGCTCTGACCATGGCTGAGCCCTGCGTGTGGAGAGCACGGCCAACTCCTGCCATTGCTGTCACTGGGGGGATGCGACCAGCACCAGGGGGATGGTGACATACCTGGCAATGCCCACCCAGCACCTCACTCAGCGCTGTGCAAGGGCTGGCATGCCACCAAAACTGGTGGAACCCATTTCTAAATGCCCTGTGAGATCTCAGCACTGCTCAACCTTGTCCCTTAATGGAGTTACCAAAGCACAACCCCCTCCTCCAAGCACCAAAACCATCAGTTTGGTTTGGAAGTGATGGCCTTTACCCCCAGCACCCTGGTCATTCTGTGTGGGACAGGGTCTGGCTGGCAGCACAGCCCCAAGGAAGCACCATCCTGACCATGGCAGCCCCTCACCCTGAGTGATTATCTCAGCCCAACCTTGCTGGGCTGGGCCCTGGAGCCCTCTCCCCACCACGGCACTCAGATATGTTTTATCATCTCATGTAGCAGCTCCGAAGAGCAAAGCAGGGCGCACAGCACACTCTGCAGGCAAGAGGCACGGGAAGAAGCCAGGTATGCTGGCAGGGACAAGCTAGGCTGAAGCAGCACATGCTCTGCAGGACCCCATAGCAAGCCCTGCCAGATACCACCCCTGTAGCATTTCTGCTCTTAGCTGTACTCCTAGCAGCTTTTTGGGTGCATCAAACTGAGGCCATGGCCAGTAGATTTTTTTTTAAGCTTTTTAGACTTGTAGATCCTTAGTCTGAATAACCCAATTCATGCCACCAAACGTGCGTAACAGAGATGTAGCTCCTCTGCCTCGGCCCCCGGCTGTAAGAATTGCAATAAAGCTGTGCATTGAGTTTTTCATGCATCAAACTTTGAGATGGGGAGAAGAAGAGGAGAAATTAGGAGCTACCAGCTGTCTAGTGCAGAAATAGATGCCTGTGCTGCCACAGCAGTGTTCTTGGCTCGGCATTGTTCTCGTAGAAGAGCTGCTCACAGTAGGGTAGGATGTCGAGCGGTGCTAAGCGGTGAGAAAAAGTGTCTCTGATTTTTCTTAAGCATCTTCAAAGAGCTCAAAACTCATCCAGCTCAATCCAGACTCTGGCCCAGTGGCTCCTACTGAAACATATAAAGGTAAGAGGAGGGAGCACGGTGCTCCAGGCTTTCTAGTCTTCACCCAGGTGATGTGGTCCAGCAGTCTTCAACACGGAGAAGATGGGGAGGGTTTGCCTGTCAGAGTCATGGTTAGCTGTATGTAGGACTGCATCCCAAGGGTGAGACAATGCTTGGGAATTGCAGCAGCCAGATGGATTTGAGTTTATGTTCTTCGGATATTGGTCAAACAGGAGGAAGTTGTTTCACAGAGAGTCAAGATTACAATGGACTCGGCTCCTTCTCAGGCAGCTGTGAACCATGGGGAAACCTCTGCCCTGCTCCATCTTCCCTGGTCTTCATTTCATTGACACATTTCTCCTCATCCAGTTGCATGTGCATGCCAGCCTGCATCCTTCCTTCCCATCCCTTTGCCATCCTTGAATGTTTAATGCTAGAGCTTGGACCAAAACTCTAGCTCTGAGACTCCCTCCTCCTCTCCAATGGCTGGGGAAGCCAGACCTGGCTAACACGGTCTCTGCTCATGTTATCCCCTGCCAATTCTAGCTGGGACACCTCCTGACCAGGACAGCTGGGCCACAAGGCAACTAGGGCACTGCCTCTCCTCCCACATTATACTTTTAAACTCTCAGAAAGAGCCAGAGCATTGAATCTAACACTGCAAGGCAGTCACCATCCCAAGTCTTCATCATAAAACAAACGTAAACAAGTAATCAGATTCCTCTGGCTATAAATGAAACCTAGCTGGTTGTTTTCTAACACATGCCCACAACTGAGAGAGGTCAGTCCTGCACGCTGGGGACAGGAGTGGTGCTCAGCCAAGGAGCTGCTGGCATCTCCCGCACCACCAGCAGCCTTTGCAGGTGTCCCTGTGCTCTGCCAGGAGGCCCTCATTCAAACCCCCACACACTCGTCCACCACCTCTTGAAGGACCCCACACAAGCCACGCTTCCTCACATAGACTCATTTGAACCTGGGAGTTACCATACTCGACCACCAGCCTTGGCTTGGGAGGTACAACAGCAAGGGGCATGCTGAGAGGGGACACAGAAGGGTTAAAAAACAGAGGCAGAGAGGTTTTACCAGGACATGCAGCAGCTTCAGCTCCACTTCAGCTTTGTCCAGGGCTTTCCCATCACTGGGGGCAGCGAGTGCTGCTGTACCCTCTGCCAGTCCCCTCCTTGCCTCAGCTTTTGCTGGGACTCTGCACCCCAGCCCAGCTCTCTCACAACTCCTGCAGCCCCACCAGAGTCAAACCCAGGCACCAACCTGGGTTCTACTCAACAAAGCAGCTCACTAATTAACACCTGACTCCCCTCCACAATCAACTGCCTGCTCCCATGATTATCCATTTCTTTAAAGAGATCATGTCCTGGGCCGACAGGTGCTGGCTCCTCACTCCAGGGGACAGAGCCCCCTGACCCCACTCTGCTCTCTGAACAATGGCTTCCAGCCCAATCCCCCCACGGCAGCAAAGAACAGCACCCGCTGTGTGCACTCATCCTGCCCAGCCCACCCCAGCCCAGCCCTGCACTGGCAGTTGCATTTCCCTGGAGCAGGAGCCTCCTCCAAAACCTCCCGCCTCCTCAGCTCTGCCCGGCGTGAGGGAGGATGCTAGTGGCACATCTACCCAGCTCTCTCCTCCTCTCCACAGACTGCGAGTGCTATGGCCACTCCAACCGCTGCAGCTACATCGACTTCCTGAACGTGGTGACCTGCGTGAGCTGCAAACACAACACGAGGGGCCAGCACTGCCAGCATTGCCGCCTGGGCTTCTACCGCAACAGCTCGGCAGAGCTGGATGATGAGAATGTATGCATAGGTGAGCACACCAGTGGCCTCAGGCAGAGGCACTGGGACATGGGATGGCTTGTCCAGGACCTCACTCTACGGAGTGGGCTTCATTTGAACTCCTCTCTGGAGGGTGCTGCATCCCTCTGCATGCTCCCCCAGGACAGCAGCCATTACAGTCTCTGCAGCCCACCAAGGCATCTCTTCCCTGAAGGAAGCAGCTACCAGGAGCTGTTCAGCTCCAAAGCAGGGTGGTTTTTGCATCCATTGCTGTCTGCACTGTTGGAGCCTCTCATGCAACTGTACCCTCCCAGCCCCTTGGTCTCTAAGGTCCCTCCCAGACCATGTAGCCAAAGTCCCCAACACCTCCCTGAAGGCATTGGTGGACACAAAGCCCCCAGGCAGGACAGACACTAACAACCCTGTCTTTGTCCAGAATGTAACTGCAACCAGATCGGCTCCATGCACGACCGCTGTAACGAGACCGGCTACTGTGAATGCAAAGAAGGTGCCACGGGGCCCAAGTGTGATGACTGCCTGCCCAACTACTACTGGAGACAGGGCTGCTTCCGTAAGTACCCCGCCGGCATTGTGGGGTGCCCACCCCAACCCCGAGGGACAGAGGGAGGTAGGAGATGAGTCCAAACAAGAGGGGGATCTTCAGCATCACCCCCTCAGGTGCCCTGTGATGTTCAGGTGTAGGGTGAGCAGACTCCAGCCATTCCTCCCACATCCAAAATGACTCAATAGCTTTGTCCCTGGAGTTTGTAGTCCCCACTATGTTCCTCCAACCTTGAGGCTGCTCTAGCACTACAAGGGTTGGATAATTTAACCCCTAGGAACTAGAGAAGAAAGCCAAAAGCTTCTAGTTTCTGCTGCAGTCAAGGGGTTTCACATATCCCAGACTAGCACCCACGTCCTTCCCTCTCTCCCACCTCGTAGCCAACGTCTGTGATGATGAGCTCCTGCTCTGCCAGAACGGCGGCACCTGCTACCGGAACCAGCGCTGCATCTGCCCCGTGGGCTTCAAGGGGGTCCTGTGCCAGCAATCCAGGTGTGAAGCCGACAAAAAGGACTGCGATGGTGCCCACAGCCTGCACACCAGCCTCAGCACCCTCCTCCTTGGGGTGCTCGCCCTCCAGCTGCGTGGCTGCGTGGACCTCTGAAGCTGCAGAGGAAGGAGCCCAACCCAGGCGCATCACCCAAGGGACCTGGGGAGACTAAGGCAATGGGTGGCTTTCCCCACCGTCTCCTCCGCCTTCCTTCATGCTAGGACTTGCACAATGTTTTTGGCCCACTTTCCAAGCAGAGGTATGCAGAACAGCAGGGTCTGACTCCTGCCCATGAACCCATCCTGGCAGCAGCTGGGGTGGCTGCAGCGCAGGGACGGCACCAGCCCATGCCAGGGCCACAGTCCCACAGCTCGGTGGGGACATGGAGCCCATCCTTCCCTCCACACAGTGACTCTCCTTCCCTACTCTGTGCAGGGACACCTGGGGCCAGGGCCAACAGGGCCCTGGTGAAATAGTGCCGCAATCCAAGGGATTTTTTTTTAATTATTATTACTTTCTTTACTTTGTTATAGGCTGGGGTATTCTTTTTATTTTTCCTTTTCTTAGTGTCCTGTTTTGAAAGAGCCTGTCATGACAACTCCAGAGCCCTGTAACACAACAGGCAGGGGAAAGGGAGGGAGGGAAGGGGGGACTCTGGTCCATCCTTGCTGCATAGTCCAAATTCCCACCCATCAGCCTGGCCTGGCCACGCACATACTGTTGCCTACTACTCTAGTTGCTGCATTGATTTTGTATTTTCATTGCTGGGTTTTGTTTTCTTGCACTTACAGAGAACGCAGGGGCCATTAGGCATATGGTACACGAGGAGTGCAGTGTCTTATCCACACATGTCCATATAGTGTACGGTTCAAACACTTTTTTTTGGTAGAGACTTAATTTTGTTTTGATTAAATGTTATAAAAGAACCACAACATAAAGGGACATTTTGCCATAAGCATTTGATTCTGGTGTATCCTCCTCCAGTAAAGCAACTATCAATTGCTGCTTGATCACCATGTTTTCCTTTTTGTGTGCACAATTAATTACAGGTAAAGACTTATTTTTTGATTTGTAATGTCCTCTTGTGTTTTCTGAGTCACTACCAAGGTGCACCACATGGTGAGGGAGAAGGGAGGCAGAGAGAGGTTGCCTCATCACTGAGAGCTGTTAATTATTTCTCCTAATTACTTTGCTGAACCTAGGTTAGACTACTAACTGTAGACAATGAGCAAAGCCTGAGTGATATATTAAGCACCAGTCTTGTGCTGAAAGGCCATTTCCAAATGAGCCTGTGGCAGGAGAAGGCTGGGTAGTCCAGGGATGCTTCTCCAGGCGGACCTCAGCTGTCCAGCCTCATTGCAGCTCTATGCCCCTAGCTGGTGCCATTATGCACCTTTGGAGAAACAGCTGGTTATTTGGAGTATCTTTAAGGAGCCACAGCCTGGGACTTCAGTACAGAGCTCACAGGGACTAGATCAACTCATTTATGGCTCATAAACATGCCCCTATCAGAGGAAGCGTTTGCAGTCAAGCACATAAACGAAGGCAGAAGAAACCAGTGACAAGAAATTATGTAACTCAATCAGAACACCAGGAGTGTCATGAACAACCCTTGGCAACCCTGTCCACAACAGTGGGGTTGGAACTAGACAATCTTTAATGTCCTTTCCAACCCAAACCATTTTATGATTCTATGAACACAAGAGCTTTAATTTTGTCATGTCCAAAGATTTACCAAGCCAGGAGCTGGCCAAGTGGAGGATTAGAAGACAGGAGACACACTCCACCTCCAGCACATTCAGTCCTGGGCTAACTCTCTTGACCAGGGAGCAGTCCTTGGTCACCACCCCAGCACTACCCAGCCCGCTTGCTCCCTGAGCCAGCCCAGGAGACCCACACAATCCAGCCTTGAGCCTCCACTGGCATTTCCACCTCTCATGTCCCTGCCAGAGTGCTACTCCAGGAGCTCCTCTATCCACATCTGTCTGTTTCAATGCTATGTCTCCACCATCCTGTCCCTACAGCCCATTCTGCCTGGGGGGAAGTGTGCTTGGAGGAGCTCACATTTCAAAAGTGCAAGAGCCTGCAGCATATTCCAGCCTGACACCACAGACACTGCGTCCACAGCTTGTGCCCCCGAAATGCAGCCACCTCCACAGGGAGGGGGGCAGTGAACTTTGAAAAGGAGAAGATATCAGGAGTGAAGGCGCAGGACGGATATTGTCACATCGAAAAGCAACGCAAAGAAACTTGGTGCATATTTTGAGCGGCACTTAACATCACAGAGGCAGGTCACAGGACTTAGATAATTTACCATAAAATAAAAGAAGGTTAAAATCACCCCGCTGAGATCTGATCTTTGAGGGAGTGGGCTGGCACAAGCACTGCTTCCCTCTCTTTAACACAGACGGTTGCTGTCTGTTGTTATTGACATTTGCTCTGTCTCTGTACTTTCTGCCTGCGATATATTTAAAATCCTCATGTTACTGTTCTTACAAGTAATAGCATAGAACAGACTGTAACAAGATCAAGATCTCTAATGGCATTTCTGAAAGGTGAAGCAACGTTCTCCTTCCCCCGCGCCAGTGTTTTTTCTCGAGAATATTAGATTAAGTGACAGAAAATTTACTACTTCATAAAGCCATATCCCAGACAAACCCTGCACCCAGCAGATCCCCTGCAAACACACACTTTTATTGCAGTGCAAGCAGGAACATGCAGTCCAGCAGCACTGACTTCACACAGAAAATAACCTCAGAAGAGCTCAACAAAGCTCAGAAGAGCCCAAGAGTGAAGACTGCTGAAGGTGATACACCACTGCAATAGGCCTTTTGTAGGTTTTGGGGATTTTCTCTTGGTTGATTTGGTGTTGGATGGTTGGTTTTGGGGTTTTCTTTCTTTGTTTTTAAGACAAGGCATCATTGGCTTCCTAACTCAGTTCCAGAGATAGTACCACCTCCCTAAAGACCCAGAACACCAGTAACGTTCAGTCCTGGACCTGCTTTAATCAAAGCCAAATAAATACTTGAGTAACTTCAAGTAGAAGCAGAAAGTTGTGGTGCTAACCCTCCTGCAGCTATGCCAAAGGACACCTGAAAAATGTTGGGGAACAAAACACAAGTCTGCCTTCCACACTACATATACCACCCTACGGCACTTACTAGTCATGCGGAAGCAAAGCCCTCTGTGAAACAGTCACTGCAGATGACAGACTCAACATGCTTAATCTTGCAGAAGAAATCAAATGGCTTTTAGGCTCAGAGCAAGAGCAGACCCCAAAAGAGGGGGTTTCAGACGCAATTCCAATGGTTCTGCCTGCAGACAGGGCAGCACAGCTTGTCTTCAAGCTCAGACATGAAGCCAGCCCTGCGTGTTGGGGATCAGGATGGCACTTTACCTGTCCAGTGCTTCTGGAGAACTTGCAGTCACCACACAAACCACTGCAAGACAGAAAAAAAACCCCACAAAACAACCAAAACTCAAACCTCACACAAAACTTGGTATTTAAGAAAATAATTTAAAGCTTCTGAAAGCTTCAGCACTGAAGATCCATTAACTGCAGACATCTCCTAGCACATAGGTGTCTACACAAAGAGACTAGAGCATTATTGAAATAATACTGAAAGAAACCATCACAGCAAGTACCTGCAGATAAAAAAGTTCATCTTCTTTAAGACAGAAACCTTTGTACATCAGTTAATGCTTCCAAATGGGAGAAGTTGTCCAATGAGCTGGATACTTTATTTGTGGAAAGGTTAACAAAAAGGTACTTTCCCTTTCCGAGAAAAGCCACTTGCGCTTTTTCAAGAGGTTTTCATGTGCATCCTGTCGCCGGCATGCAGCCGGCATTCGATTCATTCGAAAAAGTTTAAAGTGACACTTTTGTCTGCAAAAAAGTGACCTCTTCAAACAGTACAAGTAGAGCTTTTGATTTTTCTTGTTTACCTCAAGTTCTACTCTGATTTTAACTATTTAGAGCACTGACAAATCTAAATACCAAAAGCCTCAAAGCAACAAAAATCTGCCTGATATGACAGACGATTGTGACCAGGCTGAGTTCACATCCCCAACTGCAGAGAAGTCAACAGCAGTCAGGCTTTATGCATATTTGCTCACTCACCAGATAAAATGTTAAACCTACAGTCCCTGGAAGCTGGAGACAGAAGGAGGGGGAAAAAAAATTCCATTGACACTTACCAGGTATGTTATTTGGTTTTATAAAGATGAGGAAGCAGACATCTCATCTACAAGAGTGATTTGTCAGGAGCTTTGCAGAGGCTGGAGTAGTGAGACAATTGACACTTTAGAGGCGATAAAATTAATGGTCTCACCAACCAATTCTGTTCTATAATCGGCTTTCAGGAAAAGTCCCACATGTAAACAAAGTATAAGGGAGGCTCTGAGCATTCTCACTCACAAATAAGAGCAGAGATGGATTTTTGGAGGGCTTTGTATCACCATCTTCCCAGCCCTTCTGGCAGGGAGTTGGAGAGTTTGGCCACTATCGTGCAGAAACCAGTTAAAAAAAAAAAAAATCACACACTGATTTGAGATGCAGAGAAGAGCTTCAGACTGTCCTAAAGGCTCCTTTGTCTTTTTGATTCTCCAGGTGTCGTAACAAGTTTCACTGCAGGGTGAAACGTGTGAGGAAAGCCTAAAACCACCCATTTTTACCATGTAACTACCTTCTTCCCAACAAAACTGGGCTCCAAAAGCTCCACCCTAGCCCCGTTCTGTGCTATTTCAGGGATTAAAATAAAAAGAGGGGGAAATGATGGGATTTCTCTGTAGCAAAGGGAGTTCTTGCTTGATATTCAACAGTGAAATCAGTTACAAAATTGGACTTTTGTCCAATTTTTGCCCAATACACCAGCAGTGTAGCCTGTCAAGGTACAAGACAAGGTTTTCAATGTTTTCACAATACCAAATGTAATGTGGACTCAAACCCTTTTCATTTTCCTTTCTATCATTACTTGCCCAGGAGCTGGTGGCAGATTACTCGAGGCCTTGGCAGACAGGTCTCATGTGTCAGCGATATTCTATGTACAAGGCTGCTTCGCTCACATTTATTTGCACTGAAGAATAAAGCATTGGGCTCCTTTCCAGGCATCTTAAAAAGACAAGAAAGGAGACCTTATATATGACTTGGGAATGGATCCGTTGTGGCAAGAGACTGTATTATATCATTAACATTATAAATTCCATTTACAATACAGCAGTCATTTCATCCATCATTTATTCATGCAGACTAGAGAGAACGTCTTGCATTTTTAGGACTGTAGTTCTGCTTATCCTTGGTATTGCTACAGTCACTGGGCTGTGAATGATCAGCTGAGCTCCAGCTGTTGGGTTAGTTACTTCAACCTCTCCCTTCTGTAGGTAAAAGTAAAGCCCAGCATCTCACCACACTTCAACTGCAAAAAGAAAAGTCTCAACTCTGAAATCACTGAGGTTCCATGTTATTTTTTGGATCTCAGCTGGGACTGAGAATGTTGTTTACCCTCAGTCAATACATTTGGTCACTACCTGTTCTTTCTTGCTCTGGATGCACGCGTTGCCCAGTGCTTCCCTGGTACCAGTACAGCAGAGGTGGTGGCTCCCTCAATTTTAAGGCCTAGGAGGAAGAAGAGGCCAAGTACCTGCACACCTCACACTACCATCTCCCAGCTCCTCTGCCTCCATCCATTAGAGCCAGCTGTTAATTAGTTCCAGCACTCAGCATATCCAGGAGACAGTTCTGTAAAAAATCATTGCCCTACCAGTACCACCAGCACTGGAAGGGTGAGCATAGACCTGGAGGAGAAGCTGATGTTTTCCTCACCTCCTCAGCAGCACAGTGCAGCTCTCTGCTGATCATTCACAACTCAGAGGCACCACCAGCTCTCAGCATCCTCAAGCCCATCCACAATCACCACCATACCAAGGAGCAAACGCCCTCCCTGCTTCGCTCCCCAGAGTGAGTTAATGCTCCTGCAAACAGCTGGTTTCCTCTGGTGAGGCACCAGACACATCTGTAGGTACAACTGATAAAAGTCACTGCTAGCAAGACAACGCTCCACAGTTCAGTGCATGTCCAGTGAAATATAGGTCAGAAGCAAAACTTATCAGGCAATTATCGGTTTGGGTATCATCATTATACACATAGCTCTGGTTTGTTCTCACATTGCCATAATTTAGAATAATGATGTGGAAAACAATTACAGTAAACCTGATAAGAAAAAGGAATAATCAGAATTACACTCCACCTTTACTGAAAAGCCTATTTCATGTACAAATAATTTTAAAAACACCCAAACTTTGAACAAAATATAGTTCAACACTTACAAGAGATGTTCCCTTCTTAACATCAAAGAGTGAGAGCACCACAGAGAACTGGCTTTGCATTAAGAATTGAGCTGTCAAACTTGGAGGAAGCACGGAAGCCTCTATATATAAAAACCCGAACACCGCTTCTTCCAAAGTTTTTTGGCACAACCTCCAATTAAGCTGTTTTACATAAAGTTGCACTGAAAGTTTCTTTACTCATTTTTTCTGACTTTTAACACTCAGCAGAAGAGAACAATCACTGAACAATCTCCTGTCACTGGTTCCGAGATGGTATTTAACAAATACAGCAAGGCAACACTCAGTATTTTATAACAGACAATGGAAACAGGAGAGAAGTTATGAAAATTGTACCCAATCTGTTTGTTCCCCAATGCAGATTTTTTTTGAATCTGTGAGAAGTGTGCTTTGGATTGGAATCAGCTTGGGTTTCCATGTTATAGGATAAAAGAGGATGGGGGGGAAGATTAATTAAAAGTACAAATCTACTCTGAGTGATATGCGTAGAGCTAGAAGTGTTCTAAGTACAACTCAAACGTTTTGGTTTTTATTAAATACACCATTTATGATACAGACTGATATGGCAGCAATAAGCTACCACTGAAAGACTGACAAGTTAAGTCAGATAAATCTAGTATTAAAGAAGCAAAAAAGTCTGAGCTACTGACCATGCCTCAAAGCTGATTTATGGAAAAATGCAGGCGTTACAGAGTACATGACCTATGTGCTATGCACAAAATACAATAAAAATGAAACGTTAATACAAAATCCTTTCCAGCATGTGGTAAGTGTAGCTCTTAGAGGAACACATTCTGAAATGCAGATTAAGGAGAAAGAAAATAAGAAGAAAAGTTTCAGAGAAACATTATTTTGACAAAATTGTCTTTAATGGCCAGAAAAGCATTTCCTTATTCACACCGTTGCCAGTTTTACTTTATTTACATAAAGACAGTTTCAATGGCTTCCACAGCTATAGGATCCTACACCTGTTTGCAGAATAGCAGCTTTTTATGTGCCAAGTAGAAAGAGCAGGCAGGTCAACACAGCCCTGCCCAGAGGAGCCAAGAGGTTTGAAAGACGACGGTATTTTTAAGTATTCCTATTAACATAAAGGGAGACAACACACAGGACGTGGATTCTGTAACATGGGAGCAACCAAAATGTCCAATTCACGACAGTCAGATTAATTCCAGCAGCCTTCCTTCTCACCTAAGGTACACAACATCAAGGAAGAGTCACAGCAGTTTGGGAAGAGCATATACTGATGACAAGAGGTGGCCAGCGGTCACTAAAGGGATTAAGATTGCAACGTAACAAATAACTAAAGCTGAACAATGCACATACGCTGATTTCACTTCGCAGGCATCTCCAAGATTCTCCCCTATTATCTTAAAACTCTCTGTACTATGCAGCACAATGAGATGAACAGTCACAGGCAGCAACTAAAACCTTCCCAAATACCTACAACGCAGTTGGTACCAGTAAAGCACGTTTGTTCTGGGCTTGGATGCATTACAGAACGATCCAAGTTTTACCAGCAATTACAAAATGAAGCACTACGTGATGTTTTGTAGAGTAAGGCACCTGTATTTCACTGAACTGGGCTGCACGTAGCTCTCGCAGTGGGCTAAAAGGACACAGCTAATGCTCACCACTGCAACAAATTTGTCAGGACAGAAAACATAACTGAAGAGTATGGTATATTCCAGCCAGAAGCAGCTCATTTGCTTTGGGAAAGCCACTGCCCTTATACTGGTTAAACATAAGTCAGTCAGCAAGGGACAGCAGTATGCTGCCTGCCTCATCCAGGCTGTGGTTCAGCACAGATGCATGGAGATGGTGACCTGGCCCACTCAGAGAATAGACCCCATTGGCACTGACAGAGCGAGGTGCTGTGTTCTCAGGCAGAAACACGCCAGACTATCTCCTTGCAAAGCTGTGCACGTGAAATGTTGCTCTTCATCTGGAGACAGACACATATTCCAGAAAGCAATACTTCATAGTGACCCAAAAGCATTCTTAGTAGAAATAATTCCACTTTTATTATGAAATGTTACGATGGGAGGAAGGCTTTCTTAAAAATAGTGTGTTTCTTCCCCCCACCCCATTTTACTGGTCACATATTCTTCATCAACATAGCGCAAAGAATCCAGTAGTAACACCTAGAAGGACCTGCTCGCCCTTTTTACCTCTGTTGATCTCCAAAAGCTCTATACAAAGAAACTCAAGTGTCATTACCAATAAGTGTAACCAGATTTTTGACTAAAATTCCACAGTGCTGTTGACAATTCGTCACACGGACTCACTGGGACCAAAGAGACCTCGTAGGCTTTCATCTGCAATTCGTGTTGCCACTGCAGCAAGAAAAGGATTCCAACTGATGAAGCAGCAGCAAGAGCATAACTCAAGGCACATTTGTATAAACTAAAGCTCCTCTGTTCCTATAAAAACAGGCAATAAAATATACAAAATAAGTAGAATTCTCTCCATTCAAGCAATGTACATCTGCCTTCAGTCTTTCCTGACACACTAGTGGAACATGAGGAAGAATCACTGCTACCACATTTTCAACATTCACTCTTTCCTATCAAATAAATTAGACTTACTAGTGCAAAGGGAAACTGAAGTCTGGCTGATTTTTAGATTTTTTTTTTGTTGTTTGGGATTTTTGTTTGTTTTGCTCTGGTTTTTCATAAAAAATGATATCATAAGAAATTAGCATTTGCACAAGGAAA
Organism: Caprimulgus europaeus; assembly: GCA_907165065.1. The sequence goes on along the minus strand of OU015545.1, from coordinate 4,831,099 downwards.
TAAGAAGCTATATATTTGCCAAATCAAATCTTAAAATAATTTTGCATACTGTACAAATATACATCATTAAACATTTATAACTAACTTCCTAGATGACAAAATTCATTGCTCTTCCAAGCAACTACCCAACTTTTCTTTAACAGCTCAAAGCTATCAACTGTTAGACATAAATCTCCCTTCACAATTAGGGACAGGATAGGAAAAAGATGGATCTACTGATAGTAGGAATATCAATAGAAGGGAGTTCCAAGTATACTAAATAATTTAAAATACAGTCCTTGCTAAACAGAAATCTGGGAATCGATTTTCAGCAATGAGCCAATACTAAAGTCAGTGAGAAGTCTTTCTTCGCTTAGCACTGTTTGAGTCTGTGTTCTCTGGTGATTCCTGTGATGTTCTCCTCGTTAAAACACAAGAGTCTTTGTTCCACTTACTGCTGTTACTTTGGCCTCCTTCACTGTGGGCTTTTGAACTGCTTTTTAATACAGAAGCTCTCCAGTCACCTTCGTGCCGAGCTGCATGAGGCGACGCAGAAGGCACGTCACATTGCCCCACCATTTGCTGGGGTTTCTTTGAAGTTTCAGTTCTGGAAATCTGATCCCTGGCAGCTGAGGACACACGGAGGCCTTGCCGTGATGTTGATCCTGGATTGCTCTGGGCTGACCAACTGATGTCTTTGGAGGTTGGCTCCTTTCCTTTTGTTTCAGTTCTACTAGCCAGACTTGCCAGCCTTGGGTCCCGTGGTTTCTCCTGATCAGGAAGTGCTGCAGCCTCCACAGGTGCAGAGGCACTGCCTCTCCTGGAGTCTGCAGCCTGAGCTCCCTGTGGCTGCTGGGGCCCTCGGCTTCCTTGTGGCACTGCCTGGCCAGCGCCAGCAGCAAGTTCCCGTGGGCTGCTGGCCTCCCTTGGATTTGCAAGCTCACCTGTCTGGCTGCTGGAAGAACAAGCCTGCAGAGGAGGCTTCTTTGTCCCTGTTTTGGGTAGGGCCTGCATTGTTGGCTTGAGCTTCAAAATCTTAACAGCATCTTTCCTGTAGCTTTTTTCTGATGTTTTGATAATGGCACCTCTTTTCTGAGCATCCTGAATCAACTCATTCCAGTCTTTATTTTCCTTTAAAAAAAGAAAATAAAAAAGGCAATCCCCCAAAAAAGAAAACAGCTACCAGAAAGAAACCAACACAAATGGACAGAGGCGTCAGAGGATGCACAACCCCTTTAATCAAGGTACCTGACACAACTGTCATGGAAACCACTGTTATGTTCCTTCTGGAATGGAAGAATCTTATGTTTCACTTGCAAAACAGCAATAGGCACTCTGGCTGCTGTAACACAGGGAAGATACTTTCAGCCATCAGTGAGCTACTACTTAAAATGACAATTTCTAGATTTATAAAGGCCAGAAGAGTTCTCTCACACAGAGTGAAACAGGAACATGGCTTTAATGCCCTCTAGTGGTGCAGTCAACACCCCCCACCCTTGGAAAGGATAAAAATCAAGTACTGTAAGACATCAAAGCACTCCCTACACATTTGGTGGGCCTTTATAATCCCCCAAATATGCAGTTCTGTTACAGAAACACCTATTTCAAAGAATCCAAGCAAAGAGTAACCTAAGAAACCACATGACTACATAAAGTAGTGTCAAAAACACTAAACTGAAGATCAGGGGAATGTTTTGGGGTGGTTTGTTTTTTGGGTTGTTTAAAATTGTTTTACTTGTTGCTCAAGTATCCAGCAACAACTGTAATAGCTGGAGGAACAGTAAGGAACAAACAGCAAGGAAATTACTGCATCATCCTGTCTTACCAGTACAGAAGATTTTTCACAACCCCTACATGTGAATTGTAAAGGACTGTGTTACAACTTAGTTACTAAAAATAATGGCAGAGTAGTTTTTAACTTTCCTTCTTGGAAGCAAAACACATTACTTCTCTCTCTTTTTTTTAAAAAAAGATTTTGATAGTTACAAACAAAAGCTTTCAAAAGAACCCTTCAGAGGCCTGGATTGTAGTAATTTAACAGTACACTAGAAAAGAGTTCCCTTTTACAGAGTGGAGCAGCCTGAGGATGATTTTCACTTCCCCAACTCTGACTTGACCCAAAAGGGTGAATCACAGAAGATTATTTGATTAATACTGTACCTACCATGAGTGTTTTCAGTCTTCCAAGGATGAAGAGGCTGAATCTGGCTCGGGTAATTGTCACGTTCAGACGCTGAAGACTTGCTAGAAACCTAGGTGACAAGACAAAACTAAGCTCCTAAACTACTTCTTTCAAGAGGCTTAAGTGTTATGAGAAAAAGATAGAATATTCAATTGCAGTGAAATGAAGACAACAGAAGCTGTTACAAAGAAGGCAGCAGTTCATGACCCATTCCCAGATCCCACTGCAGCAGTCTTGCCTTATATGAAGGGCTTTGCATGGATTCTGTTTTTTTTCTTCCACCACTTCGATTTCTTGCAGGGAATTCCAGTTCTTTCCAGTTCTTTCTGTTGATGTTTCCTTTCTCAGAGCAAATCCCCTCCTAATGCTTTCTTAAATATTCCTCAATGTACAGAAGACATCAACCTCACTTCACCTATCAAAGACTTTAAGCTTCTTTTTGTCTTGAACTGAAATACTTTAATAATATTTGGCACGATTAATGGGAAAATTTTCTCCTGAAATCCTGAATGCTGGACATGAATATTTTATTTTAAAGGTGACCTGCAGCAGAAGCACATGAAGGAAGACTTTTGCTTTGTCATGCTTCAAGAGTGAAAACTGTATTCTTGCAGAAGATTTTCATAGTGCAAATATCAGACTATTTTTTGTGGGATCACAAACCAAGGCACTGAAACCTAAACAAACAGATGCTTACTGTATTCTTAAAGGCTGATTTCTGTTAGGGTTTATTTACCAAAACTCAAAAAAAGGTTTGTGAAACTAACATCAGCTATTTCTTCTCTCATGAAAAAGCTCCCCAAATGCACAGCTTATTCCATACTAACAAGGTTTGCAATACAAAGTCAAGTCTTTGTAAAACTTAGTTTGAACAGGTCCAACATCAATGCCTGGCACTGTGGTCACAGCACTGAGACCTGCTCTTTAGCAAATTCACAACTGCTGCAGTAAAGACTGCAAAAGCCCTAGAGCCACCCCAGAAAATTTGGGCAGTGCAGGAAAAAAGATAGAGGCAGGAAGCAGACCAGGGGAGTGTATCCAGCAGCACAGATATTATAGTTCTCTTGGGAGGTTTTGGGAGGAAAAAAAAAGGGTTCTTGAAAGACTACTAAATATTCCATAACAGTTTTTAAAACTCAAAGATGACAAGATTATTTTCTCAGGAAAGGGAAAAAAAAAATAACCATTCTCATTTCCTGGACACTTTTCTTCTCCCTTTGCAAGTTACTTTTAGAGTAAATTTAATGCTGGACTAGCAGCCTTGGAGACCAAAATATTTTCTCAGCTACAAGATCATAGGTAAAGGTGATGCAAACTTTCCCATCACACCTTGCCAATGACACTTGACCCTGAAACAGAGACATCCAAGTCATCAGCATGCATAGCTTCTAAGACATTGCACTGCCAAAGTTTTAATATATAAACCTTCAACAAAGTAAGCTTTTCTTCCAAAAGAACAGATAGAGGTTAAGTCCTGTGTCAGCCAAAAGAACTGGCAGTTTCCAAACAATCAACTAGATTAAGAAATCTCCAAAAAGCATCATTGTTGTTTACAGTAGGATTCAGGTTTTTTTCTCTTCCCAAAGTAGCATGGATCAGCACAATAAAAAGCCCTCTATCTAGCAATTAGAAAGTTAGTATCAGAGGAATGTAAGTAGCTTAGTGAAACCTGGTATGTGGAAAAAAAGATTTTTGTTTATGCAAAAAGACTTCCCATAGTCTAACCTAAACGCCCATCAACCATAAGGCAGAATATTTCCACTATCCTTTTTTAAACTATAATGACCAGTAAGTTACAGAAACAAGTCAAGAACTGTTACAGCAGCCTATGGGTAAACAGCACGTCCAGTATCTAGCTCCTTCTGTTTCAGATAGGAAGAATCCATGTAAAATGATCAAATCTGTGAACTTGAATCAAGACTTCCTGCAAATCTAACTCAAAAGACAAGCATGTCCATCTACAAGTCAAAGATCCAGCTCATCTGCATCACACTCCTGGCGACATATGTAACTAGTAAACAATACTTGTGTAGACAGAATATGCTATATTAATAGGATAGCGACAGTCACAGAAAATGGATTTCATTTTAAGAGAATAGCATTCAGAAAGCTACAATACATATCAAAATCTACAAGAAAAATAACTGTTGCACTACTAATGCAAAGAGCCAGATTCCCAAGACCATTCCTGCCAAACCGAAACAGTGACAGGCTAAGGCAGTCATGCAAATTCATCAGCACGAAATGCAGAACAAAGTACTTGGCATTTCCATGTCCCTTTTGTTCAGACACCTCAAAACAGTAACATTCATTCATGCATTAAGATACTCTTTAGTTTGCTGTCTGTAGTGACTTGGTCTCTAAAGAACTTTCTTACTGGACATGTTAAAAATATAATGACTGTATCAAGAATGTCATTGGAAGCAGGACTTGCAAATCACTGAAGAGCAACATACCCAATTGACCCCTTAGTGCTGTTCGCCCGGACGCACGTCACTATGATGCAGTCTTTCTCTCGCCCCTGGAATGCATCCACTGTGTCCACTTCTCCTGGGCTGTTGAAGAAAGAATTAACAAACTGCTAAATTAGTTTTGTTGAATTTTTAAGCAACACGCTGATGCAAATAGCCTAAACACTATCATTAATGATTAGCTGTCAAAATAACTCAGGGTAAATTTCTGCTTCAGTGTATGAACCTAAAGCTAAATATGCTTTTCTGAGACCAGCATCATTGTTGAAAAGCTGTTCAGCTCTATGTAGCTTGGAATTTTTTATTTTCTTTTGAATTAGTTTTATTGAGAACAGCAATATAATCCAAGCATGTATACAAGTGAAAACTAAGAAACGGTATGAAGAGGCCATGCCCGTTTTAAGCAAAAGGCTTGCATGTCCCCTTTAAATGCAGGACTATACCAATTTTGGTACTAAAGAAAGAAGTGTGGGGCTTTGCCATTAAGAGAATAAATAAAGGACTAACATGCAAGAGCCAAGTCCCATTTGAAACCTCATGGTTTCTTTACCTGTTGTTTTTAAACACTCTGTCCAGTTGTTCTTGAATTTTCTTCTTCTGTGCGCTGTAAGGGGTAATGACTCCAATGCGACGAAGACCCAGATCCTTCCTTTTTTCTTTAATTGTTCTAATTAATTCCATCACCAGCTTCACTTCCTGAGGATTACTGAAAGAGCTGAACCAGACAGAATAGAAACATTACAGAAATACATTTGATAGCTCTTTCAAATTTAATGTTTCATCCCAATTTGTAGAGGGATTGAGAGTCAAAGCCACTGTCTTCAACTTTTGGGGCCCCCTTCACACAAAAGCTCAAACACCTTTGTGAGCAGGCCCTGATGAGGGGCTAAAAACAATGAGAAATGTTAGCAGTGAAAGGATGCATTTCACCTTCTCTTAAAACTATGTAGCTTCGCTTTCCTTACAGAATTGGCAAAAGGGAGGACTGAGCCTGCCACCTTCTGGTATTACCTTAACATATAGCTGTGAAAGGAAAGTCACAGATTGAAAAAAAAAAAAAAATAAAAAAAATAAAAAAAATCAGGAATCAAACTGAGTCAGCAGAGATTGTAGGCATTCACTGGCATCTAGCAGATAGTCAAATGAGGATTAAAACACATTAAAAAAAACCCCAAAACAAAACATTTAACACCTGCTTTTTCGTAAAACTAAATAAAATCAAGTTGAAAATTGAGTTCTGGTTACTTAACGCATATTAAGAGCAATAGAGGGGAGATAACTCTTCTGCAGGTAATTAATTCCCAGCAAACCTAAAATTTGACAGAGTAGAATGCAGGACTTACTCATTTTCTCGCTCCTCACGACCATCTCCTACATCAAAAATAAGGTAGGGCTGGAATGGCCACTCTGAAGAACATCTGTTCTCTTCTGTTACTCTGTAAATAACATTTTTATCACTAGGTAAACATATAGAATTCTAAGAACTAATATTTCATTTATTTACACCATGGTTATCAAATACAAGCAACCTTCAGCTTTTTCCGCCCCCTCCCCCCAGTCCTTTTCACTGCTACCTGCATATACTGAGGCCTGAAATGAACTCTAGGCAGCAAGTATGCTGAATTTTAAGGGATCTAGTCAGCTCAGGTATCATAACCAGCACTAACAAGAGATGGAACGCAAGTTTTCTCCCATTAAACATCTTCCCCCACAACACACAACCTCAAGAATTTTCAGACTCAAAAGAATATCCTGTTATGAAAAGTTTTCTTTGAAATACCCTCTGTTCAGAAAGGAGAATAGAGAGCTACTCACTTGTCAGTCTTTAAAGTCCTTCCATAAACATAAGTGGATGGGAAGAGGCAGATGTCAGGGTGCATCCTGTACTGCACCGTCAGCTGCACAACGGGCAGGCTTCGTAAAACATTCTTCTGCACTTGCTCCTCCAGGTGTCTGTGCAGGCGTGCCATCAAGGACTGATCATAGCCATATTCCTGAGCCTTCTGCCAGAGGGAAAACAGGAGGTTGACTTCTGGGGAGTTAGGTCCCAAATTAACAACAGGAATTTGCTTTTTGGACTTAAAACTATTTGGTATTTGCTTTTAAACTTGTAAATCACTGACAAAATGACAACTACTTGCACTTCAATTTTCTATTTGTGTTAGTTTTATTATTTCTGTAGAGATCACCTGCCTAAACCTGAATTTTTGTCAGTGTAGTTTCTAGCAAGACAACTGTCTTTTGTGAGTCACAACAAAGTAAGATTTTAAAAACATCAGCAATAACAAAAAGCAAGATCTTCCAGGTGGGATCTCATTAAACAAGTACACAACCTCCAGACAATTTACTCTTCTAGAGAAGCCAGTCTGGCCTTCCTCTTTTTTTAATCAGATGTTTAAACCAGTCCTCCTTACAGCTGGCCACAAGAAAGCGCTCCTATATGTTCATCCTTAGAACACATCCATAGGGTGAGGAAGTCACCCTATAATAAAAGTTACCTGATACACATTGTGATCTGTCATTGAAACACCTTTTTTCCTTTTATATATATTTTCTGTAGATACTATTCTTATACTATATTCACTATATAGTATGAAAAAACACAGCTTGAATACTTACTACTGATTTTACAGTAGGAGGGAGCTGTCTGGGATCTCCAACAAGGATAAGCTTATTGCAGCGATGGATCAATGGAATCAGTGTTTCAACCTCACAGGACTGCCCTGCCTTTTGTATATGCAAACAAGACAAAAAGTAGAAGTTGTAAGCAAAGGCATGGAGGGAAGTATATTAAATTTCCTGTATCAGAGCCAGAATAACTCAGAAATGTTTTTTAAGGTTTCTAAAGGAAAAAAAAAAACCACCCCCAAAACCAAACAAAAACCCCCCAAAAACCTTACACCACACAAAAAAAAAAGAGAAAGGGGGAAAGAAGAATTTTTCCCTAATAAGAAAAAGATTTTTCTTTTGTTATTAAATACACAGAGCTCTATCCAGACAGATACAAATATAACCCAACTATCTGGAAACCTCTATATCAAGAATCCCACTTTAGCCATGATTTTTAAATAAAAGCCGCCTGCCATTAAAGCACCAAGTAAGTCAGAAAAAGAAGCAGTAAAAAGTTCTTTCTTCTTATGGTTCTGTGCAGCAGGGCAGGCTGGTTATCAGTTAAATGGTGGGGATGGGACAGTCAACCCACAAGATATCAGACCAGCAGCCAAACAATCTCAAAGAGCTTAAGCAGAGGATAAAGCAGCCTTTCAGAGGTGGAACATACTGTAGTTCTAAACAGCGTTACTGACCTCATCCACAATGACACAGCTGAAAGGATCCAGTCCTTGCCGCCAGAACACAGACTCCAGCAGACTCCCTCCGCTTGTGCTCAGTGTGCAGCAGATGATGTCGGACTCCAAGATGATATTCGCCTGTACTTTCTGAGAGTGTCCCCGAACCTTCAAGTACAACAGGACACCATGTCTCCTCTTTTAGTTTTCTTGAACCACCTTAGAGCCTAATGCATCATCCTAACAAAACGATCTCCACGATTACAGGTGAAAGTCACAAGTTGGCTTAATTGAAGTGTTACTCTCACTTTAAATTACACCACCTTTGAGGTGGCAAACTGGAAAAGTACTCTTTCCCCTCTTCAGCTCTGCAATCTAGACACAGTAACTGTGAGCAAACTTTAGTTTGCCATCACATTTGTGACTCCAAGCCTCCATGGCCATTAAGAATCAGCATGTATTTGTTAAGTATGAACCTTCATTCATCTCATGGCTTGTGCTACTCAGCCTTAATTACCGGTTTTGCTACCAGTGTCTATTTCCATGTTCATCTATTGCTTTCCACACACACACAAAAAAATTCCTCCAGCTGTTGCTTTACTTAGAAACATTTAAAATTATCTCAGTCCCAGTAAGATTGTAAGGGGCATGAAAGGGATGATGAAGATACACGCTAGAAGATGAGAACATGCACATTTCTATTACCTTCTTTGCTACATATACATTTTGCTTAAAATTAATTGTAAGAGGGAATATTACCATCCATGTTTTTTTGTAATATGCAGCCAGAGTACACCTGCATTTCACACCAGGCTGTCCATAACTTACTCAGCTTATTAACTTTACCTATTTACCTACTACTTTATAATTACTCCCAGACACATCAAAACAAAATCTCTACCACAATTAAAGGATACCGAGTATATAAATAAATTAGCTGATGTTTATTAAAGAGCTGCTGTAAAGACACATTCCTACCTCCTTCAGTTGAGAAGCTAGCTGTTGTCTCTCCTTTGAAAGTCTGCCAATTTCATCATCTAACATTTGACTCTGTGTGCGGGGGAAGAGAAACCACATAAATATCAAGAATAAATAACACACAATTTCTGTATACCTTTTTTCCTCCTGTACCCTAATTTATTTCCCAAACATTTAGACTTGCTCAGGCTGTCTTTTAATACCACACATATCTGGAAAAGCTGATCAGTTTCTTAAAAAATGGTCAACATTTAGAATTTTCATACACAACACTACTCTTTACATTTTTGTGTAACTGGGAAAGCTATTTACCACCAGAAACATGTAACTGGAGCACAAATGTCAAATTTTCAGTCAAAAAAATTGAAACCTTCAAGTGCAACACATATTCCAAAGATCTCGGACTGCAACATGTATTACTGCTTCCAGTTAAACAGAGCTTTGAAGTACACAAGTTAAATCATTAATTTTTATAAATATGGTTACACTGGTGACAGAAACAAATAAAAACTACTGAACATTACAGCAAGAAGTGGCATGACTGACCTGCTGAAAACAGCAGTATAGACAGACAAAATTCCTGATGCACAGTTCTTCATTCCCTTTCACAATGCTAACCATTTCCATTAGTTGAAAAAGCAGGTGAAGAGAGTTACTGCCCGTAGATAGCATAAAAAGAGTTCTTTACTCTTTGGTTTCAGTCATGAATACAAAAAAAAACACAAACAGGATCACAAACACTATTATCTTACTATCTCCTTCTTCTCACATCTGTGCATGGCACGCTGACGAGACAGCACATCCAGCTGTTGATCCAGAGCTTCTTTTTTCTTCTGAATATCCTTGTCACAGTCACCTGGCTTTCGTTCTACAATAAAACAAAGGAAAACATACAGGAGGAATACAACTACATTACAATAATGTTTGCTCTCAGCCATGCATCTTAGGTTATTAAGAACAAATGAACAAATTCCCTCTTTGTTGCATTTTCCATTTTTCTGTTGAGGTCTTCTCTTGTAAAACGAAGGTAATGAGACGTGGTTCAAAATGTAGCTCTCAAATGCCGTATAGCCACATTGCTTAAAAATGATGGCTCTAACATGCATTTATTATAATTTCTTTAAAAACCAAAACAAAACCAACAACAAACATACATTAAGTCATCTTGCTTATTTCTTTGGTTTTGCTTTGATTTTAGACCATATGTAAGCTGACACTTTCCCACTAAGACTGAGAAAAACAATGCTTATGAAGCACTCTCGCAGAAAAATCTTTTACCGTATTTTCCTTCTTAAAGGACACACAGTCCCAAGCATAAACCATCATCAAGCTTTTAAAGAAGACTGAAGAAAAGTCTGATTTGCGTGTTACTTACTCATTCTATGTTCAACTTGCTTATCCAGGCTAAATCCCCGGACTTCACTGTTGATTGCTTTTTCAGCGCCAAGTCGTACTAATTTGATATCACCACAATTTCCTGTTTACAAAATCAGAGTCAAAATACTTTGAGAGTGCTCCAATTATCTCTGCACTTTGGTATGAGAGGAAAAAAAAAAATTAATTTAAACATCATGGAAATCAAACAAGGCTTTTCCTTTTCTGCTTTTCAGGGGTTTGCAACAGTTTACTTGTAGTTATCTAAACACACCTACAAAAACTTCAGTAATTCCAAACTAAAAAAAAAAGAAAAGAAAAAGACATTGCCTGTGTTTTAGTGATGGCTAACAGTGAAGAATGTTATTTTTTAAAATTAACATAATGACTTCTTATTCTCAATCTCAATCTTCTTTGTCTAAAACTTATAGAATTCCTAAGTTAGAAAATTGCCGAGTACCACGCGTAACACAGCTGGTAAGTCAATAACGAATTAACATTAAGTTACAATGTGGATTTTTCTTTCCCACCACAGACTAGATATCTTGTTCAGAATTCATCTACTTTGTATTAGTCACAAACTAGAAGGAGGGAAAAAAAAAAGTGAGCTCTGACACATAAAAATTTTCACCAGCCTGTTTAGCATGATCAACAAAGTCCAGTTTTATTCAAAAGCAAGGTAACAGGCCTGTGTTCAAATCTTCAAAGAGTACTTGGAAACTAGTGAACTGAAACTAGCACTATGAGGAAAGGGTCAATATCTACATAAAGACAAAGTGTAATTTATTTAAAAAAAACAAAACAACCCACAATATACCTTTCAGAAAAGCACATTAAAATTAATAACAGTATGAGGATGTACCAGCCATATTCTGCAAGAGAAAAAAGCTGCTTAGAGCAGCTTATAATTATTATATGTAATCAATTGTTTTAACATGCAAACAGAATATTAAAATAAACCATACCCAAAGGCTCTTGTTTGTTTTGGCATTTTTCCTTAAATGCAATGATGATCTTCTTCATGAGTTCATCAACAGCAGCATTTGATGGTGCACAAACTAGAAAACGGTTTGGCTTGATCTTGGAATTTGTTCTTTGAGTTGCTTTCTCATTCCTAGTGTTCTGTAGATTAATTAACAGTAAACCAAAACAGGCTCTTTAGATTGTTTTCATTTGTGATTTAAAAGCCAGACTACTCTCATCTTAATCAGCATGCAGAGCATGGAGACTATCGCACTTGAATATCTCTTAAGGTATGTCTTATATTGAATAAGAAGACAAATGTAGTAAAAACTACTTGCATAAATTCCCTGCAACAATTATTTACTTGATGAATCCACTGGATGCTGATATGAAAACCATTAAGTGGGACAGGCCACATAACATTCTTTAATACATCAAAATACTAAGTTTTTTTATGTAACAAGTGTTTGTACTACTGATTGTGCATGTTTTCTTGATTTAACTTTTTAAGTTCCGTAAAATAACCGTTTTTCAAGATACCCAAAATGTATTATTTCCACCTTTACACCCTGTACAGTACAGATTATTTAAGTCAGCTTAATAAATTAAATCCCTAGTAATTACCAATACTACACTGCCATTGGGTTTAAGCTATCATTGACTTCCACTGGGAAACCAAACATCAGCACATGACGATCACATCACGTTCACTCACTTCTCTCAAAACACGAGACAGAAGTCCAACAATAGTTTTTGATTTCCCTGTTCCAGGTGGTCCGTGGATGAGGCAGATCTTGGGAAGCCCTGGATGTTGCTTTACCATGGCATAAGCTGTCTCAATGGCTCTCTTTTGATCTTCATTGTATTCGTTCATATCCAATGCCTGAAGGAACAGACAGGAAAAAATAGTAACTTAAACATTGATCAAGCCTTCCATGTCCACTTTAGGTATTTTCAGAATGCTCCCCACCCTCTCGATATGACTCAAAACCTTAAGCTTTTGATTCTAGGTTTGCTCTAGATGCACGGCCAGTCCTGACTTGAAAGCTGTAATGAAGGCTTCGTTCACTCTACACACCTTTATTTTGCATTGCCTTTCCATACCACACCTTATTTCCTGAACAGATACCTCTCCAGTAAAGAAAGAAAACTGAAAGCTGTTTGAAGTGTACTACTAGTATCTCTGTCAATACAGCAGAAACACCTGAGCACATTCAGACTTCTCTATCCACTCAATCAACTAACTTTGAAAAGCACAGTGACTCAGTGCTTTTGAAACTTGTCTATTTGCACTTGATAATCTCAAAAACCAGCATGCAAAACCAGTTCCACAAAACTCGCGAGATTCACATGCCCACTTTGTCATCCCTAACTATCTCTTCTAGCTGCAGGACTTACAGCACTTTCTGAAGCTACAGGCAAATCTCTGGGACAGAAGTCATAGTAACTTGGATTTATGATGGGTTTAGCCAGGGGACTCCTGTTCAATAGTAGAAGACCTTTGAATGTTCGACGTGTGGTCACCAAGGAGCCAACCACCACGCACTTCACTTGCTTATTTATGAAGAATGACAAATTGCCTCGAGTTTGCACAGAAAGATGACACACAGTATGCTGCTCCTTCTGTCCTATTAAAAGCAGGAGAGAAAAACAAAACAAAACAAAAAACACCACAAGTTGTTAATTCAAAGAATATTCAAATTGTTAACCGGAAGATATTCAAACAGGTCACTCAAAGAATTCACCAGAACCAGTTGCTGCCTTCTACTAGTGAATCAACAACTAATTCTTGCAAAAAAACCAAACCTCTTCCCTCCTACCCCCCAAAACCCCAAAACAAAATGTGGTGGTGCAATGGGGACAAACACACCACAAACAATGCTCTCTGAAACAACTCGGATCACCTCAGATCACCGTTTTTATCAGGCAGCTTTAATCTTGATCTTGGGTAATCCCAGAAATTCACAACTTCGGTTCCAGAAAATAGTGAAAAATTTAGTCAGTGAGACTACTGAAGTTCACGGCCCTTCCTAACTCATGGCAATGCACTCCTAAGGAGTTATGCAGAGCACTTACTCATCATTAGTTTCTGTTCTTCCACAAAGTATTAACATCTGTATTGAAGGAAATCCCTAGAAAAATGCATGGAAAGCAGGTGTGCAGCTTCAGTTCCTGGCTTTTTATGAAGCTTCTAGCATAGAACAGACACACTACAGTAGAAAAACAATCCCATTTTCTCTGAGGTTAAGTGGTATATTACAACTACCAACAGACAGCTAAGAAGAAGCATTTTACAGTACCAAGAAGAAACCCACTTCTATTTCAACCCCATTTACTTACTAGTTGAATAGCCAGATGCATGAGAAAATCGTGTCACAAGACCAACATGATTCACTGTATGGTTCTCTATCTCACTTTCTTCCCTAAAGGTGTCTTTTTTCTTTTGGACCACCAAAAAGATTAAGTCATCCTCCTTTGGGTGAAGCTGCCTTGCCAAATCACTTTCTTGAAAATGAGCTACCCAAAATAAATTTTAAAATTAGAACTTTAAAAGGAAAATGATTACAATTACTTTCTGACTATAGAAGTACTACAGTGAACATATTGTATAAACTTCTGTAATATCCACTGTTAACTTTTCAAACTATTAAAAACTATAGCAAAAGTCTAGGAAGAGTTTTAACTCCATCCTGCATTCTTAAGACTTAACATAGCACTGTATAAAAATAGAGCAAGTAAAGAACTATTTTGTTCACCAAAAGAAGCTGAAACAAAATCCTAGATGAGCAAGATGGAAAATATTCCAATAGCAATCAAATAACTTTTTGTATTGAACACTTAAGGCACAAATTCCCATCAAAATACGTGTTTCTGTCACGCGCATTCTGCAAATTCAAGATCCTTTCTGCATTTAAAGCAAATTTTAAAAAAATTCTACCTGTAAGTGATAGCTCACTACAAGGCACTGTCTATTTGAAAATTACAAGAGGGTTTTACAGAAAAGAAACTCATACCTGTAAAATCTGCTGTATTCAAGTCAGCACAGAAGTTCTGTAAGTAGAAGTAGTAACTCTTCTCTCTTACTCTCTGGTTTTCTATCCACTCTTGTGCCAGCTACATGTTGGAAAGTAAAAGCTAAATAAAAATACTTTGAAGGATTTAGTGTATCAGAAGAATAGCTTACCATGACTCAAAATGCAAACATCCTAACCAGAAGTAAAAGAAAACTAACAGAGCGTTGAGTACAAGCCATCAAAGTCTTACCCACTTCTTTTTTTTTTTAAATATATGCATACATATTACACATAAACACATAGAGCAAAGTGAAGTGCTTCCTCCTCACCCACCCCCCCATTTAATGTATTTTCTTACAAAGCTCTTCAAAACAAATGTGGATTCACCCAATTTCATTTTCACCTTAAAATACCAGTATTATCCTGGTACTGACTTAATTTTCTACCTTACTTCTATGGGAGAAGTGATGCAATGACTGAACTTGAAAACATACAGACTTCAATTGAAGGAACATTGTATTTTCTCACTATTAAACTATGAACTATTAAACTGTTTGGAAAAATTTTTTTTGGATTAGCCTACCCTGTCACATTAGTTCTCAACATAAATCAAAACATTATGTTCTTATCCTCTTTTTACAGAATCTGCTATTTAAAGGTCTCAGTTTCTTAAACAAAGCTTTCTGTTTTAAGCTTTATATGCTACAAAGAAAGAGGAACCACATCCTTTTTTTTCCTCCTTTTGCATGCTATTGTGGACACATAAAAAAACTTCACTGAGCTGAATTACACTGACAGTCGCCAACCTTAAACATAACTGTCTATAATATTTCCCCCAAATCATTCCTCTATTCAGATCTGTATCTGAACATTTTTCAGAAGGTAAACAGAGGACATTAAGCAGTTTTTAATCTCTTGGGAAAATTGACTATGGTTGATGAAAACAAACTAAGAGGCAGATAGCTACTTACGGTTTCAAAAGCATTTAGCATCAGCAAGGGGAAAAATGTATTAAAATAGTCATTGTACTCCTGAAATTGGACAGGAACAGGCGCTACTACAGACTGCAGGAGACTACTTGGAGGTCCAAACTGGTTGGAGTTTGCAAACATTTCATAAGTCCACTTTAGGACTTCCTTAACAAAAATATTATGATCACGCTGCTGAGCACCAAGGAAGGAAGAATGATGTGCTTCCCGGGCAGGTCTTCTGGAAATATTGGAAGCATTGTCATGGTTTCTATTTCGGGACTGGAGAATGTTATTAGAAATATGGGGTTGAGGTATATTACTGTAACTTGAAGACTTGCACGTTTGATGTCCTCTTGGTACAGCCTTTGCATTTGGTGGCCTGACCACCACTGGTTTTGCTGCATTCACTTTGCTTTTTGAAGGTGGCAGTAGCTTTTTACCGTCTTCAAGATCCTTGCTGAAGGCTGCATTCCGTGAAGAACTTGCTGAGCTGAAGATTTTGGTAGTGGAAGGCTTTCTTGTTTTAGAAGGTGGCAGGAGAGAAGGTTTAGCAAACAAGTGATCTGCTTCTGAGCTGGTGGCTGAATGCTTGTTACAGTACTCTCCTGGTTTTTCCACTTTTTCCATACAGTCTTTGTACTTACATTTCACAACAGCCAAGGATTCATTCTGCTGAAGGCTTTCAGCTGTATCCATATCCTCTGTTTTTTTACTAGCTATAGCAGTATCTTGAACACTTTCCTCCTGGGAACATAATTCCATATCCACAGGATCTAACTGAGTTAAAAATAGATCATCATCATCATCTTCACTGTTTTCATTTGGTTTACACCCATTTTCTTTTGAAGATGTCTTCACACACTCAGGCTGGACAGTGCAAACTTTTCCTGAAGGTTCATCTTTATTATGTGCAACAAGTGCAGTGGAAGAGAGACTTGAAAGCACAGGTACCAGACGAACCATCATACTATTATCCTCCGATTTTCTGTTTGAGTCTGAAGAACTAGGTATTTTAGAGAGACATGTCATTTCCTCCTCCACAGAGAGGCTTTCAAATTTTCTCTCACTGGCAAAAGGACAAACAGTTTCCTCCCATTTTTTCTCTCTTTGGTTTTCAGCAGATCCTTCAACAGATGTCAGTTCAACACTTTTTGGCTTTTCTTTCATAGATTTTGCATCCACTTTGCTACCTTTTTTGTTTCTACTCTCAGAACTTCCTGTAAGATTTTTCCCTCTGACATTTTTTTGGGGCCTTGTCTGCCTTATATACTGAAGGTCTTGGCAGGTTAGCAATTTTTTATTATGTTTTATAGACAAAATCTGAGGAGCAATTAGTTTAATCTTCTGCTTCTGTGCAACTGCAACTCTCCCTGCAGCTTTACCATGGCTGCGCAATTGAGCTACACTCTCTAAAGAGCGCTGAGATAACTCAAACGCTTTGCGGGGCGCCTTCTTCAGACCAAGTTTTTCTACAGTTGATGCTGGTGCAGGACACTGACGAACTTTCTTTGGAGGAACCACAGCAGGCATTGACCTGCCAGGTTGAAATTTTTTTGATGTACTTTGAAGTAGTTTTTTATTTTGTGCTGTTTTAAGAACTGGAGGTTTTTTAGGACTTCTCTGAATAGCTCTTGCTACCTTCAATTTTGCTATATTCTTCCGTGGGCTTGCACTATTTTTCTTAAGGGCCAACTTTGAAGCTAATGAGATGTGAGATGTAGATGCTCTGGGTTCAGTCAATTTTGAGTCGAGGGTGGAGTCTTTAGCAACAGTACCTTTGTCTGCAAAATTCTCCAGTTGATCTTTTGCATTTCCCTTACTATCAGATTCTTGCAATGTTGAATTAGCTATTTCTTTTGTATTATCAGCTTCTTTCTGATGAGAAGTATTTTCTATCTGCTTTTTCATCAAGTTAGCTTCTTCTTCCATGGTATCATCACTTAGGTAATCCATATCATAACCCCACTCATTTGTGTGATCATTCAGTAAGTCATCTGAATGACTGCCATCAACTGATGTTGAAGCATGATCTTGTTTATACTCTTGAGTTGCTTCTGTACTATATGCTTGAGTATCTTGCCAAACTGAAAAGACATCAAATTCTGTTTCAAACTCAAAGTACTGAGACTCACAGTCTTCCAAAGACAAGGGGGAGCTTGGTGTCTTTGAGTCTACTTTGATATGACTATCAGAAATGCAGCTAGAAGTTGAAGGTTGTTTTTCAGGACACACATTTTCATTTGTTTTTTTTGTTTCCCCCTTGTCAGCCCCATCTTTTTCTTCATCTGAAGAGTCTGAAATTATGATGACTTCATTTTTAAGGCTATCTGCATCACAGAGAGACTTGCTACTTTGGCCCTCACTGGAAGATCTTACAGCACCTTTCACTTTCCTTTTAATATCACATACATTATGATGCACTGAGCATTCTTGGCTCGAATCAAAGGGAAAATTGACACTTTTAGCATACGCAGCTAAAGATAATTTACTGAGTTCTCTATCAACCTGCGAGTCTGTTAAAGCATTATTTTCAGAAACCATCTTCACAAAATTCTCCTCTTTCTTCCCCATTGAACTATTTTCTCTCTTGAAATATTCTGAAAATTTGAACAACCTGTCACTTGATTCACACTTCACTGATAGCGGCCTGATCAGAGAAGCAGGGCTGGATATAACCCTCTCGTTTTCAGAGCTAGATGGAACATGACCACTTGCTGAAGTTTTATCCACACATAGTGTCTTTGAAATTTGACCTTTACAGTCATATTTAACCAAGTCATTTAAATGAGGCTGTTCCTGGTCTGACGTTTGCATGTCAGTCTCTTTCCTAATCACAGACTTCAACAACAAACTTGATTTTTCTTCAGTGGATTCTTTTTTCAGTAAGGTGTCACTAATCCCTGAAAGCAAAATACCATCGTTTTCATTTTCCTGCATACCAGATTCATTTTTAGAGCAGCTAGAACAATCTAATGGTGTTTCTTTTGATTCCTGTTTAATGGGGATGAGTCTGGATTGTAAAGAACTGTCGACACTTTTCTCCTGTGTACTTTCATGACTCCTTGTAGTAGCAACAGAGATTTCATTTTCACAGACAGTATTCACTCCTGGATGTTTATGGCAATCTTTACTTTTACAGAGATAGCCAGTGCAAAACTTAGGTTGCCCTACTTCTGCTTTTGAAGCACTTGTTGCTAAACTGTAGTTTTTCAAGTCACATGGCTTCGTTGGCTGCAATACTTTTGAGAGCCTTTCAGTTTTCTGAATTTTGTTTTTTAAATTTGTGAGTCTATGTGCATCTACTTTAACCTTTGAAAAGGAACTGGGAGTCATATTGCTTTCCTTTCCACCTGAGCTGTCAACATGTTCTGGAGAACCAATACAAGCTTGAGCAGCCAGATGCGCTGGTGTTATGGCTCCTGGTTCACATTTGCTTTCCAACTCTCCGCCTCTTCTGAAATCTGAACACTGGGTGCTTGAATTAAAGCACTGATTATCCATATTGCACTTTCCTGCCACAAGATCATTGCTCCTATCTTCTTGAACTTTCCCACATGCTTTTGTTGCTAAAGAGTTCTGCAGGCAGACATATTCCTGACTTGTCAAGTCATTATCTTCCTTTTTAATATTCACCAAGAAGCCTTCCGTGGATGTCCAAAATCTTGAACTATTAGATGCATCTCCACATTCCTCTTCACAGGCACTTTTTCTTCTAGGGATAGGGTTCTCTTGACAATCTTCACCTCCGTCTTCCTTCAGTATGACAGCAAATGGTGAACAAAAGTGATCTCTGCCTTGTACGTTCATGTCGCAATCATCACGTGCAGCCTTCTCTTGCTTTATAGAAATGGTAGGTGAAGTTGCAGAGTTTGCATTGTTTCCTGCAGGCAGAGGAGTATTCAAGGCTCTGTCCTTTACACTTCTTATAACTTGCTTTAAACACATTTGTAATTCCTGGGTTTCCTGGACATTCAGTTGCCAACCTAAAGATAGATTTCCTCGCAGAAGAAGATTGAGTTTGTCTAGGTATTGCTTGTAAAGAGCATGCTGCCCAATTTGATAGCCTTCTCTAAGAAGGCTCCGTATCAACTGCACGCAGGCATGCTGTACAGAGTTAGAAGCTTGTAAAGATACTGCTGATGAACCTCTCACACAGTGTCCAGTTGCTTTTTCAGTGCACCGGGTAAATGCTATAGCTGGAAGCTTAGCACATCTCACCACTGCTTCCACCCATTCCTGGGAGCTAATCCATAGCAAATGCAGACACTTTTTGTTTCTGTGTAGTTCAATAATTGACACCAAGATCAGGAGAAAAAATTCTGAGATTTTGTCACACTGCTGGATTCTTTCACTGAGAATATCTTTGATTTCCGAGCAGAGGTAGTGAATAACCTCTACGATATATGCTACACCCAAGTCCTTAAGATCCATAAGCGACTGAACAAAAGGGATGAACCACAGAAAGGTGCTGTGATGGACACGCATATCTCTGCCAATATCAGACTGAAGCACATTAGCTAGTGTTTGCATATCTTCATACAAGTTGGGGCAGTAGTCTGGACAAATGGCAGCCTTCCATCCAGTATCCTGAAAAATAAATTCACCACACATCATCCTCATTATGCACATCTGCGCAGTTCAATCTGCTAGTTTTTTGTTCTAGCCATACAGTTTATGTTATTTCAAATGCATGTTCAGTAAATGGTAACATCTCTTATAGCCCAACAAAAAATAAACTAAAAAAAAGCAAAAAAAAAAAAATCAAACACATATACGGAATTTATTTCTTAAAAAGTAACCTATGAAATAAGTGTAAAGTAGCATTTCCTTTAAAAATCATTGTGAAACCCTCCAAAGATTATGTTATGCTGACATAATTTAACCTCAGATAATCAAATATACATTTAAAGCCTTCAAAAGACATTTCACAAATACAACGCACCAACAACAAGGGAACAACACACTCATAAATGTTTACTCAGCTTTATAACAAGGAAAAAATGCTGCCATTTTGGAGCATGGTCTTACACCTGAAAGCATACCAAAACATACCTCATTACTCCACACTCAATATATTAGTTTAGAATACTGAGAAACAAAGAGTAAATTACAAGAACACAATCAGTAACTTTTTTACAACTTGATACAGAGTTTTCATTGAGGTACCAACATTTGCTTCAATCTTGATACGAATTTTTGGGGTTTAATACCATTTCTGCCTAATTCACAAACACATTCTTCTTTCCTCTTACAGCCTGAAAGTACCAGCTAAACAAGAAGCTATCAGACTGGCTGCTACTTAAGGCACATACATTATTTAATATTTCTTCTGTACAACATTACTAGTAGAAACAGAGTATCTTCCCCTCCATATTTTACAGAGGGTTTAAAACTGACAATATAATTCAGTGATCAGAGTTTGAAGAACAGGGAAATAAAATATTTAATACCTTTTGAGGCTTTTCTGTGTTATAATTATACACAATCTGACTGCAAGTAACCATGTCGTCATTGTAGTCTGACTCTGGTTCAGATTTCATCCTGAAAAGAATTACAAATCATTACTGACTCCACACAACTAACTTAAACTATAAGAAAGCCAACTGTCTGTGATAGATTTCACTTTCCAGATACTGACTATGTGACTATTAAAACTTGTCAGTGATAAAACATTCCTATGAAAAGATACCATATTTAAAATTGTAGATCTTGTTCTATCCTGCTCATAAGAGGTTGGGGAAGTGACTGTCTCAAGAAAAAGAACCTTCTACTAAGCCATGGATTCGACTACCTAGAACAAACACCCAGAAGAGTTCCATCTTCTTGGAATTTTCTATGCATAAATGCAGCTCAGTCATGGCTACGTACTCATAAACCTTGTGTGCAACTATTTGAACACAACACTCAAATAGCCTGTAAACATTCCATACATACACATGTGTAGCTATCGATAATATTATAGACTGCTTGTGAATAAAAAAACTGAGCACTTAAAACGTTGTCACTCAAAGTTGATTCAAAACATATCACAGGAAAAGACTAAACAACAACTGCTGAGGTTATCCAGGTATTATTTTCTACTGACTTTTAAAAATTCTACCCAGTTTCAAATTTCAAAAATAAGCATTCCTAAAGTCTTGGGACCTGGATTCTTATGAAAACCCTTAGAAGGGACAGCATGCCAAAAGACAGAGTTCAAGTTTATATATCAAAATTCTGTCCCCACAGAAGCTCCTTCTAGATTTCCTAGCAGTGTACTGTAACCAATCACTCCTGCACTGAACAAGCACTTTACCTGATTAACTTTCTGTTCAATACAGACAATATTGTCACACAGAAGTGATTCAAAAACTCCATTTTATCTCAGGATATCAGTATATGAAGACAAAACATTTCAAAAGAATATCTGATGCCAACTATGTGTTTTAAAGCATTTCCTTTCAGCAGTTCACTATGTTTTCCAAGCTATTAAAGGCTAGTTCCATGATTCTCACTTTATTACCTTCCTTGAAAGGAATACACTCAGAAAAGGAATAAAACTTTTCAGACCACCCAGTACCATTAAGTAAATCTAATCTTGAGAAATATTTAAGACTTTACATGAGCTGAAAAGTAAGCTCAAATCAGTTGTCATCTGGAACTAAAAATGTGTCATCCACTGAATATTCTGGAATTCCCATAATTTTACCTTCATTAAACTTAAGTACAAGTTGTTTACAGCACTAAATAAGCACTAGACAGCAGCCTTCTTGATTCAGGAAAAAAAAAATCCTGAAAAGTGTAACAGACATCACAGTAGTCAGAAAGAAGCAAGTATGTATTTTTTGAAAGAACCTCACAATTTTGAGGGACCTACTTCATCTTTTTGTTGCTTGAAATTGGCAACATCTGATCTTTTTATTTGCCATCTCCCTCCCCCAATACAAATTAGGTCAGCACTGACAAGAAAACCAAGACCAAGCTACTACACTACCTGGTATTAAAAATCATAAAACTGTTCTAGTCTTAATAAAACTGACCTCTTATAGCTACTGCGTATATTTTTTATTTCATTGTTGTAGCTCACACTGTTGATAATGGTTTGAAAGGCCTGGACAGGATCAATAAGCTGACCCCATACTTTAGATCCGAGCTGATCCAAAATAACCATGAAACAATGGAGCGCTGGCCAGAAGGGGTCAGTAGAATCATCTGAAACATAACAGTAATATTGGGGAGAGTTGAAATGCAGACTGCTGTACATTCTTAGACTAAGCTGAAGTTGAAAGTAGTTGGTTTTCATTGATTTTCCTTAAATGCTAATATAAAGATACGTATTCTAAAATGTTGCAACTATATTTTTTAACCCAGAAAAAGGACTGGAAAAAAAAAGTCAACCTCACTTATATGTACAGACAGACACTGCTCCTTAGGCAGGCTTAACTCAACAGGAACTTGAATAACTATTACTAAAATTCCCCAACTCTATGAAATTGATTCTTCCACACCAATATTTGCAGTGCTGTTCTAAGAAGTGAGTACAACTTACATGACTATAACAGTTTATACTTCAAATTTACACTAAAAGCAACTGTTTTTCTTTCAAGTGTGTTCTTCCTTTTTCATATCCTCAATAAATATACTAAGCTGATAAAAATCTAGTCATTTAAGAGGCAGCTCTGGTCTTCAGCTCATGTGCTGTTCCCAGGCTATGCCATGGCATGCGGCCTACAAGCATAGCCCAAGGGCTACTAGTCTAAATTCTAAAGCCCAAATTCCCAGCTGCATAAGGGGTCCCCTCAAATAATAGATGGAGAGAAGAGTCAAATTTTAAGCAAGTTGCAGCAATTCAGAAGGTGTTTCTTTATTTTAGGACTCAAAATTCAAACTTCATGACACAGTGAAATGCGCATTCCCATACAATCTGTATATTGATGAAGACAAGATGGTAGAAATTATAGATTTGTCCTCTCAAAACCTCCAAGCCAGTCTTATGCAAAGCACTGCCATCCCTTCTTCACTTAAACCTTTGTTTGGATGTAATTTTTCAGTATTTGTCAGTATTGCCCAAATATTGTGCAATATTGGCCATCTTCTGGAAGATACCTAAGCCTCAGTTAAAATAATCTCAGCATTACTCTATTAAGAATTTAATCAATTAAACAAGGAAGTTTGCTAAGAAGAAAAACTCTCTTAATCTCAGTATGAAAATTAGTTACCAGCTGCTTCTTTCTCCATGGTGTGAAGTATAGACTGCATGAAATCATTTTGTTTGTCTGGGCCCAGTAACAAGGAGTCCATAGCTTGTTCTTCCAGCACTGTTAGCAACATACAAATCCCTACACAAAAAAAGCAACCTGTTCATTTATTTGCAAAAATTTGTTCTAATTTTCACCAAAGCAAGGATCATTTTCCACATCCCATTACCAGTGTAACAGTAGACCAAAGAGATCAGCAGAAAAGTGAAAGTAATTCAACGCTACTGCAGTTGTGCAACATTCAATTTTCCCATTTGATATGCTCACAAATAAACAAAACCTATGAAATAGCAGAGCTCTGACTTGAAAGAACTGCTTACAAGATGAGAGAGGCTACATGTACAAATTCATTTCTGATAGTAAATACTCACCTAGCCAATAGTTCTTGTAGTTGGCAGTATCATATAAATGAGGTGGCAGAAGGATGAGTTTACCCTTTTCAATCATTGAAGAGCTGTAAATGTCTGGACTCTCAAAAAGCCCCAACTCAATAACTTTGAACAAGCAAGTCAGCACTTCCTGTAAGTCATAGTAATCATCCCTGTCAACTTTCCCTAAATTCCTTGCTGTTAGGATAGCCCATCGACGAATCTAAGGATTAAAAAAAATCTATATCAATAAAAAGAACAAATAGAATCACAATGCTGTAAGATGAGGAACTACCGCTACTATAAATGAGACAAAATTACAGTTTTACTAACGTCTCAAAACTGCAAGTAAGAGTTAGTCTTGTTCCAAAGTAACCTTAGAAACAGACTTACTATACCTACAAGATAATGTTGGTAACAAAGTTAAAATTCAGGGTAATATACAAATAAAACTCCTTGGGATTCGTGTGACAAAGGGACAGATTTGTTTTTGTACTTGCTTTATATTGTTTAAACATTATTGACCAATATTTACCACTTAGGTAACTGTATACTGTAACAACAGATGCAAAGTTGTGCTGTCAGCACAGGACACTTGTCATTTCTTGCCTTGGTGCAATCATTCTCTGACCTTCTGAGAAAACTTCAGACAACCTGAAGTTTTGTACTCCACAGTGGTGTTTAAGTAAGCCAGTCTTGGAAATGGTACATTCACAACCTGCCCACCAGCCACAGCAAATGTAACCTGACTTTCCAAAGCTGCATCAGACAAGCTGAGAAAATGATTGTATGAACTCACATTTTCCCAATATAAATAAATAGCCCACTTGGGTTACAATTCAATATTCCCTTGAGAGTTACACATCGAAATTCACTTTACACAGATAAACACACTACACAGAGACTTTTCTAAGACTGTGCAAAGAAAGCACTCAGTCTCCCTTCAGCATTAACATGGTGCATGAAACCAGGATTCACTGTTCCAACAGGCTCTCTGAGTTGTAACAGGATGTATGTTCCAAAGTTCTCTGTATTATTGCTATTTTTCAGTACTCTTCCCTCGTATGAATACCAGTTTCACTTTTAGGATGTGTATGTGTAATTTGAAGGAACAGCCTTTCTGCTGCATAATACATCATCTTCAAACAATGCAGAGAAGCAGGCACTCGGACAACACCTGTACTGCTTTGAGAACCTCAGGTCTTTTTTATAATGTCTCAAATCCTTTTAACCTTTTAACCATTTTAACTCTCTTGTCATTAAAAATAAGAATCTGTTCTGATGCTATTAAGTGGAACAGAAAAAGTAACTTACTACTTCATTCGAGTGTACCAAGAAGAGATAAATTCCTGGATATTTCTCAAAGACCTGAAAGGAACTGTGACTTTGTTCCATTCTACAGAGCACTTCTACACACAGCTCACCTAAAAAGGCAAACATAGCTATAGTAAGGATTAATTTATGTACTCACAAAAACAAAAAGCTATTTAGAGTCAAAATACTATACATACACACACACACACACTGGTACTTTGGTTTAACTACTATTTGTTATTTGCAGCTCCTTCAGCAGAAACACCACCGTTCCCTTCAAACTGTAGATTATCAGATACATACTGACTTTCTCATGCAGCAGCAGATATGGATATTTCAGTATTTCTAGAAGGGGCACTCGCAGGTTATTCTCAAAATCTGGGCCCACGTAACCAGACAGCTGTGGGTCTCCATTCTCATCCACTATGAACAACTCATCATCTTCTCCAGCTTCTTCTCCCATGGATTTCTCAATGTGGGCAACAAGACGGGAGGTTTCCAACTCCCACAAGACCTATTCAGTGGAGAAAAACAACTCACCAAAGTGCTTTTGTGAAGAAAGTGATCAAAAACATTTATTATCACATGCAAATCTTAACTAGACTTTCAAAACTTACAAATTTCCTTAGGAAAGCTTTCTTTCCAAGTGTGGTGTGAAACAATAAAGTTTTGGCATGGCATTCAGATTCCACAAATTGCAAAACTTTCACTTCAGAGTGAAGATTATAAAGTAATTTTTAAAAGGGTGGCATTCAAAACAGGAACATTTTTATAGTTCTGTTAAATATTCATAAACAGTTTCAGTAATTTGTTTAGGCCATAGGTGAGTCACAAAACTTTGTTCCACTGGCCAATACAAAGTGTATGATACAGAAAATTATCATCTTTAAAAAGACGGGAAAAGCAATTTTAAAATCTTGCCTTCTCATGTATTTTGCAATGTATTAGTGGAAGGAAGTGACTGTAAACAACACACACTGATCAACTTGCTGAACATTTGTAGGGGATTTGGCTCACATAACATTACTCTTCTAAAGTAACTGCTACAAACCTCAACGAGAAACCAAGGTTATTTCCTGCAGCTAATAGACACGGAAAGGAAATTTCAGCAGTCCAGTCACCCCACTTATTTCCCATCTATACTCAGCTAGCCTCACCCTCCAGAGAAATCTAGCTGACTAATTTGAAGAGAAACCTTTTAGACAGCTAGATTATGATCAATTAGCTACAAACACTCATTTTACATACATACATTCATAAGGGAAAATAAGCTTTCCAAAACACAAGACTGGGTACTAATGAGAGAGAATTATAAAAGGCTTATAGTAAAATAAAGAGCTTTTAAGCTGGTTTACTTTAATTGCACAATCTCAGACCTTGCAAGATCAGATCTCTTAAATTCAAACATAGTAGAAAACTACAAATGAGAAATTAAAGCAAACAAAAAGAGGAACAAACTCAAAGCTCAACAGAAGCCAGAGGAAGGAAGAAAATATATTAAAGCAATAGAGCTGTCAGTTTGTTTGGCAGGTGTTCTTTTTTTTCAATTGCCAAACCATCACAGCATGAATAAAGTTCAAGCTACAATGTCTAGTCAGCAACTTCCTACTACTGTTTTAGCTCTTGCTAATTTGAATATATGCAAAACAAGAGGGTCCTCTTGTTTTACAATGGGCTCTTCACAACTCAAGACATAAAGAGCAGACAGTTAAAAAGCAACACACCCTATTCACAAAACTCAATAAAATACAAGACCCCCCTACGCTGAGGCTGAGCCACAGAAGCCTCTTCTGAAGTTTCCCTCCAGTTCCGAGTCCTCCTGCTCAGTAACAGGCAGGAGCCAAATCTCTTCATTACCTCGTGCAACCTTGGCAATTTTTCCCTCGCTTTGTGGTATTCAACCACGCACTCCAGACAGTAACAGAGATCATCGTTGGATCCTTCAAGATCTTCCGGGGACAACCGTTTAGAAGCATAGTTCTTCAGGAACTCAGTGGTGTCAGAACCACTAGGAGTACACCATCGACATGTGCTCATTCTTTGGATGGAAAGAACAAGGAATTAACACAAGTCCAAAAACTGAAAGTGGCACAATATTTCCTTTCAGCCACAACAGAAATTAATTTTCAAGAGTGATGAGTGTCAGGATTTATGGAACTCATTAGCAGTACACATGCCTACGTTCTTGGTTGTTCCTACATCATACAGTCACACGCATTTAAATAAAGAAATACAGATTAAAGCATTAAATGAAGATTAAGAAAAATGCCTGCTGAAGGACAAACATTAAAAATAAGGGACCAAAGTCAAGCTATGTAATTTGCAAACAACCTGTGAAAATTCAATTAACAAATAAAAGAATCCTCATCCACACTTCATGTAGACTTCCCAGAACCACAGACTAAAGTTCATCATATTGTTTTACTGTTACGTGTGGAATCCAGGTCTACCGAGTGCAAAAATTAATTAGTTTTTTTCCTTAATCTCCTGCTAAAATTTATAGGTCAACAAATCCCTGTTGTCAAAAGCAAAGGATATCTATGCAGAACTTTCCTGTCTTCATTATTGTTATAGCTATAAAGCATCATCAAATTTTCACCACAGGTCGTTTCTCAGATCCTGCTAGGCTGAAAAACTCTACAGAATACTGGAAAACCTGTGAACACTTGAGCTAACTGTAGGAAACAGCAATTGTTTCTGTTGTTTAGCAAAACAAAAGGGAAATCTAGATAAAGCAAAACCATACATTTCCTCATACATACACACCCAGGATAAAACAATTGTGCTATTTACCTTTGGAAAAGGAAACTATTAGCTGTGCAGGTGTGCCAGGTCACATGGTGGGAAAGAGAAGAGTCCTGCCCTGCAGCTGGGGAAGGGGGCTGACACCTGCAGCCATACACGCCCTCGGGGAGAGCCCAGCAAAGCAGTGTCCTCAATAATCCATTCCCTGGGAATAAGTCCTGACAGTGTCCCAAAGATCTAGAACAAGACAGTAATCATCAGAAATCAGTTCCGTTCACACGCTACAGACTAAGAACTGGTATTTAGATTAACATTCTTTATATGAAAAATGCCTTTAATAAAGCGATAAGAACGATTTGCAACCGAATCCCCTCGGCCACACCAACGCGGGCAATACAACCCCGGTAAGCAAAGTGTAAAAACGTACCGGCGCGCATGCAGCAGGGAAACTGCTTAAACGCGACACATCACGCTCAGCTGATAGAACTCTTCACCTGCTACGCTCCGCTATCGACACGCTTTAACGGCTGCTTAACGATGAGGATCGGCAGCTGCTGAGGGAAACGCCTGAGCCCAGAGAGCGAAGGCGGTTTCGGTTTTCCGGGTCCAGCCCCTCGAGACACCCAGGAGCCTCTCCCGCAGCTCCCCCACCAGAGCCCCAGGCGCTCCCCGCGCGGCTGTGCTGCACTGCACCGCACTGCCCAGCCCGGCCCCAAGGCCCCGGGAGGCAGCCCGAGCCGGGAACGCGCCGCTGCCTTCCCGCCAAGCAGGCCCGGCCCAAGGGGGCAGCGCCTCCCTTGAGGCGGCGTGAGGGAGCGGGACCGAGACAAAGGCAAACCCGGGAGGAACCCAGCCTCCTGCGCAGCCAGCGCAGTCACGGGAGGGCAGACCCGACCCGACCCGACCCGACCCGGCCCCCTTCCCACCTCGCCCCGCTGCCGCCGCGGCTCCCGCCACGGGCCTCCCGTCCGGGCAGCGTCCCCCACCCCGCCTCAGGCCGCGGCGTCCCCCGCGCTTCCGGTGCGCTGACGGAAGTGGGCCTAAGCCCCGCCCCCGAGGGCGGGGCCAAGCTCCTCGTGCCACCAAGTCCCGCCACCTCGGGGAGAGGGCGGGGCCTTAAAGGGCCAGTAACGAGAGGAGCGTCGGGGAAACTGAGACACGCAGGAAGGTGGGGGGCTGGGGAAGGGGTTGATGCGCTGTATCGTAAACGTTAAGTGGTGCCAGAGCCCCAGGGAGCACAGCTCAGGGCAGTGCCTCATGAACAGAATTAAGTACTAAAATACTAAAACCCCATCCCAAATCTACAACCAAGCCCAGCACAGGGCGTTCCCCACGGTCTGAAACCTCACCCCTGGGGGAGAAGCTTCCTCACAGCCTCAGCACTGCTTCCATACACCCCGACAAGGGTTTGTCACTGCTCAGGCTAGCCCTGAACACATGTCACAGATAGGAAGCCACTTCACTCAAGGCTTCTGTCCCTGCCCCCTCGAGATCACAGGGACAATGCTGTCCCTCAAACTGGGGGGCTCTGAGGAACTGAATAGGGAGTATTTGCCTTTATTTAATCCCCCCTGTCGCTTGTTCACGACTGTGGAAGAGAGCTGGGTGAGAAAGGCAAGGCACCCTTTGATCTTCAGCTGCTGCTACAGGAACACTCCTCAACTTTGAAGTGCTTTTCTGCTGCAAACACGACTCTTGTAAGTTACGTATCTCCATCTTTGATAATACCACACAGCCAAGAATTTTTTTCTAGAACACCATTCAGGCTATTACTGCACCAGGAAAAATGCTTGAAGGGACATAGGCACCTGAGTTAACAAAGTTTTTAGGGAACACACAGTGCTTTTTAGACTTGAAGGATCTGTCATGCTCTTATTTATAATGCAGCCTGATACACAAAGCTTTGTCAATGTTATTTCCCTCATCGTTCTGTGGAGCGTGTTTGGTTTGTTTTTTTTAACCCTCTGCATCTTTCTAAGATGATGGTAAAGGGAAAAGCTGCTTTCTTATGCCCTCTGAAGTGCTGTTATTCAGCAAATGGGAAATGATTAACAAGTACTCTCCTCCTCCAAATAGTCATTTGTCCATGTGCAAAGAGATTACAAACAGCACATTCCCAAAGGAGATGCAAGTCAGGAATTGTTTCCCTACTCTCTTCAAAGAACTGGGGGGAGGATGGACAGTGTTTCCCCTTTTTCCTGTGCAGCAGAGGTCAGGTTTATAGTTCCAGCCCCGGCTTCTGTGCTTGTTAGAAGTAGTTTCTCTGAAAAATAATGTATCAGCAAGAGTCATCCTTTAGAAGGTTCCCTTTAAAGCAAAGGATAAAATAAATGTCGTTACAGAGGTAGAAGTTTATTTCTGTGAGATTTACTCCACAAACTTTACAAACACACACTCGTTTGTGCTCTAGCCTGCAGAAAATTCAGAGGATTTCTATCTTTCAGAAAAAAAGAAAAAAACCCAACCTTGAACACAAACCGCTTAGATTCAAAAACTCAAATTCTTCAGCTTTTAACCTTCAAACCCATAAGGCAACAGAAGCAAGTCTAAGACTGAAGTGCAGGGGAACTGGTACATTCCCCCCGCAGGCTCGGGTTCCAGCCAGTTCTATCTCTTGGCTAGAAAACTTACCCTTGTACCAGTGCTGATCTCATGGGGTGTTCTGCCTGTCCCAGAAAATCACATTATTTTCTATCTTCAGAGACAATAAAGCCAGACTACAGTTAAATACAGAAAATTCTCATTTATCATCCTTTGCTATAAGTCACAGTCCAGAAGAACTTCCCAACACAGCCTTTATTTCAAGCTGCTTAAAGTTCTGCATTTTCAATAACAATTATTAAAATTAAAGAAGGAAATTCTCACTTATACATATCAAAATGATCATCAAAAAAGCAGTGTGTCAGAGACCAAGTCTTCATGCATTACCTTATAATACAGCATATAGGAAATATAAACAACCCATATAAATCCTTTACACGCACAGTAGGAGTTTTTTACATTTAACTTGGTCAATTTACAAAAGAATCATTCTAGGCAGATAGTTAAAAATATCATACAAAGACATGAGTACAACCTCATCTCTTCACTTTCTTATTAAAAAGTAGACATTCTCCTTGACACAATAAAAATACATATGTGTATATATATATATGCATATGTATATATATACACTGTCCATTTTGTCTCTGTATTCCAAATATTAACAAAAACACTTTAAATGCATTATTCTGGCTAGCATGAAATGACTTTACAATTTATGAACAGTAACGGACAAATACCTCTTTCCTCTAGAAGGGCTGATAAAATTGTAAGTCTATATCAAAAATAAAAATCAGTTGCTTTTAAAAGAACAGATCTGTTAAAAAAATATCAACTACAAGTTGTGCTGTTTCCATCCATACAGATGTCTTAAGATTTATTATAGAGATTTAAAAGCAAATTGAAAGCCCAATTCCATCAATTTATTTATTCTATTATTATTTAAAAGGCAATACAGTTCTGAAAACCAAGTTAATGCACAAAGGGTGAACAGTAGCTTTCAACTCCATAGAAAACAAAATAGTGGAAAAAATACTATTTTTGAGGACATTGAAAAAGCAGCTTGGATGCTTAAAAAAAGACTTCTAAAACCAGAGCTAAAGTAGGGCAACAAAAGGTGGTACAAAAATTGTATTTACCTCAGTCTTCAATATGAAACAAAAAAATCCGACATGCATCAACCTTTACTTTATCCACTACTAGATAGCCTGTGTACCTGCAGGTGATGATCTGCGCTGACTTCCAAACAGATGCATTTTGCAGTTAAATACGCAGACTAGGCATTGTTTTTAAGGCAGTCAATCACTCTCTTCACTGGAGTCAAAAATGTCACTGAGTCGGAAAGCCTTCTTCCGTTGACTGGTTGTTGAATCATCGGATTTGTGTTTCTTTTTCATTTTTTCTAATTTTCCTTCAAGTTCTGGAAGCTTCTTTTCAAAAATATAATCAACAATTTCTTTGAAAAAAGAAAAAAAAACCAACACAGTCTTAATTGGATCTGTAGGGGAACTGGATGCCATGGGGAAACAGCAATTATTTTGTCAGCGTTAAATGCAAAGAATCTCACTATTCCATAGTAATCACAGTGGCTGCAGGGTAGATCAGACACATACATACACACATGAAAAGACAAACTAAAAAAGCACAGTCATAAAACTTTTAAAGCCAAGGTATTAAAGAGAAGAGGTTGATAAGCACTGCGTGAAGCTGCCACTGCAAGTAAACTATTACTAAAAAAGCATTTAATGAAATAAGTATAAAGCCTGGGATTTTAGTCAATTTACTTACGGAAAACCTAATTAAGAAAGAATTGAACCAGAATACATAGTCTCTTAGATTCAAGCAAAAATTTTAAGGAGTATACACAAACAGCTGGCATACTGACCAGAAAAAGTCTTTTTTTGCCAAAAAGGGACACAGGAGACTTTTAGCTTGTAAAATCTTGCTTGAACATAGCCTTTAGGGACATCTCTGAAAATAAAAGAGTTCAAAGAATTAGTGGTGCAGGGAATTATTACAAAGTTTAGTTGTTACCGAGTTATCCATTCACAAGAGTGATGTCAGTCAGAGAGTATCTTAGCTTTAGGTAGAAAGGAGGGATTTCAAATCCTAATCAAAACAGTTTTTCAAGACAGTAGTTCCCCTTGAAGGTAAGAACCTAAACCATGCTGTTATATGTATGTATTATATGTTTAGTGAAAAGAAACTGTAAACACAACAAAGTACGTGGAAAAAGAAAAAAAGCACTGTAGAGAACGTATAGCATTCACAGTGTCGGTAATTTCATATTCAGCACTTACTTTGTTTGGAAGAAGACTGTTGCATTGTATTATACATTCCTATAATTATTCCTTTTTCCCTATGCATTGATTAACACTTGGAAAAGTGTTTTATCAAAGACTTCAGCGCAGACTATAACACAGTCTTAGTACACAGAATACACTGGGAATACAGTAAGGGTTGCCTGAAGCGGTTAAAAATTAAGTTTCACAGCTTATAGGCATGGTGGATTGCTCAGTACAATACAAGTATATACAACTATAAGTTACCAAATTAAATGATGTTTTCTATAGTTGCAGAGGTTTAAGAACTTTGATTGCCACCTGCTTCAACTATCCTTTGTATCCAAAAAAAGAGGGGAAAAAAGTTTACCCAACAATATTACTGAGTTCTTCCCAGTTTACTTCACTAGGATCCTTCACTTGCATTTCATGCAACCTGTGAATATAGAAGAAAGAGAGTCTGTAGGCAGAATTCAAGAAATAATTCAATAATGCTTACAGCTCCCCCAGTCAGAAGTCATAGGACATTCTGTGCAAAGAAAGAGTGGTTGTGAAACCTGTATGAAACTGCAGGCATGCCCTTCTCACCCAGCAAGCTTTTATCAACACGACTCAAACAGTAGGAGATGCAAAAACATTCCAGTACGTCCAAACTATACCTTTTAATAAGGTTGATTTTGGCCTGTAATCCTTTGATCCCCCGATATAACTGCTGCCCTTTGGTCATCTTCTTTGTTAAAATTGTAGTCCTTTGAAAACACACACAAAAAAAGTTTCTATCGTTTCCAGAAAATCCAGGCATCAAAAGGAAGTGTCTTCAAGATGCTGTTGCTGCCACAGAGAAGCCAAAATCAGGCTTCACTGTCACAGCAAAAAGAAAACTTACCACAGCTAGCAAAGAGTTATTTGTGTCAGACATATATTTGCAACACCTCTTCCATAGTCTACAACCTATTCATTATCAAACAATCATCATGGTACAAACAGTTTTGCAGAATAGTTAACTACCCCCCAGAACACATTTTATTATCTCAATTTAGAATAAAACCTTACCATTTCTGTTTACATTGTCTCCAATATCGAGTTCCCACTTGAGCTTCAATCTCTGTCCACGGTAATTTCTTGAGCAGTTTCTCACGATCAACCACAAGATCTCTATTTGACTCTTCTGATGGTGCATTAGAATTTTCATCTTCCATTTCAATTCTTTTCCTAATCACCTCCTCCATTGCATGCATTAACTTCTGGGTCTCTTTCTTTGACCAAGGACCATAATTAACAGCTAAAATTAAAAACAAGGTTAATGTATTAATTTATCACAAATTATTAGGAAAAAAAGGCAAAAGAGCAAATGCTTCACTTTATCTTATTTACAGGACCAGCTTCTTAATACACTTCCTAGAAACTCTTCTGCATACCAGATTGTCCTGACCACCACACAGATTTGAGAAAGGAGTTCAACCTAATTACTAAAGAATAGCACTGATCCCTAGGTTTCTATCTTTTAAAACCTGGTTGTCAAATTCCTCCTGCCCTCACCCTGAAAGCATCTATTTAGATGCCAGTTCCACTTAAAGAGTTGCATTTGTTCCACTTATTTTCCCTTTTCTATCAGAGACTGTTCTCAACCCTTCCATATGAAAATGCAATCAGTGGTTTGGAGAAAAAAAAAAAACAAAAAACACCACCAATGATTAATTAAAAAAAACACCACACTCTAGGGATTTTTCCTAAAGGCACATACAATACACAGTTAAAATAACTTCTCAAATTGCAATATACAGAATTATTTGTTTTTCTTAAAATTACGTACCCGATTTGATTTCAGAGTACTTCATAGCAACTGAGAGGTTAGAACGGGACATCATCTCGGAAATCTTCTTCCAATCATTACCATGCAGAGCATGATAGCTCTTTAATTTTTCTTTTTCTTCCTTAGTATACCTAGTTGAGGAAATGGAAATAGCTTCAGCTGCAAATTCAAACCATTCCAATATCTTAAAAGAGCTGTAATCTTTACAGGCATTTCAATCTTACTCATCACTACCACTGCAAGTCACATTTTAGAACAGAGGAATTGATAAGGACTAGTCAGAAAAAATGAACTGAAAAATGTGTCAATTAAGTCACAGTAACTGGCACAAAAAGGAGAGATGATCTTCATTTATATCTATTTTTAATGTACAAATAAACATCAGACTGATACTAGCATTCAGAAACTATTTCAAATTACCTCCCTCTTACCTCCCTTTATAATTATTTGGGTCAAACATCTTCCTTGCTCGATAATATATCAGCCTCCAGGGTCGTGGTATCCCCTCAGCTAGAAAGGAAATGATTCATTTTAAAGAAACATTTCTCACACTGGTAAGGCCACTTTTAAAAAACCAAACCAAACCAAAACCAAAACCCAACAACACACATTTTCATGACTGTGCTGTCAATTCTCTCCAGCCAAGAGAACATACTCTACAGCACTTCGGTAACTGCACATCAAATAGTCTGAACAGAATCTCCTGAGGAGTTTGAAAGATGTAATTGTTATGACCACGGTGAGACAGTGAATGCTGACAGCTGGTAAATAATAGTGTACATGGGTGCATATGTGTGGATGAAAACTGAACTTCTGAACTCTCTTGCCTACGCTAACAATACAGAACAAACACTGAACGAAAAGTCACTCAGAAAGTGCACTGAGTAGATTCACCAGAGATGCTACAAAATGGACGTTTGCCATATGAAGCATGAGTGTTTTCTAGACAAGAAAAGCCCAACAAAATGAGTAAAGAGAAAGAGAAAAGATGCTCGTCCTGCAAACAGAATCTTAAGAATTTTGTTTTGGAAAACTAACTATTTTGGCTAATGACCTAATTTCCTTCAGTTTGTGCCATCACTCACTGAGTCCTGAACCTGCCACCTATTTATGTGCTTTAAGAACAGGCAGCAGTTTCAGACAGGACATCATACCTCCCGTTAATAAGTCACTATGCTTCATTACAGCCTAGCAAATAACGCACCTTAAGCCCTAAAGCCCAAATACAAGTCTGAAATCTCTAACCTCTTCACACCCAAGAAAAGATACTAAGAACAGTATACTGTACAGATTATCAACGTCATAATCTCAGCAGCGCACTCTTTTTTTGCTATATTTAGCAACATTAATACTTTTCAACAAAAAATTATTTTAGAAAACACAACGCGCTATCGCTAGGTTGTACAATGTAACATGCAGCTGTTTGCGAAGGAACTTAAATACTTACAAATTTTTTCACAAAAAAGATTTTCTACTTTTAGGCGACTAATAGTTTCTTTATCTTCTGGGTACCTTGAGGTAAACAAAAGTTTTTCAGCACTGTCTATTCCAGTAATCGATAAGAAATCTTCAATATTTTTTCGGATCTGATTATTTTCCTTCTCAGAAAATCTGCCAAACTTTACAGAAATACCTAAAATATACAGAAAGTTTAATTAAAATAAATAAATAAATAAATAAAAGTGCAAACCTCAGGTACCATCTCTGGTGCATTACATTTCAGGTTTTAGCAAACATAAGGAAAGATAAACAAACCAAAAGATGAAAAAAGAAAACTGAAAGAGATAAAACAAGAGCTGGGAGCAGGTAATTTACACATGTGCTTTGGGCTGTAATTTGACAATGAGGAAGTAGATGCTATGAAGCAAAGAAATAAAAAAAAATGTCCATTAGAATAAAGTGAAACAGACTCCATGGATGCAACAGACATGATACAAAAAATAACTTATTTTCCCTCTGTCAAAACATTAGCACAGCTGCACAGTCCTTCCTCACTGCAACAATATTTTGGAGTGCTCACCTTGTTTTTTAAACTCTTTAAACCTCATTAGGTCTCTTCCAGCCATCTTCCTGACTGAAGTCTCTGCTATGGTCCTCACATGAGGAATAAACTCTTCCAATTCTTGTTTTGCAGTATCCAAATCCACGATGGAACACAAAGTATAGTCCAGCCAGTCTTTATCAGAGGCTACCATTTCAGTAAAGGAACTATTCTGGTCCTTCTTTCCATTTGATGCTGAGGGTTCTGGTGTCCTGATATTGGGGTGGAGTGGAGGTCAAAAACAAAAACACAAAGATTTTGTTAGTATGCCTACCACTAAAAGATTGACCGTGCTCGTTAATTAAAGAACGAGGAATACTTCAGACAGCCACTCTCATGTATTTCCCACCTTTTAACACAGACATAATTCATTATCAAATTTCTATACTTAGAATATACAAAGAGCTTGATGAAGTTTTGAAAATCTGCACCTTTCCCACAAAACTCTCACACAAGAACATACAGAAGAAACAGATTCTGTTGCTACCACTGGCAACACAGAACATTTCCATCTGTCTCTTACCAGTGCTCTTATTGTGGATTCTAGACGCTGTAAAAGCACTAACAGCTACTTACATCAGCATTTGTTTGCATGGAACATTTAATTCTTTAGTTGATCTTACTAGCTGCTTGGTAAAAATGCCTATGTTCATTACAAATACCAAATTTAACAAATTAAATCCCTTTCCCCGTGCTTTATTTTTTTTTTACTAAATATGAATTGCTTGCACATGAAATATTTCTATACCTACAGTTTTTGAATAGAAGAAAATATTCTATGCTGAACACAATGGTAGTGTATTCTTACAAATTTTCATTGTATCTTCACAAGATAACTAAGCTCTCAAAGTAGATCTCTGTAACATCTCAATATACTCTAAAGGTTTTTGAAGTTGTTTTTAAAAATACATACCAAACAACCTGAAGAAAAATCTGGGACCAAAATAATGTCACAGAAACATATTTGGGGGGTGGGAGGAAGGGAAAAACAAACAAAACCTAAACTTACGTTACATCAGAGTCCGAAGAGCTTTCTTCCATGACAAAAGCGCGGCTTTTTATTGTCTTTCTAGCACATCTTGGAGTTTTTTGAGATTGATCAGCTGCTTTAGTCGGCTTAGAAAAATTAGCAGGCACATCTGTAGAATCTTCACTCATGACACAACCAGCATCAGAGTCACCATTTTCATGCCATTGCTGGGGAGCTGCCATATCATCCTCTTCTGTAGGTAATGGCAAGACCATGTCTTCCCCTTGCTTGTTTTGCTCTGGAGATGACAACAGTGAGTGGTCAACGGTTACATCTGTGTCTTCGTGTATATTGTCTCTTTTCCTCTTCTTCTTCTTGTCTTCCGTTTGCCTGTTTTGCTCTGGAGATAACAGAGAGTGGTCAATGATTACATCTGTGTCTTCTTGCATACTGTCTCTTTTCCTCCTCCTCTTCTTCTTGTCTTCCCCTTGCCTGTTTTGCTCTGGAGATGACAACAGAGAATGGTCAATGATTACATCTGTGTCTTCTTGCATATTGTCTCTTTTCCTCTTCTTCTTCTTCTTCTTGTCTTCCCTTTGCCTGTTTTGCTCTGGAGATGACAAAAGCAACTGGTCAATGGTTACATCTCTGTCTTCTTGCATATTGTCTCTTTTCTTCTTCTTTTTTGATCTTTTAACATCATTTTCATCATGTGTTTCTGAGGTAGGGAGCTCATGTATCTCATCCTCTTCAGGCAGTTTTTTTCTTTCTTTCTTAACAGGACGTTTTAAGTAAACATAATCAGCATTCATCTCCTGACAACTACCAGTGCTATAATGATTTACTGTGATGCAAGTTACATCACTATGAACATCTGTACTATCATCATACTTATGCTTCTTTTTTCTCTTTTTCTTTTGGGAAACATGCACTCCAATTTCATTACTAATTTCATGATCCAGTCCTACACAAGAATTATCTAACAAAGACTGTTCCTTCTCCCCCTTGTGTTTGCATTTTTTTTTCTTTCCATGGCCTTCACCACTCTGTGCTGCTTGATCTTCAAACAGCAGCGGAGAAGGAGGGCTAAGCTCTTCATTTTGTATGGTTTCTCTTTCATAATTTTCATGTTCATTATTGTATTCTTTATGTTTTCTCTTCTTCCTTTTCTTCTTTTTTTTCTTGAGAAAATCCTGAACTTGAAAATCATCAGCACTTGTTTCTTCTGTCATATTTTTTCTCACCTTAAATAAAATATATCAGTATTACTCAAGTGCTATAATTTATGTACCGTTACACACTGTTACACAGTAAAAAACCCAAAAAACCCTGCAAAATATCCAAAACAGTAAATACTACAGAACTACTTAATATTATCTTAGAAACATACAATAAAAATACTTACTTTTCAATCCAGCTATTTTGAAAAGTGCTTATGAAAAAGCGACTTCTTCAAACAGATGTGCATCACAGATGTATTCAGCCTTAAAGTTGCCTTCATATAACAACAAAGATACGCTTTAACTATTAGCTTTAAGCTGAATAACTAAGCAATGACAGACTACAATACTCCACTTTGCTTTCAGCACTGAAACAGCAACAAGCTAAAAGCAATAAAGAAATAATAAACTATTCAGCACTAAAACCGAGTTCTCTAGAAGCTTCTGAATAGCTTTGTGTTCAAACAGGACCAAGCCCTGTCAAGACCTGCCAGCTCCAAATGACTGTAACTAGAACACATCTATTCCTAAAAACCAGAAATACACAATGCAAGCAGAAAGTATTTTTAGCACATTTTCTAGAGCCAGCACATAAAAACCACAAAACAGCATTGGGTCATCTCTGAAACACGAGACCTTGAATTTCACATCCCCAATACAGGTTCCAGCACTGACCAGTACCAAACATGACCTCCTCACCACTGCTGGGAAGTGGCTGCCCTGAAAACTCTGGGGACAGACACCAAATCACGCACAGAATCACAGAATGGTGAGCGTTGGAAAGGGGCCTCTGGAGATCATCCAGTCCAACTCCCCTGCCAAAGCAGTTTCACCTCAAGCAGGTTGCACAGGATGGCATCCAGGTGGGTTTGAACATCTCCAGAGATGGAGACTCCACAACCTCCCTGGGCAGCCTGTCCCAGGGCTCTGGCACCCTCACAGTAAAGAAGTTTTTCTTCATGTTTAAGTGGAATCTTCTGTGTTCCTGCTTGTGCCCATTAACCCTTGTCCTATCGCTGGGCACCACTGAAGAGAGTCTGGCCCCATCTTCATGACACCCGCCCTTTAGATATTGATAAACATCAATAAGGTCCCCTCTCGGTCTTCTCTTCTGCAGGCTGAACAGACCCAGCTCTCCCAAACTTTCCTTACAAGAAAGATGCTCCAAACCTTTCATCATCTTTGTAGCCCCACATGCCACAGCTCTGGGGACACCGAACCCCACACCCCATACCTCGCCCCACGCCGAGCTATGCCCATTGTCAGGCCGAGGGCCACAGGCCGAAGCCACGGGCACGCCTGAGGGACAGCGCCCCGTGGCACCCGCTGCGCAGAGGCACGTCCCACCCGCCGGCCATCCCGCTGTGACTCTCTGCCTCCCTCCGGGACCATTGAGGGCGAGGGAGGCCCTCAGAACAGCCGCCGCATGTCAGTGGCACCGGGGTGGGTCGCGGAAGGGAAACTGCAGCCCCCTCACGGACCCTGGCGCGCTCCCCGCCGGCCTCTCCCTCTCCCTCTCCTTCTCCCTGGCTGAGACAGCACGTCCCGCCGTCCCCGCAAGGCAAACATTTCCGCCCGGAGCCTCCCGCCGCACCTCGTAGTCACGCGTGTCTCTCGAGTGTCCGCCCGTAACACTGTCCCCCCCGCACCCTACTACCGGACTCTCCGTTCCCTCAGCTTCCATCAGCGGAAGAGGTCTCAGCCGGACCCATCCAAGCAACGGACTTCCGGCGTGGGACGGCAGTTGCTGGGAGACGGGGTATCGCCACCCCCCCCGCTGTGTTCACGGGAGGAGCGGCAGCTCCGAGGTGGGATTGTCCCAGGTACTCCCAGCAGGGCCGTTCTCCCACGGGCAGGGCAACACCTACCGCCTCAGCCCTGGTGTGGGGCGGCCCGGACGGCGACATGGCGGGCGGCGGCACAGCCCCTCCGCGGCGGCCGCTGTCCCTGGCTGAGGTGGAACCGGGCAGTGAGAACGAGCGACTGGGAGTGGCCCGGAACAGCATGTTGCGCAACCCGCTCATCCTCAAGGTGAGCCCCGGCGCTCCCCGGTCCCTCCCTGGGCACAGTAATCCCAGCGTCGGAACCCACTCCGGGGAGGGGTGGGGGAGCGGGTCACGGTCCCCGCGGGCAGCCCCGAACCACACAGCGGAAAAGTTTCCCGTTAAAGCGCCTGGAGGGTGACAACAGTTGAAAACGAATTTTTTCGCTACTAGTTTATATCACAAAAAAAGAAAAACGTGATTTGTTGCTGCTCCTGCAGCTTTTGTAACCGTTAAACACCCGGTAACGCCGGGACGGTGACCGGCAGCGGCGTGGGATGGGGTTTCCCTCCAAGGTTCGGGTGTTTTTTCGAGCAATAACGCCACGGTTTGAAGAGCACCCGGAGACACGGACCGAGGTGTCACTGGGGCTGCTCTCTGCCAGACACGCCCCCCCCCCCACCACCACTAGCGGAGGGGTCCCGGGGAGCGGGGTGGTCACACCAATTCAAACCGCCTCAATTGGGATTTTTCGACCGGTTGTGGGGGTTACGGTCACTGCACCGACAGTAGAAAGCTTCAGGCATCTCGCTGCGGTTGCCTCCTCCCAATCAACACCCACAAGCACCAAAAATCCCGCTGTAACCCCCTCCCTACACACACACACCCCTACATTTCCCGGAGCCCGCCGCCCCGAGCAGCAGCTGAAGTGCAGCCCTCGTCCCCTGGATGGCACTCGCAGAACGGCTTCATGCCCTGACCGGCTCCTTTCCCATCCCGGTCCCCAGCAGGGACATGTCGCCCGCCGGTATTGACACCCCCCCCGTCCCCCGGTGCTCGGGATCGTTGCTCTGAGGGTGCCGAGGGACAGAGAGAGCGGCTGCAGCCCCCGCCAGCCCCCTGCAGCGGGCACCCAGCGGTTTGAGCAGCTGCGCTTTTCCTCTTCTCCTGGCGAGGGCAGCCCGTTCTGCTCAAAATCGGGATCTTCCCCGCGGCAAACAGCGGTGACATTTAAACTCTGCTGCGGCAGTTAAGCTCTTGAGTTCCCTTAGTAATCGCATCCCGGCGGCGGCACTCTTGAAAGTTGGCTATAAAATTTTGGAATTTGGAATATCGTAAAAAATTTGTGTCTTGCAACCCTGATTTTTTTTTTCTTCCCCACCCTCATGAATCTCTAAAAATCGATTTGGAAATTATATTAGAAAGGTAAAGAAAAAAAGTAGGTTTTGTGTTGTAACTCAACAGCAGTTTCACTTTTTCAAATCCTAAACTTCTGCTTACTTTCTTATCTCTGGATCCTGTAAGCTTGATAGGAAGTGATAGTATATTTGCTTAGAAGTGGAACTGGGGTAAGATTTCCTCTCCTAACTGCCCCCAGAAAGAGCTGGTGTGGACAAACATAAGTGAACGTCCTAAAGATGGAGGCAGCCCCGCATCTTCTCCATCCCTCCCAACTTTTTCTGGTTTTCCTAAAAAGGGTGCTAGTAAATAAGTTTTTAGGTGATGCATGAATATGACTCTGAAGAATATGTCATTGGCATTACATTAAATATGGCATTTAAGGTATGCTCAGGCATAATTACAGGGATCGGGTTGATCCTCCTTATTTTCATGATGCTTTTACATTCCTTAAATTGAAATAGGTATAAACCACCTGTCAGTGCCATAAATCCCAAGTCTATGAATATAATACTGGAGTAATCCCATGAAGGGCAGCTCCTCTCCTGTAGTGTATAAATCACAGGTAGATTATATGTGGTCATTAGGATTATGTTGATTTATGGGGGAGTTCTGCCTGTCTGGACAGGAGCATTCAGCTGAGCGCTGTCTGGCCCTAGGGCTCAGTTGATGTCCTCTCCCCTCAGGTCCAGCAGTTTGTTCAGCCCCAGCTTTAGGGCTTGAGTTTTTCTCAGCATAACTGTTGCAGAGCATCCTGACAGGCGGAATTCTGAGCAGTTATAAAGCATGGGATGTTTTAATAAGACACCATCTGGATTTCTGCTTTCTGGCCAGGTGAAATTAAAATTTGAACAAGTTTAGAGAAAAAGTAGTGTTAAATTTTATCATTCTGGACAACTCCTCTTCTCTCAGGTCTTCCTCGCAGGAGGATTTCCTTCACCATAAGCCAGCTGGTAGGGATGTAGAGAGATCTGCATCCACCTGATACAACCCTTTAGCACAAAGTAACTGTGCTATTAACAGGGATGCTTTTACTCTTGCAACCAGCAGTAATTTCTCCTTGTGGTAAGTTATGTTGTAAAGTTTGCACAGCATCGTGCCGCGCTGAATGCTGAATTTACCAGGGTGTCCTCCAGTGCCAGGAGGTGACAGCAATAAAATGGCAATTTACTGGGTAAGTGCTGGCACTCAGCCAGTCCCGCTCTCTGGTGCACGCACCGGTAGTGGCATACTCACAGCATCAGCTCTCTGCCACGTCTCCTCTTCGTGCTTCCAGCTGCAGGATGGGAACTCTTCCTCCCCTCGGGAAAGCCCTGGGGACCAGGCATTTTGGAGAGAGATGCCAAAGAGGGTGGCCAGCAGATCCCAACCCTCATGCTGTGCAGTGCCACCTGAAAACCAAGGACACAAAGATAGTTTCAAATAAAGGGACAAAAGGTTTTGAGACAACTGCTGCTTGGACAAGTGCTTCTGGCAGCCATGGGAGGGCACTGAGGAACACAAAGCTCCAACAGCTGTCATTAAGGTTCACTGGACAGCAAATACGTGAGAACCCAAGGCCCAGTAGTGATGGATGGGACACTTACTGCCTGATCTTCCTCCAACTAGCCCTTGGTCCCCAAAACCCTAGTGCAAGCATGACAGACCTCCTACTTTGCAGCACCTAACAAAAGGATCCCCTGCTTTCTCTCCCAGTTCTCTCACGTATCTTCTAAATGAGGCATCATGTATGCGAACAGAGACCACTGTGCAGGTGACTGCCTGCAAAGGTTCTGGCTGACCCTCCTGCCTCAGCTATGCCCAGCCCCATCCTCCCGCTGGGATGTGTCCACACACACTGGCTATCATTAAAAACATCATTTGTTCACATAAAGATTTCTAGGGATGAATGCTCTCTTTTTCACTGGTAGAATGTATGATGTGTTTTAATTAATCAAGGAATGAATTTAGTTTATCAATATATATTTGCTTGCAGCATAAAACTGAGGAAAGTATTTCATCTACTGGAGCCAGTAAAAATCTGAGCAAAGCATTTTTGGTTTGTTTGTTTTTACCAATAAAAGCCTTAGCCAAGCACTTTTCTCAGTACAAACTTATTGAAAACTACTGTGTTACAAAAATAAGCCAGCTGTGTGCAGGAAGCAAAACTCTGCACACTTAGCCCCCAGCACGCTTGACACAAACTCCAGAAAAAGTGGTCCACACCAGTTTGAGTGCATTTATATTAATTATAATAATTAAAATATTAATCATATGCCATAATTAAGCTTGGCATATCACTGCCAAAGTCATTGTGTCACCAACCTGGCACTGGACATATCCCTGGGGTGTGAAGGGAGATCACAGCTGCAAGACTCATGCCAAAGCATCCTCTTACCTGTTAAAGTGCAGCCAGGGGACATGCAA
This sequence comes from Caprimulgus europaeus, assembly GCA_907165065.1. The sequence continues at coordinate 4,786,782 of OU015545.1, read as the reverse complement.
AAAGTGGGGAGCTCTGCTCTCCATGAAACACCTTCAGAGAGGCATCCAGCTTGCCTTCAGAGCCCCAGCCGTGGCTCTCAACATTAAAAAGTTGTTTCAGAAGCAGGGGTTTTAGGGAGGAGGATGGTGATGGTGCTGTGGAAGCTGGGAAAAGCTAGCACCAGGTCTCAATCCCAGTCAGCCAGGCTGCTGGAGAAACAGATTTAACAAACAGAAGTTTTCAGCACTACTGGAAGGGCAGTATTTGTTTTAAAAGCTTGTTATTTACATGACAACTGATGCCAGGCTCTTTTTATTGGTCTGAATGCCAGACCATTTAGGGTTCATTTTCCTAAGTTTTTCTGTCCAGCCCTGAGGGCTGGAATTTTTTTCTTTTTTTTTTTTTTTTTTTTTTTTTTTGCACATAAGATTGAAAAAAAGCTACAGGACTCGGGCAATAACATTTCAGCAGCTACAGCCTCCAGAGGAAGAATACATGATCAAAAAACTTGTGAAACCACAGGGATTGGCACAATGATAGACTTGGTTTTGGCAATCCCTGCAGAGGAAGGATTAACTAGGCCAGGGAGGCGGAACTGCCCTTTTCAGTGGAAGCAGGTGACACACAGGAGAGCTCACCCCATGTTCACCTGGGAGCCTGCTTCATGCCCAGGGAGAGCAGCTTGGTGTGGGTGATGGCAGGGCACCAGCCAGGTCGCTGTGGGACTCCACTCACTACGTGGGTACCAAGTAAAGGCAGAAATCACTCACCATATTTTTCTTATTCCTTTCATGTCTATTGAATCTTATCATGAAGTATTTCTGAGCCGTCTGCCTTGTCACAGAGCAAGGCGCTGCTGAGAGTTGTTGCAAACTCGTTTTGGTTTCTGGAGCTATCCATAGAAGTGACAGCTAAAAAAAGGAGGAACAGGCATTTCATCAAACTGAAATTGTGCCATATCATGAAAAAAAAGCTCTAATTACGCAAGAGACAAACATGGACAAATGCATGGTGTGAAAAAGGGTATTACAACTTTGAGTTGTAAACTGCGTGCATTTCAAACATCTCTTGCAACAGTAATTACTGAAAGGACAGGTTTTCCATCACTCTGGAGTTGAAGCTTTTATTAATAGACCTGCACTGTAGATGTAACAAGGCTTTCACACCTGAGTGTTGTGCTCAATCTTTGAGCCTTTAACCCTCACCTTTTTTTTTTTTTTTTTTTTTTTTACCAAACCTTCTCTCCAAATCCACTCATTTTCTTTAGCTCTCCCAGCACCACTATAGCAAGGAGACAAGGGGAACCTGGAACGATGCTCCCATCTCACCCAGCCCTTTTTCAGGGCAGAGCCAGCAGGCACCACTCATCTTTTTAGTCCTCATCCACCTTTGTGCAAGCACTGCTAATCTGTGCAGGAAGGGAAAGTTATAGAATAAAGGTGTCCTTAAAAATTTACCTATTGCTGGATGCTCAGGGAGCAGCTCTACAAACCATCAGAAACCGTGCAGGTGTATTGTCTATGTGATGGCTGGGACTGACAGAGAGTAAAATCATTCCCTCTTCACAGAGCACCTACACATCAAGTGTGCCAAGACAGCTCAGGTCCCCGTGGTGTCCACAGCATGCCTCTGCTCTCCCCAAATCATCCAGGGGCTCAGCTGCAGCCAAGATCTCACAGCTGCTTCCGTGTTGACCAAGAGCCCCAAGTGTGGCAAATGCTGCTGACAGCACCACAGCTTCCAGAGCATTTGGGTACCTTCCCTCAGGTGTTAGCTTTGTTGATTTAAATAACTCTGTTCCCTCTCCTAATACCTGCTCTCAGCTGTTTGTAATCAATGCATCCACTGAAAACTTGATCTGGGACCAGATTTTGGGCTGTGTCTTGGGTGAATAAACCCTGTAACACAGAGCAGCATAGTCACAAGGACTGTGAGCCGTATTTGGAATAAGGTAGACTTCTACTTGGTGTTAATTATGCTATTTACCTCAAGTCACTACCTGTGCTTAGCATCCTGCCTTCTGTGCTTGCTGCTTGGGGACGCTGAGGATTAATTAGTGTTTATGCAGCATTTTGTGTGCTTATTACTATTATTATTATATCACTACTACTATTATATTTTTGCAATCTAAGGCCAGTGTTGTGCTTTTAAAAATGTATTCTGAAATGTCTCCACAGTACAGCTCAATAATTCATTAGAGAAATAAACTAATGAAGGGCTGGTTAGTCAAATAATCATTAGGTTTGGTTCTGAGCTTTATCTTTTCAATGCTCCAACTTCTAAGGACTTTCTTCTCAGCATGAACTCATTTAAGATTTTAAATGAATTATTTGGTACACTAAAAATTAAACTCCTTATGAGCTTTAGTGCCCTCCCATATTTTGCACAGACACCACTGAAATAAATAAGGCATTTCCAAGAGGCAAGTAAACATTCTGCGTGAATGAAAATAGTGGGTTTTTCTCCTGGTTATTTGAAGACAGGACTTAGGCTGCAAACTACCAGCTGTGATTCAGTGGGCAGAGGGACAGCACCAGCAGCATGGGGCATTTGGAGCTGCTCACCCCCAAGATCAGCAGGCAGTATGTAAAAGGAAGCAAAAGGGCATTTTGATCCTTTATGTGAACAAAACAATGCAAATTGGTGAGTCTAATAAGCCCAGAAACATTACAAGGTGAGAGCCTTTTATGTTTGTGAAAATCTTCTATGTTTATTTGTTTAATACAATGGAAATAAAGCTTCAAAGGCTCTTTGATTTAAAAGTGCATTATTGAAGTCAGCCACTACAATAATAACCATTAGACCGAATTCTTGTGTTATGACCCTAATAGCAGCATTGTCATAGCAGAGAACAACTGTCCAGCCTCTTGCCTGAGTTGTTGGTGATGTAAAAGCAGAAATTAAGCCAAAGAAGAGAGAATGTAGTCAGAATAGAAGAAAAAAACAAAAAAGAAAAAAGGTCATAAATGGGTCCATGCACCCACAGTGTATCCAGAGCTGCAGCAGGCTATAAATTTTTATGAGGAACCTGAAACTTGGGCTTTATTATCTGAAATATTTAAGAAACTTTGAGGAAGAGCTAGCATTAGTTTATGGCATTGGCCCCAACCCACGTTAAGACAAGAGATGATTTTTAGACTCATCCAAATCCAAGACACCATGCAGAAAGTCAGGAATATTCCAAATCCCACTATCGTGCCCTTACTCACAAACCCTTCTCCAGGGACTCTCAACCCAGCAGGCTGAGAACAGCAGCAGGGACCCAGCTAAAACTTTTAAGAGCACAGGAACATCCTTGCCCTGTTTCCTCACCACTCCCAGCTTCTCACCCCACCAAAAATAAATATCCCTCCTTCTCTAGAAGAGATGCAAGAAAATTTACTGAGCATAGACGAAGAGCAGGCGCAGGCTCAGGAAGGACTGTCCTGGATGTGAGGGCGTGGGGCAGGCAACCGATGGGCAGCTGCCCAAAGAAAGGGCAAAAAGCTCCGAATTTTTAAACCTTTTCTGCAATCATTTCTCCTCTTTTGGAGTGCTGCCTAGCAGAATATAGAGCAAACAAAGCATATTCACTGAGATCGCAGGGACCAATGTTCCACATTTTTGCAAGTTTTTAGCCACACTTTCCCCAAGGGCAGATTGCTCTCCATGCAAATTCTTAGGGATGCTCTTATGCTTAATTATTGAATTTGAGAAGTCTTTGTCATCTTGCAGGGAATGTTTTGTTCTTGCTTGGCTGCTCACATTGTACAGATTAGACAGAACCTGCATTTTGAGGATATTTTATTTTTTTAACCATTTGTACATTATAAAATAAATTATAGTGACTTTTCTACTTACATCTACTTGAACTAGCATAGATAAATGAAAGTGTGACCCTATCACTAGTTTTTGAACAACAGCCTTTAAGAAAACTTAAATATCAGGGGAAATATCTCTAGTTCGATTTTTTTAAGCCAACCAACATGCTTTTTTAATGCCTGAAAATCTCACAAGTGAAACCTGATTAAAAATAATAGCGTCATTCCCAGGCTGGGGAGGGGGAATCAGAAAAGCAAATACAGCAAACCTTATTTTGCTTAGTGATGAGCAAACTAGCCTGAAAAATAAAGATGCTTTTAAACGCAAGCTTCGGGCTGCTCGCCCAGGTAGGAGAGCCCCTTTGTTTGCAGCACGATTTTCAACTTCCCAACGTCCCTTTACATTTTCTCTCTGTCACCCTCCTGCTCGCTGCCTGGCCCCTTTGGTGGTTCCCAGGAGACACTAGTCAGCTGGTCAGGAGGCAACTGTAACTACACTAATTACCATGTATTACGGCACGTTCAAGCTCTAATACACGCCGAAATGCAAGTTTCCCTACACCGGCACGGCTGCATCCATCACCGCACTCTGCCCCTCTCCTCCCTTCCCGCAGTGCCACGGTGAGCGGCTGCCACGCTACCTCTGCTGCCATGATTGAGGAGCTAAAATTGTTGTCAGATTAGCCCCAGCACTGAAAAGCACAGTCCCAGATCACACTCGCAGTTAGTTAGCATTTAGATAGGCTGGGACGGGGGTCTGTACAATAGGCATCAAAGCTGAACTCTTGGTGCAGCGAGAGGGATTAATTTCTTTAACCAACATGCCTGATCTGGCCTATCTCATTACCCTGCCTTGTCAGTGTCGATGTTAGATTTGATTGAAGATTATACCATTTAGGCCTTTCCCCTGTTTTCCACAGAAATCAGGCCTATTGAATTGCACATTCTTCCATGGGTCCCTGTCAATACTCAGTGGCCTGAGCCTCTAATTCTGCTTCATTTAAACTTCATCAACTTTTCCAATCAAGTGGAAGGATCTGAAATAGGCTCCGTAAGCAGAAAGGCCCTTTTTCCTTTTGTCAGATAATTTATTCTGTTTTCTCTTTCTCTCCCCCTCACTTCCCCACCTCTTTCTCTTTTTCTTCTTTTCGCTCCCTTTCCCTGATGCTGAAAATGAGATTACAGTATTTAAATGACTATGATAATCAATCGGGGGACCTTGAGCCGAGATTGAGGTTAATTTTTCTTAGCAGAACAAAGAAGCATGATGCCATTGGGGATTTGAAGGTGCAATCTGTGTTTCATGCTTGTATTCCTCCACCCTCCCAGCCCAAATCTGCAGTTTTAGAGTCTTTTCTTTTTACTAACTAGGCAGTTGTTGTGATTTTTGAAAGAGGCAACCCCTAGGAGAGAAAAAATGTAATTTTGGGCTGATAAATAGCTAACAGCCTTCAATCAACAATTTTAATAGGGAAAAAAAATCACTTGCATGGTGTGGCTGCAGATCTAATAAAATTGCTATCACTACCTTATTTATTTTTAACTATACTTGGAAAAATTTTCATTATAGCATTTCAGTGCTATAGGTAGTCCTTCGAGCCTGCACAAGAGAGTTGTGAACTTTTAACTGAATGCCCCTTTCATCCAGCCACTCTTTCTACTTTAGCAGCTTTCTTGGCTGCTTGGAAAGAAGTCTAGACTTTTGTCATGATGTTGCTAATCAGAAGTGGAATCATTTATGTTCATCTTAAAACTCACATTGAAATAGCTTGTTAAGTCTTTAGATGATGTATTTTTGATTGTAACATGCCAGCATTCTCTCACCTGGATCTTTCCCCTACTCTTCTCAGGAAGAGAGAAAGAGAAAAATATGCATTTCTTTGCTTCCATCCTAGCTGTCTTGTCAGTGCTGTTTTACATGCTGCCACCCAATGTTATCTTTTATTTGTGTCAGGAGAGAGGATTTGACAAGTTCAGTATACAATGTTCATTTGGCAAGGCAAATTTTTCATACCAATTTTGAGTAGAAAATGAAACCATCTTTCAACACAACGAGCAACATCATTTTTGGACAGACTTATTATGAGAAGAAGAATTGCAAAACTTTATTTCCCTGTGTGATCCAAAAAAAAACCCTGGAAATGAGACATTTAAACAAAAAAATAAATACATGTATGAATGTTTGAGGCCATCACTTTGTTTTAGAAATAAAAAATAACCACTGGCTGCTGTCAGGTAGCTGTGGCCTCCTTTTTGTTAATCAGATGCTGCTGAAATTGTTTGTATCATAACATAGCTTTGTTTCAAATCTTTTAAGCTGTCAGAAGATTGGGAAAGGCAGATAAACTTCAGAAGTTTGTCAGCATTCACCAAGCAAAACAGTCATTAGTCAACAGCTCATAGGCTGAGGTTTGCAAAGATGCTCAGGGTCTGAGCAAGGGAGGGAGCAGGGACATTGCAGAGGGCTCTGGGTGCTTCACTTCCCTCCAGAATCCCAAATGTAACTTCTGGAAGTACTAAATACTCTGAACAATCCAATTATTGGAAAAAAATCTTGTTATAAATTCTGATGTCCCATGTGTGTCATGAGTTACACAGGTACAGCAGGTTCCTTGGGGATGAGACTTTTGTTTTTGACAGCTCCCCCACTACAATGGGCTTCCGGTCCATGGCAAGGACTTGCTGGTGCAACTGCATAGCGAGGACCCAGGACAGTTAAATAAATATTTTCTAAGGAAGACCATGTGTTGAAAAAAGCCTGTCAAGCCTTCACTGGGTCACAAGTTCAATTTAGCACCCAGGACCCCTGCAAGGTTGGGAGGTGCAGCCTGAGAACCACATAGGGCTGCATGTCCTCCATGTTCTGCAAGCCCGTGGGAAACCTCAGCCTGTGGTGGGAATTGCAGTGTTCTTTGATGCCCCAGCTATGATCCTCTGAATTTTACCTCCAACAAAAGCAGCATCAGCTTCAAGATGCCTGTTCAGCCCCACAGACTTGGGAGAAGCTGTGCGTGTCTCGGGCAGTGGTTTGTTCTGACAGTCTTCTCTCTTTAAGCAAATGTTGACTCACCATGGGGAAATTAAAAATCCATTAGACATTGCCACATTGTGGAGCAGACCCCATTACAGCGGTTGAGTTGCAATTAATTGGTTTCCTCAGATATTACTTAATTCTGGGAAGGGACAGATAGATGGGAAGGACAAGGCTAATCTAAACAATAATTTCCTAAAATAACATAATCTAAATAAACTAATGAAGTGATTACATACTTATTAATTTAAATATAAATAAGAGTCAAAAGAAAATACTGGATATATAACAATTTAGGAAAAAAAAAAAAACACAGTAGAGTCAATACCATTCTGGTTAGACTCATCATGAGGCAATCAGCATTTGTGCTTAGGGATGGATGCTAGTTTAGCAGATTGATTACATTTTATGCAAAAAACTGCCATTTCAAAGCATCCATTTTCTGCTTTTGTTTGGTCTGTTGCTCATGCTACTTAACTTTTCAACACATAGATGGAAGGGGCCATTGTCTACGTGGCACTGCAAGTTTGGGGGTTGTTTTTTAACTAAGGTTGATGCTAGATTAGGAAATACAGAGCAAAATAACGATTAAAAGACTCCACTGCATGCAGATGGAATAATCAGTAGTTTGGAAATATTCTGGCCCAAGGAAGGCGCTCCACAGGCAGCCCCTCTGCAGAGAGGCAGCAGAGAGCTGCATGCTTGGGGTGCCATGGGGCTCCCAAGAGCTGTGCAGCATCTCCCCAACCTGCTGCCCATACAGGAGCAGATCCAGCCGTCTCCCATGTAGCTCTTCTGTGCAAAGCTCATTTGCTTGCATTATCAGGGTGAGAAAGTATTTGGCTTCAGGAGAATAAATAACTAGGCCTTATAAGTCATTAAAAATGTATTACAAGAAAAACACAGTGCAGCTATAAATAGAAAACAAAGCAACTCCTATATAAACTTTTACAATGACTGTTACTCAGACTATTCATCACTGTCTGTTTTTAAGTGAGTTTAGCATCTGTGATCTCCAGAGACTGATATCCCTTGAAGCTGCAGTTCTCCTGCTCAGGTACTGGCAGTGCACTGGCCTCTGTAATCCTCCCCCAGTTTTGATGATGAGCCTTTAGTGACAGCAGCTCAGGAATGTGACCTGCTCAGTCTGTCTGAGCAGAGATGAGCTGAGGGCAGAGGGGCTGGTCAGTCCCAAACTAGGATTTTGGTGTTGTTCCCTTCCCCTCCCTTTTTTAAAGTACAAATATGTTAGTTATTTCTAATTCACTTACATTTGCAACAGCCTGACATGTAGCAGTTACTTCCATAAAAGATACCGCCTCTCCCTGCAAACCCACAAAGATACAGATCTTGACTTGAGTTTCATGTGAAATGAACTCTGTGTAGCAATACATTAATCATTTAGTGATACATCATTACTGTCTTCCTTTTTGTTATTACTTAAACAGTAGTTCATGTAGGTAAAGTTGAGTATATGTAGTAATTTTTAAACCTTTCTTGAAGAATATGCACATTTTTGAAGAAGCTGACATTAACTCCACATTCTGCTTAGTGCTCCAACTGACGTCAGGGTGAGCTTGCTTTCACAGGCAGATGAACTGCACTTTGTGTATTCAGACTTCGATGTCAAGAGTTTTTGTCCTCTGGTCTGATTTTTTTTGTTATATCAAACAAAAAAAGTGGGAGAATTAGGTGGCTAATATACCTTGATGCAACTTGGCACCTAGCAACAAAAAAAAAATCTCGAACTTTCAGCTAGCTTCAGCTATGTGATGTTTGAAAAAATCAAATCCTGACTGTGGTCCCAACATGCAAACTCCACAGTAGAGTACTCGCAGTGCTTAAACTCCCACGTGTAGCTAATAGGTTGCTCCAAGGGAAAGACTAGGTTGGACAGTGATGAACAATTAGAGATCGCAGCACACAGGTGTACTGAAGAGCCCATAGTTACATATTCAGGTCAGGGAAAGTAGGCCACAGATCTAAATGGTGAATCTTAATAGTATGAGTTGTGGTTTCTTGGCAAAGAGGACATTTTGTGCAGCTTATATCTTAAGAAATGTGATGTTTTCATCACTATTCTGCTGGACACAAGAGAGGGAGCTGCAGCACTACAGTCCAGAATGAAAATGTTCTGTTTGTTTGCAAGACTACGGAATAGCCAGGGGCCAGAAGGCAACGTTCAGATCTTTCCAAGTGCTGGGGTATTTGGGATATGGGGGTCACACTGTCCTGTTTGTTGCCATTAATATGTCTCTGACTCAGGATGCTGCAAGAGGGCGAGAGATCTTGGTCTGCATCTAATTCCTGGTTGAAACTAATTTTAATATAAGCCTGTGCACTGCAGTGGGGATCAGTCACAGGTTGCATGGGTGTGAGGGAGAGAAAATTTGCTCTTCTGCATGGATATGCACTCTGGACTGCACCTCCAGGTATGCAAACTGCTGTCTGGAAGCACTGGCTGAGGGTTCTTAACAGAATTGACCCATTGCGCTCATTTCTGCATAAACGTAAAATTCAGCAGGTGATGGTTGGATAAAGCAATTTCTTTTTCATGACATGTGAGCACTTGTTTTGTTTTCAACCTAAGCTCACAAGAACTTCTTTCTGAAATGCTCCACCAGCCTCCCTGAGTTGAGGTGTCATTGCTCACCTCCCTCCCCCAAGGCCGTTAGCGTGCAGCAGTCCCTTTAATTTGGGAATTTAACAAGTAATTCTAAACTGGGACATTGGAAAACCTGTGATCCTATCTACCATGTCTATCCTATCAGATGTGGTTCTGTGCTTTCACTGCCTTGAAAACAAAGGGGAAAAAAGTTGAACACATGGTATCCTCAACTAGAAAAGGCTTTGCTGTAAGAGGATATTGAGTTGTTTTATAAAGCCCAATATTATGCTTGAATTATGCCTGAATAAGGAGAAAGGACATTGTTAAAGAGCCCTAAACATTGGCCATAGTGGATCTTCTTTCTTTCAAACCCTTCAGTGGTGGTGTTTTTGGCTGTTAATGATTTGGTATTGTATTTATAAGCCGGCAGGGTAATCCAGAGAGCAGCAGGAGGGGCAGTTGCCTTAAATAAAGCTTTACAATGCTGCTAATTAAAATGATCCTTCCTCTCGCTGTGATAACTAATGAGACAGAAAGAAGAACCAGGGAGGGTTAATGAAAATGTTGCCATCAGATTGCCTATTTTTAATTGGTCTTTTTAATGTTTTAATCTCCTTTATGGTGTGGGGGTGGAGATAGAGAAATTTTCTTTCAACCTTTCTTGTACCATGCCCAATAGGTTTGTAATGCATGGCATTTAAAACTTACATTTCTAGCTATTATTAAGAGTCTGTAACCAAAAGTCTGAGACAGAGTGTAGCCTTGAGTTGGAAAAAGCAATTTTGGACCTAACTGAGAACAGAAATGAGAAACATGAAACCTGTTTTTAAACTCGAGCTTCCAAAACTCCAAGGGAGCATTCATACCCCAAGGACTGAGGCTAAGATCTGTTGTGAAGGATTGGCACTGATGCTCAATAGTATTTAGAGCTTTAGGTCATGATGCTCTGCTAAATGCAATATTTATCCCATGAGCATGTCACAGTTCACCTCAGATGTCAAGAATTCAATTAATATTCTATTTAATAGAACACACCATGACCTAACCTTTTAATACTCTTAGTGTGTCTGAGCCCTCCTTATTAGTGTCACTCTCTAACTTTCGTTCTCAGCTGACGCATCTAACAACAACTGGGATGGGGAAATTGGGAGCAAGGATTGAAAGGAGGAGATTTAAATTACTTTTGGACCTCACTGTGAGGATTCAGCAGCTTTATCCCTTGTAAAACCCAATTCACAGGGGTTTGGTTATAGCACACCCTGTTTTTCCCATTTTTATGGAGTTGACATTTTGCAAGTTTCAACTTTCTATCAATTCAAAACCACAAAAGGCACCACCAATTTTTTCATGGTTTGAGCCAGTCCAGTTTTTCATTGAAACAGCATTGCCTCTGCCTCATACCAGGTTATCACACTTGGGGTCAGGAGAAACCATTAATGTGAGTAGCACCTGCAGGATGAAATCTTTGGTTTGAAATTTTGTCTGTGTACTGTGATGCTGGGTTAGAGGTACTCAGAGATTTTGGAATCAGCACCGCAGAAATTTCCCTGCATTGCCTCTGAAAATTGTCTTTGAAAGTGAAATCCCTGGAATGCATCATGATTTTTTAGATCGGACCAGAAGATCACAGGACTCCTGGCCTTAAGTTGATGAGTAAACTGGGCTGCCTTCTTTCCCCTGCCACTACCAGCAGTGCCACAGCAGCCCAGCTCCAAGGCTTTGCTGCTGAAATCAAAGGCGCAGAACCAGGTTTTGCTGTCCTTGTGTCACCTCTAGTGGGCTATTAGGAGAAAGCTGTAAAAAACACAGTAAATTGTGTGTTTCAGATGATATGAAATAGAAGACAGGCTTTGTAATCTGTTGGGTTTTATATCTAGCTATTTGAAAGAACAGAATTAATTTTTAAAACTCTTAATTGGGATCTGCTTCAGCCCAATACCTTTCCCATACAAGACCCGCATAGCACATTAGAAATGGAAAGAGACTGAAAGCAAGTAAGTGTTTTAAATTATTCTGTATCATGTAGCCTTTACATTTTGAGAAGTACTAAATAGCAAAGACTTTTTTAAGGCAGCATTTCCCTGACTTCAGCCAGGCGGGTAAGATGGGGTTAGCACAGCAGAGAACACCTGCCTGCAGCTGGGAGGGGGCCATGCTATTACCACACCTGTGATTTCAGTAAGATTTGTTGGGAAGATCAACCAATAAATACCGAATCTGTACTGCAGCTCCTTAGAGTGGGAGGAAAAACAGACATTGTGGCAGATATTTTCATGCAACTATATTCATTATTTATGCAGAAGAAGAGATATTTCAGGAAAACAGAGCTAAACCAAGAGTGACAAGGTATCTTTCCAGAGCATAGGGTGCAAGAAAATTGCACTGAGGTTGACAGCTTTTTAATGTAGAGTCTCTATTTCACTGAATTACTGCATGTTGGCATTTCAAAAGTACAAGATGACCTATTTATTAGCTGTGAATCAAACTGAAATTACATGCTAGAAAATAAAAAAGTTGTATGTTTCTTCCAGCTGGTAAGATACTTATCCTACAGAAATAATATATACATTAAAAAAACCTACAAACAAAGGATCATCAATCACAAGGCACTAAATTTAATGTCATAGTACCTATATTCATCTTGTAATATTGCAATCATATGTGCTTGTTCCCTTACATGTGATGTGATATTAAATGAATGTGTGTCATAATACTTTAAAATTTCAGTATCCTTGCTTTGCTTAGGCTCCTATCATCCTCTTCCCTTTTGAAGAGGAAATGCTGGCTTGGAAGCTTGGCTTCAACAGTAAAATGTATCCTAGAGCAACACAAAATGGCTCTCTGGGATCAAGCTTTCCATGTTCCTGGCTGACCTCTTCAGGCACACGCCCTCTCCATGTACAAATTGCCCCGACTGGGGGATGCCAGACTGTCTAGCCCTGCCTCTCAGTACATGCAGCACCCCTTTTAGCTCCCAAAAATCCTAGCCGAGCTTGACCAAGACCTGCCCAACATCACCTGTAGTGCAGAAAGCAGCAACTTCGGATTTGAGACTAATTGCTGTGACCAGCAGCAACATAATATTTTATACAATATGAACCATCCCTCTTGCTGTGCCGCTGTATCTTCTAGATCCAATGATCTTGGAAAACCCATCCACAGTTCATTTATATAGAGGGGTTCCTACAACATGTGGAAAAAACAGGTGAACATCACCTATCTATTATCTGAATCACACATGCATATACTTCTATTGTCCATCTAATCAATGCAAAACCCCTGGAAATACTACTGGTTTTATTTTTCATTTCGTAATGATGCTGTATTTCATTATTTCATTAGAGATGGCATCATCCCGTGGCTTTCAGGCAATACTTGTAGGTCAACAGTAGTTGATTCAATATGGTTCTGCAGCAGTCTTTCATGGTCCACCATTAGAAAGGCAGCTGTTGCTCAGAGAAAAGAATGCTGTTTACAACTCCTTTAAAAATGTAACAGAGGCACAGCCAGCCCTGGGGCTTCTCTATGATGTTGTAAAATAGTAGGGATTTACCTACAGCTTCTGATACAGGAAAACAACAGGTTTCTTTTAGCAAAAAGCTGAATATCAATTTATAGTAGAAAGTAAGCACCACATACTAGGCACGTGTCTGAGCCTGGAAGGAGGTGTCCTCTCCTGGCTCCTCTTTGCCTTCCTGCTTGTAAACAGGCAGTGCCAGAACCTCAGGAGGAAGGTGACCAGCAACCAAACTAAATACTAGAAACTGCCAGGCCATGCAGACAGAGCATTTCCCTGGGGGAAGGGCAAAAGTGGGAGGAAAAGCTGCCATAAAGAGCTCAAGTAGTAGCCCTGCACTTTGCCAGAGAGGCAAATGCCACATCAGAAGGAAATACCCTTACAAAGCACAGCTTGTCATTTAGAGAGTGGAAATTCAGCTTTCCCTGGGAACTTTGATATCTAAAATCTGAACAAAGGCCCAGAAAGAAAAAGCTAAAATTGTTGGATTTGGCAACATTCAAATGAACATGGAACAAGTTCCTGCTTTCTCTTTGCTCACATTCTTATGCAAACGATTTAAGAGAGAAGTTGAAGAACAAATGTCCAAGCCCAAACCTGGAACAATGTTAAATATAGCTTTATGAATGTACTTCATACACGTTTTAGCTCAGAAAGTAAATAATTTTATTTGCTTTCCATTTTTCACTCCAAGTACCACGCCCATCAATATGAAGAGTAATTCCTACAAAACAAAAGGCCAACATATGGAATATGAAAGGACACGGAGAATTGTTCAAGAGAGGCATAGAAACACGCACAGTTGCTACAATATGCAGGATTGTAGAAGTAATGATCTGATGTACAGATTGATGCAGGCCACCAACAGACTGTAAATACAAAAATCTGCTGTATCACAGCAAGTAGGTGGCCTCATTTCCTTCCTTCGTCAGTCCCTCCTGTTCTCCCACCCTCTGTAGCAAGAGCACAAAGTCTCAGTGTCTTACTGCATGGCCTGGATGTTGTTTTCCCAATCAGAGAAGCAGGCTTTGTAGGGAAGATGAAATGATTGCTCACTCTTTTCTTCTCATTAAATTTGTTTATATTGTGGACCACTGAGGTTTCACTGGCTTTGTGTCTCATGTACTCTGCTTTGAGAATCCCCAGCATTCATAAAAGTGAAGCCAGCTAAATCTGCACAACTCTTACATTACTTAGAAAAGTCCAGTATGAACTTCTATCACATATGCATCATTCTGTTTTGTTTTTTGTTTGTTTGGGGGTTTTGTTTGTTTGTTTTAATAAAACTGAAGACTACAAATTGGCTGTGTAAAAGCACTGCTGCTAGGTTTATCGTTAGACCTGGCAGTTATTGTACTCAAACCCATTCTGGGCCAACAGCCTCCAGAATCAGAGCTCAATTATACCCCAGTGACTATGGCTAAGAGCACCAAACTCATCCTGACTTTGCAATAGCCAGAAGGCAATGAGCAATAACCTCCCAGTATAATTATAATTTCTGCTAATCCATCCACAGGGCAGGAAAGGGGAGGACAGCATTAAAAACTGCTGGTCCAGCTGACTACCCTAGAAAGAAATTAAGATAAGGAAAAATATTACAATATTCTTGTTGACTTATCTGATACCCATTAGCAGAGGCATGTGGTGAACTTTATAACTGCACCTTTGGCTCTGACACTTTGCCCTTCTGGGATTGCAAAGCAATGTCTTTCACCAACCATAAATTCAAATCAGCTTTGTAATTAATCAGCACCACTTGGCTATATATGGATATATCTATTCTATCAATACAATTTTCAGACTTACCACTATAGTGTCTGCTTCCTTACAATAGCTGGATAAAGCATTTTTTTAAATACATGCTGATCCAAGTACATTTGCAATAGAAGCAGGGCAGTTTTTTCAGCATTGCTCATTCATTCTGAGTTAACACATAGGATCTTCAGGGAAAAAAAAAAAGAAAATCTATATATTAGAAATATTTAACTGACCACTTGATATTATTCCAGTCCCCCTGTGTTGAATCCTGAATGGTAAAACTTAACATGACTCTTTTTTGCTTGAATTATCCTCCTGCTCTTGCATATGTACAAGCTACGTGCTGTAAAGCAAGACTCGTATATTCGTCTTAGTAATTTATCTCATTTCCTTTGGAATGGTGTCCCTCAGTGGCTCAGAGAAAGTGGAGCGGTTGTTTTAATAGATTTGAGTTTTATCTGCCTCTGTATTTGCAGCAGGGCATAATAATAATAAATTATGATACTAATAAGTAGGTTGTGCAGAATGGACTACAGTGGTACCACTTCCCTCCCCCTCCAAAAAAGTAATTTATGGGTACATTCTTGTGACTTTAGGGGTGTAATAAATTATCAGGGTTCGTTTTTCCATCCAATTTGAGGCAGTGCAGCTGTGTTTTGCAAGCAATAAACTCTCTTGTTGTATTTCTTAGCTAAGCACTGAAAAACACAGTGTGATTTTTTCCTTCCCTTCCCAATTATTGTTGCAACGCCTGGTAGCTTCTCCGTAGTTAAGGACTTGCCAATGCTTCTATTATAAACCTCAATATTCAGGGGCCTGTAACTGTGCTCTTTTAAACCATAGAGGGACAGAATTTGGTGTACATCTCTGTCAATCCATATGCTTTTTTAACTGATAAAAACCACAAATTTTTTAAGGAGTCCAGAACTCCCAAATTGGAGCCATGTGTGGAAGTCAGACACATGGATGCTAGTAGCTGGTAATGCTTGGATACCTCTTCAGCTCCTGAAAAGCCTGTGAGTGCCTCTTACTTTGGACACATCTTGTGGTGCTATTTGGACTTTAATTATAGTTTTGATGCAGTGGGACAGGAAGGGTAGCACTATGTGCCACTTTGCTGCTGGAGGTGTGGGGATAAAGTATGAGTCAGCCGTTTGCAGAAGCTCCCTCCTTAAAGGCGATGCCCAGCCACTGAGTCATGGCCCAGCAACTCAATGTGATAAAAATACATCAAGTGTAAAGGAACCCACAGCAATTCACCGTTCCCAAGCACCAGCTTGCAGTCTTAGCCAACCACCTCAACCAAAATACTGTTACAGGGTGTCTGACTTCAAGAAGAGATTAAGAGCTTTTGTGGACCTAGTTCCCACTCCCAATACCTGCCCCCTTGGATTCAGCCTGAAATGACAAAGGGTCAAAGAAGGAAGGAAGAAAATGAGAAGATACAACAACACTAGAATTGTATAGTCCTTCTACAGCAACCTTGGAGACCCTGGGCTGGGAAGTACAGGACACGTTCAGTTCTGCCAAGAAATTGTGTGTTCCTTCCTTCCCCTCTGCAAGGTCTTACTGAACAGGGAAAAAAAAAGCCACCTGATT
The DNA here is from genome assembly GCA_907165065.1 of Caprimulgus europaeus. Next base: position 4,770,489 of record OU015545.1, on the reverse strand, counting down.
TTCTTATACCACTTTGTACAGGTACAGTTATGTCCTGATGTATTGTGCAAGCCCTGTGCTGCAATAGGACACCCAATACATTCCAGCACAAGTAAGCAAACCAAGAGTGGAGTGAAAAATGACTCTGGGTTTCCAGGGTGCTCTTACGGGGAGCATGGCAGCAGGGATAAGCAGCTTGCAGCCCTTTTGTGCAGGCTGCTCTTCCCCCTGCGCTCCTACCAGGCCGTACAGCACTGCCAGACTAATGCTTCTGCTAAAGCAGCCTTCTACGTGATCAGCAATTAAGCCGTGAAGTCAGCCCCTTAATATTATGTTAACATAGTTCAGTATATTAAATGTAAAACAAGTCATAATTTTTAAAGGTACCTCGTCTTACTGAGTTTAAATGAAGGCAGCAGTAGGACTATCACAGCCATATGCAAATCACCTGCATTTTAAAGCTAACAATAGATTTTGCTTTATTGTTTTGGCATTTAACGAGTGGGAAAATAATAAATTAAGCCACATGGGGAATCCCTGGTGCTTTTACAAACTGAAGCAGTGCCTATTTGGAGAGAGAACATTCCCCATTTTTCTCCCTAGCTGCATTTCTCTTAACCCACCACCTTATTAAAGCTTATAGAGCAAAATTCTCCTCTCATATTCCTGTGGCAGCTCTTAGTCCATGTTTGACTCTGTGTACCTTCCTAGCTGTCTTTCATCCTGCAAGCTCTCTCTACAGACAGGGAACAGAAGAGTAAAGACTGGATGGGCCATAGGGAGTCAGAAGAAAGATGTTGTCATAGTTTTAGGAGGGTTACAATAGCTGTTAGAGCACAGACAGCTTTTTCTGCCTGTTGTAATAGGGGACGCAGTCGGCAGCTACCAGTGCGAGGTCTGTAGAAGAGGCATTAGGCTCTGGTAGGCAGTAAGTAGGATCCATGTAGTAAAACTAGGGCCTTAACAGTTGCCTGGCATGCCACCCTGCCAGGTACCAGCTATGACACCAGCACCAGATTCATGGCTTGGTGAAGATGTGTTTGCTTGGGGCTGCATAGCCAAAAGGAGGAAGCGGATGAACATCTAAGCAAGATGACCTCTCTGGTTTTAAGCAGTTTTGAGTAGAGTGTTAGACTGTGTTGCACAGGGCACAAGCAAAAAAAAAAGAGCAGTATTTTAACTTACTCAGCTCTTACTGATCAGAGCCCTGAGCCAAAAGTCCGGCTCGGCTGTGAGGATGTTGGTCATCTCAGACTGGTTGAATGGGCAGGTGTTGATTTTGCAAATAGCGATATTTAGCTTACTCATTTGTAGTTATGAAACACAGCTGAAAGCAGATCACATCGTGGATGTTTGCTCCTGACTGCCACCCTAGATGCATCTTTTCCAGGCCATGTTTTTTCTTGCAAGTCACCAAAAGGAAAACACACTGCTTCATTGCCCACGCTGCTCCTGTGTGCGAACAGGTACAGACATTCTTTGTGCAGAGCAGGCACACGAGCATGTTCAACACATGCTTGCTTCTTGTGTTATCTGCAAGATGTATCAATTATACATGTCCATGAACATATCCTGCACCTGCATTCCCCCAGGAACACTGTCTTACCAACACCAAAGGATGCAACAGAAATAAGGATCCAAGGTAAACCAGCCAACCTAAAGTTAACATGACACCGTAGCATTAACTGGCAACAGAAAATTGCCAGGGAGAGTGAAAATTTAAACAAGACAAACAACAGGATGTAGAAAAAATACTTTGAATGGAAACTTGCAAACCTCAGACAAGTTCAGAATAGGCCTAGGGATAATTCATCAGCTTCCATCTCATGGCTCTGTACAATCTCTTAGGAAAGCCCCTGCAGTCTTGCCTCACACGTCTTTTTTCCACCAAATCTGCTGTTTGTCCTATTTGATGCATTTCATCTGTGGTGTAGAACGTTTGCACTTACATACGTGCCATGTGGGGAAATGGTAGATAGAAGGTTTGCACAGCCCTCTGAATATATGAAGTGCTGCACAAGGATTACGGTTATTTTCATAATAATTCTCCACCACTGCGTATGTTTGAAGTCAGGGATGTCTGGTGGCTGAACCAGACAAGCAGAACACACGCAAAAGCCCAATTAGCTTCTTATCTCCAAAGCTCTTGCAAACACTAATGCATTAATCATTGTAAAACTAAGATGAGCATTGGTCTGTACTCCTGGCTCAGTTCAGTCAGGATGTAACTTGACTGACACTGAGAATTATATGATGAATCTTGTCCGTTCGTCCTCACTGTGCAGGAAAGGAAACAAACAAAAGCAGAGCACTTCACTGGCTGCCCCAGTCTCAGCCTACAATGTCACTTTGTAAAACCTGACTCAAGTTTCATCTCAGGAACAAGCACATCCTAGGCTCAGGTCCAGCTAAGCATCAGTCTTCCATGTGATGCTTTGTGTTACCCTGTTAGAAAATCTAAATGCTGCTTAAAACATGGAAAATCTAAAAATGACATGGGAATAGACAAGGAAAGGCTAAACAGCAAAATAAGTGTTTGGTTCTGCAAGAGCTGCAAAAACACACAAAAGCAAGCTGGCTCTATGAAGAGCTTTTCATATTACTTGAACGTCTCTTTAAAAAGTGGATTAAAATACAGATTCCCCCTATTATTTTTCAATAATAGAAGTGCAGCACAGAACAGCTCACTAGTGCCACAAACTACTTCTTCATATCTGTTTTTGTTTCATGCTTCAATATCTTCTTCCAGCTGCTCATGTCTCCTTTTCCTTCTCCTCACTTTGATCTATTAGTTTTCCCCAGAAATGGGGTTTATAAATCATTGTAATGCAGCCCTGGGAAAGACGGTGCTTAGTGCAGAGAGAAATACATTGCAGCTAACAGCCACGGCAGGGAGGAAAACTCTCACCTCATACTGGGGCTTTGGCGACAGGTTACTGATGGTGCTGGGTTATTTTATGTCTGCATTCATGCCATCAGGGGCAAGGCCACAGGGAGTGCTGCCTGTACCCCCTTTGCAATATTTCAAGCTTCCTTCTGCAGGCAAAAACAAACTGCTTGGGGGCTCACTAGGGAAAGAGGGGGAGGAAAAATTGCTAGAAGAAGGGGATGGGAGGCAGGACAGGTAGGGATGGATCACTTGGTTCCTGTTTTTGCATGATCGCATCTTTTTAAGAAGAGACATTTGTCTGAAAAGATGCAAATTTCATGCAAGTCCCATCTATTGGCAGCAGCGGCAGGATCCAGCTCACCCATGAACATTTCCACCCTTTTGTACCAAAGCTTTTGTGTTCCTGTTTTGTACTCAGATAAGTTTGTTGCTGGCAGCCCATGGTCAAGGCTGCCCCTGGCATCGCTGCGCATTGAAGCCGGGGTGTGTCACAGGAGGAGCCTGCTCCAGCACTGCCCCATTTGATCCCCATGAGAGCAGATGCAGCCAAAAGTGCTTATGACATTCAAAAGTCTTTTTGTATTTGAAACCTGAAGGTTGGGCTTCATTTTCTGTCAGGCATTTGGAAGTTGGTTACAGCTATTAAAAACAATCTAAAATATGGAGCTGGGAGCAGTGCAAGGCTGGGCATCAGGTCACTGAGCAATCTCAAAACAGCCTTTCTAGGTTAAGTTAGGGGAAGAGCTGCTGTGGCATTTGTGTCGCGACACTGGCCAACCTGGGGTAAAGGTCCTCCCCAGCAAGGGGAGGTCCCCTGAGCCCCCTCCCAGGAACAAGGGTTAGTTTTAAATGCAGGAAACCCAACATCAGCTAAGCCCAGAGACACAAACTGTCAGCAGAAGTTTAGGTACTTATCTCCTGCCCTGGGGTATGGGGTGGATTAGGGGAGCCTATTGCTAGCCCTATTTAATTAGGGAGGAAATCTTCATAACCTCCTAAGAGCAGCACAATCACACACAAGCTACAGGCTCTTTTAAGCACTTGCTGTGTTTTTGGGATCACCAGCTCCTAATAAGACCACCCCAGACAGACACACCATCCTTTAGCTTCAAAAGCACACAAAAGAGACACCATGCTGGAATCTTACCTCTATCTTTAACAAAGCATTACCCCCTCCTCACCCTCTTCCCCATAATTGCCTTGTTATTGTCATTGGTGCCATTGTTCATTGGCTCGGCCATAGAGAGGCCCGAGGGAGCAGTTCTGCCTTAGCTAAACCAATATCTCCTGCAATAACCCCCTGCAGTTTCCCCTTTGCTATCCCATGTTGAATAAATCCTCCATCTCTGTTTGCTGAATGATCATAAAGATATGATTGAAGTTTCAGATTTATGGTTTCCTTCCAATTGAGGAGCAACTCCAATAATGCCAGAGCCTGTTTGCTGACTGCTTTTGACAGGATATGTGTAAAGGGAAATTTGTACAAGCAGAAACAGGAATGCAAAGATTAAAGCAAGGTATTTTCTAGACACACAGTGCACACATACACAGTCACATGTTGAATTCACACACACACACACACACACACACACACACACACACTTCCAGAGCATCCTCTGTGCAAGGACTTCACTGCAGTTCCCAAGCACCCTGCAAGGCAGGGTGTGCACACAATATTTTACTCTAACAGCAAATCTGTCTCCAGTAACCACACAAGGGACCCACAAGACTTGGTTGCCTAGTAAAGGAGTATCCTAACTAAAAATCTCACACAACTCTATGAGAAACTACTCTAAAGTATTTGCTGAAGGCTGGGAGAGGGCTGTACATTAAGGTGGTCCTTACTGTCAGCTTCACTCTGTACCATGAGTTCCCTGTGGACTGTGTTAATGCAGTCCTCTGGGTGCCTGGGATGCTCTTTATGGAGCACAGAGAAACCCTCTTGCTCCTACAGGAGAACATCCCAGCCATTTCCTCTGATCAAAGCACCAGTGTCCAAAAAAGCAGCCAAAGGGCGTTACTCTGAGGCAAAAGCAGCTGCCCCTCGAGGATACCCAGCATTGCACCTTCCCTATTGAGACAGTGGCCTCCGAGAGCAAACCTGAGGAATCTGGTGCATGATTATGAACTTCAAGCTGGGGATGGTTATCACCTTCCTTAGTGCTGTCGTCTTGGCCCAGGTATCAAAACCCTCCTTTCCCTGTCAGCCCATCCCTGCAACGTTGGTGGACCATCTCTGTCATAGAGCTGTATCCTGGGAATCGCACACTGTGGGGCACATCGCCATTCAGATGGAGCTTGCAATATTAGCCTTTATGAATAAACCACCTCAAAGCTGTGGTGAAATCAGTTGCTGTCTTAGGTGCCAAAACTGGAACAGGCAGTCCAAAATACATTCCCTTTGGCCCCAGGGCTGTAGCACATTTGCTTTTCCCTGATTCACAGCCATTTATGCTCATTCTCTTTTCAACAAAAACCTATAAAACTGTTAAAGCACGATGCAGTCCTAAATTAAATGCACTTTAACATCCCTATATAACAAGGGAGTCTTTGCTCTTTTAAATTAACATGTGTAGCTGAGAAAGGGACCTTTCCTCGAAAATTTATTCCACTTTATTTGGAGACAGAAAACCCCACCTTGTTCCACCTTCTCTGAGAGCAAAGATTATTTTGTGTGTTATAATGAGGAGTTTGTAATAATGAGAGCGTTGTGTGTTAGACTAACTATGAAGCAAACAACAGAAGACTTCTGTGAACAGCAGTGTTTGTGTGATGTATGGTAATATTTTTCCTCAGTGCATTACAAAGGAAAAAAGCAAGATAAAAATATCTTCCATTTTCTCCCTAATTTGTAGTTTTCTGGTGTTAGCGAGGCTTATAAGACACATGCTCCCAATTAGCTGCTCCTCTTAATTTAAATGCTTCATAAATTATCTCCTGCGCTTGTGGATTATCACTTCATAATGCAAGTTAGCATTTAAATAAATAGCTGCGATGTAGGAAATTAGAGAGGTTTACAGTCTGAGGCAGCAGCATAATGAAGGAAAAGACCACAGCAGCTGAACAGGAGTTGGGAGAGATGTGATGAGACAGATTTTTTTTTTTTTCCCCTTTACCTTTTAGCAACCAAATTTGGACTGCAGCAGGGAAAATATGGGTCAGAACTCCAGCAGAGCAGGAGCTTTTTCTAATGGCTGAGCACAAAGGGGACACAGAATTCTTAAGCACGTAAAACATCTGATTTAGCAAGTATGATGCAGTTATGAAGTGACTTTTTTGAGCTAACTTTTGCTTGCCTTTAAAAGCAATTGGGCTACTCATGTATGTCACCTGAGCAGTATCTGACCCCTTATGTTCTAGCCTTGCAAAAAAAAATAGGACTGCAGAGAAAAACATAAGGACAAAGCAGAGCTGAAACTGCATTGAGAAAATTTGGTGGGGAAAGCAATGAGGGAGTCAGATGTAGGACTACAGGGAATTTTAGAAATATATATATCTTGCAAATATAAAGATAATTAATTTGTAAGCCAGATAACTTTTTCTATGCTTTTTAGCGCCATTAATAAAATCAACCCATAAGCAAGGATAATTTTTTAACCGTTGCCAACAACTTTCCAGTACTATTTCAGCCCAGTTTCACAATTATTATCGTAAAGGTAGAAAGTTAGGAAGGCAGGGCAGGGAAAAACCTCACGACAGTTCCTTGGGGGACCAAGGTTCTCTCCAGTGCTTGCTGGTCTTGCCTTTTGTGTCACTGCTTCATTTTCTGCCACAGGAGAAAACTGTGGGCAAGATCCTGCCGGCAGTCAATCATACTTGACTGCCATTGACTTCTTGGGGAGCTGAAGACATAAAGGCACTTGCAGGCTCAGGACTCTCTGGTGTTTGTCTTGCAGAGAGCCCAAGGTTGAGCACTGCAGCTCTCGAGGAAGTTCAGCTATTACAGCTCCCTGCTTGCTCACACACAGAAATCCCAATGTGTCAAAATCATGGATTTTTTTTCAAAAACACATGAAATCATAGAAGCCTTGACAGCCTTGACCAAAGTCCAGCCTTAGGCAGGAGTAAAGTTATTAGTTACCTTATTTCTCAGAGAAAGTCTGACACATTAGGATTTCACAGTAACTGGCTGTAAGTGTAATGGGCAGAGTGTGATTTTGCTCAGTAGATTTTGCAGTTAAATTTCAGCATGTTGGATACATTTTGCTGTAGGACAGAGCAAATGACTTGGGCAGATTCTTGCATTAGCACAAGACCCTCTGTGCTTAATGGGAGTTCTGTCTAACTGACAGCACAGTTTGGGTCTTCATTGTATTTAATATACTTCAAGAGAGAGGGTCAAATTGTGTCATCATTTACATCCATACAACCCTACTCGTCCCAGGAGAACTGCAGCGTGGAAGCTCAGGACAACCTGTAACTGACTCAATTTTCTCTGCTCAGCACCTTTCAGTTAATTTTTCTAGCAACATGTCCCGAAGTGCTCTTTGTTTTAATCACAGTTCCTACCAGGTCAATAGGACTGAACATGGGCAACTGGACTGAAATCTGTTGGAGGGAGATTTCTGCCTGGACTCCTCAAGACACATTGGTGGAGTCTGTAGCTGTTGCTTGGAAAAGATGCAGTTCACCCTACAGAGAGTTCAGATCAGCACAGCAGGATTCCTGTTTCATCCTATAATTTTCTATTCCAACATGTAGTGTTTGGAAAGTGAAAAAGGAACTCATCCTGATCCAACCAACATCTGAAAGGTTACAGGAGTTCTTCATCCCTCAAACTTTCCAGGCAGTAAAATAAAGGGTCTGTGGGTCAAACTGTATCCATGCTTACAGCTCTGCAATGACTGTCCTCTGTGGTGTATTATATCTATTACCATCAGTTTGTCTTCTACATTGAGCAACAAATGGCCACAAGTGCTACTGGCTTCTGTGCTTACAGCCTGGTAAGCCTCTATTTTGCTGGAGTATGAGGACATAGGAACCAACTACTGTCCCATCTGCAAGGGCTCTTCAGGTCTAAGAAAAACCTGGCAGATATATTGGGTGCTGAATGCAGGAGATAGGACTGGAAGCCCTGGAGCTAAATTCCTTCAGGGAGATGGTGTCACTTTTTACAGAATCACCTTTTCTTCCAAAAGGGCATTTTAAATAATAAAATTGGAAGCTGCTGCATATATCTTTCCAACTGATCTACTAATCATATTTCTTCAAATTTTATATCCCTGACCCTTGTAAAGGGATTGCAAGGAAGGCGTTTTTTAAGCTGCATTTTAATAAGTCAATATGAAAGCTCAAAATTATTTAAAGCTTCTTAAATAGGATTATATTTGATTTCTTGTGGGAATAGTGGGGGATAGTCTAGTAAAGATGTTCTGTCCTGCTGAGGTTTTATTACATTAAAGAAACAGCATCCTTTTTTAACCACAAAAACTTTTATCTATTCTCTAATGAAAATGGAGATTATTCTGTACATGAGGTGACTGAAGTTGGTAAATTCCTGCATCTGTGATCAGAGATTAGACTTTCTCCTTGAGTGAAAGCTGAGAGATTCTTGTACCAGAGTTTTGGCCAAATTTAACAAGTTGTCTGTTAGTCTGAAATATTTCAGTATTTTGTTCTAGGAGATACCACAACTCTATCGACTTCAGGCAAATTCTGCTGTGAAATAACAGGTAGCTCTCAAGACAGCCAGTATCTCATGTGCAGCCAGAGATTGAATTTGGCCCTGAGAATCAGACATCTGTGCCACTGGGGAACTATTTTGCTATATGGGGAATGTGGCCATATTCAGTCTGCTCAAAAAGGCCCACAGTCAAATTCTCACGTGCATTCAATTCCTTTAACGTCATTGTGGCTTACATGGATGGTACACTGGCAGCATTTAGCTTAGTATTTTCTAGAAGACCCAAAGAAATTCAGGAGGAGGAAATTAAAAATACCTGCACAGAGTTGAAGGAGCCAGCAGCAAGTTACACTGTGTAAACAACAGCTTCACTAAGCTGAGTTCTTCTGGACATCATCTGGGACAACATCTAGCCTTGAGAACATAAGGGGATTTTTCTTGAAGTACCAGATGAGGAGGTTTATACAACAGATATTACTAGGGAGGCAGCACAGAAAAGGTCATAACTGCTGGAAAGGGATGGCTGCTGGAAGGGGGTGGAAGCTCTTTTTTTTTAAAAAAAAATAATTATATATATATATATATATATATAGTCCCATCTCTTTAACATTTAGAGAGCATTCTCAGTCCTTAAATAACCCACATCTCACTCTCAGCTAAAACTCAGCACTCCCAGTGAAGTCAGACATTGAGCAACAACATTCCCTGGCAGGATTTGACTTCAGGGTTTGCAGCACAGCAGGTATCCCCAAGGCCGTAGGGTTCTCTGAGAAATGACAACTCCACTACACCCTTTTTCAGCCATTCTCTGGAGGCCTCACATCTCTAGGGAGTCAAATACAAAGATGGTAAAATAGCTTTTTTTGCCAAGGTGCTACTCACTATTCTGCCCACAAAGCTCCCAGAACTGCTGCCACGTCAAAGACAGAATTATTCCACTGATTTTCCCACTCTGACCCATACACACCTTCATTTCCCCCCCAATGTTGCTTAGAGGGAAAGCAAGGAGTTGGAGATGTCACTCTCCTTTCAGCTGCTCCAGAGCCACCCCATGCTGTACCAAACCTTTCTGCTGCTGTCCCTTCATGTCCTCAAATGGCTCCCAGGCTCATTCCACCTCTTAAAGGTGTGTGGTGATTGTAGCTCAAGAAAGATCAGGTATGGGTAAGAACTCAGTCTAGTGGTAACCATAAACTTCACCCTTCTTCATTTAGCCCAAATAACCCGTCCTTCCTGCCAGCAGCTTTGCCTCATGACTACAGACCATGCTGCAAGCAAGCAGAGGCTGATATGAACTTCACAAGCTGTGATACCCACTACAGAAACACATCTGCTTCTTTGACCTTCAACGCTGGCACAAAACCTTACACAGACATAAATTTATCTTAAAGTCAGGAGCAGATTTAACAGAGCAGAAGATCGTTTGCAATATTTCCATCTCAATTATAGTCAAACACCTCAGTGAGTCTCAGCCTTTGGGGCTGTACCTGGACTGCTTGCTCCCAGCATTGGGACTGTCGGCAGAATCAGCAGAAATAGCACGACTGGGCAAGGTGTTGGTGATTTATCAATGCTGAAGTAATTCATACTGACACAGAGGCACTGAGGAGGAGCTCAGGGCCTGGCAAGTGCCCCCAAAGACCCGAGAATTATATGGTGCCACACACCGAAAGTGGCAGACTTGGGATCTGACTTTCTAGCAAAGAGAATTCTTTTTTTTTTCCAAAACCATTTTCAAACAGCAGAAAGAAGCAGCTCTGTTACACAGAAAGACAATTTTAACAGTTGCAATACCCTGCTGCTAAAATTGTCCATCTAACAGCACACTATCTTCTAACTCAATAAAGAGTGACTAGTATTCAGAGTCATATTCAGAGCCCCAGAATTTTGGGGCAAATATGATATTTCAAAGGAAAACTAGAGGGTGAATGCACCCATGAAGACAAATTATTGTGTGCACAAATACTTTCATATCTGTCTGGCCCTTTAAAACCAAAATGATAGAGTTCATTTGCATTTAGATCTCTTTGGCTCCCTCTTTTCATCTAAAGACAAATCCTCACAAAGGCTGCTTAATTAGACCAAATTAGATTTCCACCTAGTGGCTTGTCATTCATTAGAAAACGCTGTTCTTTTTTTCTGTTTTGGTAATTATAGGCTGGTCTCACAGTGTTCACTTCAGGCTCAAAGTATGACTTGCATTCATGATTTTGTGCAGATGAGAGGAAAATTATTCAGTTGCATCAAGTCTGCCCATTTTACAAGTTGGATAAAGATCATCACCGAAGTCTTTTATGTAATGGGGTATACTCTTTCTTAAGTCTTTAATGATTAATTGTAATAGCATATCTCATGGCAATTTTCAAGACTAAAAGCTAAGCACAAACAGTTTGCACACAAAGCTACTGTACCAAATAGCAGGTGGTTTTCCTTAGATGTGGGTTTCTGTGTCAAGAACCCGTGTGCATAGCCCTCGGTTGTCGGTCTTACAGCCCCGCTGTGAGCAGAGAAGATGGGAAGGGGCAGGTCAGCGCGTGCCGTCAGGTAGGTAGAACCCTGGGTAGAAGTGCCATCTGCCTTGTCTAACTGCTGTACATAACCCAGGCGAGGGGGCTGCCTGCATCCCACCCATTCTCACAGTCCTCTGCTGGCAGCGTTATGCCAAATGTAACTACTAGAGGTGAAAACCCTTCAAATTTAGACCTGGCGCTCCAAGGTTTCTAGCTAATAAGGCTGCAGCTCCCAGTGCAGGTCAGTCAGGAGCAGAGGTCAGTGCAGACAGTGTGTTAGACATACTCTGGGTTAGCAATGTCTACCCTATCTGGAGTATTTGTAATGAAAGGAGTTAAACTTACTGTGAGATCGATGAGCTTTACCATTCCTGACTCCAAGGGTAGCATTTTACCCAACCATCACCCTTTTCTCTGGAAGACTCTCACACCACTGTGGGACATAATTATTTGGTCTCACATTCTGAACACAGCAGGAACAGCCCACTTCTGTCCTGAACCCAAAACTCCATTCCTTTTGCTGTCCTGCATGGGCACAGTAGTTCCCTGCCTCAGTTTCCCCACTATTAGAGAAGGATTAAAGCTCAGTGGCATGTTTTGAAGCTTAATAAATCAGGGACAGATTTTATTGTCTTTCATCAAGCAAAACTTCCTTTGACTTTGACCTTTAATGTTTATGAAAAGCTTTGAAGATGACTGCCAACTTATTATTAATAATCTTCTTGGGAATGGAAGTTACAAGCAGTTAGTGGCATGCAACCCAGCAGCCACCAGCCCCTGCTAGGATTTCTTCAGCACTAACAAATCCAGATTTTCAGGTGTGTTTTTCTAACAACATTCTTGCTTTCTCAACCATTTTTTGTGAGAGAGGGAAAGTAAGTTTTTTTTTCCCTTCCACCTTTAAAAAAACATCTGGTCAAATTTGCCTTTCTCAAAACACTGAACATTCCCTTTCTCATCTACCTAAACCTGATGTTGAGTTACTGTCCCCCAGAGGCTTTCAGTAGCTCAGTTCTGATGTATCCCTGCACTTTGTAGCTCACTGCCTTCTTAGAGTGTAATCAAACATCAAGCTAAGTAGCAAATAAATCTCCCGATCTCATAAGCTGCACAGCAAGATCATGTAAATGCAAATGAAGGGCTTGATTTCAAGCTGTCGCGGGGGGAAGGAGGGAAAAATGCTGGGCCTTGTCACCACAATCACTTCACTCTGCAAGTGCAGTAAATCTGCAATAATAATAGTAATGGCAGTGTGACGGGAGGCTTTACTGTACAAGGGGGTGTAATGAAAAGGGGAACAGAAGGTAGGGAAGGAAGCAGGGCCTGGCAGACTAAAAATGCACCAGCGTGGGGTTTGCAGGCATCCGCAGGGCAGAGCCATTGAGGAGGGGATGGAGCATCCCCAGATGAGTTGGAACAGAGAGGATTCATGGGTTTGTCCAGCATCCCCTCCCAGTGAAGGGCTGCCTCAGATGCAGGGATTAAAAATCCGTGCCTCCGCGTCTTGCTGTATGTCTCCGCACAGACAGGTCTCCCATCTCTCTCACAGTCTCGGGTGTCTTTAGGAAATTGATGCGATGTGTGTCAATGGGCCATAGATACCAGGGGATAAACCACAAATGAGTGGTGCAATGAAACCTGGAATCCTTAAAGCTTTGTACTTCCTTACACCTTTGCAACATGCCCACCTCTCACAGACCCATTTCCAAGACTTCCTCTTCCTTCCCAGTGAAGACTTTCCAACACCATTAGACACTTAAATATAAATCCAGTGCTCAAACCTGGGGCTTCACAAGTCAAACTACCCAGCAAGGGCCACGGAGCTCAATACAGCCAACATCACTAGCTCTTCAGCCAACCAGGGTATCCCCACTGATCAAACACCCCCACCACTGTGCTGGCTAGTCTGAGCACAGCACCTTTCAAACCCAGTTCAGACACACCTGGTTCAACCATGAAAATTATTGTGTCCAAGGGGAAAGGATGCATCAGCTGAGTCCTTAAAGACAGTTTGAGAGCAAACAAAGCCTCTGCACACATCTCTCTCAGCCCTGGGAGGAGGTGATGATCACTGCAGGATGCTCTGGGAATGCTTCAGGAAAAAGTCTAGAGTTGTCTTTTCCAAATGGGCTGGATAAACAGTATTTAAGATGCTGGATTTTCCTCACTGAGGTCATAAAGGGAGAAAACTTGCAGAAGGTACCCAGAGAAAATTAGGACCGCTTGGGATGCAGAGAGACGGTTTTAATTAGAGCCAAGAGGTGGGAAATAAGGCAGAGAAATGACATCTTAATGAGGTTTAATGAAGTTGTCTGCTGATGGGCACAGCTGTCAGACAGATCTGTATTCTAGCCAAGCAGCTTTGTGACAGGCTAAACCTGAACACAGGAAAAGCACTGGAGCTGGGGAAGAAAAAAGGACCTTCTGCATTAAGTTTGGCTCGCTCTAACCGCAGCTTTATGACACAGCACACCTACAACGCCCCAGGACAAATTAAAATGAAACCAGCCCATGAGGCTGCAACAGCATTTTGCTAATTTATGAATGACAAAGGCTGTAATCTTGGATTATGCTGAGCAAGATGCATTCCTGCTACCTCCTTCCCATTCTTTGAGTTCATGGGTAAAACGTTGTCAGGCAACCGGAGTCCTCTGAGTCCATTGATTTTCTTCAGGCACAGGTTCTCTCCATGTTCAACATATTGGACCAGATTTTTTTAATTAATTATCCAGCACCTTCAGCTTTATTTATTCAGTACAAAGTGACTGTAAAATGCCACCCAATGCTAAAAAGCAGCAGCATGCACTCATTTTGTGATGGAGTAAATACTCAAATGTGTTAACTTCAGGTGCTCTACAAAAGGAATCTTTAAATTCTGTAATTTCTTCCATTCTACAGAGTTCTGCATTCAAAGGTCTGGAAGCAGCTCTGCCAGAGGTTACAAACCTCTCTCCTTTCCTTTTCCTGAAAATTTCTCAACAATTTTCTCCCATCTGCCACACCTTTGCCATCATAGCAGATTTCTGACCTCACTTAGCTGATCCAGTATCAGATGATGATCCCTGGAAAAAACATTTTCTCATGCATCTGAGGAACTCCACACCACTTCCCCCTGTATATCAGTGACAACTCATCTAAAAATAGTTAGCGTGCAAATGCCTATAAATACAGGAGAAACAGATCAGGAATGAAAGCTACTTTGTCATCCCTGGCAACAGTTTACACATTTTGCGTGAGCTCCCACATTCACACACAGCATGCACATATGGTCTAGCACTGCCATGTGATATTTCAGTAGCACTAAAGCCCACGCACTCCCATCGTGCTCAGTGCTGGACACATCTGCAAGGGATAGTCCCTTCCTCTGTTTGGAGTTCACAGGAAGCAGCTGGGGGAACACAGCCATGTTATACACAGGTTGTGTCAGGTAGCCGAGCTGATTGCTTTCCAAAAGGATCTGTAGCTTCACACAGGGCAAGGAACCTGATGGGGTTTTTGGGTCTATCAAAGGATCTTAGTAAGTCCAGAAAATTCATTTTCTGGTGACCTTGTGCTCCTGAGATTCATGGGAATAGCACACCTGCTTTATAGCATCACAAGTACATGGGTTTAACAGGACCAAGGTGAAGCACCTCCCTCTCAGATCTGGGAAGCAAGACCCTGGATTTATCCAAAAGCATCACCATACAAGGCTTGCAGACCCAATGATCACAACCTGGCAAAGCTCACAGTTTGCCAGGATTCGCAAAGGAACAGATCTGCCACCACAAGGCAGACAAGTCACTCAAGCAAGTAGGCACGATCTCACCCTGAACACGCTGGTGAGGAGCCCAATGCTGCAGCCACTGCATGCTTTAAATTTTGTGTAGTTGTGTATACAGGTGGGAGCTGAGAAACTCCAAACTGAATGCACCAAAAAATGAGTCCAGGCAAAAGAGTTTGAGGAATTATGAGCAAATTCTAGAGACCTTAACACAGAGCCCTCTGGAAAGGTGCCTCTTGGCTCAGCAAGAGTTTTGCCTGAGCCGAGAGTGATGCAGAACAGCTCAAGCTGCTCGGCAGCATCATGCACACTCACTAAGTACCCTTTAACAGCACATTTGAAAAGGACCACCAGGCTGGGAGCATACAGGAGAGCCATGGCTGCTCTGAGGCCTTGGCAAGGGGTTGCAGAGTGCTGGCAGGGAGAAGAATGTAAATGTGGGTTTGGCTGATGTTCCTGTACAAGAAGATGTGATAAGCTGCATTCCTTATCAACTGCTGTACATAGTGGCAAGTTGGAGGTGGTTCATTTTCAGTCTCACTCTTTTCACTCAGTCCCTGCAGAAAGGGCTGCATTTGACTTAGCATCTCCTGATCCAGAGAGTGTTCAGTCTGGAGCATAATAGCAGTCATCTCAATGACAGTGTTCAGTGGTTCACCTGTGAGAAGCACTAGAGCATTACTTTGGCACTTCCATTCTCCCAACAAGGCCTACCATCACCTACAACCCTCCAGCTCCTCCAACACCCTTCCCATGGAAAATAGCCTGTCCCAAAGCACCCACACCATGCCTCAGGTCTCCAGAGGGCTTGTTACCCAACCCGGCTCCAGCTTCCCCTAGCAGGAACACACAGACCCAGGCTCTTGCCCCTTCCCTCTGCCACCACCTCCCTTTCAAGCTGCAATAAGGTTTCAAGACACACACATCCTGCAGTGACTTCACCATGGAGATGGGAGGGTAGAGACAAAGGGGTGAAGTGAGGTCAGTTAATCCCACAGACACCACCAGGCTGGGTCACACATCGGCTGGGGAAGAGTTCATTTTAAAACTAAATAGAAATGAGGTTATTGAGCTCAAGTTCTTTTCTGTGCTATAAACCCCAGGCTCTGCTCCCCCTTCTTTATCCTTCTTATCCTCCCCCTGCAACATGCCTTGTGTCTTGATTATTCCCAGGCAGAAGTGGTGACGTGATTGTGCTTGGGGAAGTTTGTGCCAGTTTTCTAGGAGGGTGCACAACTTGGAAATTAAATAACACAAAGGAAAGCTAAGACTAGCTGTAGAGTTTCCCCTGCAGGCATCATGGCTGGGCATCCCAGCCAGAGGATAAATTAGCCAAAAAAAGGAGACTTCAAGTCCATATATTGAGTCAGGATCCCCATTTCTAGCAAGGCTATGTCACTTTATACCTTAGCTACAAACTTGTGTGATATTCAGAATTCCTTAGGCTGCAGCTCTGGTGAAGTCTCATGGCTGCGAGTTCTCCTTTTGCACTATCACACTGGCTTGTATCCAGACAGTGGGATTCAGAGCTGGGCCAAGTGGAGCCAGAGCCATTCCTGGTACTCATGGCCATTTTCTGTTACAAATTTTTATTTTCAGGGGTTTTAAATTTATCAGGAAAGGCCTTTACACTTCTTTAACTTCATTCTTCTGCAGGCAGAACTGGGGAAGCCCCAGAGAAACTGCTACACCCTTCCAGGCTTTGATTTTTCATATGGGCTGTACATCCACGGGACAGATGGAGGAGTCCCTGCAGGTATGACAACACCACTAAAATATAGACCTGCAAAGTAGTCCTAAAGTTAGTAGGGATTCTCCTCTCCTTCCCAGTGCTCTTCAATACTTCTCATCAAGCTGGAGGTGAAGAGCTCCAACATTCACCCACTTTCATTAGTATCACACAAATTGCTTGGTGACTAGTAAAGCTTCTCTATCATATTGGAAACTTCTATAGTGTCACACAGAGTCCAAGCAGAGAGGGGCACAGCACCTGCAAAGGGTGATATACATGGCCACTTCCATAACTGGAAAGAGCTCCTATTTTGTGCTCTCAAGGACAATTTCCCTGTGAAATCAGATTTCCTGAGCAAGCCAGTGTGGAGGGTCAGAAGACATCTAATTCAGATGGGAGATGTCCCCATATGAAATGTGATGGGATGAGATACAAAGTCCACACCACTGTGAAGGCATGGCAAGGTCCTTGTGAATGGTGCACAAATAACAGCTTCCCAAATAGAAGTTACCCAAGATGCCTGATCTTTCTCTCTTTGCCTCTCATGTTTCCTTCCATCTCCAGCAATAGGCCACTGGAACACAGTGAAACAGAGGACTGCCTTAGTTCAGATGCCCCAAGACTACATCACCATGAACTGTGGTGCTGTGAAGGCTGGTTATACCACAGCCCATGAATTTAATTTGTACTACAAGGCCATGGACATTCGATGCAAAGATGTTAACTACTTTCGCCTCAAGAGATGTCCTTCTAAAGCACCTGCAGACATGGCTTTCGGCATCACAACACGGTAAGGGGAAAGGCTTGGGCCCCTTCTCAGAATGAGATTATTCCTTCCTACCCTCACTTCTACATCCCCCCTGCATCTCAGCTAGCAGAGTCCAAAAAAGAAAAGCTTCCTGAATCTGGACATGCTGCAGCTGAGTCATAGCATTACTTCCATGTCTGTGTCTCACACAGTCAACTACCTAAATCTAATTTTTATGCCACGACACATCACCATTTAATCTCTGCACTAAGGGCTTGGAACCCCTTAAAAATGCATGCAGTGCCAATCCTGTAACATAGAAGTAACATGAAGAATTGTAAGCAATAATGGTTTCCCAGGGTCAGAAAAATCAGAGCAACAGCATTTGTACCTGTTTGCACTGCTTGAAGTACCCTGATGCAGTTAAGGATCAGTTCGAGTTCTTTGTCCCACTTTCTCCCACCTGTTAGTTCATCACCCTGCGTTAGGCAGAAGCTGGTCGTACAGCAGGATGGAGGCAAAGAAGTTTTTCACTGCCCTCTCCTGCTTTCTTGGGCTCCCTCACAAGAGCTGGAAGGAAGCTGGAAGCTGCTGCTCCCCCAGCAGCCCCTCTAGAAGTGCATAAGCCTACCCATTCACCCTTTGTAATGCAGTAGGGTGTTTAAGGCTTCACACTGAGTTAGGTCTTTTGCATCAGTGTCTTCCAAAATATTTTTATAAAATATCCAGCATACATGAGCCCTGCCTGAGGTTCAAACAGATACAGCATTTAGAAGTGACCCATTTAACATGCCTCTCATGTACCTGCTCCCAACTACCTGCTGCACTGCATCCTCCAGGGGAACTGTGCACCAGGGTGTCTGCGGGAAAGAACATGGCCACCTTGCTTAGACTTCTAGGTCCTTCCACTGCCTGTCCTTCACAGGAACACGAGGGAGGCTGAAGAGCACGATGGTCCAGAAAAGCCAGTGCAAGTCCAGCACGAGCAAGTGCTCAAAGCCTCTGGAAGGGGCTCTGAAGCAGCCCTGCTGCTGCTGGAGTGCAGAGGGCTTTCTTACTCTGCACAGGTCTGGACCAGACATTAGGTTTCATTTTAAGAGCTGAATAATAATCACTACCAGAAAAATAACAGCTACAAATTCTAGAGAAAAGACATGATGAACGGCACCGTGTATTTTACATGATAGTAAATGGGCTTTGCATATGCAAATTGAATGGATTTTAAAATGGTATTTAATGACAATTTTCGTAGCAGACATTAACATTAATTGCATCAAAATGAAAATGTAGCATTAGCTTGCTGTTAGCTGCAAATGCCCCAGCTATAAAGCTTTATCTTTATCAGTATCAGCCCTCACCAATGTGACAGGGCTGCTCCGCAAATTGCAGGCAAAAGGGCTTTTATGTTGCAAAAGTATCCCCCAATGTAGACCAAAATCAACATCAATTTTGCTTTATTTCTTCATAAACGGAGGTTAAATGGCTGCCTGTAAGAAGCCTAGGCACATTTCAAAAGTTTTAAGGAAAATCTGCAGACCCCACAACAGCAGAAGTAGTGGGAAAGGGCTTTTAATTTAAAGTTATTATTGTACAACTTGCCTGCTCATTAATAGCTACCTTTTATGCAGACTGATTGTATTTATCCCTTTACTTTAAAAACACGTTATAGACAAAATCAAATTACTGGGATTACCAAGGAGTTATTTCAGCCATTTCCATAAAAGTGGGAATTTAACACACTTTTCCATGACTGGCGAGTTAAAGATAGCTGCTTTGGTGAGCACTCCCCAGCCCAAGCCTGTCCCTCGTCACAGCTGACCAGGTTCAGCAAGATCTACCCTGTTAAAAATTACTTGAATGTCAATGGATTTAAGTTGCTTCTGCTTTTGGACTCTAAGCCCTGTACGACTGCATTCTTAGTGCTGCTAATTGGGAAGGCACTCACAACTAAGATACATGTTTGTCTGGGAGCAGGAGAAAAGAACAGTGCCATACAGTCTTTTTCCATGACTCCAAGCACTTCCTTGCCCTGAGAAATGTCCACTTTGATAAATATCTCAGGTGCAGTCAAGCTTTTTCAACAAGAACAGAGCCTGCATGCCATTCCCTAACCCAAGGCACAGCACAACTGAGAAGGCCAGAGAGCAAAGGTGCCTTCCCATTGCACTGTAAGTGGCTGCAGCCACCTTGCCTGATGATGGCAATGCTCTGGGACAATCCTGAGAACACCACTGCAGACCCTCCCAGTCTGCACCCACAACTCTGTTGCAGCTCTTCTGCACAGCTGGAATTGCAGCTTGTGCCCATGCACAGCCTTGCAGCTGGGCTGCCTCCTTGGGGACAGCAGCACAGGGGATTATAAGGCCCAAACAACTCAGCAGCTGCCACAGAAATGTATTTGTGGTCTTGGAGCTATCAGTGGGCGATATGCAGGGGGCTTCTCTGGCCCTGGCAATGTATCTCCAGCCCCTTCTCAGGCCCTGTGCTGCACTGCTGAAGGCTTTGGTCTCCTAAGGACACCAAGGTCAGCAGTTCTCTCCAGGCTCACAAGTACAAGCTCTCCTGGATCACTCCAAATAGAAATAAACATAAATGGTGTGGTTGCTTAATGCCTTATTAATCTCCCTCTGGCCCTGCTGCTCCCTCTAGCACAGCAAATCACTTGTGCTTCTGCTTTCTGTTCATGGTGGACATATGCTACATGGAGCATTTCACAAGGCAGCATCAGACACTGGAGTGAGGTTTCTGAAGCTTTGAGGTCTCTTTCCTTTCCTGGGATATTTACCTTCAGAGGTCACCCATACCCCTCTATTAATTCTCTGTGGGCATCTTCCAGGGGAGAGAAGCAGCTCTGCTTTTTTGCTGATTCCCCCCATCCTCTCCCTCCCTTTTCCCAGGGAAATATTTGCTTCAAGTCATGTGGCCAGCTTTGTTGTGAGAGTCATAAAAAGGACATTTTTCATCTCTCCTTTTTCCTGCTCTTGCTCCCTTCTCTCTCTCAGTATCAGACAGAGATTTATTCCCTCCCTGATGCCTGTGGCATTCAGAGCTGGGAGGGGTCAGGGGAGGCACTGATGGGACAATAATAGATAATGCAGTGGTTCCCCAGGGTCTTGTCCAGCTCCATAGCTGATCCATCAGCAGGCAGCGCTCGTGCCAAGGTCAGCGGTAACAAGGATGTGGTAGGGTCCCAGCTTTCCCCACGGGGCATCCTCCAGTCAGGCTCCCCCGATTCGTGCTCTGGCTTCTGATCTCTACAAGAGCTGCCTTGTACAAGCCACAATTTGCAAGAGAGCATGTGTCCACGGAGGGCACATGCTGGGGTAATGACCATGTTACTGTGCATGCATGCTCAACTTCACCTGCCCCAGCCCTCATCCCCACCACAAACAGGTCTACAGGTTTTCTTTCAAGGAAAATGCCCATCATTGGCTGTACCTCCCCTCCAGGAGCTAAAACCATCCATGTGCTTTGCACCTGACACATTACAGAGCTGTAAAATGTGTGCAGATTAGGTTTGCTGTCCTCCTGGACCCATGTCTTAGGCCCTTTTATTTAAAATAACTCCACACAATGCTACTAACAGGTGTATTCAACCCCACACTCTGTGTAATGATCCTGTTTTACAAGAGGGAAGATGCAGGACACTGAGTGGGTTGGGTTTTAATGCTGCTGAAGATCTAAACACACAGAGGGTCTGTGAAGACCTCCAGGATCTTCACTGGTGTCAATACAGCTTGTTATTCAAGGTGCTTTCGGAAACCCCAATAGAGGTCCAGACCCACATTTCTCCTCCTAACCACCTTTTCTGTTTGAAGTTTACTGTGCAGTGAAATTAGCAGACATTAAATGGTCATTTTTGCTACTAGACATAAGCACAAAGATATGGATGCTGTCTACAGCTAGATTTTAGATTATATTGATTTGCACAAGATCACACAAAAGAGTTTGAAGCCAAAACACACAAGCACACAGTTGGTACCCCAAGCACAAGTTTTCTCCCCAGGAGCTAGCAGTGCAGAGTGCATCCTCAGCATGAGCACACTGTCCAGCTTTTTTCATTTGCCTCTTAGTAGTGCAAGTTTCCTAATTCTATGTCCCAGAACACATTCCTGGACACAAGGACTGCACAGACGTGCCATTCTCTGCCATTCTACACCTGTACCTCCTTCAAACCCTGCATAGCCATAACCCTGCCACTGACATGCTGCCATCTACTTGGCAGTTGGCCTGTAGGTTGGGCTGACCTTGGCCGTGCTGGCAGGATTTCTCTGGCACTCTGTCATCCCCGTGTCTCCTGCCGGGTTCCCCCCTACCATCTACCTTTGCTTCAACCATCCCTTTCCTGAATTTTTCATCCCATTTTCCTTCTAACTTCATCTCCTCCTACCATTCTACCTCCCACCCTCTAAAACTGGTCTTAATCCTGTGGCAGCTGCTTTCACTGTGTTCCTGCAGCAAAGTCACCTCTCTGAGGAATTTGGTTACTGCAATCTCTCTTCAAATTGTTACAATTGGCCAAGGGCATCAGTTATCCCATACCTCCTCTTTTTTTTTTCTTTTTGTATTATTTGCAATTGTCCTAATACACTGATCACAATTGTCTCACTGGCCTTTAACAGCTCAGCTGTTACCTTGGCTGTCCCCGTGGCTTCCTGGCTCAACTGACTGCTATGTCCTTATCTTTCACCTTCCCTGAGCAGGAGGGTTTCGGTGCTCATGCTTTTGCTTTGTAAGTGGCCTTTCCACTCAAGGTGTCCATAATGTTTGCACACAGCCAGAACAAAGTTTAGAAAACTGCCCAAAAGGTGCTGAGATATTTCCAGCATCTCCTTGGTACAGAGTGCACTAGTAGAACACTTCCCTTTTGAGACACTTAAAGAACATTTCAGGTCACTAACACATGGCCCAGGAAAGAAAGGTAATCTAGCTATAGACCAGTTGCAAAAGATATGTCAAAGAAAAAATACTGAAAAGCAGAGGGTATTCCTGGAAAGAATACAACAGGAAAAGCTGGACAGGCAAGAAAGATGAATATTACAACAAGCTCACATCCGATCCATGATCACTGGAAGCTAAACAGAGTGTAAAGCCACAAAAAATCCAAAAGATTGGGGCAAACAAAAGTTTTAGGAAAAAATATTGAAGACTGACAAAACAAAATGTAAAAGTGGAACAGTGACTGGCATCTCTGTCAGGCTGAAGGCACCAGAAATATGCAACCGAGTTAAAAAATAAAAGACTCCCATCAGTTCAGATAATTGCATATCCTATCCAGTTCCACAGCAAAAGACACTTTGTGTCTCTGCCGCCATTCTCACACTGCTAAGATAAGAATTTCTATTTCAAGAATCATTTTATTCTACTGGAGATGTTCCAGGTTGGGTATGTGCTCACATCGCTGCATGTACATTAGCTACTGCAGAGCCGCCAGCAGCATCCACCTGGATTGTGCTGCCTTGTGCCCAGGCAGCTGCAGCATCTGGTTGAGCAAAGATCTGTTACCCTCTTCAAAAAGTCCTGAGTGCCCCCATGAAGATAAGCAGTTCTCCTTCAGTGTAGTTATTTACTGCAGGTATAACAGTTTCTGACTACTTTAGGCTCCTGGATTAAGGGAAAATAAACAGCCAAGTCATGGTTAGGCATAAGGTTCAGATCTTGCAGGTCAACCACAGAGCTGGTAAAAAAACAGATCTAAAGAATGGAGATTGAGATCCCTTATTACCAACTGCACTACACTGAATAGGAAAGTAATTTACTCTCACACAGACTGGCTGTTGTCCATGGCTTTATCTCCATTGATTGCAGCTGGCTGAAAAATTTCTACCAAAACTTTTACCATCTAAAAATACTTCTTGCCACAAGTGGACTTTTTCCCCTTGCAAACTTCTGCTTTTGCAGTCTGTGCAATGAAAACCTGGGTCAGAGGGAAATAACCACAGAATCTTTTTTGTGAAAGCAAAGCTTTTCAGCCCTCATTGGCATCTTTTCCTTTCAAATGAAGTAATGTTCCCACCCAGCCAGAGAAAATCAAGCATGGGATGGAGGTCAAGGGGAAGACCTTGCTCTTTGTTTTGTTTTGCTCAGTGTCATGGTGGGGGGGAGGTCCTTCCACCTCCCCCCTTTTTTTTTTAATTCATGGGGATGCTTTGCATTTGTTGATGGCTGCAGACTGAGCACTGTTCACTCTCAGCCATGGATTGAAACCTCCAGGCAGAATAGTTCTGTCACATAATCACATCCTACCTGAGTTTCTCAGATGGTAACAGTGGATTTCCAGTCAGTAGACAAATGTGTTGAAGACAAATCTAAATAATCTTCAGTTAAGCCAGCCAAAGGATATCTTCAACCAAAAATCAATGCTAATGTACAAATTCCAGCTTGTGAAGCTGGGAATTTAATTGATAAGACCTGGCTTGGTATCTTCACTACAAGACACATTTCCATGTGTATGTTTAGGACCATTAAAAGTATACCTCTCACTCTGGGCATGGAAGGGAATAGTAAAGCAAATTGGTGCTCTTGTAACCATATGTACTCCTAAGTACAGCTATGAGCATCTGATAAATCTTTTAAAGTGCATGTTTACAATGGATTTTATTCTTTTTACTGTTCTATACATACGAGCCCTCTGAGCAAAATAACAGATTCTCTGGCACTTAGAAGAAGCCATTGCCTCATTGGCTGCCCACCGTGAAATAATTTATATTATTTCCTCATCCAAATGACACGGATTGTAAAGAAGCTTCAGAAATTCATACTAGTCAGTGCTGTGATGGCCCAGACCCTGCAGCTGCCGTGCAGGTGAAAGACCCACTATTTCAATTGAGAGTTTTGCCAGCCCAAAGACTGAAAAAGAAAAAAAAAAATTGGTCCCTGAGTGCTTTCTACCAATTTTTCTCTTGTTATTTTCTTGAGGAGTTAATAGAAAGTGAGGACAAGTGGAGATCATTTAAAAATCATCTTTCAGTCCTCTCCATGGGTTTATTGCCAGGACCTGTTTAGAGGACCATAAAGCTGTAAGGGGCCTATAACTTTACCATGTAGTCCACAGGATTCTTAGGAAAATGAAGAGTCTCCATTCACATCCTGCTTGTTTTGCCATCTCTCCCTCTCCTTACAAACACACCCGCAACTGTGTGTGCAGGGACTGCCAGAGCCACTAATTGAATTCACTCTTGTGAAAGCATTAACAAATTGTAAGTGACCTTTTATACAAATTTCAAAGTCAAGAATTCACCACTAACTGCACATCCTTCTTCTGCCATTCACTGTTATGCAAAACCCACAAACAATTCAAAGAAATAACAAAGCGCCCAGCGGCCCTCTTTCCTAATTAGCTGCAGGAGGCAATGCTGGGGAGTGTGGCTAAGTGCTTCAATTACCTCGGCCCTCCTCGCTGCCCTTGTTAGAAGAGACAAGTCCACTGGCCAAAGGGGAACAATTAAGGCAAGGAAGAGCCCGGCAGTTTGCAGGGGGATGCCGGGGCCATGCCGGCTCTCAGCTCTCACACAAGGGCCAGAGCTGTAATCATGCCCCAGATTCCTGCTGGGCTACACAGAGACAAATTAATGGTAGATAGATTGCCAGCTCCAGCCCATCAGTAACAAGGGAGGAGGGAGGTAACATCGCAGTACAAGGGAGCTGTAATCAGAGTTTTCCTGTGCTATCAGCCCCCTTTCAGGGCAGAGGGACCTGAGCATTAATGCCTTACTGCTGCCTGCATTGGCAGTACACCAAGGCCCTGAGCAGAATCACAGACCCCAGCTTGTACTTTATTTGCTGAAAATAATCTGCACTAGCTGCACCAAGAAGCCTCACACCCCAGAGATGGAGACCAAACTGATTCCAGATAAGAAACCAACCTGTGCTGGTGGGAGCTGGTTTGGCTGACCTGGCCATAAGCCAGATGAAGGTCTCTATACAGACACTAAAACCACAGGACAAATCCTTCCCATCATGAAGTACACAAGAAAGGAATATAAAGTTGGTGCCCCCTGTGGCTATCTCCCCTGTGGACCGAAGACCCCAAAGACAGATCCGGTCTGTGCAGCAAAAGCAGATCATCTTAGATGGAGGGACACCACCAAAGACAAAGGCACATGAAACCCTCTGAAGCATCATTAACTTTCAAGAAAGGATTAAAATTCAGGATAGGCAGTGGTGTTCCAACACAGTTTTAATATCACAACAGTAAAAATAAAAATCAATTATATGCTTCATATGTTGCATAAGCACCCACGCAGGGCCAGATTCTGCTGCCACTAAGCTGCCATTGAAATTAGAGCAGTGTTTTTGGCACAGTCCAAACATCTGCACAGCTGTCAGGGAGTCGATGCTCATGCATGTGTCCCCTGCTCCCTCACTCTGCTCCCCGACAGAGCCCACCCTGACCAGCAGCAGGAAGAATGCTACAGGAGCTGTCTGCACTGGCTGGAGAGCTACCCAGAAAATCCAAAGGCTGGAGTTTGCTCTAAAATATTTACAAGCCCCTGTGCTTTTGAATTATACAAGAATAAGGCAATCACAAGTCAAGTTTACCCTTTTACAACACAACTTAGCAATCAAATTGATTGTACCTTTTAAGCTGGTATAAATCCTCTTCCTGAGCAAAGTCCTTCGCATCGCCTTTGCCAAGTACCTTTTTTTCAGTTGATATATAAACCTTTGAAAATAAATTTGAGGGGAGACTGACAACCTTGAAACCTCAAGAGCAGCGTGGCATTGATGGATGATGCTCCCTGAACCGAGCATTATAGATAGATTTTAATTTTATTTTAACAAAATAGCTGTCTCCAGTGGAAGAAGCATCAAGAGCTAAATTAGGACCCGTCTTGAGCTGAATCACGTTGAACAGACCCCGGCACTGTCATTGATTTTCTGGGAAGAAAAAAACTGCCTCTGGCTACTAAACCAAATTAGTAGTCACTGATGACCAATTATTTTGCCCCGCTGTGAACGGAGAGGCGTACTAAAATTCCAGTTTGTCAGACCCAAGGCTCACTTCTCAAACACCTTTCAACAAGCGTGTACCAAAAGTCCCTCAGATGGTTCTGACGCCTTCCTGTTTTCAGCAACTTCTTCTCCAAAGTTTTAATGAGCTGCTGCTCTGAGGATGGCCTGCCAGAAAGGGAGCCCTTCCCAGCTCAGTGGAGCACTATTTGGCATGGCACAAATCACAGCTGTCAGAATTTATACACACATACACAAAAAAGTGTCAGCCTAATGTTTGCAAATTGTAATTACCATTTCTCTTGCATGTCCCTGGTGCCTTCATTTTAGATAAATCCCAGCTCTGAGGTATCAGCTGCAAAGCACTGAGGGCTCATAGTGAATAGATTTAACTAGTTTGTAGCTCATTTAAGGCCTACACTGTTTTGTTTTAATATTGTTAATACTTTATTACACTTTTTAACATTGTTTTCACAGTAAAATAGCCTATTAGGAGTCTGCAGCTTCTTTTCCAAGAGACTTCTGGCAGACTAGCACACCACACTGTATAACCAAGTTAGCAGGCGCTTGTCATTTCAGTTGAAAATAGGTCTGTACCCTGACTCTTGAAAGTAAATTAGAGAGAGTGTCTATTAAAGAGACAGGAACTGTTTCAGGGATAATAGTTTTGAAAATGTGCACAGATAAATTTTAAAATATTTAGGAAATGTCAACATTAGAATTGGCTCCAACTATTTGACTATAAAAGGAACCAGATGATTTTTTTTTTCCACAATTATAAATAATTTGTTACTTCCTATTAGAACTTCTTTCCCTTTCCTTTCTGTGGCAGGGTGCTTGTGCCAAAACAAGGAGATCTGAGTTACTCTGAACAAGGTGGATTTTAATTTGCAATAAGCATTTTTAGCAGACACTCCCCACACAGCATCTGCAGATAACAGCAAAATCCTCCCAGTTCAGAGGAGTGACATCTGGGCAGAGTGACAACAGCAAACAGAGCACACAAGCCATTCGTTCCTGTCCTTAAGTAACACTAGGGCGAAAGAACATTTTCCCAAAGGCCAGCTACAAATGAGAAATACTGTCACACTGCCAGGTGGCACTGATATTGGGGACAAATTTCCCCATCTACTCCAGTGAGATCAGCATTTGACCTACAAAGAAAAAGCCACCTCGCTGAAATTTCTCCCATAACCTTAGTCAAAGAAGTGTTACCTGATATCCCCTGCTCTTCCGCTCTTTCTCAGTATTTCTCTTAAAGGAGGCAGGAAAAGCCAGATGAAGCCTCATGTCCTACAGCCCCACCAGAACTTCCATGTATAACTAAGCACAGGAGTCATTCCCACCAATTTCAACGAGGCAGTTCATGTGTGTATTATTCCAGGCATGAGTCTATACTTTGCTGGATCAGGACTTAAATGCGATTAATCACACGGCAGGGAAGGATCTCTGAAAAGCATCAACCCAAATGTGTCCTTTCAAGCATTTACTTACAAGCCAGCTGTGGACTAATCAGTCACCAACTGGCTGGTCCACTGGAGATGGTAAAAGTCACCTCCACAGAGATGAGAAAACGCATTCAGCTACCACAAAAATCAATAATCAAACACTATACACAAAGGCTCAACGTTTTCCTGCATCCCTCCCTGCTATTCCAACATACCAGGACAGCTTCTGCCTTGGAGAGCAAAGAGACAGGCCAAGGAAGCAAGCCATGTGCAAGGCTCACCACATGCTTGTGCCAGGACTACCTAAATTAACAGCACACAATGAAACTGTTGACCCACACAGACAATAAACTCAACCACAGGTTTGCCACATCTTTTATCCTTCATAAATTTTTTGCCCAGCTCCAATCAGTGTGATATGCCAACCTGGAAGGAAAGGAACAGGGTAAAGAGGGGAAGACAAAGGGTAAATGTTGGTGTCACCTTTGGCACCAAGTGTCTCCAGATAACAGTCTAGAGCAGCACAGCTGATTTGTAAGCAAAGCCTTGAAAAGCCCTGCAGCATGTGATCTATGAAACAGGAGGTCTGCAGAAAGATGTCTCCTCTGATATGAATGCCCCCTTGGGATGTATGTTGCTAGATTGCACATCTAGTATCATTAGAAAACACGACCATAGATTAGGCTGTTTTGAAGCATGTGGTGTGCAATAATTAAGTAATAAAAGTCACCACAGGGGTGAAGGAACAAGAAACAGAAGAGTTACTATTTGCATATGCACTGGCTGCTGGTACCCTCCATGATCATCAAAGATTCTCCAGACTGCTAAAAGCTGGCTGCTACCGATTCTGGACCCACTCCTGCCAAAAGCCACAAAGCACTAGCCTACTCTGTGGCACACAGTCTCTCTCTGCAGAAAATGACCTTCTGGTGGAGCTGGTGGCCCAGAAGTAGCACAGCAGTTAGACCAAGTCCCCAGCATCTTGCAGTTGGTCCAGACAGGCAGGGAAAGCACTGCCTCTCTGTTATGGGAGCTGCAGCTGAAGGCACTGCAGGCTACAGGTGGGAGCAGAGCTGGGGCTGATGGCTCCACATTGTTTTAGGTTGCTACTGAGACAGGAAGAGTCCCTCTCCAGTAAGGTATGCAAGGACAAAGACCAATAAAACTTAAGAATGATGTCCTCCATCACCTTCAAGTGTTTGCTTCTGAGGGAAAGAATAGCAGCACAACCCAGAAGTGGTATGCTGTCCTCAAGGCAAGAACCCTGCTGCTGCCATTGCCCATTCTGCCTCCCATGGCTGCTGATAAAATATTCTCACTTGCAAGGAGCAAGGCTCAACAATTTCAGGCTGCAGATCGGCAGATAGTTCCTCCCCACTATCAGCATGGGGAGGAAAAGAGAGGTATTAACCTTACAGATTATATTGTCTTTTCAATGGTTTCCAGGCCTTCCACTCCCCTTTTTGACCTCCTCCAACACAAATACAAGGAGCTGTGGATGGAGCAGCAGAGAGCCCGGACAGCAGCCGAGCGAGTGGAAAAGAAAAAGGTGATAACACTCCAGCAGTGCTCACCCTTGCTGTGCCCAGCACTGCTCCCAGGCATAACCCCCCCACTGTCCCACCCGACAATGGATGGACTTCTCCCAGCCACAGGGGGGGCTGTCAGCTGGGAAAACGTCCTCCTTGCCTACTAGAAGGCTGGTGAAGCCTAACAAAGATGAGCTGCTTCTCAACCAAGATGGGTCTGGCTTCAGCCAGAGCATGTCCTGTGGGGTGATGCTGTGGGAATGAGCACCAGATACTCAGATCACTATGTGTGTGTATGAAAGTGCCCTGGAGACAAAAGGGAAGGTGGTTTCTTGGTTTTCGGTTTGTTTGGGGGTTTTTTTAAGTATTTTTGTATCTGAAGACATACATAGAAGCTGAGCACACTCTCCAGGGCAGCAGTGCTTTGGCCAAGGCCTTTCCAAGTCTTAGACACCTCTCCCACAGACCATCTCTAGACCTTTCTAACTATCACCAATATGCCTCTGTCACAGGTTGCCCAGCTAAAGTCCTGGTATCAAAACAGAAGCTCTGGTTCTTTTTGCATCACCACAATAGTAAAACACCTTCCTATAACAAAGAATTAAGTTTCAAATTATCCTTGGTATTTATGTCATCCTCATGCCAGGAGCCCTGCAGACTGTCCTTTGGACAGCATCAGCTCTGCTTAGGTTACCTGTGACAGTGGACAAAATAACAGAGCAGCAGACAAATGTTCAAAGGGCCAGATCCTGGCATGGTGTGGCTGATGCCAGCACCTGCAGGAGTTGTTAGAGTGCAATGCTGTGCTGTTAAGCACACCAATATTGTAATGAAATTTAAAAGCAATCCCTTCAAACTCACAACATTCTATGATTCTATGACTATTTTATTAGTTAATGGCTCAAAGAAAAGTCAAGCTAATATGGTAATTACAAGTTTCAATGGGCTTACTGCCGTCACAAACTATGCTTTATAGTGGAAGTGTAAGAATACAATGTTCTTAATTAGCAGCTACTTTATGAATACACAAGTCTAGGGTGTTGGAAAGTGCATCCCTACCTTATCTATTAATGACTAATGTTTTTAATCACTAAGTTCCCTCCATCAAGTTCCCAAAGCCTGCAGCCACCAATTACCAGTTAAGCAACACAAACCTACACCCTAGACCACAGAGCAGACAGATTCCCCAGGGTTTTACACAGTGGCCAAAACATTCACCAGGGACCTGCACTGGCTTATGCTGGGACTACCAAGCACTGTAATTAATTAGAAGAGCAACATACAACAGACAGCAAGAAAACCACCCCCCTCTCCTGCCCTGCAGCTGGGGATGGTGGAAGTGACTTTCCCAGCTAGTGATGAGCCATTGCTCTAGCTCAGAGCACAGGGCTTCCTGCAGGCAGCGGTCATCTCACTGGGATGCCATATGAAGCAGACACTCGGAGAGCTGACATCTGCTCATGTTTTTCTCATCAGTATGTTTTAGATATCAGCATTAGCTGCATGGACATGAAAAACTACCCAGATCAGGCCCTTGTGATCATCAGTCCAAAGTGACTTTTAGTCTAGCTCATCCCAGTATCATCACATTGCATGACACCA
The DNA here is from genome assembly GCA_907165065.1 of Caprimulgus europaeus. Next base: position 4,739,713 of record OU015545.1, on the reverse strand, counting down.
ACCTGATGTCTATAGCTGCACAGCCGCTTCAGCCCATTTTTGTTTACCTTTGGTTACAGAAAGACCACGTGAGTGAAACTCGCACCACACTTCTGCGAAAGCAGCCACTAGCTGCAAAGGAGGAGTCCTTCTGGCACCTGCCCCGCTTGGAGAAGGTATGGAGGACTTGCTGGAACTCAGGGACACCTTCTAACCTTGCTCACACACCCTTGTAACACCCTTAGCACACAATGAAGGTAGACATGAGGCTCTTAACTCGGAGCTCCCAGAGACTCAGACTCTAAAATTGTCCTGCACTCAATGTGTTCAAACATCAGCCCCTTTTGGACTTCAAGGTGGGATGTTCTTTGCAGCCATAAACCCTGGAAGAGAAGCAGCTGTTGCCCATATAAGAGCTTAATGACTTATTTTCTAACTTGTGTGCACTTTCATGAGCTTCACCAGATGAGAAGCATCTCTTTATATCTCTCCTGTTAGTACTGGGGTGGCCTTTGTTCTTTGCTGGTATTCCTGCAACTGCTCTACGCAAGTAGGACAGTCAAACCTACATTTTGGTAGCCTACCATTTTATCAGCTCTCATCATAACTAATTCAAACCACACCAGATGCTTCAAGAAGCATTTTCACCCTAAGAATTAGAGCTTTCCAGAAAACCTGCACTCTTGATACCCCTCTAAACTACCTGATTGACAATATTCACCCTGAGACTGAGCAAAGGGTCTAGGCAGGTTACAGATGTGCATGACACTTCCTTTAATTGATCCAAATAAGAGCCAAGGTGAAGATTTTCTTGTTCTAGCAATGGGATCTAAACATCTCCCTGAATTCATCTAGGCATTGTGCTGTGCTCTGGGGTACTTCTTTGAATTCTGCTAGTTTTGTTGGTGGTGTAAATTACAGGGAAGCTTCAAGTGAAGAGCTAGGGGGCATTTTAGGAAGGAAGGGAAAAGAGCTGGGCAAGGGGAATGGAAAGAAGACACCAGGAAGTTTGAAAGCACTGAAACCCTGCAGGGAGTTTACATGGCCAAAATCATATCTGGCATTGACAGGTACCACTGCAAAGAGCCTCTCAGCCCTCCACCTTGGCCCTTGTTCTGATGGGTTTGGTTTGGGGTTTTTATTTTTTTTCCGTGTTGATTTTTAACTGCAGTTTAAAAAAAAAATGAAGAAGCCTTGTGACTTTCTGAAGCTAATTTACTTGTACAAGTTGGAGAGTTTTGACCAAGAAATGTGTTTTGCACTACCTTGATGTATTCCTCTTACATCCTGTCTATGACTGTCCGATTAGCATATGTCAGTAATCATTTATCCCCGCTGCCTGTCAGCACAGAGCCGCTGCTGTGGCTAGTGTCAGGTAAAGAACATGACCGATCGCTGTTAAACAGATTGTGTAAGTCACACGAGATACCGGGGCAAGCTTCCTCTTTAGAGCTCCTCTCACCCCAGACCTTTCCATCACTATTCATTTTTCAGCCTGTGTTTTTCTTCATGCTTTCTCTTTTGTTTCATCCATGACTATGGTTGAGTTCCTCCCTCAGCCACAGTTCTCAGACCTCTGAGTCTTCTCTTCTCTCTGCCTTTCTCCTTCCTCTCCTCTTCCCCTCCTTCCCAGGAGCAGCATCCAGGGGAGAAGGGACAGCTCATTTTGCACAGCCTCTGCAGATTTTTTTATACTCCTTTCTCATTACATTAACTTGGAAGGTTTGCCTTGGCCTAGCTGCAGATCTAAGGCACAGCCCACGTTAGAACTTAGATCAGGAAATTCCTTGCTCAGTTGATTTCAATGCATCATTTCCCTGGGAAAAATAAGTTCTCTTGAACATCTATAAACATTTACCCAGCTAAAAGCACTAACAACCCAGAGAAAGTTGGTGGTTCTCAAAGACACTTGGTAGCCTCCAAACTGTGCTTTAACTATCACCGTAAAGTTGGGTTCTGCAGAGGTGGTGGAATGGTCTTGAAAGACAAACTAGTCTAACCCTTCAACCAAACCCAGGGACTCTAGGAGTCTATCAATTCCTCCTTTACAAGGGGGGACAACAGAGAGCAATGCTCCAAAGAGGTGGGGGAGCTTGTTCTTGCAGAGTTTCTGTCCTTGTGGAATGTTTCTCAGGCTTTTCCATGGTGGTGAACAACTACTTTATAACTTTGTTAACACTAAATGTCCTGGGGAGGCCAGCCATTAGCACTGACCACTGAAGGCAGTTTACCAATAATCCATATAATGCCCTCATCCTACTGCACAAAAAGTAGTAGGAAAAGCAACCACAAAAATAGCATTTTACAGAAAGCTTGTTAGCAGACTCCAATCTATGTGTTATTTCCTACCTTCCTTCAGTGACATTGTCCTGCTCCGGCCATTACAGAAGATGTTCATGACCTGGGAACAACCTCAAACTCTGGGCAAGAACATTCACAGACTCCACTGCCCTGACCACAGCCCCACGTCAAACAATTTTTCCATGTGACCTGAGGCTGGTGCAAGGTGCAGAGGTGTGACATGAACTCAAGCCACTCATCCTTCTTATCACTCAGTCACCCCCTGTCACCTGGTGTGACAGCTTTCAGTCTGGCTTGTTCTGGGCCTGGAGAGAGCAGTGCAGAGCACCCACCTAGCAAGATGGTTGTAACTCAAAGCAGGGGGCAGCAGGAAGATGCAATTTTGTTCCTTTAGACTCAAAAATCAACAAGGATAAACTGGGTGTGGATGTCACTACTGGCTCTTAACTGGACTTTCCATTCAGTCCCTGCAGGACTATTTCCTGGCACCACACTAGAGCTTTTGGAGGAAGTGGGAGAGAAGAAAACAAAGGAGCTTTGCCCTCCCCACTAAATGCCTCTGCTTGCTCCCTGCATTACCAGGGCTGCATGACATTACATAGTCATTCAGTCAGTAAAGTATAGACAAATTGACTATATTTTCATTTGTATTTAGGTTTCAGCCCCACTGCTTTAGAATAATGGCTCATGCTATTAAGCTAACTGGGTGATTTACAAGTTCTCCCCCACCGGGTGATCAGTCCTGCTCTGTGTCTGGTTCTGCAGGACTGACCTGGTCCTGGGCCTCCCAGCTCACTGAGACAAACAGGTTGCAGGGAGACAGTCAGGTCCTGATGGGCAGTTCATTAGGGAAAGTTGCTGAATTAGAGTTGGGTTTGGTTTTTGTGGGGGTTTTTTGTTTTGTTGTTTGTTGAGGGTTTTTTTGGTGTTTGTTTTTTTTAATAAAACCAAACAGAATTTAACTCCTTACTCACCTCAGCAAGATGCTTCTACTGCTCCCTCCTCTTCCTCGGCAAACAGCCTCTGTCTTGCTCTGCCTGCAGTGTCAAGATTCCTGGGCTCAGGTTTTGCCACAGCTAGGACTGTGCACCAAGACTTCGTTTATTTGTAGATGTGGGACTACATTCCCTGGGGACTGTACGTTAGGCACCCAGCATGGACATAGATAAATAGTCCTGCCCATCATGTTCATGGGATGTGTCCCATCACTGTGTCACTCATTGCTAGCATCATGCTGGCCCAGGCAGAAGAACATCCTCTGTCAAATGCTGGAAGGATGTTGCTGCTGAAATACAGCATCCCCACACCCCTGCCTGTGCCAGCCCAGGGTGAGGCTCCGGATACCTCCATCCAAATAATTGATAGTCACAATCCAAACCAGTAAGTCAACACTGGCCACTCCACAATAGATTTCCAGGGCTCTGTCAAGTCAGTCCAGAAGGATTTTGAGAGTAACACCTCACACAGCAGTGATGTAGGACAGAATTCACTCATGTGTCAAAATAGCTCCGCACACCACGTGTCACTGACACACACTGGGGTTTTTCCTTTGCTCATTAGAGAATTCCAACTTGCACAAACATTCAAGGTAGCTTTCCAGAGAGAATAGTCTTGTTTACTTGACCAAACAGAGGAGGAAGGAAAATGCAGCAACTTCGGACAAGACTTTTGTCAACACGTACTGCCTCCCCTGAGCAGATGAAACGAGCTGCACTCGAAGCGCAATATGAATAAGCGATAAGCAATTGACGAGCAAGTGTTCGGGTACCTTGGCAAAAGACTTAATTTGCAACCTGGCACAAAATCAAAGGCTCTGTCAACAGCTGAGCGGCTCTCCTGCATATGCCTTGCATTACCTGGGAAAGCTCTGTCAGGTAAATTTCCACTGAAAGTAATTAGAGGAATCCCCACTGTATAAACTTTGCAGCAAAATTCTGGGCTCCAGAATTTGATTCTCACCAGGGATCTGATATCTGCTCACAGCCTGATCCTTCATCAGAATTAACAGTTGAGGTTTAACACATACACACAAAAATGTTCCACTTTTTTTTTAATGCCTTATCTCTGTTTTTGTCCAAAGAGCTGAACTGACAAGCACAACTCGTGAGCTTGCAACTGTTGTCTTGGCAGAAAAAACAGACTCTGCTTAAATAACCTAGGCTTGATACACAGTGCATTGTGGGCTGGCTCTTCAGATACAGCATTTATCCTCCCAGGTTTGAAGGCAGCAAAACTTCATGGAGTTGGAGTGTTATAAAACTGGTCTCCTGGACCCTGGATAGTGCTTAAAGAATAAAGCAATGAGCTCAAGGGCTTTCTGTCACCATGGTGCTGGACCAAACCTCCCTTCAGATGGGATTTCAGTTGATCAAAAAATAATTAAAAAACCAACAGTGTCACCTGATGGCTGTTCAATGGCCCAAGTGACATGAATTGGTGTGTCCCAGCCCAGCAGTGACCATCAGTGTCCTTCAGTGCTGACCTGCCTACAGCAGGCACAATGAAAGAAGAAAATACAACACCGTGCAGGTCTCCCAGTGGGCAGCAGAGACCCAGCTACCCCAAGCACAATCCCTGTACATCTCCACTGGAACCACAACAGAGATGTCACCTCCCACACCACAGCCATTCTGTGACTAAATGCAGGCTCTGTGCCTCAATCACCATAACTACATTTTCTTGCAGATTCTGAAGGTTTTCCTGTTTTGCCCAACAGCCGATGCTTCCAGCAATGCAATTGCTCTAATCACAGCAAAGCATTTCCATAGTCCAGCCTATCTCAGTACCCCTTTGCATATGCCCTGGACACTCAACCTCTCCATCATATCCTAATGCTGCCCTCTGCCATGCTCAGTCCTTCCTTCACCTCAGAGACATGGTAACCCATCATTCCTCTGCCATTTTCATTGCTCTCCAACATCTTCTATTGAGACAAAAATCAGACCATCTCCAGGGCAGGCTCCACTTCCATCCAAGCCCTGGTGCCCAAAGGCAGACAATGCCCATGGCTGTCACAGAGACTGTCACCCATGAAGGAACAAATATGGGGTGTTTGCAGCCTCACAGCTTGCAGTAGGTTAAAACCACACATGCTGTGTCAGGTTACAGGTGAGCACCTACCATTGCTTTTAGTGCTATCTACTGTTTCATCCACAAATCCACATAAGTACTTTTTAAGTGGACTTGGGGTTTAATTCACAAACCTATTCTGCCTTCTGCAGAGATGCTATTTACCAACAGATGATTTAGTTTGAAGTCAAACTCTTCCCTGGCATAAAAAATGTCAAGATTCAAATCTCAAACACAAGGTCAGTGTGAAAGCTGACAGTTCTGCTATGATCCCAGGACATCTGCCAAGGGGGACACACACTGGGTCACAGCTTCAGTGGGTTAATTCTCCTTTACTCACACAATTGCCCAGACCAAGTGACCAGTGGACTCCAGCAAACATCTGTGGCCCTTATTTTCAGAAAGGAAAAAAAACCTCAACTCTCCATGGGCCATTAAATACAGCAGCTAAAAATTGCTGAGCACTTTTTGAAACCTTCGTGGCTCTGAAGCAAATAAGGACCGTTTAGCCCAGACTCCCTTGTCCTATATTTCCCTACATTGTTGGAATTAGAAAGGTGGGGAGAGAAAAATCAATCCCATTCATTAAACCAGTTAAGCACGCTACTGCCAGGAAAAGCCACAGTTTTTGTAACCCTAATAATCCAACACACACCTCCAAGCGCAGCTCATCTTGGACAGAATAACGTCTGTTTTAAAAATACCTGCCTCTCTCTAACTTGTCATGGCATTTGTTGACAACCCTATTGAAAGCCGCTCTCAATGCAGCTGTGAAGGATCTTTCAGCACCTCTTTCTCTTTTCTAGACAGTTTTTGAAAGGGAGGGGAGGGAAAAAAAAAAGCCATCAATACAGGGGGAGAAAGGCATCAGCAGCCAACATCGGCTGATGAAGCACCTCACCTGGGCCCCCAGCGCACCGCCTCCAATTAAATCAAAATGGTTTGTTTTTAATGGTCTTTTACACTGACAAGTGGGCTATCATTCCAGGCCTAGAGAGCTGTCAGGGAGCCGAGGCAAATCCTCCGTTGATAATGCCCAATGCTTCCAATTAGGAGCCGAGGCCGCTCCTGGCGCACTAACGATTCCCCAGCCTCCCCCAAGGCCCCTTCGGCGTTGGCTGTTTCGTCTTCCCTCTTCCTCCGCCACAAATTACTGACACAAAACGGAGGCGCCCCGGTGCCTCCTCACCACGCCGGGCCCCGGCCCTGTTGGATTTAATGAGGCGATGGAAGTTTTTGCGGATCTTTCGCTAAATTCTTTTCTTGTTTGACAGCTGCTTGAGTGTTGACCTTATAAAAGATTTAGTGTTTCTCATTATTTTCTGTCAAGCTTTACAAGTGATAGCTTCACGGAAATCATTTGCATCTCGATGTGCACGCGCACAGGTTTTTTTTTGTCTGTACAGGGATGCTCGGCACGGCATGCATCAGTGTATACACCCTACCCCTCTCTGTATTGTGTATTTTATTCCCTCCTTCCCCTTCAAAAAAATCTACAAGCATGGCACCGTTGTTTTGGGGGGGAGGGAAACAGGAGAGGACTTTAAAAGCCCAGGATTTGTTAGACTTCTGTAAATGAGGAAGGTTTTGAAAAAGGAATAGAGATTGGTTTTCTGTAAAGAGAGCTCAAGAAAGTGTTTCGTCACCTGCTAAAAGATTTCGATCAAATGGATGATGGAGAAACTAGGCTGAGTCTAGGGCAGCTTTGTTGTTAAAGTGAAAAATTGTACAAGGCTGGGAAGCTGTCTTTGAGCAGGAGGGCAGAGCCAAGCAGGTGCTGGGAGAAGAGCAGGTACAGCCACATCTCCCTGCAGCAGAGCATGGATCTGCCACAAATCCTGATTTAGGATCCTGCCCACTACACCAGCATTTTTGCAAATGAGCTATTTAGATCACTTAAAGAATCACCATCAAAAGTATTAGTAAAACTGATTTTAATATGAATTTGTATAAATGAAACTGAAGACAGTCCTCCAGGGCAGGAGGAGAGCCTGGTGCTGCTTATTACTTGCTTCAGCCTTTTTCACAGGGTCTTTCTTGACACCTCCTACAAGTCATCACAAACCATTTAATCCAGCTATATTAGTTAAAACTGCCCCCCAGAGCTAAGCTTACTGACCACCCAAGGGTGCTCACGGTGCCCAGCAGCTACAGCACCCACACCCCAGCACCCACCTCAGCATCAACAAGCCCAACACCACCCACAAAACCCTGGTCAGTCTCTGGGGTATGTGCTCTGCTGCCATCAGGAGAGCTTTATCTTCCCAGAACTAGCTCAGCCTTTCTGCCTCTCACATGTGATTTATTAGTCCTCCAGTCACAGACCTGCTTCTGCTCGCAACATGCATGTGATTGTATTAATGCTTGACAAGTGGTTAGTCCTATGATTTAAAACATTTTCATAACTAAGAAACGTAAAGGAAAGTAACATCCAAATACATATTTAAATTTTAGGAGTTATAAGGGTTTTTGTTGCCCCTCTAATTCTTTGAAGCAAGCACTGACATTACAACATCCCAGCTGCAAGTGTCCTGCAGGCTTTAATTTGTCCATAACATTTGCACTGAACAGCAGCAAAACATTGCTCCTGCTCAGCAGCTGCAAACCACTGCAGCTCCATCATTCTGCAAGCAAAAACCACCAAGCTTGTGTGTGCAAACTAAATTCCTCTCCTGCTACAGCCAATCCTCCAAATCCATGATTCAGACAAAATCCTGGCACAACAGCCTGTAACCACTTCAGAGTAATGGTAAAGATCATCAGCTGTCTCTAGAGGAAGTACCTTTGGGTTCATCATTTAAAATATGAATTAGAAGAATCGGAGATGAGGATTCACCACTGGCATTGACCTCTCAACACCAGTCTCTGTCATAAGACCTTTGACCCGAGGACACCCTTATCTTGTCTCTAATTACTAGCCCTCATTATAAGAGGGTTCCTTATTTTTTGAAATAGCACTTGTCCCCTGTCCTACATCTGGTACTTCCCACTTACTCATGCTGAGGGCAGAAGCTAGCATCCCTCACAACTTTGCTTTGCTAATTTTGATTACTGTCAGTTGTGGCTCTGTGTGACATTTCTCACCTGGGAGCTTTGTACCAGGACTGGCATGAACAAACTGCTGTTTCCTCCCCTGCAGCTTCAACCCAGTTCCCAGGAAGAAATTTTCTTCTGCCCAGTTCCCAGCGTCAGTGGGCAGGAAGCATGATGGGGGAGACAGGGATGCATTCAGGAGAGGCAGCTCAGCTGTCCTTACCTGCAGGCATTGGATTTTTCTAACAATCCAAGCTCTGAGGGAAAAACTCCTGCATCTTTAACAGAAGGCTGGAGTTGGCCCAGCTGGGGATTGTCCCTGCCAGCTCCCAGGGGCTACCCACCTCCTTTAGCAGCCCTTGGATCTGCCTCCTCCACCTTTCCCTCCTGGGAGGGGTTATGTCACTGCTGCTACATGTGGGAAAGGAAAAACATCCAGAAACAACCGTCTGAAGTTAGGCACTCAAATACATATTTAAGTACCTGAATGTCTTCCTCCAGAGAGGGGGAATAGCTAAATATGCTTTGTTTGTCTTGATTAATGAGATCACTAGCAAGCTTTTCAGGGCAGAGACTGCTGTGTATTTTTACATATGCAAAACCTGACATCCAGCCAGGCTGAGCAGGGTGGGGGAAGCAGGAGGCAGCTTGGCACATCCACATGAGGCAGATGTATGGCACAAGGAACTACACTGGGGCAGGTAAAGCCCATGGCCCCCCCATAGTAAATTCACTCCATACATAAAGACACACATCCCAGTAACTCGGAATCTACTGTACAGGTTTGCTGCATGCAGCAGTGGGTAACCCCACCGCTCACCCCAGAGGGCCCTGGGACCTTTCTCCCCCAGATGACTTCCCCTCTGATGGTTTGTCAGGGGTATTTGTTCACCCCCTCCCCACCTCAAAGGTAACTCCTGGGGAGAGGCTGCTTGTGTCTGCTGGGCAAGTCATGCAAGAGTCCCTGACCCCAACAGAGGCTCCCCTGGGAGCTCCAAGTCCATCCTGGTCCCCTCAGTGAAGCACTGAAGTCCTGTGTTGTAGAAGACAAGTTAATTTCATTTCAGGATCCACCTGAAGGCACATCAGAATTCAAAACTGTTAGACAACCGGCACACCATAGTAAGACTACAGAATAAGAATCTCCTGAAGTCAAGCAGAAAATCAGTCCTCATTTTAAATAGTGCATTTAACTTCAGCTGGAGCAACACCTCTCAGACAGTCAAAACCCCTTGCACTAATCGTCAGTCTCTTCCCTGTTTGTGCTACAACCTAGTTTCTTTGGCTGGCTGTAACCAATCCTCTATCTGCTCCCTTCCTTATAGGTTGGACCTCACCTCAGTACTTTTCCAGACCGTGATGCTCATAAAAAGGCATTCAGTGCCTCCCATTGAGAAGTGCCTGTGAGAGTGGTCCCTTCCCCAGAGCATCCAGACAACGAGGACCATAGCACTGTGCTGGGCACCACAGCCCTGAGACCCTGCAGTAGCCATAGGCAACAGACTTTATATTTGATTTTAAAAAGTTACACTAATGCAAATTGTAGCCAAATAAATCATAAATATAAGAGGGATGATTCTGTCTCAGCCTGTTCATTGTTTTGTGTCAGATGCACAACACCTTACTGGGTGTGATCACCATGATTCTCATCATACAGCACTCACTCCAGTAAAAGAACAACGTTTGCACCAGTACAGCCCCAGAGGGAAAGCAGAATAGTCTCCTTCACTGTCTGTTCTGAACAAATATGTTAAATGCAGCATTTCCCAGTCCATGTCAAGTCTATAATATCTCACAAGCCATCAGTCCTTCTCATTTCTTTGTCAAATAAGCTTCCCATCACTGCCTGATTCAGCAAAGCCCTTGCCTGCATGAAGACATACAAACATCTGTTTTAAAGTGCTCTGCCAAATAGAGGCCCCACCTCAGAGCAATGCCATCACTTGAAGAGGGCTCCAGCCAGTTCCACACTTAGCCTCAAACAGCTGCTGGTGCCTGGTGTTCCCAGGGCTGAGCCTCTCCAAGCAGCTGCTGAACAAACTCAAACTCCACCAACACCAACTCAACATGACAGCACACAGCCCCAAGCTTGATCACCAACAGGTGACAGCAGAGGCTCAGACAGGTACCAACACATTTAAAATCCATCTCTGCCCAAGAGGGCATTTCACCTTAAGAAAATATCACTTGGAAATAACTGTGATTCCTTCACTGTGCAGCTCCAAGATTGCTAGAGGAATAATTAATTACTCCTATGTAGTCTGCTTCCCTCACCTACTGTTATAGTTCAGATTGTACCATGTAATATTTAAGTTTAACGTTAGTTTTCAGTTTTCACATTCATCATCCCGGTTGCACTCAGAGAGCTCAGGTGTGTTTGTTCACCCCAGGATGGCCTGGGCACCCCAGGGCCATGCTCTGAGAGGTGAGATCTGCTGTCCTGGGCAACCCCAACTGCATCCCCAGATCAGGAAGGGGCCAATAAGAAGCACTATAGCAAGGTGGATGTGCCCAGCATGACTTTGCCCCACACACCTCGGCACTGAGACTAGCCTAGTACTCCTACATAGACCCACCAGCAGCCAAGGGACATGAGGAAGCCATGCTGAACCCAGGGCTTTCCGCCCACCAGATTTCCAGCCAAACTTTTAAACCAAAGCCTCAAAGAGCAGAGTCCTTCATAACATTAAACAAGACACAAGAACAAAATAAACTGCAGGGGCAGCTTTTCTTAACCCTCTCAGAACAAGGAAGGCTCCAGGAGCAGAAAGGCACGGGAACATCTGGTGAGTAAGTTTCACTTCACACGGGCACATCCTGGATTTGGCCAGGATCCAAGATATGTCCGAGAAGCTGCTGTTTTGGTGTTCTGCACCTGGTGTTGGATGCTAGGAGGAAATGTCTCAGTCTTATTTCATGCTGGTGCGATACAGGCTGGGAAAAGACTCTCACGATCGCATTTCATGCTACTACGATACAGGTCAGGAAGTTCACTCAAGAGTCAACTTTAATTAAATTATCATTTAAGCGTTTATATATCAGCCGGATGTCCCCTTCCACTCCTTCCCCCGCGGCGGTACAGGGGTCCCGATCCCCGCGCAGCCCGGCCGCGCTCCGGCACCGGACGCTCCTTGTCCTGCAGTGACACCCACCGGTAACGGTGGTGGTGGTGACGCTGCTGCAGGCGCCCCACTACCGGGCCCTGCTCCTTCCGTCATTGCGACCCTCCAGCTGACAGTCCCCCCCATCTCTGCCGTTCCCCACCCCCCCGAGCACCCCTGCCCTCCCCTCTCTCTCATGACGATACTCACTTCGTTACCGGCGCATCCCGCTGGGGCTGTTTGCTGCTGAGCATCCCTGTATGTGCCTGCCCGGGCATGGCCTTTCGAGCACCTCGCTTGGGTTCAGATATGAATCCAGTACAATACTCGCTGGATTTTCCTCCTCAAACCACCCCCTTTCAGGATACTGGTCTCTGCACCACCAGCAGATATTTCTAGACTAATCCTTGCTACAGCCATCACCACAGCCCAGCAGCCTGTGTCCTCCAACCCCTGGCCCAGCTGTAGAGGTAACATCCCCTCAGCCCCATCAGGGCTCTCCCCAAGCCTCCGGGAACACCTGGGGTCAGCCCTGCCCCAGGGCCAAACCCGCGCTGGCAGCTGGTGCCAGGAGAGCTTGATCCCGTCCATCAGCAGCACCTGGTGAGGTGGGATGCATGGCAGGTCTCAAGGAGTTCTAGACCTGGGGTGTGACTGGGGTTTATGAGGTGGTACCTGGAAATGCAGCTGGTATCAGAGATCTCATCAGGTGCATGCCCATGTGTTTGTGAACAGGAAGAGTTTAGGAAATGGGGTTTAAGGGCAGACACACACAGGGAAGGTGGCGTACACTGCTCAGTGGGCTATACATGGGATTTCCCACTTGTACTGGGAGCCACAGCCAGATCATTTGGAGCCCACAGTGTCCATTGATATAAGGGGGACACCACATATGGGCAGAATGGGGCACATTTCTGCCTTAGGGAGTCTAGTTCTGAAACAACTTAATAATAATAATAATATTAATAATTCATATTAATTGTCAGTCACACTGGCATTAGAAAATGAGCAGCAAGTGCATCTGTAGCTGCTGGGAACTCCAAGTGTGGCCTAGAAGTGACAGTCTCTTTCCCCAGGGCCTTGGCCGGAGACGACACAATACAATGTCTGCTCAGGGTTGAGGATTGGACCCCACACACATCTCCCCCTCCCCAAAATCTTGCACAGCATCAGAGAGTGCGTCTGATCTAGAAAATTCCTCATGGTTGTTTGAAGGTAGGTGCTTTATTCCAGAGAAGGAAATGCATCAGCAGACCCACCAGCCCAAACCTGTCCTTGTGTGGCTGATCCAAACCTACCCCCAGCCCTGCTCCTTCTTCTGGTCCCACTCCTGGTCCCAAACACAACCTCAGTGCTGGTCCTGACCCCAGTGCAAATCTTCATCCCAGACAGGGACTACTGATTGGACAGGGAGGCTGCCAGAGCCCAGGACCCAGCACAGTCATGCTGCAAAGAGCTGGGAAACCCCACTGGGATCTCTGCCCCATTTCTCACTGGGACCGGGGCCCCCACATCTGTTGCTCTGGTCCAGCCTAAAACAACACTTGGCCCAGCTCTGCCTGGGGAGGTGGATGCTGCAAAACTGACCCCCGGCAGATCACCACCGTTCAGCCTGACTCTCAGTCCGTGGCACTGGGACAGCATCTCTGTGATGTGAGGGAGACAGGGCAGAGCAGCAGCAGAGCTCTTCGCCCAGAGACGGGGGGACCAGCAGTTCCCAGTATGTTGCACACCCAAGCTGTGGGCCAGGCTGGGACTGGGACTGATGCTGATTTTGTCCCTAGATTTCTCCTCCTCTAAGGCTCTTTTGTTCCGCTGCCCCGATCCCAGCCGAGGGCAGGAGGTGCTGGGGGCTCTGCCCGCCAGCTGGCAGCCGGGCTTTCCGGGGAGGGGGGCTCTCCCCTCGCTTATCGCCTCCAAGCTGCCGGCCAAGGGCGGCTTTGGAAGAGGGACAAGATGCAGCTGCCTGACCGGGAAGGTGAGGGACAGAGAAAATCGAATATTTGAGAAATAACCAGCGACAGCGCTTTAAAGTGGCGCAGATTCACGCGGCCGGGTGCCGACATTTTCCTCATCTCCGCAGGTTCAACCCCAGGAAAAAAAAAATCCTAAATAAACCCAGGAGGAGAAAGGAACCAGTCTGAGCGGGAGGAAGGTGGGAGTCCTGCGTGAGCCGGTCCCCCTCCAGCCCGGGAGACCAACAGCAGCAAAACCCCGACGGGGCAGGAGGGAGGAAACTTGGTGTTTCCGAGCAGGGTTGGCAGCTCGGGCTGGAGCCATCGGGGTTTTATTTAAAAACGGGATTGACGGCAGGAAAAATCCACTCTGAGTGCGGTTCCTTCCCATTTGCACCAGTAGACACCGGCGCTGGGGTCCCCGCCGCTCCGGCAGCGCTGCTCTGGGGAGGCGACAGCCCCGTGGCCCCGCGTCCGCTTGTGCCAAAAGACCCCTCTGCTCGTTCACAACCGATTTCGAGAGGATTCAACGAAATTCGCAGCTCCGAGGCTCACCTCGGGCTCAGAGCAGCCGCCTCTGCGCTGTCGCTTTAGGGAAGCTGTCGGTGTTTTTCCTTTACTTTTTCTCTGTTTATTATTATTATTTTTAACGCCCAGTAAAACTTTCGCTGCTTGGGAGGGACCAGCAGATCGGTTAATTGCGGGGGGAGGCGAACAGAAAGCAGCAACCCCTCGACATCCCCCCTCCCCCGCCGCCTGCCCCCCCTCCGCGGCTAATCACCCCATTACGAGCCACATCAGCGGGATAATGACAGCAAAAGAGGGAGGAAACCTCCCGGAAAGCGCGGGGATCCGGGCAGCAATTAATTCCCGTTAATCAAGCTGCAAGGGAGTGACATCCCCCGAAACGCCTCGCGGCCAATGGGCGCGTTCACACTGGGTGGGGTGCTGGGGTGCCCGAGCCGGAGTCGCACAAGTTCATTTTTTCACCCCATTTTCTCCCTATTTTCCCCCCACACTCCCCACCCCACGGAGGGCGCGGCGCTCCCGCCGCTGTCCGAGGTACTGAAAGCGCCTCTGACTCCGGAGTTACTCCGGCGCCGGGGCGCTGTCTGAGGTGCTGAAGTCTCCACCGGCTCCGGAGTGACTCCGGTTCCGCCCCCCCGGTGCTGTCCGAGGCGCTGGCGGGGAAAGGGGGAGCCGCGGCGGCCCCGACGGCTAGCCACCCCCTCCGCCCTCCCCTCGCCCTTCCCCATTGATTTCTGGATCATTCAGCGGTTACGGCGCTGCGGAGCTTCACTATCGATCGCTGCCTCCCACCTCCGGCCGCGATCCCCCGGGCTGGCCCCCATACCCGCGCCGCCGCGGCTCTGGGCAAGGGTGGGTTGGCCGGGTAAGGGGCCGGGGCCCCGGGTGAAGTTGGGGTCCGTCCCACGTCCCCGTCCCCCCACCACTCCACCCCTTTAGCGGCCAAAGTTTGACTCTGCCTCCTCTCCCCCCCTCCCTTCTGTCTGTCTGTGAGTGCAGCTGGACGCGATGCTGAAGACGAAGCAGCCCTGGATCTAACGCGCGGAGCCTCGGAGAGCCTTGCAGCAATTGTTGCCCGGATCCCAGGCTGAACTTTGCTCTTTTTTTTTTTTTTTTATCTTTTCCCCACTTTTTTCTTTTCTTTTTTTTTTTTCTCTTGTTACTGTTAATTATCATTATCAAACCGCTTCCGCCGCGCCCTCCCCGCCAATGCTCGTGTGAGCGCCAGCACCTCGCGGGGGCCATGGAGGGCTCCACCGGCTTTGGGATCGACTCCATCCTCTCCCACCGAGCCGGCAGCCCGGCCGTGCCCAAGGGGGACCCGTTGGTGGGCGACGGCCGGTCCCCGCTGGAGCTGAGCCCCCGCTCGGAGGGCAGCAGTGGGTGCCCCTCGCCCCGCTCCCCGGGCCGCGAGTGCCTGGAGGCGGCGGTGCCGCGGCCAGGCCTGGATGCCCATCTCCAGCCAGGACAGGTCTCGGCTCCCTCCCAGTCCCGGACCGTCACCTCCTCCTTCCTCATCAGAGACATCCTGGCCGACTGCAAGCCCCTGGCCGCCTGCGCTCCTTACTCCAGCACCAATGGACCTCACAGCGGGCAGGAGCCAGCGGGCAGGATCCCCACCAAACCCGGCGAGGACTTTAGGGAGAAAATGGAAAAAAACACCAGCAGCTCTTCCTCGGACTCGGAGTACAAAGGTAAGAGCCGTTCACCCGGTTGGGCTTTGCAGGGCGGCCTGGACCCGGAGCCTCCCGGTGCACCGAGAGCTCGCTGCGGTGACAGCTCTGGCGAGCCCCGGTAATCGGGAGGGTCGCGGCACCGGTAGCCCCCGAAATGACCGCGGGGTCGTCATCAACTTGGAAAAACTTGGGGGCTCGGCCCGGTGGAAGGGGTTGGGCGATCGGTGCTTCGCCAAACGCGCCCGGGGAATCCGCCGGGCTCTTCTCCGAGGGGAAGATCCGGCTGTTTCCTTCCTACCCGCGGGGAAAGAACAGATGAGAACCGGGGGCGGATTTCTGCCTGGAAAAAAAAAAAAAAAAAAAAAAAAAAAAAAAAAAAAAAAAAAAAAAAGCGGTAATAAAATAATCACTGATTTGGTGGGTATTTGCCCTGCTCCGGTGAGAAACGAAAGTCTGCGGAGTTTGATTCGATTTGTGCTCTTTCTATTATTATTTTGAATATGGTTTTAAAACGAGCACGACAGCCCGGGAGCCCCCGAGCCGCATCCCCGACTCTGGAGAGGAGTGGGGCTGGGTGCGGCGGCCGCTCGCCCCGGGCCGGGTGCTTCGGCCTCCCGGGCCCCTAGCAGCCCCTTCCCAGCCTCCCCCTGCGGCAGCCGGGGAGAGACAGAGGAACAGCACAGGGGGAGCCAGTTCTCGCCCCCGGGAGCGGTTTATCTCGGAAGCCTTCGCCCATCCTACATTCATCACCCTGTAAAAACTTTCACCTGGGAAAATTGTTTGCCGGGTGTTTGCGAGGGGCAGGTGAGGGTACCCGGCTGTGGGGAGAAAGGGGAAGCGATGACACCTTATGGGGCAGCTGGATTTGGGGGGGTTGGCAGGAAAAGCGGGGCACGGGCCGAGCCGCTGCCCGGCTGCAAAAGTGCCCTCGGACCGCCCGGAGCCGCCGAGCTGAAACCCCAAAATATTCTCCCAAAAGAGGCTCCGAAAGCGGCGGGAGTCCCCGGCATCGCGGAGGCACTTTCGTTCTAAACGAAAGACTGAGCCGGGAGAAAAGCTGCGATCGGGATGGCAAACAGCCGTGACTCCCACCTCGGCGTTTTGTTTTTGCCTCCTACATCCTCCCCCTGCCCCCGAATTCCTTCAGCTTCCCTCCTCTTGCCACAAATCGAAAGAAGTGAAGATGGAGGAGAAGAAACGCGGGTTCCCGCATCCCCCCAAGCCAGCCGAGCCCGGGCCGGGGGTGGCCGGTTTTGGGTGGGGGTCGTTACCCCAACCGCGCTCGGCTCCTTGCCTGCTCCTGCCATGGGGCAGCCACGGCCAAGGTAGAAACACATCTTAAATGGGGGAAAAACAGACCTTAAATTCAGGCGAAAACACGGGTTAAATCGGGAGGAAAACACATCTTAGATGGGAGGAAAACACCGCTTAAATGGAGGGAAAAACACAGCTTAAATATGAGGAAAACATAGCTTAAATGAGGGTAAAAATATAGTTTCAATTAGGGTAAAAACACAGTTTCAATGGGATAAGAGGTGAAGGTCCTCGCTCCCAACACGATCCTTTTTTGGTGCTTTGAAAATAAACCTTTCCTGGTGCAAAACGCCCCTGATTTACCCCGCAAAGGGGCTGCGGGGCCGGGCCTAAACCGCAGCGGCGGCTGCAGGATTTAGCCCATGCCAAAATACCGAAAAACACGTAGAATATATTTTTATAATTTCTCTTTTTTGAAAGCCAGGACTAGCCGGAGCCGGCCGGGGAAGCGCAGCCCTTTGCCGAACAGGAACTTTTTAGGAGCCGAGGACCAGCCCGGGGAAGGGCGGATTTGCCTCCCCCGGGGCGCGGGAGTTAGGACCCGAATTCTGTCCGCAGAAAAAAAATCCATACAAACTTTCGGGCCCTTTCGGGACCCACCCGCCCTGCCCGGTCCGCATCCGGCCCCTTCCTGCTTTCCCCGGGAACCGGAGCTAGTTGGGTCTCCGGCTCGGGCTCTGACTGCTCGGCCAGAGCCGGGATTTCTGGTTGAAGGGTTTCGTTCCCCGGTGGCTCAATTAACCGGATTATTGTTTTCCTACAGAGAGAAATCAGCCTCGTCCCTGCCAACCCCCGTCACCACCGAATTTAACACAAATCCCTGTTAAAAACAAAACAAAACAAAAACCCCACAAAACCACAAAAACGCCGATTTGTATATAATGAGCTTTTTCGCCACAGAATCTCCTCCAGGACGGTGGGGAAGGCGAGGACAAACAGGGATTTTTTTTTTTTCCTTTTTTCCCCTGCTCGTTTATTTTCCCGTTACCTACTAATGTTTCGCGGTGTAAATTCCCGTGTCTCTCCGGGAGCCGACCGTATGTACCGACCGCTCTGAGGAACCGCCGCCAGCCCGACCCATTCGGTATTTTAGGATTCATAACTGCACGGGTGCGGGCTGGCGGAGCCCCTTCCCCGGATTTTCGTTGTGTGCCCTGGAGAGGGGAGGTTTATTCCATGCCCCGGTAGCATCCTCGGGAGAGAACGGAGGCTTCTCCGTGGAGAAGGAAATGCAGCACCACCCCAGCGACTTTCCCCTCCAAAAATAGGGGCTCATTCATTTTGGGATGATTTTGGTTTGGATTTTAAAAAAGAAAAAAAGAAAGAGAGAAAAAAAGGAACGAAAAAAAAAATATTCGAGCATCGAGAAAGCTGTTGGGTTTTGGGGAATATGTCCAGAGCAGGGTCCTGCCCCCGGAGAAATGAGGGGTCATGGAGAGGCGGGAGGGTTCTGGGCAGGAGCCGGGGCTCCCCGCAGCTCAGCCTGGTGCTCCGGCCCCGCTCCGGAGCCGTTGGGACGGGGAAAGGCCGGGCCAGGCTCGGGGACCTCCGTGAGCCACCCTGGGCAGGCGGGGTTAAAATTTCCAGGGTTGTAGAGCGAACGCGCAGTGAACCCGACTGCCTGAACTCCCCCGGCTCATGGCTGCAGGGAGCTACCCCCATTTCTTGAGGGTATTTTCCTTCCCTTCCCGCCCTGACCTGGCCTCTCTTCCTCCCTCTCGGCCCAGTGAAAGAAGAAGGGGACCGAGAGATCTCCAGCTCCCGGGACAGTCCCCCGGTGAGACTGAAAAAGCCGCGCAAAGCCCGCACCGCCTTCACCGACCATCAGCTGGCTCAGCTGGAGCGCAGCTTCGAGAGGCAGAAATACCTGAGTGTGCAGGACAGGATGGAGCTGGCCGCCTCCCTCAACCTCACCGACACGCAGGTGAAAACCTGGTACCAGAACCGAAGGTAAAAATGCACCGTTCCCTCCTGCCCACAGCACCAGGGTCCCATCCTGGCCCCGCACTCCCAAACCGGGCAGGGCTTTTGTACCCCACAACCGGCCCGTCCCTCCTGGACACCAGCCCCCAGGAAAAGGGGTTTTTACCCCAAAGTTGGGGGGGGAAGGGGAAGTGATGGCGAGGCAGGGCTGATTTGGGGCGTGCGGGGGGGGCAATCCGTGCCACTAGCCCCGGCAAGGCAGGGAGTCAGGGCCGGGCTTCCAGCTAAACACAACAGCATAACACATCGGCCCATTAATAATAGATACCAATTACTGCTTTGGGCATCAATAATTAACACCCCTTACAGTAATTACACAATTATTATTATGATGAATAATTTACCGGTGGAAATAGGTTTAGCGCTTCAGCGACAAATCTGTAAAAGGGCTGGAGACGTGTGATGGCTTCAGTGGATTTACCGGCCACCCCCCTCTGCGCTTCCCCAGCCCCGACCTTTGCCACCGCTACGAAACGAGGGACCCCCGGCTGCAGCCCCCCACCCCGTCCCCTCTCTTCCCCCGCCCCGGGTTTAACCTCCTTTCCCCTCATTTCCATCGCCAGCTGCAAAGATCCGCGACTGATCAACACATCGGGGGGTTGGGGGAGTTGAGGGGCGGCGGGGGCTGTGTGCTCACCCCGCTTCTTCCCAAATCCCTCAGGCAAGGACACGCTGGAGACAGGCCGGTGCTCCCAGCCCCTTCCCAAGCCGTCCTCCCCGGCCCCGGCGTGGGCGAGATCAGGAGGCCGGGACTTCTCCATGAGATGGGCCACACACATATACATACATACACATATATATATATGTGTGTGTATATATGCTCACCCATACGTATATGCACGTATATATGTGTATATATATATAAAAATATACATACATATATATATATATATATACACATACACATCTATATGTGCAGCAAACGTATGCCCCGGGACGCTGCTGCACGAGTGTCCTCCCGTGGGACTCCCACGGCCGTCCGAGCAGCCCGGCCCGGCCCCGGCAGCCCTGGCCCGGAGAGGGTCCCGGAGCCCCGGGCAGCGGAGCGGGTCCGCCGCAGCCTCGGCCCGAAGCATGGCGGCAGCATCCCCCTTTCAGCAGCGGGGCTGCAGGGCAGAGCAAGCTCCGTGTGACACAAGAGGTGTCACACGCAGTTCGTGATCTGTAAGCTGGAATTTACACCCCAGGAAGGGACTGAAATGTTGGTTGCGATTTATATCGCAACTTTTTACAGCCCGGCGACGCATCCCAGCCGGGCTGTGGCTCTGGTGGCGTTCGCGGCGGGGACATCAGGGAGATAAGCGCCCTCTCCCATGGAGTCTCCATCCCCCCGCACTGAGCTAGTCCCCCTCATCCCATCCCATCCCATCCCATCCCATCCCATCCCATCCCATCCCATCCCATCCCATCCCATCCCATCCCGCCGTACAGGGGAGCTGATCCGGAAGCCAGGGGCGGGGAGAGTGGATGCGCCAGGAGAGCCGAGCCCGGGGAAGGGGTTATGCAAAGGGTAAAAAGAACCCGGGAGCGGCTTTTGGAGCATCCCTTCCTCCTTGACTCCCTCTCTCGACTTATCCCCCCCAGGACCAAATGGAAAAGGCAGACGGCGGTGGGCCTGGAGCTGCTGGCCGAGGCTGGCAACTACTCCGCTCTGCAGAGAATGTTCCCCTCGCCCTACTTCTACCCGCAGAGTTTGGTTTCCAACCTGGACCCCGGCGCCGCTCTCTATCTGTACCGTGGACCCAGCGCCCCTCCCCCGGCCCTCCAGAGACCCTTGGTGCCCCGCATCCTCATCCACGGACTGCAGGGCGGCAGCGAGCCCCCGCCGCCCCTGCCCCCGCTGCCCGGTGTCCTGCCCCGGGCCGCACAGCCCCGGTGAGCTCCGGCCACCCGCTACCCCCCTCCGGGGCTGGGGGGGATCGGAGGGGACCAGCCCAAATCAGGGGCCGCGAGCAAGAGACAGACTCCAGCTCATCCCCAAATATATATATATATAAATGAGACCTCCCCCCTCCTTTTTAAAAATATATCTGAAGAATGGCAGAAGCAAGGGCAGGTTCGGCAGGGCGGAGAGCCGCAGGGGGGCTTGGCAGGGGCCGGCTGCTCGGGGGGGGGCTTTGCCTCTCCGCCCCCTCCCCAGGAACTGCCGGGGGGACCGAGCCGCCTTCCGCCACGGACCGGACGGCTCCGAGGAAGCTCCTCCCCGCCTTACCCTGCTCCTCGAACTCGGGGCATCGGGGAAAGGGCCGGTAATGGGGTGGGGGGGACCCAGGCTGCCGGTCCCCGCCCTCCGCAGGGAGACTTTGGGACGTCGGTAACTTCAAACAAACAAACAAAAAAACCCCCCAAAACCAACAAACAAAGCTGCGAAGTGTAAATACGGTGCGCAAAAATGTATATGAATTATTTATTTGTGAACCCTGAGGGCGTATTTGTGTAAGTGATTCTTGTCAGTCTGTATCCCAGGGCCAGCCCGGTCGGGGCAGGGGGGGGCGGGGGGTCGGGGTGCCACTCCCGCTCCCTCCCCCCCGCCCCCTTTTCTAAATGTGGAAATAAAACTTCTTTACAAACAAACGGGTCTCGCCTCTGCCGGCCCCTTTCTTCCCTCCTGCTTGTTTGCTCTGACGGATCAGCCCCCGCCGAGGGGAACGGGAAAAGTAAAGAGGAGTTTTCTCACCTCCCATCGCAGAGACCGCCCCCCCGCCGGGGCTCGGACCACTCCCCCCCCCGGGGCTCATTTCCCCCGGTGCCCGGCCCCAGTGCCGGCATGCGGAGAGGGGTTGGGCGCGGGGGCGGGTAGGTGATTAACTAACGCTAATGTGAGCTGCAGAAGCGCCTGAAGCGCTTTCAACGATCGCTTCGGAAAATGGATTGTTTCCACCTTTGCAAAGTGTCTCTCAGGCGGCAGCGGCCAGCGAGCCCGGCAGCTGGTCCCCGGGACAGCCGGGCAGCGGATCGCCGGCTCGGGGAGCCGACAGATGGGCTGCGGGCTCGAACCGCCCGGCAGCCGCTCCCGCTCCCCCCGCTGCTCCCCCGCCGGCGGGCCCGGCTGTATGCGGAGCCCTCTCCCGGCACCCACTGACCCTAAAAACACCCCCCTCCCTACTCGATGTCCCTATCCCGGTCGGCCCTGGGGAGCTTTGCCCCGGCACCCCCGAGCCTCCCCCGGCCCCACCGGGAGGGTTATTGTCTGTTCCTCCAAATGCAGAACCACGGCTGGGGGAGAAGAGAGACCCCCCCCGGCCTTGGGAGAACAGGGCTGGTTCTTTGCATGTGAATGGGGGAGTTTGGTAAATCCCCGGGCCTCGGCTGGGGAGAGGAGGACGAGGAGGATGAAGGGGGGTTGCTCCCAGCTCGGGGTTAATGAAGTGGGAAAGGAGTCTTTCAGAGAGGTCTGCAAACAACCCCCCTCCCCGGACAACAAACCCCCATCCCAAATCCTACATGGATTGACTTAAACCCAGGGGATAAGTGCTTTAAATTAATCTCATTGAATAAGAATGAGGCCAAACAAAACTCTTTAAAAATCATATTAAAAATCTATCAAAGGACAACTTGCAATGAGTGTGCTTTGCATTTGGTGAGCGCAAAGGCGAGGAGCGTACAGCAACCTTCCTCCCATCGACACAGCAGGAATGTGAATCAAAGACATTCTCTAATATTTAATTGTCCCTGTAGCCGTAGCAGATTCCTCCTCTTACATTAATGAAGTACAAGGCTTCGTTACACGTTTGTAATTGCAGTATTTAAATTTGTCATTTCACATCTAGAAGAAGCTGGAAACTCCCCTGAAACAGCGGGTCTGAGCCAGCGCTGTGTGTGACACAGGGACAGGGTCCGGTTTGGGGTACAAGGGACATTAGGAGAGAGCAGGGTAAAGCCCTGGGGAAACCTCAGCTTTGGGAAGTGGGAATGGCCATGCTGGGTCTGGCTGGGAAGGAAAGAGCAGAAGGGAAGCGAGGGCTGGAGTCAAGCAAGGCAAGCTTCAAAATAAATCAGTTTAGGGAAGACACCACACGCTGCAGACTCTCATCATAGGGCACTGCACTTACCCCATGAACAGCATCTTGTGCGGGAGGATCTCATCAGCCTCAAAAGCTGCTTAAGGACCAGCCTCACCTGCAGCTTGTGTGTGGAGGCTGAGATGGGACCCTGCTGTCCAACAGCAGAACCCACCTGCACCTAGAGCAGCCCCTGACCAGGCTGAAAACTCAGCTCATTGCTAGAGGCTGGCACCAGGTGGGCATGATCCTGGCAAGTCCTCAGGGGTGGGACAGGCTGTGCTGGGTTGAAATTAGAAGAAGCGGTAAAAATGCCACAATTGAGAAGGTGCACCAGTCCCATTGAGCACTGCACCACTTCTGCTCCACCAATTTCTCCTGGGGTACAGAGACTCCAACAGACAGGAGGTTGGTGGTTGGTTTCTGTCAGCTCCAGGCTAGACATCCAAGACACAAACCAGCCAGTGCAGTGAGGCTGCCAGGACGAAACACAATCCTGGCTGTCAAGTCCCTTCTGGGCTTTTACCCAGCTTGAGGGCCATCTTCCACCTCTCCCGGCACAGCTTTAACCAAGACCGCCATCCTGGGAACAGACAAAGAACAAAAGCTGCTCCTCTGAACATGCCAACACACACACACAAATTCAGTGAAATCAGCAGAATTGTTTCTAGCAAAGACATGTTATGGTTTTATCTGAACACCAGACAAAATGATGCTAGGACAGAAAGCCCAGAACAATCAATGTTTTTCCCATTCTCTCCGCAGGCTTATGGAGAAAAGAAATTGTTGTAAACAGGGAAGTTCTGTTGCTTTCTACCCCACTTAGTTATGGGTGCTTCTCAGTGGTGGGCTACCAGTGCTGTGGCGTCTTGTGTTTGACCTTGACACCAAAAGCAGGTGTTCAACTGTGACCCTTGTCCCAAGGTGACCTCCTCACTTTTTCCTATCCCAAAGCCTTGAAGTGTAAACTCAAGATGTTCCAGCTGCAGAGGAGGATGTGGGCTCCCATCACTAGCAAAGGACATAGAAACAGAAGAGAGCTGAGAAAAGGTGCAAGAGCATCTCCTGGGAGGGGCAGGACTCCAGGTATGAGAGCAAGGAGCAGAGGAGCAGCAAGGAAGGCAAACCCAAACTAGGTCCAGGTCTGACTTACAGGAAGCTTTATATAAAGGCTCCATACTGACATTATTTCCAGAGCAAACACAGAAACTTCAGGCTGTAGAGCAGGAAGGCCCCTACTACTCACCATAATGAAGACAAGAAAGTATAGCTGACCAAAGCCAACGCCAGTGCAGTCAAACGAAGCTGCAGTTTCACCCAATGCTGCCAAGAGCTGATCTCCCTGCCCTTAAGAGTTGCGTAGGCAGCTCCCACCCAGCCAAGACCTAACACACACCACACACCTCAGAGCAGGAGGGGACAAGCTCAGGAGCAGTTCTGGGTGATGACCACCTGCTCCATGCCAGGGCTGTGCCAAAGGAACCCACCATGACCACCACCAGCTCCTCCAGCATTCGGGTGCTCAGAGGACACGAGAGCCTCTGCAACCTCAACACCTCGTTCCTGCTGTAGCTCAGCCACCCCTGCTGCACGGCCAGTACCGCAACCTGCCCTGCCTTGATGAAGAGATGCTTTGAGTCAAGTACAAATTAACTCTAAATCTACCATGTTCTTCCTGAATTGAGTGATGTACAACGATAAAGCCAGCTCGGAGCCAATCTAGAGCTTTCAAAGTGTATACGGCAGAATTTGGTTCCTGCTGACCCAGCTACAATTCAACCACATTTTGCATATCAGCCTTCAAGTTTATTACGAGCAAACTCAGCTCAGCTTCAGGTGTATATGCATTTCTTTTAACACTTTCTCTTTCTTAACAATTTCCTCCTCTTCCTTTCCCTAATCACACAGGTAATCCAGCACTAAGTGCTGAAAGATGGTGAAGCTGAAATAAAAAAGGCAATCTAATTTCTTTTGTTAAATCACCTTATGCATCTTAACTGTTTGTAATGCCCCGTTAATACAGACAGCAATGAGATTTCCTGATGTCTCTCACCCGTGTGCTGTTGGCCTTTATTCCTACTATTACCAATTTGCCAATAGTCCCTATTAATTTATACGTGACCGTCAGCCAGAAGGTCATGTATTTTCCCCTCATGCATAAGATCAGTTCTTCCCAAACTTACACTCTCTGCATCACTCTCTGAGTCATTTTCATCCTCAGGGGTTTCTTTTCTGTTGAAGTTGACATTTGCTTTAAAGCCGATTGCTCTTCCAAACAGTACTCAACAAAATCAGGTGGGCTTTGTTGTTATTTCATCTTAATCTAATAAATGCTAGTAACTTCATTCTCTCTGCTAAAACATGGTTAATTTTATGCTGAAGCCTTTTTAACATCTTTCTGAAGCATTCAAAAAAAGTATTGCAGTAAAATCTGTGCATTTGGTAATTGCTTGAGAGGAAAAAGAAAATATCATTTTGGTTCTCAAAAGTTACATTCACTTCAGAAATGAAATACTTTTGGGCTGATTGCTTCCCTCCTACAGTCCTCAGTATGACTCACTACAGCCCAAAGTAGGTGCCCTCAATTCTGTCTTCACAAAGTGGGTATCATTTTAATCTGGTTATATTCCCTTTGCAGTACTTTTTCCCTTCTGGCACCTGAATTGCCACTGGATTTGAACACTTTCTAGTCCTGCATTAAATAACATGCCCAGCTTGGGTCACGGGTGGCTGCTCTTCCTCATCTCTTTCCTCGAGGAAGACACATGCAGGCAGCAGACAGTTGTGTTTTGGCAGGCTTGTGCACTGTTCTTGAGTGCATACTGCTTGGTGCTGGTGTTATAGGAAATGCTGGAAGAAGCACAGCAAGGAAGAAGGGGAGAGGGAGGTGGGTGCTCAACTGTAGGTCCTGGGGGTTTGTCAGTCTCCCACAGACCTTGCGGAGCACCTGCTCTCCCCCTCACAGCCCCCACGCCTCACCAGCTCACGGGGGAGTTTTGTCACGGACTTCACGAGAGCTCAGGTTCAATTTCAGACACGGAACGAGTGCCAGCCTCGGCACATTTGGGGCCTGCATCCCTTTTCTCAGTAGTCCCAATTCTCTGATGGTAAGCAAGAAGAAAGGCAAATGGGAAAAGCAAAAAGCAAAATCCATTAGCTTGAGACTTATTCAAAATAGGTCTGGCCAAAGCAGAGAGAACTCTGAAAGCCAGAGTTACTACTGCCAAGTATTAGCAAGAGCCTGAGAGAGCTTTAATGTCAGAGAAGTGAGACATTTCATACATACCCTGCATTGTATAATTAGGTGTGACAACACGCTGCAGGCAAGGAGAAGTTTGGAGATTGCTGGCTTCCACATTGGCTCCTTCCCACAGTGACAACATCTATTCCCAAAATCAGGAGTTTCGACGTGAAGTTTTGCACCATGAGCTCTTCCCCAAAGGGACCATGTGTCACTACACCGAAGAGCTCTTCACAATCCTACAACTTGCACTGAAACTGGGGAGACTCCTTATGGGTGGTGATATCTAACTAACGATGGGTGTCCGGGGCAGACCTTGCTCCAGTGCACACAGGACACAGCAGAGAAGGTGGCAGCAACGTGGCTGCGTTACCTGAGACAGGAGCAGGAGTTCCTCCCTGTAGCAGCCTCCCCGTCTCCTCTGCTCCTGGAACATCTCCTCAGCCACTACTGTTTGGTTAAAAATAAGCAAACAGATTGTGGAGTGTTTCTACATGTCCCTCAAATAGGAAAGTACCTCCTGCCTGAGTACACTCATCTCACTTTCATCTTATATACACAAAGCACTTATCTGAAAACCATATTCAACCTTTTTTATTTTTCTTGAAAAAAACCCAACAAAACAACCCAAACCTTAGAAACACTGTGCATCTTCAGAAAGCCACATTTAATTGCAGCAGTGCAACAGGACAGGCCTGAATTCAATTCCATTTGGACCTACGGAATGAAGGGGAGGAGGCCAAGATCCCCAAGATGCCTCCCATATTTGCCTGACAAATTGCACCACTCCTCAGTTGTTTTGGCAGGTCACCCTGACCCCCAGCTGGGGCACTCAAGCAGGTTTTGCAGCCAATGACTGGAAGGTCCCGGCTTATGTTGGAATCTGCTGGTTGCCAGCTTTTCTCTGCTTTTTCTTCTTCTTGACCTTGGATACACCGGTGTCCATCCCACTGGAATATTCAGATCGCAAGATCTCAGCGAGGCGATGTTTGCTGTGGGTCTTCTTGAGAAGGTCAGACCTGGGCAGAGGGAAGAGAAGAGGAATTAGATTTCCTTCTCTCCGAAATGCTGCTAGGTGGGTTACTTATTCTACAGCTGTGGAAAGTGACATTTGCGCATTAGCAGAACAGCAGCTTCCTTTTCTTGAGGCTTGATTTGAAATTCTGTCTCATGCAAAATTAGATATTGTTGTGACAGGTTTTCACAAAGGTGGCAAAATATCATGCCGTTTTTAAAAGCAAGCCTTTGTTCTGTACAAATGCTCTTGCAGGGGTGGCGGGGAGAAGGAGGGAAGGTTTTGCGCTGAAGGCTGATGAATTAGGTGACACAGCAGTTTGAAAATTATAATAATAATAAAAAAAAAAACTTAACAGCCTTAAGACATTGAACGATAGAAACATTTTATAAACAGAGCTTAAACCCAGAGCTTGAAAGCACAAAAAACCCAAACAAACATGCAAAAAAAAAAAAAAAAAGTCAGGAGTTTAAACCCAACACACTCTCTTCTTGCAGTGTCCCGCAGACATCACATGCACCTTACCGCCTCTCTCTCCAGAGACCAGCTTTTGCAAAGGTAGCTGCATTCTGCCCAGCCACTAAACTCCAACATGGATTTCCCTGTAGCCCTAAACTGCCAGCTATAAATACAAAAACCCACTCAGCATTTTCCCACTACAAGTTCTGCCACTGTCCTGCTCTATGACCTTGGGCAAATCTTATCCTCACTGCTGCTATCACCCTCGCTTAGCTGTTTAAACCGCAATCTCTTCGGTGCAGGACCTGTTGTTCCCTACCATGGTGCCATGGTCCTGGGCACAACGGAATACTCACAGCTCTTGCTGTCTGCACATCCCACTCTCCTCTTTATTATAAAGACCAGTAACAGACCTGAAAAAATTCCAGAGAAGTGAACAGAAAATTATCCGTCCCTCTAAATCCAACGAGGGAATTGACTAGAAGCCCCACATCCATGCCAGCATGGATTTATGACAACACATGGACCTCAGCAGTCCTAAAAGTTGATGCCTTATAGCACTGCCTTCCCTAGTTCCTTCAGGTGTCCAGAATCATGCTGCGGATCACAGGAGAAGGAAGCATTTTTGGTTGCAGCAAACAGATCAACCCATTCATTGGGCCAAACACACAAAGAAGGGAAGGGAAGCAAAGTCTTGGCTGTCTGCAGTATTTGCTTGCCCTCTTTCCACAGCTTGTTTTCCATCCCTGTGTAGGTTTTATGGCAGGAGTAGGTTTGGAAGGATGGATCTGAATGACAAGAAGGATAGTGTGATGATTACCACTGAAAGATGGTTTCCCTTAGAAGAGAAAGCCTGGAAGACACAGGCGAGAAGACTGTTGTCTTCAGTGTAGTCTCTCCACTCTCACACCAATTAAATGTTCAAGCTCTGTGTCGGCAGAAGGGCTGGAGACTGGACGTACCAGAGAAATAATACACACAACCACCACCTGGTTTGAACCCACAGAAACTAAAGGAAAGACAGAATCAACTCAAAAGTGACTGTACAGATAACAAAGCAAACACACCGCTGGTAAAGCTGTACCTGCAGTACCTCCACAACAGATGCTCCTCAGCAAACTGCCTTCCTGAACGCACAAGCCACCACAGCAGGGAGGGATGCTCGTGGGTGCACACACAGCACCAGCCCAAGGTGTGCCCTCAAGCAGCCCAGTTCTGCCGCAAAAACTTTATAGTGCAGCTGTATCCCCTGCTCAGCCCTCTCCATCACCTGATAAAGTTTCTGTTTGACACTTTCATCGTGGCTCCAAGCATTTACTACAGTAATTCGAGGGTTACCAAGCAACAGATCAGTTTACTTAACAACAGGGAACTATCTGCTGCAAAAGGACAAGTAATCCACCAGTAGCTGCCCGGCTGAGTTTCAGCTCAGCAGGGAGGTTGTCCAACACTTTATTATCAATCAGGTGAAATCATTGCACAATTAGTAAATCAATACCCCCCGCTGTGGTGATCAGCTGTACACAGAAAAGCAAGGATGCAGGGAAAAGGGAGGTTTCTCCCTCTAACCAGGGCCATAAAAATCAATGGAGCTGTGTTGTGGAACCTGTGCTGATCACAAAGAAAAGAAGCTGTCAAGGCCCTGTTTAACCATGAGATGGAAGAGCCACAGGCAACAGTCTGCAGAGACAGCACACCAGGAAAAGTCTATCAGGTTAGGATGTCTGGCTGGATTCCGATTCCTATTGTAAACCTGTAAATTCCCCTCTCTGCCCAACTGGTAAAAGTCTCTAGGGCTCTGCCAGAGCAGTCAAGATAAGATCGGCAAGGAAAGGCAATTGTGGTTATGAGAAAAAGCCCAGGAGAACAGAGCAAGACCTTGATACTCACCCTCTGAGCATCCTTGGGCAAAGTATTTAATCTCTTTGGCCTTCGTGTCCATTCTCCCACCTCATAACCCAGGATGACTGCATTTTCCCTGTTGCCAAAGGCTGGTGTGACGTTAATTTAAGAGAGCTGTGTAGTGATACTGGATAGATACTGTGGCGAAAAGCTTCACAGAAAGGCTGTAAACGTAAGATGCATGTGCAACACAGACAGAACCCATGTTCCCATCACTGGAAAAACACATGGATTGTCAGCATCTCTTTCTGTGATCTCATGTCTACATATCACTCTATATTAAGTCCTAATGAGAACACATCATGTTGATAATGGGCAGAGAAATCCCCAGTCCTTTAAATTCCTGCTTGGAAACACAACAGTCAGTCTTTATTTGGGGAACTACAAAACAGTGCAGCTAAGGGAAACCTGTAGGGTGAAAAAGGGTTCACTAATGACTGACCCATCCCAATGTGCTACAGTGCCAAGATTTCAGCAGGGCTTAAAGGAGAAAGGAATGTTCAAATGGATGAGAAAAAAGCCACTTTCATTAGCTAGGGGAAAA
Source organism: Caprimulgus europaeus (assembly GCA_907165065.1). Next base: position 4,709,612 of record OU015545.1, on the reverse strand, counting down.
TGAGACAGGAATAGAGAAGTCATAACTCAGAAAATAAAACAGCCCCAAGACATGAGCTAGGAAGAACCTGCCCCTGAACACAAGTTATTTGACTTCTCTGTGTTACTGTCCAGCACGCTGGGTGTTGAGTGCTGTCACATGATGGATGCCAGGCAGAAACACCGCTGGACTACTACTCTTTTATGATAGATACAGGGTATCAGGATTCCCATAAAAGACAGATGGGAACTGGTGAGTAGTCAGAGGAGCCAGCAGAGATGAGTTAGCATCACCTTCTGACATGTCATCCTTTCATTTGCAAGGCTCAACCCTAGACCCCACCACTGCCTTGGGCTTTATGTCCCAGGTATAGGGCAAAAACTAGATCATCCCAAGATCTAATTATCCCCTTGTCAAGGGAAGAAGGTGCTTTGGACCACGAGGAAGGTAAGGCAGAGAGCCTAGTAACTGCTTGGCATGGTCTGAGAACGCTCCCCTCCTCCTCACGGAGATACAGGAAGGAATAGAATACCCAGGTTCACAGCTGCTTGTGCACATCTGTAATTAAGCTGGAACCACACAAAAGCTAGTCTCAAAAGCCTCAGCAGAGAGACCATAAGAAAACAGAGGAACTGTCCCCAGACTACTCTCTCATATCCTGAAAGGCCAGGAAAGACCAGGCCAGAGAAAAACTTTTAAAGACAAAAAAACTCTCCCCTCCTCCAGAAAACTGGAATGATTTTACTGACTCTTTAAACATGAGAAACTAATGAACATCACTGAATGAAGAAAAGGCAGGAGAGGAGCATCTGGAAGAAACGAGAGAGAAAAAGTATGATCCAGTTTCACCAGCTGATTTCATTAGATTGAATTTGTTACAACAAGCAAACAATGATCCTGGATGTGGAGACTCAAGCGTTCAGGTATGAAAGGACCAAGTGAGAGCAGTAAGGAAAGGAATGAGTATCTGACACCATTTTCCCTTTTCATTTCAAAATTCTAATACCTATGTTTCACTGACACATCTGCTTCATTGGAGAACCCTATCTCAAGCAAAAAACTCCTACACACCAGAGCAGTGGGACACACACACGCATGGTTTCTTGGCTGTTAGTTGATGCCTCTGCTAGTCTTTCTACCTAAATGGGGAGTTGAGTTTGTTCTTAGAGATGTCTCCTTCACTTGGTTGGCACCACTGTCTGTTCCTTTGTCTTAAGCTGCGTGAAAAGCTGGTGCAATGCAGTGCAGCAAGCATAGTGACCTTTAACCAACTTGCAACATCTGCAGCAACCAAAGGCTCCCGATTTGCTCCAGCTGAGGAAGAAGGAGCATAAAGTTCTGCCGCACAGTCCCAGAACTCATGGTGTGTCTTTGGAGGAGACAGAAGTAGGCTGTTTCATTTATCAGAAAACATTTCAACGTGGATCACACTATCAATCTGCCTGACAGCACCTCCAACAGCTCTTTGAAATTGAGCCAGCAACAGAGCTCGGTTACCTCTGGGCCAAGGCTGCTGCAACACCTGCTTTTTCTACTTGCAGTGTTGGATGAACCATCTGCAGCCAACGCAACTCTGTTTGGGTTGGTTTTTCTGTTGTTGTTCTTTGTGGAGTAGGGACAAGAAATTCATCAGCAATCCTACACTGCTCTCGACAAGTCAACAGATGGCCCAGGTACTCTGTTATCAGCTGATGCAAGCGCTAGCTTGAGAAAATCAAGGAAAATTATTACCTAGTCAGACTGAGCATCAAGCACTGTTCCAGAAAAAGTCAGAGTAGAGCAGTTTTCATGCCAAGACATGCTAAACAGTAAAGCCCACCTTATACCTACTGAAGTCAACTGCATTTCAGCTACACAGAAAGAAAAAATCCCACAATTTCACTTTCAGTACCATCTCTTGGCCTTCACCCTATGGAGAAAGGATGAAAGCATCACTGGGAGGCTGGGAACCTCCCAGGAGTCTTGCTTCTGTCAGGCTCTTTCCCTGCCTAAAGGGTGGAATATGTTTCAATTAGAGAAAGCTGATAATTTTTTAGTGCATACCAAACAGCACAGATGTTTTTCAGTCCCATGTACAAGCCCTATTAGCTCGCTCCAAGATGGAGGACAGGCTCTGTGCTGTGGCGGAACAGGACAGTGATAAATAAAGAGCATTGCTGTATGCAGATAATAATCAGATGGATTTTATGATTATAAAACTTTAATTTCATAACAGGACTTACTATAATATCATGATGTCATAAGCATAATGATATTATAAAATATAACGAACTGAACTGCTTAACTGCTTTCACGAAGAATGATGGTGATGTTTCCTGTCACAATTTTTGGATCTGTTTGCACTCCAGTGCACAAATCCATGCTCTTACCTGAGCTCCAGTCTGGCTTTCTAGAGCAGACTGCCCAAACCAAGTAAAATGCCTAGTGGGCAGAATTCCAAACTTGTATTTTGACTAATTAAGTGATATTAGGAAAGCAGTAAATGGCACACAAAAACTGGCAGGCAAACTACTTCTAATGATTAGACAATTGCTGTGCAGGGAGACCCTGTGCAGTCTTGATTCGCAAGCCCTGTCAATAGAAGCATTAGTCTTTCCAAAATTGCCCATGCCAAAACGTTCAAGAGTGGAATCAAGGATACGAGGTAGAGGAGAAGGCAAAAGGCTACGAGCTTTCACCCAAAGGAGACTGCTGAGACTAGCCATGCAGGGGATACACAGGCAGACTTCCCAGCTGGAGTCCAATTCTGTCTGACCACTAATGCTGAAGAAGGAATTAGCACAATTATCTTGCACAAAACCTCACGGGCACGATGATATCCATATTCAGAGCAACGCTTGTGTAATAATGATGTAAAACAAACGCTCCAAGAGAACCACCCTGGACACCTTCTCTTGATCCCATATTTTAGTTAAGGGTTGGACCAAAACTCCAAAGCATGAGGGGGTTTTCACCTTCATTTTTATACTCGTTTTTTGCACATGCTGTAGCAGCTGTGAGTATACTTGATGATACTTACATATAAGTTCAATCTTTCTGAGCGTTTCTGGCATCAGAGACATCCTGTAGCAATGAGTTCCACAGAATCCAGGGAACTTAAAGATTTCTCTCTTTCTTTGTAACGGCACAAATTCACAAACAAAGCAAATGAAGCTGCAACTCCTCATTACAGTGAAACCCTTTAGGGACATACACCAGTCTTCCAGAGTTTAAAAGAAGAAAATGGATCACCAGTTGCCACAGAATCCCACAAAAGCCCACTGATCCAAAATGTGAAAGCCTGACTAGCGCAGGGATGCTTGGTGGAATGGCAATAGGTCTTTGGCATCTGCATTGTGAAAGAGTCAAAAGATGTGTCTATCTGGCATGTCAGCTACTTCCTGTGCATGCTGCTTCTCTGCAGTGAACGAAAGACAGTTAATCCCTCAATGGAAGTGGGATCAGCTTCCTTCCACCTACCCTTCAGTCAAACCATGAGCCCAGACACTTACTAAGCTGATGTACTGTAACTTAATATACAGTATCTGGTTCATGTGCTCATCTCTTACCTAAATACAACATTTCAAAACCCCAAACCAAACCCGAGCAATTATTTTGCCATCTTCAGATCGGGTTTTGCAAGAATCACTGCAAGGAAGGGGGACAGCTGGTTTGCAGAAAGAGGTTTAAAAAAAATACATGGAAGTTTTACATGTGCATTCAGAAGGAGAGAGCTGCTTCCACATTTCAGCACTGAACCCTCACACACCTGGCTGCTCTGGTTTCCTGTCTCTCCTTCCCCAAGCAGGCTTTTTTAAGGAGATGGGTAAGCACAAAAGGAGACTTCAAAAGAAATGAAAAGTTTTCTTTGTCTTCTTAAGGAAACATTTAATGATTGCCTTTACCCCACTTTTAACTTGGACTGCCTGTTCTTTATTCTCTGAGCAGGTGCTGAGAGATGAGGCTTTAGTGAGCAGACTGATTAAAAACAAGTATCGGATGTTTGGAGACAATGTGAAATACGACAACCAACACTCACCGCATCATGTGAGAAATATAATTAAAAAGATTGCTCTGTGACCATGCTGTTATAATTTCAAGCCTTGCATTTTACAATTAAAAACCATTTGTCTTCTAAATGGCAGGTTAAATTCTGCTTTCTGCTTTGTCAGCATGAAATCAAAAGCAATTCTCTGTAAGTCAACAGCACTGTTGTGAATTTATGCTAGTGGAGGCTGAATTTGAATCTATATTCACTTTCTCTAAACTATCCTACAAGTACTAATATATCTTCTCTCTCTGTTTTTTTTTTTTTTTAATTTTTAAGCACACACAGAGAAAGTTGATTAGAAACGAGTTTCAAGTTTCACAGACAAGAACAATTGTTGCACGCCACAACTTTGGCTATTTCTGCAGGGCCTTAACTTTCCAGATGCTCCTGAATGTAAAATCTGGAGCTTGAGCCGTGACGAACCTGTGCAAAGTCTGCCCACTTTCCCTGAGCTGCAATTATACAAACCACGGGCAAATGAGCTTTCAAATCACTCTCAGACCATTTGTTCTAACACCTCCACAACCCCCAACCCCACGCGTCCTGTGCATAAACTACCTACTGTATCCTGAGCTTGTCTGTACTATAATGGGATGAAGACTCTGGGAGGAGGAATGCCGTTCAAAAGAGGTGCGTAACAAGGGAAAAAGCAGCTCTAACAGAGCAGCAACATCATAGGAACAGAGAGAGGCATTGTTGCAGGCCAAGTAATCCTGTGACATGCTACTGTCAGTCATAGCTTGATGCCCTGCTGGGCCAGCAAGACATCAAAGCCCACCCCATACCATCTTACATGCTCTTTATCAGCTAATCAGGCTATTCTTCCTGAAATAAAGCTCCGTTAAATCCCCTGCTCACAGGGGCATTCCCATCCTGTTGCCCATCTGCTGGTGAGGGTCAGCTGAAGCAGGAGGCAGATCAGTGGCCTGTCCCTGGTGGCTTCTCAAAGCAGGACAATGCTGTCGCCAATTTTTTATTTTAAAATCCCTTCCCCTCGCTTCTCCCCAGCTCCCCCCAAGATATGTACACGTGCAAGAGATGTCACCAGCCCAGGAACAATTACGTGGATTAGGGCTTTAATTGCGCAGCTAACACTTGCTAATGGAGTTTGCAGCAACAATTACATGGGAAGAGTCATAACTGATACTGATAAAAGAAAAAAGATTTCTCTCCTTTGAATTATTGCAGTGATTTTACTGGCAAGCCAGAAGTTCGTTTTCTGACATTGTACTAAGGAAGACAGCGAGCCTTTAACATTGTAATCTCAAAAGGGAGGATCATCTATCTTGTGGAACCGACTTGAAGTAGCTAAGATCAGGCATTCTGAGCACTTTCAGCTCCATTTCAAACAGAGGATTTTTTTTTTTTTCCCCATAAGCATCAGGTAGTCTCAGATTCCTCACAGCGGAAAGGAGAACCCAGGAACAGACCTGTCCACCCACCAGAGGGGACACAGATCTAACTCTGGTTTGCTCCCAGACTGTTCCTGGGAAAAGTCCCATGTGATTTTCCAGAAATGCTTTTGCCAAAACTACTTAAACCTACAGGCAGCAGAGCACAAGTCTGTAGAGAGTTCATTCCTACCAACAGACCTGCCTTTGGATTTGGGCTTGTACTTAGATAACTGTAGTTAATTTCATTTAATTAATAACTAAAAAAATACACAGCAGTTCTCCCCTTTCCTTCAGGTACTAGGCTAATGTCTTCTTAGAGAGAAGAATAAGTAGTCTAAGTTGCAGCTGACAATTCTGAGAGGATCGACACAATTTGTCCTGTGGCAAATCTGACAGCCAGGAAACTGCTGGTGGAACTGCAGGAGAAAGCCTACAGAAGACTGCCCGTGTAGTGTCCCTTCCAACCCAAACCATTCTATGATTCCTGGAGCAAGCACAAGAACTTTGAGGAGCAAAGCACACCACAGCTTTTCATGTAGCATTCCTTGGCTCAGAAACATAAGTTGGCCTACCTTGTCGGTCTTGGTTTGTTTTTCTTCTTTGAGCCAGCAGCTGGAAGAGCAGTCAGATTCTGGGGAGCATCTCTCAGGCCAAAGCTCTTGGCCACATGACCCAGGTGGAGAGATTTGATGTGGAAGATGTGTTTGAGGCTCCGGGGATAGGTGGTATAGGCACAAACAAAAGACTGCAGTGCTGAGGAGGGAAAAAAAAAAAAAAAGTTAATTTTGTTTGCTACTGCATTTTTATATATATACTTATATGTATACACACATATATAAAAGATTCAGCTGTTCCAGCTAAAAGGACATTGGTCTTGTCCTTTGGGACACCTTCTGGTCAGCAGCTGGTAGAAAAGGTTGGTATGTTAAAAACCTGTGAAGGTTGTATAGTACTAGTACAATCCTGAAGGGGAGAAGGGAGGTTGTGGAGAAGTGTTAGGAACTAAACCAAAGGTACATTAAGTTGTATTAGGTTTGCCTCTTGCAAGGACGCCCCTTCTGCCAGAAAGGGTGATGTTTGCAGCACAACTCACAACAAGAGTCACTGACATCAAATGGTAACAGGTAAGAGGAGAGAGGGATTAGGGATACAGGGATGAAGAAAGGGAAAGAGCAGCATGGAGGAGGCATAGGAAGACTCCTCTGATATTGCAGTCCCAGTAGTCCATACATTTTTCACCAGTTACTAGCTAGTCCCTTATAAATATCTGAGAGCCAGATGGATTTCCTGACTCATCATCACACTGAGAAGAGAGCTCACCTTCTCAAAAGGGAAAAATAATAGAATAGCGTGCAAATTTCTCTTCACATCTTTATATTCCTGTAATGCCCTTCCCTCAGGGCTCATTGCTCTAAAGACGATCATCCGCTAATGTGAACGCTACCACTGCTCCTCCACGTTAACTACACCCAGGCTGTCCTCCCTGCTATAGGGAATAAAGGGACTTTTCATAAGGAACCTGCATAGCTCAGAAAATGCCTCCCTTCAATCCCCTGCTGCTCCTCTGCTTGCTAAACCTCCTGTGCCCCCCCAGACCTCACTCTAACCACCACCTACATCTTTCTTTCCTTCTGAACCCCTGACAGCAGTGAGCTCTAAACTCCAACCTCTCTTGCCCTTGCCTGTTGAGCCACCGGACCAGCAAGTTTGCCCACAGCTTATGTCTAATCTCTTGGCAGCAGCCAGAGATTGGAGTTTATGAACAGTAATAAAAATGTCATTTTAGCAGATCAGCTCCTGGAAGGACCTAGGGAATCCATCAAAGCTCTATTTACTGAGTAAAGCGAACTCCTTTTCCCAATCGATGAGAAGAAAAGATTGAGTTTTTTGCACCTTCTTCCCAATTTCACATTGCTTTTCTTTTAGAGACATTTGGGCATCAAGAGACTTGTTTTTTCCCCACAGAGAATGCTAAATTCCAAATACCTTGTCTTGGTGTCTTATCTGAAGGTCATCCCTCTGAGGACTTATAAACCAGCTCAAACACTTTCAAAAACCCTACTCTGCTGCTTTTTTTTTTTTTTCCCCCCATAAAGTTATTGGTCAAATTCACCTGCTATGAGAAGGTGCAACTTCAAAAGGAACAACATGAACTTGCTCCCACTCTGAATTTGGTCCTGTTGGAGCTAATATAGCCATCTTTTTCTGCAGCATTTGAAATGGTTGGTACCAAAGATCCATTATGAAGGCTGAGCTCACTTCCCACAGTTCTTCAGATAGGAAAGGCTGCTGGTACTAACTCTCCAGATCAGAGTTAGAGAATCAAAGTGTCAAAGGCCCTCCCCTTCCCAAAGTCCTGACAGACAACTGCCAGATCCAGTTCTAAGTCAGAACATGCAAAACCAGGGAGAGCTGCAAGACACTAACCCAAAGCTGAACTAACAGGCCCGCTGCACCAGCAGGTTGAAACCTCAGCTCGTGCAACTGTCTTACCTCGGAGATGCTCAGAGCTGCCAACATTCATTAGAGCACCCAGGAGATTTAAAGGAAGACCTTTGTGAGTGAGATTCTTTTTTTAAATCTTTACTACCAGGTCTTTAGACATCTCAGTGTTGCCAGAGTCATGTTGTCTGGCTTCAATGTGCAATTATAGTGGCCAGATATTAAAAGTGAGGTTTTTGTTTTGTGGTTTTTGGTTTTATTTTGTGATCAAAGAGAGAGAGCTTTACGAAAACAAATCAAAGACTGGTAATGGTGCTGGTCAGGCCATAATTCATATAAAGGGTACCTCTTCTTAGCGCCACAGGAGCAAATAATGTGAGCTGTTACAGTTTTTGCCACACCAACATGAGTCTAAGGCAACATATACCAGCCTGGGGGAGGATTCAGACTCGTACTCATATAAGAGAGTGGATTTAGAACAGTCCTTTGCACCTGTGCATCCCCACTTTTCTATGGGCAATATAATTGTGGAAAGTCAAAGGAAAAAAAAAGAAGAGCTACATATGATGGAGGCTAGATAGGTTGGTTTGTTGCTTTTTTTTAAACAGGGGACAAAGAGGTAATGAGATATGAAAGTGAGACAGGTGACATAACCTGTTCACCATACTCTCAGCTGGCAGTCAGTTCCCAGTACTCATCCTCGAGTGTGACCTCAGCCACAGGGCTGGATAAACTGGTGGAGGCATTTTGCCAGCTTACAGTGCACATGGGAACAGGAAGAATGCACCAAAACCACCACGGATTCAAGCATCACGCCACAGCAGTGGGCTCCTGTAACTCTGCTGTCCCACTTCACACACCCTTTCTGTCCCTCTATGTTGAGGGCTGAAGGATGATGCAAAACGCTCCACTATTTTCTATAAAACGGGGAAACACAAAGGAGAAAAGCAGGATTTGCTTCCTTACTCCTTCTCTAACCCCAGTGGTATGAAGGATCAGAGTCTTCAGCTCTACCTGTCCCCACAGCTCCAAAACTGAGTACCTTGTCACCATGTGACCCTTTGGATGAGAGTCCTCCTTTTCCCAGAAGGGGCTTCACACTTTATGAAATTCGTCCTTCAGGTAGCAGGGCCCAGTTGTACCCCTCCTCCCACCCATCTCTTCGCTCATGAGTCAATCAAATTTGAAGGGCAGCACCTTCACTGAACCATTTGATGTGAGTCTGGAAAACACAGGACCGAGAGGCAGAAGGGGTGAGTGGGCAGGGAGCCACTTGCCTTTTGAAAGCGAGATGCAGTCAAAACGCTGCTTATTAACATTGACTAGGTCAGAAAATGGGGAAAAAGAGAAAGAGAGAGAGAAACAAATGCAACTCTGGCACAGTTTCCAATTGATTGTCTGCCATGAAAGCACAAGCCAGCTGCCATGTTAATTATTCATGATGCCTGGCGCAGAGGGGAGGAAGAGGGGCTTTATGGAAGCCACTCAGCAGTGGAAAATTTGCATATGTAGATAGTGGAGTAGGAAAAAGAGGTGGAGTGCTCCTGCACAAGATAAATGGGATGCACAACATTTCAGCATGTCCTGATATATTTCTCTGTACTTCTCATCTGTGGCTAAAAAAGCTATGAGTGCTGAGGTCAGCAACAAGTGTGGTGGGTGTGTGTGTGTGTGCACAGCAACATACGCTATACAGAGACCACAGAGGTTTGCTGAGTGTGACCAGAGCCAGAGCCATTCAGTTGTTCTCCCTGTCACAGTCATTTCAAGTTAGAAGTTCACATGGGGTATAAGAAATCCCAGGGGAGCAACAAGAAGCTCATCCATGCAGAATCAAAGATTTGATCATATTAGTCACATGCTTTGAGATTGTGGACTTAAAAGTGCAGCTATAAATGTAATTACCAGTCAAGCAGCACAACACACATGAAAATGGGTGCAAGCTGCTTGCTGATTTCAAATACCTTGCCTATCAGTATGGCCATGCATCATTAAAAGCGTGCAGAATAATTCAGGGTAAGCAGGTAGCTATAGTAAGAGCTCTAGTCATTCTGTTATGTCATCACCTAACAATTTAGCACAACATTCAGAAAAAACACAGCACCTTTGATCACTTAAACAATCATTTATCATAATTCCAAACAATTTTAATGCTGAACTTAACTTCTATCTTGAGAACAGCCTTCCTTTACCCAGCTTCTGCAATAGCATTGTACAGCTCACAGGCCAATTTCCCCATTTGGTTTTGGGCCCCTTAATTTACGTAGTTTAGTTCAAATGGTACACTCGTACCACACACGCGTGCAGCAGCTATATGTAATGGCAAACAGAAATTACGTAGACCATTAAAATTCATCTCATGAGGACCCCCCTCATCCAAACCTAACTGGAAACGTTGCAGAACTTAAATCAACAGGACTTCTATGCAAGATTAGACAGCAGGATTTGACTCAGATCAAAGTGACAAATAAGGCGAAAAAGAAAACTTTCAGGAAGGGAGATGTGGGAAGAAGAAACTCAAGAAAAGGGGAAAAGCTCTAGTCTTACATATTGTGAACAAGAGTGGTTTAGTCTCTTGCATAAAGAGTTTGCATTTTGTGGATTTGTCTCAATATTTAATAAACAAATTCCAAGTAACTGTCAAGAAACTTTGTAGCCTGACTTCCTGCATTCCCTTTCCAACAGCTATTCAGTTTTCAGGTGCACCCAGATCAGCCCTACTGGGCAACAGAACAGTACACAGAAGAAAGGTGCCTACACTGCACCACCTTTTTGGCTCCTCTCAAGAGACTGCTTAGTGTTTATTTTCCTATCACATCCCTGGCAAGTTCTTCATCTTTCCCCAAAATCCACCTTCCTCTGGATTTTCCAAACTGAGAAGCAGAAGGGAAGCACTTCTTGGACTGCTCAGTGATGACTGCAGTGCATCCTGCTTGGCAAAGATGGGAGATCAAATCCCAGATATGCATCTAGCTACAATTATTATTAAATCCATTCCAGCTTTGTTTTTTCCTGCCTTTTTCAGTAGTTTCCCTCTCTCTAATTTTTTTCCCATCCCATACAGTAACCTCCAGTCTAATATCCTTGCCTGTTAAGAGTTGCTCCCAAGGCATCCTGTCTCCTGTCTTACAGGCTTCACTTTCATCCTTGGTGTAAACTGAAAGCATCTAACGAGTAAGGCACCAGGATGTGGTTAAGCAGGTCACCCATGACCTTCCCAGCGTAACACACATCATCTATTCGCTCATGTGATTGGGTCACAGCCCTTGGATGTGAATCCTATCGAAAGCCAAGATTAAACCTAATTTGCACGTAATATGGGAATGCAAGAAATTAACATTTAATATCATCTCAAAGCCTTCTGGGCCCCTCTCAACCCCCTACAGAGCCCAGTGGCCCCAAAATGTTTCTTCCAGACCTTTCCCCTGAAGCTCACCCCCAGAAGAAAAGCTTGGCAGCTTACATGAGCCTTTCAGGAACAAACTGAACAGAAATGCACTGACCTTTCTTTGCCCACCGGACAGTCCCCTCGCTGGAGTGAACGTAATTTTCAAATTTTGTCTGCAAGACCGTGGCCCGCTCCCGGACTTCCTGAGGGTCCACGCCAGAGGATTTCTACAAGGGTGGTGGGAGGATTAGAGGAAAGAGAGAATTTGAGTCAGGAATAATGAAGCAGTTTACAATAGATTTAATAACAGTAAAATCACACAGTAACCACCCAGGGGCCAACAAAGGTAATCCTCTCAATATTACTAGAGAAAAAAATACAGATAAAGATGTTAAAGTCGAAGCAGCCAGTGAGCGCTGTGTGGTGAGGAGAGCAAATCAGGTTTAATTTTGTGTTTTCTAACATCTATCACGTATCTTTTTCCTTTGCCTTTTTTCCCACCCCCCCCCACATCCAACAGGCTAGACACCACTGCTTCTTTCCATTGCATTTATTTGGAATAACTTCCCCCAGACTCTAGGCTAACAGTTTTAGACTGATGTTGCAAGTTCCCCTGTGTACTTCCCCAAAACATCTGGCCTGTTCTTGGCACTCATGAGGCAGTAGATTTATGAAGCTCCAGAGAATGGACCACATTCAGTACCTGTGAACAAAGCCAACTAAATGAACTTTTCACTACTGATGCCTACATGAAGTTTCCACACAGTCAACAAGTCATACTGAACGCTAATTGTCATCACACGGTTCCTCTAGAATGAGACAAGTGTCTTGCACCAAAGGCATGACAGAAGTAACTTCCTTAGACCAAAAAGACAATTTTACACGTGCCCCAGCTTTCCTCGGATCAGATTGTAGGATGCAGCTCAGGAAATGGAAAGCAAACACTTCTGGGAACAAACTGTGACTGGGAGAAGAAAAGAGGCTGTCTCTGTCTCTGTCTCTCTCTCTCTCTCTCTAAAGTACTCAGGCAGAGAAAGGAAATGTGGACAACAAAACAAGAGAATTTTTGATGGACAGTTGACAGTAAAGTGCAAAGCCAAGTATCCATGGATGTGAAGTTCTCCCAAGAAAGGACCACAGTTCTCAAAAGCTACTCAGATAGGAACCAGCATCCAAGTCCAAGAGTGCCAGATCCAAGGCAGTAACTTGATACTGGTCAACCCCTCGTCTGCTGGCACCCTACACAAAATGTTTTGCCGACCTAGATCTGCCACTCTATCACCTAACAGCAAATCTGCCCAGAGACAGCCCCCGAATGCCATAGAAAACCCCTGCACAGTGCCCTCTTTTGAACTCAGGATCCCACAGCTTCCAGCCACTGGGTTATTCCTCAATGAAGCAGATATGGGGACTAGAGTTCCTGCTCACTCACAACCTGGACTGACTATCCATCTGCATCTCCCACAAAGACAATGGTTGAGTATTTTAAGGCCACATGAAGAGCCTAGCAGATTTCTGGTCTTTGGTATCTGTCTCCCAATCCACTCAAGAAAGACTCACAACACAGCCCGTTTCACAGATGCCTTTTAGTTTGACTTAACGTGCACCTATTAATCAGCTGAGACAGTCTCCAGTCGAGGGGCCTCTGTAAAGCTTTAACAAACTACAAGTGGAGCTGCCTCCCCGAGTGGACACTCGTTGCTGTGACTAACAAGTTTCCATTGACGTGAAACATAAAACTTTCCACCCCCAGTCTGCTCCTCCTAGCCCCCATCACTTTTCTTTTGTTAAGCCTCCTGGCAACACAAAGTGTCACCTTCCCAGCGTTTTTTAATATGAATGTGAAATTAGTGAGGTTTGCCCTTTCCCCTGGCGGACAGAATCCTCTGTTATTAAAAAGTAAAGCACTTTAATAATGAAAACTTTTTCTCTTTTTCCTGTGTTTTAACTGTTTAAAATTAATGAGAAGGGCATAACAGTTGTCAAAGCGATATTGAAAGCTGGGTAGCCAGGACCGAATAAGCACGAAAATCCCTCCAGAGTGTTAAATAAACAGTGCTTCAGCCCCCTCTGAATCCCTCTGTTGGTTATTGTATACATTCTGTAACAGCACTCAGAATAGATCTGAGCACCAGGGAGGCAGAAAGGTTTCAGAATTCCAATAAAGGCCTCAAATTAAAGACAGCCTGGTGCGAATTCCAGGAGAAAATTAAAGAGACCTCAAGCTTAAGTGACAGGTGACTTGCTTCTGTGTCACAACTGTCAGGGGATTTAGTGATAATATGGCAATATATTACAAAGGACTTTTCTTATTCCCCCCTTTAGGTTTCAAAATGAGGCATCTCTTCTTCCTGGTGCTGGGGGGGAAAAAAAAAAAAAAGGTAAGACAAAAATGAGGGATAAAAAACTAGGTGCATAATTTCCAAAGTGTGAGGTCAGTCCAAGAGAAATAAATGAAAAAAACCGCAAAAACAAATGGCAGAAAATATAATGTACGCAGAAAACAGCTTCTCCCCTTCTCCCATCTCCACCTTGTCTTTTATCCCCTTCAGCCCCTCGAGACAGATCTCATTTTAAAATTGCCCCCTAATGGGCATGAGAAAAAAAAATAAAAAAAAATCTGATTTCTGCCTTCCAAGGAGGTTCATCTGAAAAACAAAACAAAACAAAATCTAAATTTAAAACTGACTCAGAGCCAAACTGTGAAAATACAGCCTGCTCACCATGTGAGTTTCTGGACAGATCACACAAAACAGTGCTACTGGAAGTCATTCCATACGCTCTACTTGCACAAGCAAGCTTTAATCCGGCTTTGGATGAACAGGACAATTAATTTGAGACCTTGTACATTTTCCCAAGACCCAAAAGATAAAAGCCTACCCCAGAGGTCTACTTGATCTACTCTCCATCTAGATGAATTTGTTGTATCTGTTAAATAGGAAGCATTATTGTCATTCTGGAGAAACATTGGGATAGGAGAACTTTTTTTGCTTTGTGTTTGCTCAGAGTTAAGAGCCTATTCTGGCAGATCACTAACCATGGGCATAATAACTGTGATCAATAACAGTATCTATAAGTTAAAAAAAATATGGGCCTGGTTACAATGTTATTTAACTGGTTCAAGACATCAGGGAGACTCCCCCAACTGCCAGCTACACCAGGAACAAACATTCAGAAGAAAGAAACTTTTGATTATGAAGACAGCAGCTTTTAGGTTTGAGAGGCTGGGATACGTCCCGAAAGCCTCTGAGTTCATTAAGAGAGTATGTTAATAGGAGAAGGGATTGAAACACAATAAAACTAGACTGAGGTAGAAAAGTTCTTTCTTAAAACAGTACCAAAAAAAAAAAAAAAAAAAAGGGAAGGAAAAAAAAAAAAAAGCCAAAAACCCAGGCTGTAACATCTCCTGCTTCCATTCTACTTCAAAACAAAATGAAGGATTTTGTTTTAATAACAACTTTTTACTAACCTCCACACACCTTCTCTAGAACTCACCAAGTCCCCCTGCCCCCTTCATAAAAGTTGAAAGATCAAATTTATTCTCTTTGTAGGCAGGTGAACATTCACACACCCAGACATAGCCACATATATATTTTATACACCTAAATATAAAATATACATTTTACAGGCACTTCAGCTTGCTCCCTGGCTGCACACAGAAGCCCAAAAAATACATGTTCCAATGTGGTACTTATAATGGACTTCAGTGGAGGCAATGAGAACCGAAGAGCATCATAATGAGGTTCCTGTGTGCACGACTATAATATATACATGACTCAATGCATGGAGAGCTGATAAGCAAAGCTAACACACTCTCAAATGGCAACATCACAAATGGATCAGGTTCAGCTCCTCATAACGAGCCCTCAATCACTCTCCGTCCTATGCAACGTCCCATTGCATTCCCAGCTTATGGTACCATCTTTACAACAAACTTACAGAATTTAATAGAGATTAACCCTCCTGAAAACTTGGAAACATGCCCCTGCAGCTTCTGTGAACACACTACAGACCACTTACAGAGCCTCTGATGGCAATAAAATACAAAGCTAACAAACAATGAATCCTTCACTGCATTTAATATATTTTTCAAGTAATTCCTGAAGTAGCCTATTTGATATTGACAGAACTATTGTAATTTCATCCCCATTACATGACACAGGGGTTTTTTCCCCCCATAAAGAGAAACTCTGTTTCGCAGTCCAAATCTTTTCAGATTCTGAGTCACATAAAAATAGGTTGTTCTGTATTTCTAAGTTCCTGCAGCAGATTCAGACCATCCTACAGCCAGAGTGGATATATCTCAGCTTCAGTGAAGTCAACAGCAAAATCCCATTCGCTTTGGTGGCGGAGGAAAGAGAGGAATTCAAGCCCACCTTTGACTGCAAGTGAAAGAACCCGCTTCTTCTGCACATGTACTCACAGAGAGCGCCTGGCAAGGCAGGGCATGCCCAGGCAGCACTGCTGAGCAAAAACCAGAGAAAGAGCTGCTTTCAAATATGGTTTGGTTTTTTATTTTTCTGAAGGAAAACAAGAAAAAGAGGAGTATTTAGAATATTCTGTGCTTAAATGTGTAGAGTATATTACAATCTGAAGCATGGTAGAAATACCAGTCCTGGTAGCTTTGTCAGCTTTTTAGTGCTGTTCCAGATGCAAGAATACAAAGGCACCAAGATGTTTAGGTGAGAATTTTCAAAATGGATTGACAATTTTGAACCTCTGCAAATACTGGGCTCTGACATTCAACAGCATTCAGCAGGCATTTTCTCCTGACTCTTTTCAAAAGACAAATCATCATTTCCTAGAAAAAACGTGTTCTCTTTTTTCCTTTCAATGAAAGGACACTTGTCCTCAAGCTCAGAACAAATAATATCCTGCCCTACACCAGCAACAAATTTAAAGTGCAATTTCTGCAAAAATGTAATTGTTGAAAAACTCTCCAAAGGAAACCCAAAGTTACCCACCTACAAGCACATTTGGGAGAAAAGTATTTATACACGGAAGAATTATTTCAAATAATTTCTGGACCAACAAAGCACAACTACACTTTTACAGTGGTGGGAAAGAGCTTTAAATATAGCTGTATCTCAGATGAGCCACAAATCTGGCTTTCTGTGAAATATAGGACATGTAAGAAAACAGAACATCTTTCAAAACCATGTTTACCAAGAACACCAAAGTTTGTAGCAGTCATTCACAGGAAGCAAGAAGGCTCATACATGGTATAACAGAAACAACGAGCAGGCAAAACAGCACCAAGAGGGGGGGAAAAAAAAAAAAAAAAAAAAAGAGCATGCTGCATCATGCTTGATGCATTCTTGACTTGCATTCAAAACAAGGGTTCTTGGAGGATTTAATTTGCCAGAATGCAGAAACGCCTGAGACATCAATTGCAAATGACTGAATTCTGTGAATTAGCAACTTGAAACCAGACCCAAAGCTTCCTGAAGTCAACAAAAAGATGCCTGTCAACCCAGTGAGCTTGTTTTAGGCTCCAAGTAAACACAGACAATAAAAAAAACCTACATAACAGATCACTAAATAAGTTTCCCTCATTTCTTCAGAGAAGTTTTATGTCTTTTGTGATCTCCAACAGCATTTTAGTGCAGAAAAGCCAAGGAGAACAGAAACATTGTGGGGAAAAATCCCAAAGCTTTTGCAGCCATAAGTCATTGTAACTGTCTGTTACAAAAATATCTGCTGAAGAGTTAGAAGCGACTGCTTTTTGGGGACAACAGTTCAAAGATTGCACAGTTGTGATATAAGGCAGTTCTATAATTATTTCCACTACCTGCCATCATGGATATACCAACCTTTGTATTGTAAAGACAGCAGCTAAGGGAGGAATACTTACAATGTTTAGCTGGGAAATTAAAATTGGAACAATTCCAAATCAGCAGAATAACTCACCTTGCTTCCTGGTCTGTGCAACTTGAAGCGATCATCTTTCATTAGGCTGCATAATACCTTCTCCATCTTGATCTCTGAAACACTGAAGCAATAAAGACAAAAAATTACCATTTCTCCTACTTTTCAAATATAGAGTGTAACGACCCACAGGCTGATAACAGATAGCAAAAAAACTGAGATTCACACATTCAGCTTCAGAATTTACCCCTGAAATACATGAGGTCTTACGCCAGACACCCACTCAGCAACCCTAAAAGTGTAACTACTGTAGAATCGCAACCCCAGTTGAACTGACTTTTATTCCACTGAAAGTTTCCTTGGTTCTCAGCCAGAGTAATTCATTAAAGAAAAAATTTAGGTCTTCAATTATATTTCTGTTGTTTTCATAATTTTGCTTTCCTTGCACAATTTGCAACCATTTGGTTACATTTTCCACTAAAGGAAACTCAAAAGAGTTGAAGCAGCTCATCACATTAATGCTTCTTATAAATTTGCTTCACAACTCTAAACAACAGGATCTGTAACCTCCACTTTGAACCCACAGGATGTCAAACATTTTATTGTACATTGGATGCCAAGGGCAGGGAGCAGAAGGTGTCTGCATTCGGTTGCTTGTGCAAGTGTGAGGAAGGCTGGAAAGATTTGCTCCACTTACTCTGCTGCTTCTCCCACATCTTGTCTCCGTCCTCAATTTAACCTCCAGATTCTCTGGAATCAGAGATGTTGCTCAACCCTCATTCAAAGGAACAAATTGCTTGGATGTTTATACTTTTTTTTTTTCCCTCCACTCATGTTAGAGGCCATGCTCCCAAAACTAAAGAGCTAAAACTAAAGCTGTGTAATGATGTGGCTCTTTCCTCTCACAGTGACTCAAGGTAAGAGGGTATCAACACGATCCTTAGAAATTTCTCCTATGAAGCCAACTCTCCCACAGCTTCCTTCTTTCTGGTCACATCATTGTTCTTTCCCACAAGATCTTACATTATTCCAACTTCTTGTTACATTGCTTGGGTCAAAGCTCAGAGACACACTTTGTGATGGACATACTCACCCTCCAAGTCATTTATAGTTTCAAAAGCCACCTCTGACACCACATATACAGCTTGATTTCCTTCCCCATTCTAGGAACTCACCTTCCCTCTCATATGAAGTGTAAAGCCAAAGCCTGGCCCCATTAGGGACTCCACAGCGTTTTTTTTAAGTACAGGAGACTCAGTCAGCTGTCCTAGCCAGGCTCCACACTGGGCACTTATTTTCATTCTGTCGACTCACATTCTCCTGTAGATTTAACCAGATGATTTATTCCCCAGTCCTGCTTGCAAGATGCTGCTTGGTACTCTTATGGCCCAGATACTGGAAATGCTTACAAACCTGCTTCATTTTAAAGTGAGTGATCCTATCTAGAGGTGCATTTATAGGAGACTAGGAATTTTTTGTCCTCTTTAACACTGTCTTGTGGGGCACAGGCACACCAGGTGACACAATACGGGAACAGCTGTGCAGCTCCAGGCCATTAATATTACAGCTGCATCCAAACTGTGTCCCATTTCCAAGGGAATTACTCAGATGACAAAAGCTGAAGTTTGTGGGACCAAGTTTTCAGCAATGGGCAAAGGTCATCCCTAGAAGAGAGAGTACTTCCCTTTTTATACCAGAATAAATCATGAATATGGCATGGAAGCCAAGGAGTTAATTTTGGGTTACATCAGCCTAAGGAAGAGAGAGAAATCTTGGGGTCTCAACAGTTCTCAGACTCCTGAATCTCAGAGGGTCAGAAAGATGGATGCAGTTTCTAAAAGGAAGCATTGCTGATTTTCTTAAATTTATAAAGTACAGAAAGAAACTATAACAAAAAGGATATCTCCTTTCTCTTCACTCAAAGATCTCTAAACACCTGGCTAAGAGGAATAGATGAATCTTTGCCATACTCTGTGTAACAGGACACCATGATCCTTGCCTGTTTCCCATCAGTCCTTCCCAGCTAAAGCGATGAATACCTTTAGTTTTGCAACCTGCTTTTTCAGCCTTGGCCAGCTCATCTTCACAACATAAGGAAAGGTCCAGAGAAATAGCCATCCAGCTGGAGTGTACAGGTCAGTGTGGCCATCAGATATCCTAAATGGGAAACAAGCCCCATTGCTGTGCAGCTGGGACTCCCGATACAGTAGATTCCTCCGCAGAGGATGTGGAGAGAGAAAGGTTGGGGAGCGATGGGGGAGAAAGGGAAACGGAGCATAAAAAGACAACTGAGGGCTTCTCTGTTTGTTTTTGAAAAGTGTAACAGTAAATTAAAACATAAATGGCAACCACTTCAGCAAGAGAAAAGTATACCTCCCCATTTCCCCCCCCGCCAAAGGTTGCTCTGACACCGCTATGAATGAAAATGTCAACCTTTGACATTGATTTGTCTGAGATGTCACCCCCTCTCCGATCCTCCTCTCGCCTGGCGGGCTGCCAGCTCGCAGCCTAACAGATATGTGAACTTGGTTCACAGCGGGGAGCATCATGTGAGGGGAGCAGGGGAGGGGGGGGAAGCACAACCGTAGAGAAGGGAGAGAAATGACTCGTGCCTTCACGGTGATGCATTTTCCTTTATAAATTAGTTAGGCCACCGTTAGGAGATAAAGAAATTATCTGATAGCTGTCGAGGTAGGCACTGCGAGATTGCAGTTGAAGGAACTAAAAGAGACATAAAGGAAAAAAAAAAGTAAACCTCACTGACTTTCTTCTGCTTTTTGCCTCCTCCCTTTGAAGGAAAATCTGTTAGTTACGCTTAGAGCAGACAAAGAACATTTTGGAGTCCAACCTTAAAAAAAAAAAAAGAAAAGAAAAAAAAAAGAAAGACAAAGGAAATGTACAGAAAACATGAGTATGCATGTGGGTGCACATACACATTCACAGTAAGGTAGAGGAACCACAACTTTAAGCCACGCAAAGATTGAAAAGAAAGTTGCACAGAGAGGCGTGCAGCCTTTCGTGAGCCCCACGGGAATTACTGATCTCAGCAGAGCCAAAGTGAGATCGTTTTGGCAAAGGCTAATGCTGCTTTTCCACAGTGGAAGCCAAGGAGAGGCTTCAGGTACCGGTGAAAATTAATTGCGAGCGATTTCCAATTTCAAAGGCAGTCATCCCTAATTCCGAAGTGGGTTTTCATCCAGGAACAAAGCCACGTCTGCTCTCATTACTTCCGACTCTCAACATTTCTGGACTTACTCCCATGCACGCTGGGGTGGGTGGAGGGGCTTAAGAAAAAACTCTGGGTTAGATCCTTATCTACCATAAATCAGCATGGCACTGCTCATTTACACCAGCTGAAGGCTGCGGGGACCCATCTCATGCTTTGTCTTCTTAGAAATACATATTTTATGAAGTATTTACATTTCAATAAACCCAGTGGGAATTTCATTTAAAAAAAGAAAAAAAAAACTAATTTAAAAAAAAAAAGAAACTCGCAACACATACTCACCCCCAACAAAAAAACAAAAGATTTAAAAATTAAGCAAAGAATTTTAAAAAATGCAAACTCCAGTAACTTGTGCAATCCAAGTCAAAAGCTACAAGCCTTAGGATAAAGAAACAAAAATTACCAGTGCTTAAGAGGATCGGTGACAGTCCAACACACGCTGTCTTTCGCCCTTGCACTGAATTAAATTGTCAGGATTATCACCATAATGCTCTGTTTATGAAGGGTAACGGCAATTTGTGCTGATGGCACTTGCTGCCTTGCGCTTCAAGCTGCCTTCCTGCATCTTCTCTGTAATTCATCAGCTCTCTTTTCTATCCCGTTGCCCCTTCTCACATCATGCGCTACCACGTAGGAAGAGCGGAGGACACACGACTGCAAACAGGCCGAATCGCCCACCCGTGCC
This sequence comes from Caprimulgus europaeus, assembly GCA_907165065.1. The sequence goes on along the minus strand of OU015545.1, from coordinate 4,688,600 downwards.
AATTAGATGCTCGTTTTCTTCCATCTGAAGATGGGGGTCAAAGAAGGCAAATTACAGTCTTTTTTTGGCAAGTCCCTTATCTGCAGGGCAGCACGTTTTATGAAGAACATAAAACAAACAAGAAAAGACAATCCCCAGAGTTGTTTGGCTATACTGATTTGAGAAGTGGAGGAAAAAAAAATAAATATATATATATTCACATAAACCTTGCCCTGCTCGTTCAGCATAGCCTTCTACAGATTCCTGAAGAACACTGGCTAGCTCACCAACAGGTCTCCTTAGCAGATATAATTACCAGGGTGAGTGACACTGCTCCTTAAACTTGTTAAAAAACAACAAAATTTAATAAAAGTATTATCATTTAGAATAAAAAAGAGAGGGAAATTTCCCTCTCCTTCCTCCAACACTTCTAAAATATTATAAAATAGAAAAATAAAACTTTCCACTTGGAGTTAAAAATTCACAATTATGTGGGATTTCACCTTTAAATGTCAGTGCTGTTTGTTACATGAAAAAAAACCCTGTCAGCTTAGCCCTCCATGTCTTGCTGGTGTCTGCTTAATAGATAGTTACCTGGGATGATGGATGGCTCTTTGTTAGACCACTAAATGGCTCACAGCCTAGAATAAGCCTGTATTTACTGCCAGCATTTGTTTGCTTCAAGGATGCAAAACCACATTCGACTCCAAGTAGCTCCACCCGACATAAACATGAGAAATAAAAGAGAACTAATTTGTGCATGAGTTTACAGGGCTCCATCAACACTAGCACAACACTAAAGGGACTCTACTCAGCTGCTGTTCTGAAACACTGAAAGACAGCAGTGCAGGGAGCAAGAGAAGTCACATACATCCAGCTGACGAGGCTTGAGACCAGACAGCGTTCCTGACTAGCAAAGCAGAGCACCGAGTTGGTGTTTTTCCACAAAAGGACCATTGGATAAGCAGAGCTGGACTAACACCTCATCATGTGTCGGCCATCAGGTAGCTGCAGGCTGGGCTGGTCCTTACCCAGCCTGGCTTGCTCTCTCTACTGTCTACTCCCAAATCTTAGCTTCTCCGACACTGGCGCTGGCGTTCTCAGCTAGCTTGGAAGCACACCCCACTTTTGGTCGGCAGAGTCCACCCCCCTCATTGCCTGCCAGGACCACACCAGCACTCGCCACTTGCAGAGTCACAGAATGCTAGGGATTGGAAGGGACCTTGAAAGATCATGAAGTCTCTACTGTTCCTGTTACAAGCCACTTACACCACACATCTTGGTCAACTACCTGCCAGATATGACCCATGGCTCCTCAGCTATTTCTCTGCCGGATTTCTCCTGAAGAGAAAGCACAATCTCTGACAATGTAGTGCTACACAGGCAGATGGCCAGTTAGCATTTGACAGGCTCATTCGACTTGTGATCTCCACATAGCCATGATTTGAACCCAGGGCCGGAGAGATAAACAACCAAGTGCACAGGATCTCAGACTATTGTCTCCTCTCTGCCCCTCACCACACACACTCACTCATGCACAGTCTGTCAGGCTGATGATTTTCACGCACATTTCTTTTCTCCTTTTGCTAGTCTGGGGCCAGTCCTGGATCACAAGAATTAATAAGTTCTTATTAAAACCTGCACGAGACACAGTCCCGCTGAAAGTGCCACGGAAGGTTAATTAGCAAGGATGAGCTGAAACTTTTGTTCGCGTTTCTGACTCACTTAATCTTGTGAGAAGCCAGCAAGCTGACATATTCTGCCTCCGAAGGCGCCAGGACAAGCAGGCTGTTCCCGTGACAGCCAATGCGAGCCGTCCTCCCAATCCGGTGGATGTATTCCGCAGGTGAAGCCGGAGCGTTATACTTCAAAAAGGGAACATGAGAAGGGAAAGGAGGAATTAACAGAACACAGCATGTTAATTATAAATGAGACACTCAGACCGCTCATCTGAGACAAAAGGGATCTTAGTAAAACCCACACGCTGTACCTCCCTCAGAACTGGCCTGTTTATAAAGAGCCCATCGGGCTCGTCCCTGGAACCATCACTCAGCCCCCTCAGCCACAGCATTTTTTTGACATGTGAATGTGACACATCGGCCAACTTTCAGATAATAGGACAGTTTCCCCATTTCAGTGTCTCTCTTTGCCTTTTGCATTTTATTTCTATACAGGCACATCAGGAACCTGTTTGCTTCCCTTAAAAAAAAAAAAAAATTTGCAAAGACCTCAAACAAAAAAAAACCCAGGACTGCCCATACAGGATGCTGCCTCCTCTGCTTTTGGGAGAAAAACCATGAAATAAAAAATGATGGATTCTAATTTGGAGCTGGGATAAATTGCTTTGTTTTGATTAAATCATAGCTGGTTACTGGCTAGAAGCAACCTAAGAGAGATGGGGGAGAAAGCTCTTTATGATACAGGTAGCAATTGTCTTCCCATCTATAACTATCAGTCACTATGGAAATGCTGCTTAAAGCCCCACTCAAATGTAGCAATGCTTCTCATTTACTTCATTGGGAATCAAAACTGCCCAGCCATTTGCAAGATCTGATAAAGGGTGACGTATTTCCCTCCCTTTAACCTCCCCCTATTCTTCCCCCCTCCTCCCTTTCCTGGAAAAATGAACATGCACAGAGATACAGCTCAGAAATGAGCCCTCAGCAGTTTAACTGGAAAAAACCCAACAACCAAAGCCCACTCTAGTGTTTATACCTGTGCCCTCTGGCAAAGTTTCTACTGGCTAGAGGTGTGAGTAAGATGCTGTGAGCAATCTAATTGCTCCCTGCAGGTCCCTGCTCTTGGACACAGCTCTCAGGACAGCTGAGATTTCGCCTTCTGGACACACAGAAGTCTCCCAGGGTTTTAGGTAATTTGCACTGCGTTCTAACACTGGCAACTATATCTTCCGTTAAATTATATTAATATACAGATCTGGGAATTAAAGACTTCCACTTCTCCAGCCTTTTCTGACCAGCTAGCTGCTACAAAATCCTTCTTTCTAAAAAACACAAAATTAAAATAAAATTCATTACCTGAAGGGATGAGGTAGAAATTAAAAAGCTTTGTTGAGGTTCTGTGCCCTGGTCTTTTTGCCCAGGTGTCACTTGATACACGAGAATCTCTGGATCAGCTTTTCCTCAATTCAACTAACCTTTTTTAATTAGAAATCTTTTATAAAAATGAAATCTGCTTCACATGTCCTCTTTGAAATGACAAGCTGCTATTTTTAAGGTTTAATCCATCTCCTTTAGTTTCTGGGTTTTTTTTTCTCAAAGATAATATTTCTGTTAACAGCAATGCAGCAAAACTGCATCGTTTGGTTGTGTTTTCTTCAACGAAAATCTGAACTATGCAGTTCTAGTGAAAGCTGAATGCTTACAGCTACCCAGCCAAGCCTCACTTGAAACATTCAGGTCATTGCACAGACATTATTGGGCTACTCAATGTTTAACATTAGGATTGCACTTAAACTCCTCATGGAACTGCCTCCCCAGCAAGCTCAGAAAAACAGAAACACAGAACTGCAAGAGAGATGGCCAGTACTTCTCAAGATCTGGCTTCCTGTGGGGCGAAACAGAGGGTGTTTCCTCCCAGCCAGTGGAATATTATTACACAGTGGATAACGCTGGAGTTACTGAAGAGGAAAACAGACTGTCAAAACCAAAGATATGATAGCAATGCTGTAACCTAGCAAAACCTTGAGTCCCAGTCCTGCAGTCAGGAATATGCGGATCTCCCACACCTGTAGGCATCAGCAGAAAGAGGGTCTGGACTGGAAAGGGATTTCACCTGAGCAAGACTGCACTTAATACATATGTACACATATACATACACAGCAAACGTACCTGTACGATCCATGTAACTTGAGGCAGGTCTAGTCCACGTGCTGCAACATCCTTTAAAATTAATAAGGAAATGACTTTAGTAAAAATGCTTTGAAGATACCAGCAAACTAAGAACTCTTCTGGGATGGCAACTATGCCAGGAAACAACTGGTTGTGCAAGTAGGAATTTTATGTGCCTAGTTTGGGGAGTGATGGACTGAAGGTCACAAATAGAGTGGAGGGTTCAAAATGCAAGGAATATTGTTAACAGACTAATACAATAAAAAATGATCCACTGGTATGTCCCAAAGCCTGGAAGATTTATATAAAAACACTTATTTCAGGAGAGTGGTGTTGACTTACAGCAGTCTGCTACACTCCCTTTACATTGTATCTGAGAGAACCGCCTTAATGGTTGTGATACCTTTGGTTCTTCAGTTTGTTTCACTGATGAAAACAGATCTGCTTGTAAACAACTACTACCTAAACAGTGAGCGAGGCAGAATTAAATCTCTGAAAGGCAACACTATTTCTGAGCACACTTTTCTCCACAGCAAGCCTAAGAACTAAAACCAGGCTGCTTATGATGACAAGGAAAATGGCCATAAAGCAAATGGTCAAGGATCCTAGGCCTTGAGTGGAATGTCCAGAGGTGTACTGATCTCCACTGACAAATAATCAGTTCTTTCCTAGGTGGTGGTCTGAAGTTGAAGAACAGATGACTTGCAGGTCACCTTGCCCTATGATAAAAGGCCAACAATTAATTTAGCAGAATTTGCAGGAAGCTGGAGTACAGCTTGAGGAGAGAGGACTTCAGCTATCCCCTAGATTTTCACCAGTCTGGATTTAATTTGGAGAAACAAAACTCAACCCTGAAGAAAAGAGTCTGAAGCTGCTGTCAGGAGTGTTATTTGATGTGCCAGCTGGTGAGAAAATCCATCAACCTGGAGAAGGACTTGAATGAGACCCCTTAGTTATCCACAGCCAGTACAGCTCAAAAAACACACCCTTTCAAAGAGAAATGAGAGCTTAAATACTGTTCAAAACAGAGAGAGCACGCAAACACGTTTCAAACTCCCTTCTTGATTTTCTGTTCATTAGTAATGTCCTCACATACTCCTTGGATTTTACATTCACCACGTGCAATAGCAGAGCAGGTGTGCAGATTTAACTCTGTTAGGAAATGTTTTGGAACACATGTATCTTTTAGCTAGTTGCAAAATAGAATATATTAAGAGCGTAAGCAGCAGCTTAATGTACTAAAAATGTGTCAGCCACCCACTGAAGTGTTTTCGTGCAACTCCCACACACGTTAAAAGACTAGGAAGCTGATGTTTTGGCAGCAAAGGCCTTCCCATAAGCACTAGCCAGGTTGCTTTGTGGCTCCAACTGCAGTAAAAGAGGAGACACTTTCCGCAGCGCCCACTCTGAAATAATATACACTTTTGCTCCAACACGCTCATTAAGAAACGACTTGTTCCCAGAGTCAGAATGAACAGATGTACAAAAAGCCATTTAAAGGAGGTTGGAGAAAATAAATCAAGAGAAGTCGGGGAACGTGTACAGCAGTTACCAGGATAACAAGACTATAAACTCTACAGCACCATCAGACAGTATGCTGACACCTGATTCCGATCTGGCTGGCTGTTACGTACCTCCACGCTGACAAGACTTTGGTCTTTTCCTATACTGTGCTTTTTCTCACACCCAGTAGTCTTAGAAAGGCTGGGTTTGATGAGAGGGCTCTGACCTTGGGACAGGGTGCATTAACTCAAAATAAACAGGTAGCCAAGCCGTCCCTGTGGTCAGGAGCAGGCACCTCCAACACAGGGAGAAGTAGACAGCAAGGACAGGAGTCATCCCTCTTATTCATCAGGATTCTTTCCCTCCTCTTCTAAAATACCTTTTCTTGATACCTCTGGTTCTGAAACTACCGCTGCAGACAGAATTGTTCTCATGTGCATTTGCCAAAGCAAGCAGGAAAGTTGAAAAGGTTAACCAAAAGCCTAATAAATAGGCAGGGACAGCATTTTAGGAGAAGGCTCTCTCCCATCATCAGCCTTGTATTCACTATTGCTTTCACAATGCCACCAACTCCACTCAGCTGTTACTGACACATATCAGCAGCTATTCTCCTGGGGTTTCACTTGGCTTTCTTTCAGAAGTGTCTTGGGATTTACTGGTAATTGGAGTGTTTTGCAAACTCTCAAAGATTCCTCAGTATCAGTCCACCTGCGTCTCCTGTAGCTCCTTTTCCTCAAACACCCTAGCAGACAGAAGCAAGGTAGAATCAGGATGAAAAGTCTGAGATGATTTGCTTTCCTCTGCTAGTAGAGCCCATGAGCTTCTTGTTTCTCAGATCTTTAGAAAAAATATTTATGGGTCACCTTACCAGGAAAGAGAATACAGCTCAAGCAACAATTACCCAGCTTTACTAGCACTACATTTATTCCACACACAGCACTAATCTGCTGCCAGTGCTCTTTCAAGAAGCCCAATAGATTTTCAAACTACTGCTCTCCCTTCTTTTCCACTGCCCCAGGTGGCACTTCCCTTTCCATGCATGACCTCACACTACCATTCCTTAATAACAGGGAAATCAAGAATATGACACCTCAGCAGGTCACCACTGATTCTTTTCAATGGGCAGTGGAAGGGAGAATTAAGTGACCATCTCACAGGAGCACGGAGAAATTATATTCACCAGGGCAAATTTAAAGAAAACCCGAACGCCAAGCAAACACAACGATCTGGAGCCGTAACCACGTTCCTGCCCTGATCCCAACTGCAAGCCACAGAATGGCACAGTACCGAGGTACAATCCATCTGAGGTCCCTCGTAAATGCTGAAATTTCTGCTTCTAACCATTCACGTTACCAGCCTGTGCTCGTGGTGGGGGGGTACAGAGGGGTGGGTGCAAAGGCATGGAGGGCAAAAAGGCCACACTGAGCCATATTGCTGCAGAAAATCAGAACCAACACAGCCACAGAAGTTATGCAAGGGCCTTGGTTTGCTCAGTCCCTCTCACACAATCTAATTAGGGCAAAGGAAATTGCTAAAGTTGCTTTTGAAAGACACTCAATGGTGAGGTCTTGAAGGCCCTGAGCTTGACAATTGGCTGCCTACATGAGGCCTAGAAGTACAGATGGAAGGCAGCTTGCTCAGGTGCCAGGCTGTCAGTTGGATTAAAATGACTCATTTATTTACCAAAGAACCTCACAAAGTGCTTTAGCTAACAGGCAGAGAGGGCCTAACGGCTCTCCAAGCTGGGGAAGAAGCTCTCGCGCCTTCCCGGCCTGCCAAAAGTCATTACTGCCGAGTGTGGAAAGCCATCAGCAGGGTAGAGACCCCCGTCGGCAGGGTGACAGATTGGGCTGCGTAATCAGAGGAGGAAGGAGAGAGCACAGAAGCTGTCAGAGGCGAAAGCTCTTGGCTGGGGCCGCCAGAAAACTGGCAAGATGAGTTAGCGTGACTGAGTAAACAGCAAACAATCTCCAAATGATCTTTCCTCTCTCCCTGGAAGAGATGAACTTGTTTAAAAGGCACATCCCAAAGGAAGCCACAAAGAACTTCAGTGAAGGAGAGAGAAATAAATCTGGATGAGACCCTCTGAGATACACAGCCCTTCTTTATTTTCTTGTCTGCCAGCTTATATTGTCTGGCAAAAATATTTTATGGAATATATTAATACACATATGACATAGAGCAAATTAATAAAAGGAACAGCAGGTCCTATTGCTTACTAGAGCGGAAAGATGGGTGGAGAACATGGCATAAGGGACAAGGAAAGGACAGCAACATTATTTGTGCTGTGCTTTTGCGAGCCAGGTTTCAAAGTCTTGTGGGCACAAAACGTGATTCTGCAGTGAAGAGAACAGAACCATCTTTCCGCAAAACATTTTTGCTGATATGAAGAAAAGTGTCAGAAAAAACAATGCCTTCGGAAGCAGGAGGTGGTCACAGTGCCTGGCTGCCCTTTGGACATCTGCGTTGGGGAGGCACCTGTAATGTGGGACTAATGCAAAGTGTATCTCTATATTAAGGTGTCCATATGGTCCCCATTACTGTGGTAACAGGCCACCTCCTGGTTTCAATGCATTTGTCCTCCCAACATCTCTGTAAGATAGAACAGTGCTACTATCCCCATTTTACAGATGGGGAGCTGAAGCACAGAGAGTTTTTGGACTCAGACACACAACTTACTGTGCTTAACGCGCTAACCACGCGCCAACTGAGCCATAGTAACTGTAACTGTCAGGATTTGCATCCCTACCTTGCAGTAAATGCAAAGTAGCTTAGATTGAAATGAAGGAGGGTTACGATAAATGCATTACCTTACACCACCCTCTTCACGGCAATCTAGGTTAATCCACCTCCCACTTATGACAGGTTAGGAGCAAACACACAACCATCGCTGCTCAGCTGACATGTGGCTACTTGCCTTGTCATCACAATTCCACATCCACTCATACGGAGTCTGTAGCATGGCAGGAAATCAAACCACATCTCCAGGGTCTCAAGATGGGGATCCCATCCACTGGGATTTCTTTATCCAACTTATTCTTCTTCCTACCTTGTCAACAGCTGCAGGTTTCCTGGCAGATTTTTTCCTGCCACAGGCTGCATTTCCCCTTTGAACAGTCTCACTCAGGAACTGATATCCCAGTGACTGCAATGATTCTGTTTTCTCTTTGTCTAAAATCAAGCATTCACTGTCTTTCCAAACTCATTAAACTGAAATTTCAGTAACTTGTCCATGAAATTTCTCAGTTACAGACAGCATGTGCACGAAAGACAACAAAATTTAGCTATTCTTTTAGAATTTACCAAACACTTTTTATCTTCAAAACTCTTAATCTACGTCACTGAATGATTTAAGCTTTGCTATCCTCCTCAGCTGAGACACTTGAGTATTACCCCCATAGACAGGAAAACCAAGTTATAGTTACACTTATGCATTGCAAAGACGCATTTTGACCTTGATCAAATCATTGAAAGGTTGTACATATGAGCAGGACCAAGACTAGGATGTCACAAGTACAATTGTACAGGAGATACAATATATAATTTGGCAACGCTAAATCAAACATTCCTATATACATGGCAGTTCCAGTTTGAACTGTAGGCATAAAAATAAGATAAAATACAGCCTCCACTCGCTGAAAAAAAAATAAAAAATAATTGCAACTAGTTTCCTTTAAGAAGAATATGCTGCAAGAACAGGAGTCATTTCAGAGCTGGAGAGGGTTTCTCAGCTCTAATTACTCCCGATCGCTGTAATTTACAAGTTTGCGGTGGGTAGAAATCGCCAAGATTCACACATTTTCAGATCAACAGCTGCCACTATTAGAGAGCAAATCGTGCAGCCTTCTGCACCACTGCAGCAGGCTAACTGTGGCACCAACAGGTCAGAAACGAGAAGCGGAAGGTGCCACCACAACACAAGGGTGCCAGCAAACTTCAGCAGAGGACAAGAATTTCTCCCTCAGCACCCTTGAAGGAAGCTTGAAGGGCAAAGCATGGAGATCAGCAGAGCATCTGCATTTCTACTGACACCATCCTCTGGTTGGGCTTCCCTTCCATCCCTGCAGGTTTTTGGTTTTTAACCTTGGTGTAGTCATTAAGATGGGAAATATCACATTACATCCAATTTACCTGGCATTTATGGGGCACACTACAAATTAGGATTACGTTCTACTGACTGCATGTAGAGGGCCAGGTTCCAGCTTCAAATGAACAGGTTTTTTCCAGACATAAGACCACGCAAAATGCTTACAGGCCTCTTGTATAAGAAATATACTTTTCCTATATGTGGGACCTTGCAGTAAAAGATCATGTAACAGTTTGCAAACAGGGCACCAGTCCTTATTTAACATGTGAGATGCAGAAAAAGGGAGATGACTTTCCTCAAGGTCAGACAGTGAGCTGGAATTAGAGCCCAGTGCCAAGTCCTCTGTTCTACCATTAGATATCAGACAGGCCCATTAGCGTGGAGTTGCAAAGAGACTCTAAGTTACTTACAGTGCAAAGCAAGATGCCGGTCTTGGATTTTAGGAATTCCTGGAAGACCTCTGTTCTTTCCTAGGAGATTGAAACAGGAAAATTAAAAGAGTGCTTATGCACATTATAAACAAAGCAAATAAGCTAATGTAACAATTTAACAACTATGCCTCGTTCAGTATATCATGTACAGCTTCAAAAGCAAAGGAACTGACTTCACAAGTTCCACTCAGACTCTTCCTGCAAATGGGAAAAAAATTAAAAAATAAAATTCTATGGCACACAGGTGTGATTCCAGGGAGGAAGGCAAGCCTGAATGCATTTGGTCAAATCAAACCAGCCAACATCTCCACAGTTTGCACAGAAGCATACCTTGTGTATGTTAAAAAGCAGTAACTGTTTTACATGCAGAGCGGATACACAAAAGATTATGCAGCAGCAACAGAAGCACTGGCGTACTTCATGAGCAACACAGGCTTTTGTGAGTGCAAGAAAAAGCTGGACATCTTAACTGCTGTCTGTCCAGTCACACAATGGGCAGAATAAACCCATTTTGTTGACACAGCGATATAATCACATCACAAGAGATCAGCCTCATCATGTGCCCAATGGGGCATGCAGACAGTCACTGACTGACTGTGTAATTATTAAGTATCAGGGATGCTCAGCTGCACAGTTGCTCATGTGAACTGTCATGGGATACGTCTTCAAAGTACCAGGGTAGGAGAGATGAGACCTTGGCCAGAAAGCCAACTGCCCAAGTAGGCAAGGAAACAGGACTCCTGGGCCCTACAGGCACCTGCCACAGAGCTTTCAGGACACCCTCCCAGGGCCTTCCAATAAGAAAAGGCCTCGTACTGGCGAAGGCCACCAATGGGACTGCTGACACTGGGATGGAGGTCATTCCTTCCCATGAGTGTCAGAGGCAGATGCCCCCCCAGCCTTGTCCTCATCACTAGTCTGCACCAGCAGAATTCCTTCAGCCTCCACTTCTAACACAAGCTCAGACTCCCAGGTAGGGCTGTCTACAGCCCCCAGGTCCCAAATTACCCCACCAGCAGTCTCTGAGCAGTCAGGCCCCAGAACTTCAGGAACTCGCCAGTACAACTCCTCGCTTACCTTCAAAATCCTCCTGCTGTGTTAGTCCCAGCTGTGTCCTGCTTGCCAGCACACTCCAGTTAGTTTAACCAACTACTTTGGGGAGTGTTTTTTTCTTGATAAAAGCAACAGAAACCAATTCTCCAACTCACATTACATCACGATATTAGCTATCACACAAGACAATCTCTTAGCTCATTTACTCTTTTCCTTTACAGAGCTCAGGCTGTCTCTGGCCTCAGAAGCACCAAACCCATTTCCTTCCCGTCCCTTTTGTTACCTCCTTCCAAAATATCATTGTTCCCATGTTTCAAGCCTTCCTACTCAGAGTTCTAGCTAGGAGTTAAGCAACTGTCCTTTATGTTGATGATATAGAAGCAATCTTACATACTTGACTCCCAGCTAGAGGCACTGTTCTAGAAAAGAAGGGAAATTTGGGCCTTGCTGACACACTGAACCCTCTGCTGACAAAAATTAAAGAAGAGAGCACGCTGTATCTTGTTGACAATGACAGCAGCCGTGCTCAGCAGTACCATATGGGATCCACAATTTAGCTCCATTAATGCTCTCAATTTGAAGACATCAAGCACTAATTACACACTGGGTACTAAAAAGGCAAAACCCTTCCCCTGGTGCCAGCTACTTAGTGGTGTTCTGTTGGCTTAACAGCTGGTCAGGGTAGAGTTGGGCCAGACCAGGCCTGCTCACTCGCTCAGGCAGGCAGGCTGAGGAAAGGCCAGACTGCAGGGACAGCAAAGCACATGTTTCTGGTCTCCACAGGATGGGAATGAGCGAGAAAAACAACGGCTCTTCACCTCTTGTTTCATCAGAAGAGTTCTATTCATTTACCATCTCTGCTGTGCAGCTCAGAGTGGAGCTGTAACTCTCTCCATCACAGACCAAGGGCAGGATCAGGAGCTGAACTTTCAAGGGAGGTCCTTCAGCTATTGAGAGAAACGCTGCAGTGACAGGTCACTCGACACTCTTCTGATCTCTCAACCCTCTGTAGCAAGCTCCGATTTCATCACCCAGGCCTATCAGGCTAAAACCTAGACCTATTTTGGGGTAATCACTGTTATATTGCTATTATTCCATCCAGGGAGAAAAGCAGTCTGTCAAGACACTGTTCTTCAAAAACAAAGCAAAAATGCTTCATCTTTATCTAACGTGGACAACTTATTGGGTAGTAATGTTTATGGCTTGGATGAGGTTTTCCTTTGCCATTAAAAGGCTGTCTTGACTGCATGAGAGAGAACCATGGATACATAAATGGTTTAAGTGCACCCACAGGGAATACAGAACGGCTGCCTTAGCCTGCTGAAATAACACCTCTTGCCTCTTCAGCTGTGTTTTTCAGATATAGCTACCACGGTACTTCAGAGAAGTGGGACAATATTCTTATTCTCATTAGCAGATGGATGAGTGAGGCCCCTAGAGGTGAAATGACTCTCTGTCCTCTCTTCTGCCCTCCTCCCCAAAATAACCACATAATAAATCATAGGCAATAAGGAATAAAACTGTGCATCCTGACATTTTAAGAATGCTTACTTCCTGTTCCATGTTGCCATGCAGTCGTAGAAACTGTAGGTGTGCAGAAGAGAGAGATGAATGTTCAGGTTGTTCTAACCCTAGCCCACCTGAAAGGACCTTCAGAAGGAGCTCATAGTAGAATTCTACTTGTTCACAGCTGGAGAAAAAGATTATCATCTTGTGGTGTTTTTCAAACTGCAAGAAAAATAAGAAAATTGCACACAACCATTTCCACAGGTCTCTCCCAATTCCCTGATCATTATAACATTTTGGTGGCTTCCACTTCTGGAGATACAACTATCCAGAAAAGGATTACAGAGTTTGACATCAAATACTGAGTCCACAAAAGAAGCAGGAGTACATGCTGCACAGGTATCTCACTGCCAGCATGAAAGACTCAATAGCACCTCAGCTCTCTTGTGGCTCCCTGCACAATGGATGCACTTCAAAGCCCTAGATGTAATCCATGTTATCCTTGACAGAGTAACAGATAAAGGAGTTGGAAAGGGAAAAGGGCTACTTAGCAATATAAATGCAAATAGAGTCTCACCTTGCATTTCTCAAGGATAAAAGCTGCTAACGTGACAAGCCTTAGTTTGCTGGGGACCATCATGAAATACTGCTTCAGCTTCTTTGGAACAGCAAAGTTTTCTTGCTCCGTGCAGTTTGATGAACTACTGGCTTGTCTATCTGTTTGTGATGCTGGTTTGAGTGTCTTCTGGATTTCATCTGCTATGGAAATGCTGATGGGATCATTCAAACTGATATCAGCCAGCCGTGTTACTCCTAAATCACAGAAAATGAAAGATACATGAAGTCCACTCCGGGGTGCTGCTGGGGAGGGCAATGATATAGTCACATTAAAGAAGTAACAACTAACACAATTCCAGCGAAAAGCAGTGGAAGGCAAGGAACTAATGAGCCATGCCTCAGACACTGGCACACCACCTCCACAGACTTCAGACTTTTCAGGGCTTAGCCAAGGCTTAGTTGCTGTGGGCTCCACCAAAAGCATCACAAGACACTGCTTCAGCCAACTGTGCTATTTTACATTACATACATGTCTTGACCAGATAGACAGCATTTGTCAGTCCCGGTTTTTAACTGTGTGTGGAAAAAAACCAACAGATCTTCACTCTATCAGGAGTGCAGGAGTGAGGAAGCCTGGCTCAATTCCTGCCTCAGCAACTAACTTCTTATCTGATAGTGAGCAAATCACACAACAGCTGTCCTATCATTAGCTTTTTGCCTTAATCTGTACTTGTAAAGCAAACAAACAAACTAGTGCTTCCCAGGTTCACAGTGACTTTGCTCTGGAATTTGTAAGACATAGGTAAGGACCATGTAAGCATGTACACTGACAGAAATTCCAGTCACAAAGGACAAGTGTCATAAGCCCAAAGAACCCAATAGCCACTATTTCACTTCTGCAAAAGGCTTCACATTGGTCTGTAATACAATCAGACTCAATCATTTCATAGTTGCCTGTGCATTACTCAGCTAAAAGACACATCATCTGTCTATAACTTACCTTCCGTGAGGGTGGCTGAGAGAAGGACATTCTGACGTGTCTCTCTCTCAGCATTTAAAGCATTGAGTATCACAGCTATATCCTTCTCAAAGCCCAGGTCCAGGATCCTACAAAAACAGCAGAGGTGATGAAAGATGCTGTAGGAAGGAATGAGGAGAAATTCTTAATGCTACGTGAGTCAATTAGGAATAGGGGAAGTGCTAGAGCTGATCAGATCTTTGGCCCATCTAGCGTTATGTTCCATCTTCAGCCTTTGCCAGGGTCAGGCATGTCAGAAGACACCGAGAGAATGTCTGCAATGAACAACGGTACAGTAATCTGTCCAAAAGGGACATTTCTTCCTAATCCCAGACATCTGCTGCTTGGCTGAGGCCGCTGAGCATGAATGGTTTAAGATCGCGTGCGTGCTCTCTCTCTTATTTTTAAAAAATATTTAATGAATTATGATGCAGAGGGTATAAGAATTATTTTCCATAGCTAAACACTTGGAGGTTTACCTGTCTGCTTCATCAACAATCAGCCACTGAGTGCGACGGAAATGAATACATTCTGTGGACTTGATGTGATCAACCAGGCGACCAGGAGTTGAAATGAGGATATTTATCCCTTTACGTAATCTGCTTAGATTAAAAGGAAAAAAAAAAAAAGTCCACACAAAAAAAACCCAACCACACAAAAAAGAAACAAGAAAAAAGAAAGGAAAAAAAAAACCCAAAAACATACAGGTTAGCAACAGTAACCCTGAAATACAGAGGAGAAAAATCAAGGCCATAGTAAAATTAGCAGGGACAGTATTTTCTCACTGATTAAAACTTAAATCTCTTGCACAGCTAAATTTTATCCTTGATCATCACTGATACTCAAAGGCATACTTAGTGATAAGGACAGGATGGAAAGAAATAACAATATTAAAAAACCCCAAACCACTCGTTATGTTTTCTTTTCTAATTAAGTACTTTTTTCAGTGTCAAGAGGAAACTTCTTCTTGTGTATGCTTATATAGAGAGAAGTGAAAATTCCATTATGGATGACCAGCTTACAATTCAATTATTGAAAAAGGAAAAAGAAAGATTTTTAACACCGGGAAATCTCTTCTCCAGAAAGCAATTTCCCCCATAACTCACGCTGTAGACAGCACTCAGTGGTAAGCAAATACAAGTGTTTGTCAGAAGAGAAAAAAAACCTACTGACACAAGAGATCATCTTCTCAGAAAGCTCATCAACATTTTAGAAATAGATCCAACTGGGGGAAGTGAATACTTCCTGCTGACCCAGTCACTGTGTCTGTGTAAGATCCAAGGGGATCACAGCTTGATCCAAACTCACAATCCTCTCTCCCAGTAAGAAAAACACTCTGAAGAAAAGTAACAGATAAAAACGCTGTAGAACAGAAGAACCTAAAATACAATTGAAGAAGTTGGCTTCCTACCTGGCTTTTTCAGATTTTCTCTTTTCTCCCCCCATTAGCACTCCAGGCACAATCCAGGTAAATGGCTAGAGAAAGGAAAACCAAGATCAATACAGATTCTTCATAATAGAGAGACAGAGCCTAATAAAAAAAATATTTTTCTTGGCAAAAAGAGAAAGAACTGAGGCTGACAGCAGTGTACATCTGATTTGATCTAACAGATACAGTCTACACGCACTCTCTCACCCACAGCTACTTATCAATGGTACCTTTAGTTCTAGCGATGTAACCTGCTTCCCACATCCTCTAGGAAGACAGAAATGCAATCATTTTTGCACCACTTCCAATTACACAATAATAATTCTTTTCCTTCTCCTCACGTAGCCTAAATGTTCGAAGACAAGCTACAATGCTATTTCTTCATCCTGCCTTTAAGCAGTATCTTCCTGTGGCCAAGGAAAATTTAACAAAAACACAGGGCCTATAAAGTTTATATATACACATACACAGACCTACACACACACAGTCACCATGTCTGTGAACATTAAATGTCAGTCTCTGATACCGGCAGGAGTTTTTGCCACTTACTCTAATGAGGTCCAACCCTTCACTGAGTCCAATATTGCCCAATATTTACAGAGGAAATAATCAAACCACAGTACTGCCATTGCCTCGCTCAAGAGGAAATGCAGGACAGAAGCAGAGCACAGCTTGTAAGGGTTGCACAAATGTATGACTGGTAAATAGGCTTAAGTTTGCACAGGTCAGCATTGCTTGCCAGAAATGCTCCAACAAAATAGTTTCTACAAGAAGAGTTCCTTTCTAAGGCTTAAAATAAGGAAGATGTCTAAGCAAGATCCATACAATATAAACTCAGCAGCTGGCATTAGAGTTAGATACTACATCCATAGTTGCTACACATTATATGTAACAAAGGAAAATTAAAGGGGGATCAATTCAGACTTCATCTTTTGAAGGACATCAGAAGCCTACTTGGGTGCCATAATTAATCACTTAGTTGTTCATTTAATAATGTAAAACTTGCCACAGAGAAATCACACTTAAACACTCAAAGACAAACAAATTTATCTTTAAGGACCATAAATCTTGCCAAAACTGGATTTCCTTAAACATACAGTTGAATTCACATGAATGGAAGTTGTTTAGCATCACCTTAGCAAGAGGCTTAAGGAGTAAGAAGAACACAGATCATTGAATTCTTACCTTAAGTAGTTTCTGCATTATATCAAAACTCTGGAGTGCAAGCTATGGAAATTAACAAAAGAAAGTGAGCTCTGAAAAAGTATCTGGACTACAAAAATGGACTACAAGTCCCTTTGTCTCAAAGTGTAAAATAATCTAGTTATGTATATTATCAGAATTCAAAATACGTCCTTAATTTTTCTTTTAGAAGCTGTCTTATTTTATTTTCTTGTAAAATCTTCTTTTATCATATTTGGACCTGTTAAAAACCCCTCTACTAGTTCAGCTCCTCAAGCCAGCTCTGAGGACAATAGAGACTTCTGCTGGTTTCTGTGAACGCTCCAGGCGGAGAACAAGCTGAGGCCAGAGAAGATTTTGCTCCACTGGAAGAGTAAAACGGAAAAAGCACAACTTCTGGAAGAAAACCAGTATGAAAAGGAAATGTAGTCCAGAGGTTAGTGATCTTCTGGCAGTCAGGGCAGATTACATTACTCCCTCACCTGACCCATGGAGTGATGCTACCACTGCATCTTTCTACCCACCTGTTTTCCACTCAGCAAAACAGAGATGATATGTACAAAGCTTGCAAACCTGAATGTCTGGTCAGTAGGAAGCATTTAGCTGTTGGGTTTCATTTGCTGTGTGACAACCATTTCTGCTGTGGCAACAAAGATGTCCATGAAAGGTATGGTGCCACCCTGACTCATCTATGGATGTGAACAGGGCTTCGTTATGGGAATTTTCAAGGCTTTGAGCAACCTGGTCTAGTGGAAGGTGTCCCTGCTCATGGCAGGGGCGTTAGAGCTAGATGATCTTTAAGGTCCCTTCCAGCCCAAACCATTCTATGATTCTATGAATAAAACTATTTTAAATGCTCTGACTACACATGCTACATACTATTATTTGCCAAGCTCTGAAGAAAGACCATTGCTTTCACAACAAAGTAAAAGTAACACCTATTAGTATTACAAATTATCTTCCTAACTACTCTCAATGGTAGCCCTTTAAACAAACTTACAAACAGTTTCCTAGATCTCTAGTATTTATACAGCATTCTAGAGAGGCATTAAGTTTGCTACTGTAAAAATTTAAACAGCTTCAGAGCTTTCTCCTTTCATGGAGCTGAGCTGAGATACAGCAGTGCATGTTGCAGAGAACATTGTGCCCCAAACTAGACATCTGCAATCAATTTTCCATGTGGAAGTTATTATCATTTGACTTACCCCCACCCCCCAACAAAAAAAAAAAAAAGGTTGATACCTTCCTCTGAAATTGCCTTTTCAATTGCAAATAATATAAATCAAATAGAAGAGTACAGCAGAGAAACCAACTCTTGGAAGCCTCATCTTCAGCATTCACTTATGAATTTGAACAAAAAAAGGGCTTTAAAATTAAGCTTTTGTATAAACCTACACATTTGCAAAACTTATTTCATGGGTTTTACTTACTGCCCCTGTGTAAGCGAGGCAAGCTTCTCCCTCCCATGCACCGAACTAGAGACTTTCTCCAGTCTTCACAATTATTTCCCATTGCACAAGGAAAACTCAGAGATTCCTTCTTTCTTACTTTGGTACAGCACTGAACAAAAATTACCATATGCATCCAGAGAGCAAATGCTTTTTCTGCGAGGGCAAGATCTGACCAAAAGCACAGACAACATCTCCTAAGACAGTGCCCGGTGCACCCACATCTACACACTAAAAATCAGTGTTCAAACACCCAAATTCAGACAGAAAGAAAAAAGGTCACCTACCTCTCTCGTTGGGACTAATATGAGTGCGTAAGGCCCATCACTGCGCTGCAAACAAAGACAAGAGGTCCACTAAGAAGAATGTAGCACTGATACACAGAGCACTTCTGCGTCTAACTGCCATTAGTGAATTCTGAAGGGTTTTGGTACAACTCTGTACACAGTTTGGGGCATTCACCCCTGCCTTTTTTTTTTAAGTCAGGTCTTTCAAATATCAATAGTGCATTGCTTTCTCTCTCCTGTGCTTGGAAACCTGCTCACAGTCATACCCAACATTTTATTCCATACACATATTCCTTCAGTCTTGCATTTCTGAGTTGCAAAAATACTCTCATGTTTGATGCACAGCAACAATATGCAGGTAGTATTTCCAGAAAGTAAAAACAATCCAGGATGGGCTGGAAACATTTCAAACTACAAGGAAATTCAGGATGATTTCTTTCCAAAAAATGCACAAGAGATGGCAAATCTGCAGCAGCATTTGCTGGTTAACCAGATGATCCAAACTGGGAGCAATTATCAAATCTTGCTCCATGTCAAAGATCAGAAACTTATTACTCCTAAAGTCGTGGCAGTAACCTTTGTTTCCAGACCTCTCAGCTGCCAGACCATTGCCTCTTCTGCACTCTACCTTCTCCAAACTCGACAATTTAGCCTATTTAGAATTTAGCCTAATGCATGAAGTAATGGGGAAACGGGTAACATTGTTCTTGTATCACCTGTATCTCAACAGCACAGGAGGATCACATAAGCCACACGCACAAATAAAAGTGAAGAGAGACTGCTTGACCTTTGTATCAAAAAGAAACAGTAAAGACTACAAGATAAGACCTGGATTTTATTTTTATTAATCTTAATATCAAAAGTAAATATATTTAATTCTGTTGCACTCACCTGTATTTTGGATTTCATTCCTTGCAAAGATTGTACAAGTGGAACCCCATAGGCAAGAGTTTTACCTTTTTAAAAGGAGAGAATTGGAAGAGTTTCCATTTAAAAAAAAAAAAAGTGGCAATTGCAGCACTCCAGCAAATTAAAGTACCACTCATCCTACAACTCTTAAACTGAGGTCACAAGTCTAGAAAAGTTGTAATTACGTAGAAAGTTTCCAGAAAGGAAGAATGACTGGCAACTCAGTAAAGGGTTAAATTAAAAAAAGAGAGGTAGTGCTATCCCAGTAAGATCCATCCAAACAAATATCCCCACCCACCTATGGAAATGAGACAATGAGACATCCAGACAGCCTGCTGTACAGCAAGCACGTAAGTTTCTTTGGTAAGCGTGTGCTTCTCAGCTCTGCTGGCCTCCTGGATCTGCATCCCCAGCACGAGCCTTGGGATATGCCCACGTGCAACAGCTGGCAGCTGCACATCAACCCTTAGTCCCACCACTGCGCTGTCACAGAAGTTTGCATGGCATCCGTCTGTGTCATGGCAGTCCCACGCCAGCCTTCCCAGCCTGTTACTTTCCTAAGCCGTGCTGGGAACATGAAGTTTTGGTTCTGTATTTGGGATCCAGTTTAATATGCCCTAGGAGAAGAGACTGAGAATTAAATACTGACCTGAACCAGTCTGAGATCTCACTAGAGCATCTTTGCCTTGCAGGAGCACAGGAATTGTTTGCTTCTGAACGCTGCGTAACAAACAAAACAGGTTAGGAAATACGAATGCAACATAGGGTAGAATCCTAAGGTTTTAACATCCAGTGACTGTTTCAAAACTGTCTACCCCAAATTCTACACATTCATCTCTGTCATGTAGCTACATCAATAGAGGTGATGTCTAAGGGCAGTTGGTACCTAGACATCCGACATGAAAAATTGAAAAAAGATAGTTTCATGATTTAAGTACCAAATTAGAAGGCAGGACTCAAAGGTTCCACCTTCAGCTGTGACAAGTCACATGCTGTGTTATTTCTCATCCCAAATTTTGAAGGCAACAAACCCTATGGCAAATGGGGCAGTTTAACAGGTCCTGTGGTCTTCACAAACCAATTATATGTAACGAAACAATCACAGATGATTGGCTTTAAGAGGCAGTGAAGAGCCAAGTTTCTATATGAATTTGCTTACCTGGTCATGCTGTTTATCTTTAGGACGGTGTTTATAGTGGATATCTAGAGAGATAATAAAGAGTAGTAAACAGGCTTCATTGTCAAACTTTCCCTTTTGTTACTTTTTGTAGTACAAGATAGAGCAAAAACCAGAAGACTGATGCTTATTCTCTACATTACTGGTCCAGGGCAACTGGATGTAAAAGTTCCCAGGTTCTCAAAATATTTAGTTCATCAGACTTATACCACTGCTGGTATATCATGAAATATTAGACTTGTTAAAATACTGCACTCCCAAATAGTTTCCTGTGGTTTTTTTTTTTTTTAAATTAAAAATGCAAACAGTGAAAGGAGCTGGGACAGTGTGTTTGGGGATGGGTAAGGACACTGGCCAGCATGCTGAGCTAAGAGACTGCAATAAAATCAGGTGAAGTAGGCAAATCTGTTCAACTCACCATGACTAAAGGTGCATCTCTCTGTTTTCTAACCTGCACCCCTGCTCAAAAAAAGCATGTTTCAAGGCACACAACCTTCTTGCCACTCACCAGATGTGGATGGAGGTCCAACTGGCTAAAAGAATCTGTAGTGAAAACATTTTCTTGCACTTGCTGCACTGCTTTTCTGAGTTAGGAGAAACAAAGCAAAACAAAACAAAGCACATAGGGTGGTTAAAAATTGTACAATACTATTCTATGTAAACAGCAATGAAACTACAAATACCACGTAACTACTTTGCCCAAGCAAAGGAAAGACTTCAAGACACTGAACTCCAAGGCATCAAAGGGGTTTTTTTCCCTCCCATTTGTCCAAAATACCTGTGAATTTCTGGGATATCGGGGTTGTTTCTAAACAGGCTGGATGTCTTAATGAAAGGTCTGCTTTTCTGGCCTTCATTTGGGTTGTCAGTCAACTGCTTCTTCGGAAGAGATTTTTGTGATGAACTTCCCTTCTCCCTGATGTCAGTTTCTGTTGCATGTTTCTTGAAGGTGTCTACTGATGGTTTACGTTTACGTTTCAAAGGTGGGTTTCCATGTGGTGACTGGAGCTTTCTTTTCAAGGTGTTAGACCGCTTTAATGTTAACCAACAAAACAGATAGCAAGAATTCATTAATGACTGAGAATTAACAGCATGGTATCGCATTGAACACAGATATCAGCCCACAGATAGATCCCTTATCTTTGGAATCCTCTACCACATAAGTAAAGAAACTAAGTTTGAGTTTTGCAGCTAGACAGTTCCTACTCTAACAGATTAACCATCATGCCTGAGCTCTCCAAGCACTACTGCAATGCAAAAGGAAATCTGAAGACAGATATATTGCTCATCTCTAAAGGATTTCTTCTAGCTTCTCCAGTAACTGAGCAGAACATATTTTAAAAATCTCTCTGAAAAGCTCTGCAAATGTCCTGATTACATGAAAGCCATCCCCGCAATCTTCCTTCTTTCTGTGGCCAGGAGAGATGGCCTGCACTTCACTCCAACTTATGCTTCTGCCAGCTTTCAGTATTTCTGAGCTCTTTATTTTTTCTTTGGCAACAATCCGTTTATTTTACTGATCTTCCAATCACCTCAAGAAAAACTTTTGCTCTCCACATATCCCTCCAGGAACAGTGAAAAAGAAAATTAAATTTAACTTCCTTTGGTCCCTGAAGCTCTTCAATGTCCCCCAGCCCTTTTTCAGTGAACTTATTTTTTTCAACGTGATCGCAAAAATTCTGAAATGTGTGAACAATCTTGCTTTGCTTTATTCTCTCTTCCCTACTGCTAGTTGTACACTCTTATTTTCTTTATCCTTCTATGAATCATATTGTTTTCAAGCTCTATTACTTTTTTTTCCCTCGTTTCTTCACATTTTTGGCAACCAAAACCCAACTTTCTTCCACCAACATTCACAATAAGAAAAATGATGGTGGTGGTGGTACCCTACCTCAAAATCAGGGTAAATCATGGCAAACACTTAATTCTCACATACTTTTGCACATTATTTTAAGAACGATTTAAAAATTAAGAACAATTATTGAAACGACCCAGAATCACTGTAACAATAACTTTAACATGGAAAACGTCTGTTTAACCCATTCTTGTTCTCCTTTCCTCAAACTTATGAAAGTAAAGCACTTATTCCTGCAGCTCGCGGCATCCCCACCCGTCGATATTTAAAATATAACAAGACTTCCCCTCCCTGGCAGCATTTAAAAGCGTCTCTAAAGGAGGCAGAGGCCCGTAAGAGCGTTCCCCACAGCTTCAGCAGTCAGACCCCGCAAGTCAAAACCCGCCAACAAGGTGAGGAACGCGCAGAGCGATCCCGCAGACCCACCCATAGGGACTACACAAGCTCGCCCCCGCCGCTTCCCACCCGCTCCCTGACGGGACTCCCCCGCCTCCACAAACACCACCCGGGGCCAGCTCCCGGCCAAGCCACCAGCCCCCTGGACAGGATTCAACCCCATCTCGGGGAAAAAAGCCAAATATTCGATTTAATAACTTTTTAGATGTTGCCACTCCGCTCCCCGCCCCGCTGACCGCGGCTCCCCCGGGCCACCCCCCACCCGGTATTCCCCCACCCCGGTCCCGTCAGGGCGCCCCGGGTCCTGGAAGAGCGGCTGTCTCGGGCCGGTCCCCAGCCTCCCCGGCCGCACCTACCCGGCTGGGAGCCCCGCGGCCCCGCGGTGCCGAGCTGAGGTTGAGCAGCAGCGTCCCGCCCGCCGCCATGACCCTCCGCCTCCCGCAGGGCCCCGGGGCCGCCCCTGGGGCCGGGTCCAGCCCGTGAGGGTGGAGGGGAGGCGGACAGGGAACTACCCCATGGGAACGACCGCTCGCCCGGCGCTCCCGGCCGCAACCGGCCCGCTGCAGGGGCTCGGCGGGACGCTGCTGATCCCGCGGGGCTTCGCAGGCTGCAGCGGGGCAGCCCGAGCCGCGGAGGCCGGGGGCTTCGGCGGCGGCCGCGCATGCGCGCTGCGGCCCGAGCGGCCGGTGAGGCGGCGGTAAGATGGCGGCGGCGGAGCGCGGGGGCAGCCCCTCGCTGTCGGCGGGGGAGGAGGAGCCGCCGTTGGGGCTCGACTCGCTCGTCGAGGAGGAGGCGGCAACGGCGGCACCGAGCGCCGGGTTCCGGCTGACGGCGGTGAGGCGGGAGCCGGCGGTGCGGCTGCAGCACGGTGTCAGCGGGCTGGAGCCGCTGGCCTGGTCGGAAGATCACCGGGTGTCGGTGAGCACGGCCCGCAGCATCGCCGTCCTGGAACAGCTGAGCGATGTCCACAGCGGCGGCCAGGAGATGGTCATCCACCGCACGGCCGTGCCCGCCCCCTCCGCTGCCTGTCTGCTCAAGGTGAGCCGCCTCCCCCTCCGCGGGGCCCGGGGCTGCCACGCTCTGGCCCCCCGGACGGTGGGGGAAGACCCCGGGATCGCCTGCCCCACGCACGACTCGCGGCAGTGCACGCAGGGCTTCAGGTGTCGGTGTGTTTTAAAAGCATAAGCGAGGAAAAAACATGAGTATCCCAATAATGTCAGGGTGACGTGATCCGGCATCGAGGGGATTTCAGGGATTCTGAAGTTCACCAGCTTTTCTGAACTCTGCTTGAGCTCCAGTACTTTGACGGCAAATATTTCAGTAAAATTTAAAGTAGAAATCTTGGTTCACTAACTAAGCTGAAAGACTTTTGCAGCAGGGACTGTTTTGGGCTTCATCTGACTTTACGCTCCTTAGCACACAGGAGTGGCACATCTGGGTGAATGTATTATTAAATAATAATTCTCTTATTGAAGATGTGAACTTTTTTTTCCAAAACAACGCTGAGAAAATTGAATTGCTTGAGTTGAAATACTGAGTGCTTTACAGTTTGAATGTTATGCCAAGTACCTTTGAGTGGACCCTTGAGAACAAAAGGATGAAGACTGGCTCTTTGGTTCAGCAGATGGAGATTCAATAGCTGAGAGTCAAAACTATACAAATTCAGGCCAGCAATGAAGCTACAGTCTTTTAAGAGTAAGGTTAATTAACCATTGGAACAGCACGGTATAGATTGCAATAGAGGATACTCTATTTCAAGGGGGAATTAATTCCAGGAAAGTCTTCCTTTTTAAAAAAAAAAGTAGTTCTACAATGTTTTTAAAATCGCCTTTTGTTTTCTTTTAGGTTGGTCCAAAAAAAGAGGTAGCAGAATGTAAGGAAAAGTTTGCAAGCTCAGTGGATCCAACGGTTAGTCAAACTTTTATGTTAGATCGAGTGTTCAATCCCGAGGGGAAGTCATTGCCACCCATGCGAGGATTCAAGTATTCCAGCTGGTCACCGCTGGGCTGCGACGCGAATGGAAGGTGCCTGCTTGCAGCGTTAACCATGGACAATCGACTGACCATCCATGCAAACCTCAACAGACTACAGTGGGTGCAGCTGGTGGACCTGACAGAAATATATGGGGAGCGTTTGTATGAAGCCAGTTACAAACTTTGCAAGGCTGACACTCCCAGGGGAGAACTAGGAGACTTCTCGGAATTTCAGCGACGGCACAGCATGCAGACTCCAGTGCGTATGGAGTGGTCAGGCATCTGCACCACTCAGCAGGTTAAACACAACAATGAATGCTGGGATGTCGGTAGCGTGCTCTTAGCTGTACTCTTTGAAAATGGTAACATTGCGGTCTGGCAATTTCAGCTTCCATTTCTGGGACAGGAATCAATTACTTCTTGCAATACCATAGAGTCTGGAATAAGTTCCCCAAGTGTCTTGTCTTGGTGGGAATATGAACATAACAACCGAAAGATGAGTGGACTTATTGTAGGGAGCGCTTTCGGACCGGTTAAGATCCTTCCAGTCAATCTAAAAGCAGTCAAAGGCTACTTTACACTGAGACAACCTGTAGTCTTATGGCAAGAAATGGACCAGTTACCAGTGCATAGTATCAAATGTATTCCTCTTTACCACCCCTACCAGAAATGTAGTTGTAGCTTAGTGGTGGCTGCAAGAGGAGCTTATGTGTTTTGGTGTCTCCTGTTGATATCCAAAGCAAGTCTGAATGTCCATAATTCCCACGTGACAGGGCTTCATTCTTTGCCAATTGTGTCTATGACCGCAGACAAACAGAACGGCACGGTGTATACGTGCTCCAGCGATGGAAAGGTCAGGCAGCTGATTCCTATATTCACGGACGTTGCTTTAAAGTTTGAGCACCAGCTGATTAAGCTCTCGGAAGTGTTTGGCTCTGTCAGGACTCACGGAATAGCCGTTAGCCCGTGCGGCGCGTACTTAGCGGTTATTACCACAGAGGGCATGACTAACGGTCTGCACCCAGTTAACAAAAACTACCAAGTTCAGTTTGTCACCCTGAAGACTTTTGAGGAGGCAGCCGCGCAGCTCCTGGAGTCTTCTGTTCAGAACCTTTTCCGGCAGGTGGACTTGACAGATCTTGTACGCTGGAAAATTTTGAAGGATAAGCATATTCCTCAATTCTTACAGGAAGCACTGGATAAAAAGATTGAGAGCTGTGGGTCTACTTACTTCTGGCGGTTTAAGCTGTTTCTCCTGAGGATTTTGTACCAGTCAATGCAGAAAGCTCCCTCAGAAGTCATGTGGAGACCATCACACGAGGACACAAAGATCTTGATATCGGATTCCCCTGGGATGGGCAGCACTGAAGATGATCAAGAGGAAGGAACTTCTAAACAAGCCAGCAAGCAGAGCCTATGTGACGCAGGCAAAGGTACGGACGTAGATGACACTGCAGATGATTCTCTGCCTCAGTCAAGTGACATAGGAGGCCGCGAGCCAATGGAAGAAAAGCTTCTTGAAATACAGGCACAAATTGAGGTAGTAGAAATGCACTTGACACGAGAACATATGAAACGGGTGTTGGGAGAAGTTTATCTACACACATGGATTACAGAAAAAACCAGTATTCCTACCAGAGGAGTCTGTGACTACTTAATGTCCGATGATGGCTATGATGACAGAACAGCACGAGTAAGTGCACCTCTATGCTCTGGGGATTCGGTGTTACGAGTTACTTCTTTCTCCCCCCTCCATATCCTTAAATGAAAATACAACTTTGGGGTGGGAAAGAGAACTGTAATCACGTCATCCTTGCCAGTCAGCTTCTATAGAGCGTACGGCTTAAGTTGTTCTTCCTTGAAATTATGGAGTAGGAGGGAATGTAAATAGCAGTGTTGAATTTTGGATCAGGTACAATAAAGAATACACATGCCTGAGTTTTTGCAGAACGAGGAAGAGGACCATGGTTATTTCACTGCTGTTTGCGGGTTTAGAACATGTACTGATTGAAAGGGGTGTTTGTTTTCATGGCTAAGCTTTATTTCATCTATCAACTCTCCAAAACTAAACTTAGGAGGTATTTGCTCTAGTCAGTTATGTCTGCAGTTCTAACTTTTAGAGCTGCAGTATCGCTTCTTAAAGTATTTATAATTGAAAGTATTGTGACCGTTCAGGGGGTACATTAAGTCTTGTCATTGTTCCACGAGCCCTCAGGGGAAAGATCAGTTGCAGAGGCTCAGAAAGTGATTGTTTTATGAGTTAATTCCAATGAACTTTATATAGGACTTTCAGTTACCTTCAGTGGGAACACTCTGCCAACAGCCTCCCAGCTCTTAAGACCTGATGACAAAAACGTCTCAGCTGTCTCTGTACCTCTTTGTGTGCACAGAGAACAGTTCTTTTTCAGTACCTAGGTCCTTAAATCACTTGAACTCTAAAATAATAAACCTTTACATTGCCTCCAGAAAGGCAGAGGAAGGAAGCACATTTCCATTACTGATGTAGTGTGGTGTTCTCTCTGGTTATCTCTCTCTCTCTACAGGCAAGCAGGCCACAGTGTGGCCTTCAGTAATTCACTAGGAAAGTGTTCTGGCAGAAGAGCTGTGTTTTTTCTAGCATCCAATTAGTATGAATTGAAGGCTTGAGAAGTTGCTTTTCTTACCTTATAAACAAGATGATTCTTTTGACAGTGATTAAAAGCCGACTTCTAAATTCTATTTTACCTATTCAGTTTGCTGTCACATTTTAAAGGTCCTTGGGATGTGGTTTATATCTATTGAAATGTCAAAGACAAATTTGATCACATAAGTGTTCTACTATAAACACATGTACTCCAAGATGACTGCTGAAGATATGAATCCAGGTAACTTCTGAACTTTTAGCACATCCATTGTGATAGGCATGAGAACGTGAAAGCATTGCTTTAATGGTCAGTGGCATCCTCTGGTATGACACCAATTTCTTCAGTACTTTTAGAATTTGCAAGTAGCTCAGCATCACACTATTGCTCTTAAGTTCTATATCCCTTTACTGCGGGACAGAAATCTTTAGGAGATGACAATAAAATGAGAATAATCTAATACTTATATTTCTTATGCTTTTATTTCTTTGAATTCAGTGAAGAGTATAGATCTTTGCATCCTGTATCATATTCTGAAGTCACAATATCCTGAGAGACACTCCCACCTTTCAGTAGGCAGCTGTTTGTGGTAAGCAATGCTGACTGCTGTGTATTCCCAGGTGCTGATTGGGCATATCTTAAAGAAAATGAACAAACAGACTTTTCCAGAGCACTGCAGCTTGTGTAAAGAGATCCTGCCATTCACTGATCGCAAACAGGCAGTCTGCTCCAACGGACATATTTGGCTCAGGTAATTGGTTCTTAAAGAGTTTTTGCCCTCCTCTGGATAATTTAAAAACACTTAAATAGCTAAACTAAACCACTTGTTAGTGTTGGAGTAAAAAGGCATGAAGCATGTTATCCATGCTGCAGTTAATTGCAGTTTTTGCTGGCTGTTACCTATCCTCTTCCATGAGAGAGATGGCACTGTAGATTGGATTTGGTTCTCTTATCAGTAGACTGTTTTCAAAATAAAATGCTTTTGATCATCTAACTTTTTTCTTCAAGCAGGGGGAGGATGGGAGCAGGGGAAAGTAGGTGAGACAAAAATCAAGCACAAATCATCCTTTGGAACAGCACATGAAGGAGGGTTTGTTCTAGCTACTTCAGCGTTTGAAAACAAATAATTTAACAAAAAAATTATTGGAAACAGCCACATTGAGAAGTCAGACAAGTTCTGGAACATCTAGAAAAGGAAATCTTTCAACATCCATGTATTGGGTACATGGTGCTTGTCCCTGGAGACTTGTCAAGTCAGTAGCCTGTCACAAAGAAAAACCTTTGCCTAACAGATCTCATGTCCTAGTTTGGCTAAATAGTCATTGCCTGAATGACACCGTGGTTCTTCCCCTGTGCAGGAACCCTCAATTATACTATATGCTATATATACTAAAATATATACTATTTACTACTATATGCTAAAAAATGTTGGCCAATGATGAAACTTGAATTTCAATGGTATATTGATTTGGCCTTTTTCATTTTTGTGGCCATATGCAATTGGGTACACTTGTGAAGTTTCATTTACCTGAATTAATAAATTATTAATTTTTACGTTTAATGTGGCTCATTACTGCCCTTACTCTTAGAAAGTAAGGTCTACAGGGAACAGAACCCAGCCTGCAGTCAGGGCATAGGAACAGGTCACAAAACAAAACAATCAAACTCCAAGCCTCTTGCTAAAACTACTTGTCCTTTCACAGGTGCTTTCTAACCTACCAGTCCTGTCAGAGTTTGGTGTACAGGAGGTGTTTGCTTCACGACAGCATTGCACGGCATCCAACCCCAGAAGGTAAACTGTTCCTGTGGCCAAAAGGGGCAGGTTTATGTATTCCTAAATTTTATCTCGTGAAAGACTTGAATTAGTTTCACTGTCTTTTCTCTTTTAGGCAGATGTTATGTGAAATACTACTGCTCTGCATTTCACAGTGTGGTGGTGGTGTTGCATTAGTGGCATACGTTAATTACAAAACAGTGACTGCAAAAATTAATTTATAAATACTACATTTTAATGAGAGCTGGGTAAAAACATAATATGTGCTGGAGTGCTACAACAGTTTGTTTATATTCAAGTTGAATATATTAGCATCCAGTTTTGCAAGAGCTGAGGGTCTTTGATGTTCTGTTTCAGTGCAAGCTGCATTGATCCAGCACAGGTTAAGAAATCATTGGCACTGTGCTGGCTTAGGTCCCCATCCTGCCATCATTCAGAGACGCTAATGGCAGGCCACGGGGGCCAGTCAGACTTTTGGCTCTGCGTTTTCAGAGTTTGAGGAGGGACAAGCTGGGCAAGAAGACTGTTTTCTTCCCAACTAGTACACTTAAAAAAAAAAAATCATTGAGTACTCTTAACAGTTTGTCTTAAAGTATAGGTGAAACTTTTCCTCTCCCCATAATATGTGGGTTTTCCAGTCCGCACTAGGGATCAACTACAGAACTTAAACCTCTGTAGAGCGAGGCTGTGAGCTTAATTTCCTTCTACTGGAGAGGGACAGAGAAACAGAAACCAAGGACTGCATTATGTGAAGTATCTAATTTCAGTTAAGAAAATGAGAACACTACATTTGCGGCATGGTGCTCCTTTAAATTTTCTTCCTATATAGCTATTTAGATGAGTATGTAATGAGAGAGCATGGACTGTTTCACCTTAATTTTGTCCCCTGATGAAGTGGGATTTAAACTGGCATTGCTTGCAATTTCAAGACAGAAATGGAGTTGGATTTCTCTAAACTCTCAGTTAATCCTGCATGGTGAATATATATAAACTGCTGCAGGATTATTACTTAGTTTGTCCATCTCAAGCATCATTCCTGTGTTCATCTCTACCTCCAGCTTTAAACAACTTGTTTTCTTATTTGCAGATCCTGAGTGGATCAAGAGGTTGTTGCAAGGACCTTGCACATTCTGTGATTCTCCCATGTTCTAGAGAAAAGCTATGTAAAGACTGAAAATATTTTCTCTACTGCATAAGCTCCCTTCAGTCTCGAAGGACACAAAGCACAGGACTACAGACTTCACTGGAGGGGGAAGACATTGTCAACAGCCCTGTAAATATAACATCAGAGGTTCTAGAAACTCCTTAAGTCCAGAGCCTGTTCCATGTTCCAGAAACAGGAGGACATCTGGAGGAGCATGTTTCTAAAACACTTTGGAAACACACCCCGTTGAAGTGCCATCAGCTGGACACGCTTCCTTTTACTGAAAAGGAACTGGAGTCTTAAGCACGCGGTGTGAGCTGTCCTTTCTGCCCAACACCAGTGTGATTTCCCAACAGCTAGGACAGGAACAGCGGAGCTGCCTCTTGAATGGTCTTGGTGGGTAGAGAAGGCTTCAGCTTGTAGTGCTCTCGTTTGCTTTTTAACAAGCACTGACACTTGCTGCAGAATATTAAACTATCAAAATAATTTGTGGTTCTAATTTCTTGCAGAGTGAAGCATATGCCGGTTACAGCCATATGAAAGAAATTGGCCATTATATTAGTTTCGCTTAAAGTCTGGAAGAATAACTGCCTCTTAACTGTTGTAACAGTATTGCAGTCAGAAGGGGAATATTGGCTGCCTGGGTCAAATATGGATCAGTAACAATAATTTTTAAATGTAATAATTATTA
This sequence comes from Caprimulgus europaeus, assembly GCA_907165065.1. The sequence goes on along the minus strand of OU015545.1, from coordinate 4,657,731 downwards.
AACTAATAGCAATTAGATGAAACGCTAATATATATAATTTCCGACACTCTTAAGTCTCTTGCCCCATTTTCTTTTCCTGAACTAAGTTCTAACCACTTCTTTGCTTTTGCCAATATACATGCCTTTTGTTTCACTTAACCCTCTACCAACAGGAATTCTCTTTTTGAGTGGAACTCAGTTACCAAAAACATTACTAATTTACCTTATTTTCAGTTGAACTGGAAATAAAGAAATTGAGTTTTACAGAAGTCTGACACACAAGTAATCACTCCCAGCTGACAGTTTTTCTTTTCATAATAATGCAGTAAAAAAAAAAAATCCCCAAACAAACCACCCAAACCCAAGCACCACCAAGGCTTAAGATGTTACAGGTAAAGTTTCCACATGTGATCATGGAGTCTGGTGAAGCTGTTCTTGTATAACCCTGACTTTCTCATCAAGAGATTCATAAATACACCAAGGATGTAGCATGGCTAAGCCCAGAAATTTATTCTGCTTTCTAACTGTCCTATCAGAAAAAAAAAAAAAAATCCTTTTCAACTTCCTATGCAGTGTTAGAAGAATATTACCTCCAAAATGTGTATGGTTATTTGGTACAGTTTGTCTCGTTAACTTAAATCCATGTGTTCAAATAATCCAAAGTTTCTGTATTTACATTCTTCAGAGTACCAGTCTGGACACTTGGATGCATTTGTGATTCATGACACTTCTAATTGTGTGTGAAGTCCTCTCTAGCTACTGGAGATATCGAGGAATTGGCCTGGCAGTATCAGTCTCCCACAATGCATGTGTAGATTGGTGCTGACGTTTCCTTGATTCAATGACTATGCATATTTTCTTAACGTTCCTTCACCGTTAGTAGGAGCAAATTTTTTGCAGCTAACATTAAAACAAGTCAGCTGTCTTTATTATTCAGTATTTCATGCATTAAGCATGACAGTGCTTTGACTGAGAATAATATTAATATAGTAGCCTAGAACAACAGAAGCACATTAATCTGTAAAATAATTAGCCTTGTTTGTAAATATCCTTGGAAGTGATACCATAATTGTATTAAAGAATTGTTTAGTTTTTTATTGCTGTGCATTGAAAATTGAAATTACTTCAGCATGTCTGCAAAGAAAGAACACGTAGATGGTGATAGCATCTAGTACAACAAAGAGTAACCTTGACACCCAACGTGTGCGTAGTTTGGGGCCAGGTACTGTACCTGGGGCAGCGTTTATCTTCTTCCCAGTGTTGATGGGGTTTGTGGGAAACAGGAGCTCAACAGGTTGATTCATGGTGTTAGGGAAAACATTGTAAGTGGAAGCTGCAAGTCCTTGTCCAGGCAGTCCTGACCAGTTCCTCAGCAAGTAAGTGTTCCAATTCAGAAACTCACCCGAGTATGGAAAAGGCGAGAGCTCTCCAGAGCTCTCTGTGTGTAACTGCTTCTACAAAAAAGTCAAAGAACATTTGATATTGGCTTAGAAAACACAATAATATCCTGATCTGCTGAAATGTTCTATGTCTGACTGACCAAAAGGTTCAGCACAATATCATTAGATTAATTCCTGGTAATTACTTCTAGCAGTTGTCTCGAATTTCCCTGGGCTCAGTTTTAATGCTTTAGACATGTAGAAGCTCTAGTACACCTAGCATTAATGTTGCAGCATTAATGTTTATTTTCCTTGTCTTTCAAGGCAGTAGATACTCAGTATACCATTGCCAGTTTATTTAACCTGATTTATGACTGCTGGGAGAATGGAATTTTAAAGCCCATGAAGTCGGCTTTGTCTGCATGCCAGTGGAGATCCTTTAGCACAAAGCTTTCACTTCTCACCCTGACCCAGTCACAACAGGTAACGAGGTATTGTGATTTAATTTTTTTTTTAAAACCATCGCTGGTCCCTAAGTGTATTTTTACGGGTGTAGGCTTGAATAGCATAGCACACCTCAGACCAGTAACATTTAACCTCTGATGCTGATCTTACTGGATTTTTCTGCCCAGCTACCAGCTGAGACTTCCTTCAGGAAACCTTTTATCTGTCTTGGACTCCTGACTTGCAGTTCTGGGAACGTGGAGGTTAGTCCTGTTCCTCTTGGAGAAACGTAACAACCTGCAGGGCTGCATCAGCAACATGATGTGTAATTCCCTCACGTTGTCCTAGTCAAAACCCTTGTGTTCATCCCACACGCAGAAGGTACGAGCACCCACTGCCAGATCCTCACGCTGTTCAGCCATTAACAGAGCTGCCTCCTCAAACTAACACATAGTGCAGCTATCCAACATGAAAGCCCAGTCTGTTCCGAGACACCAAGTGAAGTGTTCGATGAATAAATCCCACAAAATCAGAGAGTTTATCTCACTAAATTTTTACCCTGAGTTTTGCAAGATATCTCAACCCAAGTGAAGAGTTGAAGGCTCCTCAACTGCTTCGCCATCGGTTGGTAAACACCGTGGCTGTTTATGGTGCCTCATCTCCAGAGGAAGAATAATGTTCCAGCAGATTGAGCGGTTCTCGATGCACTGCTGCTTTTCCTCAAAAGGATTGTGGTACTTGCTCTTCCACCTGAGGATTAGTAGCCAGAGATGCTGTGTTCTGTGTCTGAAGCTAATTGTCAGTGTCATCGTCCTTGATAAGTAGCTTCTGATAGCATTTAAGCTTTGCTACTCATGCCGATAACAAGAGTTTATCCCTCCTCCACTGAGATGGGGATCAATACTACATCAGTCCTCATCACCCCCTTGTATTCCCTTATGAAGGTTTCTGCATCAGGCCAGTAAACACACAAGTTATGCTGGTTATACTCCAGACTTGCATCAAAGTGGGTAGGGTTTATTTAACCAGTACTGGTACGAATGTCTGCGTGGAGATGCCTGCTAGTTTCCTAGTTACCTGCTGGCAGATACCAGCTTGGAAAGCTGCTTTTTTTTCCCCCTCCATGTGGGTAAACAAGGACAACTTTGAGCTTGGCTCTGTTCATCTGGAGTCCTGTCCTACCTGTTGAAGGTGCAGGAATTTTATCAAGCGATGCCCACAGAGCTTTAGTTTTCACTTCTAACGGGGGAGGGCCTTGTATATATACTCACTTAAATTCCTGTCTGTGCTAATCTTTGGCTGTACTCATTTCTAACTCATACTTTACACTGGGAGATGTTCCCAGGCCCTTGGCACCAGTTGGAATATTCTTATTCTGTCACTATTTTTTTAATGCTGACTCAGTTTATAGCTCTTTCTTCACTTGAAAGACCTGGAACTGCTGCTGCTCTGCCACGATGTGGGTGGTGACCGCAGGAGTGTCACAGCTGCCTGTGGATGATGATTTTTATTGCTGCAATGCACCTGGTACATGGGGCACTTAGTAGCATTAACTAGACTACAGTTTGGGGCAGAAAGTAGAGTAATTCTTACTTAACATCAAACTAGGAGGCCAGCCCTGAAAAGGGAAAACCCAAGAGCTTCCCAAATGGAACTGTTTAGAGGAGAGTTTTAACTTAATTGCTCCCCTAATCTAGTTTAGGTCTTCATGCTATTTTAATTCCGTTCTGGGGTGCAAGTGTTGTAGCTGGCCAACCACGCAGTCACTGGGCTGAACAAAAAGCCAAGTTGAGTTTTAAGCTTTACTTTCTGGATTTTTTCCTTTGAGACTTTGTTCATGGGAGGGTCTGACAAAGTTGCTGTGAATATTGATGCTGTGGATATGGCACATTTTGTAAACGTGAAGCAAACCTGGATGACTGTTTTGTATACTGCCATAGTAGCACTGTAATCCTGCCTCTTTTTTATTCTAAACAAATAAATAAAGTACTTGTTTGGAATGTCTGTATTTTAAGGGACTGAATTCCTGGGAAGCATATGGGGTACCAAGAGCTGAGAGTAGCAAGAAAGAGCAGTGTTTCACAGAATTTAACATTTCACAGAATTGTAGTGGTTGGAAAAGACCTTTAAGATCACCGAGTCCAACCATAAACCCAACACTGCCAATTCCACGTCTAAACCATGTCCCTAAGCACCTTGTCTACCCATCTTTTAAATAGCACCAGGGAAGGTGACTCCCACCTCCCTGGGCAGCCTGTTCCAATGCTGAAGGACTAGTTAAGCATTCAGTCCTGCAGCATAAGACTTCACACTTAAAACAAACAAAAGAACCAACAAAAAAACTTAATAATAAAAATCTCACTGTGGCCACTGTCACAGAACACCAGTGGTAAACCCTGGGAGAGGACCCGGGATCTGATAGTGCCTTTCAGTCACACAACCATCCCCTTTTCCTCACCAGCACAGGTTCAACCCAGCTTTTCCCTGGCCTCCCAAACCACTGCATGGCAGCAATCCAGCTCCAGAAAACAATTTACTAAAGAACCAACTTTACTTGATGAAAGTGGCCTGACATCACCTTTTCTTTTCTTTCATAGAATCAAACAGTTCTTGTTGCAGAAAGAGGAGGATAACCCAGGAGAGCCTGCTTGTAGAGGGGAATAGGCAATTTTCTGTATGAAGTACATATGACAAGGCAAGAGCCACCTTTCAGGTTCAGTTTTGGCAACTGTGACACAGATGGGCAGTTCCAGGGTCACAACCACAGTTGGCTCCTACTTAAGATCAACTCGGCTCCAGCTGCCCCTCTGCGAAGCAGAACTGAGGCCCAGGAACCTGCCAAGCCCGTCTTTGCTCTGAACCAAATCTTCAGGACCTGTATGAACACCTTGATGGCCCTTCCTTCATGACAGACCCACAGCTTCTACAGCACCTTGCGAATGGATGGTGGCAAAACCAGCTCCATTTAAGGTTTTTGTGCTGGTGTCCTCACCCAAGCAGCACCCAAGCCTATGGGGAATGGTGAGAAACCAAAGGAGGCAGCACGGGAAATCTTCCAAGAAGCTACAAGGGGTCGCTGCAGAGATGGTGCTGGAGGATTTGGTCTCCTGCCTGAGGGAGTTCAGGCATCCTTCCACCACAGTGCACTGAAGGATCGGTTGTTTAAAGCAGGTGGACATGAAAGCTTGTGGAACAGTTGGACATACTCATCTTGTTGCTGCTGAATGACATCATTAACAGCATAATGTATAGGGTAGAGCACAACCTCCAAGCAGTCCCCTCTGCAAAGTGTCTTTGGAAAGCAGAGTGATAAAAGATGTCCATTTCAGAACTGGGCAAGCTGCACAATAAGTAACGTCGGGTCCCTGCTGCGTTCTTACCACCTCCTCTTTACCTTGTTTTTCTCATTGCTCAACATTTGTTTTGCCAGAATAAGATGCTAATAAAATCAAGCGTAGTTACCAAATTGGTTTTCAAGTGTTGCATTCCAATTATAAAAGCCCAATTCCTCCTTCCACCCACTGAACCTTTTTGGTATTAACCGGCTTTACTATGCAAAGTGATGCAGAGGCTGTTTCGTTTACAGTAATTAAATGAATGTCAATTGTTTTAGTTGTTTCTGAGGGAGAGTTCTACATGAGTATTAGCATGTTCTGCTAACCCTTACGTTCTGCACTTCAGGCCTGCTGCAAACCCTTGGGGGTTGACCATTGACCTGAGACTCCGTACCCAGACATGCCAAGCGCATCTCAATGAGACGAGCTCTTTTTCTCAGTTTCTGTGGAGCCAGCAGAGCGGAACTAATATAGCGTCCGCATATAGATGAAAGAATGAAGAGGAAAAAGGGCTTTACAGCTAAATTAATTAAGCAGATGTACCTGTCTAATTAAAGATGCACTGTCCCTTTTGTACCCTAGCTGCAGTACAAACAGTATTTAAATACACTCTCTATCCATTTCATCTATCAAAATATTTAGTAGCAACACTCAGATGAAGGTGATATTAGCAAGATGAGCTTCCCATGTATTATTAATAGAAGGGCTCCCAATTATGCATGAATGCCGCAGCATATCTTTATTGTAATAGCATAAAAACCAGCTGCCCAAGTAGGTTACCAAACAGCACATTTGTAACAGGTAGGACGGTTACAAATGCCCTTGTCCAGCTCTACACAAGGGTTTGTGGTTGGGCTCCATGCTGAGGGAGCAGCCTCTGCCTCAGCCTAGTGCTACAAGCCAGAATTTCTTGGCGCAAGAGGCACGGAGGACTCAGTTTGCATTGCTGGTGCCAGAGGATTTGGCTTTCTTAGATTTCAAAGATATTTACGCTGCGATTTTTAAAGCTGCCCTCAAGGCTGGAAAGTCCAATTCTCATTCACCAAACTCCCCAAAGGTATTGAAAGTTCTGACCTTAAACTCTCCCAAAATAATACAGAATCCCCACAGCCATTTGGATAACCCACATCTTCACACCTGAATGTCCTCTACAGGTGCAAGGAGGAAATTTGGCACAGACATCTACCCCTACAGCACTCCATATCGACCTACACACACACACGATCGAAGACAGCAACAAAGACCCAAACTTATGTACAGCAATAGGATCAAGGAAGTAATCTAAACCAAAAGGCTCCTGGAGGCCTGTCCTCTCTGAAAGGAGAAGGCATGTGCCTCCTGCACCTTCCCAGACACAAAGGGTTTCAGGAGAAAGTTGAAGCTCCTCCCTACCCTCTGGTCAAGAGGAATTCACACTCATGTACGAGGGTGAAATAGAAGGAGACATAACAGAGGCATCAAACTCTGTGCTTCTCTGAATCACAACAACACATCACACCCTTCCTTGGAAGCATTAAGGATGTACACTGCCACAGTCAGAGCTAGCTAACAGAGTGCTGTGCTTCTCATCAAGAATTTTCCAGTTAGGGAAGACTTACCTGAGCACTTACTGCAGCCAGATCCAGCCAGAGCAAAACTAACTGGGCACCAGCCTGCCCAGGCACAGCTCAGTCAGGGCAGCCCCAGGCTGGGAGCCTCACTCCCCCAGGAAAACAGAATTTAGTAACCTGCCTGCTCCTGCAGCTCGTTACGTGCTTAACTGGGTTCCGAAAGTGATGAACCTGCGACCAATTTTTTATGGCTCCAGGTATTTTTTCCAGCTGTTCTGCGTCTTTCTGCCTGGCTATGGGGTTGGACTGTAGAAGGTAGTGCATCTGCAGAGTGTTTTATCAGAACTTTTAAAGCAATGGGAGTTAACAAGGGAGTAAAAAACTCTGCACCTTGGCCTTAAAGCACCACAGCTGTCTCTGGAGAAAGTGCACTGCAGAGCTTCAAGCTTTATTTTTCTCTTGCTTTTGTGTTTGCTTGCAGCAGAGTGTGATGGTGAAGTAGACAGGTAATGCCTGTGTAGTTTTGGTGGAGAGCACTGGGTGAATTAGACACAAACACATCTAATAGCTTTAATACTCCAAACTGGCTTCATGGTTATTACATGGTTAAGGCACAACTACTATTTTCTGAATCACAGAATCGGAAAAAGATATTTGAATTAAACACAGGGACTTCCCTAGCCACGGTGCCTCATAACTTGGATCACAAAACAAAAGCTGAAAACATTTCCCCTAAAGCACAATTTCTTACTCTCTGTACTTCACTCAGCTTTGGTGAGCTTCAAATTTAGCTTCCTCTTCTCTTGTAATAACCTGCCACTTGAGTGACCAGACTGCAAACATTACAGGAAAAAGTTTAAAATCAACTGTTCCAGAAATCATCCTTATTAATTATAAGCTTTTGAATTTTTTGCATGGAAGGGGCTTAATGATACAGCTTTCTATAAACTCAAAGATAACATGAGGGTCTTGGTCAGCATTGACATAAAAGGCATCTTCATAAAAATCCTCCAGTTCCTTCACATTCCTGTAATAGGTTTCCACACACTTCTCAATATTTTCTTCCATGTCTCTAGGGTTCTGCCTGAGACGGGCTTGGATCTCCGGTGTGGGTGCTGGTCTGAATGTAGCGTGGTACCTGGAGATGAGATACAAATGCCACCGCTTCAGCTCAGGTTGAGAACACAGCAGCCATTTCCTAAGACACTGCGTGCTTTTGTGTTCCTTGGAAGTGCCTCTTTCTACTCTAGGTCGGGGTTTTAAAACATTACAGCTCCAGCTGGTACAATGATGTGGACACAGAGTTCATTCCACATTTGAATTATTTAGAGCACAGCTGAAGGCCACTCTCTTCACTGCACTGTGCAGGTTTAACATAATGCTGAGGGTTAGATACAGCATCTAAAACAATTCAATTCACAATGAATTCGGCAGGAATAAAACCCAGAGTTTGGAAGAAGGAAGCGTGTTAACTGGAGCAGTTACTGAACAGGCTAATCCTAATGACAGGAAATGCAAAGATGTGTGAATGATTTGCTTCATACTGTTCATTTCTTCTGAACAACTGCATCACTTATTACTAAAACAAAGAGAACAGTTACAGCAAATCACTGTTGCTGTCACAAGTTAATGGTGCACCTCGAGTGAGATGTCTGAAGAATGATGTATCGCTTTGGGACAAATCCAGCATTTATGGCCTTAAAATTTGAGGGTTCCATATTTGTCTTTGATTCAGTAGGATGTATTTAACCATTAGGAAAGTAAAACAGTGGTTTAAAATTTAAGTGTGGGGGAATCATAAAACCAGAGCCCAAGTGGAAGTTGCAAATCCACACCCATTCCAGCAGGTATTTAGGAAGATATTTCACTGTTACTTGTTCCCCAAAAAACAACAGTGGAGAAGACAGTAAACCTGAAGGTCACTGGTGAAAGAAGGTGACGTGACTGCCAGTGAGATGAACTGCCACATGTGAAAACACAATCTTACAGTGACTCAGTGACTCAAATGAGTTTGCTCTACTGAGCAGGAAATATATTAATATCTCACAGCAGACGTAGACCATCACAGGAGCTGGGGGAAGTAAAATGCAGCAAATTTTCCATTTCACCCAGCTAGGACGCCTTCAAAATTCCCATGGGAGTGTCTGAAAACCATCTGCATTCAGGCTAGGTTTCAGACATCTTCCCTTGGCATTATTTTATCAACCAATTTAGTTACCATTAAAATGTTAGACCTGAGCTACTTGCTACTGTAGATTTCAGGTTCCAAGATCTTAAAATGTCCAATTTCTGAGAACAGGAGCTTTCTGCAGCAGGTAGGTGGGTTGGTACTTCAGTAGCTATGAAAGTTTTAACTTTTCTTTTAAGGAATCCCTAAGCAAGAGTACCATATTCCCGAGTTTCCTCAGATTTCTGTGAAGTCTATCTGGTGCTTTCATCTCACCAGCAGTCTTGAAAAATGTTAAAGATCAGACATGAGTGCCAACCTTTCCCCAGTGACGGGATCAATCCTCCGCTGAGACAGTCGTTCCATGATGGATTCGTAGGGGAGATTAAAGAAAAACACCCTATGGAGAACATAACAATTAAGTGCATTAACATCCCGTGAACATAACTTGTGACCTTCAGAGTATAAGTTAAGCCTCACCCAAACAAACAGCACACACAAGCGCAGAAGTGACAGTACAATTCCAAACTGCAACATCAGAAAACATGAGCATACACACAGGACTTCTCTTCTCTGGTTCTTCTCCTCACACCTTGTTTTGTCTCCAAGCTCATCAAGGCAAAAGCTCTTTGATACACAGTATGTGTGGTGCTGCGTGCACTGACAGGGCTTAAAGGACAATGCAGTGTGGACACCAATGACTGAACTACAGCTGGAGCCTATCCCAGTCTGTCATAGCTTGCTCACAGTCCAGCAGTTACCCCTGAACTTCCTCTGGATCCAGCTTCTCAACCCAAGTAGCAAATACAATCACAATGACATTCTGCAAAAGGTAAATAAAAAACTGCTGCTATTCAAAGAGCTCGTCTGACATTATCAAGCACCCTTCCCTAATAATAGCACTGCACAACCCAGTGCCCATGAAAGGGGTTTTCTTCTTGCTGTTTTAATCCACTTCTTTTGTCTTTGCCTCCCCACATAGCCCCACAGTGTGAGTTCTCCTGTCTCCCACCTCTGTCCTGCATCCGTAAAAGCATCTTAAAAAGTCTGACCCTCAGTGTCTCTGGGGTGGGACTTGCTGACTCATTTCATACAGTTTACACAAAAGCCCTGATTTAAATCAAGGATGCAGAACCAGAAAACAATACACATCACTATTGGCCCCAGTCCCATTACACTGTTGCAGATGTGCAGCTGTTGTGCCCATCTCATGTTGACTCCTCCTTGGCATTTTGGTTCATTATAATGGTCCTGTTAATTTTATATTCTAGTTCAAAAGCTCTTCAGCAGACAATTCTCGACAAACTGATAAGAGTGAGCAGACATGAGTCCTCTGTCCCCCAGACATTGGAGACTAAAGCGGATTTGGACAAAGATCACATTCAATGATTAATTCAGAACAAAATAAAAAACAAGGCTTCCTTTGAAAATGTATGAAAATAAACTTTTACCAACCTAGCACAGCCTGAAGGCTGTAAATACATCTTTCTTTATAATACACCTTCTCCTGCTGCTGCCTTCAAGGCCAGGCTTCTTATTTTCGTTTTTGTCTGCCTCTCACAAAAGATACTGTATGCTTTAGACATTCACCAAAGGAACATTTTACACTGACTGGGTGGGATCAGATCAGATGAAAGGCTGAGCTTTACCTTGGCATGCACATAGCAGATTACTAGAATCCTTTGTAGGATTTAAAGTTATGAAAATCATCTCTCTTTTCAAATGTTTACAGATAATGACTTCTATTCACACTGTGGTAACAAAATAACAGCCAGGAATAAAACATTCAAGATCTCGGAGATTCCAAAGACAGGAAAAGAACAACAGTTTCAACACTCTTTTATCCCTTACACTCTTAACATTTTGTTTTTCTTTGTTTCTGTTGCCCAACAATGGCACAAAAACGTGATTGTCAGAACAGGTAACATCTGATGATATGTCTCAAGATGAATATTCTAGTAGAGAGGAACAACATTTTTACAGTCATGATAATTGATACGGCTTCCTATTATATTCTGAAATAAACAAAACCACTAAAGGATTATAACCTGGCATATCAAGAAAGCTTGTCGTAATTCAGAGTTACTAAATCAAAAAGTATTATGGTATTTGAAATAGAAGAGCCTAAAAAACTCCACTTAAAAAGCTGCCAACAAAATGAACTCTGAAAGCCTTGTCTGAGATTTCCCTTCTTTTTTATACAAGATGCTTCTTATTATCCAGTCTGGTGTCACCATTAAAGAAGTGTAAGGGGAAGATGTGGGAGAGTATAGACATCCCTGCTAATATGGATTTTTTTTCCCCTACATGCATTGTAGAACAGCACACACAGAATATACTATGCAACAGCACAAACTCCTCATCCGATGGTCCTTCCAGTGGCAGGTGGGATGCCTTACCCTGCCATACCGCACATCTCCTATAGATGAGAGAAAACGTCACTCCCCGGGACTGTCAGTTTAAAATCAGGAAAAAAAGATGAAGGGGAAAACCACTGACAGAACTACTGTCTAGACTTAAAACACTTCCAATTAGAAAGCTTCATTATCATTTTGAAGGAAACACATACCACGCACAGTCTATTATGCAGCCTCAGGAGGCTTACTCACATGAGTAAAGCCTATTTACATGGATGCACTCTCTGTGAACTGTTAGCCTTGGGTAGATGATACATCTCCTTCAGCTCCTCAAAGTATCTCTGAGCAACATGTTGCCCTTGTCTCTCTCTCAGGCTACTGTGACTCTGATCACATAACAAACTTGACCCTCCAACTGTCCAGATAACATTTGTTGGATTTCTCTTGGAAATTCTCATAGGAGAGGGCTGCACCCACAACCTTGACCCAGCATTTGGAACAGTAACTGGAACAACTCCCTACACGTACTGGATTCATCTCAGAACAGAGAGCTTGGTCCCTCTCACATACCAAGTGTAATTTTTTTCACATAAATGCATCTTCTGTAAAGCTCGCTTTAGAAATCAGCCGGGCTTTGTATGTTGTAATGTGTCACAACTTCTATCAAGGGGAAATATGAAACAGATGTCATCAGAATTGGTAGACAGGGAGGCAAGGAAACACAGCCTCATATCAAAGTATACGACATTATACTGCTAGATTAGCATCTAGCACAGCTTTTCTTTCAGAGTTGGCAAGTCGTTCAGCTCCGCAACAGGTGAATAACGCCAATCAGCAGCAACACGAGGTGTGCACTGGGGAAGGCTGGGCAGAGACGCACCAAGAGCCCTCCTTCCTGCATCACGGGCTCAGCATCCACCTACCAACCAGAAATCATTGGCATCCAGTTCCAAACTGGGGCTCTGTGGGGTGTAACTTGGTAGAGTCTCTCAGCCCAGGCCTCTGAGGACAAATATCCCCCCTAACTGCCACTGAGTGACAACATTGCTGCTAGATGGAGGTCTGAAGCCAAGTAATTCGTAAGCAAAGCTCTGTCCTCTCTTCTTTGTTCTTTCTCCCAGGAGAGGGATGTGAGAGAAGGTCCAGTCTTGTCAGCTAGTTTTCACAGATAATAAAACTGTGAACACAAATGTTAAAAGGAAAAAAAAAAAATCTTGTGTCAGAATCCTGCCTCTTCCTCACTGTACTTGACACCACTTATCTAATCTATTACAGCTTTCAGATACATTAGAGAGATTAAATTCCAACAAATTAATAATGTTGATGACACCTTCACTGTGTACCTAGTCAAATGAGAACTAGTTGCCTTTGGATGACGATGAAATATATAAGGCCTCTAACAGCTGTAATGTAACATTGTTTTCCTACCAGCCATCTGGCATTCCAAAAGTGTATTGCAACCACTTCTGCTTCTGACTATGCAGACAGCATCCTCTTAAGATTCTGGAGGTTACCAGGGAATCCTGGTGGCTTCCCTTTCCAAATGAAAAGAGGAGAATGTAAAAGTATGGGTGGTAGAAGTTTTATTTCACAGCACTTTTGGAAAAATGCGTCACAACCACACAGTAAGTGTAGAAAGGGGTTTTTGACCTACACAAGAGCAATCATCTAATCCTGAACTGCATTTGTTCCAGATGGCAACCAACCCAGTTAATCCAAGTTATTAACGATTGACAGTGCTCAGAGTTGTCCTCTGGAGAATTTTTTTGGTGGTAGTTTTCCTGTTTTGTGGATATAATGTCACTGAGTCAAAACACCTATTATGGAAAAATTATGAGTGTTGCCATAAAAAAGGCAAATGCCGTGTGCCTGAATTCTGATATCACTGAACTAGGGATTAAAGCACACTCCTTCTGCGTGCAGACAGTCATCTTCCAGGATGGCTCCACTGCCTTGCCAGCTGCCTCGATATCTCAAGAGAACTAAAGCTCTGCCTGTAAGCCACGGCCTTCCCCCGGTTTTGGTCCTGTAATTTAAACATTGCTGTTTTATGGAGCTGACCTAGATGGATTGACTGTCCCAGACATGAGCTATTTACTTAGGTCAGATTCTCATCCTTGGCATTTCCCACTACCTGGAGTTGCTCTGGGTTGACATTGGTGGGGCGGAACCCAACGCCAACCCCTTTTTTGTAAAATTGTGGTCTAAGAAATTTGACCTATAGCATTAAATCTAATGGAATTCATTCCTTGTTTTCATTTAAGGATGAAAAGGCAATGCAACATGTTATTTGAGACTGAACCCTGACTCCCTAGCTGGCTTTTAAAACCAGAGATGACTGACTTGCTTGTGGCTCTACCAGGGACAGATCAAGCCTTGCAATAAAGTTAGGATGCTTGAATTAAAAAAAAAATACAACACCAAACAACAATGGACCACTTTTAATGTAGTATTTAAATTTTTGAGTTGAAACTGCAACTTTAAAAATAGCAAGCTATTAATATTTCCCTTACTTTCTTGACTCCTATATATCTTCTCCTGCCTAGGCAGGTACCAGCTGCCATATTCCCATTCTTCACACTCCGCACTCTGCAAAAAAAAGAAGCCCCTGCTGGCCAATTCTTGTTTAAAATTGTGCATAATTGATAGTGGCAAATCTACCCCAGCTGTGTCTAAAACCTCTCCAGGGGCAAGAAAAACACTCTCTGTGACTGTCATTAACTACTAAATTAGCAAGTGCTCCTGGCAGTTTACAACGTATCACATCAGTCTGCTTTAAAAAAAAAAAAAAAGAAGAATGTGAAGATCAGATGCCCGTGTGATCTCAAAGTTACAGCAAACTTTGCTGGCAGAACTTTGACAGAATCCCAGCTAAAATAGAGCAAAAGAGAACGGGAGAGAGAAAGCAAGAGAGATGGCAAAAGAAACGGAGAAGAAGGAGAGAAAGGGACACAAAGTTACCCTCTTTTCCAGGCAGACAAATAAAAAATGTCAAATTCAAGGCTAGAAAACTGAGCCTTTCATAAGGGACTGTACATCTTAATACAGAGACATCAATAGAGCGTTATCTGATGCTATGGCACACTTCCCCATGGAAAATAACTCTCCTGGAGGACTTAGTTCTCACAATGTAATGGCTAAAATTTTTGTAATTGAGATATAAAGCTGAAAAAGAGATGAGGCTGTTGAAGTGCACGCATGCAGCAGCTCTCTTAAAGGCTACCACAGGTAAAATCCTTATGTGATCACTGGCACAAATGCAAGCTCCTCCTCTTGGCTCATAAACCAGAGCCAAAGCAGGAGGAGAAGGAAATAACACAGTTCTTGCAAAAGGATGGAAAAGCCTTGGGGGGCATTATGGACTGAACTGGCAGAGAGACAAGTACCAACTCTAGCAACTGTCCTGAATTCAGCTGAACCGTAAGACCCATTGTGAAAATTGACATTTTTCAGTTTTAAAGTTTCCACAAACTTCTGGATCATATGGGGATCACAAGCCAGACAGGAGTGGGGCAGCAGGCTTGCTCAAGATACGAGAAAAATCTGCATTGCAAAAAGGTCTTTTTCTTGGGTAGCACCACTGAATTGTCACAACAACATGGCAAATCAAGTTAGTGGTTCACGCTGACAGGTACAGGGGAGTTCAGATTGGAAGCCAAGTGACTAATCCCAGCTAAAACCCAGGTCATCTTGTCTTTGTTGGCTTTCTAGCCAGAGATACCTGACTTAGATCAATTAGTTCTCCTACAGAATGCTCCCTTTCCTATAATATAAAGACATCTTGAGCCTCAAACCTTGGCTAGGCCCCTCAAGAACTAGGGGCCCAGTCACAGGATCCTGAGCGCATTATATTTCCATAATTACATTCTGCATCCCCAAATTCCCTCTTAAAAATGAAACTGGTTACATAGATCCCATCTACCTTTTCCCCAGTCTCGTTCTGGTTTTTCTAAATGCAGCTGTAAGCCAGGTACTTTGTCTGTGGGTAACTAGACTACAACTGATCTTCTGAGGCTGCACTACTGACTGGACATGGATCTTAGTTTACTTCCTACCCTAAATACTCCTTCTGTATGTCTCTGCAATGGATGAAACGATCCTTATCTCTTATTTATGGAAGAAGCTGTTGGGAGGTTTTATTCATGGATGTCTTTCAAATTCTGGGATATCTTCTGATGAAAGGTGCTTGATTCTACTTTGGGAAGTAATTTTACCCTCTAGGCTTTGACCATAAGGGAAAATACATTGCATAAACACTAAAACACAGGTTAATCGGCATCAGCATTTTGCTCACCGAGCTCCTATAATGATTCACGCGATGACAAGCTATTTCCAGACACTGGATCTTTCTTTTCAAATGGATGCACTTCTGTCAGATATCTACAAAAGGCAGCTAAGTGGGGCACTATTCCCAGGACATGGCTTCTGGCCAGGGGAGCGAGATGAACGACATCCTTCATAGCTGCAGATGTTCCTTCCCTCCACCAGCAGTGCAGAGTAATGACTCCGTTAGATGTTTTCCACCCACCAGTTAGATGTGCTCAGCCTCCAACAGCCCAGACGGATGAGGTGGAAGGGTCCATCCTGCACCCCACCCCACCAGACTGGTATCTCAGCAGGATCTCAGCGGGTGCCACTCCAGCTTACGCAGGGGGAACAGGCGCAGCCCAGCTGGGGAGCACTGTCTGTCTGTTTTACAGAACAACAGGCTGGATCTTGAGCTGGGATAAAGCAAAGTAGCTTCATCGGCTACACGCAGATTTACACCAGTGAAGAACCCCAGGACTTTTGGCAACGAGAGCCGCTCCAGGTGACAGTGGTCTGGAGAACTACTGTGCAAACACTACATGAGCACAGCGAAAGGCACACATACACACAGAGCAAACATGTTCATCCTAGGGGCTTCAATGCAGTTTTAAAGCTTCTTTTGAGAAGGCAATATTAACTCTTTCCATATGCAATGAGTGGCTTGGATGCATTAGTACCTCCATTCAAAACTGCTTTACGTTTCTCCCCTCATTTTTATCCTTTGCCTCCTTCTTACTCTCAGCTGTTATTCCAGCATCTTTGCATTCCCCCTGGAGTTCATTCCAGCGGTGCTTTATGAATCACAGAATAAGATGGCAGCCAGCACTGCTTTAGAGTAATGTTGCTGGCACGATTTCCACTATCCGCAAGGTTAATCAAACTCAGTCTCAGGTAAGTGAAAGCTGCTGCAGCCCCAGAGGCCCGAGGTCAGGAACATGAACCCGCTTCCCCAAATGCAGCCATGTTTCTTTAGATGCTTGAAACCCTCCCCTGCAATAATTAGATTCTGCAAAGCAAATCTTGAGTGGAGCAAGAACTCCAGGGTTAAGCACTAGCAAACTCATATCAGAACTGATGCTTTTGCTACCTGTCTGCAGCTTTTCTCTAACACCTCCTGCTCCTAACAAGGAAACCTCTACTCTTCTTCCTTATTAGATAAATAGAATCAAATTTAGAGTAAATGATGTTTATTCTTAAGTGTTCCTATAAAATGCTACATTAAACTCCTCCCCCCCATCATTTAAACACTGGCTTTTGTTGTTGGTAGGCTATCTGATATATAAAATAAAATAAATAAAAGAACTGACACCAAAAAAGTGTATGATTTGGGGGCAAGGGGAGGGAATAAAAGAATGGATTATAATGTGTCATTTTATATATGTGTCAAAGGAAACCAATTTCATAATAGGGAATAAAAATTCCCTGTTTAAATACTGTCAAATAAATCCTCAAATGTAATAGGGTTCACTTCTGGGGAAAAGAAAACTAAATCTGATTAAATATTAATGTGGCATAGTATTAATTAAGAGAGAAAAAAGTCCATCAAGAGAACCCCAATATGTTTACTGTGTCCCCAGGAAGCTGGAAAATTTCACAATCAAGTGTGTAAATGTTCTAAAAAAGGGTCTTGAATATTTTATGAATATTTGTCATAAAACAGAAATAATAACCACTATGCAGAGCTATTAGAATTAATATTTATGCTGCCCGCCATGAAATATTCATGGGGACAGAGAAAGGGGGGCCCGTAAGACAAGAATTAATTTACATTGGGCTTGGTTTACCCGCTGGCTTGATGTTTAAAGACGGGTTGACAAGCCTCCATATGAATCCGTCAGTCACTTGCAGCAGTAGGTGGGGTGAAGGCAGGGGGAGGCGGGGGGAAACGGGTCCAAGCTGCTGACAGCTCACAGATTGAGTTTCTGACAGCCCTTAAAAAACCTAAACGGCCCCCCACCTTTTTTTCCTTCTTCCATTGCCCAAGGCGCTCTGTACTGCCACCGTTCATCCGATCTCCCCTTCCATCTGCTGAAATTAAGGAATTAATGAGCGCTATACACTTTACAGCAGGCCCCAGGAATGTTTACTGGTGATTAAATTATAATGCAGCCAAGCTGTATAATTCATGAACCAATTAAAGGAAGTGTTAGTTGATTTGATGGGATGAGGACGTACAAAAAGCATTTAACTAATAGGGAACCGTGGGCTGCCGGTCGCTTTGGCTTTCTCGGATTACGCGGCTAATTGCTCTGCTTTATAGGGCTGTCACAGATAGCCATACATATTTCATTGTTCTCAAATACTTCAATTGTTTGCTTTCGTGTTGCTGCTGTAATATGTAGAAGCCCAGCCAAACTTCAGTGTAGTTAAAGCACTACTCTGCAAAAGCAGGTTGCTTCGGGAGGAGGGAGGAAGGAGAAGGGCAGAAGGAGAAGGCTGGCTGACAAAGGAGTAACTTAAAGCCTCAGAGTTAAATGTCACTCAGCAATTACATGATTAAAAGGCACAACATATGATAGTCTTTTGTTTTACAACTTTTTGGACACTAATATTCTATGCTGACTTCACCACAGAGAAAATATTGCTACACTATATATATATTTTTTTAATACTGAGGAGCAAAAGAAGAAGGAGAAGAGGGAAGTTTATTAAAAAAAAATCCAGCAGGGAGGAGCTAGATTGCTGTGGTTATCAAGAATAACACATCGTGTTTTAACTTGCATGGTTCGATACTCTAAAAGACATGAGAGACGAAGGAGGTTGATTTCCCGTCTGGGAGAATGCTCAATGTCTAACTCGGAGAGCTGCTGAGTCGTGCTAGCTTGTCATACCAACAACTTCAGTTTATCACACAAGGAGTGGGGGAATTTACCATTTCTGCTGTTTTACAAAGCACTTCTCCCCAGCTGACAGGCCACAGGATTTGATGAAATGGATTCTCTTGATTTTGAAGAGGCCTATCAGTCAAGTCCTCAGTCAAAAACAGGCATGTTCCTCTAGCAATGAAATCCCCAAACCATATACAGAAGTGCATGTGCTGCTGAAGAAATTAGGGACTATCAGATAAATATCACAAACACATGCACTAATTTGTGGTTAGACCCTGGAATCTATTGAACCAAGAGCAAGCTGGGTAAATATGCCATTTCTGTAGCTCAGTGATGAAGAACATGAACTTCTGTGGGTTCCTGATGAGGTATGTTGTCACCCACCTGAGGAACACTGTGGTATATCTTGACCTTCTCTCTAATTTAGAGCTTTATATTTCAAAGAGTTGTCCAAACACCAACGCAATGACTTTCAAGATATGCTATTATGTAAAGCTTATAATCTGGTTCATCCCTTTCCTCGCACCCGTTCCCTCCAGGATCTGGCTTTAGAAAGAAGTCCCTGCACAGTGCCCTCACTGACACCCTGGTTTGTGCCTTTCTTCCTCACATGCTCCACCCCACAGCACAGAGCACCTCCAAACCTGCACACTCTAGGGAAACAAGAGGGTGTGCTGGTCTGCCACAAGTAAAACTCTGTGCAAAAGCACACTAGTTTTAAGAAAGGTTTTGTTAGGTAGAGGCAGCCAACAGCTGGGCTCAGGATAACTCTTTAAAATGCCAGCTTCACTTTGGCATTCCAGTTATGAACCATGTCCCAGCCAAGCCACAACACTAAACTAAGAAAATCCATCTCTGCCCTCCCTTTGGAATCGTACTGTTTTGTATAAAGAATTACATCAAACCAGAAAAGCAGAATACCCTTACAGTCAGATGCAGGAGTTCACCAGGGAGGCAAGAGACTTACATTCAGTGAGTATTTACTTTTTTCTAAAAAGCAGAGTAAGCCTAAGAAACCGCTGAAAGAAGGAGCTGAACATCCCACTCCCCAGGACAGCACTCAGATTTGCAGCCTAGGGTTGTCCAGGTAAAGAAATGAGTGGGGGGAAAAAAAAATCTTGAGATACTAAAGAAAAAAGATTTATCATATAGCTTGACTTTGATGTTAAAAAGGTAGTATGCCAAAAAATATAATTATTTCAAATAATTTCCTTTATTAAAAACTATAATATATTGTTAGTTTGTCCCTAGCTTCTGGGTTAAGTAGTGCAAAACTTTGGCTTAACGTATTAGTTTAATAGGCAGTCTCTGAAATAAGGGATAATGACACCAGTTACACAGCAGGAAAACTTGCCATTAACTCACTGTGTGGTTGAGTAAAATGGAAATTGGATTGCCTGTTCTAGAAAATAGAAAGGTTAAATTGTCTGGGAGATAAAGTTGATCCTAAACTCACCTAAGCGGGCAGTGCCCTGGATCTGAAATCTGACTAGCCAGATAATCATCTGGACAGTTATACACACAGTTGAAACCCAACATTTGATCTTGGTAGGCTTTGAATTATACCATTGTTGGATTAAGCACACCAGCTATTTGGTAAAATCCATTAAATACATTTATGACACTCAGCACCTGGGATAACAACCAAGTGTGTTGTGTGTGTTCATATAGGCAAACTCAATGACCTCACACACTGGTCCCAGAAACAGTGAGCTGATCAATGTGGGCCTTACGTGGGGGAAAAGCAGAGGTGAGACACAGGCCCAGGAATTACTTTCTGCCAGTGATTGCTAACAGGAAACGTCAGAACTTGCCAATGTCAATAAATCAGAGGCACTGCAGAAAGTATTTTCTTTGTTGCTTTTGAAGTGCCCTGGATACAATCAATCAAACAGGAAAAAACCTCCTATATTTTGGTTCAATGTGGAAAGGGCTATTTGCATTTCAATATGTTCAACTTATCCTGCCAATAAAAACATGGAATCATGAAGAAGAGATCAGGCCACTGGAGTGAAAAACAAGAGATGACATCCTGCAGACCTTTCAGATAAAACAACTCCTTGCCTGTAACATTTCTGTTGACGTCCCAATATTTCTGAATGATTGGGTTTTCATATGAGATCAGTCAGCATGCAAATGAGGAAACAGGATCAAGACATCTCCCATATCTGATTGGATGGAGAAATTATCAAAAGACCCTTTTTTCATACCAAATTTCCATCACAAAAGGTCAAACTTTCAACTCCCATTACTTTTGCTAACTGCATTTCACTGTGCCTGCCAGCTCATTGCTGTTGCTGTTTTCAGAGGAAAAAAGAAAAGTAACAAATGATTACATCTTCTCCCACATCTGTCATACAGGACGGACAAACATTTTCTAATCTTTTTCTATTTTTCTCTACAGCCCTCAAAATCCTTGCAGCCAAAACATCACTTCTAACCTGATTAGCTATTCCTAGGTTGTTTTTATTTTTCTTACAGGTTCTCTTCTCATTTTCTAGCCTACAAACTGACAAGAGCACCAGCTGTGTTGCCAGAATGTTTTGTCCTACAATTTGGCCATTTAAAATACTTTTTGATGTGTGCTTTGCTAAAATATATTTCCTTGTTCTGTCTGGCTGGACTGATGCCTTAAATACTCAAGTAATGGATGTTCCAGAAAAACAAAAAACAAAGAGAGAGCATCATTTCCCCTGAAATCCTCACACAGTTATTATTTTCCCTTGCAGTCCATCCCTGTCAATAAACACTGCCTGGTCTTCTGTAGGTTTTGATCTGTTCCTCTAGTGAACAGATCATGGCCTGAGACTCCAAGGATTTGCCTTGCCTGCTCAAAACACTCAGCTCATGCAAATTCAGGACTAACATCCTCACGTCCAAACAGAGTAGCTCTGCAGCCCTAGGTCTTATCCACTGCTTTTCAAGGTTTAAAGCTGAATTTTGGAGCAACAGAGATAGCAAGTGGGGCAAGTACAAGAAGACAAAGACATCAGTAAAAGTGCAGGACTCAATGTATTTGTTGCTACTGGTCCTATAAAAATTCTCTCTCAACATTATTATTGCAACATATAAAACCCATCAGATTAGTACCTAGAGATTTCTACTCTTCTGATTTTCTCTGTTGTTCTTATTACTCAACAACTAAATGTTTCACAAAGCCATTTCCTACAGAAATATTTATGTTCCCAAATGTTTATTGGCCCCTCTATCATGATCAAGCTTTTATTAGCACTCTATACACAACTCTGAATTAAATACATAATTCCTGATCTATCAGATCTTGGCTTGATGCTGTGTTTGTCTATTTTATACAGCAAGACACTGTGGCAAACTACAGAACACCTTACAGAAAAACTAATTTATACAGTAAAGATATTTCTATCCAACACTGACTGTGTGGGTTAGTGATTACAGAAAGCTAATGAGGATGTAGGGTTTAAATTCCAGCAAAGGCACTTATTCATTGTGTTAGGTTTCCTGAACAACCTATTCAGGTAACTTCTACACAACCACGGACATCAGGCTCTGTACCAGCACGTGCTGGAAGGAGATGAAGATGCTCCTCATAGATGTTAAACAAATGCTTCTCCCTCACTTGCTCCACATCACACAGGCACAGAGTAAGTGTAGCTGTAGTCCACAGCTACAGAGTAAGTTGCCCTCCATTGGTGGGGACTGACTGGACTCTCTATTCTTGCTGGCAGCTGCGAGTCATAGCCAGTAAACACAGCAGACAGCCATCTTCAGGAGCTATTCTCCCAGGTTACTTCCTTCATCTTTGATTTTTCCATCTTTCTTCTCTTCTCTTTTTGACCAAAAGTGCCTGTACTGATTTGTGAATGTCTACACATACCTAGTAAACTAAAATTTTGGACTCTTTACCACATCAGATCAAGGCAATGTTCTCATTTTCTCTGTACCCAACAAATGCCAGTTGCAGAATGCAGGAAGACTTTGTGAATTTAAGATAGCCAAGAGCAAAATAACGGTGACTGTATTTTATTTATAGGTCTCTACTCTTCACAAATCTATTACTACTGAAACATTAATCATCAGGCCACCTAAATGGATAAAAAGTCATTCTCTGAAAGGTTAAAATTTGTGGTGTTCTCTTTTTTTCCTGGGACAAGCCTGGTCAAAGGTTGTTCCAGGATGAGCCGGATATCTTAGTCACTAGGTAAGGTCTGGAGTTCACATGATTTAATAATGGGCTCTTCAATGTAGCTGAAAAAAATCTAAAAAGATCTGCTGACAGGAAGGTATATTTGACATTCAGACACATTCAGAACTGAGATGTGGGTTTCTAATGACGAGTAACGGCACAGCAAGTTACTCAGTCTTGGATTGATTGCACAGACAACTTTTAAACAGAGTGATTTTTTTTTTTTTTTTCCATCTAAAAGCTGCTATATTTCAAAAAAGACTTTGTCCGAACCTGTTAAAAATTGCAGTGTGTTTGGAATTAACCAGACAGAACCTGACATCTAATAAAAAAGAAAAAGATGGATTTTTAGTCTTGGAACTATTTCAAACAAAAAAGTTTCCTGTTCCTTAAAATGCCTAACAACTTTGCTTAACTGTTCATACCTAGAAATAAATTGAAGGTAAGAGCACTCACCCTCACTTGCAGTTTGTACATACCAGGAATATGTGAAAAGCTGAATGTTTATAGCTATTTTCTCCCTAATACAACATAGAATCCTGCCTAACACCATAATGAAAAAAAAAAAAAACCTTTCACAAAATCAAATCATCCGGTTCTTCCAAGGGCAAAACTCCCAGCTTACAGAACAATTAAGGATTTTCAAAATACACTGTTCATACAACCACAGAAATTCACTAACACAGCGCTGCTTCATGCACCATGTAAGAATTAGGCATATTTAGCAATACCAGACCTTCGGAGTGCATTTTGCCAAGGGCGGGGAGGAACCCAAACCAGGTTTTTGTGTAGGCTTCTAGTAAAGAGCTTACACTGCCATTACCATAAATCACCCTAAAATATCAGCAGTGATATAGCATCTTTCATTTAAAAAATACTGCAGCTTCTTTCAGAAGGACTGCCACTTGCCATTTCTTTTAGGTAATCAGATAGCTGTTAATTAATAAACCTGTCAGGTGAATCGTCCTGCTCCGGTCATCATTATCCATTCTGTAACAGAATCCTGCTATCATCACTGCTATCCACCCCATAGCTTCCAGCTCAATTAACTTAATGCTATGCAAATGAGAGGCTCTCCTCATCATTAGCTTATAGCCCACAAATGTTAATAACATAATTGGGCCTTCAACAGGGTAATTAGACACGATTTCTTCCATTAGTCTTACAAGGCTAATTATTGTTGATAGGAGAGAGGGGATGAGTCCCAGTGCTGCATGCAAAGAGGGGCATCTGGTTAAAGCAAATATAGACAAAACATCAACAAAGTGAAACAACAGTTGAGATCTATAGCAGGGTCAGGTAGGGGTGGGGGGAAGGAAGACAGCATGATGAGAAACTTAGGAACCACTGGCGAAATTCTCTACAAGGCAGGAACTAAAACCAAATATTCAGCCTGAATATGGAGTTCTCCCACACTTAGCAATAAAACAACATGATGCTTAATAAAACAGAGGGAGCTACTCTCAAGTTTTTGCAGACGGGACAATCTGGAAGCTGTACTGATCAAACTTCCTATGTTTGCAATACAAATATACAGTCAAAGAAGGACACAAAAGAGACTTCAAGAAATGAGTCTGTTTCTAGTTCTCCCTTGTCATTACGTTCAAGCTTCTCTCCGGCCATCACTGGTTTTGCTGTGTTTTATTGGATGTTGTTTCTGAGTAACAGCTACTTACTGCAAGAATTACAGAACTGAAATACAAGAATTTTTAATGATCACTGAGCAAAATGCATTTCAGCTATTTATTAACAGAAAGTTAATAAAAACCTGGATTCAGTATAATGGGCTGGCAGTAACATTTTAACAAAAAAATAGCAGCAAATTTTCAAGCTGTGATTATACTTTAATGGCAGAATGGAAGCTAAGGGCTTGCTCCTATACCAGTTAATTCTATGCAGTCTCATCCACACAGCCTAGAAATGTACAACTGGAGTCAGAATTATGTGAGGAAACCATACTTACAAAAGGAGAAAGTAAACATTACAAAAACATGGGAAGTTCGCCATATCCACCACTTTGCTTTGACAGTCCAGTGTTTTACTGCAAACATTGCTAAGAAAAATATATGTCAATCTGAAGAGTCCAAAGGACTCAAGGAGTTGAGACACCACATGATTTCCTTATTTTGTTTCTGTTTTCTTTAACTTTGGAGCAAATTCATGGCCAATATAGATCCTTCAATTTCATTGCAAGCATGCAAGGAGAAACTCTTCCTATATCCTGTGCCCAGCCTTGCATCTATATGGTTCTTACTTGTCTGTGAACTATCAAGGAAATTAAGGTAAAATTTTGAAAATGACTGCCTTAGTCCATGAAGAATCATATTTTATCCTGCTGAGATCAATCAGTGTTACATTCCAGGAAAGGCACCGATGGTGCAAGACTGTGTGCAGCTACATCTTTTCCTGCATACCAGTCTTAGCAAAATTGTTAGTTAAAAGTGACTCTGTACCACACAGCCCCAGAGAAAAGCTGCAGGATGGCCTCTCACATTCAGTGCTACAGCACCCAAACAGCATTTGAATACTCCTAGACCCGAACCCAGAGAGTCAGTCACGGAGAGCAAGATAAACAGATAGCAAACTGGGAGACCTGAAGGAAACCAGGTCTGTGAGTTCAGTGACCTCTCAGGGATGCTCTGAGGTTTTATTTACACATTTTGGTCACCAAAGCAAAGAGACATCAGAGGGGGAAAAGCACAGATTAGATGACTACTATTTAAATGATAACACTCCAATTTCCCATGACTGTTTCATTTCATTCCTTAAACAAAAGTTGTGTCTCAGGTGAATGCCCTGAACAACCTCTGCTGATTCGTAGAGATTAGTACCATGAAGCTGTCATTGTGAATTAGGATTTTAAAACCTTGGTTCTTCTTTCAAGCAACTCTCAGATCTCCCCTCAGAACAACATATTTTCCCCTGACAAGATGGAAAATTTTCCCCATACTGACCACAGGGCATCCTTCATCTCAGCTTCCTGAGTAACACAGGAAAGGTTTTCAATACAATATGTGAGAACCTGGCTAGTTGGTTCAGTAAAAATCTTCAGTTTCTTCCAGAAATTACAGACAATCTTGAATAACAATACCCCACAGTAAATAGTTTTTGTCTGTAGGGACACAAGACAGTCCTTTGCCCTGAAGTGACTGAGAGCATGTAAGGGCACGGGTCTCTAGTGCTGATGACAAATCAGGCATTCTTGGATCTTGACTCTTTCTGAAATGTTGCCTGATTTAGCTTGCTCCTTCCAAACTGCAGACTCGAGTATTCATAGAGTTTCCTGTAATGTTGACTTTGACATCATTCAAAGTTCTTTGACTCTTCAAGATTCAAATACTACCCAATGTCACCTACTCAGTCACCTTGTTCAAATGGCTGCTGCCACACAGGCACCTAATTTTGGCAGCCAAAGGAGAAGGTAGGGAGCTCTACCTTGAAAGTGTGGATACTTTATGTCACTTTGTGAAGAAGCACTGAAAGCATTAACATCAAGCCCAGCGCTTTCAGGGTTTGATTGTATCTGTTCCCATGTGGAGAAAGCAGAGATGTTGCTGGTTTGATTTGCCTAGTTTAACCTTGCTACCACTGCTGAAGACATTAAGATTAGCCAGACTCTAGTGTTTTTAGAGTTTTTTCCTCTCTCTCTCTCTCTGGTTAGGTATCGAGTCAGAAAGGCAACCTTGATAGCAGTGGCATCTTCTGAGAAAAATGGTTTCAACATAAGTGCAACCAGGACAGAAAGTCTTCAGCTTTCCTAATGTCTCCTCACTTGTGAGAGGTAGCTACTGCAGAAAAAATGTCTGTCATTTCAGCAGCAAAAAGAATGAAAGGATTATGCATGTGGGCTTGGGTCCTTAAAAAATAAGAATATTGACTTAGAGGCAGAAGCTTTTCTTCTTTCTCTTCCTGGAGACTTGGGAAGCTTGCCGAGATCAGAGATCTCCTTAATTGCTGTATCCAGGACTTCACCAAACAAACTCATCAAAAGGAGCTTGTATGAGGTAATCTCTAAAAATAATACCTGCCTCCCACAACTGAAGCCAAATATACCTCCTATTCTAGTTGGAACAGAATAAGTTTGTGACAGCAAATGCAGCATCCTACAGAAAGCCCACAGAAGGATTTTAAAACAGCATTTGATGTTTTTCTATTGTTGGCTCAAGATGCATATTAATACCTTTCCCCAGGATAAAAAGCTTGTACAGTACCAATATAGGTCAGGCAGAATGTGCAAAAATGACATAATCTTTTATTGTAATCATCCAATTTACTATCTATTGGATTATTCAATAGCAATAGCTTCTATTTGGATTAGTGCTATGTTATAAGGGAAGAGAGAGTACAATCTACTAAGGATGAGAGCAAGAACAGAGAATAAGGATTCTCCACCAATGGCCAAACCTCAGAAAAAGGTGCAAGGAGCTGCTTCCATCAGATTTGTATAGGACACAAAACAGTGTGTGTGCAGCTTTTTGCACTACATGTAGAAAATTAGGTGTCACTATTAAATAGCTTGTGGGTGTGACTGCTTAATAGAACCTTCACGCCAGAGCACTGTATTCCTTTTTATGCACAGCTGTTAAATTTTGCCCATTATGGACTGCTCAGTGATGCCTCTTGCAGTAGAGGCAGATCAGGAAACAAATGTAAATGACTTAATTAAAATCTTGTCAATGAACAGGGCAAGTCTCAAAACACTTGCATATCAAGAGATAACACAGTGACTGAATTATCGTAGCTTGGAAAAGGCTACAGGGGTAGCAACTGTGGATTAAATGGATGCCACTCAGTGAAGTAGACGAGTTATTCACGAGGTCAGGTGAGAGGAAGATTTGTTAATTTTGCTCAGTAAGCACAATATGTAATGGATTTTGGCTGGGAAAAGAAACTTGTAATTTTTATCACGTGGCCAGGGTGTTCTGCTCCCTCAGAGCACGGCAATGTGTGTACTTAATGTATAGTCAGTATAGCTAAGAGGGTGAGTATCTCCACTGGTGTGGGAAAGACAAATGAGAATTCATCACCTAAAACATTTTGCAAAATACGTTTCTATTTAATAAGCATACCACTGACCTCAAAAAGATTCTGCCCCTTTAGCTCCCACTGTCTTGCCCCTTTTTACCAAACCAGTCAGTCTGTTTGACTTTGAACATGCAATGGAGGAGGAAGAGACTGGGAGCAGTGATGTGCAAAGTGGTAATAAAAAGGAAACCAATTAGCATTAGCGAAGACAACAGCCAGTAAACCAGCAACCACATAATGGCTCTGGGAAGAGCAAGCTGCTTTCTAATCAGAAGAGACAAAAAATGAGAATGACTGAAACAGAGAATTGGTCTGCCTATTATTTTTACTACTTTCATTATAAAGTAAGCTAAATCCTACATAGGTCACTTGGACTTGTCCTACTGTTTCTCTCTCTCCCCGGTGCGAGCAAATTTTATTGTACTGATTTAGTACCTTGATTACCACATGATTCTTCTGTTGTTTTTTTTTTGTTGTATGTTTTTTTTTTCCCCCCTGAAAATGAGGAGAAAATAAAAAGTATAATTATAACATTTCTTCTTTGTTCCTCATCAGATTTTTGTATGCCATCAATTAAAAACATCTATTATAAATACACAATATCCATCATTTAAATTAGGGCAAAGTTTTAAAAATGCCCTGTAAGATTTTTCCATGTCAGAATAATTCGATCACTATTATGTTTCACTGATGCAACTATTTTGGGACTTAGCTTGTTCCTTGATAGGATTTTAATTAAGTAATTTACATTTAATTTCCAAATATGTAGCTGTTACAGAAGGCAGCAAGGAAATGAAAAGACAAAAAGAAACCTGAAGACATCCAATCTTTAACAAAAATATTTCTGATATAAAAATGAGTATGAGGAATACTTATTCAGCGATAAGTATTCCAGTCCATGTCTGGTAAACTCTCAGATAATGGCAGCATGGTGGGGTCACTGAGGTTCTATTAGCTCAATTAATGAGGAGTAAGATAAGGCTAACACCTAGCTCTTCAAACGGCTAAAAAATAGAGCTGATAGTAATGGAGTTATTAACCTTCGCCAGCCATTGAATTTTGCTGCTGATTCAAACTCCATTTCCTAGTTCAGGCCTCCATTAATAGGCTGTTTATTATCCCTAATCCACACTGGGATCAGCTGCAGAAATATGAAAGCCCCATGTAAAGACCAAATAGTTAAAAAAAACCCCCCTTTTTCTCCATTCTTGTTTTTCCCTTTTCAACATATTCACATGTTCTACCTTAGAAATTAGGAACTTCATTATCCTAAACGGTTTGAAACCTAACAGGTTCTTAGTAGTGTGATGAAAAAGAAGCTTTAAATATGTTATGTAAAAAGATGACATAATTGGAGATACAGCCACATCGTTTTGAACACCAAAGAAAACATTGCTGGAAAATGTGCATTGGAGAAGCTAGTGCTGTTTATTTTCTCTGTTGGAAAAGAAAAAACTTTAATATATTTCAAATGGGTATTTGAAATATATTATATATCTATTGTTATGTCAGTCCTCAAATTCACCCCTCCTCTGCTCAGCTTTGTCTGTCCACTTGTATTGTTTGTAGATACTACTGTAATATAATTAATCAATACTGAAATATAAATTAATCAACCATGGATTCAGATTAGATGAAAAAAAAAAAAAAACCAACAAAGAAAATGATGGAACAGAGGAACTGGGCATCCCAGGACACACTTATCAGAAGAACCCATTGGCACAGATGGAAGGGCTTGCTTTATGGGCTTGAGGACAGCTACATCAGAAACCTGTCTATAATTTTAACTACAGAGATCTTGAGTTAAAGGGTCTTTAGGCTCCTTGCTGAGCTCGTACACACTTGGTTGAGATTTGTGACACTGTGATTTTTCAGTATATTTTCAATGAAAGACACTGTATAGCTACCATAGTCTACACACACAAGACATTCTTCCAAAATCCATCACAGTAACATCTAATGGAACATCAACAATTATGAGTAATGGAGTCAAG
Source organism: Caprimulgus europaeus (assembly GCA_907165065.1). The sequence continues at coordinate 4,628,203 of OU015545.1, read as the reverse complement.
ATCAAAATTAAAAATGCTTATGCTAATACATATATACATCCAGTACACAGTGCTACCCTCAAAACTGAATGCAGTTCTGGTTGTCCCATCTCAGCAAAGAAACAGCTAGAATAACTAGAAAAGCTAGAAAACAGAAAGACAGGATGATCAGAAGAGTGAAATGACTTCTAGGAAAGGAAAGGATAAACAGAGCAAGGTTCTTTGCATGGGGAAGAGATGACTTAACAGGCAAATACAAGAGGCTTATAAAATCAGGAGTGTTAGGAGACATGAACAGGGAACGCTTATAACCATTTCTCAGTAGAGGAAAGGAAAACAGACAAAACACTGAAGTATTTCATACAGCACCTAGTGAAAAAGTGAAACTCCTTTCCATATGGTTTAGTGGAGGCCAAGAGTACAGTGTTGAAAAAGAGACTATAAAGTCAAGGAAAATGGGATATTAGAGAGTTGTCCAGATGACCCTCTGGCTCATGGAATCCTTAAGCTGCTGATTGCCTTAAGCTGGCCTGGACCCAGCAGACAGCTGGTCATGAACCAGCTGAAGCTAATGACAAGAGATATCCAACAGATGACATGGTTGCTGCTGAATCTCATTTTAACTGTAAGTTTGGGAGAGAGCAGAAGGGGATAAGGAATATTTTCCTAGATATTAAATTGAGTGTTTGGTATATTAGAACCAACCATGGCTATACTATGTGTTTCTTATTGTTGCTCAAGCATTCAAAATAAAAAAAGCTAAAATACCTATTTACAATCATTTAGAGAAGGAACTGAATTCAGTTCTTTGCATTAGTAGTTCTGACCTTCAGATGCCAACCTGTAACTGTATTTGGATTCCGACTTACCGTAGGCACTAAGTGGTTAACGTTGTTCTTTTACTAGAGAGCTGAGAGACCACTAATAGATTCAGCTTCTTATTTGCCCTAAAGGCTGCCACAGTTCAATACGATTAGGATCCTGTCCACTTAAGCAGTAACTGCTTCATAGGGAGGAACATAGAAAGCAATACATGTCTTCTCTGAGTACAGAAAGAGCAGTTCTTTGGTAGACAGGTTTTGTCAGGTTTTCCCGTACCAGTCTGTAAGCAAGACTTTGCTCTACGGCAAATTCTAATTTAAAGAAAACCCTGTACTTCACTTTTTCAGTGGAAAATGAATTATTTTCCTTTTTGTTCCAGGATACTTCTTTGGATGCAGTGGCTGATGCTGCATGAGGTTTTTTTTATTGTTATATTTTAACAAACTTTATAGCCCATTTTGTTTGTTTTCAAATAACTTTATTTTCCTTCTTTTCTACCATCAATTACTAGGTTTGTTTTTCTTTCCATAAGATGGAGGAGTCAGGAGACTGATCCTGCTCAATGCTGTATAATTTAGTATTATGTGTACTAGCTTTATGGGGTCAGAGTCAGATAAAACATAGTATTTGAACACTAACCATTTATTAGCTCTACGGAATAGATTTGTGACTTGACAAGCAGACAATAACTCTGTGTTCTGATCAGCCAAAGAGGTCTACTTTGAGTTCAAAACACAGAGTAACATACTCTTTCACAAATAATTTTGTTTACTGATGTGACTGGATTTTAATAATAAACTTGATATATATGTAAATTTATTTTAATCTAATTTCATCAACAGAGCCCTCCTAAAAATGAGACTTTGTAGATTGTTCTGTGTCTGATTTATAGATTTCTGCATCCTATTCCCAGATTGATTTCAAGGCTATAATTCTATCAGGTTTTCCTCCTGATGTCAGAAACACCACCTCTGCAGATAGTATTTTATAACTAGCATCACAACTGAAACTGAATTACTGCCCTGCTATCCTGTGCTGCAATATGTCCTTTTGTTTATAATCACCCTCTCTCCATTATACACCTTCTACTTCAGTTTCATGGAAAATATCAGCTCCAAAAATCAATCAGGTAGCATGATGTCTATTTTTGTCCCTTACTTCAACCCCTGTATAAAATAGTAGGGGACAAATTCTTAACTCAGATATGAATGTGCAGAGCTCTTTAAAGAAAACGAGAGCCGAGCAAACGGATCAGTGCCAAATTTACACACACACAATTTTATAATGAGTTGTTCTTCCTCACTTGATGAGGTCTTGATCCTGTAAAGGAGCACGTGGCACACACTTGAGTGTTCACACTGATCTCAGGCACTCAAATGCATATTTAGGGACTCAGGATCTACCTTCTAAATGCACGTGAAGGATAACCCATGGGAAATGTTATTTAACTGAATCCAGCATAAGTTTCAAGATTCTTTCTCCCTTTTTTTCATGAAATTGATTCCTGTTTAAGATGTATTATGTCTTGCTTTTAATAAATAAAGCTACTGCCATTTTCACATACTTTCATTTTTAAACCTGATGGCATGACTGCTAGCTCCTTACCTTTTCACTCTCCTCTTTTCTCTCTCCAACTCAGTCTTAGCCTTTTATTTCTTTCTACTATACCCTGTACGGGGAGTTGGGTGTGGGGGGGGCACAGGGCATGGGCTGAGGGCAGCCACACTGAAGCCACAGGAAGAGTAACTACCATTTTAAACACTTATGTGGGTAATATACCTTTTCCAGTAGTATTTTTTAGATAAGAATAAGCTTCTGGGAAGCATAATGACTACAGATTTCCATTGTATGCCTTTGGAATGGCCATTGTGTCAGCCAGCAGCATGGACTGAACCAAGAACCCCTGGGAGGGGAATGGCAAAGCCTCTTGTCTTTGATGACTACATCAGCATTTCAAATCCTCAACACCTCTGGACCAGCTGTAGAGAGTAACCCTATTTTATTTGCCTGGCAGTCATAACACTTCTCTTTTGATGCCCGTTTCTCTTATATTACATTTCTGAACACTTCATTATAGCTCAAATAAAATATAATTCTCATGTTGTTTTTAATTATTTCACAAACCCCAAAAGTCTCATAATGAGCTCCTTGCAATACTAATATATTTCCATGATATTATGCCAGTGCTAAAGAAAGACGATGTAGATCCTCCCTCCTGCTGCAAATAAAATACACCTTCTGATATAATCCAAACTTTAATCCATTTTTTATGGTTTGCCTTTAGAGGCAACTCAAACAAATAACCAGAACAACAAACCTCTCCTCTCTCCCACCGTTTGGCCATCTGGAGGATTTGTAAGGCCAGTGCTCTATTTTCTACTCTCCAGGAGCAAGACCCCTCTCCTAGCTCAGGAAGCAATAAATAAGATGCAACGGCCTATACAATGTCAGGAAAGATCTGCATCTTCCCATAAACAAATTTTTCATATATGTAATGTCGCAATTGCTAAATTTATATCTTACCTGTTTGGAAAAATATGTGAGTTTTGCAGCTGTTCTCCCTGCTCTATGTCTCTTGGGAAGCCATAAAGCACCCAACCACTGGTCATGCAGTCTAGCGCATTTAGGCGTTCTGCCAGGATCTTCATAACAAGGTTGTCTGGGACTGCAAAGGATTAAAAAGATGACATTTATTTTGTATGCTGAGTCTGCAATTAAGGAGGATACACACTATTTTTTCTGGTGTATATCTGCTACAGGAACTAAAACACAGTTATTCCTGTTTATTGATAGATTTTGGAGAGAGGAGTTACTGTTCGCTTTTGCATATTTACTGTGCTATCATGGAACCCAAACTCATAAGGAACTGTAGGAGTAAAGCAAAATATGTGATAAAAACTGATGCCTACATAATTTGCAACGTACTTTTTTTCTCTCAGTCATACTGGGCTGATGTCACAATGAAGTGTATGACACAATCTTATAAAAATGCAAAAATAATGACTTGAGTTGTGTAAAAGAAATCCTAAATCAGGAAAGAAATTTCTGAGGCATTCTGTATTTAACTTAGCAGATGATAATGGTTCTGCCACAGCAGGCGAGACGAGTTATTTTTCCTGATTTGCCCAAAGGCTTGAAACTTTTATAACTGAAAATAAATTTCCAAAATGTATTTCAACTACCATAATTACTGCATTGATGACTCCCTAATTTTAGAGATAAAAGTTCTCCTTCCTCTATTATTATTTTTCTTTAGGGCAAAAGAGAATATCAGCAAGATGCTGACTGGGATTACAATTACTATGCAGCTTTTAAAATTCTATTTAATAGGATACAGCAGTAAGAAGGTATCTTGCATATTTTAACTACAGCCTTCATAAAGCAAAATATTTCAATCAAGATACTTAAATTTTGGTATCTTGTAACTTTTTTTTTTTTTAACAGAAGAATTAAATTATTAGGTTCAACAAGAGTGACTATAAATTCTCCAAGGATTCTTGCAATGTGTTGGACTTAGTGTCAAATAACCCCAAAGAAAGGTCAGCAAAATCACCTCAAGCTACTTCCCAAAGAAGCAGCCAAAACAATTTTCAAGAAGCAGTAAGAGTCCTTTCTCTTTATTTGTACAGTATGTCTAATACACTGTTGCCTCTGCTGGAAACAAGCAATAAAAAATGCTACATAAATCCACATCATGGAATGTTGATGTTTTGATACTCACCCTACCATCACATCTGCATACAAAAATACAACAACAAGTGCTTGTAGGAGAGAGAGCATATGTGTCAGGTTTGTAACAACGCAATTTGCTTTAGGACTAGCTGACAGGAATGCACCCGTATTTTAGCAGAGTATATTATTAGCAGTGCACATGTATACCCTGGGTACAAGCAGGTTTTAAACCGCAACAATAGCATCCATTTGCTTCCTGAAATGTAATGTTTCCTTAAGACTTACACCTCTATCATCAAATTCATTACTTCTCCTTTAAATAATCAAATTACTGAGTTTAAAGAATTGCACTCAGGCTTAAACGTACCAGCAAAAAAGGGAGGAAAACCGCAGGGAATTAATTAGAAAACTGATTAGTGTATTAATTGAGGATATCCACATTATAAAAAAACAAGTTAAGGAGAGTAATATTATCCATCTGCTACAAGAAAAAAAAAATAATGGAATAAAACCAGACACTTGACAGAGAGCAAAACTAGGCATTCCATTAAAAATGGGATTCATGAAATTAACTATACCAGAGTGGAACAGCAGGCAGAAATGTTGTTAAATAGATGATACTTAGATCTAAATGCTGAGCTGCAAGCAGGCATAGAGGGGATAACAGGAGAATTTCAGTGCTCTTTGCAGGGCAGTTCATCTCCCCCCGCCCCAGGTTACAAGAACCAATACAAACTCAAGACATCCTAGGAGGAAAAAAAAAATAAAATCCTACCTTCTCTTTCCCCAAAATGTATTCCCTACAAAAGCCAGTGGAGTTTTCCTGTACACCTGAATTTCTGGCTGCAGCACTTAACTTTCTGTCTTGATGCATGTTATTTTATCATAATTCCTACTGGAATCATTAACATGGATTTGCAAAGATTCCAAATTACATGATTTTTTGGGAAACATTTTCAGAATGCTTAAAACAGTTTTGCAAGAGACTGGAATAAAACCTACAAACCCATGAGAAAAACTGCACTAACGTATGAGTCTGCCAGAGCTAACATTGTTGTGCGATGAACAGGGAATGGGGGCAGAGGCTGAAAGCCCCAGGAATGACACAGAGAAATAAGTGGGTATACTGTGTGGCTGAGCTTCTGGCAGATCATAGGAGATTCTCCAGTTCCAGGGGCCAAATTGCTTCCATCCTGCATTTAGGAAGAAGAAACACTTCAGCCTACAAGAAAATTAAAAAGCAATTGTGATGGGAATCAAGGCAGCATCTCCTCTATCTGATCACTTCCTATACGCCTTCTGTGAATCCTGGTGATCGAAATCCTTCACTTTAGTCACTATTTTTGAACAAAACTGAAGCAAACATAAGTGAAAAAAAAAATAATCAAGCTGCAGTGACAATTCATTAACAGTTTATCTAATGGCATGTCAGGTTTGGGTATTCTGAGTAGTACTAGGGACATGTGGTGACCCTGACACCTTGCTGGTTTCAGCGATGACTGACTAGAAGATATCAGCAACACACTTTAGATTGTTTGTATGCTTGTGTACATATATACACCACTGAATAATATAGACGTTTACATATTTTCTGTGCCTCCCTCTAAAGCTTGATGGTGAGAAATAAAACAAAAAAGTCAGACAGCAAGCTCTGCTCTCCTCTTGATTAGCAAACATACCTATCACTTCAACACAATAGGGGAACATAGCTTGTTGGCTGTTCAATGGCATTACAAAGTACATCAGCTGCCCTTGAACAGGAACAGTCACACTTAAAACAGCTGCATTAAAACTGTAAAACATCTTCCACAGACCAGAGGGGTTAAAAAAAAAAAAAGAGAGAGAGAAAAGGAGGAAAGAAATCAGTGATTCTTATTTTGCTGTGGTACAGAGTAGGTAATAAGTAACTCAGCAGTATGGTATTCCTTTTCACTCATGTGGAACTGTCTCTTGAATGTAAGGCAAATTAATAACCTGTAATTGGAGGGGTACACAGTCTGTAAGTAACACCAGAGGTCTCCTGGCCTTAAGCACATGACCCAACAGGCTATATAGCAAAGTAAAATTTAGAGTTTTTCTGATGAGACAATCAATCTACACTCAATCTACATTTTTAAAGTAGATTATGAAGCACAAGACCTTTGAATAATCAATTCCTTTTCAACATAAGCTTGTGTGAGTTTCCCACTCTGAAAGTTGGGGAAATGAGGCACTAGACAGGTTTTACTTTACCATTACAGAAGTCCAAAGATAAGTTTCTTGTAAAAATTACAGTGTGCTCCAAAGAGATAGCCAGATTAGGTCATGTGGAAGCACGTCTCCATTAAGGAGAAAAATCAAGGTACAGGAGTAAAATTCACCCACCAGAGGTAAAGCTGCAGAGCTACAGTGATACCCAGTGCTGAGAACACCATACATAGCTGCGGACCAAGGTTATGGTGAACCTCAGAAATGGAATACATGGCAGAATGAGGCCACAACCAGCTCCATACAGAAGTGAAATTCATTCATGCATACATTCTTGCCTAACATCAGTACCACACACCATATCTCCTTTATCTCCCAGCCTCCTAGTCTGTTAACAGTCTAGACTACGCAGCTGAATTAGCAGCTGTGGACCTAAGAAGTGATCTAATCAGTTCATGGGTATGATCAGGCAGGGTACAGGGAAGAGAGGCTTTAAGTGCTGCTGTTCATGCTGGAACTGCTTTGTGGACACCTAGAGATTTTCTGTCTCCAGTGTTGTCAATCAGCAACTTCCAGCAGACCATTTAAAAAATAAATTTACTTCCCAGAGCTTCAAAGGTTTTCATAAGTATAAAGTACTCCTCATAAAAAGTACTTCCTCGAGAAACTCATAGGAGTGTGGCCTATTAGCTCTTACCCAACCCATAGATCTGCAGGACTAATAGAAAACTGTATCAGGCAATCAGTTGACAAAATCATACCAACTGCTCAAGACAAAAGTAGGAGAACATTAAAGGCACGGTGTGAAGGGCAAAAACACTACTCGAGAGATTAAAGGGCACTATTCTCCAATAGCTTCAATGCTGTCAGTGCTCCAAGCTATACAATTATCATATTTAAATTGATTCCTCCTCTATATATTTCTCTTTAAAACAGACTTTTGAAGGGTATTGACTCACTTCTCCAAACCGATAAAACCTCAGTTCTAAGTACAGCATAAGCACATTTGCAGATATAAATTCTGTCAGCTTTGTGTTGTAAAAAGTTTAAGGTCCTTTTGACAATAACGTCCATTTATCCTTTATCCTTCTCTTGGAGATTTGGGGTTTTTAAGCTAGGTCTGAAGACTTTCACAGCTAATTCAGATGCCTGAGGCTTGATCCCAGTACCTGACAGTTAACATCTTGCCCAGAGTATAAACTACCGCCAAAGGCTACTTCCCTGCACTGTCCTGTCAATCCTAAATTTAGCAAAGCATAAGACTTGCTTATCTTACTGCTCAATAAACTCCAGGTTATTCACAATAGGTCATTTTATTTGGGTCTTTCAGATAAATATTTTGTTTGCTTGCTCACATTAAGGTCCTCAGAGATTGTATCAATTTGTTTCTAATGTGTTTGAGAATGATTCAGTAGTGATTTACCATCATGTAGGTTGATCAAGATTTTCTTTTAATCCTGCCAGCACAACAAATTTTTGAAAATTGGGGTGGCTTTCCATTTCATACAATCATAGGAAATGGCAGGAAGATGTGCCAGGGGAGAGTGAGGTTGGCCATGAGGAAAAGGTTCTTCAGGGAGAGGGTGGTGGAGCACTGGAACAGGCTCCCCAGGGAGGTGGTCACGGCCCCAAGCCTGACAATATTGAAGAAGCATTTGGACAACATGTGCCCTCAGACACATGGTCTGAATGTTGGGATTGTCCTGTGCTGGGACAGGAGTTGGACTCGATGATTCAACTCTCAATGATCCAGTCTTTGAGGAAAGACTGAGAGAGCTGGGTCTGTTCAGCCTGAAGAAGACTGAGAGGTGACCTTATTAATGTTTGGAAATATCTAAAGGGCGGGTGTCAAGAGGAAGGGGCCAGACTTTTTTCAATAGTGGCCAGCGATAGGACAAGGGTCAACAGAGAAACTGGAACACAAGAGGTTCCACTTAAACATGAGGAAACACTTCTTTATTCTGAGGGTGCCAGAGCCCTGGGACAGGCTGCCCAGAGAGATTGTGGAGTCTCTATCTCTGGAGGGATTCCAAACCCACCTGGATGCCATCCTGTGCAACCTGCTCAAGGTGAACCTGCTTTGGCAGGGGAGTTGGACTGGATAATCTCCAGAGGCCCCTTTCCAACCCTCACCATTCTGTGATCCTTGTGGGTCTCTTCCAACTCACAACATTCTATGATCCTATAGAATCACTAAGGTTGGAGAAGACCTCTAAGATCATGAAGTCCAACTGTCAACCCATCACCATCATGCCCACTAAACCATGGCCTGGAGCACCATGTCAACATGTGTTTTGAATTCATAGAAACATAGAGTGGTTTGGGTTGGAAGGGATCTTAAAGCTCATCCAGTTCCAACCCCGCTTGCCATCAGCAGGGACACCTTCCACTAGACCAGGTTGCTCAAAGCCTCATCCAACCTGGCCTTCAACATTTCCAGGGAGGAGCAGCCACAGCTTCTCTGGGCAACCTGGGCCAGTGTCTCTCCACCCTCACAGCAAAGAATTTCTTCCTCAGATCTCATCTCAGTCTCCCCTCTTCCAGTTTAAAGCCATCACCCCTTGTTCTGTCACTCCCTGCCCTTGTCCAAAGTCCCTCCCCAGACTTCCTGTAGCCCCTTCAGGTACTGGAAGGCCACTAGAAGGTCTCCCTGGAGCCTTCTCTTCTCCAGGCTGAACAGCCCCAGCTCTCTTAGACTGTTCTCACAGGAGAAGTGCTCCAGCCCTCGGACCATCCTCAGGGCCTCCTCCGGACTGGCTCCGCCGCCGCCCCAGTTGGTTGTTCTCTACCGCCACCTGGCGGGCGCGGCGGGAACCGCAGGGCGGCGGCAGCCGCCGCCGCCGAAGGGACATTCACCGAAATGTCGGTAATTTACGGACGGAGACCGCTCCGGGGTCTGCTCAGTTCTCCTCAATCACGGACACCGGTGGGAGGCCACGGCAAACCTGTGAAGCGTCTGTGATGGTCTGATTTGTGAAGGGAATTGGGAAACCGGGAAATAAAGAGGCAACGCGGAAAAATAACAACATCGAGGTGGCATTTGCAAAGTACCCCACCACTTGTGTAGTGATCTCATCAAACGAAAAATTTACACTGAAATCCAGCCTCCATTCGCTCGTTTTACAAATACAGCACTGCTGAGAGCGGCTTCCTGTAAGAACTGGAATAATTATTTTAATACAGTAAAATAAATTATAGGATAAAAGATTTCATTTCCACATTTAAAATATTTTTGTTTCTTCAAATATATTAGAACCCTTTTTTTTGGTTGAAGTTTTTAGTTATTTAAAATAAGAATTAGCTCTATTAAAGAGGAAGCAATGACATTTTTAAAGTAGGCACAATCCCAAATCATCCATCAAATGATACATGATAAATTAAGAGCTTCAGAAATGCATGTTAAAGGAGGGCATCACTCATACTTACAGTTAGCAAGCCAGAGATTCAGGACTCTACATCTGATCACATTTAGCAACCAGATAAGATTCCACCCCCTTACACTGCTTTACCTGTTAGTGACATCTTCAGATTCAGCAATGGAAATTCAATCCCAGATGAGTATTACAAACACAAAAAGCTTTTTTTTCCCCCCCCATAAAAATAGTGTCTGAAATGTTGTCTGTGTCTGTGTGTATTTGCCTAATGGCACAGGCTATCAGGGAGTCACAGGATGATCTAGTAGGCTGACACCAAGGTCAAGATCCCCACACCTGGGTTCCTGTCCACACTCGCTGGCTGATTGCAGCATGGCTCAAGATGAATTAGATTTTTCTGCCTCAGTTTACCCACCTGCAAGACAAAAGCTACTCTGAATTACCTCACAGAGATGTTTGTAGCCAGAAAGTTTCTAGAACTCGTAACAAAGTGTATATTTGCACTACAACTTTTTTTCTCCTCCAGTTTCTGCAGAGAGAATACAGCCAGACACAGACAGCAACCACAGTTCTAACCCAACTAATGCATCATTTACATCATCAATCACATTCCCTACTTCCTCCTTATTTCTAAACTAGTTCAGCTCTGCTTGTGACAGGGCAGAATTTGGCCTACAAACCCCTTTTTCACAGTGATAATATTTAAAAAAGAACAAATTTGGTCTGCTAAACATTGTGAAAACCATCTTAGCTCTCCATACCAAATCCTGATTCATCATGTGATGAGAAGAGAGGATGTTAAGGGGTTTGTCATCCCTTACCAGTGGTGCCTGGTACCAGCACGCACTCTAGATCCCCAACAGTGGGATCAGCTGCCAGTCCCATGTTTCTCCCCTTGCTGCTCCTCCTGACACCTACCAGCCACATTAAAGGCACATTAAAAAATGTAGAATGATACACAAGAGCTACAAAATATTTTGCTTTTCATAAAAAAGTCTGTTTCATACCAGAGCCTGATTCTGTATGTATGGCACCCAACAAAATAGAGCCAAAGCCAGAATTTGACAAGAAACTCCAAAGACTAATTGCTGCCAATATGCAACATGCTTTTCCTTCCAGTTGTCTCATAAAAACTCATGTGATTCTCCTGTTCCAAACTCCAAACAGAAAAATAAACAGAATTCAAGTCAGCAGCCCCTTACTGAGGAGCTACTGCTGCAAGAAGAGTACCAGGGAAAGGAAACACCACATTTCTAAGTTTTTTAACAATGACTATCAGCAATAAAGATCAAAATAAATAGAAAATTTTAATACTTAGCATGTCTATTGTGCTTTGCTGTTTAAAAGCCCCTGACATGCCTGAGGCTCTGTCAGGGCCACAACTTCACTCAAATCCATGAGGGTTTGTGGCACTTTGGTGATGCAGAATGATGCCCACTGACCAAAAATAGGAACTGTGGGCACCTGATACGTTTTAACTTACAACATGTTTTAACTCCTTTCTCCTGTAAACCCACAGGCTCCAGTAGCACTATCCCTGTGAGCTATGATGCCTAATACTGGACTATCAATACTCCAGCAACAATAACAACAGTGAATACGGCTGCAAAACCAGGAGACTGGCAAAATTTATATAGGCAGGACCATATCTGTCCACTAACTGACTGTTTGTCACAATAGCTCCAGAAAACTGCCCTAGACTCAAATAAAAATCACATTTATTTTGCGTGGTCTGGCTTCCAGGTCTGGCTTTTTGGGGTCTTTTTTTTTGTCCATTTTTTGTTTGTTTGTTTGGTTGTTTTTTTAGGTTTTTTTTTTTGCTCTTAATGGAGTGGTCTTTAAAAATGTCTTTGTAGACTGAGTCTCCCCAGTGTTATTCAGCCCTGAATATCTGCTAGCCAGATACAGCAAGTGTGATTGTTGCATGTTGTGTAGAATAAAAAAAAAATTTCAAATAAGGAAAAAGGGACTCTAATGTGTCATATTGTAGTGATTCAACACAAAAAAAAGAAGTAAAAATGGGGAAAGAAGATGACAACTTACTGCCTATATGCCTTCATGTAAACTTTCTATTCTACAACCTTGCATCTTTTATTAAAATATAAACACCTAAACCAGAAAAAAAAATATTTAGATTTTATTTTGTTCTCTTGACCACCAATTTTCTCCTAGTAGGAAAGAAGACTGCTACCTATTTTCCATAAAAAAAGCCCAACCTTTGTAGCAGTCCCAGAGGAAAAGTCAAAAGTTTGACTTGAAAAATGGAGCTACTTCAAAAGCATTGTCAAACAGAGGTGCAGGTTTCTTAAAAATGCATACATTCAAGTATGGTGTATTCATAAACATCTCTAACTTTGCACAGTATATTTGTGATTGAGGTGCATATACAGGTGAACATATAGCAGCAATATAAAACTAACTTAAATAAAGTAGAAAATCAATTTGTTTATTAGCTACTGTTTGGGCTCTGTGTGTGTGCGCGCGTGTGTGTGCATGTGTGTGAAAAATGAAAGAAAAATGGAGAGTTTTTTTCAATAATAAAAAGGGAGTTGCACTGCAGGGCCCCTAAAGCTTGTGAAAAATTAAACTCGACGGATTCAAACTGTCCTATTTCCACTTCAAAAGAGAAGAGGCACTGAGCTCTTCCCAACTTATCTTCAAACGCCCAGCACCCTAGAAAGTTTCTTTAAAAAAAATAAAGTCTCTAGTTCCCCCAAGCACTGTACCCGTTACTGTAGCTGCTGTCTCTCCCTCTTCTAATTATACCCATGTGAGTCTATTAATCAACTTGTAAATTATTTAGAGAGCCATGCGCTGTCTTCAGCTAGTACAAACACACTGCATGCAAAGACTTGCTGAAAACCAATGGAGCTCCCAAAGGGTCTCTCTCCAATGTTCAGACAGCTTGCAGCTCGCCAGTACAGCGCTGTTAAAAACAAGAAATAACACTCAGCTTACCTCCTCAGATATAAAGATTTACTCAGCCTTTCAACTCTGAAACTCTTTGCAAGTTTTTAACAAAGAGGAAGCTGCTCTATTGTCAAATCTTTACTTCACACTTAGTGATGAGAATATTAATTTGATGTCAAAAAACCCCCCAAGTGCTTTCAGTGAGACTGTGATCACAATCACCAGGGGACCCCAACTTTCAGAGGCTACACCAAAAAGCACCCCTTTAAAACCATTCCGATTTAAAATAAGAGGGGGGGGAAAGAGGGGGGAGGGGAAAAAAAAAATCTACATTTGTACAGTAATAGTTTTTATTAGAAACAGGAGAAATTAGGGAATTCCACATTTTACCCCCCACATGCAGACTGCCATTGGGGACAGCTTCAGATATTACTACTTAAAAAACAGAAAAAGGAAAGGGAAAAACAACACAGATTGTTTGTGTTCAACTCTAACAGGCTGCAAACAGTGCAATGTTATCTGTCTTCCGTGAATCGTCTCTCTTTACCACCTGAATCTTCATTTTGGTGGAAAAAACAATTAGCCAAGCTAATAGGAATTCTCCCAACTGAAAAGTAGAATCCTACTGGTTTGGGAGAGGATTTTTTTCCTGCATGCTGTTTTCCTGTCATTTCATTTTTCTTGGTTCCATTTATTGCAGCCTTGCAAACAGATACATTAATTAGCAGTGATCACTCCATGCTATTCCACCATGAAAACATGGAAAATTGAACAGCTAGAATGGCATGAAAATTTATTTTCAACTGACTGATGACCTTTCTTATGTCTGTGATCCCTCCAATGCCAAAATGCTTCTGCTTCCATTTTCATCATTAAATGCAAACATCTCAAGGGGTAAACATCAGGGCCATTTAGAGGGGAGGGCGGGGGGGGAAGCAGATATGCTAGAACAGAATGGACAGTGGACAGCCTCAATAACTCAATGAGTTAGCTCTGAATAAGCTAGGATTTGAGCCTTTCTATGACACCACAACATACCCTGTTGGCATATCTTAAATGACTAATTGTATGCAATCAATTGTGCCCACAAGAAGAGAAACCATACTGAGATCAGTCCCCAGGGCAAGCATTTTAAGAATATATGAGGTGTGCCTCAAGATTTTATGGCACTAGTTTCCTTTAGACTAGTAATGATTTGAGCACAACATTTCTGATGGTCTGTCTTTGGTTCCAGGGTATTCTGTGATATCATCACTTGCCTGATTCCTTGCCCAAAGGAACAACTAAGTTTACTCGGTACATAACTAGAAACGCAATTAAAATTTTGAAGTTCTAATTGCTTTTCCAGTTACAACACTACCTGCTATTGACTAAACTAACTCTATTAAAATGTGATTTTCTTGATGCTCAATGTAGTCAATAATAGTGTGAGAATCTTTCCTCCATATTAACCTGTCTGTAACTCTGTAGCAAGACAGCAAAGATTCTTTACCCATCTTTCCTCCTCAGTACACTATGTTCTTTCATTTTCTCCAAGCCTCTTGTGAGGGCAGTAATGAATTCTTGTTAGTATTTACTAATGTAAATTCATTCTTTGTTATCCCTGGGAGAGAAGGATTAGCAAAATGACAGAACTTATTATTTCTGGTACTGCTATGTAATATTTATTTTTATTCAGCCCTTAATATGTCCCACCAAATAAAATATACGTACATATAAGCAAAAAACTAAGTGAGAATTTTTTAGCACAATGCACAGAAATATAGTTACGATTCCCATTAACATTCAGAAGCATTGTACAGCTTTATCCTTGCATGTCATATTAAAAAAAACTAATCTACATCTGAAATAATTTCTGATTTTGAGGAAGAAAGGAATTACAACTTCAATTTCATATTCCTGAAATGAAAGCAGCTCTCTTGGACTAAGGGTGTGCATATTTTTAGGGCTGGCTAAACATTACAATCTGTGCAATTATTTTACTCTACTGGGAAAGCTTTTGGTATCTCCTTTAAGGAACTCTAATGGTTAAGATGAAGTTTATAAAACAGACAAAGAGCATTTTAGTAAAGAAAGCTCTTAAAGTACTTATCTTTGAATAAACAGATCACCCAAACTCTTGTCTCGACCATAACTGAAATTTAGAGAGGGATGTATTTACAGTGGCTGTCCTCTACTCCACAGAGATGAGAAGAAACTGAACTTACAGTACACACATAAGATTCTGAAATGAATGGATACCATGAAAAAGGCCGGGTCCAGAGCTTAAAATGATCTCCTCACATGAGTTAGGCTGCATACACCAGTAGTCACATTCAGGTCAATCAGACTACACACACACAGAAGTTTTTCCGTACATAAAGGCCTAGGATACACTGTGACTAACACTCACTAAGAACTCTTGCCTTTGGGTTACATGGCCATTCTGATTAGCAGTATCTCTAAATCAGAAAATCCTCTCCTAGATCTTTGTGCCTATGCTACAGAAGACCCAGTTTCTCTCTTTCAGGCTGTAGAGCCTGTTCACACCACCCATTCCCATAGTTCCCACACAAGCTCCTTGCCCCAGCAATATGGTGGATGCCACAGAAATTAATGCAGTGAACCAGCTGAGTTACTGTATTAAGAATAAATGCAATCCATTCACTAGAGATGAAGTTTAGAGTTAAAACATATTACCTTGTGGCTTGATCAAGTGACTGACAGAGGGATAGAATACCCAAAGCTGCAGGCTGCCAAAGGTCTTTTTGAAATGCCTAGAAAAGTACTGAATCTCTTGGTATGGTATCAAGGGAACCTTGGTTAATTTTACAGGCTCATGTTTCAGATCTGTATAATGCAGTCTC
The DNA here is from genome assembly GCA_907165065.1 of Caprimulgus europaeus. The sequence goes on along the minus strand of OU015545.1, from coordinate 4,612,413 downwards.
AGAATTAAGCTATTGTGAAAAAAAAAAAAAAAAAAGAAAAAAAAAGGGGGGGGACTTTCAAGCTTTCCACCTCACCAAATGACTTTTCTTGCCAAAAATAAAAGACAATGAAGATTTCTCTTTGCTCATGGGGAGTTTGCTCAAAATTCCATTAATACTGAAGCTTAACTGAGATTTCTCAATCTTCAGCAGGATTGTCTCCTTATATGTGCATCACTGGTAACCATTTAGTCTGTTGCCAGAAACAGGACTGAAAGTTCCTCTTCCAGGCCACTGCAGTTTGGCAAAATAAACATTCTTCCACTCTAATGAAATACATCTTATCCTTCAGAACTACAGATCTTTTCTGATTTTTAATACCCACCACATACAGAGAGCTATCCTTGTGCAAGACAACTAACAAACATGTAAGTTTAAGCTACTGCCCTAAGGAGCTTACAGTATTTATGATTTATCTGAAATCACCGCAGAGTCGTCCAAAAGCAAAGTATGCTTAGATATTCTTTATGGCAGTCCCCTCCTACAACCAAAAATGTTGATAGAAATGAAGTGCAAAGAAACTTTAAGTTAAAACTATTTGTGTGAAAGTAGAGGATTATACAGTAGCATTCTACAAGTCAAAATCTACATATAAAAGTAGAATCTTTACTACAGCCCATTTGAAATAAAAATGGAACATGATTCTCTTTAAAAATTATAAAACTATATGAGAATTCTGATTTTGATTTAGATACAAAAAAATTGGAATGTGTACAAAAAATCTGAATTTTACTGGAACAGTGAACTATTTGCTTTGGAGGTATCAAAGAGCTTAAAAACCAAATTTCTCTTACACAGTGCTACAAATCACATGAAAGGAATTAATCAACTTCCAGATTACTCTGATATAACTCAGATTAGAATCTGACCAAGAAAAATTCACTCACAATTTATTTTTTGCCACAAAATTGTAACTACAGAGTAATGAGACAACAATGTGCCCTACCTGGGTATCCATTGTCAATATAAGGCTTAACGAGTTCTCCAAGTTTTGTCTTGTCTGCAACCGCTTCCTTTAGCAGTTGCCCACAGCAAACTAACAGGAAGGAAGAACAAAAAAGACACAAGGTTAAATTTTAAAAAGGAAGCAACAAAGAAAAGAAAAAAAAAAAACCAGAAGCTGCATACTGGAATAAGGTCACTGAATAAAATAAAAGTTGTAGGCTTTTTGGGTTTGTTGTTAGGATATATATTTTTTTTTTTGGCCAAGCAGAGCAAAAAGCAAAGAGACTGAGCAAGGGAGAATAATGAATAAAAAAGAATACATTTGGCAAAGAACATATTCAAAAAGGAGGTAGAGAGAAAGATATTAATCAAATATGCTCCTGAAATAATAACTCAAGGGATTGCTAGCGGTTTCCACTTTTTATAAACTTATAATTACTGAATAAAGTTACACCTGCTGAACAGCATCTGAACTGCACTGCTGGAGGTGCAGGATAATACGCAGCTCAAGGAAGTGACTCCCTGGATCATTTAATGATCATGTAAGAATTATATTTTTAAAACTGTGCTAATCCAATATTATCATTGACTTCAAACACACAGAGCACCGGGAGATGCAGATTTAAAGTTTTATTCAGGACAATTGCATATGAAATTTTGCTGCTTTGGGCTTGGATAGCACTTTCTGACTAAAGTTAGTGAATCTTACAGGCCCACGCAACTCAGATACAACAGTCCTGACCCCTATTTTCCAGGGAGGGAGCTAAGGCAGGGAGAGGTTACACAGCACAGTAAGTCCTGGGTTCAGCTCGGTTTGGTAAACGTTAGATAACAGTCACTCTATACGTTATTGCATGGTCTTTCAATTAATAATCATAAGTTGATTCCACCCTTTCCAAAATCAATAGCACCAACATCTACAGCTGCAGTGACTTTAAGAGAAATAGAAGCAATCCCTTTCATGTGCTTTATCGCTGTTAATTGCACTGTTTGGCAGACAAAAGTAAGAACACTCCACAGGAACATTTCTTGGACAAAGCTGATAAAGTTTAATGTTTAAGTGACAAGGGATGGACACAAATTTTAAGTCCCTAGTTGTCCGGGAGAAGCAAATTTGTATTTGTAGCAAACGATGTAAAAACATAACAGAAAGTGCATAGACCTCACCTTCAGACAACCCAGATATATACACCTAAATTCAATCCAATTAATGGAGCTATTTAAATATAAGATTAAATTTTTAAGCCTGTGGTTCAGTCTCAATGGTCTAATTGGAAATTAACATAAGCATATGCTGAATATTCTTCAGAAAAATTATAGTCTTCCAACTCTATTTTAAATACTTAATTCTTCTAATGTTTGGTTTACAGTATCCTTAAAATAAAATTAAGCATATGGGTAAAGCAGTGGTAATGGTATTTAGTAAAAAGAGCAGCTCTCACATATTAGTTACTTTAAAAAATGCTGATTTTGACTTAGATGAAAACACTATCAAACTTCCAGCTTTAGAAATTAAGTTCAGAAAAAATATTCAGAAACATAAAAATAATTTTTCTTTAACACATTCAGACATGTTTTTTTTTTTATCAGGCCAATTACACAACTATTAAAAATATAGTTTTGAATAAATCTTCAAATATTAATTTTGAATATGAAAGGATAAAAACACAGCAATATTAAGAATTCTGATAGCATAAACATTTTATCAATTTTACGTGTACTTATTAGTACCGTAATATAGGTTTTTAAATAATTTGCATTTACCTTTTTCAAGTTAACTGGATATTATTTTAGTCATATTAATATATTTTTAAAAAACATTAAAATAATAATAAAGTTTTAAAATACAAAAATAATAAACCCAGAACCCAGAACTGATAGGTAGACAGTTTCATAGCTGTTTCTATGCCTTTAACAGAACTGCACAAACCTATGATCTAGCCATTAGTTGGAATGATTGTACGGAAAGCATATGGCTTTTTCTGGAGTTTCAAGCTTGAACTTGAAAAAACTATTTATTTTCTGAATAGGTCTACTAAACCTGTAATTGAAAACAATACAGCTCAGATCTTGAACTTATTGTGCACATGTAAAGCCAAATTCAACTAAATCTTTTTACTTCACTAGGACTTCAGGGAAGACAACAGCAAACTGATACATTGCTATGGACAACTGAGTGAGTTCTACTAATTAAAGAATCTCCTGAACATAAAAAAACACTACCTACTTAATTCTGATTTTTTGATTTGCTACACATTAAAAGAATACTAATGAAATGAAATTGCATTTTACTTAACAAAGAGGATATGACTAATCAGCAAATTTTACAGACACCAGACATTTGTTTAAAATAATTTATGGCTACTCCACTATTAGAAGATATGATAGAACATGGACACATACTGCATTGATCCTATCACCAAGCTGCGTAGGACTATTGTAGGACTTTTTAACATTAGCATGATAACCACAAACAAGCCTCATATAAAATTTTCTGGGCCTCCATTACAAAAGAAAGAGAATGCACTTCTAAATATTTGCCTCCTTTTCTAGCACAGTACTTCAGATGCATAGAACCCGAGTCTTCATTAAAGTTCAGAGTAAATTCTATTTTAAAAGTGCCCCAGTTTTGGTCAGACAGATGAAACTGTAAAGACTATATTCATGATCCACTGATCCACAGAAGAATTCAGAGCACTGCAGGAATCTAACATATGGAAAAATACTGATATAAAGGGTATAAAAAATGATGACTAAAAAAATGTTAGAGCTGGTTTGTCACAGAATATATGCTCTACTGGTTTATATTTCTTCATGGAAACACTCTTCACTTTCCTCAAAAATTTGACATCCTTAGCAATGGACAGAAATTTTATGAGCAAGTAAGACAGACAGACAGCAAAAGATAACTGATTGAAAGGGAGAGAAAGGGGGAATTGAGCAAAGTGCATATTTACTGAGAACTTACTCTTGACAATACCATATTTCTGAGCTATTAGTGCTGCCTGCAGGCTCTTCCCACTGCCTGGGGGTCCACAAAAGACAATTCGTGGTATAAAGGGGGTGGCTGATCGGTGCCGTGTTTGGACATAGGTAAGAACTAGAACATGAGAGAAAGGCAAGAAATACAGTTTATATCCTTTTTTTTTTTTTAAATAATATAGACACTGATTAACTTCTCTCTCTTTTTTAAAAAGTAATTTTGATCATCACTTATTATCATCATTTGATACTCCAACCAAAATCAGGACTCTGATAAAACTGTCATGCCAGCAACTTACAGAGAGGCACTTCACAAATCTTATTATCATTACACTCCTATACTTGCTTTCATCAGGAGATGTCAAACCATTTTGAAGAGCAGATTCAATTAATAATTGCTCTTTTAGCATGTTGTTTTTAGCAGAAGTAATTTTTGCTTGATAGGTACAATTTTACCATGCAAAGTATAGAGGGATATAATTACATTTAATACTTTCTGCAGTTTCTGAACCAATATTTAAGTGTAAAAACTCGGGATGTTAAATTAATGTGACATTTATCTAGCTCTGTGTGATTAACAGACTCCTAATTACAATATTACAGACTTGTAGCATACGATGTCATGACAAAATACAGCATTGACAACCCATAACTGAGTGATTTTAATCTGTTGCCCATCATTTTTGCATAACATGTAAAGGCTATTTGAGAATCTCTGTCTGATTCCACTCTGTTGGCTGGACATTTTTCTTCTACGCTTTGTATTGCTTACAAAATATTACATTCAGATCAATCTACAGATTATAAGAGTTTTAAGAAGATCACAGGACATGTGACACATCATCAACATTGCTGTATTACAGACATCTGAACTTCGTTACACTCTCAAGAGAACCTGATAGATCACCAAGAAGCTAAAAGATGACACAGATTGGCAGTGAGGACAAATTGTGATCATAATCGGACACAGTCAAACTCTGACTTCCCCTGTTCCTTTTATGGCTAACAATAGTAGTGAAGAGAACAGCTCAAGCTTCAGCACAAGCTATGGAAGCTTTCCAGGGATCATAGATTCAACTGCCAGGGCTGAAGTTTATGCCACCACATCCTGACTGTCATTGTTATCCATCATTTCAGTAGCATAGGCACACCTACACAGGCTTTCATCCTCATTCAATTAAGCATTAGCTCAGACATCTTCAGTTCAAATAAGAGATTCTCCAGACTAAAGAGTCTTTGTAATAAAATGGTATTTTAGTCAAACAAATAGGACAGGCTTAGACATTAATGTTTGTATGAATCATAAGCCCATACTAGAAAAACCACAAAAGAATTGATGGAAAAACTTCATAAGGATTAGTACCTTAACTACCATTATTAACACACTGCTGTATACTAACTAACATTTTTTCTGAGGACCCTCTGCTAGATATTTTGGTATCATTACAAAATCTTTTGTAATAAAAGCAAACTCCAGCCCTGCTATTTCTAGATAGTGAACCTGAAGTATTGAGATACTAACTCAAACTGCAACATCTCTTTCTCCAGCATCACAAACTGTGCTAGGATACTACACCGTACAACTGAGTCTGATGTCACATATCCTAGCACACATTAGCAACAATTCCATCAAAGTTTAAGAGTTTACACTGTTTTGTAATTGTATGAAACAATCTATAATAATACTGAGGAGAGATCTCCTCTTTCTTTCTTAACTCTAACTGTAGCAATAAAAACACTTAACAACAAACATGGAAAATTATAACAGAAAATAGTGTGCTTGCTGCATAACTTCCTAAAAACCAAGTATCAGCTACCCGAGAAGTGCTCTAGTTATTCAGAACATTTTCCATAACCCAGTGTATTGAAAAGCGCAAACATTACAGGCAAAGCACCCTGCTTACAAATGATGCTTAATTTGCAGTAAATAACCAAGTTAATTAGGAGTAATGATCCCCTAGACAGTCTCCACATCTAATTATTCTTTGAAAAAAAAAATCTGGCTGCTTGATGCACTGCAGAAAAAAGATCTAGAGAGGATTTTTTCATTCCAGTTTTCAATTTATCTCACTACATTATTAATTAATAATAATTAATATTCAGGCACACATTTTTATTTACAATTCAAGGCATGAATTCTTTATGAATGATGATATGAACTTTTAAATTTAATTAAGTAATTTAGAGGTAATTAATGTGTAAATTCAGAATATAAACTTCCTACTTGTTTATCTTAAAAGTGCAGCACTTGTTATTAAAAAAAGACCTTTTTGAGATGCAGAATTTCTTGGATATAACAGATCATCTACAGACTGACAGCTACAAAGTATATTATCAGTTGGTCTTCCTGGCAGTTTCCTTATTCTCTTCTTGGAGAATCAGCATTAAAAGTCAGATTGCATTACAGTCAAGCAAAGGCAAACAAGAATTGTTGAACAGAAAAGCTACCAGCACAAACAGCTTTTAAATAATGAAATGTTACCGGCTTTGAACTACTCCTACTTCTTGTTATCAGACTTGTGGAAGGTACCAGCCCTTTGGGAGATTAACAATGGAGCCACAACGCAGCCTTTTAGAGGAGACTCTCGCAGAAATAACCGTGACATTCACTCTACTGAGTCAGCTGTTCCTCAGCAGGACTGTGGAACCAAGACTTCACAGTCACCTGCACTTACTCTGGTCCTGTAAAATAACTACCAGAAACAGCCCAGACTCTGCACTGGAGAGAACACAACTCAGCTGGGAGCCATCTGTTTTGACTAATCCTACAAACTGTCTCTAACGGCTAGGAACTACCTTTCAAATAAAAGTTTATCAGCTATCAGATTTGCCATAAAATTATGTATTTACCCTGTGAGAGAACATCCACGGAAGGCTGGTCTGCATTGATCGATTTCAAAACTTTTTGGTAGCTCTGGAAAATGCCAGGGAAGTTTCTGTGGTATTCCAGCAGTTTCTTTGACATCTCCAGTTCAGACAGATCTTCTGGTTTCACCAAACGTTGCTGTACCGACAGATCACTTGGCCAGTCAAAGGTTGTATGGTACACCTCTAGAAGTTAAAAGACACTGATTAGGAGGATGATTTGATAGGTCTTGCTCAGGTCCAAAAGGTTTCCTAAATAAAATTATCTTTAAGCTTTATTTTGGTGGCACAAGCAATAATCTGTGCACTTCCCTTGTTACTTGTACTGACAGCTGACTATTACTTTGCAGATGCACAGACAGGAAATGGCCAAAGTAATTGCCCACCCAGGTAGCCAAGACAGCACAATGCGTAAAAACCAGGAATTGGGGATAGCTCTCCAAATAAAAGTCATTTCTTTAGTTGAGAACATCCCTTTTAATTCCACTCCTAAAACATCCAGCGTGATTTTTTTTATTGAGCAATGTCAGATTTTTATTTTGTGATGGCTGATTGATGATGATACCCAACAGAAAATGCTAAGTTCATTTGACAATGGAAGATTCCTAAAAGCATACCTGCACCCCCAGAAAAAAAAAATAGGATGTAACAAAGACACATAGCAAAATGTAAGCTCACATGGACAGATCTAACCTTCAAATATTCTGTATTGCCATAGTCTACTGTTGCAGGCTCAGCATTGAGCTTTATGTTTTCCCATATTTTTTTGGCACAGAAAATAATGCAATGTCAACAAATACTTTTTCCAAACAGTTTAAATTTATAATGATAAATTCCTACTAGTTCTTAAAGGGATAGCTTTTAAATTTTAATCCCACTTGTATTATAATGTTTTTGAGACCAGATAACACTCCAATTCCTAATGGAGATCAGCAACAAACACATACTGCACCTTCTGTGAAGGGATCAAGCCTTTTCCCACTGTTCCGCTCAATCAGCACAGTGTCTGGAGCATAAAGCACAACTAGGCACAAAAAAAATTAAAAAAAAAAAAAGAAAAAAAGAAGAAAAACTAAAGAAGTGTAGCTTTTGTTAGTCACTTGCTTTATTTCCTGTAACCGTTTAGATGTATCCTAGCATTAAAGATCAATTAATGTATTTCAAGCAAATTAGCCCCATTCTCCTTTCCCAGGATTCTACTTACAAATACTTCACTTTAAATCAGAATTTTGCTCTACCTCCTGAACAGTACAGCGGGACAAAATAGACATTAATCCAGCCCAGTACCCACCAATACTAGCTGTCCCCATCATCCATATCAATTAATAAGATTCTCCGTCACTTACATGGTACATGGAGCCTAGGACAGAAGTACTCACAGATCACTCAAGGCTGATTCTCTTCTATATCACAATTACTTTTTACCCAGGCACTTTGGTAGTGAGACCAGTGAAACTTATTTTTATAATCTCACAGAAAAGTGTTCAAACTTGATTAGAAAGCATTAAAAGATGGAGAATCTGTCAGTTCCCTAGGTTGCTTCTGGTTAATCATCCTCACAGTTAAACATTGTAATTTAATTACTACTTTCAGTGCATTTGATTACAAGTTTCAAACAAGTTCTTCCTATGACTTTCTTCTCTGCATCAAATAGCTCTTTCAGATGCTTTTCTCCCTATTAATGTACTCATACACCGTAAATCTCATCTCCTCTCAATCTTGTTTTTGATTAACTAGACAGACTGAGCTTTAGGAGTCTGGTTCAGGTCTTGGTTGCACAGATATAATTGTAAGCAAAACTCAACTTCAGATGTTATTAGCTATATTAAAAATACATGCAAGTACCAGACATTAAACATTTTTGCCTAACTCTGTTGCAGTGATTCTGAATTCCTCATTAACAGTCGAATCTCCTCCAAATCAAATCCAAAGTGACAATTCATCAAGTTCGCTAACATTCTGTTCACTATCCATTGGTAAGCTCTATATTTATCATTTTACAGCATATTCCACACAATCATAATAATTTCTTACATTCTAAGTAGGTCCTCTAACTATATTAATTTGGGACTATTGGCTTCTTCTAGATGGCAAGGGCAGCTGTCAAAGTCTTGTATATCAGCGCTTTGCCAGCAAACAAATCTTCCTTTCAAATCAAGTCAGAATCCACCCATGCTCTGAAAGGTCAAGCTTGAAATCATTATGCTTCCACTTCATTTGGTGGAGTAAAGTTTGATAAGTTTGTATTCTCTAATTCAACAGAAGCATGAATTTGTATTTAGTACATGAGGAACTGTTTTGGTCTGAGGATAAAGGCTGGTTTCTACAGGTGGAAGTCAGAGAAAGCTTAGACCCGCTCCTAAAAGAGAAGCAAAGCTACTTATAGCTGCTCAGAGGCACGTGCTGGAGTGGTCTTGAATTTAGAGAACTCTAACACGTAAGAAGAAAAGGCTTCATATGTGAAAGACAGGGTTTAAAGTCTCACAGATTACCTCAAGTTTTTTAGTGAATCTGGACCATAGTGAAATATTTTACTGTCTGGTGACGTCACTGTTTTCCATATTGGTATTGAATTTATTGAGGATTTTTGAGGAGAAACACTTCTAGTCTTTCCTACTGGATGCAATCACACATAACCCTTGTACTGCTTACCAACATGCCTAGGAATGATGCCAGATGATTGCAGCATCCATGCCTGTTGCCGATTTTCAGGGAAGCCTTCCAAAATCCATCCCTATTGAACAAAAACATGAAACAGTTATTGATCCTGGAAGAGAAAAACAAAAATTTGCACTAAACATCAATGCTATTTGCACAAAAATTACCTCATTCTGATCACACAACAGTACAGTATTTGTTATGGATGCTTGCGAGAGGATAAAGCAAACATGAAGAACAGATATTTTTGTGAAATGCCATGCACTAATACCACAGCCACAGAGCAACTGAAACTTATATATTGTAGCAATGATTTTATTTCTCATGTTTCAATTTTAAAAAACAACAACTTCTATTTTGAATTAAAACAACCCCAAACAATTTCTACAGTTTTGAAATATTCAGAAGGATACCAGCCCACACTGTGTATAAAAAAAGAAGCTAAACAAATCTAAAGACAGATTTAATGCCAAGAACACTGAGGAAAATATGCACGCTTTCATTATTTTCTTAAATTATACAAGAAAACTCACAGTAATGGAACCAGCGTTCCCAAAGCTAATGAAGCAAGAGAGCAAAAGAAAGAAAAAAGAAAAAAGAGCCTTTTGCTCCCTTAAGTCCTTGTTATAGCCAGCTAAGTGTTGGATTGAGCATCTTTAAAAAAACATTTACAGATCTGAAATACCATAGGAGAGCTGCAGCCTCACTCAGCTTCTGTGTGATGCAGTATTTGAAATCTAATCCACTTCCCTGTCTCAACTCTGGATCTTTTAAACCCACTCTAATTTATCTGTTAGTTGCTTAACCACTTGTCACTATATCCTATAATTCAAAATAACTTTGTGACACTACAATATATCTGGAAACCATCTTCTGTACTGAAATAAAGAAGATATTTTAATAGTGCATTGGCTAGCAATTATTATCATCGCCCACATAAATTTGAAGCTCTGTCAGTATGAGGTCCGAAGGTTCAGGGCAACACACCTCCATGACTTCTGTAGGAGGAAATTGAGACATTCAAATTATACAAGAAAATGGAGTAGACTATTTAAAATTCCTTAATTAGCCTGGTTTCAGGAACATGTCTTCCTGCTGAAATCTGTAGAAAATAAGAGACTCGAGTAGCTGCAAGCCATTTTTGCCACTCCTAATGTTTGCTCTATCGAATTAGAATGAACTGCTGTCTAAGGTCACTCAGGTGCTGAGAATCAATTTATCCCTTGGGCCTTGCAAGAGGCAAGGCTGCACAATATTTTTCGCAGTATGCTAGGAACTTCAGCACTAGTTCTAAATATATTGTGCTTGTGCAACATATGTATAGGCTCAGATCCTCTTCTAGGGAGAAATGGCATCAGAGGTCTGAAGCCAATAAATTTATGCCAATTTACACAGACTGCAAATCTGACTCATTTTCTCCACTCCAAGCGCAACACTTCTGGAAACTAAAATAAAACAAACAAAAAAACCCCACTCTACAAAACCATTGCTTCTGATGTCACTGCAGCTTATTGCTCAAAATCACATACGGAGCAACAGGCAGTAAACCCAGACTATTGTTTTTTTCAACAATGTATAGCAAACTTCAAGAGGTTTATATACAAATTTAAAAGGTCCCTAAAACAGGCAATAAGCAATTTCATAGCTAAAAGTTTTTGCAATGTAAGAAGACATAGTTCAATAAATAGCTTCCTGCAAGAAATATGTTTTAAGACATTAAACAAATGCAAAATAAACACACACTACAAAAATAGTTAGCATTTTGGATCCTATTTCCAAAGGTCTCAGTTCCAGGGTATCAGTCAGTCCCTAATTAGAATACATTATCCATCTACTTGACACTTCAGTGAAATGTCTATTCCACCACAGAGCTGCAGCTTTGTTCAGAACAGGTTTATTGATATTCTGCTGCATCCCCTCTCCATACCCCCAGTGGCTTGGTTCTGTTTTATCACACATCAAAAAGGCCGTATGCTCAGGGCACCCCATGCACAGCTCAGAGCTGGAGGTCTGAACAGCTGCAAGTAGTATGGTATCACAGGAGGGACAAGCTCCAAGCAGATGTCACAGATTAAAAAAAAAAATAATTTTTTTTTTTTTTTTTAAAAAGACTAAAAAGGGAGTGTGGCTTGGGAATGAAGCGAGAGGAAGCAAGACACAGAAGAGCAAGACCTGACTTAAAATATGCCTATCATGCTTTATGCAAACACTGGTCTTTTCTGCCCTCCTGACTATCATTAAAGCATAATTAGTAAGTTCACATGGTAAATTTGTTTCTTTAAGAAGCCATCTACTTTTTGTTCTTGATAGCAGTAACCTTACATCCAGGCATGGATTGCACCTTATCACATCAAGGGTGGAACAAAGGCTAAAAGTGAGTAATTCCACAGTGCCTTTACTCTGTGGTCACTGTTCCCTCTCTTTCAGCTGGAAACCTCAATGCTTTCCCACATGAACACTGCTGTAAACATGGCATTCTGCTCTTGCCTTAAAGCCAGGTGAAGTGCTCCTTGCTCCGCGGCATGCTGAAAATCAGCAACAAAAAAGTGCTTTCAAAGCTATTACTTTCCTCTCCAGATTTAGAGGAATCTGGAGAAAAGGAACTGTTCAAGGTCATTCCCAAATGTACATCTCATTCCTTTGCTGGCACACTGCTCTCAGCTATACTACCAAGCCTACATACTTTCACACTTTCCACCCCAATAATAATGACTTGGATATTCAGTTCTCCCTTGTTATTTGACCTGCACAGCCTGTTTTGTTTTGCTTTTTAATTACAGAATCCAAAATTGACACTGCTTTAGAATAACGAAAAGGGACTGCACAAAGAAATAATATTGAATTATGTGGCACATCTGAAAGAAATCTCAGCCACAAGCATTAAGATCACAGGTCATGAATACTGCTGCGTTTAGGAAAATGGGTCATCACAGCAGTTTTTCCACATTGTCATTTAGTATTTTTGATAAAGTATTACATGCTTTTCACTCCCATCTGAAGAAGAGGGTCAATAAAGAAAAAAAAAGAAAAAAAAAAGAATATCAATAATAGCTTTGCCAGTATGAATCTCAATTTGCTGAAATTTTCAGAAAACTGCAGACTGAGGAGTGCAGTAGAAATATTGTCAACCCAAATGCAGTCCATCAACATCAGCAGCACGGATGATGGAAGAAGCTCCAACTTTACCAAGTTTCCCATTAGAAAGAATCCTTTTATTCCTCACATTATTTTTGTAGGTGGAGTAAGCTGCAAAGCTATTAAAAAAAAAAAAAAAAAAGAAAAGCCATGTTCTTCTTGTGAAACAAAAAAGATGGTGAATAGGCAGATTCTTTCCCCAGATAAATCTACATAACATCACTATCCTTGCATGGAGTTTCACAGAGACAACATGATGGTCTTTATCTGCCAAGGTAAAACCAGAAAGAACCAACAGCCATTGCTTTCTTTTCCTTCCCTTTCAAGGACAGCCCTTCTGAACTGTTTAATAGCAATCAAAATTAATTCTGCCACTACTCATGTGCATCCCTGGCCTAAGCTTTGTTTCTAAATGATCCTAAGACAGGAGTAAGGTTGCTCAGCTCTCTCACAAATCCATCATGTAGCAATATCTTCACTAGCCTTCCCCAGTTCTATAAATTCCCTCCACAACACTGGCAGTGAGAGGTGCCGTAGCCAACATGTACTAAACCCTGTAAGATGAAAAGTCTTCATAACAGCTTCACAAGTCCCAGGTTCTAACAGAATGCTTGCAATTAGTTTTCCGTGCATGCTGGAAGACCTACCCGTCTGATCCCTCGCAGTCCTAACGACATTTGTATTAGAAGAACACACAACACAGAGCCTCAGCAGAGCTGTTGATCAATAAAAATGTTCTCCTTAGAGAATGCCTGTGACATCTATAAACCTGTGAGTGTCAAAACAATGGCACAAAAAATTCTGTATTCCTACTGCTAGTGGGATGAAAGCTGTACAATTAATGCCAAGGCAATGACACCACAAGGAGAAATAAAACAAGCAGCTGGTGGTACTATGGTCCAACATACTGCTCCTAATCTATTAACATTCTCAGGAAAAAAATGCTGACTCATGCTTTGAGAGAAATGGCATAAATCTGTCCAATAAAGTACAAAATCCACAGTATTAATTCTATTTCCAATCACATAAGGAAAACATTGCAATTAAAATGCATAGATCCTCTCTCAAATGGAAAAGACATATACAACGTGAGGAAGTTTTAATGACCATTAATTACCATCTACTAATGAAAAGATTTTTAATAAGCATCACAACTCTGAAAAGTCAATTATGTGTTTTTCCTAAAAATAGTTGAAACCTTAACTAACCCAATAACATCCACTCCATTCTTGCTGAATGTCAGGGAAGCTTTATAAAGGATATAACACATCCAGCACTGAATCAGTGTTGTTGTTGATAACAATAGGAACATAAAATGTAGGCAGGACACTATGCAGCTGTTGGCATTTTAACCATCTTGTCACCTTACTTAGAGTTTATATGACCTAATATTTTAACTAAGAGTTACTGAGAGATCCTTCCCTCGCTATTAGAAGGAGAACTAGAATGATGCCAACGATTATAGCAAGCATGAGGCAAACAAAGCATAGGGTGAATAAAGCCTTCAGAGAGCAATGGATTTTGCTCTTACACACTGATTGTTAGTAAAATTCACTTTAGCACAACAAACACTGGAAAAATTAGCTGTTGAAAAAATACCTTCCTTTTATCAGGCACAGAGACTTAGGTGAAAAACTAAGCATGTTGGAGAGGTTTTAGAGCTACTGTTATAAAAGATCTAAACCAAAGTTATTCACCTATTTGCTAATTTACAGCAATCACTGCCATCCAACAGCTCTCCTCCAGCTAGCATTAGAGAACAGATTGCCTCAGCAGCTACTAGCTTTGAGAGATCATGTGAGAAAATATTAAACCAAAACTACTGCAAATACCAAGGGTATCCTGGCATCTTCCCTGTCCTACCTGCTAACTACTAGTAGCACAACTAGAGAAGCTGTTAGTGTTAAGCTAAGGGTGGGCCTGTGTTTGGGGACTGAAATGAGCCTAGAGCCTAGAAGTTAACAGTCAGAAGAGCAGTTTCTCTCTTGAGTTTATCATCTTTCTAACTTACTTTAGTTTCTATAGGTTTAGAGATACTTTAGACATACTCACTAGAGGAGAAGTTTCACTTGTGATGGATGTTCCACATACTGCCACAAAGACAAGGTAATAAATCATACAATCACCTGACTTGCTGTATATCCATGATATCTCATTGCAGTGCTTACATAAAAAATGTTGACATTCATAGTCTTGTTTTGCTGCTTATTTGCTAATATATCCAGAGCTGACAATACTGGTTTCTCCAGTGTTCCTCAGCTACACTCTTTAATTCAAAATGCCACAAAAATGAACAAGATGGTACACCACAGGCATGTTTTTAAACAGATTCTCCTGCAAATTGAAAGGCCTAAGCCCTGTGTGAATTTAGTACTGATAAACAAATATATTAAATACTACCAGACATTTGATCTGGAGTGCTAAATAATAAATAAATAAAGTAGCTCAGCTAAAAAGACCTCCAAGAGAAACTAAACAGATCCACGTAATTCGAGCACAGTGACTAGCAGTGCAAAAGTTTAATTCCACTTTGCAAATTCAAAATTAGTAGAGCAGTTTTGGAGTAAAGTGTACAGTATTTGGTAGAGCAAACCAGATAACCCTTAGGTTTTCTGCCAATCTCTTTACTCCTTTCTTTCTAAGGATTAAAAAATCATTGTTTTAATCTCCCAGATGATGAAGCGTGGACAGGAAATGCAGGATCCTAAAACACAAAAAAAAAAGGTAAATTTGGAAAAGAAGGGGAGGAGGTCACGTCCTTGTACATAATGTACTAGAAAACTCTTCTGCAGACTTCCTAGGTCTGGTATAAATCTAGAATAATTTAGAGATGAGCTAGGTTTCCGTTTCATGAATTTCCCTTTCTAAAAACAATTGCTCACATTTATTTGAGGGAGAAGGAGTCCTATAACCATAATTTGTAAATGTTATGAGAGCCAATAATGCATCCCAGATTTTTGTTACAGTAAGTCTTTTGTTAAAGATTTAGCTAAAAATGCAATGAAATGCTCAAAAATCACCCACTCATTAACTTGTTTTTACTCCTTCAGAGCTTTCTATACTGATGGAAAAAGAAGGACTTTTATAGCAAGATACTTTCCAATGCAAATAAGTGCATTGTCATGCAAATAAGGGCACTGTCATGTACTCTTTTATGACCTGGCAAAAGAACAAGATTAGCTGGGCAAGGAAAGGTTTGTATTAGCTTAATGGGTTTTCTCAGTAACATTAAACATCCGCAGGTAGTATTCTAAATTAATTTCTCATGCAAGCAGTGGATTAGATAATGGGATAGGTTGAAGTTTAGCTACTGCTAGTTCTAAGAGACTGCTTAAAGAGACCAGCATACTACCTATTTTGCTACAGCTATATGCTCGCAACAGAAATATGACACAGACAGATGTCTTCCAGCAATCCTCTCAGGCAGGAACAATTTAAGAAATTACATCTCCAGCTATTCATTACCATCCTGATCAAGTTATCCTTTCCACAGTTCACACACTGCAACTGACCATCTGATCTAGCTTACACAAGGCAGGTCCATTGAAAGCCGCTTCCATCAGTGGTTTAAGCTACCATAGTTGACTTTGCATTGAAGCACACAAAGATTTCCTTGGCAATCATTCATATTACCCGAGTTCTACAAGCTGAAACCTTCAACCAGGGACAGAAAATTTTTTCAAGTCTTCTTGCTACTTTTGCTGATATTTCTCTGCAGCTATAGACACCTCTGTGCTACAGAATTACCATCTTAAAAACTACCAGGCAATGGCCTGGCCCTCAAGATTATTTTGTTTTACAGAGATGGAAGAATCCAGTCTGTAGATCATTGCAAACTACACCAAACATCAGAGACCGAGAAAGAAGTAAATTATAAAGTTTTCAGCATTTCTGGTTTCTTTCAGTCCCTAATGCTAAGAAGCTTTAGGAAGCACTTTTCATCTGTCAATGAAATGTTAATTACCAGCCCTGATTTTTTCAACCAACAAGGTAGATGATGAAGTGGAGAAGCAACAGATTTCAATAAAACTATGAGCATTGCAATATCTCCACGAGGTCAGGCAGTACTAGTTATCCCCTGACCCAAAGGTGTGGGTGTGGCAGAGTGACTGTTCTGAAAAAAAGCTGTTTAGTCCTTCACAAATGTAATACCTACTTGGACTGGACTTTTTTTCCTCTCAAGAAGTGCACTCCATATTTTGGCACTGTTTAGAAACAAGAGTTTTATCCATTAAATTAGTATGTCTCTTACAAATGCTCCCTTATAATGGGCTGATTATGGACTCAATAAACTATAACAACATCTGAGATTTTAATGGAAACACATAAAAGAGATTTTGCTTTCCTTGAGTCCAGAAATTAATTCCAATCAATATTAAACTACTTAAGTTCTCTTTCGGTTCTATGTTAATAGTCTCTACTTACATTAAGGCCAAGCACAGAAGCTGGGGGGGGAAGCCACACATCTGTGAGCACAACTAAACCTATTCAGTTGCCTATTTATGTAAACTAACAGTGAACATATTAATTATTACCTGGAAGATAATATATTCAAATGCAGTTTTTCATAAAACAGGAAGAAAAAAGACACTATGAGAATTAAAGAAAATTTATTAGACTCTGTTTCCCGCTTTCCTCAATAAGAGTTAAAATCCTAACTCAAAATATTGATTTTTATATATTTTCTGTTTATCTGTTTTGTCCACTATATATCTATAACTCTGCCAGTTGCCCCAGGCAATCAACAAAGCTATGCTTGTTCAGCCTTTGATCATCTCTGTGCTAGAAGATTAGCATATGCATACTCTCATCCTCCCCTTTATCCTGTTAATAAAGCTCCAAACTCCCTCTGCTGATGTTCAAGAAAGCAATCCGCTCCAGAGCCCCCAATGATTTGCCCCCATTCCCTCCTGCTCAGGACTCAGAATGCTAACTACTATGCACGAGTTGTGTAAGTGCTTATCCACCGGCCCTCTGAGGAGCAATTCTTACTTGTTTGATGCAGTCCACGTTTGACAGACGTTCCTGGATCAGATTGGCCCAAAGCGCGTTGGGAATTTTCTAAAGAAAGAACAAAAAAAGGCTGAATATTCACAATTGAGTTCAAAAGGAATTTCATCATTCAGGCATATTCCGGTTAAAGGTGAACTGAGATGTCGTCTTAAAAATAAATAAATCAATCTGTGCAAGTCCCAAGTCATTAACATAATATCAGAGAGTTAATAAGGGCACAAAAATCAGCATTAAAGGTAAGCTGAACACAAAGCCTCCATCTATGCTTTTTGCACACTAACATGGAAGCGGTGCCAAGTTTTGCACACTAACACACACATTATGCATCAAACCTGCAAAGGGATCTACAGAAACATCACATCCACAAGTGGTCCTTCTTACCACAAGTACCTCACCCACTATTGCTTCATATGCCAGTGGACTCAGCATTAGTGATCTTAACAGCAATCCTGTGAGACAAGCAGGATCTCAAACACAGCACAAATAACACAGAGGGTTTGATTTTCAGGAGGTTTGTTTCATAGCTTCAAGTAACTCTCACTCCTGTATCATCCAGAAAGTTTACTTAAAGTACATTTTAATCCTAAAGTTAGTTTATTTTTAAACTCAGGACCATGAAAAGGGATTGACACTGCAACTGACAAGACTTTAAAAATGCCATTTCTTTCTGGGACTACTACTTTGCTCACATCTAGAGATGTTTTGTAAAACAGTATTTGCTATCTGACAGAAGAACAAAGTTCCTCTACAGATTTAGTGGGTTTTTCTCCCCCATAATATTTCTGACATTATTATATTAGATTTCCTGACAAGAAATGAACAATACTCTTCTTTCCTTCTTGTAAGAATTTTCTGCACTACCCTGTTAATTTAGGCCTTCATTCTATGCTGAACTTGGTTGAACAAACTCTATGTTAGGCAGTTAAACCTGATAAAGTCTAAACCTTCGGCTATACCAGTTGGAGCAGCTGTTAATCATTTCACTAAATGCCTCCTTTCAGCCTTATTAATTTTGTCATTATTGGTAAAATGAATACTCAGAAAAAATTCCAGTCAGATTCTCTACTTCCCAAGTAAAAAAATTATCTGTGACTTAATGATGTGAGCTTGACTTTTTGTTCCGCACGGATCCACATATTGTGGGTTCTCATCTCTTTTTCTAACCAAACAGTGTGAAGGGGATAATCCTAAAAAAAGAGTATTTCCAAAGGCTTATGTTATACTAAAGAATATAGACAGATATAAAGAAAATGTGACTATGTGGAAAGACTTCATAACAATCTTCTGGTTAAATTGTTTCATGATCTAATGAAGGAGTGGTGGAAACGCTATCATACAAGTCACTTTATAAAGTAGAGTAGAGCAAGCACACAGAAGAGACCAGTTCTCAGCTGGCTGTGGAATGGACAAGGTGGTTCAGTCAGGCAGTGGGTTTTCTTGTCTTATTTATCTCTACTGTCCCCAGTTCTCAGTGCCTTTCCTAATATCAGCCATTCATAAGGCAACATTCAAGCAGGTAAAAGAGAAAAAGGGAAAGAAATTGCTGTGTTTCTTGAAAGTCAGCAGGTCCCATAGGGTGGTGCGTCAAAGCCTCCTGCAGCCTCTCCCTGCTGGAGCCTGGGTCTGTGGCTTTGAGTCTGTCACCTTCCAAAGGTGCATCATGCTGCTATCAGAAACAGCGAGCGTCTTGCTTACTTCTTTGATGTGTCATGTCAAGACAGGCTAGCGACGGCCGGGGGTCCACTCTGCTAAGCCTTGCCAAACCAATTTAAACCAAAATAGCACTAACTTCTTCCAGTGCAGTGGTATTCTTAGTCCTCTCTCTTAAGCAGGTTTTATTGCACAAAAACAATCAAGGGCACATGTGCAGGTATTTCAGTGTTTTAGTTCCTTCTGCTCTCTGTGGTTCAATTCCAGTCTCATTTCCTGGTCAGTTTTCCTCCTACTGAGCAGCAGCCTACAAAATAATTTTCAATAGGTTGCCAGTAGAATGCCTAACTACTCAATTAGAAATCAGTAAATTTGATACATATCAGAGAGCACTTTTATAATTTCTCTCTCATAAACACTTGCATAAATACATTGTGAGCCTAGTAGATGGGACTTCACCTCCCAGTCAACACATACATTTGATAACTGCAGAACTATATCTTACCTAAGGCACTCTGAGCCTGTCCCGACATCCAGTTTAATTAACGGAAAGATCTGCTCTTGAATTGTTAAACCTTCCAAAAACCATAGTAGTTTATGTTCAGACCACTTAGCTATACATGCTGGTTTAATCACTATTTCCATACTGCTGAAAAACAGTACTCGTTCCTGATTAATTGTAAACATTCCATGTTATTTTCAGGGACATCATACTTCATCTTACATGCCTGATCTCTTACATGCCAGAGTTATATTTTTGCAATCTTTTCATAAAACTGCCACACTTTTTGTTGCCGAGGCAGGGAGAGCACTTTCCCTAGACATTATCTTGGATATATTTGTCCTGAAAACAGCTGCAACTAAAAACTTCAGACTTAGTTTGCACATCAGAGAGAAAAAAACAATAAAGTTTGAAGAAATTTGGTTTAGTATTTTGAAAATCACGAATGTTTACATTTAGCTTGTTCAGAGAAATCAACGTGAAAGGCTGGGGTTTTTTTATGGATACACAAGACTGGAACAGTTCTTACTCATTCCTCCTTCCTGAAATAGATTAGAATGCTGAACATGCCCTTGGTATTCCTCTCTTCTATAATATTTCTTCTTAAAAAGCACAGGGATATGATGCAACTGTAGAGTAGTTTTAAGTCATTACGTAGGATGCAAACACCTTAACTGCTATTTAGTACAGCATTAAGAGCACACCTATCCCATAAGCCCACAATTATCACAGGTGTTTCAACTTCTTATTTTATCCAGTTAACGGGAAAAGTGAAACATGCAATAGCTCATCATTAGATTTGAAGCACCTGAAGGTGCTTCCTATTAACATTATTATAACTAGAGATGAGGGAATAATTTGCAATGATTTATCCAAAAATGTAGCCCCTTTTTCTGTTCATGGAATATTTATTGATAGCTCGTGGTTCTTCAAATTTACTGAATATTCAAAAATATTTTACTTCTTTTTGGAATATTTTTACATGCAGAACGATCACGTTTTGCTTTGAACAGTCAATATTTAAAATTCACTACCTGAGCTGTGCTCATTAGTAAGTGGCCAGGTGTGTGTTAGTGAATAATTACATGTCCAACTTTAAAAATTGAGCATCAGAGAATAATCACGTATTTTAAATATGCCTTCCATGAATTCTTGTGCCAGGAAAACTCAAATGCTTTAATGTTCACTGGAAATGAACACAAAAAGACATGAAAGCTTGGCTAAAGATAAGTAAAATATGGGAACAAACACTTGTGGACCTTTTTGCTGTGTTTCTCCAGATCTAATAACATTGACCTACTGACCTAAAAATTAATGACCTTTGGCACTGGGGTTAATTTAGCCACAGTAACATTATACGCTTGAAATATTCCTCTCACAACATTAAATTGTGTTATATGATCTTCACACCAGACTTTCAAAAACACTGTCCTACTTCCTGCTTTTCCTCTTTCCATTTATTAAATTGCTTTGGCCAGGACTGCAACTTCTTAATGCCCTCATTGTATCAAAGACAGTATAAACAGCTATTGTTCTGTTCCTGAATAGACATCCAAACCCTATTAGTGCTAATGGATGTTATGTATGCTGGAGGAGTCAAGTTTACCACTTGCTTCAGCAGAACCAGGGGTCAGTTACAGCAAAAGTAGATTTAGCCAACAGACATGAATCAGTAAGAGAAAAAACAGCTCTTGAGATGACAGTTTGTCTACATTTTAAGTCACTGTAAAGCTTGCATTGATTTAGAGGAAGCAAGGAGTTCCCTCCCAGTTTAAGGAGTTACATTTGAAGAATCAAACTCAGACAAAACAACAAAAGAAATTATTTAGAGAAAATGTCTTTCCTAGGACCCAACATCTCAAAAACAAAGGCAAACCACACAGTACCAAACCACCACTGGATCCTGCTCTTTGGGCACTTCTTACTACCTGATTAGCCTTGACATTTTTGACTTTCATCTTCCACACTATCCATCTTTTTAAATCAAGTAAGCCCAAAAGGACACCCTTGAAAGTGAATCTGTATAGTCTGAAATATGTTAATAATTACAGTAATTAAACCAAAGGGAATTTTTGTTTTAAATTCTCCCCCTCTAAGTTGAAATTTATGAATCTAGCAAAACAATCTTTAATAATTAGAACGAAGATTTCAAAGTACATATTCTTGATAAGAATAATTTTATATCATCCCAGCCAGAAGCAAACCTTTATGCCAGTAAGTTCAGTGCATTCAATGAACTCTTTCCTCTCAGATCTTTAAGTATATCACTCAAGGCATCTCCAAACTTCATTCATTAATTCAGTGTAATAAACTGAAAAATACTATTTTCAGACTAATTTTCTAAGGAAAAAAAATGAATCTCTGTATCATACCATCTACCATCTCAGCAAATTATGAAGCTGTTGGCCAATTTCAATCAAATTCTGTAGCGGTGTAGAATTCTCACAGATAAGAAATTGCTTCAATTTTTATGAGAACAGGAGATGAGGGAGAAGAAAAACTCTAACTAGTGGACTTGCTAGAGTCACAGAAACCCAGACTTCTTCCATTCTGTTACTCATGGAACACCTTGATGTGCAGAGAAAGGAATCAGCTAAAAAGGTAGGACTCAGCAGCAGAAATGCTTCTGTGCATTCAGAATATTCTTTCAACATATTTTTCTGATCTACTTCTCACTAGCTTTTAATAACAAAATAATTACATTGTTGATTAATTAATCCCATGAGTCATGGCATCTGGAAAAAATGTTCTCTGGACCAACTTCTTTGAACATGAGTTAGTAGGCCCACAGCGAAGCATGAATGGATTTAAAAGCCTGTATGGAGCAAACTGGGTACTCGGAGTTGGGTAGAGCACATCAGCCCAAGAACTTAACGATCTCCCGAGTTGGCTGCTATAGCCTCAGAAAAGCCTCCAAGGTTTTCAGTGACTGACTGGATTGTCATACTCCTTTTGAGTTAACATACCAAGTTATCTGTGTCATGCTACGGAGAAATCAAGCACGCACAACTAAGTAGCAATGTCAGATCAAAAAAAGTTCTTTGTGTACATATTTTCCAGAGCATTTTGTACTGAAGGAGACCTCAAAGATCAACGCTTATTTTATAGGGTTTATCAAACATGCTGAAATAGAAGACACTTTGTTTAATGATATAATGAACAATTATTTAAATTGTACTGCGCATACCGGGACTTCTCTCAATTCTGTTGCTCATGTCTAAGGTTAATGTTTCCAAGACCTCCATTACTTTACACTTTCTCACCTGCTCCTATTCTATACTCTGACACATTTTTATCTCTATTCATATCTTCTTTTCTAGCAGACGTTCCCCTTCTTCTCTGAAAGACCCTGTGCCTACATATACATAAACCAATGTACAAATCACGATAGATATAGGAATATTTATTCTGATCTGCTCAACTCATAGCAGTGGAAATCATGGGGATGTCATATAATTCCTCTACTGTGGCATGAAAACTACTACTATTATATCCTCTTACACACCTGTTTTCTTTCTTTATATGCCTTCGCTTCCTTTGTCAGCGCTAATATTTCTTTGAATAACAAAGTCTCCTGAGAGATACGTATGGCATCCAAATGTTTACAAAGCCACATTGCCTGAGGGAAGAATCAAAAAAAATACAGGTCAAAGTATTTGGAAAGAAAATGAAGCATTTTTTCAGAAGGCTGCAGAAAGACAGAGAGCATTTTCCTAGCCTTCTCTAAGTACACAGACTATCTGTGTACCTTTAAGCAGTTTCTTATAAAGATGTTCAAGAGTCTACAGCTTTGAATAAGGTCTTTTTCATCTACTGTACTATAACACAGATTTTAGAGAAGAAAGCATTCTTGCTAGCATGCACACACCACCATCATCTGCTGTTCCTGCGGTCTGCTTTCTCTGTGGTTCAAATACAACTCTGACATTTTCAATGAAGCGGTACCAGTGGACGTGACAGACAACTGGCCAGGCAAATGGAACAATCCACAATATGGCAATACCACAAACATGTAACTACAGTACTCCTCCCAGGTTAATTAAAAAAAGCTGGGGGAAAAAAAGGCAGGGAGAATTCTGTTGCATTATAGCAGTATCACTATCACTACCTAAGCAAGTTCTTGCAGAGCTCACTTGAATATTTTCATTTAATCTGTGGTGTAATATGTAGGCATATCCCTTAGGAACACCATCCTTCAACTCATCTTGTGTTCTTCCACCACTTCGACAATTCTGAAGATTATCTTCTCAGAATAAAGTTTTCACAAATGCTGAGCTCAGTGGAAAGTAAAAAGGTAACTGGACAGTATTATAACATTGAAGATTAATAAACTTACAACTGTAGTTTTCCCAGAAGCAGGTGGCCCAAGTACACAAATTCTTGGAGCTATGAAACAAGAATACGTGAATGTCAAGATACAGAAGAGCAAAAATCCCAATCAGTTTCCCACTATTACATCGCATAATATAAATGTAATCACAATGAAACAATTACTTCAGTTGGAAATCTGCCTGAATGGACACTTCAGGATTGGGTTCCACTAGGGGAAGAAATGGGGAAACACCAAGTCAGTGACAGCTGGGTCTTCCTTTAACTTCTATGGTCAATGAGATTAATACTCTGACTAAACATCCCACTCAGAGAGATACAGAAGAGAGAAAGAGAGATTTCTCAATCAATTTAAACACATGGATAGTTTAGTGGGTGAACCAGAGCATAAGATATTAACATTCCCTTATCAGAGTTTGAATTTTATTCCCAAAACATTGATTTAGACCTAACAACTTTTGTGAGGAAAAAATATTTTGAATTGTACATGCAGGACAAGCATTTAAAAGCGACTATTATTGTAATCATAGAATGGCTGAGATTGGACGGGACTTCTTGAGATCATCTCTCCTCATTTCCCTCACACAGTACGGTAGTAAAAATACTTTTTACTTTGGCAAAACTTCTGGCTCTCATCACAAAAAATGCAATTTCACTTTTTAGCTTCATCTAAATAGGTTGTGTCAGGGTTCAGAGAAGATTTAGATATTGCAAAATTGAGCACTATCTCTCTACCATTTTTGACAGCTATCTTCAACTTTTCTAGTCATCTTTACAAGTAATTTTATTCATCTCTCTATCTTCTGTTTCTCTACTGCATGTCCCACTCCTTTCCCTGAGGGGGCAAAGTGGGAAAAATGCATCCCAGTTCTGAGGAATTCTTCATCTAATACGTATAGACAACACAATAGGCATTACCATTGTCAGCTTAATTGGGAATGAATTAGAGGCAAGACAACCAAGGGAAAATGGAGTAACTCTTAGGAAAGTATTTGGGACTTTTTCCATGAACACACCTTGGGCTGCTGTCATTTTATATTAACATTCTTGACTTTTCCCCTCCTATATCTCAGGGGAAAAAAACCAAACAAACAATAAGCAAACCAAACCAGACTATATACAGAAGGGACTGATGAGTATTTACTAGGAGTAACAAACAAACAGGTCAAAACAGAGGAGGAATCTACTGATCCCAAAACCTCTTCAGCTCTTGATAACCAAGGGAGATAGAGTGCCTGATGGCAGCAGACACGGAAGGATGTGAAATGTATTTTTATGAGGCCTTCCATCACTTAACAGTTATTGGGCAGGTGCAATTTTTAAACATACATGAAATCCAAATTACAGATTCATCTTTACAAAGTTATCTGACTTGGAAGGTTTAAGAAAAACTCCCCCCTTATTGGTTCTTCCAAGTGCAACAGAACTAGTACACAATGTAGAAAAATACTTTAAAAGGATACATCAGCTGTTTTTATCACCTAATTTCTTTCAAATGTAATGTGATTAAATCCTAGGGTGTTTTTTTTTTTAATCTAACACCTTGAAACTCCAGCCCGGTACTTAGGAATTATTTATAAACAGCGTCATAAAAGAGTGCTCGGGTGCCAACACTAATCAACTTCTTCAAACCACTTCAAAGAAAATCAAAAAACCTTTCCATCCACAGATCCTTTTGAGGTTTAACTAGGAGCATGATTTAAAATTCACAAGAAAACCCTTAGGTATTGAAGCTTTAATACACAGCTTTCTTGGACAAACGTTTGATAAAAAACGAAACATACCATTATATACACCATATCATGCTTTAATATTGCCCAGGGCTACTGTAAATGCTCACTTTGTACTAAATCTGGTTTTCTCTCTGCTTAGTGCCTGGCAGCAGATGGGGCAGTGTAATTCACTGATTTACTCATTTGCACACTTGCAAGACTCCTCTCAAGGATTCTCCCTAAACATATGACACAAGGGCACAACCAGGACACCACTGCATGTAATGTTTAACCCCCTCCCATCAGCAAATAGTCAGTATTTAATACTGGAGGTCTGAGCTGGTGGCTAAATTAAGTCAGCATATCTAGAAAATGCATTTTTCTTCAGTAACAAATCATATTTCATTCCATCTTTAGTCTTGATGAGATGTCACAGGATTTATTCTTCCAAGTAAAGTAAGTTTTAACATTCAACGACGACTTTATTAACAACAAAATTAATTCTGGAATAACGCAAAAGAACAGCTGGACTCTCCGAGTTCCATTTAAGACCAAAAGATTCTATGATTAATACTAAAGCAACAAAATATCCTAACTTGTCAGATAAATCCTTTGTCAAACAGGAAAAGCACATAGTACATGATAAACGTTCTTGCAGAACTTTTCTACATTTCTTCAGAGGTTTCGCTGCAAAGGAAGAACTCACAGAAACACCACTTGGATCCTGAAAGCTTTTTTCTATTGGCACAAACCAAGATATAACAGAAAACTAGCATCTTTGTATATGAAAGAATTACCAGTTTTCATATGGTTCTTTCAGGTTTTTAGAAGGAGCACATGAAAGAACAATAGTACAGAGCCTTAAGCACAAACACTTAGCCACACATTTGACCTACCAGATTTTCAAGATAGTTGTAAGTTATAATCTTCATTAGACTTGTCTATATTTTTAAGAGTACTTTAGATCCTATGATTAATTTAAAAGCCTTTCTAACTTCACACCTAGGAGAGATGCAATGCTTCTTTTCCACACATCTCTGTTTGAAATTTTCTCTAGGGCTAAAACTGTCTAGCAAGGCAAGATCATGAAAATTCATCACTTTACTGATGGCTCTAATAAGGTTTTTTTTCTTCTAAATAGTCAGCACCTTCCACCATGATCAAAAAGTAAAATCAACTCTGCTACAGATTTCTGTTACATTATTTTCCATATAATTTATTCTTAAAACATTTAGGCTTTAATTTTAACTGGAGTTCCTTCCCTTTCCTAATACGTTTTTCCAGACCAAAAGCAGACAGCATTTTTCCTTTGACAAACAACTGCTGTAGTTCTATCTTTAGCCTCTAAGTACTGAAGTCATGAAATGGAAACCTGCCTAATTCTGCTCAAATAACACTGTGGGGCTTAAGGACAAATGTTAGCTCAACGTGAAGAAATTTTATCAGCATTCTATCAAATCGCCTGAAATTCTTCTGCCTATTTTCCATGGGTCTATAAAGCAGATTGATTACTCATGCTGCCCACATCAGAAAAGGCTGGACACAATTTGCAGATTTTTTTTTTTTTTTTTAATATTTAGCAGCACTTCAATCAACATCCATCTGATCACCACCACTAAGAGCTCACAGCACCTCTAGTAATAATGATTTCATTGACGCTGCAGCAGAACTTTCATAATGGTTTACTATGGTTTTAAAGAAACATCAAAGCAACATGACACCAGCTATCCCTGACAGCTCATGCAGAACAGAAATTATAGTTCAGTTGTGCATAGCCAAATATAATCTGCCTAAGGGTGAACAGTTTGTAAATCAAATAATTTGATTGAGTGTACATGCTTTTATTGTGCAGAATAGAGACTTCCCATTCAATTTACCAGGTTTTGTTATACATACAAGTAGGCATGCTCACTGTTCCTTCATCTGAGATGCCACTGAGCAGTGGAACTCATTAACAGCAGCTAGTAACTAACTAATCAAAAACCAGAGAATCTGCCAGCCCAGGTAGAATAGGA
This sequence comes from Caprimulgus europaeus, assembly GCA_907165065.1. The sequence continues at coordinate 4,584,568 of OU015545.1, read as the reverse complement.
AACCAAATTTACACCTGACAAAAGGAGTAATTAGTGAGCTTAAAGACAACAGGAAACATCAGATGGGGCACAGAACGCATTAATAATTGATACGCTAGAACTCTTTGTTATTCCCTTAGAGGGTTTCATTGTTATAACTGTTAAAGCGCATTTTTTATTAGATTACCCACTAAAAAAATAAATTAAAAGCAACTTACCTATAACTATTCCAAAACGCTCACCTTTCTCTTCCCCCCCCACCCCAAGACACAGTCTGAAAAGTTTAATCCATCATTTGCCAACAGAAGCACAGCTGTTTACAAATAAGGAATTGAACTATTTATGCTGTCTCAATTTTCACTTACCATCATCATTGTTTTGCTTTAAGTGGTTTATCATATACTGAATGGGATCATCTGGTTTATGAATTAATAGTTCTTCAAGCATGTTCTGAAAATAAATAGGACAAAGAGAAAAATTTAACACAACTATGCAGTGATGATAGATTGCATTTTTACACCAATGTTACAATGAGGATCTTAAAGAGTTTATAAATACTTATTCATTTTCTTACGGCCCCTTTCATAGACAAAATTGAGACTATGAAACCTATTTTAGAGGCTGAAAAACTGAAGTAAAGCATAGTCAGAAATTTGTCAATAAAAAAAAAATAACCTATTTGCTTTAGCTTATTTACGATACACAGACACCAGAAAGGTTTGTCTTGAGGAGTCTGATGTAGATAATGGTTGAGTCAACATTGACATAAAAACCACACAAGGAGTTTTGATAACCAGAGTCAACTTAAACTAGTGTCTCCCAGGGCAAGTTAAAGCTACTTCTCAAGCACATTCCCACCAGATTCCAACTGGCCTAGGGGACCACAGAACAGACAAGACCTGCAGAGAACACAAAACCCACAACCAATCAAAGCCACAACAGCAGCACATCTCACTTTTGTAACTGTACTGGTCTTCCTCCTACATTAAAAGGGGGTGGGGAGGAAAAAAGGGTTTAAAGCATTTCCCTGAATGTCTTATTTTGGAGCCTATTTTCATATTAAATGTTTGAGGTCATACAGGGCCTTGCTTCAGCTCCTACTAATAGTAGTGGGGATCTTCTGCTGATTTCAGTGGGGATTGTAGCATTACAGGCAAAAAAAGGGGAAACACTGAGAAACAAACACTGAGAAACAAACACTGAGAAACATTAACCCCACAGATTTTCTTACAAGACGTCTCAGCATAGCTAAGAATCCTGTAATTAAAACTAAACATCAAGCAGCAACTAATGTTCTGACTTAGATTACATACTGAAATGCTTACACTGGAATAGGACATCTCGTTCTAAAAATCAGCCATAACACTTTAACATTTGCAAGTAAATGTCATAAAGTCTGTATATTCCATAAAATTTTATATTCTAACCCATTGATTGTCATTTATTGGAGTGGCCTATTTTCTTCTTCTACTTCATTCACTTCATTAGAATAATTAAAACACTCAATTTTGTTTATAAAATGTTACACATGCAAGCTTGGATGCTTCAAGGTCTGGGCAGCACATGGCATAAAATTTGTATTTTTATAGCAAGTTCATTTAAAAATTATTCCTTCCCAGCAATATTTATTTAAACCAAAAAATATGAATTTGGCACAACAATTATCAGCAGCTTTAAAAACAACAAACCTAGAAAATCTGGTATTATTATGATTCAAAATTGATCAGGCTGACAACGACTGATACTTTTGCTATTTCATGTCCGAGTCCTACCAGCACTTACGTTCGTGCTTCATTTTATCCAGTTTAACGTTACACGAGCAGTTGTGTTAATCTCTGGGGGAGGTTCATGGTTTAAGTTTCATGTTTTAGTTTCCATATTTGGGGTTTTGTAAATATTTAAGCTTAGGACAATAATTTCAAGCTGTGTTTGTTTGTACTGTTTTGTTGCTACAACACAACTGAAGTAAGAAAACAACACTCAGTAAAGCCCATAAACATTGTACATAACATGAGGACTTACAGCTGCATTCAATGCCTCCTGGCATGAAAAACACAGTATTTCCATAAAAACCCCACAAACATTATGCCACATTGGTCATACTAAATGGCCTTGAAAAGACAATAAAAATGCAAGGAGAGAAAAATGAACATTCAGGTGTTTTCCAGTGAGATCTGAAAAAGTAAAAGGGCCTTATAACATATAAACCCAAGGTATGACAAGAGTTTGCAGGGGTACACATGGGGAGTCTCTCCAACAAGTTCTTGTAACAGACCAGCACCAGAATATCTTATCCCACACACAAACCTCCCCATCCTCGACAAAAGGGCTTTTTCCAAACTTACAGAACACAACATACCTTTCTGTAAGGCAGGGAAACCAATCTTGCTATTTACTGAAACCACAACGATGTTACAAGTGTACTTCTTTTTATTTTTTGTCACACACCTCCGCAGAAAAGCCACGACAGCAGCAGGAACGCACGGAGAAACAATTTTAAAGGGAAAACGCTGCTAAAGGGGCTGCAGCGTGTTATTTCAGCAGTCCCTGGCTCGGGAAGAGCCAAACCTTCATCTCCATCAGCCCCGCTGTATTTGTTACTGCTGCCTCCTCCCTGTCCCGCCAAACCTGCCTGTCCTCATGGAATTTTTTCTACAGCCTGCCACTTTCTTCCGCAAAAAATTAACATGTATGAACCCCAACAAATGCCAGGCTATTAGTAAAATAAGTTAATTAACTAAGAGAGCCCCGACCGGCGCACCTCCCCTCAGACGGGATCCCCGCCCGCGCGTTTCCGCAGGCACCCAGCGGCGGCCGCGGAGGTACACGGGCCGCCCCGGGCCGGGCCGTCTCGGGCCTCCCCCCAGGCAGCACCTCGGGCCGCCGTAAGGAAACAGCCCAGGGGCTGCGGGAGCCCCTCACCGCTCCCCCCAGACCCGCCAGGCCGCCCCCACGCTCCGGGCTGTGTGAGAGGGGGGAGCCCCGGCGGTGGCACCGGGGCGGACGCGGCCCGTTCACCTGCAGGAGCCGGAAGAGCTCCCGCTGCTCCGCGTAAGCGCCCAACGGCGGCTGCCACGACCGGGCGGGGGCGTCCATGGCTGCCCTTAGCAACCGGCCCCGCGCCGTGTTGCTAAGGAGTGCGTCATCATTGCGCGACGGGGAAAAGCCCCGCCCCCTCAAGGTTGCGGGGCGGGACCACCGTCTCACTAACGGCAACGAAGGGGCAACGTCATAGAACGGCAACGCGCCCCACCCTGGGGGCGGTGGTGCGTGACGTTGGCGCGGTTGCCATGGAGACAGCGACGCGGCGGGAGACGCCGGGGCGGGAGACGCCGGGGCGGCTGCGGGAGCTCGATCAAGCGCTGCCCGCACCGACCCCCTCCCGCCGGGCCGCGGCGCCGGTAGGGAGGAAGCGGCGGGGGTCGCTGAGCCGCCGGGGCGGGCGGGGGCGGAGGGGCCCGGGGGGGTGGCGGGGGCCCAGGAGCTGCTGGCCGGGTCACTCCAGATTCTCGACTCTTTTTGCAGCGTCGTTTCTACCTCATTGACTCGCTGCCTGGGGCTCTGGGCCTGCAGAGCTTTGAGACAACAGATCATCCGGTACCGGAAGGTACCTGCGAGAAAGCTGGGGAAGAGCTGGTCGCAGGGAGCAACAGGAAGAGGGGTGATGGTTTTACACTAGAAAAGGGAAGATTTAGGTTGGCTATTTGGAAAAAGTTCTTCAATATGAGGTTGGGAGATCATTGGAACAGGTTGCCCAGTGAGGTAGTGGTGGCCCCATCCCTGGAGATATTGAAGGTCAGCCTGGATGGGGCTCTGAGCAACCTGCTCTAGTGAAGATGGCCCTGCTTATGGCAGGGGTTTGGACTAGATGACCTTTGAGGGTCCCATCAATCCAAACCATTCTGTGATCCTATGATCTTTTATTTCCTTCTTTTTTTTGCCCCCCCCTTTTTTTTAAAGAGTTTTCCACTAACATACACAATTCCAACTCAGGTGAAAGAGTTACATAAATTGCATCATTTCTAAAAGGTAGCTCCCTTTCTCTCCTTCTTCAGCTTCCTTTGTCTTCTTCTCCTTCAAAATCCAGGAAGGGGAAAACATGAATGAGGTAAAGGAGTATCTAAGGAACATAGAGCAGAACTACAAACTCTTCCGGCAGCAGCAGTTCACGTTTGTCGGAGCATTGCAACACACCCGAGAGAATGCGCATGACATGATCAGACCAGTGGCAACCATCAGCCAGGTACTGGGATTCAGCACAAAGTTCTCTGCCCATGAGAACAGGGACCAACATAGTGCTGTTGCACACTTGGGTCTAGTTCAGGGATGAATAAATGTTTTTATTAAAGGAAGATGCACAAAAACTCTCTACTAACATTTGTGTATAACTCTGCAAACCAGTGGCAAAAGATTAAGTAGAGAAATGCCTGTGTTAGGCCTTCCACTCACAGAGAAGGAATTTCATTGCTGAACATCACTTTATGATTTATTTTAACACTGTCATTGTGCTGCTGAGGCATAGCCAGAAATATAGGATACAAAAAAAACCAATCAAACCAACCCTCCTTCCCCAGCCACACGTAGAATCTGTAATCCTTAACTTGTAGTAACCAGCATGCTCGCCTCTTCCCCTGGTATTGGTGCTGCTGTATCTTTCTATAGTGCTTATTAAAAATAACAGCCATGTTACAGAGGTAGGATGATGGATTGAGAGCTGAAAGTCCCAAGCGGGATAAGGGGTTTTCTGGGCTGGTAAGTGAATTGTCTTGGAATTTTTATAACATGGGATGTTTTAAGTAGTGCAAAGAACTTAGTCCACTTGCAGACAGAAGGGGAAGAAAAAAAAAATCTAAATCAAATTAGAATTGTGGATTTGAGACAGCAGAACCCAGGCACAAAACCCAGATGGATGCCAAAGCCAGAGTGAAAGCCAGGCTGTTATTAGGATTAGGACACAGAAGCGAGGTGGTTCTCTTTTCGAAGGGCTGGCTCTCTCAATTCTAATAGAAGGGCTTTTCTCATAACATTGAAGAGGATTGAGACAGACATTACACGGAGCTATTTTTTTCCAAACATAGGCAATGAGATTTTGTATAACATTATGGTGTTTTAAAAAGTGCCAATATTTCAGTGATATTGAGCAAGCTTGGACTCTGCTTCTTGGCAGGGGTGGAAGGCCTGCTTGGTGTGAGGGTGAAACCTTGTAGGTAATGACTCCAGCAATTACATTGATCCATGGCATCATTTGTGATACGGTAACACGTGAACTTAGTGGTGGCAAACTGTACTGCACCGCTACCATGGTAAAGTGGAAAGGCTGAAGAGCACATCATGGTGGGGAATGATGACAACTCCTGAAGACTTCTGGATGGAGCAGGGTATAATGTCAAATCCCAAGTGGTTTTGTGAGACAAGCTGCTCAGCCATTGCTTCAGCCAGAGATTCAAATAACCCAGAGAGTTATTGGCATGACACAAGCCCAGCACAGGGACTGTTGGTAAACTCCCCCAGCTGCAGCTCGAGAGCTGGCAGTGGCCTAATGCAGAGCTGGGCAGCCCTTCCGAGCTGTTATTCCCATATTCCTGGTCCCCAGCCTAGTTACACAGATGCATTAACTCTCTGTTGTTGACGTGGACAAAAAGAAGTCCCATTATCCCATCAATGAACATCCAGGCTAAAATGCTATTCTCTTTAGGACTATTTGTGCTCACAGCAGCAATAAAAAATCCTGCCACTCACAAGGACACAATGCTCAGCGAACAGTGTGGAAGGAGGAATCTGTAGTAGAAATGGACCCTTAGGGGCCATTTTTTACTTTTCTCACAAACCTGCTGAGAATTTGCCCAAGCACATAGCATGGCTTTTCTGTATGCAGAAACCATCCCAATGTCGGAACAGCTACTTCCTTCTTGTCTTGAAATCTTACAGAAAGCACTAAAGGTGTTCGAGTCCAGCTATCGCTGGCAACCAGCCGCTCAGTATTTTATATTCTGACCACTCATGTCTGAAGTGCCTGTAATTTCTTTGGAGAAGCTACTTAATCTCTTGGCATAACATTTTGTCATGCAATGCCATTCACTCTTAGTAACAGAAATGCTCAAGGCAAAGAGGGAATATAGCTGTAACAGGTTAGAAAGGAAAATTTAGGTTAAATGGGTTTAGTTCACAGTTATAGCTAACGGTGCCAAATAAAGACCCGTGAAAAATGTGTGTAAGTGCAAACACATCCACGCTGTTACTGCAAACCATTCTCAGTTTAGTCGCTGCCCTCACCTCCACCCTGCTCTGCCAAGGCAGCCGAGGCAGTGGCAGAGGCTGCCCAGCTCAGAGCAGACAGAAAACTCCGCTCACACTCAACCTGTTTCTGCAGTGCTCGCAGCAGAGCTATGATTTTGGCTGTAGTATTCCTATACTTCTTCAAAGAGGGAGGAAGGCTCGCTGGTGTGCTGAGGAGCAGATCCATCACCCCAGCCTCCTTCAGTCATGATAAATGACAAGCAAACATCTCAGGCATGCACTAGAAATCTTCCTACCTGTCATGGTATGGCAGTTGCCATAGTGGCTCATGGCTGCACAGTCACAAGAGAAAGCAGCTTCTCATCACTAACCCAAGTGACTTTGCAGCATAAGTTAAATGTAATTTAACATGCATGACTGTCTTCCTCCACCTACAGGTACAGTCCTACATGGACCATCACTGTAACAATTCCACAGACAAGCGCATCCTCAACATGTTCCTAAACATCTGTGATGATCTCAGCAAGCTCTGCCACAAGCTGGAAACCGTGCGTTCTGGTAACGACATAACCAATGGCATTTTGGAGAGATGCAAGCTGCTCCTTAGCCACAACAATGATCTGAGCACCATCCGAGCTAAGTAGGTCACTCCACCAGCTTAGTTTCTTTCAATGCTGGGAGTCTGTCACAAGAATGTATATTCCTACTCAACTTCTCCATCAGTTCTAACACCTTCCTGGCTTTAATGAAGGTAAAAGGTGCTACCCAGTTTACCATTCCAGCTGTTGGGACAACATTACCAGCCTCCATCCATGAAAAGGGAGTTTGTTTTATTAATTTGTTTTACTGATGCACGGAAGGGCACATTACAGGCAGGTTAAAACCCTGAAGTCCCATGCGGTGCTCAAGCATTTTACTTCCTCTTCCTTCTCCTGCTCTGCATGTAGCTAATTTCTGTGGGGCAAGTATCTGAGCATGCTCTTGAACTCTTCCAGATCTAGCCTGGCAGCCAGGACTCATTTCTCAAGATGTAATTCTATCTGTGCCTTTTTGTTTTGGGGCAATGGGTGTCTGTGCATTTCTGCTCATCTCAGGGTGACGCTGTGGGCTCACCAGGGTTGCATTGCTGGGATGACTCTGCTAATTGTTTCCTTCTGTCCCACAGATACCCCCATGACGTTGTGAATCACTTGAGCTGTGATGAAGCAAAGAATCATTATGGTGGTGTGGTGAGCCTCATCCCCATCATTCTAGACTGCATAAAGGCGTGGATAGCCCACATGGAGAAGCTGCCTCGGCACATGCTGCGTAACGTGAGTGGTGGAAGTGCTGTCTCTGAGAAGAGAGCACCCCAGGATGCACTAGCTAGGGCAGCCGTTTCCCAAACACCACCTTCTGCATACCTTGAAGCTCAGACCCCAACTAGTAACAAAGATCATATACGAGTGCTGGGGAGTAAGCATGTCGAGAAGAAGCACTTGAATGACACAGAAAATCACAGTGGGAAACTTAAGGGTCCTTGGAAACCACCAGGTAGACATGCCTTTTAAAGGATCAGAGTTCACACATCTTCTGCTACCACCTTTAATCAGGTACCTGATTACAAGACAGTGAAATGAATACTAGAGATCCTTCCTACCTGAGTCTACTTTCTGAAGAGTTAGCCCTGCAAGCCAGCCTTGGACAGACACATACTCTCTCCCTTGCTGATATTTCCACTCTCCTCCTTAAAGTTGCATCCCATCAGAAGCAGTTGTAGCACTACAGCTGGTCCCTTTGACCAGTACTGTGGTGACAGCAGAGAAGAGGCAAGAGAAATCAGGTTCTAATCTCAGATGTGAATCTTGGGCAAGCCTCTTGAGATGGGAATTTACACTTTCTCAGGCTTCTTTCTGAGGAACACCCACTTGCTCGCTGAAGCCAGAGGTCTGAAGAACCCACATGTCTGAAGGACATGATACAGAGCAGCAAAGGCCTCTCATTACAGATTCAGACATTTGTTTGAGATTTAGACTTGTTCCTAAAGTTCCCTCACCCCCATTGAAATTCCCTGGTTATTTGGACCAAAGAATCCAAGTCTACAGGACACTAATGATGTCTCCCTTCCATGGCACTGGCTACAGGAAAGGTCAGCGTGCTTTAGCTGCACTGACTGCGCTCTGCTGCAGCCTTCTGACAGGTTCTCACATCGTTGCCAGTACACACCACTCAGAACATCTTCCTTTACACCCGTTTCACTCCTTTGCTGTCCAAGCTAGAGATGTAAAGGAGGGCAAACTTAATTTTGCCTTTAATTTGGTGTACTGACAATATCCAAACTTGAATAAAGCACCCCTGTCCTCCTCAGAGCTCTGCAAAACTAACAGAGTCATTTCCATTTGAGTTGATTCCAGGGAATCTGGTGGGAGCAGAAAGACCGAGAAAGCTGTGGCCATTTTCAGATGGTTCCTTTTCAAATTGCAAGTTATAATGTCTGTGCTTTCCCTTTTTCAAGACAAGAATCCAGCCTGCCTAGCTTTCAAGGATGTTATGAGGCTTAGTTCATTAAAACTGCAAGGCATTTGAAATAGTCTCATGCTGCTTTTATTCCAGCACTTCACAATTCCAGCAGTGACTTTAGACCAGTGCTGAAAACAGCTTTCTTTCCAGCCTGCTTTGGGAGGGTCAGCAGAATGGGCTCTCCACATTCTCTCAAGCTGATGCACACTTTTGGTGGTGCTTTCATTCAAGCGCTATTAGCTAAAAACTTAAGATCTCCATACCACAGTATCTTCCCTGTATCTGACTGCTCTTTTCCCCTCCCACAGGCAAATTGCTCCTGTTCTTTGCTTCCTGCTGGAAGACACCGCTGAATAAACAAATTCCCCTTGCATACCTTGCTCACTTTGCTAAAATTATGAGAAAGCTTTTGCCTTAAAATGATCAGATTTTGGCAACAAGCAGCCAAAAAAAAAAAAAAAAAGAAAAAAAGAAAAAGGGAGAATTAGTACAGAAGAGGGAGCACAGTAAGGAACGATAGCTCAGATTAAATGGGAAGTATTTTCAGGAGCATTTGTATTCCTCACATAACTCCACCTTATTCTGCACTTTTTCTGCTTCTCCTATCCACATGTGCTGCTATATAACACATCTATCCACTCTGGAGTTGAAGCCTATTTTTAGGAGATGTCATGATCCAACTGGATTGAACCGTGGTGAACTCAAAACGGTAACAAAGTTTGCCAGGGTCACCCAGAGACTCCAAGGCACTACTGGGGCCGCAGGCAGCAGAATGTGACCGTCACCCTCTCAGGCTTCACTTGAGAGGCAGAAAAATCAAAGCTGCTCACAGCTGCCCTATTGTGTTTCACGTTGCAAAGACAAGTGTCCTATGACAGTTGCTGTCTTGGAAAGTTTTCCAAAACAAGTACACGCAATACGGACTAAAAGACGACAAGCACTGGGGGACACAAGAGACACTATTCCCAGATCTTGTTTCCAACCTTCCTGTCATATAGTTTAAATTTTAACACGCTGGCTCTGATGAGAAAAAAATTATCCTCCAGTTTGTAGTTCACTTTCAGCTTTCACAGCACAATGCAGCACAAATTGCTTGTCAGAAAACTCCTACCAAACCCAGTCTGCCACCTCCCCTACATGCTGTTCAAAATGCCAATGCCATTGTCCAGTTGTACTTGACAAAGGTTGTGATACCTTTGCAAGTGACACAGAAAGAAACACAGTTCCCAAACCTTCATAATAATTTCTAGCCTAGCCCTATCCTTTCAATCAGTCTTAGACAGCCAGAATTTTAAGATGGAAGCAGAAAAATGAGTGCATAAAACTTGCAGTCTGAGGTTTGGTAATGACATGACCAGAATCTGTTGGAAGACTGCAAAGTTAAGTCTCACAAAAACATCTAGACAAATTACTTAATTTCCATACAAGTTCTCCTCTTCCAGAATGGATGGACACTTCAAAAGACAAAAAGATACAGCAAGAACTGTTTTTCTCTACTACAAATCAAGCTGTTTGAAGAATTTACATAAACAGGATGTAAATGCCAAACACAGAAGTGCAATAAAGTTTTGCTTTAGCCTCTGTGAGCACAAAATTGCAAGACACACACACTAAGAAACCAAGCAGGGCACCAAACTGACTTACCTAGAGATCTGTCAGCACAGGAAATAAACACTCCTTGTTTGTTCAAAGACTGAAATTGAAATACAGGCTGATGGTCGACGATCTCAACAGAACCCTTGCATCTGTGGGCTATAAATTACATATATGCTCTCCTTGGTTAAGCCAAAAGTCAAACCAGGGTTTTATCAGCCTGTAGCCAGGCCAAAATATTCTGTACGTAAAACATCTGGTTCCAGCGTCTCAAACAGCGAGAGGATGGGGTGTAGCTCAAGCCCCAAGTTAAGGTCAAGTGTCAGGGACGGTGGTGGGCTCTTAAGGGAAGGAGTAGGGGCAATTCAAGGGAAAGTCAGCATCCCCAAAAGGCCATCAGAGCCGATGTGGAGCGCAGTGGCGAGCTTCGCGGGGCCTCTAGTGGCCACATCCAGGAAAAGCCACGGGACCATCAGTCAAAATTATTTGGAATAAAGTTTTGTATGAAAAAGTAAAGCCGATGTGAATGTTAACGAAGATTTACGGGCAAAGCTCTTGCTTCTATCTATATGTGAAGAAAGTAGTTCTTGCTGATTCTTCTAAACTATTTTGTAACCACTTACTTTTAAAATTCACCACTGCACCAGCAGCTAAGTAGTTCCAACAAACCAAGATCGATCAGCAAAGATACTTTACATTCAGGAAATTAAATTATTTCCTTCCCTAATGTCTACTGCATGATTATTACTTACAGCTGGGTTAAGAATTACCAAACATACTACACTTAGTATTAGTAAGGAAGGTTTAGGGTTTTTTTGTTGTTTATTGTGGTTTTGGGGTTTTTTTGGTACCTCTGTGGGAAGTACTTCTGTGGGTAATAGGTATCTGATTATTTTTTTTACACTGGCAAGTGCAGCTTTTCAATGTTAAGCCTGTTAAGGGAGGCGCAAAATGAATTTAAAATAAGGTAAGAGCAAGTCAAAGTCACTTTCTGCTTTGTTTTCATTTCACTTGCATCATGCTGTGGAACTCATCCCAGTGCTGAAGGCCCAAAACCAACTTTGTTATCACCTAACCCCAAGATACTATTTATGGCAACTTTTATATAAAATTCTCCATAAACAACATTACTCAGCCAAAATGTGTTTGCAAACAGACTGTGTTGTTCAAATTTAACAATTATAATCAGTCCTTAACTGCAGTGCTGAGGTTCATGTATGAATTTCTGAATTGCTTTGAGCAACCTTTCAAATATTCATTTATCTCAAGGGAAAAAAAACAACCAAACCAAAACCAAACCAAAACTAACAAGAAAACCCCCAAAACAGTAAGAAAGTGCCAGTATGGAAAAAAAAGAAAAAACAAGAGAACAACCTTAACCTGTGAGGTCAAACTTACAGTAAAATGGCCCCAAATTCCTTGTTTGGAGAAACTGTCATCCTGTGTGCAGTGACTGCTGAGCAGGGTACAGAAAAGCGTGTAGACAGGACAGAGCAAGCTGGCCAGCTTCTGACAGTGTCTCCAGCTCTGCAAAGAAAAAGCTTTGACATTTTCAGCTATTAATTTGTCTAATTACTGTGTAGTCTCTGGACTCCACGAACAATGCCATAAAGCTAATACGCGGATTTGCAGGACTGAATTGTTTGCAGTTATGGATGACGCTAGCACGTCGTCATCGAGTTTGTCACAGAAGAAAAAAGGCTTTGGCTCCATGCAGAAAAATGAGCTTCTAATAATGAACCTCGTGCAAAAAGGGGCAGAACCACTTATCTGTACTATGCAGATCTTGGAAGATGCTTCGACACCGAACTTGTCTCTGCATATTTTGTCTCAGCACAGCTCAGTCCCAAAGGGGTTGGCTTGCAGGGAATTTAACACAGAGTAGTGCAAAACAATACATTTTATTTGTTCACAGTTAAACACAAGCAACTGCCTTGACATTTTAGAACATTCTAATAATAAGGACAGCAAAACCTCCTTTTGGTTTAAGTTCTCTTTAGCTTACGATTGTACCATTTCCTCATATTTCATATTTATGGCATTTCATGTGGATTGTTTAACATGCTTACAAAGAGCGAGGCAGGGAACAGATTAACTTCACAAAGACAGTAATTTTAGATTTAACTAAAAGCAGTCAGTTAAAAAAAATCTGTTTCCACTTCACTGATGGGACCCCTTCAAAGAAACTGCAAGTTAACTACATACAGCAGATCCATGATTTTTAGACTTACAAAAAAAAATTGCAAAATTTGTTCCTCCATAATCTTTGTGGTCCATAAACAAACCTAAAGTGGTTTCCACTACTATCCTGGTGCTAAAATCCTTTTTAAAAGAAGAAAAAAAAAGCCACCTTATCAATGAGCTCGCATTACCGCCAGGGCATTTTTTGTAACCGACAACAAAAACCGCCTCTCCTCAGAACAAGTGAAGTCATCAGATAAGCAAGACCCCTTTCTGGGCTCAGCAAAGCAGAAGGATGGGTGAATGAACCCCTCCAACACCACGGCATCCAGCAGCTGAGCCAGCCCGTCCAGGGCAATGTGCAAACCGTTCATTCCTGGGGCTGGGACCCAGTGGGGCAAGGGGCAGGAAACCTCCAAATCCTACCGAAACATATGCTACCACGTTTGCTACCACTAAGTCTTAGAAAGCCTATAGACATGTCGACAAAACCAGTCTGTCACTTACAACCAACTCTCTATTTTCTATTCCATGCAGATTCAAGCTTTGACAAAACCACTGAAGTTCACCTTTACTTTCAGAGTTAGGACTGACCAACCAAAAGGACACTGAGAATAGTTTAGACAGGTAGAAATGTATTTAGACCCTAGGTGTGATGGAAGAAGTGGAAATGGGAGGAAAAATACTGTCAGGTGCAAGTCAGCAAATTGCCAGCTGCTATGATGGAGTCCTGTTCCTATTCAGGTTAAGAAGGGATTTGAACTACAAGTGCAAGTGTATTTGGACTTGATTTATATGTGAGACAACTCTTAAACAGCAGCTGCCACCCACAGAATGTTTAAGAAAAGAGGCCACATGTGATGCAGGGTAACTGTGAAGCCTGATATGTCCAAGTACGCCGGCACCCAGACATATCTAACATTTAAAACAACCACACTGTCTTCCTAACAGCAGGCTCTGTTCTGTCACGAAGGAGATTGAGTCTGACCACTGACAAGCCCTGATCCCACAATCCTCCTTCACAGAAGGCTCATCATTGACTTAAAACATGATTAACACGGAAAGGCTTCACGACAGAATTCTGATTCTCAGTTTGAGCAGCCTTCCTCATCAGCCTCGTCTTGTACAGAAATGGGATGAAGGCAAAGGGGAGATACCTAGAGCCAAACTGACATTGCTGAGCTGAGAAATGTGCTGCAGTCTGAGCAAAACAGCACTCAAAGGAATCCATATTCTATATGTCAAGCCTGAAAACACATTCTCAGGAAGAATGAAGCCAGTTTCTTGGACTCAAAACACAGTGGTCTTGCTCAGTCTGGAAACAAAGACCAGAACTATGAAGAAGGGTCAGGCAGCACAAGTATTTCCCCAAAGAGAGAAACAAACGCTCTTCTGCAAATTTTCATAAGCTTGCAATTCTGCACATGTGTTCTGCACACTCTCTACTTGAGTAAAGCTTCCTCTTCCCTCTTCTCCCACCCCGATTGCTTTCCCATACGAGCTAGTCTGAGGTCAGTACCAGTCTGTCAGGCAAACACTTAAAATACTAAAAAGATCAGAAGCTAGTGTTTCAACAAGTCTTCAGCATATACGGTCTCTTCTGCATTACAAGTTCCAGTTCCTTATTAAGTGTCTGTTCAAACGTAACTTTCCAGGAAATGTTAAGGACAATATAAACAATGATCATGAATTAGGGTGAACGAATCGTTTTGCAGAGGTAAACTGTTCTTTAAACATTTAGGTATTCAATCAGAGTCCAACTTAATGAAGACTGGGCTCTGAGGGATGTGGGATAGTGGACAGGCAAAATAAGAGACCTCTAGATGAATGCACTAGAAATTCTAGTGCTGCTTCTTTCCAGGATGAAAGCAACCAAAGTCACTCAGACAGGCAGCACAATTAACTGCTCTAAATTGGAAGCTTGCAAGGAAATACAAAGCATTCATATTAGACTCACAAATGTTAATTTGGCCTCATATTGCACTCAAGTTCATAAACGCAGCCACTCACTGGGGACAGGGAGAAAGGGAAAAAATACTTGCAAATGCTAACAGCTGTCCCTTCAAATTAGTACACGCTGCTAAGGTCTGAATTTGAGAAAGAAGCAAGAGTTAGGCTGGGTATTTCAATTCCAGACCGAAAAATCCACTTTGCATTCGTTCAGCAGCCTTCTTCTGTTTCTGAACATCAATCCTATTCCGCTGCATGAGCTAGCTGCTCAGACCAAAGAAACATAAAAGCTTTTAGTTAAACTTGCATTCACGCCTCCTGTTCTATGCCAAGAATATGAAAATAACACTGATTGACTATCTTCCTTTTTAACTGTGGTCATGATGAGTTTCATTGTAGTCCATGATATGAAGCTGTCCAACACTACTTTCCTGGATCTTAGGCGAGAGGCTAAGGTTATCGGGGCTTGGAAGGGCCTTCGTCTCCATGTTGGGATCTTTACATAGTTCCGTCTTTAGAGCATCAGAAAGCCTGTTGATGGTTACACCCTCCTCGTCACACTGGCTCTCGCTCTTGTTACGAAATAATTCTCGTGCCTTCATTCCAAGGAAGCTCTTGGAGCTGGGGAGTGAACCTACAGTCAGTGGGACAGTAGTCGAGGGCTCCAGCAACATGGATGTCTCCCAGCGACTGCTGAATCTCTGGCTCTGGGGTTTTTCTGGGGTGGAGAGCTCACTGTTGCTGCCACCCTTACTGCTACTACTACCTCGAGTGCTGGGAGGTTTGGTCTCTCCATTTCTACCAATTGTTTCTTCACTGTATCCCACCACAACATCGTCATTACCACAATCCAGCCTGTTTTGGAAAGAGAGGATACAGTGTCAAGGAAATGGCAGCATGTGTTTCCAAAGGGAAGGGAAATGCTGGGGAAGACAGGTTACTTTGATTACCTTCCATTTCTACTACTGTATATGTACTCAACAGTTTTCCTTTCACAGTTTTGTAATAAAGCAGAAGTGCCGGAGGGCAACCAGAAAAGCGTCACACGCTCAGCTTTGCAACATCCATTGTTTTAAATTCAAAGGTGACAATAATCCCAAAACAGAATGGAACTGGATCCTGATCAGTTAAGGGAAAGGAAGAGATCTGTACATCTTCCCTGGATTCTAGATCTTTCTTTTACATAACCCAAACACAGGTGATCACCACAAATCTGCTGGCAGTGCAAGAAATTCTCAATGCTGTAGCAGAATTTGGTGTAGAAAAAAAAAGATGTGGTCAGAGGAAAAGTACAGCACTGCCAGAGATGTTTTAGGTAGATCTATGTAAAACAACTACTTAACAAGTGTAACGGTTCAGCTGTCTCAAAAGTACTTCACCAGCACTGCCAGTTTTGTCAACGACTCTCAGTAACCCGGGCAGAGTTCTGAAACAGATTCAGTCTCTAAAAAAGGGAGTAACAGAAATTTTGAGATGATGCATTCAAGTGCTAGGAACCCCACAAGGATATCAGCTTCCAAGGAGCTGGTCATGAGTCCAGCATATTTTACATCATCACCCTTACCTTTCTTCTGCTGCTTCAGCTGCTTCTGTTTTTTCATCTTCAAGTTTTTTCAGTAGGCTGCTCTTCTCCAGTCGGCCAAACAGATCCAAGATCTCCAGCTCAAATGCTTGTGTAATTCTTTTCTGGGCCTTGTACCTACTTTCTACTGCTTGCAGCTGACCTCTGAACAGAAAAAAGAAACCAAAACCCATCAGGTCCAGTGTCTCCATATTCTGCCTCAACTATGACAGTGCATCTGTCAATGCACAGCTAAAATCTTACACAGGAAACCCCTACCTTGCTTGAATTTTGACATCTTCCAGGTATTTCTTTTGCTCTAGGAAGAGGTGGTCCTTTTTAGCAAGCTGAGATTCCAGTTCAGCTATCCGTTTCTGGGAAGCATCAAGCCTTTGGCTTTGCTGTTGAACACACAATTTTGCTTTCTCCAGTTCTTTCCGAAAAGCAGCGTGCAACATTTCAACCTCCTCGAACGAAAGAAACACAATGTTAAAGTATAACTTGATTGTGTGTTTATTAATATTTAGATATGCTTCTGGTGCTATAAACAGGCACATGTTTAAGCAGGATGGAATAAAAGAAGTATTTCTAAAAACAGATAAAGAAAACTGAATGCTCTGAGGAAGTACACTATTAACTTACTGTGAAAATAACTGCACATCACTGGCATTTATTAGCACATTAATGTTTCTTATGAAAAGCTCTTTTCAGTAAAGCAAACTTGCCAGTTCTGCACTGGATTAGAATAGACAAACTCCACTTTAAAATCATTTTTGCAACATGACCTTCATTAAATACCAGCCAAAGCCTTTTTTTTTTTTTGCTTATTATTCACCTTTTAAAATTACTTGCTCTCACGCAGAAACAGTTAGATTATTGTGTAATTTACTTGCTTCTAATTAAAAAAAGGTTTATTCTAAGTCAGGAAGTAAAACCATATGAACCACAGAAGATTTAGTAAAGTTAATCCTAAACTCTTAATAGGAAAATGACTCTGTGAGAAGAGTAAGACTGCCTGTTTTAAAACAGTACTTCAGAAAAACCAGTAAAATCCTGGTTAGATTTTTCTACAAATTCTAGCAATACTATCCCACACTACACACTTTCACAAGCATAAGAGCCCAATGTTCCTCTACCAGCAATAGTCTGCTGCCAATTACATCAGGAGCAGAGTGAAGTCTTGGCCTTTGGCAAGAAAAAATTGCTAAGAGTTTACACCAAGTGGCTAAAACTGACTTCAGGTGTATCCTAACATCCCCTTCTTAAGCTTTCAAAAGCACAGGGCACCGAAGAGATGCCGTAATGGCATGGTGAACAAAAATATCTCAACAGAAGATTCAGTATGAAATCCAATCCCTGAAAATCAATTTCAAAACAAAGTATCTGTTAAGTTATGAATAACTTCCTTCATTCTGAACACAAGGCTGGGAACAGCTTGATCATGACCTCAAGCGATGTGTTTCCAAAAGGCCTTGTCTGCCACTCTGCAACCATACCTTTGTAGTGTCTGTGTGCTTGTGCTGCAGCTGCTCCAGGTACAACTCATTGACCTCTCCAAGAACCAGAAGTTGCCTGTTCAAGAACTCCATCTGCTGCTGCACTGATTCACTGTTAGAAAGCTTTAAAGAGAAATTGAACAGAATCAAACTTTGGAACCAACAACTCTGCAGGAGAGTCACAGTTGATAGGCACTGTGCTCACAGGGTATTTTTATAAAAAAGGGAGACAAAGACAAGAATCCAATGCATCACAGGTAACAAGTGTTAAATTAATTGGGTTTTATAAAGTTGGTGACAGTCCATACACAACTCTACCATATAGGCATTGTTTCCCTTAAGATAGCCATGTTTCCACTTACATGAGAAGTCCATTCAACTTCCGATACAAACAAGATCCCTAAGATGCCAAGATTTAGCAGAGCTTTAATACAAGTTCACATTTCTCAATCTGCAAATTCCTACTGTGGAATTCCTACCAGGCAAAATGAGAAGTTTCAGAAGCCTTTCAACTGAGTTTACAGTCTCTTCACCAAAATACATTTCTCTGTGTTGTTTTTGTGCAATTAATATTAGATTCTAGGGAACTAAGTACAGGCTTCTTACAGAACAAGAAAGAAAAAAGCACCTGACAAAAATTATCAGAAAAAAACCAAAAACTGGAAAGACACAAAGGGACCCTAGGAACAGTGACTTTTCTTACCTTTTGAGAAACTTGGCTAAGGAGCAATTCCGTGTGACACACCTTGTTGTTAGCCTTCTTTAATTCTAACCTCAGATCTGCAATCATATTCCGACAGTCTTCCAGCTTGGTCTGTTAAAACAAAACACAACAACAAAAAAAAAAAAACCCACCTCACTCAGGGTTCTGAAACTTCAATAAGGACTAGCAACGGCATATGGCTGGAGGGCCGTAACCTCCAGCACTGTAAATCAAATTATACTGAGTACTTGTAAAAGCCCCAAAACCAGCTAAGAAACTGCATTTTCCTATTTCCAAACTGCAACAAGCAGGACAAAAGAGAACTATAAAAGGACGATAAGTTAGCCATTTCCAATTATGGATTGCCTTATTCTGAATTGGGACATTATTTGTAACAGAGATATGTAATTTTCTTTTAGATTTCATGCCATGTTGTTAGGAAGGGTATTTTTAAAACCATAGTAAGCAGATAACGTGATTTTGTTCAGTGTTGTGCTTCATACCTGCAATTCTTGGCTCTGGTTGTAGAATTCCTCCCGGTCATGTTGCAGCTGTCTGATCTGGCTGTGAAGCTGAGCTACTATATTTTCGTGTTCCTCCTGAAACTGGTAGTACCTTGCCTGTTCTTTCTGCAGACTCAGTTTCAGGGCCTGGATTTCTTCTTCCTGTAGTTTCAGCTGATCTTTCTGTTAAGAACCCCATACGAAGCATCAGACAAGACACTTGCTTTATCAGTGAGAACATCTGTCCTAAGTTGCTAGCTAAGTAAAGCTATCAATTAATCACATGCACATGTAACACTTTTCCATAGACAGAGCATTCTATATAGGGCATGTTCTTAAGGCTTTTAGGGTTTGCTTTTTTTTTTTGGCTGAAAAAGATATTAAATGGTGATAGAGTGGACAGGCTGAAAACTCAAAGTCATATCCAAAGGCACAAGGAGCAACAGCAGATTCTCCCACTGCACCTCATGTTTTTGACAGGGACTTAGGTTTCACAGCTGAAGCTACAGTTAATTTTCCAAAACCTATTTGGAAAGCTATTTTTGGCTCTTCTACAGAATTATCAAAAGGTGAAACCATAGATAGAAGTATCTATGGTATGTAAACACAGAATAAAACATGTCTAAATCTGTGATGAGACAACCTGCAATGCACTTATAACTTTACATTTTACCATGCATCATATAACTCTGAAAAAGAACATCTGAGGTTTCAAAGTTTTTGCTATTACTCTTTAATTGAGGAGTGGAAAAAAGGACAATACTTCTTCAAATAATGCAGTAAGGTGTTTAGCCAGGCATTAGGTAAACACTCCACTAACTGTGAAGCCTTTAATATTATCCAAAGGTAAATGCTGTTAGGTCTCAAGCATGCGCAGGCATCTACTGCTTCAGTTGCCTACAGTCAAATAGAAACTACTGGTTTTAATAATCACAGTGCACTTAACTTGTCCACAAGTCATTCCACAAACACTGACTTTAATAAGGTGAGAAATGAGGCTTCTTTTTTAATTGAGTGGTACTGAAAGACACTGGCCAAACCAATTAATATTTGTTCTAGCACCAGTGTGTTTAAATCTCTGCTAGAGTTGTATCCCTGCTTACCATGGCAGCGTTGTGTTCCTCCAGAGCTGTTGCTTTAATCACTTTTCTCAAGAGTCGACGGTTCCGAAGGGCATGTTGCTGTCTTTTGAAGCGCTCGTACAGTAACTGGTTGTGCAGCAAAAGCAGTTGGTTACGCAGAGTGTGAATCTCATCCGAAGGAGGAGAACCTGGATTGGAATTAGAAGACAGATGAGGTTACTGAACTGTACTGCCCCTTGTTCCACCTATGGCAAATATTTTCTAAAATAAGCAAATTAGATTTCTTTGAAATTACGACTTAGAAATCTGTCTGCTCCATTTGATCTCCAACACAAACTTAAAATTTCAAACATTTTTCGCAGAGCATCGTGTATGTGCTTCAAGTGGATGCTCCTTCTATTAAGAAAACAAAAAAAGCCAAGCTTGCCATCACCACAGAAGCCAAAAAGCACAAAACTATGACACATAAGGCAGCAAGAATAACAATCATCAGTTTTAGATTCAAACAGCATTGAAAAGGAGAAAGGATCATCTGTTAGATGATCAGCATCACTCTGAACACTAGCTGATCTTAAATGGTCAAGAGCAGAAATGTCTACAATTGTGGGGAAGGCAGTTTTCACTTTTCAAAGATGAAAAAAAGCAGCTCATCTCACTGGAACACAGATGTCTATCTGCTAAGCAGACAAACCGTGACTTAATGAAAGGCACCATCTTTCTGCAGCATTAGTTATAAAAAAAAAAAAAGAGTATGCAGGTCATTGTTTAAGCAAGTCTAATAACAGAGAAACAGGTTGCCAAAACACATGAGAAACTTCCTCACCTCCAAAGTGAGTCCAGTCAGCAGATTTGCTTGGCAGAGACAATCTGAAAAAATGAAAATGCAGCATTAATCAGTAAGTTTAAATATAAATACACTCTGCAAGTCACTCTAAGATGGAATGCCCAGCTCAAAAGAGCTTACAGTCTGATAAAAGTACAATTACAGTCAGTTGGTATGAAAAGAATAAAGAGGAACCTTGCAAGCAGCAGGAAGCAAGGGCAGAGGATGGAGGGCATAATTTCTTAGAAGCTGGAGAAAAATTCTCTCAGGCATAGAAAACAGCCTAAGGACAAAGTGGAATAAAGGGTAATTAAGATGAAAAGAAGGAAAACAGCAGATACACCTAAACCTTAAATCTGGTTCTCCAGTTCTTAGCTTCATGTGTGTTAGAAAGAAGAAAGTCTCAGTCTTCCCTTGGCCTCTACATTTGCTTTTGAGTATCTAGTGTAGGACTTCAACTTGGTAAAATAAACAAATCTCACTAACAATGGTACCAAAACCACACCTGCAATACAGCCAACAGCCCTGCTTCTTCATCCCAAGCTCTGTCAGTGAAGGCAGTAAGAGTACAACAGCCTCTTTTTTGTATCAAAGCAAACATGTTACCACTTTAAACATAAAAATCCTCCACTCAAACCTCCTCTCTCAGTTGGCAGTCATGTTTCACAGAACATGGTTTAATCACAGATTTCCAAGCACAGCTGGCTTTCAGGCACAGCTATTAAAATAAAGCCAGCAGAAAAAGGAATAACAAGAAAGTTTGCAAAGTAAGATTTTCAGTCACCTACTTGTTCAGCTCCTTAGTGTGTGCATCCGCTCCTTGCTGAATCAGTCGGTCCAACACTTCCACGGGAGAAGTAGAGGACGTGCAGTCGTCATCCTGGGTTCCCTTGGCTTTCTTTAGCAGCTCCTCAGTCTTCTTGCCAACAAAGAGGTAGGCAGTCTTTGGTAATGCAACCTCAAAAAGGTGCTCATATAGGGGAGGCTGCCCACTCCCAAACACCACTCTTCTTTGTGCTGGTACTTTGCAAGGGCTGGGAGTGAGAATATTTGTCTCCCCAGAGGTTCCTTCCCTGTTACCAGCAGGGCTTTCACCAGAGCCTCCACAGGGCTTGTCTATGGGAGTAAATGTTTGTTTGGGTGTTTCCCGTGCACTCTCAGGCCCAGGCTTGTCCAGAGAGGATGTTAAAGGCTCAGAGGTCTGACTGTGTCCCTGAACACCAGAGACTGAATGGGTCTTCTTTTGAGAGCCTGACAGACTTTCATTTGTGCGGTAAAATGGAGAGTCAAATCCTCCTCTAGGCACCATGTGTTCAGCATCGGTTGTGATCTCGGAGATCTCTTTAGATATTGCATCTGAGAAGGATGGGGAGGGGGTGGAGCATTAATTATGTATCTTGCATGTCAACATTGCAAATATTTCCTTAGCCAAGATGTATGTAAGGATGACAGAAATTACCTTCCTCTCTGTCCTTTTCAGCACTATCTTCAAAAGACAAACCACCTAAAAACTCTGGAAGATCACTTAAGGTTACTGAACTTTTACTACCAGGTGTGTCTGAAGAAAAGAAAAGAAAAAAGATAAGTTAGTTGTACAGAAGTTTTCTCCAGCCTTGTCACAGCACAAACCAGAAGTCTTTTACTGCTGAAAGGGCCTTAGAATAAGCTTGTCCCTCTTTCAGATTCTTCCTTAAAGGAGGAAGCTATCTGACTCCTGTTCCACTCCATGTGGAAACCACTTCAGAGATCAGTCACCAGTCAGTCCTGATCCTAAAATGTAATTTTGTAAACTTAACATTTGCTATTGCACAAGTGTAGGTGACCACCTCTATGAATAAGGATGTGCTGTTTGCAACTGAACCCATTAAATACATTTTTTAAAGTGCCTAAAACGTAGAATGACTATTATACTTCCACATCAGCTGCCCTTTAGCTTCTGATCTGGCTACACAAAGACACAGTACTTGCCTGAAAAAAAGGAAGTTTAGCCAACTCATATAACACAAACTTGACAATGTGTGACTACTGATCAAAACTCTGAGATGGCTGCCAGGGAGATACACACAAAAGCATGCAGGATAGAAACCTTGTGCTCACAGCTCAGTCACAGATTAGGAATGCAGCAAAAAACCTAGCTTGTTCTTATTTTGTAATTCAGAAAGCTCAGATTCTAGTGCTGCTATACAACTTCACCAAGGAAAACCAGCTTTAAATTTCACTATCATCTCTACTTTGAGGATAGTAAAGATCCACAGTACAGAAGTCTCAAATACAGCACCAAAATCCCTTTCTACAGCTGTCACAGATGCAGATGATAAAGAGAATGGAAAATGGAATCTAGATTTACTTATTAGAAGCTGAGTTCCTCAACCATCCAACTGTTGATTTCAATATTCCACAGGACTTTAAAAAAAGGTTCTCTCAAGAGAGAGAAAAACCTGTGGAAAAGTGTTTGGCAGTTGGAACATGTGTCAATAAAACCAAGATTTGCTTACAGTATGTTATTTTAATGGGGAGAGTAAAACGGAGTTTACCAAATGATTTATCGCTGTTTATGACATTTTGCTGTCGGTTCAGTGAAGGCCTCCCAGAATCTGGTTTGTCCTCCTGAAAAAAAAAAAAAAAAACAAACCAAAATCCAAAATAGATTATCTCCATCAGACTTCTGTTGGAAACAAACCTCTCGGACAGTTTCATAGAAAGGAAACTCCTGCAAATAGATGGCTCAAATGGCAAATCAACAGAAGATGTCTTAAAACTGTGCAACTGGAAATGGCAATAATATCTAAACTTAGAAGAAAATGAGTTTTTGCAATAAAATGCAACAATTTTTATAAGTCTGTTACTCTGATTTTCCTTCTTCGTTACGGTCACTGCATGTATGACCAGCCAATGAAAAAAAATCTGATTTGTTTCACAGAAGAGTTTTGCAATACCTTTTTAGGAGGCGTGGCAGCAGCCGAAGGGAGTGAAACATGCACGAAGTCATCTGAAGTGCAGAGTGGAGGAGGAGACGTGGCTGGCGTCCCCAAAGGTGTTCCTTTCCCCCCTGCTGAAAATGAGGAGCAGAAGTTTTCTCAGCAAGGCTCCCACTTCCTCATTTCAGCTGAATATTGTATGTGAGAATTTTATGTTTAAACACTACCTCAACCATTTACTTCTTAAATCTCCTTCAACTATACCAAGATAAAAGCACACAGTTTCCAAAAGGCTTGTTTCAGACTCTTGCACTCAATTCACTGTAACTTATTTCCTATCTCAGTGTTTACATTAGCTCTGCTCTAGATGACCAGGTACATGGTTCACAGCAGTAATAACTTAAGCCAAACAAATGGCATGGTGTGGCATTCCCATTTAAGAAGCTGACAGCAACATTTACAGCCAGAATTTCTATTATAATAAACCCTGAAGGCCTAATTCCAAAATTCAACACATACCAGATGTGCCAAAAGCTTTGCTGTAAGGTTGTGATGCAGACTGGGATGACTCCGATGGGACAATTCCAGGGGACGTTGGTGGAGTGGTCATACCACAAACTGCAGAAGGACTCCAGATGGTAACCTATGTAAAAGCAATACACAATAAACACGGATCAGTAAAGCTCAGAAAAGGAACATGTGAAGCATCTGCATCCAGGCTCTGACACAGGAAATCAGATGGGGATTAAATCTGAAATGTACACTAAGTTCTGAAGAATTCGTAGCACTTTTAAGAAACATTAATTTTTTAGACTGCCATGAGAAACAACAAGCAAAGTGCAAAGCATTAAAAGCACGCTCTGCTTCATCTTCTGCTTTACCTGCTGTGGCTCAGTTGACAGCCGTACTGACTGTGGGCTCAGAATCTGAGGTAGCTGCCCTGGCATTTGTAATAGTGCTAGCCGAGGAGTGGAACATGGGGTAGAAGTCCCTGAAAGTGAATAAATAAAAATTTAAAAGTATCCAACACATGAAATATAAATCAATTATTCTTCCAGTTAGTATTTAAAGGCTTTTAACCAAAACATTTCAAACCCATTCAACACATACAGTGATAGCTAGCAAACAAGATACTTTTCTTTCAGCCCAAGAAAATATCTATTGAATATATTACAAACTACAGCTTTTTCTTTCAGTTGGTTCGTTGTTTTGGGACAAAGGAGGAACAGGCAGTGGAAAGGAAACTTTGCCAACATGTCTGCATGACCAGAGCATATCTCTCTATATATTTCTTTACATAGTGATGGTTTCTTCATATGACAGTTTATTTTCCGGTCCCTAAGAACTGGACTTTAAGTGCAATAAATTACTAAGATGTCTTTTTGCTATAGGGCCAGTTTTCCTTCAGGAAATGGGTATTCATTAGCCGTCAGGCAGATCTTACCATAGCTGCTCTGTGTGTCAATGTAATAGCTGGCACTGGGGTTAGTTTGATGATGTTTTAAGCTTGTGCAGAGTTTCCGAGACACAGAGTAATAGCCATCTTCATACGAGGCTTCTGCAGGGTCCAGGGAGATTTTGGCACATTCTATCACAACATCATGAGTTTCTAGTCTTTTCCACCTGCAGACAGTTTTTGGATCCAAAAGAGTAAGTTAGTCAATTATTGTTACAAACAAGAGTTCCTGGAGACATGAAGAATTGGCTTGTAGGATGGCTAATTTGTTCCAGACAGCTTTGCATGCTTCCAGCCAAAACTGGAAGAAGGCACCATACAGAAATTGCAACCAGATGACTTGTAAGAGAGGGTCTCTGGGAGGAGACAAACAGCTTTGACACAGAGATCCATAAAGGTCTGCCATGGAGCACTCTGGAAAGGAGGAACAGCATACGAAGACTTGGTTGATCCTGAGCTTCAGCAGCTGTAGAAATCAGCTCAGCTAGACTCAGATGTCGGTAGTCAAAATTTAGACATGCCAGTGAGGGTATCTTATATTATTTAAGCAAACACCATCTGCAATGCCAGTTTCAGGTGTGATTTTCCTCCCAAGTTTTGGGAATGTCTTTTATTATTACTACCTCCTTCATTCTGAAATCTTTTTCTGACTAAACTAAGCAGATTAGATCTGCCCAATATTTCAGGGGATGAAAGTTCACTGTAAAGAAGAGAAAGCACAAGAAGGCTGTCTATTAAAGGCTGAGTAGCTTTTGAACGTAAGACATTATGTGCAAGATCCCAAATGAGAAGGCTTCAACAGGTAGTTTTGTGCCAATTGTACTCCTCAGTGGTGCCACCCTCCCCCCTGTCTGGGAGAAGCCTGCAAAATTGAGCACTGTGATATTCAATAGGTTCCCATTTAGTAGTGTTTTCCTAGTGGCTCTGAAAAGCAGGGCAAGAGCACTACTGTGCAGCAACAAGAGTCAA
Source organism: Caprimulgus europaeus (assembly GCA_907165065.1). The sequence goes on along the minus strand of OU015545.1, from coordinate 4,558,618 downwards.
TTTCTCCTCTTCAGTGGCTGGGCCTGTGGAGACAAGAGAAAAGCAGCAAGTGGTGCTGCTGCAGGCAAATGAGCCTATTTCTAAAGAAAACTAATACAGCTGATAATGTTAACACATACCTGTTAAAAGAATTGATCTGTTAACTGAACCAACATCTAGGTACCAAAACAAGACACACTGAAGCCATTTTAAACACTTAAATCCCACCAAGTATTTCAACAAACCAAATAAAAATGACCCAAACCTTAAGCCAATGAAGCAGGTCAGTGGTAGTTTCTCTTTATTCATTATAAGCAAATTCTTTTATAACTTTATGAGAATGTTAGATCATCAAGACATAAAATTAGGACAAAGTCAACTGTAAAGTAGAAGGCAGATTCTATGCCAGACACAAAATTAATTTAGAACCCCAACATTGTTTTTAATGGCCTTTCACAACAGATTTTGCTTATTCATCCAGCTGTAAGCTGGGATGAAGAAAGTCTACATGTTTAGGGGGTGTACCTATGAATATGGGTGGCAAAACACCACTGGCACACACTGCTGCAGACAGAAAAAGTTTTACTATAAGACTTCTGAAATAACCCAGCTAAAAGTTGCTCATTTATAGACTTTCCTTATAGCAGAGTGAACATATATACCTTCGTGGGTCCAGTTCATGGTCCTTAGATCCAGTCACTAATTCTGGATGAATTCGGACATGTTCCATCATTGGCTGGATGAGCAAGAGCAAGGAGAAGGATGTATTATCGGTACAGCATCTTTTGATCGCACTAAAGTACACAAAGCTGATGAGCAACCTCCTGATCCCAACAGTTCAGAACGTTACATTTAACAGATAAAGCTAACACACATCATCTTGCTCCCAACTGAGATTTCAGTCCTCCAATAGCCTGTTTTGTTGAGCAGCCCTCAGTTAAATCAATGTCGTGTATTAAATTGGCAAATATCTGCCTTTATACAGCCATGAATTCCTTGTCTCAGATAATACAGATATGAGCAGCATTTTACCTTGACCACCTCTTCAAAGGTCTCCAAGTTTTCCTTCATACTGTAGTGAGAACGCAGAAAGGAGACAAAATTGCAAGGATACATTCCATAAAGACGATGAAAGAGAGCATAAACGCTGGCATGAAGATGGACAAGATAAATCTCCGCCACATGACCTGGAAAAAGTAGTTAGAATCTTTTTCATTACACTGGAGAAAAGAAAAAACCCCAAACTTCTAAGAATGCAAGCAAAGTACTTTTAAATTTGAAACGTTAACCAGAACAAGTCTTCTGAGAGGAGAACAGTCCCTAGTGAAACTGTCAAGTCTTGTGAGAGAATAGGCAACACTTGCTCATCAGCTTACAGCAAAAGCCAAACTTACAATATGCACCATTAATTCCAACCAGTATCCTGTCATTCTCAAATCACAGCATTTTTTTATTCAAGTTAAATCCTGAAACCTCTCTAGATAGTGAGCCAGAGTTTGCAAGGCTGACTGATTAAAAAAGATGACTAAGGTTTGCTTCACTTTAAAGGTAAAAACTAAAAGCTTGTATCCACAAAAAGCTATTGAAACAGAATTGAGTTTCACTAGCAATGTTCTAAGTTCCAATCCTACTTGCAACACAAAATGGCCTTCGAAGGAGTACCTGTATGTGCAGTGTTTGTTCATGCAGCCATGAGACACACAGACAGATAACACCAGTGCTAGATATCAGACACCTTACAACAAATTCAGCAAAACCAATTCATCAGAACCAGTGCTATAACTGAGAAGATTAGTTTTACCAACACATTCATGACTATTCATAGTTGCACATTAAAAGAAACTCTTACCCCTCCCCATCCACACCCAGAAATCTCAGATTCCCAAATATCTGCCTCAAATTTTAGCACCTTCCCTTCTCTATCCATTAAGATCAATCTCTGCTTTTCAGTGTCATCAGGGTAGCATTTCAGTCCAGTGAAACTTCATGTAGTAGCAGCAGCATCACATGGAAGAATCTAAGAGACTTCTACATTTTGAGCAAAGAAGCACTCCCCAACTATCAAAGAATAGAATAGCTTGTGGGCTTAATACACTATTTTTTGCACTATTTTAAACAATCTCAGACCGTTAAGAGTCTCACAAAAGAACATGCTCAACAACTGCGTAGGAGTCACAAGGATACTACTAAACCATAACTGCATATAACAAAAGTTGAAATCTCACCTGGATTCTGCAAGCACCAGGCTGAGAGACGCCCAAAGATAACAAAGAAATCACGAAGGTACTGTTTGCCAGACTGAGGAATCATTGGCAACATGGTTATTAGCACTAGGACACCTGTGGTGAGTACTACTACATCTGTGTCAGTCTGCAAAAAGGGAAAAAACCTGCATTAGTCAGTTAAAAGAGTTGAGCTCAAGTTTTTCCAAGGATGAAGTGAACACTGAATCATCATCGTGGAAAAAGTTCTCTACTTTGAAACCTACCATAACTTAATGAACCAAGATGATTGTCTCTTTCATGCAGAACAACTCTAAGAAAAAAAAAATATTTGGGATTCTTGCTCCTATTCTGCTGCTGCTTTTCTGTATCAAGACTTGACTTAGTTAAAAAGGGAACATCACCACAGTTCTACAATTGAGTAGAAAAAAAAAAATCACTGGTATGTGAAGCATCTTATGTACCACTTTCCTTCTTTCCCAGAGCTAAGCACACATAGCATTCAGAGCCTAAAAAACTGCAAATTTCACCAGGGTATAAGGATGTTGGTCAACTACTAATGCAAGGTCAAAAGCTTTTCTATTAAAACTGGTTGATGACTTCAGCTGCTAAATATTTCATAAAGCACTAATTCAAACAATAATTAGGGCCCCATGACTTACAAAGAGAGAAAGAGGTGCAGTAGTAAAAATCTCCAGCTGAATGGAACACTCAGAGAATCAGATTTTAGGACAGGACACAGAAAACATTCAAACTCTTTCCCAGTGGTGTTCCTACTTGCTTCCCCAGCTTAATGAGCATTTTCCTCAGTAGTTCCTCTGCTTTGTCAGGGTAGGGTGGTAACAGCACAGTTAAACCTGTGGCCAGATGTCACTGAGTTGGTCTTGGTATCTCCCAAGAGCCACTCGGGCTGATCAGACATATTCAGGGTTACGGTTTTTCTTCCTCTGGGTAATCTGTGGCCTCTATTTTCCCTCAGTCACACAAAACCTTTCAGAGCACATTTCAAGTCCATCCCTATTCCTCCGGACGCATCCCTAGCACTTCTGCTTCTCTGTTTTACTCCCACCAGCTTTCTGACACACTTCACTCCTCTCACAATCAGATAAGACTCGCACTGAAAAGGATAAAAGAACTCTTGTCAGGCACATCAGCAGTTCCAGCAACAGCACTTGTAGCTTCTTTGGCAGTTACAAATCCATTGTGTTTTTGTTTTGGAGAGCACTGGCACTTGACTACATCATGTATTTTAATGTCACTTAAATGACTAATATGAATTTTTCACTATTATATTCAATTATATTACTAACAACGCATTCTAGTTGCAAAACAATTTCCATTCTTTATTCACTGTTACAATACTGTACAAAACTGATAAATTTGCAGATGGGGAAAAAAAGAAAACAAAGCATGGGGAAACAGCTACCTCATTGTAATCCAGCAGGTCTGTAGCTACAAAAGGAAAGTCTGCTAATTCCAAGGTAATTTCACCATGACAGAGCCTATTGCATGGCCCATCTACACTGCAAGTAGAGTGTACTACCTGACATGCACAAATTTCAGAGTGCACTCATGGGAAGTTGTTGTATTTCTCATTAAGTTCACATTCAAGATATCGACCAACTTCACCAATGACTCTGTCTTTAACTTACTTTTAGAAAAGTTTTAGTAAACTTTCCTAACTCGAAGTTATACAGTAACGGTGGCTTTTAGAAACAAGATTGCCAGTAATAACAGGATCAGCACAGAGTATTTACTTTATATAATTCCACCGTGGCTCAGTATTTTCATCAACATTTTATCTCTTCTCACAGCTTAACTAAATGACATCAAAACAGAAAACAAATGCCTTGTATTAAAAGCATGTATGCTTACATCAGATGTACAAGTGTTTTATGGATAACACTGACAGTCTTACCTTGAGACATTTAAGTAATGAAAGTAGGAGAGGTGCTTGAGAAAGCTTGTGTTTCCAAGATGGCTGTTGTCTTATCACGTGTCCCAGCAGAGAGAGAGTGGGTAAACGGGTAGCAGCTTTGCCCATATATTCATTAATTTTGTCCAGTAGATGCTGATAGAGGGTTTTGCAGAGAGTGGTAGAAAAAAGAAAGGTATTTATATTTAACTGGTATGTATTCTTTTTCACCAATGTATATTCAGCAGTTTGCCACTGCCAATTATGGAAACTATGGACATTTTACAAATCTACAGGATCCAAGAGCAAATAAAACCCAGCAATAAATTTAAGTCTGCTGGTAGCAAAATGCAAACTATTCAGTCCAGAAGCAGTCACTGCACTTCAAAATGTTTATCATAAATAAATAATTAAAACATTCTAGTCAGCAGAAGTAAAGCAATTTGTAATGCCATTCTCTCAATCCACTTAAAAATCCTTACTTGTTCTCAAAATACTCAATTTGTTTTAGGCCAACACATCCAGCATTGAACAAGCAGCAGTGGACAACATTAGTCCTCACAAAACTTTCATTTATTCTTTGCTTAATCAGGTCAGTTTAAGCAACCCAAGAAAGAGACCTTTGAAGCTTTTTTAATTAACTTCTCTTACTACAGAGATACTACATCTCTACAAGAAGGCAATTCTATACCAGAATGGCGAGTTCTAAAAGATGCTATGTAAAGGCTGCTTCATTACCAGGCTAAAATCTGCCATACTTACTAACAAGATTTTTTTTTTTTACCTTGTCATGAGGCTCTTGCAGTGTGGACAGTATATGCAGAGCCTGCTGAGAATTGGTTTCCAAGTAATAGTCCACCAGGTTGTTCACAAGCATAGGGCCACGGTCTGTCAGTTTGTTTCCAGCAATAAAAAAATAAAAAAAACCAAAAATATTTTCAATACACTAAAAATGAAGCATTTGTTACAGGGACATTGCACAACTTTTGAACAACTATTACACAATTTATAACAATAACCAATCCTTAGTGTTTACCAGACCTTTAGGAAAAGGAGACCTCTCAACGACATTTTCTAGTTCCTAACCATTCAAGGAATTGTATTCGGCTCATGGAACATAACCAGTTTAATAACTAACAATTACTGTCTAACCTTAAAAACCTTGGGGTAGCTGAACTGCAAGAGCATTTTACCCACTACAGGTAAAGAGTTCAGGAGTAACTTTACATCCTCTCCCTTGAGCAGATAAAGGAGAACAAGCTCAGGGACAGGGACATTGACAGTGCTTTCATGCTCTGAAAAGGCTCTGTCAACATAAGTGCTGCCTTAACAGCAGCAGAGTTTTTCAAGAAACTCTGGGTCTGATGTGTTGTCTGGGGTTGGGGTTTTTTTCTTGCTTATTTTTCAAATGAAAAAAATCCCACTAGTTCCCATAATGTGGATGACACCTAATTATTTCTAGATACACTTGACAAAGAAAGTTTCATCAGCTCATAACTTGAGGTTATGCCCCAGGAAAAGCCAGTCATTTTATAATAGCATTTTAACAATTATACAGCAGACCTTCCAAGAGGCATGTTATTAAGCAAAATGGACTGAAGAGAAGCCTCAATCCTTAAAGCAATTTCAAACCCAAATATCAAGAGTATCTTTCAAGTTGCATTTGCAAAGACTGTGTTTGATAGGAAAAGAACCAACAAACATTCTGCCTTTATTGGTGTAAAAAGCAAAACCCTTCCTCAAATTACATAAAAGGATACATACCATAAATGAGATTATCTTTGAAGGCAGCTGTTATATCTTCCAGGACACCCAGAATTGGAGAATCCAGCATTGAGAGGAGCTCACCAACATTTCCCTGCTGTGCCATGATGCACGTACTGACATGAACGTGGAGGTTAAAATTTCAGGAAGTTCCTCATTGGTGCCTTTCTACCAGACTACGAGAGAAGAGAGAGCAGATGAATGAACTTTCATTTTTCCCTTTCCATCTTAAATCTCTCATCATTTCCCTGTTTCTTTTCTGCAGTATTGCCCATTTAAAACTGAAAGGACTCCTAGATTTTACACACATGCAATACAATCTGCAAGAGAAAAGTTTCCAAAGAAGCCAACTGAGTCACGAACAGAGTTTTCTTCATCTTTTTAAGAAAGACTTTAATCTGTCTTGTGGAAGATCTCAGCTAGCATATACAGACTGTCAGATCATTCTGTTACCTTATTTTTTTAATTTACTCTCCAGGTCAGTCAACTAAGACTAAAGTTTTGAATAAAATGCAAATAGCTCCCTAAAATCATTCCATTCTCACTTTCTTACAGCAATTCCTCCTCAACCAACCTTTCAAGTCCTTTGCATAGTGACCTACCCATTGGAGAAAATATGCATCTCCAGATCCCTCTCCCCTCCTGTGGCTAGATTAGAAATCCACTGCCCTCAGCTTTCCATTATTGCATACTAATAGATTTGTGCTTTAATACTTGCAGTGTGGCCAAGTTGCAGCTGTGAGGAAAGTCAGGCAGGGTTACTACAGCTGCTGTTCCTCAGCTACCCAGTACATACTAAATCACAAGCTTAGCACTCCACATACCCTGTTTTCACACGTATAATTTCTGAATAATGTACCAAAAACTCTGCAATGCAAAAACTGTATAGATTATTAAACGCAACACTGTGCACATAATATGACTGGTCAGCTTCACAGTACTAAGCAGGAGTAAATCTAAACCATTTCAAAGCTTTCAAGATGACTTCTTGCCATGTACCAGCAAGGGAAGGATTCAGGTATCACATCTCTCTATCACAAAATGAATCAAGTTCTTCAACCACAAGAACCCTACACTGAACCTTTCCCAGTGACAGAAAGAATCTGGCTTCACATCACACCTAATTTTATTTGCAAGGGTTTCCTCTTTCCTCCTATTTCCAGATATTTTTCACTTCCTCCATGGAAGGCAAGACTGACATGTACCAAGTTTACACACAAGATTTATTTTTTTTTAATTATTTTTTTACTTCAACTGGGGATACAGCACCTGTTCTGTGGACGAGTTGAGCTTCTATCTGCAGTGCTGTCAGCCACACAGCTTTCATGATCACTAATTAGATAAAAAAAAGCACGAAGAGGTTAACAAAAAGCATATTTTTTTTTATTCCTTATCGTGTAGTTTTGTACTGTGAACCTTCAAAAGCTACTAAGGAGTTTTATTTATGGTAGGTAAAATCTTACACACAAAGAAGTCTCCTCATCCTACCAAATTCTGAACCCAGAATAATTACTGTAATTGCTTAAGTCTTCAGATTCTAGTCAAAACATCAGCCAAGGACCAATATATCAGTGCTCTATTTAAAATGATAATACTGTAATTACTTAAATACATGTTACTTTCTTGAAAACAGATATTTAACAATGTTACTGTACTGCAGGAGTTAACTTGTCTACCAGTAAACTTTGTCATTTACAACATATCACTCGTTGCAGAACTGCCCAAGGTCACTTTTATTAGGGCCACAAGACATCAGCTTACTTAATCTGGCACTGACTGCAAATTCAAAGGTGATAATACAGCAGCACACTCACAACAGGCATTTCATTAGCACAAACTTTCCTGAAGTGTTCCACTAATCACAGCTCCAGAACACAAAAAAACCCACTCTCAGTTTTCAATGACCACAGCTGCATAGCTGAACAGTCCAAATAAAATCTCAGTTTATCTACAGGCAGCTAGTGGAGTCTACTAATTAAACTGTTTCAGATTTAAATGCTATTTCTTTTCAAGTTCCATGTTGGCAAGCCCTTAAAAACTACAGACTTCAAACTGGCTGGTAGTGTAAGACTTTCAACTAAAGATAATAAAATAGAAACTTGGGGTGGGGGACAAGAGTTGCTTTTTACTCAAATAGAGAATGGATCTCTGCCTTCCAAAAAGGTGAGGGCTGGGATTTGCTGTGGTTTGGGGTTCTGTTTGGTTGTTGTTGGGGTTTTCTTTGTTTGCTTTTTTTTTTTCCTTAAGCTCCATCTTCTTCCTCAAAGAGCCTGCTGTTTAGAAGGCAAGCAATGTTCAAAGAGTGACACCATCCTTTCAAAAAGTTTAAAGCCACTCATCCATGCAACCTAAGGAGTCAACCTTCCACTTAGTTACTCATTTGCAGGAGTCAACTGCTTTTTTAGTTTCTCGTAACCGCTGTAATATTTAATTTACTAAATTACAGTTATACTGAGATACCCAGAACGCATGCAGAACTATACACGGGGAAACAGTTCACTACTTACTGTCTATTCCTTCATTTCCAAGAACACTATCTTGGAGAACATAAGGGGCTTGCTAACACAGGAGCTTCAATTTCTATCAGGATACCGTCTCAGCCATGGTTAAGCAACAGATTCACCAGCTTCCTAAGCAACATGAATTAGTTGTTTAAAGCCTTGTTAACAAAAGAGATGCATGACCACACGCCCAAACCAGCTGCAAGCAAAACCTGTTTTGGGAATTAAAGCAGCATAAATGCTACTCTGCTTTTTTTACCCCATGAAGACCTTGTCAACTCTTTTCTTAATTCCTTGCCCCCACCAGAGCAAAAAGAATGCTTTTATTTCTTATTTTCCTCTAGTAACACTATTATGCTTGCACCAGATCTCATCACACCAGCAAAAACCTCAACAACAGGTTTCAGTAATTCTGATATTGCCAGAGGAAAAACTAGAGCATGGTGAAATCAAGAAACATGCCTTTGCAGACACTCTAGATGGGTTCTGGAAGTGAGGTTCAACTTTATGCTATTGGCCTGATGGCACACACAAACACTACAATCAGAAAAAAGCAAGGCTGATAATGCAAGCTTAGTTGCCAATAACTACACATGTAGGTAACTATTAATTTCCCAAGCTCCCTAAACTAATTAAAACAGATGGCTCAAATGACCTTGTGCCAGTAAATCCAGCATAGTTTAAACAAACTTGTCAATCAGTTAATTGTGCACTGAAGTACTTTACATAAAGTGGAACAACCTCCACTCCAAAGGCCAACATTCAAAATATTAATAAAGGTATTCCAAACCATGTCTAAAAATGGGACAATATTACACATAGGTACTTCACTAGGTGGAAAGTTTATCTGCTGAAGTTACATAAACAGCATTGTGTTGTCACCCTGCTATACAAAAATAGTCACAATTTTACAAAAGCAAATCTTTCTCAGCGCAGGATCTCTTGTAAAGTCATTTATGAGGAACAGATCTGAAATCCTAAGAAAGGCTGCAACTGAGATCCTCTGATCACATTGGGTCTGTGCTGCCCAACACGGAAATTCCAGTAATGGTCTTACATAGTGTCACACTTAAGCAAAGAGAGCTGAATAACTAGTTTACAGGCAACAGGCTTTTAACTTCAATCAGAAAACACTGTTCTGGCAGATGAAGCAGAGTTCCCAGGGGCGATGGTATCAGTGTGATTTATGACTACTCCTACCAATAATTCGTGACGCTATTTTCAAATCTTGTAAATAAGGAACTTGGGCCAGGCCAGGTTAAGGAATTTATTTACCTTGTAAAATAGCGTGATCATCCACTGAATGCCACAGTATTTTGTATCTGGGATTGATACATCTGTGGTAACGGGATCTCCCTTAAGTCTTTACAGTATCATATCACGACTACGTCCTTCTCAAATACAAAGTATACAAGATGAGTCTCTCTAATGCTTCCATTCCTAGCTATTGCAATCATTCCCCTATTAGAATTTCTACACCCCGGAGCCATACTGAGAAGATTAAAACAAAGTAACTTTCCCATATGGTTTGAGTCACTGATTCTTCACTAACTTTTAAAATTAAGTTTTACAAAAAAGATCCAAGACACTGGGTAGTACAGAGTGAAAAAAAAATCTGTTTAAATACCTTTTAAAATGCAACATCTCAATCTCACTGAAAGATATAAACACTAATAACAAACTTCTTATTCTTATATTCAAGAACTTTCATAAAGACAAATTTTAATTATAAGCATTAAACTACCAATACAACTTTGGAGCCAGCTTACAGGAGAAAAAAATAGAAGCAAACAAGCCAAGAACAAATTTGTTTTAAAATCTTTTTTCAGTAGCTAATTTAACCACAACACAGCACTGTTGAGCTACAAACTCAAGACAAAGGAAAAGACTGTAAAAAATATTCACTGGAAAAGGCTAAATAGAGAAAGAGATAGCAGAGCATTTCAAAAGACTTCTGTAAGTATTTCTGTCAAGAGAAGATGTTCTTCTGTTCAGTGTATTTTTATCTCAAGCCAAATGAAAAAGCAGCTGGTAGTGCCAGTTATGCTTCTCTGAGGGGTGGGGAGGAGGGAGACACACTCAACGTACACGCACACTCCTCCCAAACATCCTCAGCATTTGCTGTAACAACACAGAAATTCAGACACCAGAAGCACTTATTCTGGGGGGAAGGCGGGTGGGGGATCCATGTCAGCATTTCATCCCTCCTTATTAGTGATAAGTTAAATTTGGAGCATGCCAGTAAATGGTTATTCCCCCCTCCTAAGAGAAAAGAGATTTCAACAACATCAGACCACTGCTGAGAGCACCAAAGCGAAGCCAGACCTCAAGACTCACACTTTTCCAGCTGATTTCTACTGCAGGTAAAGGTCCTTAGGTACTGCAATACTCAGTTTTATATTTTCTTCACAGGTAAACTAAACACTATCATCAAAGAAATGAAATAAGCAATGAATGAAAAGTGAGAGTAAGGAGAAAAACCTCTGGTGGCAATAGGAAAGTATGCAGCTCATCATTCCCTTTTTCACCACCCAGAAATAACAACTCTAAACACTAAGCCCCAGTTCACACTGATCATTACAATTAATTTAATTTATTTATTCACTTTTTAAGAACTAAAGTGTCTGGCTTCTTCTAGTAGTCCATATTTTTCTGGTTATTTTAAGATCTAATAGGAGATCCCATTTCTAAACTCGATAATTATTTACAGGTATAACTCAATATACACACTCATGTACTTTATGTTACAGGTGCTGAACGGATGCAGGAACAAGATCACAAAAACCCAATAACCCCAAGCAAAGAGAGAGAATCATATTCAGCAATTTTTAAGATTCTTTTGAAACTATGCTGTGCTAATACACTATGCTAATTGCCACCCATCACATTTCTGTCAGGGGGGAACTTGTTTAAAGGCAATAAAGTGTCGAAAAAAGCTCAAATATGGGAGGGCTGACATTGAACCCTTTGGCAGAAGCTGCGCTAACAAGCCAGTTACTAACCTGAAAGAGAATTATTTCAATTTCTTATACACAACTGCATATATTAATAGCAAATAAGCAAATAAGAACAAGCACTGTTTTCCTATGCCAATTTAATTAACAATACACAAGGAAAATAAGTTCAACTAAGGAATCTTTTTCAAACTATGAACAGGTAAACAGAGAGCTCTACACTTCACAGTAACACAAGGAGTGAGACTGCTAAATCTCTGTGGCAGCAATTTGTTTGCCACCAAAAGTAACCTCTAATCATATTTAAAGAGTTAAGCTGCAATTCAGTAAATCTTGAAACCACTGGAAACTACCTTCTGTACTCAGTCGAGGCATTTTAACTGCTCCAAGAATTAAAGTAGGCATTACACAGAACAACACCAAATGATGTGAAACTTTTTAATTAAAACCAAAAACCAATAATGCCCAGGAAAGAGACAGCAGTTCAGCACTACAAGAAGTTTGCTTCGTATCTTAAATGCGCTACCCAAAGAAATGCTTATGCTAACGAAGGAAGCATTATTACTAGTCCTCATTATGTTTACTAAACTATATAAAAATATAGCAGCTGCATACCAGACCAAGACCCTAAGCTATAACATTCTTTTTAAAAAAATACATCTGTCTGCATCATACCATAAAATCCAGTACGCCTCTCCTGCCTCCACTATGGAAAAGTGCTTTGATTATTTGATTTGCTTATTACAGAAGATATCTTTTCCAAAGATATTCATATATATATATATATATATATATATATATATATATATATATATATGTTTGTGCATGACTGTGTGAGCACACGTGTGCTACAGGCTATTCAGTTCTCATAGAGACTGACTGGTAATCACATCACCAGCTCATATAAGTTGTGTGGCAGTTGCAAGAATTTCAGGCATTAGTACAAGTCAACATCCCAGCAGTCCAGTTCTAAATAGGGCCAGCGTTCATTTTAAGCTACAAATAACTAAAGTAAAATGTTTTAACATCTGCAGCTGGGTAGTATATCTCACATGGGAACCCTTTTTTATGCTATTTTTTATTAGTCACCATAAAAGTAAATTCTCAAGTAACAAAGAGTTAAGAAGTCAGGATTAAACACAACCAAAGATAAAATCATTTTAATTAAAGCTTATCTCGTGACACATTAGATATTCTCACTATATTTTCATCTGAGGAAGTCCATGCAGCTCCCCATAAAGGCAATTTAGTACCGTGTCCACTAGGCTCTTAAAAAAACAGAACAAATGAACAAACAAAATCAAACCAAATAAGTGTTTTACTGAGTAAATTATTTTAAGCCCATGAATTTAAGCTTAAACGTGGCACAGCTACTTCTGATAAGCAGAGTACCTGATTGCTGCTTAGCAAAGTCAATTCAACTACAGACAGAAGTATGTATTCCCAGGGGTTGCACTAATTATTAAAAATTCCAGAGTTTTCAAGGATTCAGTTTCTATTTGTTCATACATGTAAGTGAAGAGGAATTTTTCCACCTAATGGGATCACTTCAATAGTGCTTCAATTATGACAGATTTCTAACAACTTGCCAGAGAAGTTAATGTCAGGAAACCACAGGATCAGACCAGACAAAGAATGAAAACCTTCTGTATTAGAATCCACTGGAAAGTTCTCTGGAAACAGTTCTGCACACAAAACCTGATACCAGCTTCTATGTAATTTCTATCGGTTTTGAATCATATAGTCCTTTAAGGCATGTTCTTTCTCTCACTCATTGCCTTGTAAAAGAATAATTAAAAAAAAAAACAAACCAACAAGGAGAGAGGTACTGACTAAACTGACACAGCGATGACAGAGAGTGCATCCATAGCAAACAAAGGGTGAAAACTTCAGAACTACAGCCTTCCAAGTTCTTTGTGATAACAGGAAGCAAAATGTTTTCTCGTAGAAGTAAACAACATCCTGACTTCACATTACCTACCCACCAGCAAGGAAACAAGAAAAGCTTTCCTCAGCAAGGGGACAGACTTTTAACAACGGCTTTAATGCCCAAACCCAGACAGACAGACCCTCCTCAGCAAGTGGCTGAGGCAGGAGAGGTCTGGAAATCACTACTCAGCTTTTGAATGCTTTTTTGTTGGTTTTTTTTTTTTTGGGGGGGTGTCTTCTTTTAATAAAACCGCGCAAAACTAAACAGGCGCGTTGGCTGTTGGGGGGGACCCTGCGGCGGGGAGGGCAGCGCCCTCAGCCCCCCTCAGCTAGCCCGGTCGCGGCGGGGAAGGGGGCTGCGACCAAGTTTGGCTAGAGGAAAAGAAAGGGGACGGAGGGGGGAAGGAAAGGGGACGGATGGGGGAAACATCGTCCCCCCCGCCAGGTTTTACCCTCGCCTTCCCCATCCCCCCGGCCCCTTCCCTTTCTCCTGCCGCCTCCTCCCTGAGCCCCTTCTCCCTGCCTCCCCCCTCTCTCTTTTCTCTGCCTCCTTCTCTCCATCCCGCCCCGGCTGCCTTCGCTCTCGCCCCGCTGGGGGAGGAAGGAGGAGGCCCAGCGCACTCACCTCTCCTTCTCCTCCCCTCAGCTGTTTACCACTCAGGGCTCCTCTAGCCCACAGGGCGCCGCCATCTTGGCCCTGCCTCCCCTCCCCCTCCCATTCAAAGCTGCCTCTCTCCTCGAATCCCTCCGCCGCACAAACTAGTCCCACACCACCGCCTCACTCCCCCGTGTCCCAACGCCGCACCGATCCCTCACCGCCCCTCTCGAGATCTTCCACCTCAAGGACCTTCCTCCCCGTAGGGGAAGCAGGGGCGTGGGGACAGCCACCGCGGCCACCCGCTGTCCCGCAGCGGAGGTATCTCAACGCGGGAGCGATGCGGCTGAGAGGAGGTCGCGTGATTCTGGGGGCGGTGCCGGCAGCGGCCCCGGGCGGCGGGAGCGTCAGGCGGGGCGGAGCCGGGCGGCGGCCGGTAAACAAGGCCCGGCCGGCGGGAGCGGGTGGGGGCCGTGCCCTGGGCGGGGAAAATGACCCCGAACTCGCCCTGTTTCCTCGCCGCTGGCAGCGCCCAGGGCTGTGGATCGGCCCTAGGGACAGGCCGGCTGGGGTGCCGTGCGGCGGGACCCTCGCTCCAGAGTCCTGCCTGGGAGAGTTTATTTATAAAAAGTGCGTGAATGTGCTAAAAAGGAATAAAAAGGTCTCAAAAGTGTCTGTGTGCGCGCAGAGTGATGTTCACGGGACTGCCGTGTGTGCAGGGCAGGCACCCGACACGGGATGGCTTTCTCTTGATCCATAACAAATCTCAGGTCATTGTCGCGTCTTTGGACCCCATTATGCTTCACACCAACCACGGACCAGGATTGTCTTCTTTGCTGAAATACAGCAGCCATACCACATAAAACCATTTCACCCTTCCTGCTAGATCACGATTATTTTTCCCCATGGAAAATGCAGAGCAGGAAAGAAGAACGGGAATGACCTCAGGGCAGGTTCTCCAGCCCGCCGGTCTGTCGCACCAGCCCGCTTTCAGGTCCCTGTTTCCATCCCCAGAGCAGCGGGGTCTCAGCATTTCTCACTTTCTAAGAAGCGGCAGTTTGGTGGGGATGCACTGAGAACTCCTGGCAAGCTGCTCATCTTACTCTTTAATCCATATTGAATTGTCCTCAGATGCCAGTAGGAATCACAGACATTTGATTTACAGGGTGGAAACTAAGTATAAGAAAATAAAAGCAGATTAGAACCCCATCTGAGACGTATTGGTTGATTTTTAACTTCTGTGGTGTTAGTCATGGTGTTTCACAGCTCTCATCCCCGTGGACTGAGATAGTTCCTTCATGCTGCACCTGTAGTGGGTCATCCTGCTTCTGGATGAGATAGCGTTGCTTGGAGCCAGCGTGTTTTTAATCTAGTCCTGCCTCGTGCATGGCAATTAATATTTATTGCAGTCTGGACTGAGTGATGGTTTTTTTTTTCCTGCTGTGCAGAAGACATGTTTATTTCATCTGCCACAGAAAATTCTGAGTGGAAATTAGGATGAGCTTCAGAACAGAGCTGGAAGAAATTAGTCGTGTTATTTTACTGTGACTTAATTACTGTAACATTCAAATTAACAAAGAAAACATGGCTGCTACAGGAGGGTTTGCTGCTAGATTTGAAAGGGAAGATATCTGCATTAGAATGGTCATGATGTGTTATAATTAACCTGTTTATTATTACTGAGTGATACATTTAATAACCCATTTACTTAGGATGCACTGGAGCATATGCCGTGGTAAGAACTCACAGCAATACACAAAATTAAACTGTCCTCAGGTGTAGACAGAACTCGCTGTGCACCCACCACGGCCCGTGTGGGTCAGGGCTGGCACAAGCCCATGTGAGCCCAGATAAGCCCTCTGCAGCTCTCCATTTTTGCTGGCCCTGAAACAAGAAGAGAGAACAAGGAAAATTATATCAACAGGAAGAACATAAAATAGAATGACCACACGGGGTCAGCTCAAAGGTCCTTCTAGCCCAAAACAGCTCCAGCATTCTTTCTTTTTTTTTTGGTCAACTTCTATAAATCACCTTTTTGCTGGCGATTTCAATGGAGAGGAGAGGTGACAAGTTTAACAGGAGCAATAAGCAGAAATCTAGGGAAGACTTAAGAACACAACAAGCCACGGTGATAGCTGACTGCACTCCCATCCTGCAACTATTTGCTCCATAGAAAGTCCTGAAATAAAATAAAGGGAAAAGGGGCATGTGAGAGCTGAACCAGACACAGTAGCATCCCCATCTCTCTTCAGGCATTCTAGTGTGGTGATAATAGTGATGGTCAGAAAAGATAATATCTGTGCCCATCATCACAGGGATCAGTTTGTATGCAATTATGTCTGTGCTTTGCAAGAGGATGGCTACTTGGGGAAGCAGAACAGCTGATACAGACGTTTTATTTGCAGCTGCTCTATGCACAGGTTACTGACACCAGGAGATGTAGTCATCCTCCTTCTCCAAGGGACTGTGTCCAGTGTTCTTTGGAACACCTCTCAAATCTGGTGAGGTTTTACTGAATGTGCTATTAGATTTTTTTGCATAACTAGTTTTCTGTAGTTTTTTTGCGTGGCTGACTTGCTTTTACTGTCTCTAGTTTAAGAGCCACATTCTGCAGCCATTTGCACTTTATGTCAACGGGAAGTCTGTGCTCAGGGGGTGCTGGCAGAAGCCAGCTCCAATATTTCATAAAAATAACATCTCGGTCCTTTCAGCAGCTTGTCATTTTCCTGTTTTGTTTAATTCCTGTAACTGTCTTCATATGAAACCCTGAAGCTGCAGTACACATTTTGGTTTTCTGTTATAATGCTTGTTTTTGTAGCGGGAAATGTAATCCTTCAAATGCCTGTGTTTAAGAGGATGCAAATCAGCTTGCTAGCACAATGCCTTGGGAACGTTTCTTTCATGCAAAACCCAGATAGATAAATAAGGAGGGGAGGAGGGAGAGGGATTGTTTGCTTCTATAAAAAACAAGTATTAATTATGTTCAGTAAATGACAGATGGGTTAAGATCAAAATCTGAATCTTTCTCAATGTGGGTGAAATCTACACTCCTATCTCCGAATTGCATCAAACCCCATTGCACAGCCTGTCCGGTGCCATGGGGCAATGACAGGGGGCAATGACAAGAGCTGTGACTTGTGGCTGTCCCGGCAGAGTGCTGGGGCCAACACGCCTGGCACCACCACCTGCCATTGCAGGATGCAGAATATCTCCATGATGGATCTCTGGACCACATCTGGTCCATCAGGGAAACTCCAACTTACTGCCAACGCTGTTGCAGGGCATAAAAAAAGGTGTTTGTTTCCTGGTGCTTTCACCACCCTGAGCCACAGGAGGAAAAGGGACCAAACTGAGTTCTGGTTTAATGCAACCACTGTAGAAAATAGCAAAACATGTTTGAAAGCTCTCAGAGAGCAGAAAAACTCCATGATATAAAGGCTGATGGTGATGTCCCAGTACTTGGCTTGTATGTATACTTATATACATGTTAAATTATGAACTTCTCGGAGTGAGGAGATAACTGAGGGCACATACACCTCATGCCACTGTGCGCTTGCACAATCAGGAATATTGTAAAAATCAGACAATAGGTAAAATAAAGGAATTACTCCCCACCCCACTCGAGCATTGCGGAGATCAAGCTCTCCTTGTTTGTCCTCAAATAAGAGCCAAGTCCAGGGATTCTCAAAAGAAAATCACTATTCTCCAGCTCCTGTTCTCACCTCTGCAAGAAAACAACCAGGTGATCTGAGAAAAATCACTCTGCCTCTGCTTCATTCTCACTCATTTCCCCCTGCCCTTACAGGGAGGTTTAGAACTCAATTATTTCACATTTGCAAACCCATTTTCAAACCTTTTTTGAAAGCAAGTGATAGAAGTGCAAATTTTTATTATTGCTCTTGAAGAGCTTTTTGCAAAGATGCTGGTTAATGAGCTTGCTTAATGAGCTTTCTTAAATCTATATTTATATCCTATATACAGCTGTATATAGATAGAGCAATGCCTAAAATATGTATGGATTGCACACACATACGCCTAGGAAAATGAAAGCTGATTAACACACATCTTTTTCAGTTATTATTGTGCAAGTATTTATTCCTTTTTGCTTGGAAATTGGAGAGATAAAAAGATCCATTCTGGAATAAAATAATTTTGTGCATATGTGCTAGATTGTTTTGTTTATGAGACTGAAGTATGTGAGTGTGTGTATGTGAGACAGATGGTGTGTCTGTTTGTGAAAGATATGATGCATGGATGAATGTGTGTAAAAATACAGGTTTCTTAAGAGCTATTATTTTTCTTTTCTTCTTTTTTTTTTTTTAAAAAAAAAAAAAAGAAGAAAAAGGCAAAATAACAAATGTCTGCTTGGTACATTATTTCACTGTGTCATGCTCTTTGTCAATATGACAGAGGAATACTCCTCCCTTGACAGAGAAGGCAAAGCTGCCCCAGAAAGTGCAGGGTGCTGCCCCTAGGGTTGAGCTGGGCATCGTGAATTCTCTTCAAGTTTTCAAAGTCCTGGAAAGTTTTGATAAGCAAATAGTTCCTGGGCTCTGCTTCTCTATTGGCTGTTTCTTCACCGCCAGATTTTGACACAAATAATCTGATTGAAAAATCAGGGAGGGGAACAGGGGGAAAAAAAAAAAAAACAGAGAGAAAAAAGGAGAAGTATCTATTTCAGCAGACTGCGACTAAGTGAAAAAGTAGAAGAGGAGTCTAGAGAGAAGACGACATCTCGCTTGTCTGGGGAGATTTCAAGGCGAATCCAGTAAAGCAAAGTCCCCCAAACAGGTGATTTATTTATTCTTTTAAATACTTTTAATTTAATTGTTTTTCCTCATTTCTCTCAGATGATTTTATAAGCTTTTTCTTATTCATTGCTTGTGTTTGCAAATAGGTAGCATATTCCACTGCATAGGTCACTTATCCTGAAGATCTCTTTATGATAATTGTTCACTTAAATGAGTCAAACTTTTTAAAACGATATACCATATACTTGCTTCATTCTCACACATGCACATATGAAAGGGATAATAGAACAAAATATAAAAGATGTGACAGTGGTCTCAGATACCCCTGTCCCAGCAAGCTCCATGCAGAAGGAACGGTTTCCAGATGTAGACTCTTGTACTTAAGCATTGAGGAGAGGGCATACTATATTTTTCCTTTTAATTGCTCTTTTACAGACCTTTAAATTCAGAAAACGGCACACCTCTGCTGACATCAATCTATCTATGCCAGCTTTGCTAGATGAGAACTCAATCTCTCCTATTCAGGAATTTTGCTTCAAATCTATCTTTTATTTTATTATTATTATCCCATCCTTTCTACATACATGCTGATTAGTTTAAGAATTTTTAGCATATGGAATTAGCTATTTATAGATGCTTCTCATATACCACCAGATTGATTCAATACATTAAGCAAGAAAACAAATTATTTGCAAGTTCGCGCAGTAAGTGCATCTATACGTTAAGGGGGATAGAATTGGTAGATTGCAGTATTTAAGTCTACTTTTCCATAGAAGCCTAAGGCAACCTTTGCTAAAGCCAGTGGCATTCCCAACATCACTGGGAGTTAAATGATGTTTCTGAAGAACAAATGCTGCAATTATATCCTAAGCATTTTATCTAGATACTACAAGTATATAAGCATTTCCATTCCACTTCTTGGACAAAGTTTTCACTGTAATTTGCTAGCCCTGCCAGTGTCCATTGGCCCAGTCTTACAATAGGAATTAGAAATGTTCTGCTCATTTTTCCACTAAAAAAAGCAGCATTAAAATTACTTGCCCCAAGTACATTTGATTTTGCAAGGGTGAACTAGTGAAGACATGATTAATTTTGTTGTGAAGAACTTAAATTCTTTATTAATATTACTTTATATTTGAAGAGTCAGAAGTCCCTGAAACCTCTTATTTTATTTAGGCTCTTAAATATTTCAGACACAGGTTGTGTTCTGTTTTGTAGTTTTTTCTTTAAAAATGTAGTCTTCTGAAAGACAAACTATTCTTTATTTTTGAAAGCTTCACCTTTCCAGAAAGAGAAAAAAAAGCAATATTAAGATTTAAATATAAATTAAGCAATGGGAAGGAAATAAGCCTCTTTTATCCTGAAACTCTGTGCACTCATCAACTTATATGAAAATATCTATCAGTTTTAAGTTAAAATTAAGTATTTCCAGTAAGTGTAGCGCAGAAAAAAGTGTTTCATATCTACAATTAACTTTGTAGATTTGAAAAGAGGATTACTTTAATTTAGAGGAAAGTGAAAGCCAGCTTTGGAATAGAACCTATGCTGCAAATCGGGTTCCTGATTCAGCGTGGCACAATCCTGCAAACACCCGTTCCCAAATACAGGATTTCATGGTATGAATCGTCTCACTGAAGGAACCAGAGAGAACAGCTCCATAATGTAATTCACTGAGATCAGTTTCTTCTAAAACATATCAAAGGGCCCCATCATTTAGTTTTGGGTATTTGGCTTCACAAGGAACATAGGATCAAGTGAAATTAGGATCAGAAACCACCCCCTAAAAAAAAAAAAAAAAAAAAAAAGAGCCAAACAAAAACTTTTTAATTTGGTTCTTGCACAGCCTCCAGTGTTTCAGCATTACATTACAGTTTTACATGTGATACTCTGCAAAATCACCAGAGAGCACCAGTGAGGATGAAGGAACTTTGAACATAGGAGAGAAACTCAGATGCCTAGCCAGCTTTCAGATCTGAGTGGGGAATTTATAACTGGTAAAAGAAGCCCTTTTAAGGTGCTTCAAGTTAAGTATCCAAAATAGTGAAGTAGGTTTTTTCCCCCTTGGGTCCTTTTGGCTGTCTTTTCCTCAGGGCAGATTATCACAACATTATTGTACAGCTACCTGGCAAACAAATAAGGATATCAATTCTAGCCAGCTACTGATTTTATTTTCTGTATTGAATAATTAAAAAAAAAAATGCCATGGCACTTGCATTTTGGGTAAGCATGCTGCCCAAACAATGAACACCCTTTTGCACTTGCCAGTCAAGGTAGAAACTGCTGCTATAGGGACAGACTCCATAAAAATCAAGTTTAATTTTTAGCAAAAGGTTGAAGCTAAATTACCTGGGAAGATTCAATGACTTTAAGACATAGCAGAGTCTGCTGTCCATAGCATTACTCTCCCTATAAAATATAGTTAGTCTTCAGTAGCAGCTGATCACTTGCTGCTGATAATCTTGAGTTTCAAGGAGAGAGTATTTTTTCCTCTCACAATCTGTGCTTCTAGCTTTCCTCTAACCTGTTTGTGTGAATCACAAAGACAGTCTAATGCAGTTGTTAATTAACTATGCTTTGGGCTCCCAGTTCCTGTTTTCTCTCTAAAATGGAGTGGGGGAAGGCAGCTTCCTTTTGTCATGTTCAGTAGTGCATTCAAGATAATTGTGCTCAGTAGAGGCCCTTATCAACAGTCAAGATACTCGACCAAATTTAACTTTTACACATGCTGGAGCAAACACATCCAGAAAAATCCCATTGATTCACGTGCAGCAACTTTTCAACCGCCACCAGAAAAGAGGGGCTTTGGTGCCTTCCTGTACTTAGCATATAGGTACTACCATAAAACATTGCAAGACTGCTTATGCCACCCATATCCAATCCTCTAATTTAGCTGGCTAAGCTGTCTGGATAATACCTTGCGGTCCTCTAGCCGGTGCGCAGGGAGGGTGACTCTTCCAGCAGGCACTGCTAGGTACAGGCTTTCACCCTATATTCAGTTGCCCACTGCCAAAGCCTCTTCCTCCACTGTGTAGGAAGCCCAGGTAAATTAACTGGTTAATTCAGGCAGAGAAATCAGATGTCTAAAGCTTGCTGGTATGAATACCCTTCATTGTGGACACAATCCTGCCCCACCACATGGGAAAATCCCTTTGACATGAGTGGAAATTCCATGTATAAAGGGCTTGTGGCAGGACTTTAACTTGGGGCAAGTCTATATTGGAGAGTGCAGCTCCATGCACAGCCACCCCATCTGGGACTGACCAAGAGCAGCAAGACCCTCTGAGCTCTGCTAGGATGCAGGGTGCATGGGCTAAGCAGAGCGCACTGCTAAAAGGGTTATACCCATGGCAGAATACGCGTGTGTTTGTACTGAGCTAGAGGTATTTCTGTGCCCGCAGCCTTTCACCAGACAAAGATACACTTCATGGTACTTAGGAGGAACCTCATTAGAGAGTTAGAGTAAATACAGCTATGTACTTCAGCGTGTCTTCCCTCAAGGGCATACTTACAGTTCATTCTCAGTAATGTTTTGTCCTCTTTCTAAAATTAAATTAACAAATCTACTCTTGGCCTCTGTTTTCTCTTATTCATCTCTAGTTACATGCAAATTTCTTGGGAAAAGATGGAGAAAAACAGGTGAGTCATTTCAGAAGAAAAAATGGCTAGACACCAAGAGATATCCCTGAAGTCACAGAAGAAACAGTGGGAATCGTGGACTAGATTTAAAAAGACAACTATAACTGCATTCCTACAGGCAGCTGTGCTGGGGAGCACCTGACTCTCACTGACAACAGCGGGCTTGGCAATCCACTGTCCACAGCAGACCTCGCTGTGTGAATTCCACGGTACACATACCCACAGCGGTAGGCATCACTTGAAATCTGGCCCTCAGACCTTTAAACAAACCACCACTGGACTATGTAATTATATTAGTGTTGTTAGGGGTAGTGTGGGCACTTCTGAACCCTAGGGAGCAGACCTTTTCCATCCCAGGCTGTTTGGGATTCCAGGAGCCTACACCACTCTGTTCTGACTTACATAAAGGTTTCAGGTCATTCCTATTTAACAGGAGCAAACTTTTCTTTTTTAGTTAAAAAAGAAAAAAAGAAAAAAAAAAAAGAAAGCAAGCTACACTTCAACTGCTCTCAGGCAGGAAAACCCGAAACTTAATAATGCACTTTCCCATCAACAGAGAGGCAGGACTTACTGCTGAGTTTTCATATGAAATATAGCTAGATTTGCTTTTAGTGCTACTATCCTGAAGAATTACAAGGGAAAATGCAAATACATATGCAAATAAGGCCCCAGCTGATATTGCCATGCACAGCATAGAGCCTGTTGTCACACTGCCTACATGAGAATGGTTACTAGCCACGGGGAGCGGGCACAGGGCGGGCTGGGTTCTGGGTAGTAAAGATAACAGATGCATTGCAAGAGAATTTTGTATGATTAAATTTCAGCATTTTATGTTTATTCCTAACCCGTCATTTCAACGGTCTGTGATATTTGAGTCAGATCCAGAAGGTAACCTCTCTCACCCAGCACTTCTGCTCTGCCTCTGCTTGACTGTTGTTTGTCAGCCAGAGTACAAAATACTCAAGCTACAGCCAACAAAAAGGAAACCCACCACACATCATGGCTGTGGGGATTTTCCACTGTGTCTCTGCTATTATTGATGCTGTTTCTATAATTATTATTTGTGTAGCAACTTCACAGAGGAGCCCATGCTGTGGCTTGGGACTGTGCTCTTCTAGGTAGGGTACAAACACTAAGATAGCCCTTTTCTCAAAGGGCTGATCTCCAACCTACGGTCCCCACTGTATCCTCTCTCACAGAGCTGAGATCCATCATGCGCCTAAACCCATGCAACCACTCTCTGCTCTTCAGCTGGATGGAGAAACCTTTGAAATGAACTTGCTGTCTCTCTAGTAGAAGAGTTTTAATTCTCATCACCGCTGCATACAGAGCTGATATGCTGGGGGAACAAATGAGAGTTACTCTCAAAACACAGAGATTTACTTGCCATTTTTCTCTGTTTCTGCCCAGGCAGTGAATGGAAAATGCCACGTTCCTTTTTGGTGAAGAGCAAAAAGGCTCATACCTATCATCAACACCGCTTTGTGGAAGATGACCTGCCTATACTCACATGGAATCCAATAACCTCTCCTTTCACTGGTGAGTCAGTCCATCCACTGAGCTTGTAAGAATACACCAAGGCAAATCAATAATTGAGTAGGCAAGCAAAGGGAGTAGGATGACTGAGCTAAAGAACAACTAAGGGCTTCCACACAGAAATGTCAGTCTAAGAACAAACTGATCCCCTACTGTGTGCCCTCTTTCTCTATGCCAAATCCACACTATCCCAACTGAAGCCAAATTTAGATCCTTCCTTTGTTTCCTGCTGGGTTGCTGGGAAGATTTGAGATACAAGACTGCTGTGTAGAGCTGGTCAAGTTTGGAAAAGATGGCCAATTTCGGGCAACTAACAGCTGGGAAAAGAGCTTGAACTTGGTTGTCAGTCTTCTGCAAACTCACAACTCCACCACCTTGATCTCCAGCTTGCTGTGTTCACTGTCCACATTCTCTCTGGACCTACATCTGCATCTACCTCAGTGTGTTACCACCTCTTTCCAATGATTTGCAAGAAAGGCTACAGCTAGGGCAAGAGGATACTAGTGACATCCTAACACTGACTATGAAAGGAGTCCTACACTCACAGGTGAAGGGACAGCTGCTATATGCTACATTAACACCAACCAACATTGCTTCTGCCTATGCCTGCTGTCCTCCCTCTGCTCCTGTTTGTGCTCTCCCACAACCATCATGCAGTAGCAAGGTTGGGGCAATTATCTTCTTGAGGAGCTATTCAAATTTTCTTTATTCAAATTTGGATCAACTTACCCTTTGTTCTAGCCCTGGCTATCAAATTAGAGTCCAGCCCTATGATAAGTTTGATAAAAAAAATAAAGGAGGTGACATTTTAATTTCAGTTCCTGCCACCATGCTTTGGCCATTTGTTGTGTCTCTCTGGTGCACAAGAGGTTGTGGATGACAGATGAATACTGCCCTTCAGCAGCCCAGTTCCATCTCCAGCAGTATTGAACCTCTGTCCATTTTAGACTCTTACTATAAAGCCTACTCTAACAAGTGCTGGTTGGTCTCTTTAAGGGCTGGGACAAGCATGGAGAAATGCAAGTGTGGGCAGGAGAAGACAAGGCTCTGTAGTCACCTTTGCAAATACATAAACAGTTACCTTCTCTCTCTGCTTCCCTACTTGATTGTCCATAAATTCAGGTTACCAACACCAAACGCTTATGAGAAGGGCAGAGAGGTGATAAGTTGGCAATTGTTAGTTACTCGCACAAATGAAAATAGTTTTAAATAGGGAAATTATTCTTACAGACACGTTGCCTTCTAGGGTTAATTTTCTCTAACTATATAGGGAGCCAAGAGTCCTATCATTTCTTCCTGCCCCCCTCTACCTTGCCTATATCTCATCCTGCTTGGAATTTCCCTTTTTTCAGCAATGGACAGACCTTGATTGCTGTGCTGATTGCACCACTCTGCATTTATTCAGTGAACTGAGTATGGGCTCATGTATCCAAGCATGAGTTCATACTTCGGTACGAAATCCACCTTAACAGACTCTTCTCCTAACAGCTAGGATAAGCTAACTGTGACTCTACCATGTTGTTACAGCCATAGGAGACAAGACACCAGAGGACGTCAAGAAACAGGACCTAGAATGTGTGATTCCAAAACAAGAAAAGGACCTATCTGAACTAAAAGAAGAAAGTGTCCCTGTCCAGTACCTGAGCAGGATGCTGCCAGGCCCTTCAGCTCAAGGTCTGTTACCCAAGACTACAATTGTAAAAGAGGTCAGGGCTGGGCTGGCTTATGGAGCCACTATGATTGGTCCAGATTTTCAGTAAATGGCAGCTCTTATTTTGACATCAATGGTCAAACTTGTCCAAGACAGAGCTCCTCAAGAGCATTCTATATTTTCCTTTACAGTTCTGGTCTAGATCAGCATCTCCCTCAAGGATGATGCTATGATTCCCAATGAGTGAGCCTCCAAATCTCAAGGACTAATACAATTCCGTGCTCTACGGGTCAAGGTGGGAGGCCACGTGATAATTGCTCAAACATCATACAAAGCAGGGCTAGTAGGAGGGTTAATATTCCCTTAGCATCCCCTCTCCCCTAAAATTTCCGCAGATTAAAATCAAAGTCATAATAGGAACTTTGTATGGTAATCAGAATTTGAATTAAATATGGAGGAGCTACCAACTGCAACTCCCAAGGTCAGGCAGGACATTAAATGAGGGAATGGTACCTGAGGAGCTTTTTTACTGGTGCCCGTCTGCAGGCAATGGCATGACACTCATTTCTCCTTCTCTTTGCAAACTCAGAGATGGCCATCTCAGGTCCGCAGATCAAAGACTGCACTAACACAACAAGCACCCCTTCCTTCTACAAAACCGGCTTTTCTTGGGATGCTTTCCATTTGCCATACAGCTACCGACAGATGTCTTCCACCATGCAGTCAGCCCTCTTGGAGCATCCAGTTAGCCTGTACAGAAGCCACCTCATGCCAAGCGCCGAACCCCCTCTAGATTACAGCATGCATTACTCCTCAGAAATTGAGACCTACCACTGCGTGAAGTGCAACAAGGTGCGTCACAGAGAAGAGCCTCAGGGATGGGGAGGGCCTGGAGAGATTTTCAGTGCATACATCAGTGTTTCACTGGGTTACACCAAAAAGCAATGCATGTGGCTTAAGACAGGTGCCTACTTGTTCTCCTGGCTAAGGGACATGGGTGCTAGGAATGATGCAGTTCACATGGCCCACAAGAGGGAAGAATCAAATAAAGAGAAGGAACTGAAAACAGAGATGGAGACACAGCTGTCTTACCTCAAAAGGGTCACTAGCATTTGGTTTTGCAGGTATTCTCCACTCCCCATGGACTGGAGGTCCATGTCCGAAGGTCTCATAGTGGGACCCGTCCCTTTGCTTGTGAAGTATGTGGCAAAACCTTTGGACATGCTGTAAGCCTGGAGCAGCACACCAATATTCACTCCCAGGTGGGTAGCATGTTTCCAGAGAACCAAGTATTCAGACCTTAGCTGTTGTTTACTCCATTATGAAGGAGGTGGCATTTCCTAGGTTACAAGTGTGATTGCTTTTCTGTGGCACCCAATGTCAATGCCAGGAGCTCTGAAGAACCTAGTTCATATATCTTAGTTTCACAAATCTCAGACTGCCCTTCAAAATTCCTTGGATGGGAGGGGAAAACTTGCTTTGGGTTCTTCTGTGCCTCACCTCCTCCTAAAGCGTGCAGGGGTTTGGATCACAAGATGTAATCCATTTCCATAAGTGACCTTCTCCACATTATCTTTGTACTATATCTTGCATATCAGTCCATGAGCTGAGGAGATTTGCTTATCAAATCTACTATTCTCAACACTCTTAACACTCTTCAAGCTCTGTCATATGTCTTGCAGCCACAGACATCCCATGATTTTCTTTCCCTAACAGGAAAGAAGTTTTGAGTGCAAGATGTGTGGGAAGACATTCAAGCGTTCCTCCACCCTCTCCACACATCTACTGATCCATTCAGACACACGGCCCTATCCCTGCCAATACTGTGGCAAGCGCTTCCACCAGAAGTCAGATATGAAGAAACACACTTACATCCACACTGGTAAGAAACAAAATATTTTCAATAAGCAAATGCAAACTGGAGTTCATCATGTTGATAAACATAGTCCCCAGACACACAGATACTGGACCAGGGATAAGTGTCCAGAGGCACTGGAAACTCATTCCCTGTGTAGTAAGACAGCAGAAGTTCTAAGCATCACTGAGATGCACGTCCTCCTGTGTCACAAGGAGGTGGTTATTGAGCAGCCTTTGGTGCATGTCATGGTTGTACCCAGCCCTGGATGCAGACAGGGCATGGGTCATACAGCTGGAGAGGACTGCCTCTGGTTCTTCTCACCCTCTGGTGCTGGATCAGAGTGCAGATGCATTAGCAGGACAGCTGGGCTGGCAGCAGTCTCATGCCCAAGCATAGCTAGTCAGGTCTGAGTCTGCTAAAAGGCATTTCTACCACCCTTCTCTCGTCTGTCAAAGGTTTCTTACCATTTTCTCTGCCCTGCAGGGGAGAAACCTCACAAATGCCAAGTATGCGGCAAGGCCTTCAGCCAGAGCTCCAACCTCATCACTCACAGCCGCAAACACACTGGCTTCAAGCCTTTCAGCTGTGAGCTCTGTGCCAAGGGTTTCCAGCGCAAGGTGGATCTACGGAGGCACCGAGAGACCCAACACAGTCTCAAGTGAGGAATGGATCCAGGTCTTTGCTGGAGCTCCCACTACCGATGCATGCTCCAGGGAAGAAGACTCCCCAGCATCTCCATCTAGCATGGGGCTGCTCACCTCATAAAGCTCATATAGCATCCTGTGCTCCCCTGGGGACTGGCAAAGTCATGTCATTGGACCTTGCACATCCCAGTAGGTGACAAAGAAACCTGCAGGAGCTCTTACTTTTCAGTTACAACAGGTACCAGCCCAGATCCAACATCACCTGCTCAAGTCCAAATCCAGAAAAATCCCTCCAAGGTCACTATTACTCTGGATTTACACCACATGCAGAGAGTTTGGTTCATCAGACTGACCAGCAGTGAGGTGGGAACTCCTGAACTAGTGGTAGCAACAATCTGTGCCAAAGCTGTAACCATGTTCTGCTTTGATGGTTAGGAAGATAAGACCAGAACATGCAAATAGATTGCATTCAATTAGCTGTGTTCAACCTGGACAGGGCTTCTGCAGGGACTTGCCCAGGTCATAAATTCTGGCAACAGACACTTAAAGTAATTTTCTTTCAGCAGAGCATTTACTGTGATCAAATGACAAGTTAACTGCGTTGTATTTTTAGCTTGGAGTGGGAGGGAAATACTGAAAATCCAGCTCCTATGCCTAGCTGATAACAGGGGTCTCTAAATGCATTCCTCATATACATCATGCTGCAAAGATCCCTGGGTTAGTGGCAACCAAGGGAGCTCCAGGAAGAGTCATGCCACAGCACTAGGCATAAGCTAATAAGCCCCATGCCTCAGTACCATGCAAGAGAGACTGGCTGCTCTTGGAATCCAGGTTGGTATGTCCCACAACATTTCACTGCATGCTGGACATACCGGCTTTGCACTGTCCTGGGCAATCTTGTGTCGCTGTGTGGTCAGGAATGGCTCTTGGATATCAGTGTCAAGGGCCAGAGATCTGCTTTCCAGCCGCTCTCTTAAAGGAGGAAGTGACCAAGCCCATAGACACTGGCATAGCATGCAAGTACCTTACAAACATTAAACAAACAGAGCAGTGGTATTTCCTCCTTCTTCCAGGTCTAGGGGTTGAAGCAAAGCACTGTAACAAGAGCCAGTTTGCCTCCAGGCTCCGCTACCTTCTCACTATATAACCTTTGGCAAGTCACTGCACTGGGCTTTTATCTCTCCACCCCTCCTGGTGATATGGAGTAATTCACTCAGGTTTGTAGAGTCCCTTGAGTTCTTAACAGGAAGGACAAAGTGTTATTATAGCATTAAAAAAAAGACAAGGGCTTTCAGTTAAGCAGGGCATTGTAGCAGCACAGAGTCTACTCCATAACTACATCCCTGAACACTAGACCTTGGACAATGACACTGGTGGGAAGTAGCCTGGAGAACAGGCTGTGGCCCTAGCCATGTCACTCCAAATGCTTATGGAGGAAGGCTGCCATCATGGGCAAAGAAGAAACGGTCCCAGTGGAAAATTCATTTATTGCCAGGACAAAAGAGGTCTGTCCTGCCCTCAGTTACACTGCTGTGAATCCAAAGGCATTCTCCTGACTAAGACCTAAAATATATTTGCTCCTGTTTTATGCTGTGTCTAAGCTGTTAGTCATTAATATGCATTCTAGAAACTCAAAACAGAGTCTATACTCCTGGCTTTACTTGTACACTGTAAATATGTATTTATACTTATTCTAATGTATATTTTTATTGCACTGTACCAGACAGTGACAACACTTACAGACCTGCTGGGATTTATCTGATAAATCTGTTCCCTCTTGGTAACTGGGCTAACAGAGTGTGTTTCATGTTGAAAACATCCGTTTCAAGAAAGGCTCATACTTGGCTCTGGAGATGTTGGCAGTGGGAATGGAGGGAAAAAAGAAGGGAAAGAGATCCCTATTGCCCCATATGGTTCAAGTGGAAATAAAGAAAAAAATTCACATGCAGTACATGTCTCCCAAACTCAGACATGAAAGAAGACAAATTCAGGGAGCAGGGACCTATTGGCGGACTACAGAACAGCCATGAACAGCACTTAAAGCCTGAGATTAGGGAACATTCATCTTCAGAGGCAGATTGGTGCAGAGCCCCACACAGATAGCAAGTCAGGTCTCCAGCTGGGCAGCTGCAGCCACATCAGATGACACAGGATTGTGTGCTCAGCGGGCAGTGTTAAAGTCCCTGTTAAAATCCTGATGTCCTTCCCTGGGTCATGCCAGAACCTGGTCAGGACAGGGACTCCAGGGGAGCTGTACAACCTGTGACAGAACCAGGCTTAGGGAACTGGTCCCCAGGTTCTGACTGTGACACCAGGCACACACGTGTGTGTGAACAAACACACTCACACATGTACAAGCCATACGCAGGGTAAATTAATTTTGGCTTGTTAAAGCTGCTGCAAAAAATGCAAGCCATGTTTGTTATTCCCCCTGTCCTCCACAAATCTGCAAACAGAAATATTGAAAGAGCATGTCAGCATCTGAACTGCTCTGAAACAAATACCTCCAGCCCCAAAACACACAAGGACACCAGCACAGACCACGTCCTAAGGACAACAGATGTGTCTGACTCATCTGAAGCTCCCCAGTTTCGGCCATTCTGGAGGGAAGCGCTGGCACACACTGAGCAGCACTGTGGTAAGACTGCCTGTAAAACCAATCATAAAAACAAATCAGACAGCTGGTTCTTCTGAGCCTGTTGAACAAGGGCTACTGTATCCATTAGATTTCCATTCCTATCTTTGATTTCCATGCTACAGAGGAGGTATAACCTTCAACAGGCAGCTGGCATCTTCTGTCCTAAGGCTGTGCTTCTCCAGCCTGCTTCTCCCTCCTAACAAAGCACAGATCACCCCAGTTCTGTCTTTTATTTCCCCAGGACACTAAGGCAGGCAGCTGCTTTCACTATGATCGTGGTTACTGAGGCCAGAGATTACTGAAGAGCAGTTACACTGGAGGAGACAGTGTCAGCCTTACCCTTATATGTGTGAGGAGCCTGGTGAGCACATACCCAGGAGTTGCGAGGAATGCTTTAGATGGATGGGCAGCAAGTAGAGAAACACACTGGGATGGCCTTAGGCAGCATGCTGCTGCAGAGCCATGCTCAGAAAAACATGTCTGTGGTCAAAGCTGGCCCAGGCTGACCCACTCCCAGCGTATCTCCAGAAACACAGGCTGTGGATGGAGGCCAGCTGGCAAAGGCACCAGCAAGACAGTATGGCCAGAGTAAGAAGGTGATCTGAGAAGGAAGGAGGAGAGGGAATTAACTTGTGGAGTTTTCCACTATGGCACTGGAGTTTCTTTTTCTTGGGTAAGAAGACGCCAATTTCAGACCACTGAATCATGCTCCCTAAGCCCTGTCCTTCCTTTAGGACTGGGGATGCCAGCAGTCCAAAGGAAAAAACAAGGCAGAGCCCCACAACCCCTTTTCACTGCAGTCCCTGATCAAGGAAAGCCATCTCCTGAGGAAGTGGATGGCGTGATCTAGCTTGGTTCTGCTGTGGAGCAAACAGCTGCACTCTGCATGGCTCCCCAGGCTTTCATCTGCACCCCTGAAGCTCTGGAAATGCAGATGAAGGACCAAGGAAGGAAGCAGATCTGGCATTACTCAAACCCCAGCAGACCAGGCTGAGGAAGAACCTTCCACTCCCAACACAGCACCAGCCACAGGCAGGCCTGCTGCACAGAGCAGGCAAAGGGCTTCCCTGATCCTTGGAGCTACTGAATCCACACAACAGGTACCCAAGGATGCTCAGCACCTGTCAGGATAAGGCCATGGCTGTCACCAACTCCAAAAACACCTGGCCTTGCTCTCCTAACATGCAAATCCTCCTCAGTTCTGATTGCTTTGAAAACAACCCCTTTCCCACCATCTTCCTTTGTATCAAAAATATTCTGGTCAGTCAATCAAGGAAACAGATAATAAAAAGCAAAATCTCAACTAATCTTTGTGGCTGAAGAAAGAGCCGATTGTTTTTGCCTTTCTCCAATCCCACCCTGTATACTGCACTTCACCAGTCCTCTTCACAGCTTCTTCCCTTTATTGCCAGGGAAATAAAATCCTGGTCTTTGGGCTGGTTTGTTTAGCAAATGAGGGACATGCAAAGCAATAACCTCAGGCATCTGTCAGAAGGAGAGAGGTGCCTCTGTCTTCTAGACATCCTTCAGGCACTGAGAGCAGCAGCCCAGAAATACTATGATCAAGGGCAGATTTAAGTTTGGACACAGGATGCATCCTTATCTTCCTAAAGAGAATAGAGACACAGGACACCTGCAGGAAGCAGAGGTGTGTTCCCAGCTAGCACAGCATTCATTA
Organism: Caprimulgus europaeus; assembly: GCA_907165065.1. The sequence goes on along the minus strand of OU015545.1, from coordinate 4,526,367 downwards.
TTCTGGAGCTTATCTTCAGGTTGTTTTAACCTCCATGGAGTGAAATCCTAGAGAAGGCAAACTCCTGAAGTTTTCACATGGTGTTGGCAACGGTTAGGGAAGGCCTAAAAGGAATTGAGAGGAAAGACAGGGAAGAATTAGGCTCCAGTTTGGTACAGGTTGTCTTGAAGGAGAAAAAAAAAAATGTATTATTTTCTGAGTCCAGTTGCTTCCTGCCCTAAACTTCATGAGAAAGCATTTTCAGATTAAAAAAAAAAAAAAAAAAAGATAAGAGCAGAGTCCCTTGTCCTTGCAGCAGATTGTTCTCCCAGGGCCTTGCTGCTGTAGATCATGGGGACACATCAGCAGGTTAGTTCCAACCCATCAGCACAGCACACAAGGGGAAACCTGAAGGCTTTAGACAGTCTCCTAGAAATAGCTGCATATACACATTTCCTTGGGAACATTCTTGCCTGTTGTTAAGGGCCTAACCTGGGAACAAGGGAGGAGACTGACCTGCAAAGCTGCTACAGAATTAAGAAGTACACCACACGCTATTTTTTTATTATTTATTCTGGTCACAAAGCAAAGATGTTTTTCCACTTTTGCCCTGGAATTACACGTGCACACGGAGAAGACAACCCAGAACAGCCACACCAAAATTATTCAGCGATAGTTAAATCAGTCCATTGCCTCCATGCTGTATGAGACCTAAGAAAATGCAGATCCCTGCAGAGTTTCTAACCCACTGTCTTTCACCGAACAGTCACCATGGACACACTGATCTTAAGGCTGCAACCCTGAACTGAGACTTGAGATCTGCCACACATTTCCTGGTGACCTCAGACAAGACATGAGTGCTGGATTTCTGAAGTTGTTCAGCACACTAGTAAGCTTAGAGAAAGCTTCACCCCATCTGTGACAGAAGGGTAGTAATTCCCCCTCTCCCCTTCGTTTCACTTGTTTATTTCAACGGTAAGATAGTCAGGAATGGGACTGCCTCTCCTTATCTTCTACATACAGCACCTCACACAATGGAGCCTTGATCTCGGCTGGAACGCCTAAGTGCTACTGTGATACTAATAATAAGTGATAGAAACTTAATTCAGCAAATCAACCTAATTCTGTAACTGTCTTAGAAAGAAATCCTCCAAGCGTGCACAGCAAGATCCCTATATTAAAAACACTGAACTGCCAAATGAACAGAGAAACAGTGTGGCCAGAAACCCAGAGAGGATAAACTGGACATGAGCATTTTCACTGGTGAATAATATTCCAGGGAGAGAGAGTTGAATATGAATCTTATGAACATCCCACTTGACACCCTCATTTTAAAGGTGTTGCTGCAATACAAGCATTTTTCAATCTGGTCCTTGGGTTGGTTTTGACATGTTGGTCCAAGGGTGATCTGGGTTCACCAGACCAGACAGCGAGGCAGGCAGAGAGCAAAGAGTCCCCAGGAATGGGGAAATCTGAGGCTGGGGAGGAGCTGAGCATGCACTGGGCTCAGCTTTGGTCTGATAAGTTTATCAAGTACTGCCGGCTGCTAACTGTCAGCTGGAGAAGTGAGCCTGTTAGGGAGGAGGAACAGCTCCCAGGGCAAGATAGGACAGCCCATGCCTTATCAGAGTGCCCGAGCCAAAGCGGGAACCGGAGAGTGAGCACTTTCCAACCACTTCATCTGAACAACAGACAGATTGGCAGGAAAGGCCTGTCAGCCCTTCGCTTCTGCCACCCAGGCATCAACAGGGAGCCTCCATCCATGCAAATAACCCTGGTAAGTGCAGCATGAGAGTTGCAAATGTGAACATAAGGGCCTGAGGGAATGCACAGGGTAGGTTTTCTTAGGAACATTGCCCAGCAGGGAGAGTTACATTTACAGCAAACAATTCAGATGCTTATGGAGCAAGCTGCTCCTGTTCAGTGCCCAGAGCAGCAGCTCTCCCCATGCTGCCTTCCCCAGGTTTGGGAGGGGAATCTAGCATTTCAGAGTAATGCCAGTCACTAACTTTTGGTGTATGGGTGGTTGCTTTGTTTTCCCTTCACTGTTTCTGAAAAACAGTAAAAATTCCCAAGTGAATAGGAGAGGAAAATCCTGATTGTTCCCATCTGAGCTGCAAAAGTATGGACCAGCAAATACTTCTCCACACTTACTCCCAGGGCAGCCATAATGAAATCAATACAGCTGAGGATCATAGCAGAGACACTCCCACATTTGGATAAGCTCCCTTGGATCTGTGCAAGTTCCTTGTCCATATACCTCAGCCATGACAGGGAGGGCAATGACAGATTCCCTCATGGCACATCCTCTGCTTGGTTTCCCTGCTGGGGATGGGCCATGCAGGATAGAACCAGCATCAGATCAGCAGCTTCAACACACCGTGTTTCTTCAGTCTGTCCAACCTTGCTCATTTAGACCATATGGACAGCTGCCAGCCTGCATCCCACCCCCTTTGGGTCTTTGGCCAGGTTCAAGCTGATGACTTGGGTCCTGCCTGTATCAGGAGATTTTACTGAGAGCTGGTCCCAGTGCAAACCCTGACCCGGGAGGATGTGTCCATACTTGGCTGCCTGGGTGCAAGTGCTGCCCCAAGCTCTGCATGGGATACGAGGCAGGAAACCTTTTACAGCAGTGATGTAGGCCAGGATATCTCCAATGTGAGCTATTCACTCAAAGGCTCCCTTTCTGGCAAGTAATATATCTAGGAAGCAATTTAGCTCCTACTAAAACACACATATAAAATAAGACAGAAGTCATGCCTTCAATGCACCTACTTCTCCCCCCAAAGAGAAAAGGACCCTAGTATCTATAGACATCTAAAGTTACATGAGATGAGTCACACCCCTGTGGTTTCTGCACCACTCTCGAGCCAAATTTCTCACAGCTGTTTCTGCTCCAACTCATAATCTACTGTTCTCCAGGCCATGAGCAACCTCTAAGCCATTTAATTCCTCTATGCATCAAGGGCTCCTAAGCAAATTCTACATACAACAGCCACATTCAGCACTGGTCAACACAGCTCTGGGGTTCAAGGCTTCCTCATGAAGAATGAGGAGTTAAAGTCCCATTGCTTTAAAATTATTCAAGAGGAATAATGGAGTAGGGTTTTTTATCTTACATCCCAGGCCTTTCTATATTAGGAGCTTTAGTGGGATTTTTAACAGTGGTCAAGTCCGCTGGTTTCTTCTCTTTATAAAATAGAAGTTATCTCTTGCCTCACTTGAGGAAGGGGAAGTCAGAGATGATGGAGCATTCCTGTTCTTGGACAGGCCCCATCCTGAGAGTGTGGACATGGTGAACCAGTGTGTCAGTCAGGCATCCCTGCACCAGCTCCTTATTTAGATAGATCCTGTTGTAGCTTGACTGTAAATCAGGCAGGCTCAATGGACACCCAGGTGTGATAGTGCTTGAAAAAAAGTCCAGAAACTGCAGCTATGTTTTCTGATGTCATAACACTGAAGAATGCTAAACATGAGACTCATTCAAGGAACTTATTCCTGGCTTTGCCTTTGTCAGCTGATCTGAGCCAGTCACTATCCCCCTCTGTTTCATGTTTCCCCATTTGCAAAGTGAGGACAACACCACAGACATGCTTTGAGATCTACAGATAAGAGCAAGATAGAACTGCTGCATATGAACAGTAATCTTACACTGGAGCAGCACCTACCATTGTGAAAAAACCCACAGAAAATGCATAAAGCATCAAAGCAAGGTCTCTGCATTGTAATCTACCCACATAATACGTATTTTTCACTTTAAAATGTTTGCCCAATATTCAGTAGGACAACTAAAAATGGAACTCGAGTTACCTGGACTTCCAGTCTGTTTCTTAACCAGCTTTCTACCTTACCCCCTTGAAGTATAACATCCCAGTTCAAACATGTTGTGATATAAACAGCTGCATAAGTTTTACTGGTGAAATTTGGTGCATTTCCACCAAACAAACAGGCAGATGACCATCTTGGAGCCCTGGCACATCTTTGCTCACACTATACCTTGCTACTGCAAGTCTGGAAGCAGCCACTGCATACTGTGACCTATTTCAAGCCAAATTCCTATTTTCTTAACAATGTGTTCCCACTGAAGTGGGCACAACATATAACAGTCAGTAGGATTTAGCCCCTAGCTTGTAAGTGTTCTCACAGCATAGTTATAAATTTTACAGGAGATACAACACAAACCTCGTGGTTGTCAGGATCAGTAATTTATATTTTTGGGGTACCACCTCCTGGGCCCCACTTCCTCAATCCCAACATGCCCAGCAATCTTTGCTCAGAAGGGAATGTGACTCAGGCCTTCAGCTGAAGGGCTGTCATCTGCAAACCCTGAAGACTGGATGTGGCCATGGTTTTATCACTGGCCACCAGCTGCCTCTAGAGCTCTTGCCTCCTCCCCAATGATTCAGCAAATCTTCTTTGAGCAGAAAAACAAGCACACAAGTGAACAAATCACAATGTCAGATTACAAAGATGAGCACAGAAAAACTGCAGCTCAAAGGAGGGAGATAAAGGCTGGTGAAGTCACACAATCCAAGGACTGAAAGGCCTGGAAAAGACTTGGGTTTTTTGGAGGGGGCAAGAACAATGTGAAAAATAGGGTTGTAATGTGGATTCTTTACACTGTGAAACATCGCTAACAATAAAAGACAACACCATGTGGAAGGAAATGAAGCCTATTCTGCCCTCTGCTATCTGGGCATTGCACAGGGCTGATATGGCTTTTTACTGGTATAGCTGAAAGCTAAATAGTCCATTCTGGTTTACACTCAAGTTCTACTGAGCAAACTATTTTCAGAAGGAGTTTCTGCTGTCAATAACAAAGACTTTCAATAGTTTGGAAGCCCATTATCAAGTACTTTAAAATTCATTGTTCCTGAAAAATAAGTTCTACAAGTCGTTTGGTATCTAAGATGTGGCAGGGCAGTTAGAAATAACGTTTTAACTTCTGACCCTGTCGGCCACTGTATCACATTTGTGTATTACAGCCCTTTTCCATAAGCATTTAATTTCCTGCTGCAACCACTCCTGAGGTAGAACATAGTATTAACTTAACAACTCATGGTACATGGTCTATAGACCAGAAAATAAAGAAGAAACTTCAGCCTGACTCAGCTATGAGAGGTAATATTTCCCCTAATGGCATTCAGTCAGGCCCCACTCTTCCAAGAGTGCCATTAAACCCTCATGAAAATAAAAGTGTTTGCAATTCATGGAAAGCTCACATCACATTTGTGGAATCTCTCAGCTCAGTGGGCCCCAATATCTGTGAGGCTGAGATACAGCCTTCCACTAAATTAAATGCAACACAAAAAAATAAGCACAGAAGGAAGAGGAGCTCAGGAACTGTGTGTGCAGCTATTGTGGATGGATAAACTGAAGCTGATTTTAGTCTCACGGTGCTTTCACACTCTGCCTGATTTGCCTTACTAACCAGCAGAGATCAATGTTTTGACACTAAAACATGACCAAGCAGGACTGGCTTACCTTGCAATGGGTTTGTATGTTCTCCATGAATATTTATGTATTCACCCCATCAGCTCACAAAAACCTTCCTCACCCCTTGTCCAAGGGAGCAGGGTTTTGGTGTCCATACTCACAGTGCCTGCTGCTCTTCCTCAGGAAAAAAAAAACAAAAGAAGCAACCACAACACCAACCAGAGAACCCCCTTTCAAGCTCACCCAGGGAGTTAATGCTGTGTAAACAATAACAGGGCTGTCTCCTTTTAAAGCATTTGCCTGTGCAGAGCTGCCACCTGCTCTCACAGGTTTGGGGGTTTCCTCTCAAGTTGCACAATAATCAGGTGTGCCCTGAGATCTTGAGTGGCAGAGCCGAGGGAATTACAGTTTTTAAGCTGAAAATGCAGTACTACTGCACCCTACAGGCTGAAACCAGAAAATAGATGATTATTTTTATTTTAAATCACAATTTTTGAAGCCAGGCTCATCACTTTTTGAGAGGGAGGCTGGCTTATGGTTCCTGGTTATTTGGGGCTGGTGATTCTGCTTCTGCCCTGTCCTGGAGCTCTCAGAGAATGAACACATCCATTGCCCACCCTGCTGGGCTGAGCAGAAGGAACAGAAGCAGCTGTAACACTAACACACACACAGGGACTTGCGACCAGCCATGACTCAAGGACTCCATGGTGGTGTGGGGAGTGGGACTCAGCTGTGCTGGAGCCATCCTGCATGCCCCAGCTTGCGTGTGGGGTACCCATGGGAAATGGGGAGATCAGGAATGGGGTGAGGATGGTTGCATGGGGTAGAGATGGGATGGAGATTGTCACCTGCTTAAGCTGCTGCCCTGTTCTGTTTTATTCTTCTTGATTTGGCACAACAGAGGCAAGCGTGCGTGAGAAACTGCCTGGCAGCAGAAACCTCAGCAAAAGTCCTCCTGAGGACTTGCCAAGTGGTCTGGTGAAGATGACAGCCTCCCCCAGCATGCTACACGCAGCGTGGGTTGCAGTGAGCCCGGCTTTCTGCCTTCTTCCAGTGGGCTGGAGCCCAGGGGAGAGCGTGCAGGAGTCGACGCCGTATGTTCCTGTGACCATGCTCACCAGACCTGTTCCCTCCTGGCCCCTGGGTGGTTTTGCCAGAAGAACAATCTGTGAGATCTCCCACAAGAAACATCTTTCATTTTCTCACTGTAGTCCTTCATCAGCACTTAAAAAAAAAAAAAAAAAAAAAAAAAAAATTCCATCTTGCCTTGTCCTTGTACCCTCCTGAGCTGCAGGAATTCCAGTAGAGCAAATGCAGAGGGTGAAACTTTTTGTGCTGCAAATACATTTCATACAGATCAGTAACCAGTTCCCTGATCAGATAGTACAGGGGACCTCTGTCATCAGGAAACTGAATGTAGCTTTGCAGGGTTTATAAATTTAAATATACTTTCCTTGGTGGTGTCACAAGAGACTTTTATGGTAGCAGTATGTGATTCCAAAATCCCTAGGGAGGTGGGGCCAAAGGTAAACCAATGAAGAAATCCCAACTAAACCCCTGGATGCTGCCATACAGACCTGGAAGAAAGTGTACACCAATCCTGTGGATAAACAGGTAGAGGAAGAGCTGAGAAAGACCTCGTCAAAAATTATGGTTGTTAACTACTGCTGGCTTCTCTGAAGGTTTTGTGATTGTGTTTCCTGTTTAACCTTGTTAAGAATGAGATATGAGTGTGTGTAATTAGGCCAGAAACCCGAATTCAGGCCTTTGGGTTCCTCTCCAGTTTGATATCAGCTCTCCTTTATGCCCTTAGCAAAATACATATTTGCTTTTTCTGTTCTTTAATCTACCAAATAAGAAGGACTGTACTGGCATATTCTGCCAGGGGTACGGGAATATTTGGTGTTGTGAACAGCTGCACCTCCCTTTGAAATGATGGATGGGATAAAAATTTGTCAATGCATGACAATATCTTATCAGGAGAGTGAGTGAGTGAGTGAGTGAGTGAGTGAGTGAGTGAGTGAGTGAGTGGGTGAGTGGGTGAGTGAGTGAAAGAGTGAGTGGCACATACCTGAAAAGCCATCCAGGGCTCTGAAATTGTCTTCCTTAGAGTTGTCCATGTTCTGGAAATGAATTTTGCAATTTGCCTTCTGTGAAGCTCTCCAGCCTTTTGAAGAGTAGACTGGCTGCTGGACAGACATTGTCTGTTTTTCTGAGGATAACAACGGGCAAATCTGAAATCTGACTGACAGAACAAGTCTCAGTAGATGCCACTGAGAGGCCCAAAACTGAACACAGCACTCACATGGTGCAGCCTCACCATGCTGAGTACAGAGGAATGATCACTGCCCTAGTCCTGCTGGCCACATAGGATTTCAGTCTCCCACACTTGTGTGAGGCTTCTCAAATCTTCAGCATTTTATGTTCTCTGGAGTTCGGTTAGACTAAGATATTTCCTTAGGTTTGACCTCCAGCCATGAAAGCAACATCTGCAGGGCTCTCACACAGTGACACCAGTCTACCTCAGCCATGGTTTGACCTCAGCCTTCTGAAGGACAAGTGCGTAGGCGCTCCATTGGTTTATCTTAGAGCCAAGACTGGGTCACGTCATTGACACACCACCTCACTCCTAGCTATATATATGTACACCTCCACCTGAGGACTGTCTCTTCAGGTGTGCACTCACTATGGCTCGCTGGGAGATCCTGTCTTTTGCCTTGTGCTCCTACCTTGGCATAGCATGGGCTGCATCTGTAAGTACAAAAGAATTTCTTATGGTTTTGTAAGACCTTTTTGCCTGTTTCTGTCTGAATGAGCAAACTCTTGCTACATCTGGTCTGCAGCCCATGAAAGAGAGCTGTGACAGCCAAGGCAGGGTGTTTTCCTGCCCTAAACATGGCAAAGGCTCTCCACAATATTCTTCCAAAAGTTCCTGCACGATTCTGTGTCAGGTCTGGCCTGGTTTACACCTTAAGGCTGAAGGTCCTCACCTTCTGCTATTTATGTTTGGAAGTGCAGAGGAATTGCTGTTGCCTGCAGCAGGGCAGCCTGAAGGACATCTCCATGGGCACATCTCCAGTGGCAGCTACGTGTGGGCTTTCCACAAGGGTCCAAAGGGATGGCTGGGGAAGGGAGGCTGCAAGTGGGTCCATCTGGGGGACTGGGCAGGGTGAGGCATGGATACTGGCAACATGAGAAGACAGAGACATGAAGGACCGTGGAATGGATTTTCTCTTCTCAATGATACCACATGTAGCTGGGCGTGGTGTACACCGAAGGCGGTTTTGTGGAAGGCGAGAATAAAAAACTGGGACTCTTTGGGGACTACATTGACATCTTCAGAGGAATCCCCTTTGCTGCCCCTCCAAAGACTCTGGAAGACCCCCAACCTCACCCTGGCTGGGATGGTAAGATCCAGCTTTTGAATGCTTTTGGTTTGGGCTTTTATTTTTGCTTCTCTCTCTTTAGTCCGTTATTGACAAACCAAATGTTGTTGCCTGCTTTCATCTACTAGAGCAGCACAAAGAAAAAGCTCTTAGTCTCATGGTGGGTATGAGAGTCTGTGTCTAAGTGTATACAAGCAACTCAAGTAACTACATGAAGTAACAAAACCAAAGCACGGCACCTGCATCTCCCCTCCCCATACCTTGGCTATCCAGAGCTAGTTCACATGGGAAAGGATGCCACTTTGTCACTCCCTCAGACCCATCACAGTGGCTGGGGAGACTTTGCTGCCTCTGCACTGAACTCACAGAGGAGAGGATGGATGGACAGACAGCTTGCAATGAAAGGATGGAGTTGATGCCTCTAACTAGGACCTGCTGTCTTCCCTCTCTCCTCTCAGGAACATTGCAGGCAAACAAATTCAAAAATCGCTGCATGCAGATGACGCTTACACAAACTGATGTGCGTGGCAGCGAGGACTGTCTCTATCTGAACATCTGGATCCCTCAAAAGAAGAGACAGGGTATGTGCTTGGTGGAGACCTGGGGAGGAGATTCTCAGTTGCCTTTTGCAGACAAATTGCTCTGGAGCATCTCTCAGCAGCTACGTTCCCATAGTGGGCAACTGCAGGAGTACTGATTTTCAGAGGGCAAGGTGGGAGTCATGCCAACCAATGTCCCTCAGCTGCAGCCTGTTGGGAGTTTCAAACTCTTCTACAGAGCAGAGGCTTGGCCATAGGCTATTGCAGAGCATCGTGTCTGTTCATGCCCAGGTGGAGCAATGCTCAGCGAGTGTGTATGGGGATGGATGGACAACACCTTCTAGCTATGTTGTGGTCACACTGTTTTTCTTCTTCACCCCCCAGTCTCTACCAACATGCCAGTGATGGTCTGGATCTACGGTGGCGCCTTCCTTGTAGGAGGGAGCCAGGGAGCCAACTTCCTCGATAACTACCTCTATGATGGCGAGGAGATTGCCGTGCGGGGCAATGTGATCGTAGTGACTGTCAACTACCGCCTGGGGCCCCTGGGCTTCCTCAGCACCGGAGACGCAAACTTGCCAGGTACCGTAGCTGCCTCCTCCTCAGGGGACCCTGTCATGGGTCCCCAGCTTATCAGCTTTGCTGTGCCTTTGCTCAATGGTGGGTGCTCTCTGCTGCTCAGGGAACTATGGGCTGAAGGACCAGCACATGGCTATTGCCTGGGTGAAGAGGAATATCAAGGCCTTTGGAGGTGACCCAGAAAACATCACCATCTTTGGGGAATCAGCCGGTGCTGTTAGCGTCTCCCTGCAGGTATGTTGTCCTTGTTGGACCCCACTGGAGCCACTTCTCTTCTCTGTAAATGGGAGAGATGGTCCCCTTGGCAATGCACTGCTTTCCTCCACATGCTGCCTGATTAACATCCTCTCCTGTCCAGGGACAGCAATGTTCAGCCTCTTTGCTTTGGCTGCTCCTTCTTCTTCAGTTTAACCAGTCCCACCACTGCAGGCACGTGTCCTTGCTTTTGGGACCTCTGGTGAAATAGCATTTACTTGCCATGTGCCCTCTACTCTGCTCCTCTTCTCACCATATCACCTTTTAACTTTAACTGCTGAGATGGTTAAATAGCACGAGAGCTGGCAGCTTTCTTGGGCCTGGTGCACAAGCTGTGAGGGTATCAGGTGATGGTCTGGCAGGTGATGGTTTCTTCAGGATTTTGTACCTGAAACCCCCTTGTTTCTATTTTGCACCACAGACGTTGACCCCAAAGAACAAGGGACTGTTCAAGAGAGCCATCAGCCAGAGCGGCGTCGGTCTCTGCAGCTGGGCCATCCAGAAAGAACCGCTCGCCTGGGCTAAAAAGGTAATGTGCAAGTTTTGCTGAGGGAATGGGAAAAAAAAAAAAAGTGATTCCCTAGAGCAAGAGCATCACTAGCAAGGGATTCGACAGGATCCACGCTGCCAAACAGAGCTTTGGAAACACACTGCTTTGAGATCAAAACCAACCACCCCTTTGCTTCTGTGCCAGTAATGAAGCCTGGCTTTGGAAGGTAATGAGGTTTCCCTCTGTCTCTCTCTCCTCCTGCAGCTTGGAAAAAAGGTGGGCTGCCCCACAGACAACAGCACTATCTTGGCCAACTGCCTGCGCATCACTGACCCCAAGGCGCTGACACTGGCCTACCACCTGCAGCTGACCGATCTGCCCTGTAAGTCCCCCAGCCCGTGCTGTGGTCCACCACCCACACAAGGCTCACCACACTCTTGACAGGACACCGAGATAATTTCCAGGAGTGTTGAAGCATTGTTTGTGTCCTTCAGAAAGGGGACAATGAAGACGGATCTCACAGTTGCCCTTCCATAGGCAGGTGCCCATCACGCTGAATGAACACTGTTCATTGTGCAACGGCAGTGGTGGCAGAAGAACTAGAGAGGGGCCATGCCTTGGCTCCAAAACAACTGCTTGGGCTTTCTGTTCTGTGAAAGCAGCAAGAGCAATTCCAGAACACAGGTTACAAACAAAAAAATAATTGAGCACAACCCTGCAATTTTCCTTTGAGTCGCTGGGTGGAGTGTAGAACTCTCACACCAGGTAGGGAATGCTTCTGCTTTTACTGCCTGTTGGGATTTCTTTCCCAAGAAGATGCTCCTCCACTTCCTCTCCTCCTGCTCCTAGTAAATAGCCCCAGTATTTACCTGTACTCAGGACAAGAAAGTGTCCAAGCCACTGCTGTGCAGATGCACCGGCTGGAGCCAGCCAGATAGGATGGGGAAGAGAAGTTCTACTCTTCCCTACCTTTGGCTGGGCTTTTTGGGAAGGGACTGGGTGGAGCAGAGGAATTTTTTATGTTACCTGCTGGCACTTGGCTGGTGGATCTCTTGCTCTTCTCCTCCACCTACAGGCATGAGGTTTACTGAACGTAATCCTGTGGTCACCCTGCTCTTAGGTGACATCCTACCCATGCTGAAGTTACTGCTCAAGCCCTCATTCACCTCAGCTTATTCCTTCTACAGTTCCATGAGTCAGCGGATATGCCAGGCCACACTTCTGTGTTTTCTCAGCTTCTAACAGACTCTGGTTTTGTCTCCTGCTGCAGCTCCCTTGGTTCACACACTTGCCCTCACTCCTGTCATCGATGGAGACTTCCTCCCAGACATGCCTGAGAACCTCTTTGCCAATGCTGCTGACATTGACTACATTGCTGGGGTCAATAACATGGATGGACACATCTTTGCTGGCATTGATTTACCTGCTATCAACCGCCCGCTTGTGAAAATCACTCCGTAAGTAAAGCATGCTCTTAAAACCCTTAATAGGAAGAACCTTATCTTTAATTCAGCCCCCAAACTCCAAGGACTTAGACCTGAGTAGATAGGGCACTACTCTCTAAACAGGAACTCACTTGAAGCCAGGGTGCCGAGGGCATAGGTTGCCAAGTCCAGAGCCTTCAAGAGAAAGGACCTCCCCATGCACCTTTAAAGAGCTCCTGAACTCAGCATCAGCAGTAGGCTTGGCAGGTACATGCCAGACATGCTGGGTGCCTGCCCCATAAGACTCTTCGTTGTGGGCAGAAGGAGCTTGTAGCCAATTTGGCCCCAAGCTGTTCTGCTGAGAAATCTGGGAAGAACGTATCTGCCACCTAAGACCTGGAATGAAGTCACTGGCTTTTATTCCACCAAACTGTTGCTAGCCACAGGGTTGGAAGTGAATGTCAGTGGGGGCTGGGATTCATTTCCGTGAGCCCTGCCTCACTTGAAGATGCCGGTCTGTAATTTGTTGATACTACTTGTCTTTTCAGGGAGGAGATCTATAATTTGATCAAAGGACTTACTGTGGACAGAGGTGAGCGTGGAGCCAATGCGACATACAATCTCTACACGCAAGCATGGGAAGACAAACCTGACCAGGAGGTCATGAAGAAGACAGTAGTGGACCTGATTACTGACTACATCTTCCTGGTTCCCACACAGTGGGCACTGAATCTACACCTGCAGAATGCCCGGTGAGCAGCTCTGCCCTGGCAGGAGCCCAAAACCTGCCTGGGGGCTGAAATGCTGTGTTTCCAGCACAGGGGGCTGGGGAAGATGTTAAGAGGGTTGAACTTGAAGGAGACAAGCTTTTTGGTACAGAGTATACACTTACACATGGATCATACAAACACAATTTCTCTAATGCTGCGAGGAAGTCATGCTAGGAACTTGTTTTAAATTTCTATTAAAACAAGGTTTTGCTTCTTAAAAACTGCAGACTTCATCCTGGCAATGTTTGATGTCACAAGACATGACAGTTGGATGATAAGAGGGTTAGAGTGAGAATCAGAAATGAGAAATAGAAATTACCAGATAGAAGGGTGTTTTCTCCTGAGAGCACCTCTTAGATGCACGTGAGCATCTTCCAGGGCTGAATCTCTGGCTCCGCTGGTGTCAGGAGCGTGGTTATGAATCCACACCCCTGTGCTCACCACTCGCAGCTCCTTAGCAAGTCTATTGTCTTTCCCCAGGAATGCCAAGACATACAGCTATGTGTTCTCCCAGCCATCTCGAATGCCCGTCTACCCAAGCTGGGTAGGGGCAGACCATGCTGATGACTTGCAGTACGTGTTTGGGAAACCCTTCACCACCCCCCTGGGCTACCTGCCCAAGCACAGGACTGTCTCAAAAGCTATGATTGCTTACTGGACCAATTTTGCCAGGACAGGGTGAGTGATTCTGATTCCACATTTGGGGCTTGCTTTAGCACTTCAGCCTCCTGCTTTTGACTATCAACTTCTCAGGCGCAATTCCCAGAAGTGGGGAGTCCTCTTTCTGTACTTCTGTTGTGAGCCTGGCTCTATGTCTCCCAGTGGTAGAATTTGCTCTGAGTCCTCCTCATCCAGGTAACCCCTGGGGACAGCAGAAGCATTTTCAGAACTTGTGAACTCTGCTTAAACTTAATTATGAGGGGATTTTTCCCCAAATCCTGCTATTCAGACAGGAGTTAAGCCCCTGTCTGCAGCTAAGGCTGATGCTAGTGAGGACCAAGGGAGGAGACTGAAGGTTGGCAAGTTGCTCCTAGCAGGCAGAATTGCTGTCGCTTGCCCCAGTATCAAACTCTCTCTTTGCACTCACTTAAAGTCTCACTTGAGCAGATGGGATCCCTGCCAAACACCGCAAACCTTGCTGCATCCACAAGCTGTCCTGATAAAACTGAACTTCTGTTTCTTGTTTTTTCCCAGTGATCCCAATAAAGGGAATTCAGAGGTGCCCGTTACCTGGCCACCCTACACCAGGGAGGCCACTTACTACCTGGAAATCAACAATAAGATAAACCAGAACTCTGTGAAGCAGAACCTGAAAACCCGGTACGTGACCTTCTGGAACTCGGTCTATCGCAGTCTGCCGCAGGTTGCCAACATCTCTGTGGTTGATGAACTGCTGTGGAGCTAAGAAAAAACGCCTTTTAAAAAGAGGTCAAATTCATTAAAGGTTTGCTTGTAACTGAGCGATTCTGGTTGGTCTGTGTCTTTGCTGAGACAGGATTTCCTCTCTAACATTAAGGTCAGGCAGCAAGTGACATCCAGTCCCTGGGCAAAGCTTGTTTCCTTGACCTGACCCACAGCAATGTCCTGGTGGAGCTGCTGACCCACAGAGCTGCAGCTCGGCCAGCCATTTGGGTCAGGATTGGTTTTCATGACCCAGCAGGGGCCAGGTCCCGCTCCACCGCGGTAGGAACCGTCCTGCGGCGGAACCTTTGTGCCGCGGCCCACGGGGCGGGGCGGGGCGGGGAGCGGCTGCCGGGTGGGACCGGGTCCCAGCCGGGCAGCGGAGAGCGATGGAGGTGGAGAGATCGTGGGGGGAGCGGGGTTCGGCCGTGCTGGAGCTGTCCCGCACGCCGCGACTGGTGTGCGTGGAGTACCCGGGGCTGGTGCGGGACGTCGGGGCCATGCTGCGGACGCTGGGAGGAGAGCAGGGGGTGTCGCGGGTAAGGGGGGCCCCGGGAGCTGCGGGGCGGCCGGGGGATGGCGGCGGTTTTCCAGGCAGAGGGGTTGTGGGACGGGGAGCCCAGCCCTGGGGAGGGGGCTGGGGCAGGAGGGGGCCGGGTTTTCCCCCCCCCGCTGTGGGACCCCGTTGTCCGGCCTCCACGCAGGACCCGCGGGTGGTTTCAGGGTGACGCCGCTGCCCGGGGGAGAGGAGATGGAGGGTGTCGGGTGGGATGGGAGCGGCTGCACGTCCCCATGATATGCTGCTGGTGTTGGTGACACAGGGATTCACATCCCTGAGGTGGTGTGAGGGGAAACGGGGGGTGAACCCCACGGCGGGAGGGTGTGGAACTGGGGGCCTGGTGCCAGACTCCTGGGGACATGGGCTGTGCGGGTGCGATGCAAACGGAGACTGTGCCATCCCTCGGCGACAGATCTACGCGGACCCTGCCAAAAGGCTGGAGCTGTATTTCCGCCCCACGGACCCTTACTGCCATCCCGTATGTGCCAATCGCTTCCCCACCTCCACCATGCTGCTCAAGGTGAAGAGGAGGACCAAGAAGAAGAAGAAGCAGGTGGACACCGAAGAACAAATCCAGCCAGTAGTTGAGTTTGAAATGGAAATTCTTGGGACTGTCACCACTGTTTACAAATTTCAAGGTAATACTTGGGTTTGTGTCCATGTGGCTTAAGGACAACTATATCTGATGGAAAAGAGAAGTGTGTTCCTTTAAACAATTCAGGACTGGAAGAAAAATAAAATCTGTTGTTACAGCCTCCTTGCTGTATAAACCTTTGCATTAACTTAGACTCCTGCTCCTGAAAATTGAGTGTTGTGAGAAATATTGCTATATTCCCAATGAACTTCACAATGTTTTAACTTCTGTTTCTCACAGGAATGTCCGATTTCCAGTACCTGGCAATGCACTCTGGTCCTGATGGCAAACAAACCTCCATGTATGACAAAGTCCTAATGCTCAAACCAGAGAAGGAAGAATTTTTCAATAGAGAATTACCTCTCTACATTCCGCCACCAATTTTCTCCCGTCTGGACACTCCCGTTGATTATTTTTATCGGCCAGACATACAACACCGGTTAGTGCCTTTTCTCATAATATAGTAAATAGCTGTGTTGGTGCTGAAATAGACAGGCAGTGAAACGTTTTGCCGGTTTGATATGTACTTCTAACAGAGAAGCCTTCCAGTTAAGATTCCCTTTTTCATCACTTGAAGATGCCTCCAATCCATTCTGACTTCAGCGTTGTTATAGGATCTGTGCTCCTGAAGCATCAGAGCAGCACTAAATAGATCATTCATGTATTTCACCTGCTTAAGCTGCTGCCCTGTTCCATTTAACCCTCTTGATTTGGCACAACAGAGGCAGGCGTGCATGAGAAACTGCCTGGACTTGCCAAGTGCAGGGACCTGGTGGTCTGGTGAAGATGACAGCCTCCCCCAGCATGCTACATGCAGCGTGGGTTAAAGTGAGCCCGGCTTTCCGCCTTCTTCCAGTGGGCTGGAGCCCAGGGAAGAGCGTGCAGGAGTCGATGCCGTATGTTCCTGTGACCGTGCTCACCAGACCTGTTCCCTCCTGGCCCCTGGGTGGTTTTGCCAGAAGAACAATCTGTGAGATCTCCCACAAGAAACATCTTTCATTTTCTCACTGTAGTCCTTCACTGGCCCTTAAAAAAGGGAGAAAGATCTTATTTCTAGATTTAATTAATAACTGTCTTTCCATCTTGCCTTGTCCTTGTACCCTCCTGAGCTGCAGTAATTCCAGTAGAGCAGAGGGTGAAGCCTTTTGTGCTGCAAATACATTTCATATAGATCAGTAACCAACTGCCTGAGGGTTTTCTGTCAGATAGTACAGGGAACCTCTCTCATTGTGCAACTGGATGTAGCTGTGCAGGTTATATTTTAAATTTAAATTTTCTTTCCTCGGTGGTGTCACAAGAGCCTTTTATGATACCAGTATGTGATTCCAAAATCCCTAGGGAGGTGGGGCCAAAGGTAAATCAACCCATTGCTCACATGGCTGAGACCCTTCTCTTCTGAAATCTGGAGCACAAACTTCCATTTTCACATGCTCCCTGAAGGCCCTAAGTCCATGTGTGCCACAGGCAGAAAGCACACTCCATCCTTTCCCTCTTTCTTAGGGAGGGATACAACAATCCCCAGGTGTCTGGTGAGAACCTGATTGGCCTCAGCAGGGCACGTCGCCCACACAACGCTATCTTTGTGAACTTTGATGATGTAGAAATCCCAACTAAACCCTTGGACGCTGCCGTACAGACCTGGAAGAAAGTGTGCACCAATCCTGTGGATAAACAGGTGGAGGAAGAGCTGAGAAAGGTACGTGCCTTATTCCCGACCTGAGCACTACACAGCAGCATGCTGTGCGGAGAAAATGGCTGCATGCAGTTTTTTTCCTAACTTCCCCAAAAATTCTTGGTGATTGTAACTGACTGATACAGCAAGTACCAGTAGACTGAATGTGTTCAGTTCAGTTATGCAAGTCAGATTTGAATCTGTCTTGGTAGGCAACTCATGCCAAGTTCCTTTTTGTGCCACTGGTTCTTATATTACCATGCTGATAGCTTATACCAAGGGCCAGAGGCCCCAATAAAGTTCACTTGAAAAGGTGAACTGCCATTACTAATCCACTTCCCACTGTTTTATGGTTGTTTCTGAATTATTTTAGCTCTTCGAAGTCCGTCCTGTCTGGTCTCGGAACGCAGTAAAAGCCAATATCAGTGTCCACCCGGACAAGCTGAAACTTCTGTTGCCATACTTGGCCTATTACATGGTGAGTCTGTGTTCTGCCCTTGTGCCTGTCTGAGGCTGCTTGGAAGCAGAGCAAGGAAGCATCAGCTGGGTGTTCCTGGTCCTTTACTTTTTCTGAGGTCCTACCACTGTATACCTCAGCTTACTGTTATATAAAGACAAAGAGGGAAGGAAAGCTTTGCTTTTGAACAGAAGTTAAACCATGAAGGATTCAGTAACTGTTCGCTCCATTGGTTGTAGTCTGCTTTGCAGTTCAGTCAGACACTGAAACTGACTGTCCATCTGGCAATGGCAGCAGAATTTTTCCAAACACTTTATTCTGACCTTGCAAGTTAGTATGTAAAAGCACACAAATATTTGTGCTTCAGTACATTGATTGCCCATGTTTCAGTATATAAATACTGCCTGACAAGTGAGGAAAGATCTGATAAAATAAATAATCTTTGGGCAACAAGGGGAAAGAAAATAATTTTCTAAGAACTTCTGCAACACTGTACTGAAGAAACTCTGCAATGCTGTACTGGATTTTTGTAACCTTCTTCTCCCGTGTGTTTATGCAGTTAACAGGTCCTTGGAGAAGCTTATGGGTTAGGTTTGGGTATGACCCCAGAAAACACCCTGAAGCAAAGATTTATCAAGTACTGGACTTCCGAATTCGCTGTGGAATGAAATATGGTAAAAGGGCCCGACCCACAGAGATGTGCTCTCTGCTTTCTGGTTAATCCTGGTAGTACTTCTCTTTCTATTTGTTTTTCAAACTCTTTTGCCATATTTCTGCTTTGATTAAGATGACACCTTTAGAGCTCATTCCTTACCTTAGTTCTTCTGTAAACTCCCTAAATACTTTATTTTATAGTGTGCAGGATGTCTTCCCTCATTTGGCACATTCCAAACAATGGACAGCTGGCTGAAGTTCCTCCTCCCTGTGTTCAAAGCCCAAGTGGATGTAGCAGACCATCTTCCCTCGCTCAGGGGAGGCACTGAACAGTACATTCTGTTGCTTACATAGTAGCTTTTCCTCAAGGACCTCAACATCTTGTGCAGGATACTAGATCTCAAGACTTTGGGACATCAGGTTCCCATACTCTGATTTTGCAGAGGGCAAGTTGAGGGAAAGGACTTTCTGAGGTCATCTGATAAATCCATGACAGAGTTGTCATCCAGTCATTGCCATCAGATCTCATCTCCCTTTTTCCAAGTTAAAGAGTTTTGTTAATCTGTTACTTCTCCTCTCCCTCCCTTGCTAAAGTCCCCACACCCCAAGGATCAGTCAGCCTTTCACACACCAGTCCAGCCCTTTTGTTACTGGGGTAGGGGTGTTCTGCAGGTGCTCACCCTTAGTTCATTATTGTTTTTCTTTTTTTCACCTCTAGGTTATGCCCCTAATGATATGCCTGTGAAAGCAAAACGCAGCACATATAACTACAGTCTGCCCATCACTGTCAAGAAGCCAGGTATGGCTCTTCTGTTTCTTTGCTTACCATATCCTAGTCACAGGTGGTGAGCGGTCTTCCTGTGTTGTAGCTGAGCCAAAATTGGAGCTTTAATTCTGATATATGTGGTGCTGCTGTTAAGCCAGTAGGAGAGTCTCCTGCTGGGAAGTGCCGAGTCTTGGATGCATGGCTGGCTGAGCCACAGTATCTGTTAGCAGATAGAAGGGAGCTCTGCAAGCAGCATTCTGTGGGAATTCAGCAGTCCCTTCTATTCAGTGATGGTGCAGAGTAAGGGGAGAGTTGTTATCTTTTCTTTGTCAAGGGAGAGTAGAAAAGGTTAAAATGATAAACAAAGGTACTGTGGAAAAAGCTGCCAAACTCACTGCCTTTCCTGTGACTGTCCAGTAACATCTCTGAAGAACAAGCACCACACACTCCAGTTGCTGACTTGATTTGGTTTTTGCTGACCAGCAGAGTTGAATCAACACAGAGGAGTGACAGTATAGTGAAAGATGTGCCTAATTAGGACTCTTTTTTTTGTCTTTCAGTAAGTCATACAGTCAGTGTCCACGATCTGAAACAAGGGCTTGGTACAGCCAATGCATCCGGTGCAAAAAAGCCTGCCTCCAGCAGGTATAAACTGAAGGTAAGCATTACTCTCTTTTACCAGAACCTTGAAATAGCTTAGTTAAAAAGGGGTGGTTCTTGATTTGTCAGTCATTAAGGGGACAGTTTTGCTGCATTCCTCACTCAGCTTTATCTTTTGCCATATGCAGACCAATACCTTGGAACTGACTTGTGTTGGAAGTGCCTTGTTCTTGAATCAGCCCATTGGAAGTACTTTTCAGTTATGCCAGCATTGTCCTGTTACACCACAAAATGCACATTAATCCTTTCCTTCTTTCCTCCTCTTAGGAATCCGTCTACATTTTCCGAGAAGGAGCCTTGCCCCCTTATCGGCAGATGTTCTACCAGCTCTGTGACTTGAATGTGGAAAGGTACTGCACACTGGCAGCCGAGTCTTCTGTTAGAGCTAGATTTCAAAGCCCACTGTTTATAGCCAGTCCCTTTCCCTCCCTCTCCTTGACCAGAAACTTAAGAGGTGTTTAGCTTCTGAATAAAAATAGAATAGACTTTTCACACATGAACTTCCTTTCCCACATGACAGTTACATGAATAACCAAATATGCGGTTCCAACTCGATGAAGTAAGCCATGGTCTGTCTCATTTGAAGCCTACATCTGAGTGTA
The DNA here is from genome assembly GCA_907165065.1 of Caprimulgus europaeus. The sequence goes on along the minus strand of OU015545.1, from coordinate 4,506,104 downwards.
GAAGGCTAATGTCTCCCTCCCTTTTCCTGCTTTTTAGCCTACAGAAAATCATCCGTCGGAATGACGGCACAGAGTCAGAATGCACAGAGAGAGATGGGTGGTGCCTTCCAAAGACTAGTGATGATCTGCGAGATACCATGTCTCTGATGATAAAGCAGATAATCAGATCCACAAGACCTGGTAAGGATACTTCTGAACATCAAAGTGTATTACTACTTTCCTGATGGTGTTGAGACATTGTGGGCTGAATAAGGATGCTGCAGTCAGCACTGGGGCAGGAGCGTTCTTTTATTTGTCTTCTCCTTTTTCCTTTGTGTTCTAGCTCATTACAGTGTGTGAGCTGAGGCTTTTGTCCTGCAGCGCAAATGTGGGTTGGGATTAGGAATGGCTGGGAGTAAAGGTTTTCTGTTTCATCTTCCCAGTATCACGGCCTTCAGGTTTTAAATGTCTTTCCACAGTGATAATCAAGATCTCTTTCTTACTGATTTATCTGTTGGTGGCGTTTACTTTTTTTGATGTTATTCACTGAACAAAAAGTGAGAAAATATTTTTTGCATGATGCTGGGCCAGAGCAGTACCGCAGTGAATTAGGTCAGAAACAGCTAGGAGAAGAGGCACAGCACTGCAGATCTGCTGCTGTTCTGCAGCTATTCCCAGAGTATGAAAACAGATTGCTTTGGACTTGATCAGATTTTATTAAGATGTGCAACATTAGCTGTGCCCTCTGGCTTCTGCCTTCCTCTCCCTTTTTATGAACTCTACTGCAAATGCCCCCAGGTTTCACTGGGAGAGGCATCACAGTGTTTCTTTCTTTCTTCCCAAATAAGCTCTTTTTTCAAATACAACAAGCAGTGAAGATGGCAAAGAGCAGCTGGCATATGAGTCTGGAGAGGATGATGAAGAGGAGGAAGAAGAGGACTTCAAGCCTTCTGATGGGAGTGAAAATGAAATGGAGACAGAAATTCTGGACTATGTGTGAACTCAGTGAGCAGTCTGGCTGCTGTTGGACAGAATCATCTCTGCTCTTATTCCCTGAGTACTGAGGATTCAGCCACCATGCCCAGGATGTGGGAAAGCAGAACTTGCACCAAGATGCTGACGACCTGTCTCCCCTGCTGATGGCAGTCAATCCTGATGTTAGGGAGCCATTGCCTACATTTCCATAGTTGCTGGCCCTCAAGCAACCTCAACAAATTCCCAAGAAAGAGCACAGAATCTAAACCAGCTGGCAATACACCAGAAAAGGGGAGAAATTGCATTCCCAAATCTCTCCACATGTGGGAAGTGCACCTTGGCCAGGTTGGTGGCCAATAAATTGGAGATCACATTTATGCAACTGGAAAATGCAACTAAAACACAACAGTCCCAACAACTAAATAGGGTTCATTTGAAAATCAGGCACTAGCCCCTCAAACAAAAAGCCTGTATCTTACTTCAAACACAAAACAAATATCGACTCAGCAGAGGTAACGACAGGCCCAGGTGCCGTGTCCTCCACAGTCAGGTCCATTCCTCTTTCTCCAAGAACATGCCGGGAAGGAGGACAGGACAACCCCTGCCTTGGGGCAGACATTTGAGCATCAGTATTTTATTGCAAAGACTAATTACATTGCTGTGTACAAGTCACACCAGGCAGTGTGCTCCTTCATTGAAGTGGTACAAAATACATATGGTACAGCCAGTCCCTCGGGTGATGCTGGGCTGCTGGGGGACACCGGCAAGAGGGAAGGGGGACAGTGGGGCCAGCATGGCCCCAGGGTGAGCAAGAGCTGGTAGGCACAGAGCAGAGGAAAAACCCTGGGGTGCTGGTGCCAAACGCTTTGGGCAGGGTGGGAGGCAGGAGGCTGCCCCTGCGTCAGGGAGCCAGGGGCTCCCATCATGTGCAGTGTTGGGCGATGCCACCCAAGGGGACACGGGGCTGGGAGAGCTCAGTGCCAGCCACACTCGCACCCAAGCAGCCTCTTCACCACCTGATGCCAGGGGCCCACAGCCCAGCTCCTGCCACCAGCCCTAGCCCCCCCCAGCGCAGCTGTGCAGCGTTGCTGGATCCCCAGGGACCACTCAGGCCCCACTCCTGGAGCTGGGGAAGGTGCTGCACCCACCCGGCAGCGCGGACGGACGGGAAACAGAAAAGATGTGCTGGAAAGAAGCGCTTAAAAAAAAAAAAAAAATAGATGGAGCCAGGAGCAAAAATAGGTCCCCCTTCAGTTAGTGTTTCCTACAATGATTAAAACAAGCAGCTCTGCCCCTGGTCTAGTGGTAGAGAAACAAGGGGGTGGGTGGCCAGTGGGGTCTGTGCCCCACGAGCATGAGCGATGCTGCTGCTGCTGCCACTGTCCCTCCCAGCAGCCTTAAATACTGGGGGGGGGGAGAGGAAAGGGACTGGGCTGCAGGGCAGGGGGAGGCTGGATTAGTAAAATGTACAAGTTCATCTCTTCTATTTACAACCAATAAATATTGAAAAAAAAAAAAATCAGTAAACTTTGTTGTTTTATACAAAAAAAAGTCTCATTGCTGCTTCTCCCATGGTCAGTGTTTGAAAAAGTCTGGTTAAAGCCCAAGGTGAGTGGCACTTTCTGTGGGTCAGGCGGTGGCACCTGGAGCACCCCAAGCTCTCCAGCTCCTCACCTGCCCATGCAGATCCAAAGTCTCTATTTACACAAGTTCAGACAGAAATTCACTCTCCTCCTCCTCCTCATTAGGCTGGCAGCACTGGGGGGCACGGCGTGAAGCTTCCTCCACTGGTAGAAGAGACACTGGTGTTTGATCTTTGGTGCAGGTTTGAACACAGGCCGTTGGAAGTCCAGCGGGACGATGTGCTGGACTGGGGAGAGGAGCAAGACCACGCAGGCTTCCACTTGTCGAGAGCACAAGGCTTCTGCTCCATCATGGCATGGACGCTGTCCTCTTCCACCGGGCTCCGAGCACCAGTGCATGGCTGCATCCTCCCCAGCTCGCCTCACAGCCCAGGGCATCCGCAGCTTCTCCCAAGGGAGGGACAGGCAGAGATGTGTGGTGGTGGCAATGCCAGTTATCCCGGAGAGGAAGGATGTGGAGGTAAAACAACGCCAGGAAAGCTGGGAAGGAGAGCACTCCACCACGTGGGAGGCTTTGCAGTCCCAAGGTGATAGCTCATGCTCTGCTCCTTGCAAACGGCCCCTCTGCAAGTCACCACTCCCCAGCTCGCTCAGACACAAGGCACCTACGGCAGAGGTGGGCTCCAGCTCTGGGCTGGCCGGCAGCTGGACTAGTGTTGCACCGTGGAAGGTTAAAAAAAAAAAGAAAAGAAAAAGAGAGAGATCCCCTCTGCTGCCTTCCTGTGTAGAAAAAAAAAGACCTGATTGAAACGGGAGCTTGTGCAGAGAGAGGCGGAGGCCAACACCAGTTGCCAGAGCGCCCAGGAGGGAGATGCAGAGCCATCCCCCGCGGGCCAGGGTCGCTCCTCTCGCTGTGCCGGGCGGCACAAGGACTGGCTACAGCCAAGCCCGGAGCAGCCTGCCCCCAAGGCCCCGTTGGTGATGGGTGGCAGTGGGGCTGAGGCTAGAAGATGCCTTTGGCGATCTTCAGGCCTTTCTGCTTCATCCTGGGCAGGGTGGAGCTGGAGCCGTGCTTGATCTTCACCCCCTTGGAGAAGCCCCGCTTCTTCAGCACGAAGTCATAGTTGGCAGCAGAGTTCATGGCATAGAAGACATTGGCATTGTCAGGGATCTTCAGCTCTGGAAGTGACCAGGGATGGGGGTCAGTCAGGCACCCTTTTCCCAAAAGAGGCCCAGAGTTGGGCTGAGAGTTGTCCCTGGGTGCTGGGACCCCTCCGCTGTCACCTCCCAGCCCAGCTCTGAGCTGGCATTGCCCAGGCTGCAGGGCTGCATGGCCGGCCAGGGACACAGCTCCCAGAGGAAAGCCCCCCACACCCCAGCACAAACCTCTCTCCTCTGAGATGATCTGAACGAGCTCATAGTCTTCAGGCCGGTCCCCATCCAAGTTGTGTTTGGCCATGGCCTTGCGAATAACAACCGGGGTCTTATCCTGGCTCGTCACCTGCGAGCACAGAGCATTGTTAACCCAGGGGCTGCAAAACACTGCAAAGCATCCCACCACCATCTCCTCCAAAAATGGGCCATGCCCGTGTCCGAGCGGGGCAAGCCACCCCTCCCCAGCCCCGGTGTCACCACAGGTGCCTTGTGCTAACCAGGATGCTCTTGTACATGTTGCCATTGTCCACAGCCAGGCTGACGCGGATGATGCAGCAGTCATCGACCTGCTGGTTGTAGAGGGGCAGCGAGAGGGAGGAGTAGCTGGAGATGCCGGAGACTGAGCGTTTGTGGGTACGGGAGGCTGTCACCGGCGTGGAGGAGACTGAAGAGGATGAGGCACTGCTGGAGCCTGAGCCAATACCAGATGTGTCCAGGGAGGAGAGGGAGGTGGATTCCCAGAACTGGAGGGCAGGGAGGAGAGGGGATGCGGAGGACACAGTGGTTTTAGCTTCTCCATCAGCCACAGACGGGGTGTACCAGCGCTGGGGGAGGGAGGCCAGAGGGATCTCACTGACCTGTGACAACGGGGGACCGACACGACTACAGCCACCGAAGGCACGAGAGCCCTGCCACGCTGCCGGAGCAGCCAAGGGCAGGGGCCCCCCTAGCCCCAGCGGGTCAGAAACAGCCCCCAGTACCCCCACTCCCCCAGCCCCAGTGCCAGGGCAGAGGTGGGGCAGCCCCCAGACAATGGGTGCACCTGCCTCTGGAGGCCTGGACCCCACAAGTTGCCCCATACCTTCTTCTCCTGACAGTCAGGGGACTCAGGGATGAAGCTAATGTTGATCTCCTCCACGTCGGAGCTGCTAGAGCCGGCAGAGGTGACGCTCACGGAGTCGGTGGTGTCCCCGCTGCACAGGTACTGCCCGCACTTGAGCTGGTCGAAGGATTTTGAGTGGGAGCTGCCGCTGGCGCAGGGCTCAGTGCTCGGCGGCTGCCGGCTGCCGGGAGAGACACGGGGCAGGTGAGAAGGGAGAAAAGCAAGGGTAGGTTTGGCTGGCAGGGTCCTGCAATCCCCAGCCACAGTCACCCTGTGCTGACCCCCGCCTCCACCCCGCATACCACCAGGGACGAGCAGACTCACTCGCTCCATCGCTTGATGATGCCCGTGTTTTTCTTTGCCTTCAGTGTGTTGCTGGCTGACTCCGACAGTGGCTCGATCTCACACGACAGCCCATAGCTGGGAGGGGAGAAGTGAGGGTTTGAACACCCCGTGCTGCCACAGCTGTGGCGAGCACCGTGCTGGCAGGGCAAGGGAGGCAGAGCAGGGAGTGGAGCTTGGGGCAGCTGCTGCTCAGCAGCTGGAGATGAGCCATGAGACCTCTCAGATGCACTGGCAGCAGCACAGCCTCAGGTCCCACTCACACTCACCTTTCAGCCTCGCTGAGCCGCTCCAGGCTGTGGAACCAGTCCACAAACTGGTCCTCCTGAGTGAAGCTGTAGTTGTTGCAGGCTGACTGAAGCAGCTTGATCTGGGCAATGACTTCAAACTCCTGCAGCAAACGGAGATCGTGAGACCAGATGAGTTTGCCAGCCCCCAGCCTCCTCCATGAACAGCCCAGCCCCCACACATGGAAACAGATATGAAGAACCAGAATCCCTCTCCCCAAAAGTGAAGAACATGACAGCAAAAAAGGAGAAGGATCAACCCCAAAGTGACTGGCACAGCCTGTGCTTGCATGAAGTCAGCCTCCTCCCTCCACCCCACGATGCTGCTGCCAGGGCAAAGCTCTCACCTTCCTTCTCTTCTCAAAATTGATCAGCCCACCCTGTAAAAAAAAAAAAAAAAAAAAAAAGAGCCGAATGTCAGCGTGGATCACACAGAAGAAAAAAAAAAAACCTGCTCCCATGCTCCTATCCCTCCCTATCCACTTGCATCGCTGCCACTGCAGTGCAGGCATCCCTGCCGAGGGGCAGCATGAGAGCGGCCCATGTCCATGGATGACAGAGGACAATGCACAGGGTGCAGTGTCGGACACAGGACACGTGGGGGACCAGCCCTCCATTTATCAGCCCAGGCTCTGGGGCAGCTGTGTGGAGGAAGGAGAGGAATGGGAGGATAGAGATACATACATCCAGGAAATCCTTCATGGCGGTGTCCAGCATCACCAGGTCTGTGAGAAAGGTGCCAAGGTAGGGAATGGTGCCCTGCATCACACCCTGTGGGGACATCAAGGGACAGTGAGGTCAGCAGAGAGCTGTGACCAGCCCGAGCAGCCGCTGGGGAGGGGGCACGGGGGCGGCTGTGCCAGACTCACCATCTCTCGCTGCTGCTGTTGTCGCTTCTGAGCCCTCTTTGGGTTGATCTCCAAGGTGGCAAATTTGGACGTGCCCTCCTGGATGGTGTGGAGAGATGAGGATCAGCATGGGTGGGAAACTGCACTAATAAATGAGCTAAAACTCAGCTCTGCTTTTATTGATACAACTTTCCTTGTATAGGGAAAGCAGGGTGAGGGGAAGAGGAGAAAATCACAGCTGAGCTTTTTCATGGCTCAGAGGGAGGAGAGGCTTAGTGAATAGGAACTGCTGCTCCCATTTTCCAGCTCTGTATAAATAGCTCCTCAATGGGATGTTTTGTTCCCTTTTCCATTTTCTCTCTCAGCCCCTAAACTAGAGCTAGGCTGGGAAGCTGCAGAGAGGCTCCCTGGGGAAGAAGGACATTCTGCTGCAGCCTTTCACAAACCCTAAAACTCCACCTGAAATCAAAAGGACTTTGCACCAGGCTGCCTCTGGGGAGAAGCCATCACCTGGTGCACTGGATCCTTTCCCACTGCTCATCTCTGGTTGCTGAGTTGCTCTGCAAGCTTCAGACAATGATGACTTTTAGGCAGAGAAGGAGGAAGCTCAGCCTGGTCCCAAACCCTGCCTGCTCCTCAAACTCAGCAGGCCATGCCTATACCCCTGCCCACAACCCTGGCAGCTGGTGGCTGGAACACTGGGGAAGCTTCTGTTGGCATCAGCCCAAGCAACCTGCTAGTCAGGGTGATGTGGGTGCCACTTCCCCATACCTTGATGAGAAGCTCCCGGCTCAGCGAGTGGTTGTTCTCGTCGGAGAAGATCTCGGAGAGCTCGTGGAAAGTGCGGAAGCTCTCTCTGCTCAGGGAGAAACACACGGGGAAGTCAGTGATAGTGCCACCCTGGGGTCTCCTCCTTGGGCTCTCTTCTGCTCACCCAAAGGACCCCCGCTATGCTCGCAGCTCTAGCAGGGCCTCGCTGTTTGGGGGCTATTCCAGTGTGTTTCACATGGAAAGGAGAAAGAGGTGATGGTGCTTTTATTTCCTCACCCTCCTTAGGTCCCTGACACCTTACACTGGACCCGAGGTTTGGGCACACTTCAAGAGGCAATGCTGGAGCCGAGATGATCCCATCTACACATTCATGAGCGACAGCACAACCTCCCCTCTGAAACCTCCCCATGACTGCAGGAGTCCAGCAGATGCTGCTTACCGTAGGACCTCATCCCAGGTCTTCTTCAGCCGGTGAATGGCGTTGCACTGCAAAGCCGAGAGGATGGCTCGGAGGGAGGAGAAGTTCTTCAGGATGCGGCACTCCTGGGGGCAGACAAGGAGAAGACAGGACTCGGTGTTAAAGAAAGCCCAGGGATCTGCTGGGATTCACACACCACAAAACATCAGGCCTTGAGCCAAGGTGGGAGGTGAGGAGGATGGTGAGCTGTCCTACCCGAGCCACTTCGATCCACCGCTCCACCACTTTCGCCCTCTGCTGTGGCTTCAGGGACCGGTCTCCAAGACATGTGACAATAACACAATTGGCCACTCTATTGAACTGCGAGACTGTGGCACGGATGGTGGGTGCCAGGTGCTCTTTGCCCTTCTTGTCTCGCTGGGACCAGATGCAGCCCAGGCAGTGGTAAGGCACCACTTTCTTAAACAGCTCCTGCAAGATCAAGGGATGAAGATGGGTCTCTTTGGGGTCCCAGGAAAGGGAACAGGCCAGGAGGAAAAGGTGGAAGGTAAGAGACAGGCCTGTGCCCAGAGCAGGAGATAGCAGACGGGCAGAGCACCACTGACCCAGCTGTCAAATTAATACTCACAGCATCCATCAGTGTGAACTGTTCTGCCACCATCTCTGGTGAGAAGGAGAGGAAATCCAACTTCCCATCCCCAATCCCGTTCTCCTCCACCAGCTGGAAGGTGCAGCCACTGTGGTCTACAGCTGCAACAGACGGCACAAAGCTGAGCACCGCAGTGCTGCCGCGAGCTGCCGGGGCCCCACGCTGACCCACGCCAGCCCCCTGCGGACATCCACATCCCACCTCCCGGGCTCTTAATTCCCATCTGGCTTCACGCCTCAAGAAGTGAGGCTCAGATAAAAGGATAGCCACTTTAAACCTGGACACAAGTGTCTGCAGAGGATTAAAGGCAGATTAGCTAATTCGCTCAGAAATCCCACTTCTGGTTCAGTTGGATTAGCTTCCCGGGATACCTTCATGTAAATGCATGCAGGGTTTATGGGGGTGCAGCTACATGGCAAGACCTGATGTTTGGAGACCCTTGATGCCAACCAGTAGCCCTCTCTCCACCTGCAGCCATAAATGACCTCCCACAAGTGGGGAAAGGACCTCACCTTCTGCTTCGGACTCGCTCTTCTCTTGCTGCTGGAACTGGGCCAGCAGGATGCGGGCTCGGCGCTCCAGGTCTGAACCAGGGATGTTGTGGCGCACATAGGAGATGAGCTGCTTGAGGCAGGAGAAGTCCGGAGGCTTGCGGAAGTCCTCTGAGTACTGGTCCAGCCAGGCGCCCAGGATGGAGGAGATGGTGCTGCAGGGAGAAGGGAACATGGGCAAGCGTGAGAACTGGGTGCCAGGAGAAACCCATGTGCACCCCCACGAGGCTCAGGCACCAGGAGAACCCCTGAGACAACATATGCCTTTGTACAAGAACTAAAGATCTACCACCAGAGCCCCCATCTCTTGTTCCCCCATAGCTCAGTCAGACTTACTTCTTCAGCTCTGTCCTCTCGTCCACAGCATGTCTGGCATGGTCCCCATTCACCTGCACGTGGAGTTTGCCGTACCTGGTGGGGCAGAGTGAGGAGCCAGTGAGCACCCTGGACTCAGCTGTGTCTCAGTGCTGCCTCTTCTACCTCCACATCACCCCCAGCTCTGTCAGGGGCTGAGAATGAACCTCTCATGTGCTGCCCTGCTCCCTCTCATCTGCTACAGCCCCTGCATTATGGGAAGGAGGAAGCAGCCAGCACTGGACCCTTGCAGCAGGGTACCAGCTAAAAGGGCTCCAGCTCACTGGGAAGTTATGTCCTCCCTGCGCTGTCCAAAACCTTCATGCTGATGGGGTTGGGAGAAGCCCATCAGCCCCCCAAGGCATGGCGGCAGCAGCAGATGTTGGGGGCCTCCTGGCGAAGGGGGCGCAGACACCAGCCATCCCCCGCTGTGCTTCAGGGCTCAGGGCAGTCTCACCTGTTAAGCAGCAGGTCCAGCACTTGCTTGGTGGTGGCAAAGGCCCGGTAAGTGCACAAGAAGATGGTGACGTAGGTGGAGTCATTGCCCTTGAAGGCTGAGACCAGGTACTCCACCAGCTTCTCCAAGGTCCCAGCTTTTATTGTCCGCACCTTACACGTCTCGTAGAGGTTTAAGGCTGATTCATTCTCAAACTGCCAGGACAGGAGCAGAAGTCAATGGGATGGATGTAGATGGACACATTCAAGTGCAATGTGGTCCCACGAGCTTCACAAGTTGCTTTTGGGTCTAGGCTGGGACCACGGACCCCCTACAGTGCCTGGGGCTCTCGTGATGGGCCTGGGGAAAGGGAAGCTGGACCAAAAAGGAAGCTAAGACCAAATACCAGCAACTCAGCTGAGAAGACTTCAGCATTTGGGAAATCCCAGGAAAGGCCTCAAGGTTGCTGAAATCTAGATGCAAATCAGTGTTGCCCTATTTTGCACATCAGAGTTTCAGACTGTTTCCCCTGTGCTCCTTGCTGTGGGGCAGAAGCCAGTGGGTGCTCCCATGCCCCCGCTTCCAAATAAATACATGATTCCCAGATAAGGCTTGGAAGGAGCCCCTAGTGAGGAGCACATGGGGGAGCAGAAGAAGGCAGGACATGGGCTGGTATCGACCCTGCCAAGCCCTGACATCAGGTCACCATGTCTCTGGAAGGGAAACATCTGAAAACACCCAGAGCCCCCAGCTTACCCCTAGCCATCGCTGCCCTTTGTTGGCCGTGTGATGGAGCTGCACTTTCCGGAGTGATATGCTGTAGATCACACCATCCTCCACCTCTTCTCCAATCTCCTGTGTGGAGCTCTGCAAGAGAGGACAAGATACACCATAAGATAAGGAGGGTGAAGCGTGACAGAGATGCTCTTGTGGGCTCATGGGAGGCATCTCAGCAAGCCAAAGGCAACAGCTGGCAGGCAGAGAGTCTCCCTCACCTGCTCAGAAATGCAAACCAGGTGACACCAGCCTTCCTGGCCAGCTTAACCCTGGGCCCACCTGAGCCTGCACACAGGCAGAGCCAAGACTTTGGGAAGCCGCTCTTGGTCTGCTCCATGGCCCCTGCCTCTATATCTCAGCCCTTCTGCAAACCCAGGGTGCACCAGCGCCAGGTGCCAGGAAGAGCAGGGACCCCTGGCCGAGCAGCAAGGGGCATGGGTGACAGCACAGCCCTACACCAAGCCCTGGCTGCTTCCCCCTCCCCAGGCCTTTGCCTTTCCTGTAAGTTGACAATGCCACCTGGTGTGACCATAATCTCAGTAATCTGTCCCTCTGGGAACCAAGCACCTCAACGCATCTTTAGTAATAAATAATAACGGTGAAACCAAGGTGCCCATGAGCATGGGCAGCACTGGCCACGCACATAAAGCAGAAATCCAAGGGGGGAGTTCAAAGCTGGGGGGAAACCTCGGAGAGCGGTGGCAAGGTGGGGTTGTGCACAGTCAGGACAGGCCCCTACACCCCTGGGGATGGGCACCTCTAGACCATAGCCCAACCCAGCTACGAGGCTCATGTTTCTGCTCTGTGGTGATGGAGAATATCTAAAATGTGGCGAGGAAAGAGGGGACACTTTTCAGGGCAGGTCCCCAGGCACACACTTGCTCCAGCCCCTCCAGCCCCATGTACCCGCATGGGGTTCGGTGGCAGCTCCAGCCCCACAAGGATAATCGGTTCCCTCCTCCTCTCTCACCATGCTCTGCTGAGTCAGTGCCTCTCTTAAGAGGATTTATTCAGATTCTTTTAAACACCGTAGGGATCTCCCCAGCCAAACACCGAGACACGGTGCAACACACGGCAAAACCCACTGCTCAGCAGATGGGGAAAATGCCCGAACGCAATAAGCCGGTTAGCAGGGGGAGGTGACCACACACTGGGGCACAGGGGCTCGGGGACAAGTCCTCCCTGCCTAAGAGGCTGCTAGCCAGGGGCCAGAGCCAGCCCATGGCTTTCCCTGCAATCTGCCTCTCAGGATCACAAAAACCCCTGAGCAATGGCAACAGCACAGGGCCTGTGGGGTAGGAAGCTCTGTGGGGTGGTCCAGGATGGAACCCCAGGAGTGCTGCTGCTCCCTGCAAAAAATCCTCCTCCCGAACTACTCCCCATGAACACGGAAATAGCCGCACCCAGAGCAACCCCCCGGCTTCAGACAATGCTGCACATCTCGAGAGACCCTGCGCAGAAAGTGCTCAACAAGACCCTGATGTACTGAACGTGCACCTAACACGCTCCTTAACCACCACTCTTTATCATCACCATCACAGCAGCGGTCACCGCACTGTTATCGTACCCTGCTCAAGTCAAATCCTTGTTATTAAGGCAGGGAACCACAGCCAGCTCAAAGAGTAAGGGGAAAACTTTAAAAAGCCTCTCATTCATGGTTGTAATGAATGAGGACAGAGAATCTCCCTGGGCAGGGTTCCTGGACTTCTTCCTCACTTTCTGCTGAACCTGCTCTTCTCACTTCATGTCAGACTATGGAGAGGTTTGGTTTACTGAAGCTTGGGGGGTTGTGAGGCTCCTAACTTCAGCTCTGCTGTGAACATCAGAAGTCTTTGCCAGGATTCACTGGTTTCCAGACCAACCTGACAGCTCCCGCACAAGGCAGAGGACAGACAGACAGATCCTTCCGGACACCTGGGTCAGACCCTCTATTGTTCTGTGCTCTGGGATAAATTATAGCATGAATTCATGTCCAAGTATAAACAGGTCTGAATTTCAAGCATGGAAAAGGCACTCACCCACCAGCACGGCATGCCCTGCACCTTCCCAGACAGTGTGACAGGAAAATACATCTCCCTCCTGTCTCGATAAATCCCCTGGCTGACAGTGCTGGCTGCTGGGGGTAGTGCGGATCTGAGCCCAGCTTAGCTGGCCCAGGCACAGGCGGGCTGGCAGCCCTGAGCCCTGACGGTTGGCATCACACAGCCTGAACACTGACAGGGGCACGAACAAGCCCTTGAGCCCAGCCCGGCTCCCCGCTCCTCTGCAGCCCCATGTCACATCCCTGCTGGGAGCCCCACCAGAGTGGCTGCCCATGACATCAGCTCCGGTGTGGGGAAGACAAAGCCATTTAAACATGTCAGTGAGGGGAAGGTGAGCTTGGTACCTGGCTAAAGGCACTTCTTTCCCATCACCTCTCCCTCTCTCTACCAAAAGCTCACACGAACAAGGTGCTTCTACACCAGGTGAGTCACCCTCAATCCCACAAGCAGAGGTGCCTTAGCTGGGAATTGAGGGGATTGGCATGACCTCAGGAGAGAGCTGCTGGCACCAGTAAAGCTGTTCTAGATCAGCCACCTACAGTGATGCTACCTAACTCGATCCCAAGTCAGCCAGGTTCTTCTTTTTCCACCTGGATGCTGTTTCCAACAAAAAGAAAAAAAAAGCTGTGGGAACTCTTCCCAGTTTGTCCAGAGACCGTCAGACCCTGGTGCCCACAGCAATGTACCAACCTTCAGAAGCAACAGTAGATGCCTCTTGGGCACGCAAGCCCAGTGTCTAAGGGGCAGTGATAGAGAAGGGGAATTACTACCAATGGTGCTTCACATCAGCTCCCCTGGACCCTCTCCCAGTCTTTGCCACCCAACATGCAGATCAGCCTTACCCTGAGTATCTTCCAGTTATGCTGACTTTAGGCTCGAGGAAAGCCCTGGGTCCAGCAGGACCAGATCCCTGGACAGTCTAACTCAGAAAAGAGATTTGGCTGGGCAGTTCTAAACCCCAGACACAAATATCAAGAAAAATTACATGTTTGTTGAGATACAATTAAATTAATAAAGAAATCAAATGGTATGGGAGAACAAAATGTCCCAGGATCAACCCATGAATCACTGGCAGCTGCTGTGCAACTCCAGTGGAAAGTATTGCCATAACTGTGCAGGGGTTTGCACTCTGTATTTCATGTCACGTGCAGAGGATACACCCAATTTTGATGTGCGTAGAAGCAGATTTCATTTCCTTCCCATATTCAAGACTGTAAGATTCATTCATTTTTTTGTCTTGCTGACTTGTGTGATATCCCCCAAGGTTCCCCCTTTGCAAACCACACACAAAGTACACAGCTTCCAGCCAGGCTCATGCCAAGAGCCAGGCAAACTGCTACACTGGTACATTTTAAAATTTGGCTATTTATATTCTGCGTGAGCTTCCTCTTTCCTACCAAGATGCTTCTCCAAGATGCTGATTGTGCATTCCGCACATGTTGGTTAAAAACCAACGAAGCAAAAAGCGGCAGCAGGACGGAGCCAGTGAAACCCCAATTCTAACATCTGCACCAAATGCATGTTTCTCCCTTTGCAGATGAGGAGACACAGGGTGGGAGCAGGGCTGGGAGAGACACAAAACCTTCACCTGTGGCTTATGTACGTGTCAACCAACAAGAATTCTGTAATCCTAGATCTGGCATTCACACCAGGATTTCTAGCAAGTCAACCAAAGATGAATGACTTCAAAATGGTCTCTTTAAAGAGCTCTGACAGACAAGGGCTGGTAAATATTACTGCAGCAGCTACTGCTTCCCATTGCCCGCTCTATACATCTCCTGGGGTTTTCTGCCCCTCGTAGCGCGAGGGAGCGTGAGTCAGGCCTTAGCCAGCACAGCCGCAGCCCAGCACCCACATGCAAACCCTTCTTCATCAGTGCTTCAACCTGAGTAACTGAGCATCGTAATGTGGCAGAGATACAGGTGAGCAGTCTCTTCTGTTTACTGCATCATGTTGGTAGAAGAGATGCATCCAATAAGCCCAGACAACGCTTTAAACCACGGCAACAAGATTCAGCAAAGCTTTTCTGTGAAAGCACTAACTTTGAGTATGTTGCTGGTTACAGCATTTGCACCTTCCACCAAGCTCGTACGGAAGGGACTCAGCACCCCAGAATGTGAGATCCAATGCATTTCAAGATGGGCAGCAAAAAAGGGAAGACATAGAAAATGAACATTTGACCATGATTTCTGCAGCTCAGCATGCAATCCTGTTCCTCCCCATACAGCAGGAAAAAGGCCTCTCGATGGAGGGGCAGAAGGAAAAACCACATGTTTAATTCAGGGTTATCAGACGCCAAATTCTGCAGAGTTGGAGGTTTTAGCAAAAGCAGCCGTAAGTGAACTCTGCAGGAGTTCATCCCCTGAAATATGAAACTGGAGGTCTGCACCAGATGGCTTGCCTGGTTTTAGAGACCGCCTCTTCCAACTGCAGATAGCCCAGGGCTGCGTGAGCAAGAGCTCCCCAGGATAGTTCAAAGCACTGGTGACTACAACAGGGAGGAATTCCTGCTCCATGCAATAAACTCTTCTACTCTCTGGTGAATGTTCTAGTACATGGTGTGGTGTCAAACCCCACGTCTTCACACGGAGGTTTAATAATGAGTTGTAAGATGTATCCAAGGTTTGTGAGCCTGGAAGAAGGGCTGTGGTGTGAGGGATCCTCACAGGAGCCAGGCAGAGAGCTGCAGGGAATCTGCCTTCATCTCTGCTCGCTGGCTGCAGGGAGGGGAAAAGGCAAAAGCCAAACAGCAACACAAAATATTGGCTAGGGATCTGCATTTTACAAAGTGTTTGAGATCAGTCACAAAGGTGATTTTAGCAAGACAGGAGCAAAGTACGGGATTAAGCTTGAGCATGCCAGCATCCCTGCGCGTTACACACAGACAATTATCCAACAATTACCAGGTCTTTTAGGAGCTCTGTTCCCACGTGCCCTGGGTTAGCACACTGGCCTCCAAAGACACAAAATAATGAACTGTTATTGGAAAAAGGTATTAATTTCAGCACATGTGGAAGATACAAAACTGCTTAAAGTGCTTTTACTGATGGTCCCTGGACAACAGCTGGTTTAAAGATCAAGATGTTGGTGTCACTCTGTTCCCTTTCAGCTGGGCTACACAAAATGCCTGTCCTACACATGGGTATAACACAGCACCGAGAGTATCTTTGCACCACGATTTTAAAGGGCCGCTGCGACCAGCCACAAGAGAGGAGCAGACACTAACATTGGCCATGGGAAGCCGGGAACCTGTGCCTGTTGGGAATTAACAGTCTCGCTGGCTAATGAGACGCGAAAAGGCAGAGCTGAGCCTCAGAGACATCACCAGGAGTTTCTCATTCTGTGATTTGCACAGGGTTGAAAGGACTTGAAAGCTGGTAAAGCCAGAAAGAAAAAGTGAAGGTTTGGTCTTTATTATCCCCAGTCCCTTCTCAGAATAATCCCTTCTCACTAGCAACGGGAAACGGGCCTTTCCAGAAACGAAACAAACCGGCTCAACCAAGGGCCATCCACCGTGGTTGACACAAGCCCTGAGTTAACTTTCGTTTCACTCTCAGGAGCAAATCCTAAACCCATGCAACAAACAACAGTGAATTTGGGGCCTCTTATGTAAACTAATGCATATGACGTGATGTAAAGGAAATAGGAAAAAAGCCACTCCCATCTAGTGAAAGGAAAACAACTGCAGTTCCGTGAACCAAAGACAAAGACCGCAAAAGCAGAAGTACCCTCTGTCAGATACATCCAAAATAAGCACACACAGCACAACCCCCTTCCTCATGGGGACTTCCAGGCAAAAAGCCCTGTGGTAGATATTTCCCCGCAGCTCCCCTGGTTGGGATCGTCCCATCTGCTCCTCACACTCATCAGCAGCTTCCTTCCCTTGGCCGTGCTCAGGAAGGTTAGAGAGTCCACCCAAAACTGGTGAGGAAGCTGCTGAATATCCCCCATCTCCGGGGAAAGGTGCCCCATGCTGGTGCCTGCCAACTCCAGTGACCTACTGCATGTGCTTTGGATTAGCAGTCCCATCGAAGGCAGGAGCACTCTTGCTCCCAAATGCCATCCCAGCAATGACTGTGGTGGCACTGGGTACAATGGTTCTCTCCAGCCAATGCTGGCTTCAGGCAAGTTGGTCTCCCACTGTCTCACTTCTCCCTGAGCCATGTTCCTATTGCCACTGATGGAGCTCAAGACCCCCACCATGGCTTGGCTGCGCCCAGCCCCTGCCCTGGGCACTGCTCCCCACACAGAGGCATTAGGCAGATGGACTCGAGTCCTTTGGGTTTTCAACACTCTCTGCCTTCCTTCCTGCCTGCTCAGAGCTGCCTCAAACCAGGACTGAGTCCAACAGCCCATTAAAACATAACAACAAAGGGGGAAACAGGAAAAGAACAGAAAAAGGGCCAGAAGCTAAACTTAAACCCACTATGAAAAGGGAGTGTTTTTGCCAGGACACCAAGACAGTGGCGACAGCTGAGAGCCTGTTCTCGCTCCATCAGCTGCTGGGCTCTGCAGCCAGGCTTTCCTGACACCCTTAGCTCTGCTTTCGCTCTGCTTCAGGTGTTTCAGCATGGAAAGCTGCACCCAGCACCTGCAGGGAACAGCCCCAGGGCTGTGTATCACCCGTACTCCCAGGGAGCTGGATGGGGCAGAGGGAGGGGGCACATCACCCCGTATATGTCTCTTGTGGGATTTTATACCTTCTCCCTCAGGGTCTGGGGCTACCCGAGACTGATGGCACGTCTGATCCTGTGTCCATAACCCAGAGGGATTAGAGACAATATTCAAAAGCAGCCTTCTCCACCCTCACATCTTAGGAAGGAGAGAAAGCAGCGGCTGGTGGATCAGTTACAAAGGCATCTTGTGACTCGCATGCAGTGAGTCAGTGGCTGGAGCGAGGATTAGGAGCTTGGCACTTGGGTCCAGAAATGAGCCAGAGCAGATACACAGGATTCTTCCTCCATTTGCTTTAATTTGCTTTTAAAGAAAACTAAGAGCCTTCCCACATGTAGAGTCTTTTTCACTCTTTTGATTCTTGACTTCCAGACTGTAAAAGATCTGTGCAAAGATGCTCCATGTCCACTCCATCCCTCCTGGTCTCCAAGGGGCAGGATGAGGTGCCCTGACGTGGGGTGATGCAGGTGCTGGGGGATCAGCCTTACTAGAGGGACTGCCCCAGGAAAAGCAAACTCCATCTGCAGCTGGCAGTGCCAAAGATGCTAGAGATGACTGCTTTACTCTAAACCTGGTGTTTCCTACACTCAGGAGTACAGAAGACCACCATCATCTCTACCTTGACATTGCATCCCATGTGAAAACACGACCAAAGCAGGACTTTCCTCGTGTTTCCTACCAGAGGACATGCTGGGATGGGCTCCCTGCACAGGCTGCTGAAGGTTAGAAGAAACTGAGCGCAGCAGGTTTTGCTTCCTCTCTAAGTCAATGGAAAAAAGATCCCGCCAACACAGCAGTTCTAGCTCTTGCTCCACAGTCCTTAGCTTTGTGTTCGTGATCACTTCGGCGTGCGTTTCGGCAGCACCCATGCTCAGCACCAACGCCTACACAAGAGTCAGGCTTGCATACGAGGGACGCAGCTGGCCTTCGCTTACGGAGCAATTGCTCCGCTACAAACTCGCCTAAAGCCTGGAGGGTAATTACTGGAAGTGAAACCAGCACAACATGACGGGTGAAAATTGGTGTATAAAAAATTAATACATATTGCTCTGTAAGAGTAAATAAAGATTCGAGTGTCTCATAGTACCTCAGAACAAAGATCTGTATTTCACTCAGATGGAACAGAAAAACCTGGAAAAAACATAACAGAAACATGTTCAAAAATTGATTTTTTTTTTTTTGTCTGTGTACAGTAGCACCTGTAAGTCACATGCAACACAACAGCTCTACAGTGCCTTGTTCAAATGCGAAGAAAACATGGCTTGTGTCCCAAAGAGGTTACAGTTCAAGCCTACCTGATCTAACGCTGCTCTTTTGATTCCACTGCTGAAACACGGTGCTTGTGCTTTGGCACCAAGTGTGTTAGTTCTGCAGCAGCAAGAACTACTATATGCATTTGGAAAGGGATGGTGATCTGGAGCTGATGTACCTTGAAACTGATTGGTATGGTCACTGCTGAAATGCCAGTTTATGCCTTAACACATTGTAACCAGAACACGGAGACTTGTTCCTTGTTGCAGTTCCAGTGCAATGCTCGTCCCTTGCAAGCATTTGCAAGCTATGGAGCTTATCTATCCCAAAAGTCCTTACACTCTCAGAGACACGAAGCCTTGAGTAAATATTCTCCTTCTCTCAGCTCATAACCCATGTGCCAGTCCAGACAGCCAAAAAATTAATTTTAAGAACTATCAGCTGCTCTGAAACAAGCAGAAAGGGCAACACAAAGATGATGGCTCCAGCAACCTCTAGGCATAAAACACCAGCCCAGACCCAAGAAGTGGCTTTCAGCCCTGCCAAGTGATGCTGAACCATCCCACCAGCCCCATGTCAACATTCCCAAGGGGTTTCACCACACACCATTTCCCAGCAGCCCAGATGAGCTGTAAACGGCTGCCTATGCAGTGACCCACGTGCTGTAGCTTGCAGAGACAGGGAAGGAAAGCAGAGAGTCCTATCCTTCTGTAATTTTGAAGATGCACAGATTGAGGTGGACAAATTGGAAGCTGTTCAAAAGCCACAGCCCTGTCTGGCTGCAGTCTGGGTTACGGTAACTGTGCTGTCAGCCTTCCTTTCAATCTGAACAAGGTTAATTTTGATTTAGCTCAGACACATCGTTAGCTTAGATAAACTCAACCAAAATACGGCCTCGTGAAATAAATGTGTCCACCCATGTGTTTACACTGCCTTACATCACCTTATGTTCCCTCCATTAAAGCTGGTGCGATTGAAGCATGGGCAAAGCTGACAAGCCCAGACCTCTTCGGCCCCCCTTCCTAAAACCCCACGGCCCCAGCACGTGCAGAGGAAGATGCCTGGGGTGTTCCAGATGCCCCCAGCCCACACTGACCCCAGAGCAGGGCAGCCTTGGGTGCTCTCCCAGCCCAGTTCAATGGCATCACTGTGCTCCAGGGGCTGGACTGGGGCTCGTGGTGCTGGTGGCACAGGAACAGCCTCACCGGATGATGGCTCGCTCTTTGTGTGCATTTCTGCATCAGGGTGACCCAGTAAACAGCTGAAGCAGAGAAAATGCGGGAACAATCCAGTGCAGAGAGGCAGCGAGGGGCTGCCGGTGAAAGGACGGGAGGAATAAATGCAAGCCTTTGTTCTCTGGTCGTGGCCCTCGTGCCCAACTCCCACCCCGGCCAGGATGACGTAGGATTCCTCCATTTGCTGCCAGTATGCTTCCCCAGCCACCCCAAGCAGAAGTCCAGGCTGAGCTCGTCTCGTCCCAGCCTCCTCCTGACACCCGCAGCCCCAGCATGTCCCATCGCATCCCAGCTGCGGGTCTCAGGCCAACCCCTTCACTCCCAGGAAGGGCTGGGAGAGATTCTCTTCTTGGATGGTCCCCCCCTACTTGTTCCCCTTCCTGGAACACCTGTGGGAAGCTGGAATGGGGAAGAACAAGCACTTTTGCTTTGTAATCAAGAAAATCTCACCTTCGGAGCACTACTTAAATAGGTGTCAACAAGGCAGTAGGTGCTATATAAACAGGTACAGGGGCAGGAGTCAACAAGCCGACACCTGGGGGGCCTGCAATCAGGATGCTCAGTCAACTAAGTCTTATTTCCACAGTTGAAGCAACTGAGAACTTAAGTTTAATTAGCACCTCTGGGGAGAAAACAACTGGAAAAAAACAATTAAAAAAATCCCGCTGATGACAAGTGCCTGAACACGCATGCCAGGAGCCCAAGCAGTAAGGTTTGGACCCAAGCCCTGCCCCGAGAGCTGGGTGTGCCGGATCCAGAGGGTGGAGAGCAGCTGTGGCACGAGGAACAGGCAGGGCACAAGCAGCCAGGGTGGTGGGATGAATTCCTTTCCCTGACCCTCAGCCTTGCACTTGTAAGCACAGTTTCTTCCAAGCATCAGCCAGAGCAGGACCTGCTCCATTAGTCCTCCATCAGGTGTTAGCCAAACCTCTGGGGGTGGCAGGGAGAGCACAGGCAGCTTCACCCAGGGTTGTTCCACTTTCCCACCTACCCTGATTCAGCACAGATTTTTGGGACCATGTTTTCTCCTGCTGCTTAAGACACAGCCCTTTTCCAGCAATGGCTGGTGACAAAAGGTGTACCAGCATCTGCAGCAGCACATCTGCATCTGCTCAGGGACACCGAGCGTTGGGATTTGAACCCAGCACTGGGTCACCAGAGACATTTGCAGTCAAGCATTCCGGCACATTACTGGAGCTCTTTCACGGCAGGTAAAACACCACACAAGGAAGCCTGTTCCTCCTGGCCAAGGCACTCTGGTGAGCCAGCACAGGCGTGCTCCCACCCTGACTCATCTGCTCCTGCCACCCTGCTCTGTTCATCCCCTGGGATCACTGGCCACAGGTGAGCATCCCTCTGGCTTGCCCACCCATTTAAAATTATTTTGTCAGACAAACCCTGAGATAAATATATAGATATAGATATATTTAAAAAAAAAAGAAAAAAGGAAAAAAAAAAAGATGTGCACCACGACCATGGGGCAGCAACAGTGCACAGAGGGCAGAGATGCCCACCTTCCTTCCCTTTGACGTTGCCTGGACTAAGAGGGGTCAAGCTTCACACAGCCCCATCCTCTCAGAGCCGAGTTTTGCTGAGGAACACACTGAAATCCATGGGAATGAGGACTGGAGAGATGGGGTTTGTGGGATACCTCCCCCAGGAAGCACCTCAGGGAATAAGTGTTTGTTATGACACTGGTGTGAGCCATAGCTACGCTCTGAGTCATCCCCAGCTTGTGCTGCAAGGGAGGGACCAGCCTGGCCCGTCTCAATGCCAGTTCTCACTGTTGCAACCAGGACTGAACCTAGTAAACCACATCGTCTAGAAACCAAATAATCACAGAGACGGTCACCAGCAACGGGCGCTGCCACCGCATTGCTCAGGATCTGGCCAATGGGTCCCAACCAGCAGAACTGCAGCTAGGACCAAATATCCATTAAAAAAAGAATCAAAAGCGAACACATAGCAACATTTTGAGAAAAGCTGGGCTGCTTTAAGATGATAAACCAAACCGAGGCACTAGACTTGCTCTGAAAAGTCTTCAGTGATCGTTGGGGTTGCAGTATGGGAGGAATGGGAGTGACACCACTAACCCCAGTTAACACCCCCCATATCCTCCAGCACCCACAGCTCACCAGCTCTGCTGCTGTTCTGATGCAGAGTCAGACCTCGCTGGCAGCAGGCCACCAGCTGAGCCTTTTAGGCAGGTGTCTTTGAACAAAATCCATGGAGTTTTGGCATAAGCTGGAAGGTGAGGTCCCAAACTCCCTGACCACACAAAGGTGTGCACTTCAGCGTCCCTGTTCACTTCCCACAGCTGAGTTTCAGCCCTGCCAGTCTCAGGCAACATGCTTTACTTTGCCCAGCTTGGCTAAACGATGGTTTCCTGAAGTTAGTTCCAACTCTAAGAAGCCAACCCAAACCAAACACATCATTTCACAAATGAAAACGCTGGCTCAAGCAGGGAGCCTAGCGCTGGCTCTCAGCTTGCAAGTCTCCATGGAGACCCAACCACTGCAAAGAGCAGGGCAAGGTTGTGTGGTTTTGCTCCATCACATGAAAAAAAGTTCTGGTAAGACGGGTAGCGAGCCCTTTGAAAAGCAGGTTTCCACACAGGCCCTCAGCTCAGCTGCTGTTTGTTAAAGTGTGGTTAACAGAAAGAAAAGCCACTCTAAAAATAATGCCTCAGCATTCCAGATGAGGTTGCCTCTGATGAGTTTCCTCTCCAATCTGCTCTGTTTGCAAGTCAAAACAACTTTTTTCCTCCCCTGTCAGCTTCGAGGACTCAGCTGGTGCCTGGTAGCTGGAGCCATCTCTGTCCTGTCTCTACCAACCCCGGGGCTCACCAGTCAGCTCTGCCCATGGGCACCCAGCACCCCAGGTGTGGAGCAGGAAGACACTCTTCACCGTCCCAGTGTATTTCTGACAGCAGGGCTCATGGAAATACCAACTGTGTAATGAAAACAAACTCACTGCTGTAGAGCTATGCAAGTGAAACCCGTCATGCACGTGCCTCTGCCCGTGCTTAATCTCCACTGACATTCAGCTGTCACATAACCCCTGACCCTCATGTATGTTAGAGAGAAACTCTTGGTAGTTATCTAACGTAAAACTGCTGCCCTGTAAGAACCTGTACCAACACAGCCCTGGAAGGCAACCAAAGACTTTAGAGATTATTTGCATAACATCATAAAAACAAAACAAACAAAATCAGGTGGAAAGGGATGGAGGTTTTAGATATTTCAGAGTCACCACTTCACTGCACCGAAGGGGAGACTGGTGTTAGCTCACTGGAGTCCACGTGATGGCATGGCCCAACACCAAGATTTAGAGGAAAGGACTTTCCTGTCACCTCTGGGAGAACTGTTCTCAGGTATTAAGAGCACAAAAGGCCCATCCACAAAAGCCCTTCCGCAAACACCACATGACACAGGTGAGCAAAGCCACTCTGGTGCTAGCCCACAGCGTACACTTGGAGCAGGCTCACCATGCACCACCCCACACCTCTGCCCTGCTCCCATCCCCTCCCCGTGCCTCCATTCACGCACCCAAACTGGGAGCAGAGCACCCGGGAAGGGGCTGGGATTACTCCGTGCTGGAGCTCAGCGCTCCCTTTCCCTCAGGACTCAGGAGCAAAGTCCAAACTCATCTTTACTGGAGCTCTGTGATCCAGGAGTGCTGGGGCTGCTGTGACGCGCCACGGGGACAGGAATGAGACAAACTGACAACTGAAGGAGCCACACAGCTCAGTTCTTCCTCTGCTGCCAGTTTTCCCAGGAGGGCACGCTCCAGCTGTTTCAGTCTGATGCTTAACACATCTCCCCTGGGCACCAAGTCCCTCTTTGGAAGATCCATCATGCCAGCCTCACCTTTCAGCCTACAGATGAGTGCTGCTGCCAGGTCAAATCCAGCACCATGCACAGGATAAACAATCTATGGAGGGTATTAAGCCCTACAACTCAACTCCTTCTCTCCAAGGCCAAAGTGATGCTGCAAATCCCAACCCTCCTCAACCAGACCCCACAGGTGCCGTCTCACCAAAGCAACGCACAAACTCTGAACTGCCATGAGCTGTGCTGGAGCCCCCCGGGCCCCCCGCCAGCAGCTCAGCCAGCTTTGTATCCAAATCCCGCTCCTTAGCAACGACATTTTTCCCCCCCCTCTTGCTGGGTCCGTGGGAGACCAAGAAATATTTGAGAACCGAAACAGCCCTGCTGCAAGTATGTATTTAAATAAAAGGAACCCAGCAGCTTGAAAGCCAGTCAGTAGGCAGCTCTGGAGATAATGGCGATAGAGAAAGTGCATGCAGGGGATGCCCAGCCTTTAAACGTGGTCTAGAGTGACCTAAATAAGCTCTCTGCTCCTTCAATTACATGTCCCTCAGGGGACAGAGCGGCTGGTAATTAGCGAGCCAGAAAGGGTGATGGAGTAGCTGCTAGCGGAGAAGCCCTTCCTATGGCTGGACCAAGTTGCGTGGCCCTAAAAACAGGCTGTGCTCTGGCCCTAACTGTAGGGTGGTCACAGCTGACCCCCCAGCTCCAAAACAGTGGTGCTGGCTGAGACTCATGCCCACAGGCACAGCTGGCCTGATGCTCTTTTCGCTCATTGCACCCTAAACCCAGGCACAGGGAAGTGCAGAAATCCTCGACTGCATTTATTTGCCTCTGCTTGGTAATTCCACTCCAAGAACTAGAAAACAGATGGTTGTAGTGGAGCAATAGTGTGATCTGGGGGGCCCTGAAGGACCCTGAGCTGCAGCGTTGGACCTCCTGCCTCCCCCATTGCAGGGAACCCCAGAAGCAAAGCCGAGGCACGGGGGTGGCTGGGGGGGTTGCCTGTTCAGCCTGCAGATAAACAAAGATTTTAGATTCCAGGGCTGCCAGTCTGGTACTAAATCCACTAAAACCTCAGCAAGATCCCAGTACTGGAGAGTTTCCCACTCCTATGGAAAAATGGCACAGCAGCCTTCGAGTAACAGGATCCTTACACAAACACATTTAGAAACCTCTCTCCAGCTTCTCTCTAACCATATCAAATAATAATTAAAAAATCCCTCCCACCTCTGTTATTCCCATCCTGCAGCAGCCACCAATAATCAGCATCTCAGCTTGCTCCTGGCCTCACTGCCGGCTCCAAACCCTTCTGGAAGGGAGCCAGAAGGTAGATCCCCATCCAAGAAATACCAACAGATGATGTTCATCTGGCAAATTGCAAGGGGCATATCAAGTTGTGCCTGAGGAAGGAGAACAGGCTGGGAGAAAAGGATCTTCTTCCAAAGGCACCATAGGAAACTATAAGAAAATGACTTTTAAGAGATATCTTTGCTCCTCCCTCACCTTCTTTCCTGGCTGTAAAGACCTCCAACGCATCTGGGCTGAGCAATTCAAGTTTTTCAGGATGCGTTTAGCAACTGAAAATCTCCTAATTGTTCAGAAAACAAATAGAGCCAGAATAGCAAGGACACAAGCTTTTTGGATATGCATCAGCCCAGCTGCTTGTCTAGAGGTTCAGCAAGTCAGCTTGGTGAAAGTTTCAGTCTGTGTCATCTGCAGGGGTGTTTAATGGCACGCTTGTCCAGCAAGGACCAGGAGGAGGGCCATCAAATTCACTTTGCGGCTGCTACTAGACAGGAAGGATTGACACTCACTGCTGATTTGGGATGGATTGGAACTGGAAAGGTCAAGCAAAAGGTCTGCAAAGCTGCTCTGTCAGTCCCTCGCTTGAGACAGTTTAAATTTTCCATTCCCCGTGGTTAAAATCACGGCAAGAACACTTGGCAACACATGGCTGTGAGACCTCGAGTAGGACCTCAAAGCAATGCCTGGGAGATCGATACTGTTGCTGTGGGATACAGGCAAAGGTCTGCCCTGCTGACAGCGGCAGGGGCTGAGCTGAGGAGCAGAAAACAAGATGTGCATTCCCTGCAACCTGCCCAGCAGCTTTCCAGGGATCCTCTATTCCCTGTGGGACCAGATTATCCACCCCATAAACTGGCACAGCTCCACCGAAACCAGCTCTGTCCCAGCGCAGGGGACACATCAAGCCTGGGAAGCACAACTCCCCAGGCTCCCACCACCGACCCGGGGACGGGCAGCAGCGCTGCGGGGCTATTAACAGGGGTTAGCAAAACACTGAAGGTCTCCGGGGGTTTTCTTATTCAAATAATCTGCCTTCTCCTCCCAGCGTGCATCTTGCAGAGTAACTCTACCCGAGGATGATAACCACGCCAGGCTGCTGCCAGGACAGTTGTCACAACACTAACACTCCTGATTTTTCTTTCCTTTTCCCCCGCAATGCCAGCAAGCACAACCTGTCTGGCAGAGCTTTGTGACCAACCTGGAGCCCCTCACATGGGAACGCACCAGAGGTTAGCAGCTCTCCAGGCATCTCAAAGCTGCTCGGGAGGCACTGGGTCACTGTACCCAGCTCCAGGATGTGCCTTTTCTTACCATCACTTGCACATGGATGGTACAGAGAAAGGAGGAATTTGTCTGTGTGTTGTTCAGGGTTGAGGGGAAAGCCCAAGCAATCAGATGCTAGGACTGTGCTCTGATTATTATGCAGCATGGACCAGCGTACAGCCCAGAGCAGAAATCTGGGCAAATCTGGGCAAATCTGGCCCACTTCAGAGGAGGTCCAGTGGGCAGTTGTCTGTCTCTGCTGTCCTCAGATGAGCAGGGGCTCGCTCAGGGCCAGTGTGAGCCACGCAAAGCCACCCTCAGCCCCTTTGACTTTGTCTTTGCAGGTTACATCACCCAAGATGCTGCTGAACCCTCTCCTGAGCTCCAGACTCTCCTCTGGATGGGGTTCACAGGGGCTCACGTGTGCTGGGCAGCCTCTCTCCTGGGGTAAGAGCAGCTCACTCCATCACCCCCTTTTCCTGCCCTCTCCCCTTGCTCTCTCTGCCAAAAACACGGCCCCTTGGCCTCCCGGAGTGCGAAGGGCTAGAGAGGCTGGACTTCCTGCCAGGCATAACACGAAACAGATGATGTACTCCAAACAATGTCAGTACGCCCACCCCCGGGAGAGAGAGAAGCAGGGAGGGGAAAAGGGGGAAAAATAAACTGGATGGAGCTTTGATGAACTCTTGGCAGAGCTGATGAGCCCCTGCCACCAGGCCAGAGGTGAACCGATACAGCCGGAGCCTGAGATAATCCCTTCCCATCCGTGGCCGACCAAAACTTTCCATCCCAGGTTACAGGGTTGATCATTTAGGGCTGGATGAAGGAGCCATCACACCCTGAAACGCTGGCTGCCCTCCCCGGCTATCTGCACAGTCACTCAAGAGGTTTTAGTGATGATTCCCCCTCTCCAGCGGGAAACATCCAGAGCCCAGAAGCACATCTGCAGCTGGCTCTAAATCCCAGCAAAGCCAGACTGGCTGACCCTTGCTGGGATTAACCCCTGCACCACCAGCCCGCAGGGCTTGGACGCTGCTGTGAAACCACCAACTCTGATGGTCAAAACCTTCCTCCAGCTGAGCTTCTCCAAACACACCATTTGCTCACAATCAATGACACTCCTGGCACGCTGAAGATGATCATCCATTAGTAAGAAAAAAGGTGCAGCCCTGACTCAGATTATTTTGGGTGCCTCCACATGCAACTGCCATTAACAAACCCCTCAGGCCAAGACCTTCAGGGGACCACTCCGACTCTGAACAGCTCCAGGCCGAATCCAAAGCACAAATATTTTGCATCCTCCAGCAAAGTCCTCCCAACGCCTGTAACCTTCCCAGAGGATGCTGGGTTTGGACAAGCCTGAAGCCTTTACAAGCAGCTCCAGTCTGAGCAGACACCAGCCTCCAGCAGCCAGAGTCTCAAATAAAATATTAAAATCCCTGGGTTTTAGCAAGCTACCCTCTTCCTCGGTTGTCTTGAGGGAGAGCATCTCTTTGGTTTCTCCCAGAAAAGAGTCTGGCAGCCTGCCTGCTAGTCAATGGCACAGGGACACAGGGTAAAAAGACCAAGCGAGGGTCTTTTAAATAAAGGAATAAATAAGTAAAATAATAAATAAATAAAATAAATAGTACATAAATAAAAGTAATAAATAAAAAATAATAAAAATAAATAATTTAATTAAATAATAAATTAAATAAATCAAATTGATTAAATAAATTAAATAAAAGGAAACAGTGCTGTGTGTAGCAGACTGTCCACAGCCATTCCCTTACCAAACTCCAGGCTGGCTTTAACCAGTTTTTGGATAACCCCAAACTAGAGAAGGGTGTGTGCCCAGACCCGCTCCATCCTCCCACCCCGCAGCGGGCCGAGCCCCCGACACTCATTGCAGCAGTGACACCCCTAACCACTCCCATCCCCGCACTCACCTCCAGCGGCGGCAGGTCGGGGTCGAGCTGGGTGAAGCTGTGCAGCACCACGGGGCTGCTCTCCCCGGCCACCTCCAGCCTCACACCGCCCCACAGGCTCCGCGCCCGCCGGCAGCCCTCGAACATCTTCTCGGGGGCGGGCGCGGCGGCATGGTGCGGGGGGGAGCGCCGGCGGCTCACCATGGGTAGCCCCGCCGCATCCCCGGCCCTGCGCTCCGCCGCCGGCCCCGCCAGAGCCCCCGGGAACCGGTGTGGGGTCGGGGGTGCCCGGGGAGGCACACCGGGGAACGGGGTGGAGGGATGTTCGGAAAGAACCGTGGCGGGACGGTTCGGTGCGGTTCTGGAGGCGGCGGAATGAGCGGCCCCAGGAGCGCCCGCAGAACCGGGAGCTCCGCAGCCACCCCCGCCACCGAGCAGCCTGATGTCAGCGCGGGGCCGGGACGGAGCCGGCGAGGCTGCAAAACCAGGCACTGGATTTCCTCCCGCAGCCTCCGCCCGCCCGGGGGCCGGACCGGCTCAGCCCGGCCCCTGCGGGGTGAGGCGGGAGGGGGGATGGACGGACACGGAGCGGCGGGGATGAAAAACCCTGGAACCCACAAAAACGGGAGCTGTGGGTGGCGGGGAGGAGGGAAGCTCGGGGGCAGGCGGATGGGGAAGGGGTCAGCCCCGGGGGTTTAACTGGGGAGGGAGGGAGCGATACTGGGAGAGGATCCTGGTATCACCAGATGTTCAGACAGCAGCCAGATCTGGGTTTCATACAGCAGCACCCAAAGAAAAAGTATTAAATTCAAGTACATGATTAACAGCTTGTGGTTTTGTCTGAACAGACAAGTTCTATCTCATCACATGAGCTCAGCCCCCCGCCAGCACTGCCCAGCCCTCCACTGTCCACAGCTGGACTTTATGGGGTGACATGGTCACGGCTGCCATGGGGGAGGCAGGAAGCATCCCCAGGGAGATGAAGGGAAGTGACTGAGGCCCCACAGCGAGTCAGTGCCAGGAGCAGGGTCTGACTCCTTCCCCATGCCAGGCCCCTGATGTGTGGGTAAAGGGGGGAGCAGGGACCAGGACACCTGCACTTGGCCCTGCAGTGACTCAGGGAAAGAGAAATGGGTCCAGGGGACACCAAGGCTGCAGATCCCACTTTAAAGAGGTCCCAAGCCTCTAAGGCAATGCCAAAACCCTGCAAGGTGATTTCATTTTCCAAGGCAAAGAGAAACAAGCAAAACTGTCATTTAGCAGTCCCCTGTGCTGAGCACAGCGTGCTCTCACCCTCCCTTGGCTCTTCCCTTCTCTCCTCAAAAAACTGTAGCACAGGGTCCAGGCAGTTGCTGCTGACAACACCAAAACCCAGACTTTTACGCCTCAGCTCCCGGCACAGCTGAAATAACATCAGCCTCCCAGGGCCCTCCAGCCCCACAGCTTTATTTCCAATGAGAACATGGAGCCCAGGCTCACATGTCCAGCTCTGCCCAGGCCACCAGCAGTTCCTGGGCAGGAAAGGAGTAATAAAGCTGCCAGGGATGTGATATGCTTTAAACTTGAAAGTTTACCAGGCAGGAGGATGAGCCAGCACAATGTGGGCTATTGTCCTGCTTATCTGAAGCTGCAGAGGATCAGGGGGACTTCCCGGGACACCCTGGGAAAGGGAACCCAGCCTTGCACCAGGCCCTTGCATTACCCAAAGCAGTGCTGTGCCTTTGGGACGCTCTCCTGGGGACAATGTGGATTTTAACACTGCCTGGGCACAGAAGTGCAGCCCCCATCCCTGCCCAGGTCATCCCGCGGTGGCGGTCAGCTCACCAGAGGTTTCTCTGCTGCAGAAAGGATGTGACGATGCTCAGCACAGATGTGTCCTTAGACCCACCGGCGTGTCACGCGGAAACTGCGTGATACTGCAAGATGTGCTGTGAAATGAGATCAGCTGCGTGCGTCGCTTCACTCAGTACTTGCAGAAATCAGAGGTTCCCTGGTCGAAATCACTGTTTCCTCTCTGGGCTGTAGGGTCTTCGGGAGGCAGACCGTGCATTTTTTTTTTTTCTGGTGTTTCTCTCTCAGGGCAGTGTAATCACGGCCCACCACTGGAATTGCTTGGCACTGCTTGAGCGCACGTAATAAATAACAGCACTACTCATTTTCTGCTGGCAAAACCCTTCAAAACCCTCCAGCTTCATCTGACCTCTACAGAAGGATGCAGCTCTGTCTGATGGGCAATTTTCACCAGTCCCTTGGTTGACCACTAAAGATGGTTTCAGGGGAGAAACACTTCTGATAATGGATAATAAATAATATAAGGCAGGAAGGCAACTGTGAGGGTTTAAAAATAGCCAGCCAGTTTCCTTTCTCCTCTCCTGGGAACCTTCTGGGTCTGAAAAGCAAAACACTCAAAGCAGGGTCAGGAGCCCAAGTTCAGGATGTTTGCTCAGCATAGCTAACCCCAAACACTCAGCCATCAGGGGCCAGGCTCTTGAAAATCATGAGATTCAAAACAAATAACTTTTGAGGGCTTCTTATTTGCCTCTAAGCACAGAGCCAAAAGGGAATATGTAATCACACCCTCAGGTTTCTCCCCTACACCTTACACAGATTGTCAAAAAATGCCATTATTTTATACGCACATGACTCCATGAGCAAGGGATTTGAAAAAATGATAAACGATTGAGTGACTCATTAAAAAAAACAAAAACAACAACATCATTTTACACTTGGCAAACTCAGAAAAAGCTTTTCACAACACCGAGTATTTTACATTAACGTCAGCTGTAAATGTCCCACTGACTTCAGCAGGCACAGGAGCAAAGACGGGTGCAGGAACTGGGTGCTGTGGGAAATCCCTTACTTGTTTTCTTTCCACCACTCTGCAATAAGCACTTGGCTGAATAAATCAAACCCATACAGCCAACACTGGAGCATCTACAGATCACAAATCTATGCTCCTCTGCCACAGCCTCTAGCCCGCAGCCTCCCCTGCACAGTAAATAACGCAGAGCGGGTGACGCAGAGGGGCTTTAGCAAACTCTAAGCCATTTCCCTGGTTTAGCTCAATCCATTTGGGTCAGACTGCAGGTTCAGACCTTAGCTTGTTTCTTAAGAGCCCGAGTCGTCTCTCCCCAGCACATACAAGCTTGTACACACAGCCTTTCAGTATCCTCTCAGCTCCATCCTCCAGCCTTCCCAGTGACTACTCTCCTTTGCTTTCATCTCACCGCTCCACTTCACTTCCAAGAACGGCTTTCCAGCATAGTTCCTAC
This sequence comes from Caprimulgus europaeus, assembly GCA_907165065.1. The sequence continues at coordinate 4,475,095 of OU015545.1, read as the reverse complement.
AGGACAAAACTTGCGGTGACCCAGTTCCAGTGCTCTATATTGTTAGTTCGGGTTTTTTGTTGTTGTTGTTTGGGTTTTTTTTGTTTTTTTTTTCCATCAGGCCATAGGCTGAGCAAGTGAGGCTACCCACCCCTCCAAAATGCTTTGCCAGGGGTTGCTGCCTCCTGCATGGCACAGGTTGCCTGCGAAGACCCCCAACACTGTTGCCACCACCCCAAGGACACGCACTGGCACTGCCCTCACAAAACCCCTATTTTCTTTGAGGCTCAATGAGCTTACAGTGGCATAGATGCCAGAGCAGAGAACTGAAAACAGCTGATCTCAGCCCCAAACACAGAACGCAAGAATCAGCCCCAGCCACCTCTAGCTGAGCCCCTCTCCAGCATCGCACACCACCAGCTTGCACTGCTTGACAAGCAAGTGAACCGGGACCCAAATCAGCAGCCTCTGATGGGAACCAGGCTGTTTTATGTGGGAGTTGCAACATTACCCAGAACTCTGTCCCAAGCTCTGGCACCAACTCACAAGGCGCACCGAGTAAATCCCCACAGTGCCCTGTGTCAGGCCGCTCGCTACAAAATGGAGACGATAACACTTCCTTCTATTGTAGGGGCTGGGGAAGCCCTTTTCATTGCTGTTTGTAAGGTACTTTGGAGGAAAAGGGCTACCAGGTAGAAAAGAATTAGTAACTAAAAGTCAGGCTGTTCATTACACTTGCATTGAGTTCTAAATCAAAACTTTCTGGACATTCAGATTTTAATTTGGAAGACTTCTTTCCTCTGCCCAGGCTCAACTGGAAAGTTATCTAATAAAGGATAATAATAATAAAACAGTACTATCGCTTCTACTTCAGGATGAGGAAAAAAAACCCTCCAAGCTTGTGCAAGAAGGGAAAATGATGTCACTGCTGTGTTCAGTACAATCGTATACAGATGTTAGATTAGAGCAGTTGCTCCCAAAATTTGGGGACTAAGTGACCACCACCAGCCCTCAGTCCCTCACAGACCCATAATTCTCGCTTGCAAACATGATCAATGCCCCTATTTAACCAGATTTTAGGGATAAGCCACACACCACTTGCCACGGCTTAACAGCAAGCATGGATTTTAGGAAATTCTCTGGCAAGTATTTCAGATCCAGGGCAGTTGGCTCACTTGCTCTGCCTCCAGGTTTTGGGTGTTTCTCAGGGCTGTTTCCCGGGCGGATCAGGCACTATGAACTCTTTGTGCTGGCAGGGAGGAAGGCTGACTCAGGCTCTCCTGTACTTTGTGCCCCTTTTGCTGGTGGCACCTGTTCTCCAGCTGCAACACCCCCTTTTCCCCATGGCCCCCCATGGGCAGCTACCAATCAAGCACCGTGTTAATTCAGGAACGCAGCTCTCCTCCAGCACCTCTGAAGCATGCCAAACAACTAACACAGCTAGACAAGCTCCTAATTATTGTCAGTTCCTAGAAGAGGAAGCACACCATGATCCCTAGGCAATTAAGATCTAAAACTCTCTCCATCCAGCTATTCTGTGTTTCATTTCCTGCAGCCCCTGTGCACAGCTGGGCTACAGCATCTCCTGCGGAGACTGCAAGCTCCTGAAGCTCAGCAATGGCCACGCAATTATGCCACAAGCCTTGGAGACTCAAGAGCTTGCAGGACTATTTCTCCTCAGTCTTACTTCTTATGCCATCTACTTGGCCATAGTATTTGAGTCTCTTCCATTAGGGCAGCAAGTGACAACACAACCCTTTGTTTTTCAAGCTTGCTGACCTCTAAAAACTCAGTAGAACAAGACCAACATGGGAGGCGAGGGGAAATCAAGCAACTTTCTAAGAAACAACTGACCACAGCACACTTTGTGCGGGCATTTCTGGGGAAAGGCGCCTTGAATCTTTCATAGCAAAGTGCCACACAGCCATTTACGGTGAAAAGAAAATACTCAGAAAAAAAAGAGGCAAAATATAACTACTAACATTAAAATATACCCAAAAAGCCAAAGACAACAAAGTCCATCTTGTGAAGAGCAGCAAGAGACCTTACAGCGTTCTGCAGCTCACTGGTGTCAGGGGTATGCAGCAAAACAAGCACAACAGCTTGCCCAGAACTTGCTGTTTCATGAGGATCACAAAACACCCGGCGAGTTTTGTTACAGACCATCCCCACATCGAGGGGTAGTCGCAGCTGCAGCTCTGGGTTGCAGCATTTTCCTTTTCCATGTGTTTCTCGGCTGCCGCCGTGGCGCTCCCCCGAGTGCAGAGTTCAGCAGGCATTAAGCTGCTGAAGCCTGACATGCTGCAGACACGCCAGAGCTCCTCTGGTAAAGTCTATTATTTTTTGAGCTGTTTGTCTTTAAAGGCAGCTTTTATCTCCCTATCACCTTTCTGCCAGAACGTTTCAGTCAGCTCTTTTAACAAATACCACCTAACGTGCTTGTAACCAAAAGAAAAACAGGAAAAACATTTTTCTGTGTTGCTTAGTGATCAGCGTACGACGGGTTTAGGCCTCCCAGGTGCTCAGAGTTACTGCAATTTCCATCCTCACTTGTATAGGTCCTCAGCGTAACAGTCAGGGAAAAGAAAAATCACTGGTAAAAGAGAGGAGAGAGGTTATGAAGCCACAAAAATTGGCAAGGAAAGATGGGAATGGGTGCTGCCCCTCAAGATAGGGGAAACTCCTTTCTGAAATCAAAACAGTCCTTCTTATCTACCAGAAAAATAAGATGACCCAGGGAGATTTCATTATATATTGGAAACACTTGTCTGTGATCACTGATGTTGGGCAAGGTCCAATGGTGGCACTTTCATTGACACAGCACCCCAAGCCTTGCAGGGTCCCCAGCAGCTGGAGTCACTTTCCTGTAGCCAGTGCAGCACCCTGAGCCCCTCACTTCCCTGAGGGCACCCCGAGTGCCACCAGCCCCTGTCCTGCTGTGCTCAGACAGTGGAGTGGCCAGGGACTATGCAGATACCCAAAGCAAAGTTAATCTGCTTCCCAGCTGCATCACTTCTCAAAAGAAACTCAACCTTATTAAGGAATTTACTGTGCATAAGTTATTCCCCTTGCTACAGCTTTTGGTGAGGGAGGTTATGTGCTAGATTTCCTGTGCACGTGGCTGTTCCTCCCTCCAGCACCTTTGTACCATGCTGCCGGGGCCAGAGCGGGAGTAATAGCTCAGTTCAAAACACCGCTCTGTGGAATATGCAAAATATGCCCTGCAACCCGCAACGACCGGCTGGTGACTGCCTATGAAACAGGGAGCAGCATCACCTACTGTTATGGCTGTGGGATGCTCGTGTCTTTGCTTGTGTGTCCATCCCACCCAAACCACTTTCCCAGTCTCCTGGACAGCAGCAAGTGCTGTCCATGGCCAGGCTCATGAGCCCAGGCAGAAAAGAAACATAACAAAGCTCTGGCTCTGCTCACTTGTCAAAAATACATTCAAGGGCAGGCAGTACATTTTTCCACTGATGACAACCAGCCAAAATGACACCTTCAGCTGAATTGTGTAAAAGGAGACTCTCAGAAATAAGAGGTTCTGGCAACCGATCAATAAAGAAATCCCAGCAGATAACGAAGAAACTTTGCCGGGCAGAACGCGCCTGTCCTCACCATCAGCTCCTATCCTGGCACATCCTCTAGCTCTGCTCTCACTTGTTCCTCACCTGGCTGATGCAGGTGGGTTGTGCTGCTACAGCCATGAAGCGACACGGACACCCACACCACTGCACCAGCCAGGGAACTCAGACCAGCCTTTGTGTCCTGCTTTCCAGCCAGGGGAGCAGGAAGACAGCTTTATTCTGGTTGTCATCCCACTGGCTCTCCTTCTGGGCTAGAGAAGGTAGAGAGGGTGTCACCCCCTACCCTCTGCCTGGGTGACAGCTCCTACCAGCAGGTACAGGGCATCGCTGAGCTCCTGGCCTTGCGTTAGAGCTGGGGACGTGCTCTGACCCCACACTGCTTGCTCTCCCTGGGGACAGGGATGCAGGTTTGCATCTGCATGACTACCACAACTGATGGAAAAGCTGCCCCAGCACGCTCAGGCTCAGCTCCCTAAACCTGATCAACACCATACGTTCCCCTGTCGCTGGAATGACGTGTCTGAACACATATAGGGAAGGGAATGGTGCCACGAAGCTCCTAAGAATTCTAAGAGAAAAGTGATGCCATAGCACAAGCACAGGGAAGCAGCACACTGAGTTGATATGTTGCACAAGATTAAATTATGTCCAAAGTCTAGCTTAAACGTGGGAGCCAAACAGGCCGCAAGATTCTAGGCTGCAGTGCCGAGCTGATCTCAAGAGCTACAGGCAGCAAAATAAAACAGATTTACATGCAACCTTGGTTAGGGAGAGAGTTAATCCAGTATAGGAATGAGGTGGAACATAATCAAGTGCCAGATTCTATCACCAGAGAGGTGGCAGAAGCCCCATCCCTGGAAACATTCAAGGTCAGGCTGGATGGGGCTCTGAGCAGCCTGATCTGTTTGAAGATGTCCCTGCTCACTGCAGGGGGTCTAGATTAGATGAGCTTGAAAAGTCCCTTCCAACCCAAACCATTCTGTGATTCTATGATCCTGGAAATAAGTGAAGCAACAGTAAGACTGTTACCACACATGTAATGTTAATAAAACAAGTAAATAACTGAGATTACTTAAAATAAGAAAGCCAGTTAAAAGAGGAACAAAGTCCCTAAGTGGAGGATATGGAAAAGTATGTTCCAACAATGGTTCTGTATCTCCTTTGGCTGCACAAATGGCAGGGAAAGCATACATCAAAAGCCGGACATGTCGGAAAGCTGCCATGAAAGCTGCAAGAAAACTGACTTGATCTGAGGTGAGGAGTGAAACCCTGGAGCCAGGCTCCGGCAGAGCAAAGAGCTGATGCGATTGAAAGTGAACAGCCAAGAGAGGAGCCAGAGGGCCTGGAGCGGCCGCAGGGATGAGGAACCGGAGCTGCAAGAGGAGCAGGGCAGGAGAGACGTCCAGCAGCTGGACCAGCATCCAGCATGCCCGGGTAATTGCTGACACCGTGCAGCCCCTGCCAAGTCATTTGGGTCAAATTCACCTGGGTCTGGGTTGGGACACAGCGAGTGGACATGACAATATTCTGCTTTAACAGCCTGAGTATGAGTACATAGTTACTGGTGTCAACCACGTGAAAGTCAGGAAAAGTGGCTGGCAAGAGCTGGAAAGGGAAAGTTCCATTGCTCAACCCTGAGCCAGGTATTGCAGAGATGAAACAAACACTCACATGGTTGAAAAGTCAACTAAGAATTGTAAAAGTCTTTTAGTATTCCCAGGTATTGTTAGACTCTCAAAGGATGTTTAAAAAAAAAAATTAAAAAATTATTTGCCCTTTGGTAATTACCACTTTAAAAGGTTTCCGCTCTGCATTGTTTTAGTGGGGGAAGTTATGCCGGCACCTCTCTCAATGACCAGCAAAACTCTTTTTGTTGTGGGTTTTTGGCATGGAGGAGCAGTGTTCTTCCAAACAATACTGTACAGTGCTGGCCAAGGGCCAGATTTATCTCTCGGTTACAGTGGCACAAATATCAACAAACCGGGTGAGCATCGCTGAGTCACATCACAGCGCTGAGTCTGGCCACGGTGCTGCTGACCCTCCAGACTTTTTACCTTTGGGTTCATGATTTATGCTGTTTTTCCTTCGAGTCTTGGCTCCGGGGATCACGTTGAGTGCCGAAGAATTTCAGTTTTCATTAAAATAAAAAGGTCATCCCATGAGCACTGAAACTACTTGTGTCGTTTCCTATGGTTTGTGTCTCGAGACAGTCTTTGGTGCCTAAAAATGTATGAACCGAGAATGAAAATGTTTTTGTGGTTAAAGCATTTGTAAAAGCATCTCCCACGTGGATTTTCTGGTGTCTAATAATACATGAACTCATGCTACAGATGTTTTGGGACATTTACAAGATTTTTTTCCTCCTCTCAACTATCTCATTTGCACAGACTTAATTATCTGCAAGCTCTCGGCCAAATTTGTGTGGAGCAAGCCAGTAAGTTCAGAAGTCGTTTGGGGAGAGAGGACACAGGCAGACAGACACCATGACAGCATTATCCTCATTTTGGTAGAAATTAGATTTTTAAGAATTTTCTGCCCCCTAATTGGAGGGGAAAAAAGCTAGAAAACATGACCCGAGCATTTGGAGGAGGGTCAGGGACCAGGTGCTGAGTGGAACAAGCTGCTCCCCAAGGGTCTCATCCAGCTTCAGCGAGACTTGCTGCAGCAGCAAGGCAGCATCCTGCCCCAAATGAGCTCCTCCCGTCTTTGACTCTCATGGCACAGAAAAGATGGGCTGATTAATCCACTCCTGAGTGGCCAACATCATTGCAGGTCAGTTTTTTTTAATCTCGGCAGTGAACATTATACACTTACCAATGGTTAATTCCCCATTGATATTTGCAACATGCTAGTAAGGAGTGGTGTCAGTGTTTCTGTTACACATGGGCGTGTAACTCAGTGGCACGCAGGTGTAATGCCAGCCAGGGCACACACTGAGTCCCCTTTTTGCACAAGTCAAACCCCCAGAAAGCTTCCCTTTCCCTACTTCTTCACCCTGGGCCTTGGTGGAGATTCACCACCCTTTGCAAATCCCACAGAATCCCAGAATTGCCTGGATTGGAAAAGCCCTTTAATATCATCGAGTCCAATCACTAACCCAACACTGACAAGTCCCCGACTAACCCATGTCCCTCAGCACTGTGTCTACACGACTCTTCAATCCCTCCAGGGTTGGGGACTCCACCACTGCCCTGGGCAACCCCTTCCAATGCCTCAGAACCCTTTCAGCAAAGAAATTCTTCCTCACATCCAATCTCAACTGCCCTTGGTGCAACTTGAGGCCATTTCTTCTTGAGAGCGGGCCGGGGCAGTGGGTACATTTCGCAATCAAGGGTCCCTGGAAATTGAGGATTGCTGTAGGTCTCAGATGGAGACTGGTGCCATAATGCAACATGCTGGACAGTCAGCAGCAGCCAGGTCTCCAACACTTGGAGACAGGGCCCTGCCTTGTGCTGATCCCAGAATAACTGGGGATGGATGGGCAGGGCCAGACCCCCCAGGGCCAAGGGCTGTGGGTGCAGAAGCATCCAGCCCTGTGCAGTGGGAAAAGGTGGAGCTGCGCTCCATAGCTTGTCCGCCTCCTCCCCTGCGTTTCCCTCATCCCTTCACCAAATAGAAAGGGAAATCCGGGATTTTCAGCTGCTTTTGATTCCCTCTTGCTCCGCACGAAGCAGGGTGGGAAGGGATTAGTCTCCATTTCCCATTTCCTGGCTCCAGCCAGCTCAAAGAGCTGCCCAGGCAGGATCCCCCTGGTCAGGGGCTCCCCGACCCACGACCACGATGCTGCCAGACCCCACATTGCTGCAACAGCTGTCTCCATCCTGCCTCCTCCTGTCCTCGGCACATCGCCCCAGAGCCCCCAGACATGCCTCCCAGCTGCTCTGGTCGGTCAGTCTGGGGTCTGGCACTACAAACCACGTTTCCCCTCCTTCCTCACTTGCCTGCAGTTTCTAACTTGTACTTCGTTTCCAGCACAGGAAGTAGAAGTGCTGGGGAGGGTATTGAGATGAAAGAAAAAAAACCCAGACTCTCAGAGCAGTGCACAGAGAGAGAAGGAAAGGATGAGCAGAAAGGGGTTATTTTTCAAGCGGAGTTTTTGTGTGCTGTTTCCTGGCAGGTAGGAGAACAAGCCCCCTTGTCTCTGTGTACCAGTACTACTGGGGGTGTTGCTCTGTGTTTACTTCTGTCACCAACATGACAGCCAGACATGAGACTGTCATGCTGCTCATCCCAAACAGCTCCTCAACATCTAAGTCAAGGGCCTGATCCTGCTGGCTGTGCTCTGGAGCTCATAGCACCCAGCCCCAAATTACAAAGGCAGATAGCAGCTGTCAGCAGGATGGGATTGGGGATTCCTCACTGCCAGAGGGAGCAAAGATCCCAGGTGCCCAGCCACCAAGTGCTGCCACAGCACCAGCACATGCAGACACAGTCCCAGCATGAGCACAGAGAAGTTGGAAGAAGAACAAGGACACAGGACAGAAGAGATACCTGCATGAGTCTGCACATCAGATGACAGAAGAAAATCAACAAATCAGCCTTTGGATATAAACAGCCCTTGGGGTTCATAACACCAAGGCTTCACTCTAAGATAGAGGAAGTTTCTTACCATGGAAGCACAGAGGAGGACGAGCTCCTGAGACGCTGCTCACTACCAGCATTTGTATGGAGGTAACACCTCAAAGCCACGGACCACAGTACCAGGGTGCACACTGCTGCGCCAGCAACACGCTCCCCTCTCCAGTCAGCATGCACATGACTCCAGGAGCCGGGAGTTAAAAATGCCAAATGTCACAAGTTCTGCCCAAACCGAACCACCAGCCTGCCTGGCCTATTACATGACAGCATTGTCATATGATAGAGCAGACAGCTCTGCTGACAGGCAGGAGGATCTGGTGAGGGCCATCTCCTCGGGGCGACATGGAGCCAATCTTTTCAGCAATGTTAATACTAAAACAATGCAATTACAGCACTCCAGGTTCACAACAGATGGAGCCAACACTGAGCTGCATCTGGCTGTCCTCCCTTCCTTGGGCTGTACCATTTTACAACCTCACAGGCACGTAGCACTGAAACCAAAGATGTTACTTGCATCAAAAAGGCACTGATAGCCAGCACAGTGGCCAAATCAAGTTGTCTCAGGACAGGGCTCTTGGCAGGGTTGTTCCTTAGCATTAGTTGAAGCTCCCAGGGCTAAATTCTGCCCTGTGTGAATACAGCAGCGGTGCCTGTCTGCACTTGGCAATGCTTTAACAAAATTGCTGTCTTATGCACAGGGACACTAGTGTGCAGCGAGGATCAGGGGATCCACTGAAGCCATGTGTTGGCTTTGGAGAGGTGCCGAGAGCCCCAAGACACGTCAGTGCTGGCTGAGGAGAAGCCATGCAGCGACGTGATGACGCTTGAGCAACATCATGAACCGCAAGAGTGGAGCTTGTGTCAGCAAGAGGTGGTGCGATCTGCATCTGCAGCCACATCCGAAGGCAGGCAGGGTCCAGCTCACTCAGGGCACACCTCTGCTTCAGTAATGCCACTCTCGGCTGTCTCTGCTGCCACATGGCTCCGGGGCTCACTGTCTGCTGCTGAAACAAGGGGTAAATAAATAGGGCCAGCTCTGGTGGAGTTCAATGGATGGGAGATGCCCAGGGCTACATCCATGCTCTGATGTCACATTTGTGGCTCTGACTGTGGCCATTTCCCCAGTGTTTGCAGCTGGCATATTCCAAATCAACTGGCTGTATTGATAACAGCCTTGTCCCCAGGCCAGCCCCACTTCAGGATGCAGCATGAGAAGCTGTGCAGAGGAGGGATGGGGTGGCACTGGTGGGCAGGAGAAATCTGCACCTATGGACTCACAATCTCTGCTTCAGGAAGGCAGGATAGCAGGAACAAAGTGCCCCTGTGCTCTTGCAAAGACCCCAAGCAGGCATCGCAATCTATCTTCAATTGCCTGTAACATGCCAAACCAGTCAGTAAACTGGACCTGCCTTGTTTGAGCACACACAGGCACTGAGCAGCACTGGCAGCCCTCGCGGCACGCTCCTGCGACAGCTGCTTCTGCAGGCACTGCTCTGAGCCCCGATGCAAAGTGACAGACGACAGCAAATTGTATTGATGGGCCCTTATTGAATCAAACCATCAGGAGGCAGCTTCTTTGCTGCCCGCTGTCGATCTGCCGTTCATCGGGGTGCCTGGCCCCGGGGTGCAGGGACGGAGCCAACTACAACCACAGCATATGGGCACCAGGACCTGTGCTGGAGACACAAAAACTGTTCTGCTGAATTCGAGGGTCCCCAGGGTATCATCAGGATGAAAACTGAGAACAGAGAGTGAGAAAGCCAAAAGCTCAGAGAAGAGATCCCATTTCACTTGAGAAAGGGAAAGTGCAAGAGGCAGAGCCTGGACCTTTTGGAGATACAAGTCCTGTAGAGTAAAAGCTGCAAGAGGAGCAAGCTCTTACACTGCCCTCAGATTTCAGAGAAGCTGGTGCTAAAGGATGGGAAAGAGGAGAAAAGCAACAAAGAAATACTCTAGGATGTCACCTTGAACATCAGTGCATATGCTTAGCTAGAGATAGGTGATAATGCCACCAAAATTGGTGGGTTTGCCTTGATTTGCAGCAGTAGAGGATACAGAGCACACAGTGTTTTACCTAATTTTCTTTGCAGATTCTGCTCCACACCTAGCACTAGCAAGCACAGATCCAGCCAGGTCATTTATAAAAATATATTGAGAGCAGATTGATTGAACAATTACTGGAAATGTCAGCTCCTTCTGCACGTGCAATACACAGAGAATTAGCGTTGCTTTGATTGCACCAGTAACTCCATTGAGGCAGCGGCGAGAATCAGTTGGGCGATTCCTGTCCCTGCACTGGTGAGCATCTGGCACCCAGACACACACACAGGGCAGCTGCCTGGAGATGCTGCTGGCATCACCAAGTCCAACCTGCTGGCTATACATAGACCAAGCATGGAGCTTGGTGAGCACCACACATCTCAAAATCTGCAAATGGGACATCCCAGAGGCCATCGCGTTCAGGCTGTAACGACAAACCCTTGGTCAGGTTGAGCTCTTGAGTCAGGCTGCACCCCAGGGAGCTGTGTCAGTCACTGGTCAAGGCTCCAGAGGTCTGCGTTTTCATTTCACTTTGGCAACCCTTGTCTGCCTGACTGCATCAACACAGTCCTGCTAACTGCTTATTTAAAGTGTAACCCTGATATTACTGGCCCGGCACTCCCATGGCTGTGTTTCACTTGTTTATTCGGTCAATGAACACAGGCACATGCGGAGGTGAAGACTCTGGATGCTTTAGCACCAGTGAACCAAATGTAGCAGCAATGGGTGACCCTTCTCCGCATCCCTTTAAGCCAGTGTAAACCCTCAGCTATCACACCAACTGTTCCCTTGCTGAAGGCTCACCAAGGGCTGGAAACAGCGACTGCTGCCACTCCAAAAGCTTCTGGGACAGCCACTCACAAAGACATGACATCAGCCAGCCAAAGGCACATACAGGAGCGCTCGCTGCCTCGTGCGTTCACATTTGCAGCTCACAGGGGTTTATTTGTCTCATGGGGCAGTGGTTAGATACCCTGTCCCAGGACTGATAAGACCAGCACAGAGGTATGGACACAGCAGAGAGGTTACACACACTGCCTCGGGCGGCTGCAACAGCACCCCACAACGCTACTGAGGGAGCCACGGCCAGGCTGGAAGCTGCCCCATACATACACACGGGATGTTGGATGGGCTCAGCCCTCACCCTTGCCAAGGCAATTCCCAGAAATCCCAAGACTTTACAGCACACTCCTAAATTTCTGCCTTTACAAATGAGAATTCAACTTGGGAGGCTTTTTCCATAGTTTCTAGTTTTCTCCAAAGAAACTAAGTGATGATTTGCCCAAAGGGAAAAGGAGAGTTTGGCCAAGAGCAGGGATAGAGGGATTTGCTGGTTTTGACTGTAGCTGAGGTCAGGAAACACTCCTAGCACTCATTTTCAGCTCCTCCCTCTCGATAACATCTACCATACACAGGCAGTGGAAAAGAAACAGCCTTTGATACAAACATGATGGTTTGATTCATTGTGGGGCTGTTTGCAGCTATTGCTTCACCCCAGCACCGGGTGCATGGCTTCAACCTGCCTTGGCAGAGCTCAGCTGCCAGCAAGCATTCACCAGCAGGACAGGAGAATTTCACATCCACCCGCTCATCAACCCACCCCATCGCCCAAAGGCGCCCGTTGCATCTGTGCCCCATGTGCAGCTCCTGGGAGGGAGCTGAGCCCCCAGTACAGGAGAAACATCTACCTCCCAGCCTTGGGGATTCAGCCTTCCAAGCTTGGTGAGGAAGGTGCATTTCCAGTCCCTTTACAGTGCTACAAACTGGATGGTCATCATCCCTGCTGCGGGATACGACCCTTGAGTGCCAGACTCTGCTCTGGTGCCCACTGACTAAGCAGATCCCTTCAACCCCTTGGTGACTGGAAAGGGATTGACTGACCATTCCCACCCACATCCTGCAAGGATTAATTAGTTGCCATTTACCCAAGTTGATATTGGTCCTATAGATGGAACAATGAAGCTGGAAATTAGAGCCCACAGGGCTGCGAGGGACCAGTAAGCTGATGTCCCATGGTGGTGAGGTGCTGCTGCCCTGTGGGCCCCCACTCACAGGGAGCGGATATTGCCAATTAATCTGACAAAACAGTGTGCCATAAAGCTCCATCATATTAGGAAACTGCTCGAGATGCCACAAAAAGCCGTTATATCACTTGCAACAGGTCGTTCATCGATTTCCTCATTTCCCAGATATAGAAACTGTTGCTCTTTTATTAGCAAAGCTTTGGAAATCCCTACCCATAATAGCAAGAGGGCCACACTGGGAAATTTTGCAACTGCTGTGGCTGAATTATGAAAGGGAGGGATTGACAGCCCCATGGAAAGCTAGGAAGGGAGACAGAAACGAGAGCCTCCTCTGCCTGACACTCACCTCAGCCTGGAGGAGGGGGTGATTCCTTTCCAGCTGACCACCCACTGAACACAGGCACAAAGAGCCCACATCTCTCCATCACCTCCAGTAGTCTACTGCTGGCTGGTGAAAGGCTCTCTAAAGGAGCCCTGATCCAAGCTGGGGCAAAGCAGTTTTCCTGAAAAACAGGAATATGAGATGCAGACCCAACAGGACTGCTGTCCCAGGGGAATGGGCTTGAGCCAGGGGCTCACGTCTTGGTGAGGTGCCCCAATCCAGGTGTTGCCTGGCTCCCTTTCCTTTTTGAGGCCAAAGCCCCGCTCCCCTGGAAACCCAGCCTATAAAGGGGTCAGTTGGGTGTTCAGTGATTGGGTTTCCGGCATGAGGAAAACCCATTTTTCAAGCCAGGCCTTCCCACAACTATGGTCTCACTGGTGATGGGGACTGACAGAAGGACCTCACAGAAGAGCTCCACTGAGGTTATTTCCACACCATGCCTTGCATGCACAGGAGCTCCACGCCAGAGAGTGGCGGAATTTGTCCCCAGGGGATGGTAAAGACCTGACAGCAACCTGGGTGCACCAGATGTCAGTGGGAGCACACGCAACAGTGACCAGATGTTCCTGTGGCCACATCAAACCAGCTGCCATCAGGAGTCAGGGGCACAGCAGAGCACAGCTCTGTTCCTGCAGTTTTCGGCTTTGCCCTGCACCTCCTGCCTGGGCCTCTGGTTCCACTGTGCTCTTCTCCTCTCCCTGCAGCAGCCCCATTCCTCATGGTCACATCCCAGCTCCTCTGCTTCTCCCTCTGCCACTCTGTCCCTTTGCTGCCGCAGGAGCTTGCGTGGCGATTCCCACTCAGGGAGATGGAAAATACACATCCAATTCCTCACCCACAAAACCAAATAGGGTCCTGATTAGAGGAAGGTTTCTGAGTGCTTTGGGAACATGTCTGGCTCCATCACGAAGCACGGCACACAAACACGCGGCAGCACATGGCACCACTCCTCTGGCAGTGATACCAGCCATGGGGGCTCGCTGCAGGCTGTTTTGGGAAGAGGGGAGCTCACTGATAGGGTGTGATGCTCCTTTTGCAAAGGGCAAGGAGGGTTGCAAAGTACCAACTCAACAGTGGCAATGCACCTGCCAGCCCAGAGCACCTTTGCTTTGCAAAGGGCAGCGGGGCTCAGGGCAGGTGAGTGATGCAGCCGAGATCCACAGTGCTGGGAAAACCTCCGACTCCCTTCCCATGAAGTTGATTTGTTTTACCCTCTCCCATCCCTGCCTCCTGCAGACCTGCTCAAGTGCTGTCACTCTTGCAACAGGTCAGGAAAGCAGCGCTGGGCCAGGGCCAGCCCACTGCGGAGCAGGCAGGTTCACTGGTTGAATTACTTTCTGGACTCCCATCTCTTTCTAGAGCTTCCTTTGGGTGGGAGCATCCAAAGGTCCCCATGTAACATGGCTCCTCCTTTTTCCAACCTACTCATGCCATCTCCAAGAAGAAACGCAATTCATGAGCCTGAAAGTCCTGAAATAGAGGGGGAAATGCCAACACGGCTCCCTCCACCATGCCCACGCAGACTGGCAGAAGTGACAACAGGGAGATGAGCCCGTACCCACATGCGGGTGGGTGTGAGATACCAAGCCCTGTCTGGCTGAGGGGAACCTTTCAGCTGTGAAAGAGGAGTTCCCCCACCACTCCACAGACAGAAATGCTGCTCAGGACTTCCCCATGGGCATTTCCCCACCAGCCTGTGCTTTGTAGGAGCGGAAGGTGTCAGCCCCCACTTTCTAGGAGAGGAAAACAGAGTGAGCATCCTCAGTCTCAAAGCAGCAGCACACAAGCACGGAAAAGCAGAGCAATCCCTAATCCACCTACTGCTCACAGGTGCTGCCAGCCAATGCTCACCCCTGGGAGTCTCATCCTGCTCTGCCCAGTGCAGGAGAGCAGAGGGGATGGAAGCACCAGTGGAGCCCTGAGCTGGGACAGGTGATCATGGCTGGGAAACAGGGTGTACACGCAGAGCCCAATTCAAGTGGAAACGGGGATGCTGGAAATACCACTCCCAGCCTGACCTCATGGCAGTTCCAGTTTCCACAGGAAAGCACTAACCCTTTCCATCCTGCAAAATGGAGTAAACGCCCCAGCCATGACCTGAGGGCTGGGGACACACTGATGTGCCAGATCACCGACCAGTGCCTCACTATGACACAGCTCCCGGGACTGGCTGTGACCCAGCAGCTGCTAAGGGGTTAGTGGGACACATTAAAAACCCGACCAACCAACCAAACAAACCCCCCTCTAACGCAGTGCAGAACCCCCTTAAAAATTATTTTTCTTTTCTGCAATAAAACCAAGAGTAAGATTAGCAAGTGGAGCTCATTTCCAAGCAGTCCAGCCCAGGGCAACCCTGGTGCCCGTTCCCAGGTGCTGCCCAGGTAAGCACAGGTCTGGAACTCAGGCTTCCCTCTCTGCAGGGAGGGAAGTCTCCACCTGTGTCAGGCAAACCCTGAGGATCCCCCACTCTGCACCAAGGGCCGCAGGGAAATCCAGCACCAGATTGCACTACTGAGCAGGAATGGATATCGCGTAGTAATAAGCCTTGAGAAATCTGCTGCATAAAAATCAAGTGAAATCAGGATAAAGCATCCAGCCACTGGTTCACCCACTTCATCCCATGCTCCAGCTACCTCCCAGCGCCCAGCTGTCCTCCTTCTTACCACACACACTGCAAGAGGGACCCGCACTTTCGGGGCGTGTTTCCCACCCCCGGCACACCCTGCCAGCTCTGCAGTGGCCATCGCAGGTATCTTCATTAGTGCAGCCACACAGCAGATCTCAGCAAAGCCCTGGGGTGTTTCTAAATATAGGAGGCTCCCTGCAAGTCCCCTGTCTCTGCCCCTGCTGAGATCCAACACACTACCCTGCAGGTAAGTCCTTCTTCCTCCGAGGGAAGCGAGCTCATTTCTGTACCATCATTTCACCTCTTTAAACACACAGATAATGTAGAAGAGAAGGTAACATTTACCGTGACTTATCAATTATTTGCCATCAAGAAAATTCAGATTTAAGGCTCCTGTGGTGACAGTACAAACACTGAACACACACAGCAAGAACATGGGCTTTCCCTGCTCCAAAATCAAAGGAAGTTTTGCCTCAGATTTCACTAGCACCTGGATCACACCCAAAATCCTTACACAGGTGGGGCACTACCCATTCATCACCCACCAGCTATGGAAAGCATTGCCCCTATTTCAGGTTCTCTAGTAGCTTTATCATGAGGTCACTCCTTACAGAGTCAGATTCATGGCGTCTTTCTATGAGGAGCAGAGTTAAGGTGACAAGAGGACCTCTCACCAGTAATGCCCTGACCCGAGCACATCAGGAAACCTCCATCTCAGTGCTGCAGCCAACACCAATTTTTGCATCATGGACCAAACCCTGCACTTGGTTGCAGCAGGAGGGCAGGACTGATGCCCATACAGACAGCAAGACTGGGCAGGGCACCCACCGAGGTGCGTGAAGGTAGATTCGAGTGTTGCAGCCGATCGCTGCCTCCCAGGTTTTCACAGGGCAGCAGAGCCAGGACACACACAGCAAACATTCCGTTTTGCACTGAGTGACAACACAAGGCTTTTTCCATATAGAAAGGTTTCCTTTCCCTCCCAGACTCCTCCTTTCATTTTGGTGCCCTGGATTTGGCAAGTGCAAGACATGGTATGCCTCAAAACACACTGCTTCAAAGAGGAAATAGTCACATCTGGAGGCGGTGCCAGCTCTTGGCGTCTTTAACTTTGCCACAAGTTCACCACCCCCAGATAGCACCAGGGTGGGGTCATGGCACTTCTCTGCCCCTTGCACATCCACCCCATCCCCAGACCTGAAAGTGAACCGGTGGCTCGCTTGCCTTCTACTTACATCATCATCCTGCACGCTCAGGGGGATATCCAACATGCACATCTGCACAGGCTGCACCAGAGCCTTCTGCACGTTGAACAAAGGTTTTGCCTCCATCTTCCCGGGGACGGAGGGGCTGCTCATTCTTCACTCTCTCCTCTGCCACTCCTCTTCCAAGAGCAGGTCCAGTCCAGGCAGAGAAAAAGACTGTCGATCTCTCCCTGCTCAATTTTGTCAGCACATCTCGTCAACAGTGGCTGCTTCTGCTGCTCTTAAGAGGTCTTACTTCCTTCCTCGCAAATCAAAGAGCTGCGAGGAGCTGCACCAAGAGGCTGTGTGTGCGCGTGTGTGAGCAAGCGCGCCTCTGCGTGCGTACAGCCGGTGATGTTCCTGAGGTTGGTGAAACAGCCCTTTGCAAGCGTGCCACGGCACACTGCCTTCCCCCAGCCTCTCCTTTCTTTCAGGGCAATCTCAGTGCTGGCTCCGACTGCTGCTTTGCACTGGCGTGAGGTTTTCAGGCTCATCTACATGCACGGCACTCGCAAACCCCGCGCATTGTCTCAAGAGACACAACAGGTCCCGCCTGCTGTTGGCTTCTGATTATGATCAAACTGTGTCTGCAGCAGCTACAGCATTTCCCTCTGGCTGTTGTGGCAGGCAAACAAGCAGAGCTGGAAGGATGAGAGGGTGTGAGACAGAGAGCATGAGTGATCTGAGCTGGAGCCTCCCCTTTTCTTTCCTTCTCTCCTTCCATCCCTGCTTTCCATTGTTGGAGGCAGTTTCAGCTCAACGCCCTCCTACACTCCAAGGACCACAGTGAGCCTTAAATAATTCACATCCAGAGTGCCTGGGAATCTTATGGTACTGAAAATGCAGCATGGCACTAAAAGATAATGAATATTGGTGATCATTTTGTTTGCAGGTCAATTCTGTGTGGAAAGTTTTGCCCAGGTGAGCATGGCACTTGCTGCCTTTTCCACCAGAGAGAGTTTGCAACCCAAAGTGGAGTTTTGCTAAAGGGAATACAGCACAAAATGGGGTGGGTTTGCTACAAAGAGCATCTTCCTGTAGAATTTGCACCAATGGTACCAGTAGAATGAGAAAGCCGACATGGAGCAATACATATATCACCTGCACACACATTGCACAGACACTATTGTTCTCACAAACAAGAGTAAAGCTGGCGCAAAGTCGGTGAGCCATCTTCTCACCCTCACCAGCTGCAGAGACCAGGCTTGATAACGGGGAAATCATAGCATAGCACAGAATAATGGCATCATTAACGTTGGAAAAGACCTCTAAGATCATCAAGTCCAGCCATCCAGGGTGTCTCCCTCCAAGGAGGGCAGCGGCAGAGAAACAGTTTGGTAGGTTCATCAAGCTGCACCCAGATGCTCCCAACACAGGGGCCACGAAAAATGTTGGGGCCAAGTCAATAAAAAGTCCCTATTACCCTCAAACAGGAGTTTCTGTCCTTACAGCTGCCCTTCTTGCTGGACCCAGTGGGGATGATATAAATAGGGTGAGCAGATCCTGTTCCAGGCCGGCATTTTTGGGTGGTTTCTCACAACTGCAGGCAGTGGTGGGTCCCACTTTGAAGCTGCCCCTTCCTGCGTGCAGGGCAAAGGTCCTGGATGGTGCAGCCCTGTCCCAAATTTCCCAATCCCAGCCGCTGACTGAGGCCACAGGCCCAGCTTGCAGCACGTCTGGGTTTCAGAGCAATGCCAAGGAGCCTTGCTGAGCCGGGCATTCCTGCGGCGTTAGGTAAGCAGGACTTGGCAAGTCCTGCTCAGCACCCAGCCAGCCAGTCCTGCTCCTCCTGGCCTCCTTGGCTGGGCTGAGTCATTCGCACAGGAGCCAGAGCCGGCTGAGACGCTGGGGTTAGACAAGTCCCACAAACACACAGAACCTTCATGCCACTAGCAGTTGGAGCTGAGCACCTTCCCAACACGTTGGGGCAGAGCGTGAGACTGCAGTGGGGTCCAGCCCGTCATTCCCATTCTCCTCTTGAGGGAGAAACACAAGGGTGAGAAAACCAGTGCTTACATGCTGCAGGAATGGGAGCTAATGGACAAGCCTGGAACAAGAGCGGATAGGGATAAACCCACTATAAAGTTTTAACTGGAAACTAGACAGAAGGTTCAGCCACCGTATGGCCGAGGTGAGCAGCAGCACAGGATGCAGAGGCCAGCACTGTGGCAGCTTCAGGAATGGCCTCGCAGGGGAGGAGAGAAAGGGGATCACAGCTACAGCACGTAGACAAGGCAGTATTTCCAAGGCCAGTTTCTGGTTGACAACATTTTGGCAACTGTCTGGCTCTTTTCATGGCAGAGAGGTAGTGCCACAACCCAGGAAACACCCTGACATGGGCAGTCACTGACCCTCTATGTACACGATGTCTTAGTGACTCAGTACAATGTGCACTCCCATGGAAGACAGTCCCATGTTTCACAGTGCCATCACCAGGAATGATATGTGCCCCCAGCACGGGCAGCACCCACAGCTGGTTCCAGGAAAGGTGATTCAAACCTGTGCTTCAGCCCCAGCTCAGGTTACTCACCTCCCCACAACAACAGGTCAGCAGAGCATGGCTTTCCAATAACAACTTTCCAGTAATAAACTGGGCTTGGCCAGCCAGGATTGCAGCTTCCAACAGGTCTAAGTGGCTGCACCAACATCCTGAGAAGGACACAGATTTCACACTCAAGTGCCAAAGCCTCCAAGGGCCACCATCCCTAGGAATCCACTTATCATCCTGCTCAGCAGCTAATCTTTCCCATGGGAATGGGAGTTTCTGCAAAGGTGGTGTGGAGGTGTAGAAGTCCCATCATCTGCTGATGCCTGGGTCTGCAGGTCTCCTCCAGACCTCCTGGTAGCAGCAAAGGAGAGACAACAGAGGCTGCTACCCTGGAGCATATACTTCTGGCAGGGGCTCAGTCTGCTCTGCTGGTCCTCAAAGCTCAGCAGCCTCCAACCAGGCAGCCATAAAGATGCCAAAGGGATAACCCTTCTAGAAAAGTCACAAACCACACAGGCAGGCGGCGAAGGAAAGCAAAAATACAGCAGGAGAGGATGGACAACAGAAGAGCCAGTCCAGAGAACTGTCTCAAACCAACAGCAATGGGACGCAGTGGATAGGGGCTGACAGGACATGAGAGCTGCTGCGCATTGGAAGGCTTCAAGCCAAAGGTAACCAGCCAGATGTTGGGGGTATTCACACAGTTCCACAGACAGCATGAAACCTTGCCCTCCTCACCAGGGGCCAGCTCATGCATGTCTACCCACCAGTCTCCCCAGACACCTGCAGAAGTCTCTAGGGAACCCAACCGTCCTTCAACAGAAACAGGCAAAGAGGTTTTGAACAATTTCCCATTGGGAGATTTTCAGCAGAAGTACAAAGCAGATTCCCCCAGCATCAAACCAGCCCAGACAGGATGGTCCCACGCAGACTGTTGAATGACAGCCTCATCCTACTCCTCCTCCAGGTTGGCTGGCATGAGCGGAAACCCTGCTACGATCCCAGTTCCTGCGGCAAAAGCAGCCGAGCACCTTAAACGTACTGCTGCACTGGTAACAGAAAGCTATCCTCACTACCACAGGACTAACTCACTGCTGGGTCCCGATGGCAGCATGTGCCAGCCCAAGGAGCGGGGAAGCCCTGCAAGAGGTGAAGGAAGTATCTCCCTGGTATCACCTCTCCCCAGCAGCCACTTCTGGCAGACAGGGAAGCCCCAACACAGCCACTGATTCTTCCTCATTTCATTTTGCACTGGAGCTTTATTGTTTCCTGCAGATCCAGCTGAGCAGATAAAGCCCATCATAAGACCTCAATACTTAGCAACTATTACTGGAAAAACACTGTTTTCCAGTAACGGTCTTGGCAGGAACAGAGCAACTGCAGGGCAAATAAATCGTGATCCCTACACCGGATGTATCCTGCTACCAACTGCTCTACTGCTGCCCCAGGGAGAGCCTGACTCCTGCACTGCAAAGTGCATCCATTCCTTAAGTTCTGAACAGCCTCTGCTACCCTGAAAGCACCTCATTTTGGGTGCACCATGATGGACCACAACTGAACCTTTGCATAGGTGGATGCAGGTTGCAGTGACAAACTCATGCATAGGAGGATCTTAGCACCCAGCATAGCTGCGACAGTGTAAACATTCAGAATGCTTCAAGAACCAGTGACCAACCTCTCTCACCACATTGGTCATTCCTTACACCAAGCGACTCACAAGGATAAAGGCCCACCTAAGGAAGGCTGACTCCAATGCTTGATGCAGTCAAGCATCAGACTTCCACAAAATTAAAGAAATTCCACAGAAATAACAATGGCGAGTTTGTTTTTCAAAGGAAATTGCAACTCCATGTATTGTCTGCAAGCCCAAACATCCCTGCACGAGAATGCTGTACTTGAGAGAAATGACACAAAACCAACTGGTTTATTTTTACTGTGCGAGGCTGATAGAAAGGCAAAGAGGAAACAAAGCAGCATGACGAGTGAAAGGCAAATGGAAAATCCCAACAGCTCTTCCGCTTTGATACTTATCAGTAATAGAAAGAGGAAATCTGCTTTCAAAACCAGAAATCCCAATCTGATAGCATCCATCTGAAGAAATGTGGCATTTACAAAAAGCCTACGGGTAGATTTAGAGAAGCAGATACAGGTGCAGACATGAAGGTGGATGCCTACTGGGACTTCCAGGAGACCATGAGAAGGTAGGATATCTATTTCTCAGTGAAAACCAAAGGCACCTTGGTATCTAAGCTCATGGGTGCTTCTGTATATCCCATTTGAAATCCATCTATCTTGTCCCAAATGAGTTATGAGAACAAATCCTATTGATTTGCATCTGCACCCTTGTTTTTAGGCATTTCTTTGAAGAAGTCACCCTTGTTCCCTCAAAAAGTTACTCCTGATAGCGACCACAGCCTGTGCTGCACCTCATGCCTCTGGAAAGCCTGTCTGGCATTCAGCATCCTGAGCTAAATAAATTCCTGTGGTCCCCAGAATAGACATGGATGCAAAATTAATTTGCAATCAAGCCTGAGCAAAGCACGAGACAGTCTTTTAATAGGTGCAGAGCAGCAATTACCAATGCAAAGTGAAAGCCAACAAGCATTAAAGGAGAAGTGGGGGAAAACCAATTAGTTTTCTTGGGATTCCTCCACACATTTGCCACTTGAGGGATTTCAATTTTCATGCTCCACTGGGGGCTCAGAGTACACCCTGGGAGCCATCGTGTCCCCATGGGGAAGGGATGGGGACGTTTCCCCATGGTCTCTCTTTCCGTGGTCCTGTGACGCGGCTGTGCTGAACCGGTCTCCATGGAGACGGACACTGCAGCAACAGAGACCAGAGGTGCAGCTCATGGGGATGAGGATGCAGATGAGACCAAGGACCACCTCTCCCCCATAGGAAAGGGACCCTGAGGTACCCACATGCCTCCTTTCTGCTTCTGAGACTCTTTCTCTGCATAAAAGGGATCTGCTGCTTGCGATCCAGCTGCTTCATCCCGTGCTGAAAGCACTTTATCCTGTTGAAATCAGTCCCACGGGAGCTGGAACCACTGAGCTGTCACGGTGGGTACAGCATCAGGAGGGAACTGTGCTCGAGGCTGCCATGGCAACAGTTTATCGAGTTTCCATAACTGCCCTCCCTCTGGAGTGGGGACAGAGCTCAGGCTGGGGACACTAATGGAGCAGCCCCCAGGCACGCACAGCTGGGGAGCCCAGGGTGGGCAGAGCTGCTCTAGGACAGGAATCTGCTGCTCTGGCCACGATGTGTGACTGCTTGTGCATGGGGCGGAAGAAGGACCCCATCCCTGGGCAGACATCATGGAGCAGGTCCCCAATCCCCCTGCCCCAAGGGGTACCAGCACCCCATACCATCACACTGCTGAAGGGCAAGGAGGACAGTCACCATATAACTCCCTGCTGGTCATAGCTGCTCCCACCATCCCCTTCCTCACTGACCCCAAAACTAATCTGTTTCCTTAGATTGAGCCCATTTAACAACATCCTGGTGTAGGGAACCTGCTTTGGCAGGGAGGTTGGACTAGATGATCTCCTAAAGTCCCTTCCAGCTGCTCCCCACCCTCCCGTTAGGACAGCAAAGGGTTCAACCTTGCTTCCTTGGCTGCAGTGGGAGCCGATGCCTTTTGCAGACCTCTCCCAAGAGACACGGACCTGGATCAGAGAGGGAGAGACATTTCAGCCTGGACACCACTCACAGGAGGGTGAGGTGGGCAAGGGCACGGCAGGCCAGGGCTGACCAAACCCCAAAGCTGTCAGCTCCAGTGGACACAATCAGAGAGCAGAGAGGATCTTCTCTGACCTCCCCGAGGGCTGGGGCTCCACCTCAGTTTTCCCCGCAGAGCACAGACGTGCCATCCCCTGCCAGCTTGGCAGCCCCTCGGGAGCTGGGAGCCTGCTGCATTTTGGGGACGGCGAGTCATGAGCTCACTTTGCATCACACAGATTAATGAGCCATTCTACCAACCAGCTGTCTCCAGATGCTTTCTCACAGCAGAGAGGAGGGTGAAGGCATTGCAGAGCAATGTCTGCTCTCAGCTCTAGGCCAAGCCTCCTCTTTTGGCTGGAGAAAGGAGAATGCCTGGGTTTCCCACATCAGCCCAGCAGCACACATGGGAGCCGAGGAACACCAGCCATCACTTTCAGACACGCAGCCAGCGTGACGGGGCTGCATCAGCATCCTGACTGCCAGCGTGGTCCCAGGCACTGCACCAACCAGGACCCTTGCAGCCAGAGAAACACACGGCTGGTGTCAGCAGACCAAGAGTATCCTCTGCATTTTCACAGGAGGTGGTCTGTCCTCCCTCCAGCACCGTACTGGTCTGTCGCTGCACGCCCAGCACAGTCATCCAGTGACTACGCTGTAAATCGGATGAAACTCAGCCCTGGAGGCCCACCATTGATTTCCGTTGCCTAACGACAGGAAAGCTTTATAATCCTATTAACTAAACACCCTTTCAAGCAGCACAGGGAACAGTGCAAAGGGGAGTTGTATAAGCAGTTAGAGCCACCCGGTGTAGTGCCTGGCTCTGGTGGGTGCTGGGTGAATTCCCTAAAAGCAGGGCTGTAACACCTGCAGAGGCCACTGCGGCATCGGTGGTGGCCCCTGCAAAGACATGTTGGAACCTACCAAGAAACATGTGCTTCAGCTGCAAGTAGCTGGTCAAAATGCAAAGGAGCTAGGAGGTCTTGCAGAGAAAAACAGTGCCCACACATGCAAACTTGCAGGACTTGGCCCCTGAAATATTGTCAGATATAATTGCATTTAAATCCCTTCCTAATTATCACCACCCTGGTAATACTTATGTTTCCCAGCAAAAGATAACCTGCTTTCGCCAAAATATATAAACATTTCATGGAAGAATGCTAATTTAATTGCAACTTCCTAAGGAGAAAGGGTAAATTTCAGAATATTTCCATTTGCAAAACATTTCAAGATTGCATCTCTCCCTACTATGACAGCCAGTGTGTGTGTAGGGGGGTGGGAAATCAAGCTTGCAGAAGATGTAAAATCCCAATTTCCCACCCAGCCCCAGGTACCCCAGCGCCACGCTGCATTTCCATACAAAGGTGACAAGCTTCTACGTCCTGGTGAGCTCCAGGACATGCTGCTGAGCCACACGCAGGGATGTAGACTGGGGCAACCATGGGTACTGTAGACAGACCTCCCACCAAGTGCCACCATGCAAGGGGCTATGCCACCACGGAAGATGCTGATGCCTCGTCTGACTAAAAGCCCTTCAGGTCCAGATGCCCTCCAAATGGTATGGTTAAGATATCTGCAAAGGTTTGCCCAAGGAGGAGGGTCTGTGCTGTAGCAGGAGGGACATAAATGTCTTTCCATCAGCGGAAATGCACCTCCCCCAGACCATGGAAGCATTTAGCAGTCATCTCCCCTTCCCTTCCCTTCAGTTATTCACACAGCATTGCAAATTGCCTTGCTTAGTATTTTCCACAATGGTTTATGAATGCAGAGGCACAAGACGGGCTCTTTGTCAGGGAACATGATGCTGCAGGCAACCTCATCACCACCACGTGCAGTGACAGAGCAGGAGGTCAGGAACAGCTCTCCTAAACAAAACCCTTCCCCCTTTTACTGCTTATCCCACGGGGGACAAAACCAACTGCCCTCCATGAGCCCTGGGGAAGGAGCATGTCTGATTCCCTCACACTAGGACAAGGCTGCGGGGCTACGGGCACTGGCTTGCAAATCCACCACACTAAGGCACAGCACGTGAACCAGCCTTGTTATTTCGATGCCATGGAGGACAGCACTGTCACTGCCTGTCACCATGGAAATGCTGAACAGGAGGGTTTGAAGCCCACTGCGACTTTTAACCTCTGACAAGCAAAACAGGGCCCTTAAACAACCACGAGCCCCGAGTGTTTGTATGAGGAGACCTGTTCCCCCTGGCCTGCTGGGCACTAGGCAGCTAATGTAGGACTTCACCTAGGGAAAAAGCCACCCAGAGAAAGGACACTCCTTGCTCCTCCAGCCACCCCACAGGCTCCAGCCCCAGACCAGCTGCCCTCTCCCAGCGTGCACCCACCAGATCTGCCCCACAGACACCCCACAGCTCAGGCAGCAGTGGTTTTCTGGGTCTGCACAGTCAATGCTTTTTTATGTTTCAACCACCACTGCTGCGAGAAGACTCCTCCATCCCCTCCAAGCAGACCTGGCCACTGTCCCTCTCCCTGGGGATACCCACCCCCCTTGGAGAGGGGCTAGAAAGCAGCCAAGACTGTGGTGTTTCCATCTGCCCTGGACCTTGTCGCACCACCCTGGCTGCCTGTTGTTGTTGTTGACGCCAGTGGCGTGTCCTCCCCAGGGAGACAAAGAGCCACAATTGCATGGGACACAGCATTGAGTGAGATGGGCAGGAAACACACAGCGGGAAATCCGCTGTGAGAGGGAGACAGCAGGGTCAGAAGAGCAGGACAGCTGCCAAAGATTTCAAAGGGGCCCGCGTGGTGCCCTGTGAAATGACCCCGATCTCCCCATCCCATGCCGACATCCCGCATGGAGCCAGGCGGGCTCCTTCGGTGCTGGCCGTGGCCTCTGCAGTGTTTGCTTCCTGCCTTCGGGCCAGGCAGGGCGTTTATAGCTAAGGAGTGGGAAACAGATTGGGATCGCATGGAGGAGGAAAGATTAAAAGGAACAGCGGATATCCTGAGAAACCCGTGAGGGTGCAAGCCAGACACTGCTTTTTCAGGGTAATATCAGCCAGGACATGCCTTCAGGGAGGCTGTGAGCAGGTTCACATGGCCATGCTGTGAATCCTGGGCAGAGGAAGAACATCACCTCTAGACTGTGCCAGCAACCTGTGTCCCAGCTGCACATCCCCTGCTCCGTTAACACAAGGAGTGCTTCTCCCATCACACAATGATCCCTCCAAACAGCACTGGTCAGCCCACAGCAGTCAATCTCTGCACTACACCTCACTCATTTTATCTCCCCTCTTCTCCTTTTCTTTTCTAGACCCTACAGAGAAGTGTGGAGCCTTATTTGGGATGCTTTAATATCCCAGAGCTCTGGCACCACATCTAAAGCCTCTCTGATTTTCTCCAGATCCTACACAGAAGCAGGATAGACCAAAGGAGGGCTTCTCCAGCCTCTCTGAGCTTCAGCAGGTAAGTGACCCATCGGGGCACTGCTGTGTCCCTTCCTTCTCCTCACAGCCCCCTCGCCCTGCCTCTTTCCTTCCTTCACCCCATCTTTAAACTCTCTCTCCAGGCAGGGTGGTGAAGGACACAGCTACCCCAAGGAGTACATAACCTTCACCAGCCCCAAGCGCAGGACGGCAGGACCCCACGGGGCCATGCCAGAGCACAGCTCACCGGACCCAGGAGCACCAAGGGGCTGTAAATCTCTGTAGTGGATCAAGTCCTGCTGCCTTCCTGGGCCTCAAGGGAGCAGGGACTCTGTCCTGGAAGCCTGTGATCCCCTGGCACACCACCACCAAGCCGCCTTTGACGTCAGCTCAAGTCTACAAACATTGTCTTTGACCCAAGGCCAAAATTTGCAATGTAGGGGAAAATCAGCGGAGAAAGCGAGTATCTGCAGAGATATCCTGCAGAGAACCTGCTCCAAGAGCGCTGGGTGGCCAGGGGCAGAGGGCAAATCTGCAGGCACACCCTTGGTGACTTGGGAGCCAAAAGAGCTCCAAGAAATCAAATAATTTAAAATGCAAATCCCCAAGGAAAACAGATGGGTCACACAGGCTGGACTCAGGCAGTCCCAGCAGGGAAACCTGCTAACATCTGGAGGCTCTGTCGCTGCCAGTGGATCCCGTGGCAGCCGGGAGGCTGGCCCCAGGCAGAGCAAACTGGATATTTGGGAGACAGCTCAGCACCCAAACAACTGCCTGACAGCAACTGCCACAGCCACTCCTGAACACTTGGCACTGCTCCAGCCACTGGCACAGCAATGGAGCACGTTCAACCACGCTGCCCCATGCACGTATTTAAATATTACTACACCAACGCTAACAGCACAGATGTGGCAGCCTGGAAAGCAGCAAAGGCACCTCTCCCTGCCACTGCTGATGGAAAGGTCACACGTTTGCCTGTTGTTTATGGATCACTAGGGAACTGAGGGATGGGTTGACTGATGACAGTGGGAACAATCACAAAAGGGAGCTCTGGATAAGGGCTTTCTTTTATAGGAGAGAGACAGTGATTGACACAGCCTTGCTGAGGTCTCACAGCAGGCCCATGGTGGCTTTGGGATGGATCTCAGGCCTTCAAGGATGAAGCTGGCACATATTACTCATCACCAAGAAGCCAAACAACTCCTCCTTGGTGAGCAAGACGCAGACACCAAGTTCTGCTGAGCAGATCTGCTCCCTGCAGCAAAGCCCAGCTTGCCAGGTGCCTGCCACGCTCCGTCTCTTGTCACCATTGACCCTTCTCAGCACAGATGAAGGCAAAACCAAATAACTCATAGGGAAACCAACAGTGCCATCTGGTGCACAGCCCTGCCTGGCCGGACAGCCCCTGGCCTGCCCACACAAAGCATTTGTACAGCTTACACAGCTCACAGCGGTCACAAGAGCATGCAGACAGCATCCCCAAGCCAGGCACGGAGGTAGCAGCAAGCATCACTGCAGCGGGAAGACAACCCCACAGCAGTCCTGATGGCCACCCGCAGAGGAACGACTGGGGACGGCCTCTGACTTGCATGGGAGAGCAAAGGACCGCAGGTTGGGGAGGTGGAGCAGAATAGCATCCCAGAGTCCATTTAGTGACCACAATGTGTGAAGGAGAGATTGAGGAAGAAGCAAGCTCACTTGGCAAAAGCAGACAAACAATCCCTTTCCCCATCAGCATCCTGCAGGTGAAGCACATCTTCCAGCCTTTCTTCAGACAAGGGAAGGGAGGAAAAAGCAAACAGTTCCTAACACCCACTGAGCCATGGTGAGAGAGCTGACACCATCCCCAGCTTCTCCTTTGGAGAGAAATCCCAGACTCTGGCACTAGAATCCATGCACTCCCACACATACTTTGTCACTCTGATATCTCAGGGAAACTCCAGGTAAAGGGGACACCTAGAAGAGCAGGGTCAGCTAGAGGGAGCTAGGAGCAGCCTCTCTGCACCTCCAGCCCCAGCAGCTGTGTGTAGTTGCCAGTTAGCCACCCCTGCTCCACAGATGATCCCAATTTGGTGGCAGGTGAAGCAGTTTCTCTGCCTGGAAAGCATGCAGGCATCCTCCATGAGACATGAGTTGCTATAGCAATGGGAAAGGTATCGGAAGCAAAACCAGCATTATGGATAGTGCAGATTGCTTTTAAGATTACCATGCATGATCACAACCCCTGCTTCCTGAGGTCCGGTAGCGAGGCACTGTACAGGGAATGGCACAGTGAAAACACTGCAAGGAACTGAAAAAAACAACCCCAGAGATGCCCAGAATAAACAAAGTCCTGAAAAGCCTCTCCTTTCCTCATGTGAAGAGTCATCCTAAAGCAAACTGACCCCAAAGGTAATAAACAACACTGAGCCTACAAGGTGTCAAATCCATCATTGCAGTAGCCCAGAGATTTATTGTGGAGCTTGCAGCAGTCACCTCATCTTCTGTTCACATCTGATCAGCCCTGTCTCTGGGCACATACACACGAGTGGGAGCTCCAGATGGAGCAGCTGAACCACACTGAGGAGGGACTTTGCATCTTTTCACCCGCTTCCTCCCAGACCCTGCTGCCAGCTGGACTCTCGCTTGCTGTCACTTGTTGCCAACTCTCCCTCCTACTCGTGGCAGAGCACCACCGAGAGGTAACTCCCAGCCATTGGAGTCACTTCAGTCACAGCTCCCTTCTCTGCTTCAGAGCAGATGACAGAGATGAAGAAACAAATCCAGCTCCAGCCTTGCTTGCCTGCACTCAGGCACTCTGTGTCCTGCCCTCAGCCAGCCCCAAGACCGCTTGTCCCCCATCTGCTCCTCTCTCCAGCCCAAACAGCCAGTAAGGGAGAGAGGGAACAAGTCTGCAGCTCTGAGAGCTTGGCTCAGGATAGAAGCCACCTTCTGACCCAGCTCACATACTTCAGTTTTAAAGGCTGAAATTCACCCTTGCACATGAACCTTTGCTTTTACATGTCACAACACCCTGAAAAACACACCTGCAGCAATTAGATCACAGATGAAAAGAACCCAAACCTCCTTGTTTGCTCAGCTTATTTACTTTGCAGCACTCAGTTTTCCCAGTTGTTTGTGTGGGTCTTTCCCTTAGCAACCAGGGAGAGAAACATTTATGAGGCATGAAAAATGTAGCTGCACAGCCATAAGAACTGGCAGGGTGCGGCTGTGGGTGCAGCTGGAAATTCCTCTTAACTAGTAGTCATGAATGACGGGGCTTCGATGAATTGCGCCCCTTAAACAGCAAAGTGGCTCATCCTCTTCAAGCAGGACATGCAGGAGGAATCAAAACTCTCAACCTGTGCTCTCCACTGTACCACCCACCACACAGGATCAAATACCTCTACACGCCTCAGTTTACCCATATAAAAAATGGGGTTAAACATGAAAAGCAACGGAAGGGCTAAAGTTGAGACCTTAATACAAAACACTCCATAGGAATGGAATGTGCATTCCCCAACGCAGGAGAGTGAGCTCTGGACATCTTTTACTTGACAGCTTTACACCTATACTTTTCTGGATCTCCCAACAAGACTGATCTCCCCAGTCCACAGCCATGGTAACAGAGCACTCTTGTTCCTGACCCTTGGCAGGATCAGGATCCAAACCCCAGTAATTTGGTTTTCACCCCCCTTTTCTAAAGGGCCATGCTACAATCCAGCACACATACATGCTGGCACTAGCTCCTGCCTCACACACTTACCCCCAACAGAGCTAATTTAGCTGTTTGTTTTTTTTTAATAGGGCTGGATCAAGGCAAATGAGGCCCAGACCAAAAAGACCCACTGGGTGCAGGAGGCGGCTCTGGTATGCACATTTTCCAGTCCAAAAATGGATCCCAGCCCACTTTTCCATCACAGCATCAGCCCTTCCCTTTACTCATTCTTGGGCTCCCAGGAGCCATCACTGGCCACTTACCTTCCCATGACCCCCACAAGGGCAGCAGCACAGACCCCCCCCTTCCCAGGGTTGGGGACAGGAAGGGAACACAGGAAGGGGAATAAAAAGCATAAAGTCTAAGGAGCATCAGGACCAAACAGAGCACCAAATTCTGAGACCACCAATTTCATACCTTTGCTTCATCCTCCCATACTCCAAAACCACCAGTAGGTTTGTGAATATTGAGCTTTTGTCCACCTGGGTTCAACTGAGCTTCATTTAACCTCATAAACACACCAGGCAAAGACAAGGAACCTCCTGGTGCCACTTGGCCTGAGCTCTGCCCGGAGAGCTGCAGTCCCAGCTTGTTGGCGCAGCACACAGCAGCTTTGCAGCCACCCAGCTCCGTAACAGCTGGAGCATCGCACCGGCAGCTAGACCCTGTCCCAAACTGGTTTGCTTTCGTTCCCAATCCTTCATCCCCACTTCTACTGCCTACACTTATCCATTACGCAGCTAGAAAGCAAAAAAAATAAAAGATCTTCCATGCAAAGGTGCTGCTTCTCCTCTGCCAAAGCTCACGCTGCAGACAGGGGGTCTGGATTGCTGGCACGTACAGTGTCCCCCCACGGCAGCAAGGGACAGGCACCTACAGCTACAGAGCCCCAGGAAGCCGCCGAGGCAGAGCCCACCCGGTCCCTGGCACCGCACGAGCATTAGTCACCCATCGCAGACACGCGTGGGCAGCTGAAGGGGATGGAGCCCGACCACCGCCGCAACTGAGCCCCGGAGCTCGGGGGCACCGTGAAAGTGCTGCGGGGAGACAAAGCCGATGGTGACACGCACAACTCACCTGAGTGTCGATCATCATGGTGCCCCGCGCATAGCCTCCGCCGGCCGCGCAGGGAGAGCCGCCCCTCACCGCCCCCCCGCGCTGCCCGGCGGCCGGGGCCGCACCGCGCCGGCCATAGGGCCCCGCAGACCCCGGAAAGCCGCCAGCGCGGAGCGGGGCTGGGAGAACCGAGTGCGGGGCGGTACCGCGCGGGGCGGGCGCTTCGCTACCGGGAGGGCGGGGGCCGTGCCCGGCTCCGCCTGCTCTGACCCCCCGCATCCCCGGGAGAGAGCTCGCAGGTGGGTGTGCGGCTGCTGCGGGACTGGAGCACCTGCAGCCCTGGCTGCACGTGTGCCCCCGGGGTACCTACGGGCACCCCGCCTGTGTTTGGGTGCACCCCCCCCCGCAAAGGAGGTGGGTGCTGTGGGTGCCGCAGGACCCCTGCGAAAGCACTTTGCCGGCCTGGCCAGGGAGCTTGCAGCAGCTTGGAGGGTCTTGGCACAGCGTGGCTGTGTGAGCTGTAAATAGGAGTAGAGGGTCAGGGTAAAAGGGTCGTTTGCTGGGTGAGACCCCCCTGCACGCACCACTGCCAGGCTCTCCCCAGCAAGACACCCCTAAGGAGGGGAGCCCAGCATCTTCCCGCATCGGGACTGCGTTGCCAGTGCACAATAACATCCCCCCTGGCTGCCTCATCTCTGCTCAACCCAACACTTGAAATGAGGGCACGGAGGGACCCGGGGAAAAGCTACTGGAGATGTCGGTGCACAGGCGGTGTGCTGGAGCGTGAGCTGGTGAGACAGTGGGGGCTGAGCGAGTGGGGTTGCCCTGGAAACCAAGAGGCTGCATGTGAACGGCTCCAGTACCCATCGTTTATATTTATGAGGCCGATGACATTTGTCATCGCAGAGTGATGTCAGGAGAAGCAGGAGCTGAGAGAAAGATGCGTCACTCTCCATGGCCGAGTGCACCCAATTGGTGCAAAGCTCAGGGGTGCAGAGCTGGCCATTGCTCTCCTGGGGACCCCAGGACACACACACTTGTCACCCACACAAGTACCACCGCATCTAACAGGAGCCACCGAGTGGGAAGAACCAACTTCGCCAGGGTCACACTGGGAATTAGTGACAAGGCACAGCCCATCACATCTGAATGCCCTGCTCCTCTGTGGCTCCAAGCCAGCAGAACCCGCAGCTCTGGATGGGGAGCATAGCCAGGAAAGGAAAAGGTGCTGCCAGGGCGCTAGCTCTGGCACTAGATGCTGCTACAGAGAGACATCATTCTAATTATAGTAACAGTGTCACTGCTGAACAGTGGGAAAAACACATACTTCAGAAGGTCTATAACGATGTAATTTGCTGCTGGCAAAACTCACTACAACCCCCCCCCCCCCAAAAAAAAACCAAAACAACCCCCCCCCAGAATTAAACATTTTAAAAGTCATTTGTACTCATCTGACTTGCTTTAAATCAGCTAAAGGTTCAGCGAGGAGGGCAGGGAGGATGAGGTGGCCAAACAAGCAGCAGAAATTTCTTGTTCAAACTGCCTTTCTATTCATATGGCTTTATACTAGTTTTACATGAAACAGCAACATTTGGTGGATCTATGTTTAATCTAAATATAGCCCAAGAAAAGTCAAGTCAGTACAGCGTTGCACTTAGAGAAAGGAGGGAGTCGGGTGGGTAGGCAGACATTTAAAAGTCACTTCAATGCATTTTGCTAACAACACTTTCCTAAATTATTTGATTGTGCAAACCTGCATGTGGAGCAGAACTGCAGGACTGGGGATTGAGTGTGAGTCAAGCACAACCCACTCCTGTAAATTCCATCTCCAGTTCCTGCTGCCCCTGAAGCGCCCATCACTGTCCCTGTCACTCCACCTGGGGAGCAGCTGTTGCTCTCTGCATGTTTCACCCCTGAGGATCCCACGGGAACTTGCTGTGGCAGTGAGGTGAAGCAGAGCAGAGGGAAGAAAATAGTAACCCTGGTGCCTGGAGCTGCCCTTTGAAATTGGAGCAAATCCCTGCTGAAATGGAACTCACCCTGTGGGTCTCTTATTCACTAGTGAGTGAGCAAGACTAGTCCCTGTGCTGACACAGAACAAGAGACAGTCCCTTCCCTGAAAAGCCACAGGCTAAACAGGTAAGAGGAAGGACAGGAGAGTAAAAAACCAGCTGTTCTGGCAGGGAGCTCACAGACTTCCAGTTCCTCTCCACCACTGTGCTGCTTTTGTTGCATTAAGGCAGCCAGATGCACATGGCTGTTCCCCAAGCTGGGTTTGTGTAGGGAATATATAACCGATGTTCTTCTCCTTCCTCATCTGTGTCTGCCCAAATACCACCTCATTTCCATGCCCCCCAGCTACAGATCTCACAGAGAGAAGGTTGGACTGGGCCACTCCTTTTGTGACTATTGCTGTGTATCAAATGGTTTGAAATGACCTTTCTGGTCAATAATGTCAGGCAACAGCACCTGTAGGAGAGTTAAGGAAAATCCAAATAGGAGTGAAAAAGGGTGTAAGTCTGTCTTAGTGGAAATTATTCTTGTCTTATCAGTGGGGAGAATGAGGGGAGTACTGTCTGGCCTCACCTAGGATCATATTCAGTGCTGGAAGTTTGTTTCTTGCCTCCCAAGATGTTTTCCTTTGGGGATGAATGCACCATGCAAGTCACTAGCTGGGACAAGGAAAGAAAAAGCCCATCAGATGGGTTCTTGAATTAGATGGACAATGAATGATGAGTCTGTTCTAGCCGAGCAGAAAGGAACGGATGGAACAAGGGGCCCTTGGGAAGGCAACGAGCTACTGAACTGAGACTTGGTTAAGGACAAACAGGGCTTGAGTCAGAAATACCTTGAAAGCATGATCAGATCCTCAGGCAGTGTAAATCGGCTGATGATTTATTTGCATGTGGTGATTCACCCTTCATGCAGTACTGTGTGCATGTTTCCACGTCCAAATTGCCTTGGCACAAGGAGACATGAAACAACACTGTAGCCTGTGTTGAATGGAATGAAGACCCCACATGCCAAAGTGCCAGTCTGCTGCCTTGCTACACTGTGCCTCAGTTTCCCCACTGAGTAAGGATGTCAGTGGGGCATTCAAATCAGAAAGTAGGTCCTTGTGAAGCTCCCACACAGCCAACAAGTCTCAGGCAGCACGATCCACGTGAGAGGATAGCTTGCTGCTGGTGTTGGGGGAAGGGGATTCATCAGCAGGAGATGAAAACAGAAGTCTAGGCTTTCATTAATTAGTGGAGGGCATGAGCTGATTCAGGGAGCATCTCCCAGGCTGCACCAGGGAGCATGTTTCTGCAGTCACATTCTTCTGCTCCCTGGAGACATAGGGATTTTCTAAGTACTGCTTCAAATCACAGCCCCGCTGAGCAGAACTGTGTCACCCTGAGGAGAAGCTGTGGGTCTGCCAGGAGGACAAACATGTTTGGCACTGCACAAATCGGGCCATTACCATGTCAATCACAGGGTCCTGGATTCGGCCAAAAGGTGGGTAGGAAGCAGAGCTGGAGATCAAGCCTTTCACAAAAGTTTTTCAGAACATGTGCCGCAGAAACATGGACCACCCTCTGTCACACATCATTTGTGCTGGAGAACTTCCTCTGAAAGTGGATTTACTGTAGGCTGTGCATATATCTGAACTGAGTTAATGTAATTTCATAGGGCAGAATGAAGCCCAATGGCTGCAACTACCAGCTGCAAACACAGAGCAATGTAGAGCAGAATTAAGATATAAGGGGAATTAGCCATAGGCACAGCTGATCTATGGATTAGTGGCTGATATCACTTCATGTTTTTATTGGATCTGAATGCTTTCCTAAGATATCTAGCCGAGCCCAGCCATGTATTGTGAGCTTGATACTGACATCAGGAGATAAAATTATCTGGCTTGTCCTGTGCAGATCAGACTAGACAGTTCCTTCTGGCTTGTAAAAGAATCCATATGGATCTATATAGCAACTGGCTTAATGAGACCCTAATTTCAGTCATGGTCTTCAGATGCAACTGTTTTACAAATAAAAAATATACAGTATTAATCCTGGGTTTGGTGGGAATATATCTTTATGGAAATATTTGGATAAGGATCTTTCTTTACCCTTTTGGCTTAGATGATGTTCCTGGTTACCAACCATAGATATCTTTACAGAGGATTCAGTTGTAGTTTAGTTATGTAGAGGGGTGGCTTCCTTCAACACCACAGCAGTAAGAAAAGTCTGGAGAAAATATAGTAGGGTAGACTCTTCACTGCATGAATCAACAGACCCAGCTGACAATTAGGGGTTTTATGCTGGAGGTATTTTGTGTACCTTATCTATATTATGGGTACTTTTCTAATTAGTCTTCTGGAAGAGGAAATGCCTACAATGACACTGGCAAGTGCCATTTTCAGCCTGTTCACACAGGACTGAAATGGCTCTTTAAGTCATCTGCACTCAGCAGCAGGGCCCTAAAGCTCTGAGTACTTGATACGCTGCCATACAGCAATTTTCTCATGTGAAGAGAAGCAAGAACAGTCAAACAGTCAGGCCCCTCTTCCCTGCTTTTCTCTCTCTGCCAGATGAGCTTTTTTTTCCTTTTCTTTTCTTTTTTTAAAAAGTGTTCCCTTAGAAACAGTCAGCTTAGCCCTTTCACCCCTGCTTCTCCTCTCCACACCATACAGCATGGCAGCAGTGCTCTGCTCAGCCATTCTCTGCTGCTCCCTGTGGTCTCTCTCCCTGCTGCTCACATTAAACCAGCATGGCACAGACTCGCACAGCCCTTCAGCAGCATGCCTGGGGAGGTGAAGGAGATGATGTTCCTGGCAGACATGCTGCAGCAAGCGAGGTGGCACATGAACTTCCATGCTGTGACCTCAGTTGACAGTTACACAGTCGTCATTGGCAAGCTGTGACTGCTCTCCTGTATTTGGACCCCCTTTGCCTGTTCACCCCAGTGAGCTGTCAGGCTTTAAAGGCTGCAAAATGCCCAGTTCAGCTTTTCATCACACTGTTACAAATAAAATGTTAACCCCAGCCTACTTCCAGCTGTAGACTGAACTCTGTTTCACTAAAGCATTTCATTATAAAATGAAATCA
This sequence comes from Caprimulgus europaeus, assembly GCA_907165065.1. The sequence continues at coordinate 4,439,202 of OU015545.1, read as the reverse complement.
CTCTGTTTGCTGTAAATGCATCAGCTCTTACTGTCAGTTCCAGCAGCTTCTAGCCAATTTATTTCACAGAGCTTAGAAAAGTTGGAGAGGACTGAAGCAACGGATAGGAACATGAACCTCTCAATACCAGATTTTCTGTATTGGAAAAGATTACATGATCTGCAGAGACATATGAACCAGGGAAAAGGTTCAGAGCACATCTGTGATTTAAATAAACCCCAAAAAGTTCAGTCTGGGTCTGAGCTGTGCCAGTTCTGTCAAACTCAGGTCTTGAAAACGCAGATTGGAATGTGGAAGATAACTGCTATTTGAGTTCACACTATTTGTCCTGTCAGACCAGGGTTCTCATTGGCAATGGCTGGCACCAGCTCCCTGCTGAGAGGGTCCAAGAAGTCCTTCTGCACACTAATCAGGGATAACTTCCTCCAAGCACAAGTTTCCTCCTGATCCTGATAAAGGGTCTGAGTTTAAATCACAATGCATGAAAATTTACTGCCCTGCAAAGTTCTTTTTTTTTTTTAAGTGTGAAGGTCTTCACTAAAACTCCAGGTTTTCTCCTTCTCCACAGGAATGTCAAATACCATTTTGATCTTTCTAAGTTTCTGTTAGGCTTTGGGAAGACACTTTTAGGCAAAGGCATCTGCAGCCTTGCATTTTGTAATTTGCCTTTTGGATGCCTTTTTGTGTGCTGCAGCCCCAAGGGGGATGCTTGTATGCACAAAGATTAGGAACCTAGAAACCTTTTCATTCTCATCTCCACTTTGGTTGCTGCTTCTGAAACACATTAAGATTCCAATTCTCCAGAGAAACTATCCACATGTTCCTTTCTCAGTTTGTTCACAATGGGAACAAAAATTAACAGTGGGGCACATTCTGTGGGAGCTGTTATTCAGTGGGTTTGGTTGTGTGGAGGACATCTCTGCAGGGATCAGATGGTCAGTCTCGTATCTCTTTGTAGTTCTTATCAACTGTGGGAAGAAGTGTGAGGTGAATTTCAGGGGACTTTGGCTTCCTGTCATTCCATAAATACCCCGGAGAAAGTACCCTGGAGGGTTTGTGGGAGAGGAAGTGCCTGTTGAGATGACTTTCTTCCTGCCAAGCTGCTGTGATCCCATTGGCTTTGTCTGTCAGTATGGTCATGTGGCAAGCCTTGGTGAACTCATAGACTTTCTTGACCAGCCTCCCAAACACAGCTCTTTCTTAGTTGAAGTCCCCTTCTCCATCAGGGATACAGGCTGCTGAAGAGCTCCTCCTCTCATAAGGAGACTGGCTTCGAGGGACATTAAGATAGCCAGGATGTATGGCTGCTGCTACTGTATCACCCAGGGTCACAAGTAATAATATGAAATAATACAAAAATTACTTTAAAGATATACCCCGTTGCTGTATGATTAAAACACAGCTTGGGGCATGACAGTTTATTTTTCCAGGATTTATATATAGCTTTAACACATTCAGATATAATTTAAAATTCTGTATATGAGCCAGTCTTTAAAAGTGTAACAAAGGTATAGAAAATCCTTAATCTGTGTGGGTAGTGGAAATACTGAATATACACGCAGCAGAGTCTGACTATGCCCTGGATAGCTATGCAATGCTATTTCAGCTTTCTTTGTTTTCAGGGTTTCTTTCTTACCTTTTTGATTTTAAAACAAGATGTCATTTATGATGTATAATTTACCCTAGCCCACCCACTCCCATTTGCCCCAGACCATGATCTGTAGCACTCTGTTAATGAAATTTGTCATGTGCAGCACAGGGCCACACTTGGAGGCTGAAGCAGTCTCCCATCTGATATGTTCCCAGGGCAGTAAGAGCACGGGAATCAAACCAAGGAACCTGTGGGGAGCAATTTGGTGGCTGAGGCAGAAGAACACTTTCAACCCACATCTAATACTTTCAGTCTGAGTGGATATGAGAGTAACAATTTCACTCCCTCCTATAGTAATGCATATGATTAAAAGATTAAATTATACAACAAGAAGAATTTGGTTTGTAGAAAATGTACTAACTGAGCTGTTCTCTTTCTGGGTTAATTATCCTTTTTGGGAGGAGGAGGGGGGAGAGAGAGAGAGAGAGAGAGGGAAATCTGCAAGTTTGCTTCTCTAAGCAGGGCTTTTTTCGTTTCATTTTAAAGGGCTGCACTGGGTTTCCCAATGACTCATTTCCATGGTATGCATCCTCTCAGTGCGTGGTAGTGAACTCCCTTCAGAAGACAGAGCACTAAAAGCTACATGATTCTCTTCTCATTTAGTCCAAAATATACTAGCTGATTTTGCACTTAATTTATTCCAATATGGAAGAAAGAAATATTCAGATTAGCATGTCCTGTTGAAATAGCAGGGGGAAAAAAAAAAGGATAAGTACCAACAGGGTGTGTTTATTAACATGTAAAAGAATGGTGGTAGCTGAAGGTGAACTGCTAGAGATAAGAGTCAGGTCATAGGATCTGGACTGAAGGAGACTACTAACAAACATGAGCTGACAAGGAGCATTTACCTAAGTAACTTCTTAGTTGCTGCTGCCTGAAACCTTCCATGTCTGTTTAAACTCACTGGTTTGACTGTTTCTCATAGAGACTTGTCTGTGTGAGTGCCTGCACTTTATTCCAGCATGAGATCCAGCAGGCGAGCTGAAACCATTGCTGAAGGTCATACAAGGCACCTGCTTGATTTTGCCCTGAAACAGATTCAAAGCTCTCCCACAGCAGGTTACAGCCACAACACAGTTCCAGAAGGTATTTCTCACCGTCTTCCAGCTATTATATATCTCCCATCTCAAAAAGAGTTCCTGGCAGCAACCGTATAGACAGGCTGTGTGTGTGTGCTAATGTATTCATTGGGAGTTTACAGTAGGTATGTTAACAAGCATACAGAGAGTAAACTCATTCTTATAGCAACGTAGACAGTTGTAGATGTACCCATAAGGTTAGATTTCTCTTGGAACGAGGTACTTTTCCAGTGTGTACCAGGACTTTGAAATTGTGAGTGCCACAGAGCGCCCAAACCAAAGTCAGCAGAAACAAACAGCAAAGTTCAAACAAAGAAACTTACTTTGGAGCCAACGCTCTTGGCTGCTGATAAAATAATCTGTAAAAAGGAAAAAATATCCACTGAATAATACATTAATATGCCTGGAAAAAAGGAACAGCAGTTTAAAGGTCAGGAAATAAAAAGCCAGTACTTACTGGGGAAAAAGCTGGATTAAAAGCTTCACTTCTGTATATTGGAGTTTCATGGAGCTGCATGATGTGGTGGAAAAAAAAAAGAGAATTTAATGCTTTTCCTAAAATATGAACCAGGTTCTGCTTCAGGACCTGCTGCTGTACTGGCTGCTGTTCAGTCCTCACTCCAGTTGCTATGCACACTGCTCTGCCTGGTCCAGAGAGTGAGATATGGCCCGTATGCACCTTCAAGGGCTGTCAGAGGAGTAACAGTTTTGAAACAGAGCACACGACAGAACAGGGACAGAGAGATGCCGGCAGCTCTCTGAGACTGTGGGTAAACCAGAGTTTAGGGGTCAAAATCTAGGGAAGCAAATGCTTCTTGGGGACTGCCGGTACTGGTGGGCATGCATGTGCTCCATTCCCTGCATAACTGTTCCTGTTCACCTGGAGGGCTGAACTACCTGAAATACATCACACTTGAAACAGCATTCAGAGAAACGAGCATCTTGCTTGACACAATGTTTTTAATGGCTTGAAATAATCATAAGGGCCTCTATAAGAGATCATATATTCTATTTGCATTTTTTTTATTTGTTTTTACGAGATCAGTAGGTCATGCTAAAGGATAGGAAAAGCTGTGGCTTGTCATGTTATGGTCCGATATGGGAGTGAAGTCACTTTAGCCATGTACCCTGATCCTCCATGGTGTAAATTCTCTTTTATGCATCTCTGATACAGCTTTTAGGACCCATGCTAAGTCCATTAACTGTACATTAGTTTGCACCACACAACAACATTGACCCCTTACACTGTAAGGTTTCTGGAGAGGCAGCTACCCTTTCATTTTGTTCAGAGCAGGCTTCTGGTCCACACCTCAAGTGCTCCTGTAACACAAGTACAGTCACAAAGTGAGTGGAAAGCACAGATCATTGCATGCAGAGGAGGAACACGATCAGGAGACTGAGGGGTTATTTATAACTCCGTCTCATGCGATCGTCCGTTTCACCTCCCCGACTTAACTTTCTCCATCCAGCAAGCTGGGATATTTGATCCACATCTCAAAGCACAGCGAGATCCCGTGTGTACATGTCCACGTGTGTGATTACACCCTGATAACAAAGCCAATGGCAACCTGTTAGTCACGGTCTCTGCGACCCACAACAAACAAGGTCTCACTCATGTGGTACAAATACAGAGCTGTCCTGAAGGGCAAGCAGGCTGCAGCAGAAAAGGTAAGGTTGCATTTTTAGCACTTTGTTTTAAGAGAGTGACTAATTACAGATTCATCATTGCATAAAATAAAGAACAAGTGACTATTTGTTAATAATGACTTATACTGTCATTGAAGTACAGCTCCTGTAATAATGATCTGTGTTACTCATTACATACAAAATAGGATATTTACAAGATTTCTGGGCAAGGAAGGCAACATGGGAGGTAGTGCACTTTTCCATTTCCCACTATAAAACACTTCTTTGCTGTCACAGGTTTAAAATAAGTAATGTTGAAAGATATCTTCTTAAGATTTTTCTAAGATTGTCTCAGAATCTGGCATCATTTTGAGAAGCAGTTCTAGCTAACTGCTTGTCTACTTTACTAATTAGTGTAAGATCCAGTGTATTTATGTTTTAATGCAATATACTCCTGCTAAGGCATAAATAAAGGCATAAAGCTCAGGACAAATGCGACATACAATGGTGTGACATAGTGACACTTCCTGGAACTTTAAATGCTGTGTGTGCATCCTTTAATTTGCAAAGCAGACCAATAGGCTGCACAGGCTTTTTTTTCCTCCCTTCAGTTTTGATCACAATCTATACAGATTTTTTACTAAACTACTGGTGAAATGCAGCCACCCACAATGGGAAATAAGAGCAAATTGCAACATCAGAAATACAATATCATGAAGAATAATTTAATAGTTTATAGAAAACAGCTGGATCTCAGATTCCTTTCAAACAACGTTTGAGTTTGCTCAAGAGAATCTGTAAGGCATGCTCAGTATTCAGTACACTCAAAGCTACAAACATGCTCAGTGTTTGAAAGCAACAATGTTTGATAGCTATAAAGCTACCCCTAATTACATTGGAGTGAGTTTGGACTATTTGAAGACATGCATAATAATACCTTTTAAGGCCTGAACTCAAATGTAACTGGAATATTCTGTACTTGAACACTTGTTTGTGAGTCAGGTTGTTAGCAGCCTAATTTAGACACAATTGGTCTTTTTTTTGTCTCTCCTTTCAGAGGCTTCTCCCTCTATTAGTTACTTTATCTGTTGTACAAATTACTGTTCTTTCTTACAGCTCTAACAGGGACATTCCATAAAATGCACTGCCTATGTTTTTCTACCACTATGCTTTTTACCACAGTATAGATATAGACAGGATGTTTTAAATATGAGCAAGCTTGACAGCAAAGGCTTACTAGATAAACACAGTAACAACAAATAGAGAAGAGATCCCCACAATTTCCAGATTTCCTGGAAATCATGTCTTCTAGAGTAGAAGGAAGGGCAACTTCTTCCTCCCAGTGGCTTTCAATCTGCAAAGATGAAAAAAGCAAGGGAAAATGGCTATAAATATCTCACTATGAGAGAAATAGGTTATTTTTATTACAGAAACATTAGGTTCTCCGAGCAGTTTCATTTTAATTCAGTCTCTCTGAAATCAAGAATGTGTAAGGAACCGGACTATAAGAGCCAGGCCACTTTAGTCAACGAGGCAGTTCCTGTAAATCCTTTTGACAAACCTCTCCATTTCACTGAGATCTAATCACAGTTATAAGTGCATGGGGAGCCTTTCTGATTTGATTCTGGTTTCTTGAGATTCCATTTATTAATCTAAAGCACACACCCTTTGCAATTTAATAAACTCACCAAAATCCAAGCATATCAGGTGACACGTAGAGCTAATACAGTTAGCACTTTAGCTGATAAACTCCATCTCCCACAGAAAAGTAACTGCCAGAGACAGCTCTCTCCAAAGGTGCATGTAGGAGAAAGGTAAACTGAGGTTTGATACAAGCAAAGAAACCTTAGATGACAATAATAATTCATATTGGGTAAGGATATTTCTCTGCAAGTCAAAGAAATTAGTTCCTTTTCAACAGCCATAAAAATCAACTTCTAGGCTCAGCTGTCTTACCTTAAAAGCTCAAATTAGTCCCTTTTCTGTTCACAAGGAAATAAAGGTTCCCACAGTGTGAACCATGGGACCTGTGACAAGCACACAAAGCCTTTGCATGTGGCCTCCAAAGGCGCTTGTTACAAGCACATTATTTGTTATAGGTTACATCCATTATTGCCTTTAGTGAATGCAGAACTACAGCACTGCAGATAAGGCTCATGTGTATGCATGCTCACTTCCACCTCCACAGCAGCCTCTGTGTCTACATAAGGTGCTCTTCTGCAAAGCAAGCTTTCTAGGCTGCTGCTGTAGGGACTGTAATACAGTCTTGAGTTAGAGGAAAGCACTTCCTAGCATGTGTCTGAAGCCTGAGAGAAAAAAAAAAAAAAAAAAAATAAATTAAAAAAAGGCTGTTTGCCAAACTCCTAAGCTACATGTAAGCTACACATGTTTCCTGTGGAACCTTGTACTTGACTTTATGGAATTTTACTCCATTTTTCTGCTATTTGTTTTTCTAAAACTTCAAGCTTTGATTGAATTCTGTTTTCCAAGCTGCTTGCAGCCCCTCCCAGCTTGATACCACCTTCCAATTTCATAAATATCCTCTCAGAATTTTCCCCCAAAGCATAAATGAGAACATAAGACAGTACCACTTTGCAGATACAGTCTCCTGGGGATTGTCTTTTCCTGCACCTGACCATCCTCATGCACCACCATGGTGTACCAAGAGCGATAGCTTAGCATTTGGGTGACAGGGAAGGATGGAGGATAACGAACAGATAAAAGAAAGGAGAATAAAAGTTATCCTCAAATTGAATAGTAAAATTAACACAGAATTTAAAAAAAAAAAGACATAGTTGTTCTGGTTATTTTAGTGAAGTTTCAGCTATTATAGTGTACTTCCATGTGTCTTTACAAAGTAAACATCTGATCCCTCGGGAAAAGTAATCCGCATGTTTTGAAATATTGCATCATCAGGAGCACAGCTGATGCATTCCCCCTTTGCTTCAATTTCTCTGTTACAAATCTGCAAGAACACTGGAGCCAGATGAGTTCAGAACGTCTTCCTCCCTCTAAAACCATCTCATTGACATTTACCATACTGGTTGCAGTTAGTGACAGAATCTCCTAACAAACAGAAAAACAGCTAAAGCATTTTTAATAGTTACTTAGGTTCCTTAAATTTGTTCAGAGGGTTTTTTTTAAAAGCAATATGGCTGAAAGTAGCTGTATTACTCCTAAATGAACTTGCTTGACCTCCCAGAACAAAGCAGTACTTTATCTTCAAGCTCTGCCTTGGAAAGTATTCTGCATTGCAGATAAATACCTCACTTGCAGACCATTCCATGGAAAACACTCTCTGCAGATCAAGTATTTTAGATTTCTAAACCTGTATTTCAGATTTCTAAAACTGAAGTAGCAAGCTGTGAGTACAGTGACGTTCAGAATGTGAAGAAAGAGAGGATATCCATGGGAAAGGCTTCAACCGTGCTGAAGAAAAGTCTCGTTGCTGGATTCCATTATTAAACAGGTTGCCTTTGACTATTATAACCTCAGACTGTGCCATGACACAGATATATGCCATTGTGCCTGAATCTTGAACATGAACTTCAGTGCAAATCCACTGCTTGGGCTTCTAGCTTTTCAGATTCTCATATTACAGCTAGCACCACACCGAGTTAACTTTACTCTGGCTGAGATCTGACTAGGAAGCACTGCACAGAGTCTACATTTCATTTACAGCACATTCGTCAGATTTTTTATTTCAAGAGGCAAAAAATAGCTCCTTTCACTCTTGTTCAGTGCAACAGAACTTTAAAAAAAGGAAAGAAAATTTTGTTAGACTGAATCTGTAACATCACTGGAATTACTACAAACGTGATCAGAAGGACACCAGCAAGATTTGGCTGATCTCATGTATAGAGTTGCTTAATCTTCTGGATGGATCGTTTCCACCAATCTTGCCAACGCTGAATGGTCAGCAGCTGAGCTGTACTTTCTTCCTTGATCTGGGCAAACTGCTGCTCAAGTTTACATTTGTATTTCTGTATAAACAACAATAACAAAGGACAAAGTTGGTAGTGATGAAATATAATTTTCCTTTGCCTAAACCCAGGTCCTGATCCACCGTGTCAGAAGACTGTACAGGCCACTTATTTTCTGCCTTTAACAACAGGACTATATGCACAATGAATTATTCACTACCTTTCGTGTTCCTTTTAAAGACTTCTGAAACTAAATTATCAGCAATATTTAAATTTTGCTAAAAATGCAAGATCTTAATCTCACTTCCATTAGCTCCTAAGATTAAAGAGTTGCCTTCTCTAGAGAAGAGAGTGGAAATCATGCATCTCGAACACAGAATGCACTCTGGCTCTTGCTGGAACTTTCTACGTCACAAGTGTGAATTGAACTATTACAAAGCTGCTGAAAAGCTATTTCACCTAAACAGAAACTTGTAGACTAACATAAAAATCTCAAGGCACCTTTATTGAAGAATCCACACTCCAAAATAGAAAATACTGCATTTTTAAAGCAACATAAATTCAGGAAAACATTGCATTTACTGTATCACACTCTACTGACAAACTATGCTAACTTCAAAACTGTGCTGTAACTGGGTGCTTAGGTACCATAACTAGATACATAAAACATTAATGCAAATTTATAGCTTTGATGGCATTTGCCATTGTTGACAGTGTATTTTACATTTCCCTATTAAAAATGTTTTTTTTTTTTTTAAATTAACTCAGTTCACCGGAAATATGATTACTTCCAGGACAAATGCATAAACACTGACCATTTGTTTCCAAATGATTTAACATCAGAATATTCTCTTAATTGCTGAACACTACTGTTTCACAAGCTCTCACCAATGCAAGTCAGAGTCTCAAGGTTGTCTGGAATGTGCTCATTCTTTTATCAGACTTAGTGAAGGAAGAGTGATCATTTTTATGCTGGAAACAATGTTCGGTGATGGTTCAGGATGTAAGATAGGATGCAAGTATCTTACAGGCCTTCACCTTTTATGGAAAAATATGCCTTTGTGATCAAAGGTTAGAGCTGTAGGCTTTAGAAAGGTGAGTGAAAGCAGGCTGTATTGAAATGCCATTATGGCAGCAGCTACTTTCTGAATTGTCATGCTGCTGAAATGTACGAAGCGTCCTGTTTCTGATACTGTCCGTGCTTCTGTGCTGAAACAATTCCCCATTGTAATGTATCTGAATGAGGGCTCCCCGAGAAGCCAACTCTGTTTACTTTTGACAACATCACAAAGAAACAGACATGAGAGGATTTCTACACACAGTGAATATCACTTGAAAATCTGAAAACATTGTATCTATGAAAAACTTAAGACATAGCTATAATTTTCTTCTTAAAAAAAAGAAATACACAACAGTAGCAGCCCCACACACAGACCTTGCCCACAGACCAACCTTATAAACAGCATCTCTTGCTTCTACTGCTGCTATGTGACCCAGTGTAGTCTTAGCTGTTGTAACTGATGCAGTTTCTCTGCAAATAATGTAGTCTGAATTGTCTGTAAGGGTAGTCCGGGGTATTCCTGGCCAAGTCCTTGAAAACAAAACAGAAGAAAAACAAAAAAGCCACATGAGAGAAAGTTAGAAAAGAGAGCAGATTATACTAACTCATTATTCATATTTAAAGTACAAAAGACTAATTTTTTTTTTTTAAGCTCCACCAAAACTTACCCTAAAAACTACCTTATTTAGTACAACCACCTTTTCTTTTAAAAATTCAAGATCTCTGCAGAGTAAATAGAATCCATATCTTCTGAGTGAAAATACACATTATATTAATAGATTTGAAAGTGTTGAATTGATACATAGTGGCTAGCAAAGTGGCATGGCAATAAAATTGAAATGGTATTGCTTTACAATACAATATGTAATTCACTTATTTATTTGGATCCATTGCTATTCTTTCTTTAAAATCATCACCCACCCAAACCGCCCCATAACTAGTTAAATGACATTAATGATGAGCACAGTATTCAGTAGTTTCAACAAGTGCAACAAAAAACTATGAGGACAGTGTCTGATACCAGCTTGGAGAAGAGAAATTACATAACACAGCATTCAGTATCTTCAAATGTTACCTGCTCCCATGTTCAATTAACTGTGTAACTTCACAGACTTCTAGAGGATGTCCAACTTGTTTATGGTGGATTAAAGCGGATGTCTTCTCTCCTGGTATTTCAGTTTCTGGAAGATAATAGAACAGAGACTCAGCAACAACAAAACAATGGCAGTAGTACCATGGTGCTAGATGCTCTTCCCTTCCAAGAAATAGCTTTGCATGCTTGATCATGCAAATCTTTCCATTTAAAGTACTATAGCATACTACTTTATATGGAAAGTATATTCCCCCCTCTTCCTAGGGGAAGTCTACTGCCATCTTTGAGAAAGAAATGGAGGCCTGAACAAGCAATTTCTTTTTTACTTACTTGCTACTTGTACATCATCAACAGTGATACTCTCATCCAATTCCAGAAGCAGCTTTTCAGTGAAGGCAGCTAGTGCAGAAAAAAAGTTCTGAGCACACTCAGCAGCACAGTCCTGTTGGGACATTGGAGACAAGTGAGAGGAATTCCTTTGATAATTCAATCTCTTCTCCTTTTAGTTTAGTTCCAAAGGAACTACGCAAGTATCCAACCTTGACATTTTGCAACAGCTGCAGATAACAGACATAAGGTTCTAAGATGCACATAAAAGGGTCTAAAAGTGCCTCTCTGCTGTATTCTCAACACTACCTGATTACCTAAGGTAAAGTACAAAAAGCTATAGAGTTCTCTGTATAGTTCCCCAGTAGCTGAATATTTGGGTTAAGCATCTAAACCTGATAAAAACAGCTACCTGTAAATGTATCCTTCTGCTCAAGGCAAAGGCCATTTTTAAATTCAGGTACCTTGGGTGGACATGCTTTGGCCAGGTATTATTCTACAACAGGGTATGCATGTTTCTGTATGTGTATGCAGAGCTAAGAGGAGGAGATATTACTTCTGAATTAAAAATATATATAGTCTGCAGACAGCATAGAATTTTGAGTAAGCAGCCTGAGGGAAGTAAACAAAGAGCTTTCATGCTGGGGAAGTAGCATTCAGTAACCCTAGAAGATGGAGCAAGAGAGGTTCTTAATCCTGTGTAAAAAAAAAAAAAAAAAAAAAAAAAAAAAAAGGGCAATTATTTGCAGTAATGAAGTTCATACAGAAGAAACCTGTCCAGGCATTTATTGTCTGCAAGTAATATAACTAACCAGAGGATGGCACTGCAGCTCCCAATTTAGACTTCTATCCAATAATTCTACCGTTAAGACAGACATAATCTCTTCCTCAGGATGTCCCAAGAGTGTTAGTTCCACAATAAATCTATGCACATGTACATGTGCATTTGCATTTATGTATATGCACAGGTACATGTGCATATGCATTTATGTATATATTGATCTAATGCTGTTAGTACATAACTTAAAAGATATATGAACATGGTTGGCTAAAACTGAAAATATTTTCCAGTTTACTTTTGATGGGAAGGAAAAAATGTATCCAAGATGTACTCTCCTTTCCAAATGCAACACCTAAGTTCACATTAAGCAATGGCTTTAGAATTACCTGCAGCATCCGTGTGTTGAGATGAATACCATCAGCCTGGTCTTTTTGTCTTTTTATTTCCTCTTGGCACAAAGCATCCAGCTGAAGTAAGTTGTCTGGGTGTCCCAGAGAGGGATGCAATTGATTCTTGTGCACAGCCTTCAAGTAAATACATAAAGAAAGAAATGTCTTCAGTAAAGAATGTGCAGTAGAGTCATAATAAGGAAGTAAAACCCACACATTTTACATAAAAGCATTCAGAAAGACAAAGAAAATTTAGTGTATTCCTTGGCTGTCTAGAGATAAACCTTGCAGTGCAGTATATACCAAACTGCCGATCAGCTGGAGTACAGGGCCTCTGATCTCACCTTGGTTTTTGTTTTCAACAAACAATAATCTTTCCTACCAAGTAGTAAACAAGATATTTTTATACCTTTATATTTGTATTTTTTTCCTGAATTTAACTTAATACTCAGAGGAACAAAAATCTTAAGATACTACTCTATAGCATTTTCTGCATTATGTCCATTACAATTCTGTTATCAGTTCTGATACTACTGGACAAAATATATCTGTTTTTTGAAAGATAGTAAATAATGATATTTCATTATCCATATATTGTAGTACCTACAAACGAGTGCACCCATACAGTATGAGCTGTATAGCCATACCACAATGCCACTGTCCTTAAAGAGTTTACACTCTAAGTGTAAGATGACAAGCAGAGCTGGATTATAAAGAGGCAGCCAAATGCTGGAAGCAAGGAGAGAAGGGGCTGAGTTACTACAAATACAAAGCTTCCAGCAGAACTACAAACTAACTGCCAACACAGAAACTAAATCTCTGGCTAGCTCAGCAATGAGTAATTAAGCAAACACTAAGATTAATTAAAAGGAAACTTTGTAATTCTGATGCATTTAACACCGCTTACATGAAGCATTCCAATATGTCCATGAAACATACCTTCACTTTCTCCCAGTCTTCCAGCTGTTTATTGAAGAGCTGCCGAATCTCACCAGTGGAACAGCTGAGCTTCTGCTCGTGTTCTTTTAAAAGACTATCAATTGCCAACTGGCAGACATAAGGGAGCTCCTTCTCAAACAACTTCAACTGATCCTGAAATTCTTTTTGGAAAAGACAGGGTGTTTATGTGATACAGAAGTATTCATTGCAACAAGAAAAACCACTCAGTCAACCTGAATGTACACTGCAAGGGTCAAACAACCTGGAGTTTTCTCTCACAGAGATTCTCTCCCTGCCATTACTTTTTCTCGGTCCGATGCCTTGAGAAACATGCACTTGCTAAAAGATGTGCCCTCATATAGATCTTTCAACTTAGTCAAATGCCCTTTGGCCCTGTTTTTTTGTGGCTGATAATATATAAGAGAATAGTGGCCCAATTTCCAGTAAAATCAACTTGAGTTTTTCCACTGAGTGCGACGGACTAAGAAAGCTACATAAGTCTCGATCACAGCCAATTTTCAGTTTACATACTCAAAAATTACATAAACAAGAATTAAAAGTCTTAACTGAATTAATTTACCTATAAGACAGGAATTGTGGTAATCATCTGTCTGACTTTGGTATGACAAGAGATGCTGTTTGAGCATTTTTGCACAACGTTCAAGTGTCTCTGGCAGATCTCCAGGCAATGTGATTTGAAGCTTCTCTTTTTGGTAGAACTCCTTCAGGAGGCAAAGATAAAACAGAGAAGTTGTTGATAACACATTCAAACAAGTCACACCTAGGCACATAACAGCAGCAGGAATACATGAGTCTATCAACCACTCCCTTATTTGAGACCAGTTTTCATTCTCCAATTCTGAAATGCTTGGTTAATATCTATAAAGAAAACTGTGATTAAAAATACACTGTGTCAAATGCTATTTAAAAATCAGATGTATTGATGAAGATAGTAAATTTTTTTTATGCCATCCAAACATTGTAAAAAACCCAATTATTTAGCTGACAGAGGAGGAGACCTATGAAAGCAAAAGTGACTGAAGAACACTGGGTTTTCATACCTCAGCAAGGGAGAGCAAGCTGTTATTACCCGTCCAGAGAATATTCATAATAATCCCCTTAAAAGTACTGAAAACAAACAAAAATTAAAAACATAATCACACTGTAAAATGACCACATTGGCAATATTTACTGTTTTTCAAATGTTTTGTTCAGTTTTATTTTAATACATTTTTCAGAGCATACACAAACAAATATTCAGAATGCCCAAGAACCTTCACTCCCATTAGTACAGATTCTCTTCAGACAAAGCAAGGATTCTGAGATATCGTAAATGCTTACTGGAGAACACCTCCATGCCACTGTAACAAAAAAGCCAACTTCCTGTGCTGAAAATTTACCTTAAGAGCTTCCCTTCATGCATTTTTGATGAACCAAACAATATTTGAAGGTGGGTGTAGCTGTTTACTGTAAGTATTTTGAAACACAATATGGAACAGAATTCCCAAGCACTTAAACATCTTCGGCATTAATTTTAATAGTTTTGCATGGCACATATAAAATATCTCTGTTCTGTGTAGTACAACTACACATATCAACAAAAAAAATTATAATTTTCTCAGAGAAGAATAATTGAATGATTTAAAAATCACCTCCTAAAACGCTCCTTGCTTGTTTATTCATATAAAGGTAATATTGAGCACAAGAATGTAGTGTATAAAATTTATCATTAGTCTTAGAGTTGAAAATAACTGAAAGGCATTTTACATATTCCAGCCCATTTTTTATAAATGTACAAAATGGGCTCCAGTGAGGCCACCTATTTCAGACATTAAATAGAATAAAACGGATAACATTAGATTCACTATTGTTATGCTGCAAAAAGTAACTGCTTTATAAATATCAAGGCTAAATACCTCAAAATTCAATGGTGAACTCTATAGTTCATGATTATAAATAAATAAATAGAGAGATAGGTAGGGTTTTTTTGCAGATGAACTTATATTTCTGCAAATATACATGACTTACTCAGCTTCTGGTGGCTTCTCTCCAAATATCTGGAATTTCTTGTCGCCAAGAACCGGTTTGGTGTATTTCTGTACTCTAGGGAGGCAAAACATTAATTTGAAACTATTCACAAATATTTTCCTTCTCTGGCTGAGAGCTAGTCAGTCACATAATAGACATGAAACTGAATAAAAATTGGGAAAAATTTAGCTCTAAAATTAGTATTATATGAAAATAATTTTTGATAGAAAAAAATTTCCCAGGATTCTCTCCTTAACAGCTCTTCAAAATGTTTCTGTTGTTTTCACTACTACAGTAGCTCATTTCATCTATCTATGGTCTAAGCTGAATACTTAGTATTTAGACATCAGAACTGAAAATTGAGTCATGTTGATTTAAGAGTGGGCTTAGTCTATATTTCAACAGCTTCACAATACAAAACACCAGCAGATGAAGGAGAATAATGTTTTTCCAGCCAAAAACTTAAAAAAAAAAACCCCAACAAACCACACAAACAATGAACAGAGCTGATCATGAGGACATAAACAAGGAAGAGATCCCAAACGACAAGCACGGATGGAAGGAAGGCTAATACAGATAAGTGTTAAGAATTTTTCAAAGAACAGGCAGTGGACAAAGTTTAGGTAAATTTCTGTATAAGAACACTGTGAGTGGAATTTCTCCTTTCAGGGGTCTTACCTTCCTCTTGATATCTTTTTCTTAGAAGGCGACTTCTTGGTGATCTGAGATGCACAGTTGTAAGCAGCAGAGCTCTGAGGACCTTTGCCAGATACATATAAGTGAGAATTCCTTAATGTGGGAAAAATTGCTTTGTATTTAACAAGGAAAGATGAAGAACATTGTATAAATGCCAACTGATGTATTTTTTTATCTGGTTTTATAGTTTGTGTTCTCATTTCTGCAATGTTTCCTTACAACACTAATGGGACAACTGTAGGGACAATAATTTCTGGCAGACAGAACTGAAGTAACTGCACTGGGGCAGGAGTAATGGGAATGTCATAGAACAGATGTGGTAGATGGGAGGAGATTTAAAGCAACATTAAGGCAGGGAATAAGAAAGAGAATGAATGGGCTACATTTATAGTCTTGGCTGTGATGGAGACTCAGGAATGTGGAAGGGGGAGGATATCTTTGGAAGTGACTGGAGGAGTGAAACTCTGGAGAAGAGAGATGAGGAAATGGGAACACTAGGCAGGGAGCAGTTGGGGTTACCTCTGCACCCACCTTTAAGTGAATGACAATACACTGTAAGAAGGGTCCCTGATCCTCTCCATATTTTTTACTTCTCTCCTAATTCTTTTCTCCACCTCTTTTCCCTTTTGCTATCACAAATATGGGTACTTTTTAAAAACTTATCTCATTCTGTACCTTCCATCGGTTAAGAGCCAAAAATAATCATCTTATTGCAAAATAAAAATATCCAATAAAAAAGTTGGGATGCACAACTCTAGCATGTAAGCCACTGGCCTGGAACATGCTAGACCTGCTAGGAACTACAATTTAGATGAAAGTAAAGTATTAAAAGAAATGCTGGCACACCTGGTCCCGACGAACGATATTGATCATTTCTCTCCTTATTTAAGCCTGAAGATATTCCGGATGACTGAATTCTGAAACAAAAAAGCAATAGCTAAGCAGCTACTGAATACCCTGCTATTTTATATTATATACTGTATTATATACCATATGGAGAACTATGTAAGTTCTCTATCCATACTATGTGCTGAGTGCAGTTAAATTTCTGAGATAATATTTAACAGATAGGATTACTTTTTATGACTGACAGTGTAAATACAAGTACTTTCATGGAAGTAACTAATTGTTTAAATAGAATTTCAGAATTTCTACAAGCCAAACTTTGCATTAAAGTATTTATTTGCAAATCACACCCTTGTCATACTGTTAATTTCACACTTTTAATGTTCATTCAACTACGTAAGCACGTAATCACCTTTTAACTAAAATAATACTATAGAAGACAAAAATGTAATGCCTAAAATTTATCATAATGCTATTACCTAGATGACACTCAGAACTCATAATGTGGTATTTTTCACTATTAGAAATGATGCTTTTAAAAAGAATGTAGTGTCAGCTAGACTGATCAGAACATACGTAATAGTGTTACCTAAGAACAATATATTCAACAGTTCTGTATATACAAAGGTAAACTACAGAATATGAATTCAGGAAAACCTTGATATGCTTCTGGAATATGAATTTTTAAAATGCTGTAGTTAAGCTCCTTGTAGTGTTCTCTTGAGCCTCATGAAGAGGTATATGCAGCAAAGAAAATATAAAGACAATGACAGAAAAATACCTCTAGGCAAACAAGTACTTACCTAAGTAAATTTTTGATAACACTTATTGATAAATCATCAAGTGCAGACTTTCCCATTCTGCTTGGATTTAACAAAGGGAATTTGACAGGATCCAGCCCCATCACCATCACTTTGCTCTCATCTCTGAGACGCTCTGTTCGAATGGCAGCAGCAATTGGACCTTGTAACATAACATCTGTTGCAAGAGGGGTAAAGTGTTTCTGAAATGAGAAGAAAAATGAAACCTTGTTGACTGTGGCAGGCAATTAGTGAAAGAATTACATGTAGTTACTGACTACTAAAGCAGATCTTCCAAACATACACTCTTTTGCTTGTGGTTTTTTTTGCACTAGTTTTTTTATAGCCCTAGTAGTGATGTTGTTACAGCTATACAACCCTGAGACACGTTAAAGCAGTTAGAAGTAGATTCTTATAATTATCATAAGCAGCATTTAAGTATACACCCTTAAAACAATGATCCACTGTAGACTGCAAAATAAAGAAAGACTTCCCAGACAAGGAAAGGGGAAAAACACCAAACTGACTTGATTAAAAAAAAAAAAAAATCTTAAGGATGCATTTGATTTTTTTTTTTTAGTTATTTAAAGAAACCCAAGAAATATGTATCTATGAATAATGCTACACCTTGAAAATAAACTCTTGTGAAGGTCTAAGCAACTCATTGTGATGCTGCACATCTTCAACATTTAGTAAACTCAGTAGTGACTGATCTCCTCAGCCTCTTAAAAAAAGCTGACCTAATGTTACAATGTCTTGGACAGCTTGGCATAACACAGCATCTTTCTTCATTTGAAAATTCAAAGCACAGGTTCTGAAAAACCTTTACAGCATATATACATAAAAATTCACTCAATATTAAATAAAATCTAGAGAACTTAAATGCTATCTTACATTATCACATGGGCTCATTGCTTTTACTAGCAAGCAGTCAAGATACTGGCTCCTCTCTTTCAGTTTTTTCAACACTCCTTTGGCAAAATCATACAATTCTTCAGAAGTCAAAGCCTGAAAGATACGATAATACACATGGTATTTACTAAACTAGCTATTTTGGACTTTTCAAATATGCTGACTGTTGCACAACACCATTTAACTCTGTTCTGTCACCATTTCATTTACACATACATGGAAGCATGAGATTGTACAGAGGCTGAGGTTTTTGTTTGGCAAACAGGAAAACAGGTACAAGACCTTCCTGAGCAAAAATTCTGCGGTGAAGTACTCTTTCCACCCACCCCCTCAAATGTGTATAAACATAAGTCTGCCTCAAAAATATTAGTTTATACATTATACAAACATGCACAGTCAAATTAATACCAAGTCCAATTAAATACGATTTTATGCTGATTAGAACTTACTTCTTTATCTGCAGTAAGATGAGCACAAGCATCTCTCTTCTGACGGAGCTTCTCCAGAGAAGAGTTTAATGTCGCTGCCTGCGAAGTGGAATTTGCTACCTATAGCAGAAGCAGATATTGGTGAAGTGCCATCTCATTAGGTGGATTTTCAGAGGCTCCACTTTGAAACCACTAGTCTTGCTGGTAACAACACTATCACTGGTACTCAGAGGAGAAGCTGATAACAATAATTTCCAAAAGCAACACTTCATATCCTTTACTGCACCACACACAAATGCTGTCTATTCAGATGTGCATACTCTACATGCTGCAAGACAACAGTGTTCCAGCACAGATGCAGCAGTAGTAAAAACATAGTTTTAAGCTGATAACGACAAAAAACAAGTTAGGAATTTATATAAAAAGTCACTTAATGTTTGTCCACTCTGAATTCAGCCAAAAATCTCTTCAGTGGAATAAAAGAGAAGTTATTGTAATTCATTTAAACAAAATTCTCATGCTTCTGTTTATACCTCTGATTTGATTTGCACTCGTAGATTTGACAATAATCGTTGGATCTTCTCCATAAAGACTCGATTCATAAAGAGATGATGGAACTTTTTTTCAGATTGGTTGATAAGTTCAGTAGCCTTCAAGAATGCCAGAAACAGGAGAAAGAACTAAGTAATTTTCACTTTTAAAAACTTAAATAATAGAAGTCACTATTTCTCCTTTCCCCACCCTCCCCCCCCCGCCCCAATCATGTAATTGCCATAGCCTGGGAGCAGGCTGATTATGAATCACATCAAATATACCAGTATAATACATAATCTGAAAGAATAAAACTCTGCACACCTGCTCCACGCAGCTCAATTCCATTTTCTCCAGATCTGTCTTGATTAAACTTTCGAAAGAGTTAATACGCTCACTTTCTGCCGTAAGACACTTGGTGAAAGACTTTGCCTCCTCAGGAGAAAAGTTACCTCCCTCCAAAAATAATCTGAAAGCAACCAGCAAAGTAAAAGCAATTGGCTAGGAGTCCTTTTCTCTAGGACTGTTTTAGCTAAGCAGCCCTAAAACAGAGATATCAACACTAATGTGATTAAAACAGTGTCATAATTTTGGCCTAATGAAATAAATTTGTTTTGTTTTAAATAGCAAACTAGATGGAAAATAAAATAAACTTCAATTTTACTGTTCTGCAACAACTGCTGATGCCCAGAAGTAGGTAACTATATATAAACAACACTCAATGAAATCTCTTTACCTGCAAGCTTTGAGAAATTGCACATTGGAATTCCTTAATTTTCCTAAAGCTTCCTCCAAATAGCTCCAGTAGCGTCTCAGGGAAGCCTGGATCATTTCTAGATGATTATGTAGCTCTGAGTGCAGACTGTCGCTGAAAGAAACTAACCTAACAGCAAATAATAAAAGACAGGGAAAACATAGATAGAGGATCACACATTTGATTCAGAGGCTACTGGCTGTAAAGACATAAACAAAATCTGAGAACTCAAGAGTGTTTTAGTATTCTGAAAGCAAGTCATTGAACTGTGATTGTTCTGATGAACACTCAAGATATCAGCAAGCAGTTGATGCTATTGAAGAGTATCATTCAAAAACCAATTAGTCAATTGCTATTACAGTGCAGGTTCAGTAAACTGGATGAAATCTAAACAGTTGAAACATCTTTTCTACTTTAAGACTGCTAGCACTTTGAAAATAAAGGAAAAACTGTCACCCATTCAGTACTGATTTTCATTTCTTCAGGGAGAGATAAAGGAAACAAAAATTCTTTACATTTTTTAAAGCTTCATGAAGCAATCTTTATTGAAGAGCAGTGGCATATAAAATAGATTCAGAATGCAAGCCATAAATGTCTCAGACAGCAATCAGGAGCATTTGTCTATGGAAATGCACTGCCAGCAACACCTGTGGCACACTTACTTCTCAGTCGTAGGAGCACTGAGGAGGACAGATTCCATGTCACATATTCGTGAATGTAAGTTTTTGCTCATGATGTTTTGCTCATCACAGAATTTGAGAAATTCACCTCTCTCGTTTTTCAGAGCTTGCTCCACCCCAGCACAGTGGCACTCTAGACGCTCGTTGTGAAGCAACAGTTCCACTGATGAAGAAATTTTACATTATGGTCATTATTCCTTGTTTACTGTGGACTATCACAACCACCAGCCAACCTATTATCAGCAGCAGTGGTAAAATAAACCGAGCCAGATCTCAGAGTGGCTAAAACATACAAATAAACTACATCTGATTCTATTTCTTTGACTTTTTTCCTGTATTTGACATATATCCCTAGCAGCTCCTACTCCATCCAAATCTCAAACGTCTTTTGTTCACTCTAATGTCTCTTTTTACTTTATTTTAGGTCACTACTGACATCTCCATTATCTCTCTGCTCTCAGTCTTCTAATAAAAGTAAAAGTAAAGGATTTTTTTTTTTTAATGGAAAATACACTTCTCCCTGTTTTTGTTGGGGAAAAAAAAATCCTTTTTGGTCTCCCTTCTGGAACGATAGTTGGTTAAACCAAGAGCTAGCCAATCAACCTCAAGAAAACAGCTAGAAAAGGCATCTTGCCCTAGCATTTCATCCCTCCCAACATTTGCTAATTCTTTTTCTGCAACACTTTTAAAATTATTTTTGTACATTGCAAACTCTTGTCAAATAATTTCAAGGAGAAGCAGGATTCACAAATATTGACAAAAGAAAGTGAACAATCTACATCTTTTACAACCAACTCATTGACCAAGGCACTGCTGGGTGTTTTCCAAACGCAACATAGCACAAACCAGTATAAGCTATAGAAAAGAAACGTCTTTTTTAAAATATATGAGTAACATACTATATTAGAAATTTGTAGACACTCAACTGCTTCCTATTGTCCTCTACTACTGAGTGAACTGACACTGAAACAGATTTTGGTCCACTTATGATTGTCTCTAAGTGAAGACATGTAATGCTCAGAGTGAAAAAAGTCAGTACCAGCTCTAACATTGTAGATATTTGTCTCTATATTCTCCCGCGTTTGTTGATGCAAGTGAAGACGCAGCTGAAGTTCTGCATTCAGCTCCTCTTTCTTGGCAGCTACAATGACACAGGAGTTGGACAAGCACTCTGCAAACCATTTCTCCAAGTGTTCAAAAAAGCAGAGGCGAATCCTATGATTAAAAAGAAATATTATAGTCAGGAACAGTAAGTAATAAATAACAATTTATGAAATATTTTCATTCTAAGAATTTAACTTCTGATTATAGGAAGATATGGTTTCATTACCATTTGCACAATACTGGTAGAGTTTTTGAGCTAGCTCCATCCCATTGAGTACCAGCCATTTTACCTTCATGGCTCTGCGGGAATTTGGGCAAATTACTTACCTTTCTGCAATAAGTTTTCTCACTAAATAATTTTCTGTAAGATATGAATGTTCTGTAAGAGGTAAATGCTTGTGTGGTACTTTGAGAGCCATGGACGAAAAGCAACATAAAATTTTTCTCTTACTTTTTATAATTAAAAAAAAAACTAATAACAAAAATAATTAGATAATTTTTGCATCTTTAGTCTAACATTTCTTCCAAACAGCTGAAATTTGTCTATTACCTAAAGGGAAAGAAAGAATATGAACTGTTTTCTACTAACCGTTTCTTCAGCTCTATGAACACGGTTTCATTGATAAGTCCATATTTCAGATACATAGGAAGTGACTCTTTTTTTTCATATTTTGTAAAACAAGTCTCTGGGATGTCAGTCTTTCCTGCCTCTCCAACTTCAAGAACTGTGTAAGTGTTTCCACTAGAAGTGGAAAAGGTCTCAATAGAAGTTTCAGAGCTTTCTGCCTTGCTGCTGTTGAACATAACCTAGGAAACAACTGGAAATCATAATGTGCTACCTTTAAAGGTAAAAGCATAGAATCAACATTGCACAAGCTAATGTAAGAATCCTGAGGGTATTGAGAAAAATGTTCCAGTTCTCAATTCGGACAACATTCATACAGAGAATATGTAAGTCTTAATAGGCAGAGTCATCAATGTTTTAAAAAGTTTTTGTGGTAATAAATTCAGGTAAAGACCTGAAAAACTAATATTTAGATAAAAATACAGCTTAAATCATTCACTATGGGTTAAGAATAGTATGATGAAGGAAAGAAAGATATTTAAAAAAAAAATCTATGCAAAAGTTTTTTTACGAGGGTAAAAGCAGTGCAAAAGGAATGGTTGCAAACTGTTTTATACGCTCCGTTTCTCCATAAAAAGGAACTAAAGCCCTAATAGTCCAGAAATAAAAGAGAACAGTCTCTCCAGTGCTTCGTGTACTAACTAAATCTAATTTACTTTAAGGAATTTAGACTTACCTCAGCAAAAATAAAACTTCCTGTTCATCATCATTTTGTGCAAGACTTCCTTCACCTTCAAATTTATTCTCTTCACTTACCTGTGTAAAGCTTACCCCCTGACCTGCATGCTCAGGTTCTTCACTTTCCTGAGGAATACTCTCCCCATCTTCTTCTTCCCCAGTTTCCTGTGCAATGATCTCCTCATTCTCAGCTGTGTTTGTTTCTTCATTTTCTCGTTGACAACTATCCGTCTTCTGCTCTCCTTCATTTTCTTGCACAATGCTCTCAGCTTGCTGCTCCACCAGACGTTCAGCTTCTGAAGCCTCAACTAGTTCTTTCCAGTTAAAGCAGAGTTTTACTCGTCACAATCCAAAGAAATATAAATTGAAAAACAAGCAAGCAAAGAGACCTTTGTACCACTAAGGTATTACCTTGCTCTTGAAACGTGGAGTCTATCTCTCCTTGCAAGTTCTAAAAGCAAAATAAAGATTTACTTGCTTAGAAGAAATTAATATTCCTTCTCAAAATATATGTATTTCAGTAAGATATGATAGTCTTGAATGGATCACTTACTTTCTAAAGTAGCATAACACTCAAATTGATTAATATAATTTTGTTACTTTGGATTTTTCTGTTTAAAAGGCAAATGAATTTGCTGAAATGCAGTTTTAACAATGACAGAGTTAGAAGTGTGGGACAGAGAAAGGTTTTGTGCTTCCCCCCTCCCCATTTCTATCAAAAGCACTTCAGTCCTGTGGCCAAAACAATACTTTAGTTTATATAATCTAAATTCTAAAGCTAATGTAAATTTCCCCCCCAAAAAATACACCAATAACATCTTAAATCAGAGTAAGTTTGTTTTCTTTATACCTGTTTGAAGATTTCCTTCACATTAAAATACTGGCTGACAGATATACTGTAAGAAATCAATTCCCACAAAATAGCTTCTGGGTAAGCCATTACTTTATCCATTAGAATTGGGTTAAATGATTCATACCTGTCAAATTTAAGGTCACTGTTTAGGAGGCTCAAGTATATATAGAAATAAATTTAAAGATGACTACAAATGTCTTTAATCCAAATTAACTTTCTGACCAGTCTCATAAAACCTTTAGGCTAAACATTATACTATATCTGCTTAGCCTGAATACAATCACATCCTGGCTTGTTAGTAGAAATCAGTACATTACAAACAGATAAATGCACAGAAGTTAAGAGCTATGCACAATAGAGCATTTCAGTTCTTTCATTTTGGATGGGAAACCATTCAAGACCTGTGCTTACATAGGAATATTAGAAGTGAGAGGTCAAATTACTGTCTTTTATGTTAACTCTGTATCGTGCTCAGTTGTGACTGAAGGTTTTCTGGTTTATTTTTATTTCACTTGGAAATGAAAACTAATAGTTCAAGCTGAGTTTTCATTCAAGAAAAATCAATGTTCCAAACTGTTTCCATTTACATATGCTTTGTATCCTGTATGAAGATAATTACAGGGCATTTATGTACGTGTTCAAATGTTTAGATAGATTACATTTCATCTCTGCAATTCTCATTGTATTGTCACTGACCTAAAAAGGAACATTACCTTTGGGTTTTTTTTAATTTGTCCTAATGAATATAAAGAGTACTGAATCAACAGCTCTAAACATAGTTACAGTATGAGGTGTGTGCATCTGCCTCTCAGGCCCACAGTGCTGTGCCAGATTAGAAGAAACATAACAGAAAGATTACCAAAATATATACTTTGGCTATCTGAAAGTTATTAGTAACTTTTAGTCCTTGTGACTTTGAATGAAATCAAATCTGTGAACCCAGAGCACAGGTGATGGCACAGATCTACTTTCCGATCCCTGTGATCCAAGAATCTGAACAACTACTTTCACCTTATGAATTACTAATTGTCCCATTGGCATGGATGACATGGTACACTACATAATAATACTGATCTGGTATATTTTTTGAATTATACAAATATTCATTGGTCTTCCTTAGTCCTTCTTCTCAAATGTGGGTATTATTTGCCTTAATCTTGTTCGATATGGAAATTATTTTATTTTGGATTCTTACATGAAGTAGCAAGCAGTGTTTTTCCACACCTTCACACTAGAGCATAAACAAGACCTAAGTAGTACAACCAACATTCGAATATGCTTTACTTAAGTTTGCACTATAAATTTCATACTTGGCTCTAATGTCATCTAAAGAAGAAAGGGCGTTCTCCAAATAAATCTTCAGCTTGTTTTCAGAGTTCGCTGTTCTCATTTCAGCCAAAACAGCATCCAGGTTAGCTTCCATCATCTAAGGTGACATAAAAAGAACCCAGTAAAAATCACTTAGTGATTACTAAAATGCTTCATAACTATTTAGGATTCAAATAATTTAATTATGTTACATATATTCTACAACAAGAAGGGAAGCTACCTTACCAAAGCTCATCTACTATGAAAATCTTTCATAGATAATGAACATCTTTGACATTGCCACCCCACTGCCACACCACGATATGCCCATAATACAAGGTGACATACAAACAGGACTCTATACCTTCAGAAGATCTTAAGAGTAATATAATCTTGTATCCACTTAATACAGAAAATATAATCTTTATCATCATTGCCATATCAAGAATAAGATATGAATGCTCATTAAGTGTGAATCAAGCCATCAGCAAAAATATATACCTGACAGGATGAAACTACCCTGTAGAAATTAACCTACAAATGTCAAAGATTAGGTTTTAAATTTTATACTAGCTATTTTGAATTCCAGAGGGTTCTCTCTATTAAGAAGTAATTTCTTTGCATCATACCACATCCTTATTTTTGTGTTTATACCTGTATTAAGTTATCTCGTTTCCATCTGCATTCATCTAATTTCTTCTGAAATTCACCTTCCCGCTGGGACAGTTTGAGTTGATGGTCATCCCAGAGACCCATGGCCTCCTGAAAATAGCTGTACAAGTCTCCACAATTCTGCTCATTCTGTTTAGCCAGCACCTCAAAGTCTCTCTAAAGAAATAAATTTAAATGAAACTGTTATTATTAAACAGCTTGCTGGAAGGTGGAATAAATGAGTAAGGGCACATATGATTTGACAAAAGGCTGTCTGGAAGTACACTATCAGTATTCAACGTGGCCTCTTCTACTTAGAGAGGAAAAAGTAGTCCAAGTAAATTGGGTAAGAATGTGGATTTTTGTTCTAGAAGCTGAGCTATCAAAACTTCCATTTTTTCTTCTGGTACTGCAAAGCACAGAACGTGTTCTGTATATGCTCTGAAGTACCTGGCCACCTATCACTGCCCAGTCATCTTCATGTACAGAATCATCAAAGATAGAATTGAACTAAATTCAGGAGATCATTTAAATCTATCCCTCTGCCTCCAGGCAGGAGGAGCTATATCTAATTCATCCCTGACAACCTATTATAAATATAAACTAAACAATTATGAACTCTTCTCCTTGAATCACACTAAACTTTTTTTATTTGTGGGGTGGATGTTCAGTCACATCATAGAGCTCTTTCTAATGTGACATCAACAGCCTAAGATGCATATGGCGCTTCAGGCAGTAGCACAGGAAGAACAGGCTACTCCCAGAGAGTAATAAAAATAGATGTAATAAACGTACTTTCACACACTCCAGTTTTTCTTCAAACTGACTTTGTAGTTTCTCAGTTAATGGAAGTAACTCAGAATTCACAATTTCTTCAGCCTCTTTTTTTGTGCAAACATTCAGATTCAACAGGTTATTCTAAATTAAAAGAAAGCTAAGTTATTGACATGAACAGAATAGAACATAAAATACTGTGTGGCTTTTATGGAGTATAGCTAAACTCGGTGTGCCTTCTTTTCTTGTGAATGGATACAGAAAGAGTCAGCCTCCTGGATCTCACATTTTGGTAGTAAGCAGTACAATTCTATTTGGACGCAAACGGAGAAACTGAGGCAGAAGGGTGGCATTTCTTTCCCAAAATAAGACAGATTCAGCACAAAGGTTGAGGGTTCTGTCCCCTAGTCCTCTACCTAAATGCGGGACAGTACTCCTTTCATTGCTGGCATTTGTTATTGTTTTTACATATTTCAAGTACAAATACCATGTGCTACTGTGAAACAAAATGGATAGTAAGTTTTCTAGCGGAGTGAGACAGAGGTTAAAAAGTAATTTCACTTGTTATCTCAGTCTTTGGTGGATCCTCAAACCTGTATTATTGTAATAACACACAATTAGTAACAGTATACTGTTACTAATAATCCTTCCAAGAATTCACAAAACTGTGATACTAACCTTGCATAACTGCACTTCTGCCAAACATTTTTGCTGGACCATCTCATATTGAGTGCGTATTTTCACCATACGCTCCACGCTGGGGGTATCTGAAGGATATGGAAGAACAGGCCATTCTAAAGATTTCCATATTTCACAGTGCAGTGTGAAATGGAAACATAACAGAGGATCTGTGCCAAGTTTCAGCACAGGTAATACACCCCAATAGTCTTCACACTTGTACGACACTATTAACCAATAAAGTAAGATGTTTTAATACAAATCTTTTTAGCATTATGCTTAAAAGTAGTGAGTAATTTACAATCACTGGCAACTTTGCTACTATACAGGCTACAAACATTAAGACAGGATGTGTGCAGGAGAAGGGTAGACACACAGAGGGAAGGCACACACACAAGGACTCAGAGAAAGGAAACATCTCAATTACTTTCCCTCTCAATCTCCAAGAGGTAAAAAGAAGTATTTTTGTATGACTGAGAACTAATCAGCATTAAAATTAACCTTCCATTTTCACCAGATTAATTCTAACCAAGTCAGTTCCTGCTAGATCTCACCATGGAAAAATGCTGAGGAAAAATGGGCTGGCAAAAGGGAGGTGATGCCATAGACAGCTTATTTTGGCAACATAGTAGGTTCATGGAAACACATGGAACTAAGAATATAGTAAACATATACTTTCAAAGCAACTGTCTGACTCATTACTGTCTAGAAAAAAGAGAGAGAGAAAGAATTTCTTGAATTACATACTGTTTTTATGATTTCACAACTTACCTATACTTCTGTTTAAATTCACCAAAGATCTGTACCATTCAATTATGTCAGCTTTCGTGTGTGTTGGAGGCAACAAATCACTACCAAAATAGGGAAAAGAACCAGTGTCTTCAAATATAATACAGTCACTTCTTAAAGGATAACATTATGAATCAGAGTAACCATGCTACTGTGCTTTATTTTATTTACAGTCATATCAGCAATGAAAATAAAACAAGATGACTGCTGTTTTTGAAGGCTTCTGTTTACTAAGGAACTAACTGTAACCTATATTGTTGCTACATACATTTTAAAAGAAAAACAGTAACTATTGTAATGCATTGCACCCAAATCATCTTTTTGTTGTCAGGATGGACAGTCAAACATAGCAGCGTTAGATTTCTACCAAGACTCCTTTCTCAATTTATTATACAAATTACACTCCCACACAGAAATAATGGCATGACAAGATGCAATTTTTACTTATCTATCCTTCCTTGTCTGCTTCTTTCTACTATGTTTCAAATGTTAGTAAGATTCACTTTTGTGTTACTGCATTTCTAGCCCTCGATCACCCTATTTAGTGTAACTGGTGCATTGAAAACGAATAACGCAAAGTGAATTTTGTAATCAAGTCCCTCATTAAGTCTAGAAATAATTCTATTTTCCCTTGTTCCTGTTCTTTCTTTTGTCATACCCAAGGTGCTGCAAAAACTCCAGTCTCCTTTCATTAAGTAAAATCTGATCCTTTATCATATTTTCCATTTCTGTTTTCACAGTTGGAGGATTCTGTATTTCTTCATTTGCCATAAATTCTCTGTAGGATGGAAGAGTACATTGAAGTAAATATCTGTTTGTGAAAATTTAATGTTTGAAATACAAATACAAAATATGTTTTATACATACCAGACAAAAAAGAGAATGTCAACTTCTTTAAAATCTTTAGTTTTATAATGGAAAAATGATAAAATATTACTGTTTATAGAAAACACAAGTGAACACTAGCCACTTTGTGTTGTTCATACTCCAAAATATAATTGTAGCATTTCTGACCTGAAACTGCGAACTGCATAATTCTTTTGGATTAGCTTCCAGTCCTTGACTGTATCCTGCCACTTCAACCGATGTGATAATTTCCTCTTCATCTCTGATTTCATTAGATTAAAGAACAGCTTGGCAACTGCCCTCTGATTTGCCAACAGCGCTCTGTTAATCATCTGTGCATTACAAAATGAAAACAGGAATAAAAGCAGCATATAACATGCAAAACAAAAATATTGCCTGATCTGTGTAAAACAGGGGAAAAAGAATACAAATTATAAAGAATATCCTGCAAAACAGAAAACTCTTCTATATCACCATGATCGATAGGCAGAAATAATGAATTTCAGTTGGAAAAAAAGACATTCTGGAAAAATTCAGATTGATATTTTCTCGCAGGTAAAACATATTCTCAATAGGAAAGATTTACCATGGCCTCATTATTGATGAGCCTATAAATATCAGCTGGCAAAAGGAAGGCAATTTTCTCCAGTATCACAGTATACTTCCTCAGTACATCCGTTATCTGTGCAATAAAAGAATAAAGAACAACAACAAAAAAATTGGTATAACTCAAATGTCAGTTTTCCAAGTTAAGCAATGATATGAACAAGCCAATATTTTTCATTAAAATAAATTAAATTGGCTGATAGTCAGATTGAGAGATGAATTTAAAACACCTGTCTTAAATATTTTAAATACTGATCTTTTTAATCATTCATAACAACAGTAATGAAAACTTTCCACTTTGTTACTACTGAACTGATTTCTCTTTAATATCTGTGATAATGGAGTGCTCTGCAGACAGGCTGCAATCGGAATTTAAAAATCAAACCAACTTCCTTCCAGATGTCTGTAGTGAATCCACCAATAGTTGTTTTAAGCAGAAACAAAATTTATGCAAACGTGGTAATTTGTGGTATTTTTCATAACTAATCAAACAGAAACATCAGTGGTAATACTGTTGGGCCTATTCATCATGTCCACATTAGAAAGAGAGGACAAACTGACACAGGTACCACAGGTAACTTTTGTTTGCCTATACGGACAAAGCAGCAAACACTTATTTATGGACTGTCCATTTATTAATCTAAATGTTTACTGTGCTGTCCAATGACTTTTACAGGTCAGGCTGAAGCCTACAGACCTGGAGCACCTCTGCTACTGATGCCCAGCCTATCAAAATATTAGTTGAGGCACACCTGTGCAGGCTCTCAGCTGCAGAACAGGTATATCTCAACAAAATACCATTAGATCTGGTGACAGCTTGAGCTAAATAACACTGCAGAAGAATAAAAGCAGCTCACATATTCCTTGTATCTTTACTACAGGTAACTGTGGAAAAAACAACCACCTTGTAACTGCAAAAGAAGTATCTTCTCCTGATTAGGTGGGTATAAAATGAGAGAATGATCTATTGGTGAAAAGACAGTAATTGCCTACAAAACAGAACCCCTGGCAGACCACTTTGATTCCTGTAGAAACAAGCTACTTTTTGCATCCATCATTACAAGCAAATAATAATATTATACTTAATTAACAGCTACTAAAACTACAGCTCACTTTATCAGCTCGACTCCATTCAACCTTTTTTAAGGCTTCATCCATTTCCCTGACCCACTTCTTTCTGATCAAGGATTCCTGATGGATGATGTTCCACAGTTCTTCCAAACCCTGCAAGAAGGATTTACTCTCAATCTCACTGAAAAGTAAACAAAAAAACCCCACCACAAAACAAACAAGTATTTATATCTTAAAACTAAAGCAAGACATAAGAAGCTATGTTACACAGACCAAGTACAAAAAACTGAAGATGAGACTATGGCATGAGCTGCCTTACTTCAATCGAGAAACCTTCCACAGTAGTGTCAAACTCTATCTTTTTAAACAGAAGTTCCATTTTTCTATCAGATTCCATCAGTTTTGTCAGAAGGAGTTTTCCAGGCTCCAAAACCAAGGGTTCCAGCTCCTAAAAAGGTAAGGCAGTCAGTCTTTTGAACATTAGGCCCTTCCCTCAGTATAGCACTCTAGACTATCTAGATTATAAAATCCAGTCTTACCCTGGCAACGCAGGCAAGCTCGTGATACATTGAGGTCAGTGCTTCATCATGACGGCCTCGCCGCCGTTCTGACAGGCATTCCAAGGTATTTCTCCTCGTTTCCTCAGGAACTGCCAAGAAAAATGAGGATGATGTAGCTTGGAACTGTTGCTGCAGAATACACAATGAATCACTAAATCCACACTGTGTGTAGTTTGTGCAGCTATTACAGTCTGTGACAGCTTTCCACAGGAAGGGAAATCTATGCAAATGTAGGTTAAAAATTAAGAAGCATATTTTAAAGTTTCCTTTGATTTTATTAATTTGTGATTTTCAGAAAGATAAAAGCATAGAAGCTATGAACTAGGTTCAGGTATGATGCAAAAAATTGCAACTTCCAAGAATGAGATCTGATTCCATCATAACTAGAATGTACTGTATAAACACAAGCTGCGATTGATCAACAATTTTACAACCATTTTTTCCTATGAGCAGACTCTTCCATCTTCAAAGTTACTTACAATTCATAAAAAATGTGTCAGGTCATTTGTAAGATTGAATTTATACTTTGTTCAGCTGAAACCATTACATGCATGGTGGCTTCTAAAAATACAAATGAAAATATCTGACATTAAGGGAAATAAATTCTTACCGACAAAATTAGGTAGGGCTCTGACTTCCTCAGCTGCCTTTACATCTACACTTTTCCAAGCTTTTTGAAATGTTGTAGCTTCCCTGAAACAGGAAGAGAATAAAGCTTTGATTTGTTCTAAATACGTTAAGAGTACAGATCTGCAATCAGTATAATATTCAATTTAGTTGGCAAAATGTAACATTTAAGTGAACATAAGCATCATTCTAACTTCAAAGAATATGGTTCAAAGAATTGATGGTCCTTCTTCTGAGATGAATGGAACTGAGTAATTGTCTAGCCCAGGTTGATCACAACCTCAAATCTGCTATGACGGCATAAAAGCAATAAATGCTAGATTTACTATGTGTAAGCTACAAATATACACATACTATCTCTCAAAGGTATAAAAATCTATGAACTGTTACGTAAAAACTAGCTAGAAATGTAGAAATAGCCTTTATCTGTCCATTGCTCTTCCCATCACCTGGGGCACTGTATCTCCTTGGGGGAACTGAGGATAAGGGTGTCATTATTCAGCAGAACAGTTAGGGTGAAAAGGATGGATGCACTCATTTCTTTTGTTGCTCATTACATAATCATTACTGCATCATCATGTAATCAATTAACACAGCTTAAAACATAGTTCAAAATATGTATCAGACTGGGCTTATATCTAGATTGCTTTGAAACAAAAAAGACATACAACTTCTTTTTAAAAGAAAAGTCATTGCAAATATTAGCCTGTTAATCTGCACTTTAATAGGCAGCAGCTCATTACACTCAATTTTTATCAGACAAGGAGAGAGTCTGTTACAAGTCATTAGTGCTGTGACCAAGAATTCAGGAGTCTCTAGCTCCCACTGCAAAGCTTACCACTTCATATCTATACTCACAAAGATATAATTGGATTTTTAATGATTCTGTTCTCTACCTGTACAACAGTTGCTTTTCTGGAGAGTCATCACAGGGCATTCTTTCAACACACTTCTGCTGATAACATGGCAGTAGCTTGGCATCAGTAGAAATTTCTGAATCCCTAACCAAAGGGAGCCTTTCGCTCTTTATAGAAAACCTAGTCTTCTTCCTTACTTCAGCCAAAGAGTGTACTAATTGAACCTTCAAAGAACAATAATCAAAACTGTTAGAACTCTTTCCAACCTACTGAACAGAGAACATAATTGATAAAAACAGTGGGGGAAAGGCAGCAGAAGAGAAAAGTAAAATAATGAACATGGCATATGCATGAAAATTTTCATCCAAGACTATTTTCAAAACAGGAAAAAAAAAAGTGTATCTTTCCTCAGAGAGAAAAACTGAAGCAAGCAGGACTGTGCCCAGCATATGGTTACAAGGAAAATCAAAAGCAGTAAGAAATGCCTGAACCTGGCTTACCATGGCTCTTAATTTATCTTTTACCATTGTGTTATAATGATTCTGCCTTCAGTTAATGTATCCTGGTACACAATGAAGACACAGGAACAGCCATGAAAGCATATGCTGAAGAGAGCACAAATATTTTCTACTAAAACAAACAAAAACCAGAAAGGTTGAAACTGACCTCCGGTTTGGGGTCACCACTTCATCAGCCAGCAAACAACTGACCAACATCATTAACACATTTGGCTTTTACTCTTTTTTTTTTTTTTTACCTCATCATCAAAGATCGGTTTGTAGATTGCCCTGCTGGGAACCAGCCGCACAGTCCCCACTGGCCACATGGGGCGCCAGCACAGCAGACTTCCAGGCCTGTTTCCAGAAAAATTGCAGTGTAAAGGCTAGAGGCCAAGGGGAGATAAAACACTTCAGTTTGAAGAGGTTCTCCTAAGGGTGAAACCACACGCCTACCGCACGGCTTCCACCACCTACTAATATCGCTGCAGGCAAAGCGTCCGGAGGATTTAAAACCCTCTGTGCGATGATGTAGCAGTGTTTGAGGGTGCTGGACTGAGAAGGAAACAGCTCGCTGCATAGAAACGGAAAGCAGGCATGGCAGGCAGCGATCCCCGTTACCATGGCAGTGCGGGAGGTGGGGCCTAGAATAGCCACGCCCCCTCAGGACTCCACCCCCAGGGTAATGCTCCACCCACCTCATCAGGAGGCCGATCCAGGCGGAATCGGTTCCCCCCATGGCAAACAGAGCATCAGGGTTTGGAGACACAGCCAGTACCAAGCAGCTCATGGAAGGAGACAACAGCAACCGGCATGTTTCCTTTATGAAAAAAATCATTATTATAATAAATTAATCAGAAGGCATTTCTTCAGGATAGGAAATTTAATTAACAAACATACAACAGGCTGATTTCTATAATAAAGCTGGGGAGCCATGGCAGCAACTGCACCACAGGCTGGTTTCCTGAGGCAGGGCCACCAGGCAGAGGGACGGCCACTCGGTGACAGTCCACCACAGACCGCCCGCAGAACACCACTCCCAGGCTGCAGGGACGCGCTGTCCCGCTCTCACTTTAAACCGGCTTTTTTCAAGTCCTCTGGCAGAACCCGGCCTTTCTTCCGGGCCCTGGCTTTCTTCTTCTCTATCCTATCCTTCTTCTTCTTCTGAATGTTCTTGCGACGCTTTTCCTGCCGCTGTTGCATCTTTTCCACCACTTTTTCCGTCCGTTTCTCCCACTGCCTTTGGCGCTGCGCTTTACGCTTCTCCTTGCGCTTCAGGGCTTCTTTCAGACGCTCCTCGTTGTCGCGAATCTTCACGCCCTCTGCCTTATAGAGAACATTCGTCCATTTCATCTTGTTGTCTAACTCCTGAGCTTTCTTCTCGTCCTTATCCTTGAGCTCCTCCAGCTTATTCTTCCTGGTCTCCAGCCTGCTCAGCAGCTGCTTGTAGTTTTTGCCCGTCAGAGGAGTGATATTGCCTTTCACTGCTTTCCTCTTCTCTTTCTTCTTCTGGATCTTGCTCAACTCATTTTCTTTGTGGACTTCCACCCTGTTAAAGACAACCTCAGCTGTGCTCTCCTCCTTTTTGCTTTCTGGCTCTACTGGTACCTCCTCAGTTTCCTTCTCCTCCATTTTTGCTTTCATCTTTAACTCCTTTCTTCGGCGCTTCTTTCTCTCTCTCTCATACTTCCTTCGCTGTCTCTTCTCCAGGACTGCAGGGGGTAATTCTTTGGTATCATCCTAAGAAGAAGGATGGACATAAATCAGGAGCCTTAAAGCAATAAAACAGAATTAAAACTGGGATGTCCTCAAGTTCCTGATTTCAAACTTCTCCTAAGAAACACATTACTTGTGACAAAAACCTATAGACTGAGCTTTTACAGATACTGGACACAGTAAAGGCATTTCAAACCCTTTACTGTCTCTCAATACCCCATAGCTATGTTCCCTTTCAGGGTCTCGGTACTTTTCTTTTTCCTAAAAATCACCAGAGGCGTGCCCTCCCCCAAGCCAGGCCCTACCTTTTCTCACATGTTTCCCCAGATCACAGAATATATCCAAGTCTCCCAGCAATACCACCAAGCACTTCCTTAGGAGGGGGAATTAACTCAAACACCGAACCTTGCGAGATCATAGTCTTGTTGCCACATTCCCTGGGAGGCTAGGGAGAATTTATATTGCATAAATACATGTATGGAGACATATTAAAGAGTTCTCATACTTGTCCAGAAGCTTTTTTAATCTTCTCGTGTAGTCTCTGACGCAAGAGATTCATTGCAGAAAAAGAAGAGGAACCCAGTTCACTTTTGCTCCCTGGAGAGAGGAAGAAAATAAAAATACTTAAAAGACAGCACTAGCTAGAAAAAAAAAAGAACGTTCTATGGCTACGGGAAAAGTTCTGAGAAGTCTTTAAGTGCTGTGAACAGAAGAACGGAAAATCTAAAGAAACCAAGAGTTTATATTTCACTGGATTCTTTAGAATTCCTCCTTTTCTATCCATATTATCATTCAACACTGCCAGCGATAGTGGCCTGGCATGCCCTGTGGCTGCCCAACAAGCACCAAGCTACTGGAAATAAAGACTTCACATCTTTTCTTTGTGAGCAGGCTTTTCAGATTCATAACAGAAAGCCAGCCCAGCATGACAGCGATTGCATCCACACAGTAATTCCCAGAAGCTAGTTACCCAAATGCATAAAAAGTCTGCGATTCAGACTAAACGCTCCTGTTCCCAAAGAGCCACCCAGTGGTGGTGCTACCAATTTATGTACATATGCAAAAGCTTTTAGGGCACACGGAATAAGCAAATAAGTTTTCCATTCAGCTGAGCTTCTCAAAGGCTTTCCAAACTATATATGTGTGAAGCAACTGAAATGCATCCACTTCAGCTTTAACAAGACCATGGCAATGCTGGCATTCTTACCTGTAACCAAACTCTCATTTTTGCTCTGTGTAACACCCTGTGGAGCTGATTTGCTGGCCTGAGGGGATACTTTCTGTCCTGGAGCAGGTTTATTGGCGTTAGTGCCCGCCTGTTTGACTGAAGGAGTATTTGTCTTCTCAGCTTCCTTCCTGGGCTTCTTTCTCTTCTTCTTCTTGAGCTGTCTGCCAGCATCCTCAGGCTGGCCTGGCTTGGGCACTAGAAGGCAAAGACAAATTACACAAAGCAGGACAATGCTACATTCTCATCTCATGCCATTCAATTATTACTGAAAATTAAAGTTCAACTAAAGCTAAAATAGCATATCTTCATCTTCAGAAATTTACATATTTTAGGATTTATTTGAATATTGCCAAACACGCCTTGGACACTGCAGTAAAATCCTGGTTCTCCATGTCCAGTCACCGGGTGTACAGAAGCACTCAGAATGCCCGTGTCTCAGCAGAAACTGTTTTGTCTTAAAAAACAGCACAACGCAACTCCCCCAGGCCAAGTGCCCCGTGGAGACAAGCCTGTCCCAAGCTCAGATCCTCGCAGACCGGCCAGGAGGGGCAGAAGCCGCACCATTTCGGTCTCTATTACCGAATTTCCTCTTCCGCGACTCCGGGTTGTGCTGCACACAGACCTTCCTGGCCAAGCCCTGCAGGTAGGAGTCCTGGGAGGCCAGGCTGGCCATTACCGCGGCCCAGCCACCGAGCTCCAGACCGGCCCCGGACGCACCGCTCCCTCCTCAGGGCACCGTGAGGATGGCAGCATCCTCCTCGTGCGGCGCGGCAGGAAGTGACCTCGGCGCGACGGCGGCGGCAGGAAGTGACCTCGGCGCAGCGGCGGCGGCAGGAAGTGACCTCGGCGCGGCGGCGAGAACCAGCCCCGAAGAAGCCTCCCGGGGCGGGGCCAAGGGCCAGACCTCCCCGCGAATGCCCGGCATCCCCGAGCCGACGCGGCGTGCTCGGGCCTCCTCTGGGCTGTCCCGCTGCCCCTGTTTCCCCTGGCCCCGCCTCCCCGCAAGCGGCGCTCTGGTGCGGCCGGGCCCGGCCCGGCCCGGCCCTGCCCAGCCAGGCTCCGGTCCGGGGGTCCCAAGCCATTATTTGTGGTGGCTGGGTCAGAGAAGGCAGACCCGCACCGGGGGTTAAGTCTGCAGCGGCCAAACCTCTGCCTGCAATGGGGTGTGAGGTGCCCCGGGTGCTTGGATGGGTGTAAACGGTAACGGTGGTTCCCGGGGCACGGGTAGGACTGCAGCCCCCACACAGCCACAGCTGCGAGGAGCTGGGTTTGCTTCTAGGGGTACGCTCATCCTAGCACATCCTCGTTTTCACAGAGCTTTGTGGCTGAAAACACACACCTTAAAAATGATACAAATGAGTTAGTTTTATTAAACCACCTAATTACAAAAATAAATGGAATGGAACAAACAAACAAAACACATACTAAAATTCACATCCTAAAAACTGAGAGGTTACAGCAGAAGGCTGGGGAAGCTCAGCTTAGAACACTTTCGGAATGCACCCATGGCTCTATGGTGCCCATGCCATGAGCCATCACAACCATCATACTCCAGTTCAACTACACCCACCTCCAGCTGCGCGGTTGGAGTCCACACAGAACAACTACGGAGGGAAAGGGCAGCAGACACACCAAGCTGCTGAACAGCTGCAGACAAAGCACCAAACACGCTTCTTCGGAAAGAGATGGCAGGAGTAACCGACTATCCCTCGCTGCTCCATCCACCACAGTCATCTCCAGATTTTTTTATTAGACAAAACTGTGAGCCAACATAAGCGCTGGATTCATATTTGCTCAGTTATGCCAATAGAAAGTTTCTGTGTAAACACTGGAAAAGGAACTGGACTAAACTGTGTCATGGCCTTGAACGTGGGCCATCATCAATAGCTCAGTCCAATTCCCCAATTTGCCCTTTTCTCTTCAAAGTGGAGAATACTGCTCTTTGATAAGGGTCTCCTGAGCCTCCTTTCAAACGACTGTGAGCAAGAAGTTCAAGTTTGTGAAGCACTCTGACAGCGAAGTCTGCTGTGTAAAAAGTACTAGAAGATTCTTACACTAGTTAAATAGAACAGAGGTTGTCAGATGCCATCCTGAGAGAGCTTTAAAGCAGCCAGAAAGTTAATAACCCTGGGAAGCAGGGTAATAAACCCCAGAACACTCCCTGCCCCCACATTTGGCTCAAGTTTATCCCAGATTCAACTCCCAACATTTCAGCTTGTACTAATGGGGATTCACATGGAGGCAAACTCAATTTCTAATGAACTCTACATGTAACTATCACATAAAAGCAAACTTAACTAACTTGTTAGAACAATCAACTCTGTATTTACTGATCACTGTCTCTTAAGGGAGAGGAACACTCGTGGCAATGCCCCAGGGGTGGAGGAAGCACTGTGGCTCTCCAGTGAGCAGAAACCTGCAAATACAGCTCCAGTGCGTTCTCCTGGCAGTGGGAGAAGCTTGCTCAGCACAGCAGGTGGAAGACTTCCAGCAGCGCAGTGCTGCCGGGAGGAACACGTTCAACAGCACAGGATCCTCTTCAAGAGTGCTCCGTGGGGCCTGCTCCGTGCCCGTTCACGTGAGGGTGCGATGGGGTTGAGCTCTGGGAAGTAGCAACACTCTGCTCTGCTGTGGCAGCTGTCAGAGGCATGGAGAGGCTTTCGGGGGACAGCGTGGCAAAGTCTTGTCTCCAGTAGGCTTCGCAGAGTGGAAGATCATTGCTGTCACACAGACTGTAGCTTTCCAGAACAAACAACCCCAGTAAGGAGAGACAGCAGGTGCAATAAGAGAGGAGGGGAGGGAGGGAAAGGGTGGGGGGAGCAAGACAGAATCAAAGCATTAAGAAAATGGTACAAAAATGTTCATGGATGCAAGGTCTGCGTTCACAAATTCATCGCAATTCTTGCAACACTGGCCTTCCCTAAGACAGCCCTTAAGGGCTGGTCTTGAACCTCATGGGCCTGGTGAGGATGAGGGGAATTTCAGAGACTAAACTGTTGCTACAAACTAAAACGGAGGCTGAGTTCTAATCCAGACAGTCCCTGGAAAGATCTGGGTTGAAGTCCTAGCACCTCAAATACATGAGTTCTGATACTGATCTAAGTGAGGCAAGGGTCTCACCCATCATTATTTTAATTAGAATTAGATATCTATGTGAGGAAAAAAAAATATAAATCCTGCTCTAAATTTTAAGTTCGGCAAAAAACTAGCACAACTATTTTAAGGCCTGTCTCTGTCATGACAAAGAAACCTATTTGCGCCCTTGCCCTTTCAATGAAGTGCTCCACAGAAGGTCTGGGTCTCCTGTGAAAGCTCCCCAGACTGATGATAACGTACTGATGGCTCCTATCATTTTCAGCAGAACCTGAGCTGTTCTTCTAAAAGCAGCTTGCTGGATTTGACCACTGCAGTCTATAGAGCTGCATGAACCAGCAGAGTGGGAAAGTAATGTTTTAAAATTGCTGTGCTCTGAGGAAAACACAATATGGAAGAGCCAAAACTAAAACAGAAAATGACAGAAGAAACTGGAATAAAACCAAAACAAATTCCAAAGAGAAGAAGGAGCTGCACAGACAAGAGACACCCAAGACAAAGTGAGTGCTGGAGCAGAAAGCAGCTTGTGTTCAGAGTAAAACAAACCCAATGGGTCAAGTGATTTTGTTGTTGCAGCTTTATTTACATTTTTAATGTGCAAACTTGAATAGATGCTTAAGGAAATATTTCAAGCATAAAAATATGAGACACTTCAAATTGCACAAACATGAAACGTGTTGAGATCTAACCCCACACTCAAGACAGCTCCTGTGATCTCAGAGGAGGGAGGAATGGAACACAAATGCAAGTTTGGGGTTTTGGATGAGAGAAGGCAAGCTGGACGTGGAGTTACCGCTTTGGGAAACAAGCACACAAAGCACTAGTTGCAAACATCTACTTTTGAGCTCTTTTCTGGCAGCATCACCCAGCTGGTTTGGCAGCAGAAGTGAAGAGGCAGTGGTTACAGGTTTTATATCCGGCACCTTTGTAAAACCCCTTGGAAGATCACCCTTCCCTACAGTTCCCAACACACAGGACTGAACCAGAACTGCAACTCCTTTTCTGTCAGTCTTGCACCTCAGGCCATGGTTTCCAGGGAGAACCTGACCACAGCATCCATCACATCTTGGCAGGGGACTTACTAAGAAAATTTTAGCTGCATCAGAAGCATAACTGCTTCTCCTGCTGCCCCAGTTAGAACAGTCCCAAAAGGCTAAGCTTCACTTCTCATGCAACACTCCTCAAAAGTCAGGGTTAATGAGCAGCTACTGCACAGCCCACAGCAGCGCTGGCCAGCTTGCTACTCTCCTTCGACTGAGGGTTTGTCAGTGTGTGGAAGGGACTTTACTACTCCTTCTTGGGGCATGCAGCCAGGTCTGTGTGCAGAGGAACAGCTCCGGGAAACTACCTGAACACAGGGACAGATAGCAAAGATTCCTTCAGAACAATCTACTCAGCTTTAGTTTCAAGGACCTGCTTTCAGGTCTCTTCATCAAAACCCCCATGTACACACAGACAGCCCGGCAAGGAAACCTGACCCTACAACTGAGATGCATCCTATTAGTTACTCACTAAGAGCAAGGGGCTGCCACTGAAGCCCCTTTAGCACAATATCAGTGACAACTGCTGGGCAGGAGACACTCCCTTCTGCAGGCTTTTTGCAGCCACTGGGAGCAGTGCACAGAGACCAAACAAGCTGCACAGCACGGAACAGTTCTCGGCTCTGCAGCACCCAGAGGTGTGCTGCTGCAGGGAACTCACTTTTCTACAGCCTTCCCCGGAGGGATGACCTAAAATAAACTAACCAGTGGCCTTCAGGGCAACTGGAGCACGGGGGAGCGCTTTGGCAGGATGGCTGTATGGAACCCATGACCTGGCCTCATGGGACTGCACTCTGTAAATCCTGGGGGATCAAGCCACATGAGAAAGTAACAGATGGGGCGGAGAGGCAACTCCAGTTGGGCTCCCAGGACAGCACAGAACACGTGTTTGTGGGCAAACCGGCTATTGCATTTACAGCCATTTAAACATGATTATCACTCAAGACTATATGGAATAACAGAAACACTTTTTCCCCACATTAGACAATAAGGCTTCATTAAAAATATCTTAGTACTCTAATTATAAAAGGACTTTGAATAAGTCACTGACACACACAATTTCTTTGGTGCAGAAAGACAGGAAAGAGCACAGGAAGGGAGTAAGTGCTGAAAGCACACGACTAAATGCTCCATGATATGAGGCTTCAGTGGAACGATCTGTAGAGTTGCCAAGTTTCCTCACCTCATGGCCACTCTTGTAAGAAAGAGCACAAAGGCAAATCCGTTTGGTGTATGCCGCCATTTGTGCTCAGATGTTAGCTCTGTTACGAAGGGTTGATTGACACGGCATCTGGTGCCAGGCAGGTGAACAGACCATGCCAGCACAGTCAGAACTCCTTAGTCCAGAAGTAAAAGCTACTGACACACAGTGGTAGCAGTCTGGTGACAGTGTGAGAGAAGCACTCTGGCACACGTGAGACACTATCATCCCACACTGCATCACTCTGGATACAGCTCACTGCTATGCTGTATGCAGCCCCTGTAGCGGATGCAGCCCTGACCTATCAGGGCCTCAACTGGTGCTTGGGTTTGTGACCATCACTCTTCATTTCTGAGATATTTCTAGGATCCCTTGCCACCTCCCCCAAAAGTGAGTAAGTTCTGAAAAACAACTCTAAACTTTTACCTCTAGTTTACTTCCAATGTCATAGGAGTTCCTAGGCTATGTCATATCTTATCTTTTTACTCTTAAAATACATATATTACTCATAGACAATGGGCTAACTTACAAAGATATTGAGCAATTAGGGTTTTAGTTGACTTAGCTGGGGTTATAGGCATTCAGCATTTTTAGAAAGAAGGGAAAGGCAAAAATAGAAAACCTGGGCATTAACATTTTAAGTAAGATTTTTAAAAAGTTAATCTTTTGCTTAGAAGTCGTATTATTGCACTGACTTCACTTAGCTAGAACAGTGCAGCCAAAATAATCAGGTTCTCATTTATTTTCTCCTGCTTTCCTTTACTACATCATCAACTAGAAGTGCTGGAGTGCATGACAGAAAAAAATAAAAAATAAAGTGTCTGAATTCTCTAAAGCCTGTTTTCTACGAGTCTTTTTAAAATATTAAAAATCCCACAAACAAATCAGTAATAAGTCATTATTCCATAGAAAATCCTATCACAATACTTCAGAATTCAATGCAACTGAGCATGTCTTTTTTTCTCATTTCAAATGTTCACCCCACCAGGACTCCAGGCAGCCGGGGGCAGTGAACTACAAGGGAAAAGGCACACTGTGTAACCAGGTCACTTGTGAAAGAACTCACCACAAAGACGTGGTGATCTTATCTAACATGAGGACCCAGCTCAGCAAGCTAGTCTCTCTAGGAAGAGAGAGGCTCCTCCAGAGAGATACTCAGACAGAAGTCTATACCCCTAAGGAGATTAATCTCCTTTTACAATGATTATAAAGAAGTCTAAGCAAATTATCTGTCAAATCTTGCCAACTAAAGCAGGCACCTAGAGTTGGATGCTGTGAATACCTCCTTCACCATGACATTTATACCCTTTAGGGTATCTACAAGGAAAAGGCAGGTGCTTTAGCTGCAGAAAAAATTGACCTAATTAAAAACAGGAGTGAAATTTTTCTGGGAACATTCTCAAGACCTATACTCTAAGGACTACTTGTTTGTCTGAACTAACTACCCTAAAAGGGCTGGAGTCCTAAGGCAGAAGTCCACTGCCTTATTTGTACCTGGAAGAGTAATATTCTTCTTCTAGCTCGTACAGGTCAATGGAGATCTCGTCCCGTAGTGCAATCAACTTCTTATCACATTCCTCCTGCAAGCTTCTCAGCTGCTGGTTGCGCTGGTTGATAGCTTCATTCACAGAGGGGAAATCATTGAGGATCAAGAACTGCTTCAGGTCAGACACAAGCTTCATCAGGGACTCACCAGCCCGGACCTTGTAGCAGGGAGGAAAAAAAAAAAAAATCACACAGCACATAGTATATCAAAGCAGTGCTTTGCTCCAATTCTAAAACAAGATCTCCCAAACCGCTCCTTCAGCCCCAGCTTTCAATAAAGTAGAAAATCCCACATTACGTGAGGATTCTGACAGAAGCCTGTAGCTGACAAATCAGGCTACCCAGCTTTCCCCCTAGAGAAGGGATTCAACAAACAGCCACCCCAAATAACTCTTCTAGCAGAAATCCTTGTGAGAGTTGTACCTGAAAGATGTGCTGCCCACTGGTTTGAAGAGGAGAGTGCTACTCACAATGTTTGCAGCTCTGACGTGCATCTCATAGTTATCTTGTTCACCCTGGGTTGCCCGAGAGACTTGAGTTTCATCCTCAATCTAAAAAAAAAAAAAAAGTATACATAACCACCTTTACACACTAAAATCCTGATAAACAATTGCTACGTTGTAAGGCATCTCATTTCAGTTCAATCCACACCTGGAATACTTGAGGTGGCCTGTGGACTCTACAGCACCCGTGTATCATCTCTGCTACCCTCCCCGCTTGCTTCTGTGGTTCTCCCCCATTCAGCAAGACTGCTTTGCTGCCCGCAGGGCAGAGGCAGGGAGGCCAGCAGCAGCCAGGAAGAACTGACTGCTACCCGCCCTGGGGAAGGAACCCTCTTCCCTAACAGACGCTCACGGGGGAACCTGGAGAAAGGCCCCCCCCATTCCCTCACTCTCCACTCACGGCCGTCCCCCCCGCCCTCAGGGCTCGGCTACGGCCCAGACCCACCTTGGCCGTCTTGATGATTTCGGTGAAGTTGTCCAAGATGGACTTGACGTCGTCCTTGAGGCGCTTATTGTAGGACTGCAGCAGGGTCTCCTTGCTCTGCGGCAGCACCCGCTGCTGCGCCATGGCCGCTCGCGCCCCCCTGCCCCTCTCGCCTTCCCCCGGCCCCGCCCCGCCCCGCCCCGCCGCGCGTGACCCCGCCGTCCTCTCGCGAGAGGTGGTGCCCCATAGATATTTCCCAGCATGCAGCGTTCTA
Organism: Caprimulgus europaeus; assembly: GCA_907165065.1. The sequence goes on along the minus strand of OU015545.1, from coordinate 4,395,111 downwards.
CCTTTCTCGTCCCCAGTCCAAGATGGTGAGTAGCGGCGGGTCGGGGGAGGGGGTGTTATCCGCCGCCATCTGCGCTCATCGCTGGCCCGCGGCCCCGCAGGGAGGGCCGCGCGGGTGCTCGGTAGCCTGAGGGAGCGGCGAAGGGGTGTTTCGTGCCTGGTTTGCGGTGACCGGGGCAGGTCTGGGAGAGGCTGGGTCTGGGCCTTCGCGCCCGCAGCGGGGCGGCCACGCAGCGCGGCGCCGCCCAGCCCGGGAACCTGGGGCTTCTCCCGGCTCAGGCTGCTGAGAGCGGGGCAGCCTGGCTGGGCCGCGGCTTTTTTCCTGGTGTAGGATGGATCCCGGGCCGGGCACGGAGGCCGGTAACCCGCGGTGTCGGGGAGCGCCAGCCACTCCTTCGGCGGTTGCTGCCCGGCCGGGGAGAGCAACACGCGATTTTAAATGGCGTTTATCTGAAGGAGGTTCGTAAACTTTTTGAAGTCAGAGCGAAGGATCTGTGCTCTCTGGAAGAGCCAGACTGGTGAAACGCCTGGGAAAATGCATGTCTAAGGTGGACTGAAACCTCCCTTAAGTACAGAAGTATTTAAGGCAAAAGGAGGAAGAGTGTATTTCTTATTTGCAGCCGAAAGGAAAGAAGGCCAAGGGCAAGAAGGTGGCACCAGCCCCTGCTGTAGTCAAGAAGCAGGAGGCCAAGAAGGTTGTCAATCCCCTCTTTGAGAAGAGGCCCAAGAACTTTGGCATTGGTGAGTAAGCGGATATTTGGGTTACTCGCTCAAGGTTTTTTGTTTTATAGACAGATGTCTAAATTGTAAAAAGAAGTATGTTGTAATGCAGCTGTACAGCGGAGAGAGTGATGAAGGCAGTTGCCTTGCTGCCTGCAATTAAGAGCTCTCCTTCATTAGGTATATGAAGGTGGCTGTGGACAATTTACTGTTGTTTGGGGTTTTTTTTAATTTTACTGTATTACATGAATTCATTATATGATTCTGTTGTGATTAATCCTTCTGTATGTGGTGTGGTAAATCCATTCAGATTTCTGTAGTGCCATTTTTGTACGGTGTGCAGATGATGTGAAAGAATATTTGCTATCTGAGTGATAGTGCTGACATATCACCACCAAGATCTCTGATGCACTCGTGCCTGTTCCATGCTGTTGCTGCGTGGGTTTGGAACAGCTTTGAGTTAAAGTTTGTATTTTTAGGACAGGATATCCAGCCGAAGCGTGATCTCACGCGCTTTGTGAAATGGCCGCGCTACATCAGGCTGCAGCGCCAGAGGTCCATTCTCTACAAACGCTTGAAGGTGCCTCCTGCCATTAACCAGTTCACTCAGGCTTTGGACCGCCAAACAGGTAAGGACGTGCCCTACAAAGGCTTCTTGGGTCCTTAATGGGATATGCCTCAGAGAAGAGGAAGGAAGCAAAAATAAGACTTAACAAAGCTAAGCTGGAGAGTATCTTTGGAAGCACTTTAGAGAGGCTTTAATAGTGACTGGGGTGATGTCAACAGCAAGCTACTGTCTGAATTTGCTGGCCTAAGCATTGATAGCTGCTATGTACTTTGGAAAGGTGTATAGAAAATACCAAAGCTCCTACTTAATAATCCAAACTGAGGGTTATCTTAACTGCATGAATCCATTCTTCCAGTTTGATGTAGAACCACTTAGGGTTCTTTTAAGTGTGTAAACAGATAGCTTGAGAAATTGGTGTAAGTGCAGGCTGTGGGGATGAAGCCAGCATCCTGCAGGCTGACATTGATACCAGGTGAGAAGGGATTTCAGGGTCTTCTGTGAATTAGTAAATAGTTTTTTCCAGGTGACAGTGGCTATGCAAGAAACTTTCAGCCTGTGTAGAGTAAATCCCTCGTAGATATTGCCAGACAAGTTGCTTTAAAGGAGAAAGTGCTCCATCTTTAACCATAATTGCTGTGGGGGTCAACAGGCATTTCCTCATCCAAACAGGGTAGGAGCTCTCACTGCCAGCAGAGGTGCACGTAGAGGTAAATACCGGCTCTAGAGGCGCTCTGCTAGCTCTGCTCTTGCACTGTGGAAATGCAGAGTTTTTGCTGTCTAAATACACTTGATGACAACCACCAAGATCGCTGATGCACTGCAGTCCTTTAAAAAGTAGTGCTTAATTTTTTTTTTTTCAGGTTATGCAAATAACTTAGTAGATGTTTTCTTCCAGCTACACAGCTTCTGAAGCTGGCACACAAATACAGGCCAGAAAATAAGCAAGAGAAGAAGCAGAGGCTACTGGCTCGTGCTGAGCAGAAAGCTGCAGGAAAGGGAGATGCGCCGACAAAGCGGCCACCAGTCCTCCGAGCAGGTAACTTTGTACGTGGACTTGGCTGCTTGCATGTATGGGAGTGCGGTATTTAGTTAGAAAACTGAGAAGAGTTGGTGCTCTGCTCCAGCCACATGAGATTGGACAAGCTATTGCAATGATGTATGAATTTCTTCACCTGAGCTCAAAGTGAAGAGCAAAACAGACGAGCTTTTTAACCCTGAGCTATAGCAGATTGTCCATGGAATATCTTCTTTATGCTACTAAATGGATGTGAAAAGCTTTCATAATGTTCATAATCAAGCTGCACTAGGGAATCTGAGCTGGCTGTATTAAGCTTATAAGAAAGCTTGGAAAATAGGCTGAGCAAATCAACTTGTTTTTCAGGTATTAACAGTGTCACAACCCTGGTAGAGAACAAGAAAGCTCAGCTGGTAGTTATTGCCCACGATGTTGACCCCATTGAGGTAAGCGTACTCGCCAGCACGTGCTGTAGGCTACTTGTGTAACTTGACTGTCAGTCAGAACTGGGCTTGGGGTGAAAAAACATTTTAGGAAAAATTTATTATGTGAAAAGAGAATGCATAAAAAGATGTATTTACCAGAACTGGAATACTTTTGCATGTTCATAGTTGTGCTGGTATTACAGTGAGGCTTGGCCTTTGCAATGATGTATGAATTTCTTCACCTGAATCAACAATGAAGAGCAAAACGAGCTTTTTAACACTGAGCAATTGCCACAGCCCAGGCTGATTAAAAAAAAGATGTTCTCCCTCAGTTGTTGTACAGCACACTCCCTTTCTTTTCAGCTGGTGGTCTTCTTGCCTGCTCTGTGCCGCAAGATGGGAGTGCCATACTGCATCATCAAGGGCAAAGCCAGACTGGGGCGACTGGTCCACAGGAAAACTTGTACCTCTGTTGCTTTCACCCAAGTTAACCCGTAAGTATTCTGTGGGCTGACTTGATCCACTGTAGTGGAGAAAGCAAACTGCCTGTAAGCACAGACAACAAGGCAGATGGAGAGCAAACTTGGGGCTCTAAAGTAGTGAAACTAATACCCTTTTGCAGTAAGAGCTCTGTTGGATCCTGAAGATGCAGATTACTTTGGCTTACTAACATGGATGGTTCCATTACTGTAAAATACCTAGATGAAACTATTACCCTTAATCTGAGCAGTGTAGGTTCCTAAAGCATTGATGGTTGGAGTGATTAACCCTTGGAAAATGATACTTATGCTTAACCTGAAAAGTCACGTTGCCAACTATGAGCTCTTAAATCCTGAAGCTAAAGATTGATGGAAAATGTTAAATTGAGGTTCTAAAGGAACTAAAACTCACCAACAGGGAGGATAAGGGAGCGCTTGCAAAGCTGGTGGAGGCTGTCAAGACCAACTACAATGACAGATACGATGAGGTAAGACTCTCTGTGCTGCTAGCCTTATCTTTCACTTTGTACTGTTAATATTCCCAAAAGCTTCCAAGTGAAATGCATGCGATTTCAGACGTAGTGACATCAGCTTTAAGCCTGTTGGGTGTGTTGCACCTAGATTTTGCTCGTCATGTATCCAGATTCTTTACCAGAGGGTGGGGTAAAATGCGAACACTGTCACCAAATTACAAGTAAATGGATCTATCCCAGAACTAGGATTGCAGAGGGCAACAGCTTCTGTTAGGGTCAGCTCCACCCCCAGTAGGGGGGGTGGCTGAATCCAGCACCGTTCATAGGGAAAGATTTTAAAATCTTGTATCTCTGTGCTGCCCTGAAATGTAGTTCACTGCTTGAAATGTGTAGGACTTGCTAGTTGAAGGAGCTCTTCCCCTTGTGCGTAAAGGAGCAGGATTGAGCAAGTTGATTGAATGATGTAGTAAGAGATTGTATGAGGCTCTAACCTTAACCTGTTCTCACTTCTTTGCAGATCCGTCGTCACTGGGGTGGTAACGTTTTGGGTCCAAAATCAGTGGCTCGTATTGCTAAGCTTGAGAAAGCAAAGGCTAAGGAACTGGCTACTAAGCTGGGCTAAAGATGTACTGGGTTGCTACCATGTTTTCTGTACATAAAAAAGAATAAACCCCCAGATGAAGTTTCAGTGGTCTCTTACTGGGAGCGTTCTAAGCAGAAGATGGTACATCGGCATTGCCTTCTATCAGATGGCTGAATAGCATTGCACACAATTGCATAGAGCAGGTTATTACTTGGAACAACTGGCCTTTACTACTCTTCTGTCCTTCTTCCTCTCTGAACACGTAGCCCAACTAGACCAGCTCACATGGACGTGCTGTGTGATGAAGAAGTCGAGTGGGCTATGTCTGGCTTTGAGCCTAGCTTGCTTATGCAAATATCTCTCAGTTAGAAATATCTCTTGACCATCTCCATTAGTACTTAGACTTGGTTACAGTGTGGGTTATATAGGGTGTTACAGCACTTTACCAGGCTAACCAGGTGGGGACCTATGAGGTCTGTAATGCGTCTTCCAGGGCAAGAATGGTCAGTGAAGGCAGGATAAAGCGGTGGGAGAAGAATCTAGACCTTCTCGTGCTTCTGCTCTTTCCTGACTGCTGACTTGGTCTTGTGGCATTGTTGGAGGCCACCAAGCTTGATAAGGATCCCAGCTGACGTAGCTGCTGCTTGTTTTTGCTACTTGTCATCGTACTCTTGCAAAGCCACAGGCTGCCTTACCCAGTTAGGCTCGAGTAGGCACAGTAACACTTAATTTGGGTCCATCACTGTTAAGATGCACAATGCGAGTCGTAAGGCAAGTGCCTATAGGCCATCTTTATTCTGATGCAACTGCTCTGAACCACTCCTGCTTTCCAGAGTGACTGCTCAGTGCAAAGAAACTGATTCACAAAATCCCTTGTCTTTTGGAAAACATGGCAGTGAAGTTAGAAATTTGTAGTTTACAACCCACCACAATAAAAAATGTATCCTTGATTTCTAGTAAAGCTGAAGTGCACAGTTGTCTAGACAGCCACTTATAATTTTGAAGTTCAAAGCTTCCAAGCTGCAGCAAGGTGACACTGGTAGGAGCTCAGAGTTCTGCATCTGTTTCTTAAAGTCTATTTGCACCTTCATAGCTGCACAAGTTTACTGAACATGTTGCCCTGAAACTCTGGGTGCTTTAGTTCTCCAGGACTGATCAGACTGCTGTCTTCTATAAAAGTCTGCTCTTGACTGTAGTAGAGAAGAGATCAGTCCTTCCTCTCACAGAGGTATCTTTTGTATGAATTTTCGGTACCACAAGAAGGAAGTTGCAGCACATAAGCCATACCTAGGAAAGAAAAGAAAACCACAGATTTATGCCTTTTAAAGACGGACTGGATCTCCCCAAGTCAGCTGCAGTGCAATAAAACACAATTATTTCAAATCTAAGCAATGTTACTTAGGTTAAAGCTTTAGGCTTTTGTAGCTTAAGAGCTCATCCAGTCTCACTGATGCAGGAACACTGATGCAGATGCTAGGCAAAGCTCTCTGTTCAAAAGACACATGGGAGGTCAGTCCAGTGCTGGCTGGGTAACTTACCAGGTAATGATGTACTGCATGTGCTCGTTTCTCAGGCTCACTCTCGTCTGGCCTCCAATGGGCCCCCCTGGGACTGTGCTTCCTAGAGAGTAGAGCAGAGGGCACAAGTTAAATCTCTATAGTCTGCACTGTGTAGAGCTGCCCTTGTTATTACATGAAGGTGGTAATTTGGGGGGATACCCTGCTCCTCTTCATCAGGTAGTGGTGTTCCCAAGATGCCAGCAAAGCCAGAGCTGTGGGGCAGGTGGCCCTACAGCAAGTGTCTGGTTGTGCTCAAGGCATCCAACACCTCCTGCATCTCTGGCATGCCACCCTTCCCCAGTACTGGCTGCCTGACAGTATCTTAAAAGTATTTTCCAACCTAAATGATTCTATGATACTACACTTCCAAGTGCCCAGAAAAAATAACTAATTTAATGGAAAGTGGGGGGAGACTGATGCAAATTGGACTTGGGGTTGGGTTCTGCTGTGACTCACTGAAATCAGCATCGATGAAGATGGGCTCAGCGCCGGTCACCTTGGCCATAGCCTCCAGGTCACGGTAGTGCCAGCGGTTTTTCTCAATGTTGTTTTCAGGTACAAAAGGTTTCCGGGTTTCTGTTAACCTCACCACCCCAGTGAGATCAATTTCATCTTCAATCTGAAGGGAAATGCAGCGGAGGAAAAGAGAATCTTTGAAGGTTCATTTCAGATTCTGGCATACTAGGTCCTGTTAGAAAAATACAGCACTTGTGGGGTCTGATTATAAATCAAGTGGTTGTGCATTGCAGTGGGGCAGTGCTGTAACACAGCAGGGAAAAAGGCAGATCAAGAACAGCATCTTGTTTGGAAAGAAAAACCCCATTATTTACTTTACAAAAATGTGGGAAGAAAAGGTTTGCCTTTGAAAAGTGCAATGACTATTAAAGGAACTTGCCATGATGCTGAACGCGGTTACTTCCTTTCTGCGTTTCTCAGTGGTGCCTCTGGGTAATCACAGGGCAGAAAGTAATACATGACATTCCCTGTGTCCCCCTTACCTGTCCCTTCAGCCTGGTCTCCGGTTTCAATTTCTTTTTGGGCACGAATCCTCGGTTGACTAAAATCGTGACCCTAGAGTTACGTGAAGAAATACAGCTCATGAGTGAAAGGACATTTATTCCTGCTGCTGCCTAGAACTAAGTACTAAAGAAAGAAGCAACCCATATGTTTGGTACCACTGTTTTTGCTATCTGAGTGCACATTTTAGGAGAATTTAAATACAAAAGCCTCAGTGACCTAACAGACTGTGAGAGATGCTTTTTAAGGGAGAGGGAGCAATTTATATAACCACAACTGCCGCAATTCAGCTTTTCAAAACAGAAGCGAGTTGCTCAGATGAACCATGACTTTAATTAGCTTACCCTAGTTCTGTGCAGTAGAAAGGAGTAATGACATTTGCTCCATTTTCTGGGTGGGAGGTCAGCCGTCCGGCTTCTCTGGCTTCTCGCTCGGGGTCCACAAGTGACCGTGGCAAAATATAGAGCTCCTTGGAGTGGTCAAAATGCCCTCGAACCTTTACAGGTCTGTACTCCAGTTCCTTCAATTCCATGGGGCTGCATGGAACAAGATGAAAACAAAATCATGGCTGCAGTAGGAAAATAAAATTACAGATTTTACTGTGGGATTCTCCTTTTCCCTCATGGTTCACTCTACAGCCAGTTGGCAAACAGAAACAGAAGACAAACACCTCACAGAGTAATCAGCTATTTTATTACCATCACAACGAATCAAATCAAGATGATCGTGAGTATCCAGACAGCAGTTCTTTTCCACGAGATCTGTAACCCAGAGCCACTTCCAGCTGATCAGCAGGTGGATATGCTGCATGTGCATCCAGCTAGGGAGCGTTTCCTTCCCATCCCAGACCATGAAATCTAACTGAATTATTTTTATAGTTGTGCCATATGGCCAAGTGCCCTTAAAAAAATCTCTCTCCTATGTGACACAACTGCTCCAGGCTTGGGGCAGGGTCTGTTATTAATCCAAGACTCCCTGTTGCAGGAATAATCCCTTTGGGATATCACAGGCACCAGGGACCAAGTCCTCCTTCTCCAGGAGAATTACATATGGTATGAAATACACACCACATTCTCCTGAGCAGAGATTAATCCTTTTTACATGCATTTAGAGTATCCCATAGGGAAATGTGCACTTACTCTCTTATTTAAAATATAAAAATGAACATGATCTTTCTAATTTGCTTGCATGTCCTGATTGCCATCACATTCTTTCATTTTCAGGCAGTTTAGCATAAGCTCCTTGGTGCAGGGACCATATCTAATATCCCCAGCACGCTGTCAGAGCTCTGTAGACAATAAACTATCTCAGCTTCCTTACTCTAATGTCAGAGGGATGGGTTCTGATGTAATTCTTGATGCCAGTTGTGCAATCAAATCTAATTTCCATTTTCGTCGCTGAACCTGAAAGTACACAAACACAAAAGTAATTCCTTGTGGTAGAAAAGAGCAATGTAATAACCCCAGCAAGCCTTAAAATCTTTGTCATAAGCTTCTCCTCAGACTGGACCCAGAACAGGATAATTTGAGATATGAAAATGGAAGCTACTGTTTTTAATTTGAGGAAATATTTATACTGAAATAAAAGTGTATAAAATAAGAATCTCTCCTTTAAAGACTTACAAACGGACACTTGGAAAACAGAAACGTAAATTAACAGCAAATCTTTACCCTGCATGTGATGTGGACTAGATTAAACAGCCAGAGATGGAAAAACCTGACAGCTCTCAAGTGCTAATCTCCTGAAAATAGGAAATGTTTATTTGTACCTGCCAAGTGCCGAGACAGAAGGTGGTCACGGGAACCAGGAAAAGGCCCCATTTGAGTAAGATGTCCTCTCCAGATGCGTCGGCAGCTGTTGTAGAACTTTGTGGTCTGCGGAACCTCAGACAAACCTCTAGAGGAAAACAGGATGAGAAATAGGATTTGTACAGGAGAAGGAGATGCCAAGTTCCTGCAGAGAATGTCACATCTTGGTACAAGGTTGAAACAGGGCAGAAGCCCAAACAATTTTTTTCTTACCTTTAGTCTGCTGGACCAGACCAGAACCTGCTTTAGTTAGGGGATACCCAAAAAATGTTCTTCTGGTCAAGCAGTGTGATACCTACGTGAAATAAGAAAGATCCTTTGTAGTGGCTCTGCTTTGTAAAATTTGTGTCTAGATGATATCAGTTGCCTCAATGATTGCATGAAATTTTGTTTATCCCTTGATTTGCATTTAATCTGAGCAACCACCTGTGGAATGCTACAGGTTAGGTTATAATAATAATAATTTAAAAATCAAATTCCAGCTACAGAGCTGACTATAGCACAGCAAATGGTCTATCCCTCTCCGTCCACGCTATCAGCAAACATACACACTCTCCTTACTTGTTCTTGAAATAAATGCCAGCCAAGCCCCTGCCTGTTCCCCCCACGCTGGAGCAGCACAAGGACAGATTTAGTCTTTTTGCCTCCGGTTCCGCTCACTTTTAGCACAGCTTCGCCCCGCGCAGTGAAGCCGATCCCCACACCGCGATGGGGGCACCAACCCACCGCTGCTAAAGCCCGGACCCCGGCAACGGAAGGGCGGCGGGCGGGGGAGCCCGGCCGGGAGCCCGGACAGCGCCGAGCAGCGCGGGGGTACGGGCCCCGGATACGATCGGGGTGTCACCCGGCCCGGCCCCGCTCCCCTCAGCCCGGCCCCGCTCCCCTCAGCTCTCGCCCGTTCCCCTCAGCCCGGCCCCGCTCCCCTCAGCGCTCACCCGCTCCCGGCGCTCCCGCAGCAGCCGCGGCCCCGCGCGCAGCAACATCCTCCACGTCGCCATGGCAACGCCGCCACTGTCCCCCCTCCCGCAACGCCGCCAGCCGCCTCCGGCCTAGACAGTCCCGGCCCAAGCAGCCCGACTGGCCCCTCTCTAGCCGCCCCTCTCTATGGTGCCTGCTCCGCCCCGGCGTGGGCGGCACCGGAAGTGGCGGCCGGGTCCTGTCTGGCGACGGTTCTCTATGGCGGGGCTGGGGCCTGTTGGCGTGGCGGTCGGGGCTGAGGTGCCCGAGGAGGAGCGGCTCTTCCTGCGACAGCACCCGCTCCTCAGCCTCGCGGAGCCGGGCAAGGTGGGGCTGGAGCCGGGCCGTGCGGGGCTGAGGGGCGCCCCTGGAGGGCCGGGGCCGCCCCCGAGGGAGGCCATGTGGGGGGCTGGGGCTGCCTCCGTGAGGGGTTCGTGAGGGGATGCCGGGGCCGCGTCCCCGGAGGGGGCGGTGAGGGGAAACGGGGCCGGTTGGCAGCAGGTCGGGGAAGATGCAGTTTGCCTCGGCCACACTGGGCTCCCTGGCCCGGAGGCAAAATTTTCTTCAGCTGTGGAAGTCGGAGGAGGCAGCTGGTGGGAGCTTGAGGTCTCTCCTGCCCTCCCCGGCTCTGGAGTTATCCTTCCGTGACCAGACACCTTTTTTCTTCAGGTGAGATGCAAGCTGACAGGCCACGAGATGCCATGTCGGCTGTCAGAGCTGCAGGCTTATACTAATGGCAAGAAGTATCAGCGGCTGATAAAGACAGCCAGAGAGTTTGACTATGGCAAGTTTGAACCCCATATAGTGCCCAGCACAAAGAATCTGTACGTATTCTTCCTCTTGTGTGTTATGCTTCACGCTTTGTCCAATCTCAGACATAAAGGAGTTGACCTTTACAAAGTTCTTGCATGTCTCTGGGTTTTGGGAGACTGGGAAAGTATAAAGTGTTTATCAGCTTTGAGCACAGTGCTTAAAAGTGAGAAGTTGTTAAGTAATAGCCCATATAAACTCTGTTGCTGGCTCGCTCTTTCCTTCTGTGTCTGTTAGACACCAGCTGTTCTGCAAGCTCACTCTCAGACACATCAACAAGTTTCCAGAGCACGTGCTGCGTCATGTCCAAGGGAAGCGCTATCAGAAGGCTCTAAAAACATGTAAGTGCCTTTTCTGAACATACAACCAGCCAACATTTTTCCCCTGAGCTGCTGAGATTTCAGGAGCTCTCCATGAAGGAAAGAGATAAGTTTTCTTTAGCTTGACAGCAATGTACTGCTGTTGCAGTGTGTACTCCTCAGTTAGGAAAGAATTTCCCAGATGTAGGGAGCAATTGGCCTCTAGCAAATCCCTTGGAACGTCCTTACCTGCGAGGAGCGGTTCTAGAACTTCCCCAGAGTGGGTGGTTCACACATTCAGCACACTCTGTGTTAACATCTTTCCCATCTTTCATGGTCCGTGGTATCGCTGTAGATTACACAAATGTATATTAGAGTTGGAGCTGAAGATACTTTTGAGTTTCATTTAATATAACCTGGAGTTGGAAATGAAACGGACTCAGGTGACTGGGTAGCCTTGCTAAGTGTTGCCTGACCCCTCGCACTATTAGATGAGGAGTGCCAGAAGGAAGGAGTGGAGTATGTCCCTGCCTGCTTGCGGCAGAAGAAGCAGCGGACGCAGCACTCTGATGACCACGTGAACGGGAGCAGGCAGACTCACAGAAAAGAGGAATTCTGGGAGCCAAAGTCCAGCGATGAGGATGGAGAGGAGACGGATGACAGCATGAGTGACCTGTACCCACGTGAGTAAGAATGTTGGTATCACCAGGCACGTTTCTAATAAAACACCAGTGCGTTTATTTCCCAAGTGTGTCAGTAGTGACACGTGTATGCTTGGAGACTGGAAGCAGCTTGGCAAATCACCTTTAAGATGCCCTCAAAGTAAAGTTAGGGGGAGGCAGAGCCTGTGTGCATAGGGAACCAATTCTGAGCTAAATCTTTGTATTTTAGCTGCACTCTTCCCAGAAAAAAGTCCAGCAGCTCCACAAACCACAAAGGAGAGCAATGATTTTGCAACAGACAGCGAGGACGAGGGGGCCAAGCAGAATGGTGACATGAATGGAGAGGACGGTGGAAGAACAGACGTCAGCAGAGCAGTCGGCAGCAAAAGGGGAAAGGTAGGAATCATGCTGCCGCGTGCAGCAGCAGGGGAGTGTGGAACCGAGATCCCATCCTGTAGGTGTTTGTCTGATCTGTTCCTGTCTGAGAATCAGCAGAACGTGCAAAGCTGTTCAGAACAGACTTTCCCCATGTGCCAGCCCCTGGCTCGCGTGCTGAGGTGTGAATGACTACCAGTAAGTGTTTATCCTGCCGGCAGTAACTGGGGCTGTTCTGCCTGTATAAATAGCTCATCTTTGCTGGCATCCTGCTGCATGCTCTCACGCAGGAAGAGTGAAACACGTCTTGTGGGTTCCGTCATCTTCCCTACACACAAACACTAGTGAAACCCTCTTGAAGTCATGGGGTCCTTTTTTGAGGAGCTGGCCAGGTCCTGCCTTACAGGACATACCCTGATCCTTCTCCATTTGGGAAGCAGCAGATGTTACATATATAAAGTTGAGTAAACTTTTAACTTGCTAAGGCAGCCCCTGAGGGAGGGGTTGGATCCTTTATAACTGTATCAAACTGGAAAGCGAAGGCTGGATCAAGTTGAGGTTCATTTTTACAGGGAGACAGTCACTGTTTGTACCTAATGAAACTGCATGCCTGCCAGAGAAGGGAATGCTAACTTGCAGGACAGGGCAAGCAGATGTCCTTGCTGGCTCTGTAACCAGGGCTGTGCTTGTTCCGTCTCTGGTAAAGGAGGCCACACTCAGTCTCTTTAACCTACCTTGGGCAGGGCTGGATTTGGGTTTTGGAAAAAGCTGATGAGCTTTTTTTTCTCTACAGAAACAGTCAGGCCCTTTAAAGAAGAAATTCAAGAGTCATCATCGAAAACCCAAGAACTTCAAGAAAGCAATCAATGGCAAATAAATTTTCTTATAAATACGTGGCTTGAAGTTTGTGGTATAACAACTCTAGAGGGTGCACAAGGCTGGCTGAAGTGTTTGCCCATTCCAGTTGACTGTTCCAGCTGGGGCGGGGAACAGTGGGGTGGAATTAAGTTGTATTTTAACAGCCTTGAGCCATCACCAAGGGAAGGATGACAACTCCAGTCAAGCACAGGCAGCCCAGTGCTCAGACCTCTTTATGGAAAGATAGGTGGAAGAGAAATCGCAGAAGACCACTAACTAGCATTTCTGGGTAGTCTGTCTGGGGAGTGTCACCAGTCACACACATCAAGTGGATACAAAGATGCCATTGTTTTATTTTGATTGTTTCAAAAAATCAAAACATTTTCAAACACAACTAAGGTACAAAATACAGCATAAAATGAGAATTTATACTTATTTATTTTTTCCACATAGAAAGCAAAAATATACTCAGAATGAATTCCAGAACACTTTGCAGAGCCAATTGATAGCTGACATCCTGCTTGTGAGTTTCTCAGCCATGGGGAGAGGTCACTATTTTTGGGAGACGTACAAATACAGCAGCGTATGTAGGAAACCATAGTCTTCTGCATCAGGACTCACAGTAAGTCTGCATATTGCACTGCCTAGAAATATCTTATAATGCCCTCCACCTAACTGTGCCCCTTTAGTACCAAAGTATTTCTGCTGCCAGGGACAGTATCAGCTCCTTTTCTTGGGTGTTTTGTTGGAAAGGGGACTTGATTTTCACAGAGGAAACTGGTCAATATTTCAGACTAGTCTGTCATCCAGCTGCTTAGTTAGGCAGGACATAAAGAAGTTGAGAAAGTTGACTGAAGGGCTACTTGCAGGAGTCATTTCTGTAATTCCATTTATAAATACTATGAACATGATCAGTAATTAAGAAGATATCTGAGAATGGCTGCCTTGGTGTAATCTAAAACCATTCTGGGACCTGCAGTGAAAAAACCAAAACCGTCCTGTGCTGCAGATCCATAACTGAGAGGAAGTTTGTTTTGCTATGAAGACAGGCACAGTGAACACTTGATGTGAAAACTTCTCTTGCCTAAAACCTGTTTAGAAGAAAATCTACATGACCTGAACTTAAGTGCTGGCTTCCCCTCCCATCTACCCCCACATATCAATTAATTTATTTCAGCAGCAGCACATCTTACTATTACATAGGCTATTTTCCCCTTAAGATGATGAAATCACTGGTTTAACATTCAACAGTGCTCTTCTATTTGTCAGCAACTCTTTCAGTCTAATTTTCCTCTCCTAAAACACAACCGTTAAGCTCAACTGTCCAGGTTAGTGTCCTTACCAGGAGACCCTGGTAAACAGCTCCTGCTGGAGGTGTTCAGCTGAGTTAGTCCTTGAACAAACAGTTGAGCAGCTTTCTCAAGGGAGACAACAGTGCAAGGAATCAGTGTAACATTAGCAAGTTGGTAGGGCTCATGCTTTCTAGAATTCTTCTATAATCTAGTGAAACAGGTTCACTAGTTGACTAGCAGAGGACAAAATACCTCCTCTGAGCAGCACTAAGCACGTTCATGGCACAGAGGTTGTGGCACTGTGAGAGGTGAGAATAGGGGCTTCCTCTCTCCTCACCCTGATCCTGAGGAGTTCCTCTCTCTGAACATGCAAGTTGCATCCCTGGCTGCTGATCCCTGCACAGGCTTCGCACTTGCGTTCTTCAGCTATAGCCATTTGCATACAGAGCTGAGAACTGAGGCTATGGCAGCACAGAGCTGACTTCCATGTTTCCTCCCTACACATCTCAGGTGCGGTCTGAGATGGCAGAGAGAGGGGGCTGTACGTAAGAGTTCAGCACCCAGCTCCGCCGCTGTTCAGTCAGCTGGGACTTTTACAGCTGACAGGTGAATCTAAGAAGCAAAGACTACAGATTAGAAGACTGAGTGCAGGGAAAAGGAGAGTTTCTGTAATTCTGAAGACATTTTCACCAACCTGCAACTCAGATACAAATTTGGGGCATATATGGATCGGAGGTGGTTAATAGCAGAAAGGAGCTTTTATTATGGAACCTGCAGCACAACTTGGCTCCCTTCTTGGGAATTCAGGAGGGGTAAATTTGGGGAAAGAATGCTGAATGAAGAGTTCTTTTGGCACAGAATTTTAACAGATCTATCTCTTCAGGAGTATCTTCCTGCATTTCCTTCTTGAAATCTGATTGGCCACACACAATTCCTGATTAGCAATACAGGATTCTCCCTTGTTCCCCTCAAGAGCAGATCTGGGATACATTAGAAAACCCTCTCCCTTTTCTTACCTAGAGGGGGGTAAAATGACATTCAGAATTTTCTTTTTTCTTTTTATTTGGGGGCAGAAAAAACCTCCCCTCTTGTTAAAATGAAATTACAGGTCACTAAGCAGCTAAATAACAAGTGATTTTTTTGATGCTGCTTTCCACCTTGATAAGCAATGCTATAACCAGCAACGGAACTCCTTATGCACAAGACAGTTTTGATGAGGGTGAGAAAGGGGATCCACTTTTTTAGTTATAGCAAGAACCCAACAGCACACTGAATGATACAGCTGTATCTGCTCACAGTACTTCAAATTTTAAAACATTGCTGACATTAAAGACAGCAACTGTTCTACTGCAACTCACTGAAGCATCAGCAAAATGCAGGTTCCTTGGGTTAGTTCCAAATCTAGGAAGTTAGAATAAGCCTAGGCAACATCCCTTGAAGAAATAGAATTTTATCTATTATATTACTGGTGCCACTGTAAATCAAATTCAGAACATCTGTGCCTTTAATAGGAAGGGGGCATGTACGTGTAAAATGCTGGCAGTTTTTGTTGAATCCATAGAGAATCAGTTCTGGACTTAATATGTTATGTCCCAAGAAGTGTTGCTATTCCTGTTACCACTCTTTTTTCTTCTCATCCATGGAGACTCCACCAGGGCCCAGTGCAACCACGAGGAGGAGCCCTCCAATTACAGACATGGTCTGGAAGAAATCGTATTTGAGGAAGTCGTGCATGGGCTTGTAGGCTGGGACGGTCCAGAAGGCATTGAAGTAGATGTTGATGCCAAACAGCCAGATGACTAGAGTCAAGGCAGCCAGCTTTGTCTTGAAGCCAATTGCCACCAAGATAATCAGGGCTGTGCCCACAATGTTCTGCAGAATCTGCAAGGAGAAAAGAAAAGAACCCACAAGCTTACATATGGGTCCTAAAATAGATACACAAACACCAGAACAGACCATGGATAAGTTCAGGTGAAGAGGTTGTCATGACATAAATGATTCACTAGCTTTTCTAAATATTAATTCTACTAAAAAGTAGATTTAAATGCTAAGCATTGAGTAGGTCCTGCAGCCAAGCTGAGAGTTGGTACTATATTCTAGTTCCTTAACTTATACATTTATACTCGGATACTTACAGAAAAGAAGTTCATATCAAAATGCAGCAGTGTCATGAACATGAGGACCAGCAGCACACGGCCCCCCAGCTGCATATACTGCTTAGGAGAGCTTTCCCGCATGGTAGGGACACCAGCAAACATGCTCTTCCCCTCTGAGCGTGACTCAGCCAAAAGCAGCAGTAAGCCTCCCCCAAGGGCAAGGTTCCTACAGAAAGACAGAAATGAGGGGAAAAAAACCCCCAGTTTATTACAGTTTGCACTGATCTATAGATTTAAAGCCTTATCTGACAATTTCAACTCAGTAAGAATCTGCATGCTAGCAAGGAGTGACCTACTCTGCACCTTGCAATGTGTCGACATTAGATTTCACAGCTGAAACAGCAGCACTGTACGCAACAATGATTTACACAAGCCTGTGTAGACATGTACAGCCTGTCCGAGAAGTCCAGCACTCACAGCTCAGGCACAGTAGCTTAGCATCTGGTACAGCCTGAATTTAGTTGTGTTGAAGTTATTCTGTACCTCAGGTTTAGCCATACATGCCAAAGTGGTTCAGAGGCTGCCCTGAGAAAACAGAACAGCAGCACTGCTAAAAGGAGTTACACATTTGCAGTGTTGTAGTAAGACAAGTATAACTCCTGTGCTGGCCCCTGCCCTCCTCTCAGAGGAAAGGGCTGAAAAGTTAACAGCCAGCCATCACTCAGGATTTGACAAGAAAGCTCATGTTTAAGAACCCTGCCTTCTACTTAGAGAAGGTGTTTGAGGTTTAAAATCCCAGAAACCACTTTAATATCTACATGCTTTAGTTTTCTCAGAAAATGGCTTCAGTCACACATAAGCCCAGTTGCTATTTTAGGCAATTAGGAAATAATAGCAGCTCACTGATCCAGTCTAGACAATTGTTTGTGAGCTCTCAGCAAGGAGGTCAGTAGCAGAAGCACTTAGATCCTAGTGGGTTAGGATTAGTCTTTTCTTTCTACAGCACTAAGCCTGCTGTCTATGGCTTAACACAGACTGTACAGGTTTGTTTTTTTTTTTTTAAGTGCTGTCATTTCTTGTTTAATGTAACATCACTCACAAAAGTATTTCTAGTAAATACAACATACAAGGATCATTTCCTCTGTCAGTGTGGCAGTGACAGACAACAGTTTTCATTTTGTTTTGTTAAAAACTCAGAAGCAGACATACCTCATCAAGAACTTAAGGTCCCATAGAATGCTGTATGCAATAGTCTAAGCAAAGAAGAAAACAGGTTAAAACACCATATAAATGACACTGAAGTTCTGAATTTATGTTATAATCTCAAGCCTGTACTATCCAATAGCAGAAGTCAATTAGAAGTACATTATACTGAAGGAAACAAGGTAGGTTACATGAATGTGAGCCAGTGAGTCAGTGTAAAAGAGAGAACAGAACCCAGAATTTGGCTCGTGCTTTAGCCCCCACAAAAATTAATCATTTTTAAACAGGAAGGGTACTATTAGCTAGGATCCTTTGCGATGGGGACAGTCCTTTATAAAAGCTGTGTGCTGAAGGCCAAAGCAACTGCAAGTTCCACATTTGGCACATTATTAACATACAGGTACAAGTTACTTATGCTAAATTGGTCAAGGTCAAGTATTGAATCAACTTCTTCAGCTGACTAATTGCTATTACAGACAAGGATCTATTTGGCACATCAGAACAGAAACAGCAAAATAGTTCAATGCCACTGAGGACTGCCACCAGGCCAAGGTGGAAAAAAATTCCAGGGTTGCAAGTCATATATAAATATATGTTGGTAGTACTGGGGCTAAGAGAGAAGATTTGAAAGATATGGTTTAGAAGGGCTGAAGACTTAAGCCTCCTACCTGTAATGCTATAATTCCAAACAGTCCAAAGCAGGCATATTGCACAAAGTTCCTACTCAGCACCAGGATACAGCCACCTGAGTTGGGGAAATTGAACACAGTTACACTTCTGGCTTGCACAGGAAAAGATGCTGCAGGAACGCTAACTTGTTTTGAACTGAGCGGGCTCCAATTTCTTTCAACTGTGCCATGGAGAACATCAGGCAGGAAATTTTAAGGGCACATTGGCACAAACCAGTTTGAGAACCCAAGAATTTTCAGTGCATTTTAAAATAGTTTATAATTCCAGAAGTATCTTTTATTCTACAAAAGGTAAGCATGTGCTAAATGCAGTCCCAACATATCGAGTACTGTACAGCAGCTATCAGTGTTAAGGCATTAAAAGAAGTTAAACAGAAATTCAACTCACCATGGATTTTTCTTTTTTAAATGAGGTAGCTGTTAGGGCCGATGTACTGCTTTTATTTTATATCCCCCCCCCTCCACCCCAAGTCTTCTGTCAGAAAGCACTGACAGCCTTTGCCACTTTGACATGAGGACTAGTAACTAAATTAAATTAAGATGACTCTCTACACAAAGATATGAGGGTAAAAAATCCCCAGACAAGACAAGAAATTGGCAGAGCAATCAAGAACAGTAAATCAAGGACATAAAAAACAGAAAAGCATTTTACTTCTCTCCATTTCTGATACTCTAAGTATCTCAGCACCTAGCACACACAGAGAAGCTTTGCTTCTGGGATTATTTTGATTCCTGGACTTCAAAAGTCTGACATAAGCATCCCTCTCAGGCTGAAGTGTACCAACTGCAGATTAAGACTTCACCATTTAGATTAATACCCATAAAAACAGCAGTCTGAGGAAGTCTTAACACTGAACTGTTTAAGAAAACACGAGTATTTCATTTAGAGAATACAGGGGGTGTGGTATGTGTTTATAGATGCATGTACAGAATTGAAAGCAGATTGTCCTAACGGATTCTGGGCATCTTTGACTCAGAGGTAGTATGTCACAAGAAATTCTCTAAGACTACTTCCAGGAAAGGCTGAAGCAGGTCAATTAAGAGTTCTTTTCATTCAGCCCATGAAGTACGATCAGTTCTAAGCTGTCAATGGCTATTAAGAAATCAGTGAGGCGTCTCGTGCTTACACGATGCACAGTGCTTACACGAGCCAGGGCGGCAGACACACTGGAGTGCTCTGGCATCCACCTTAACAGCCTTAGAGCCACTTACTGAGCTGTCCGAAGAGATTTATGAACACAAAGATGGAGGCCAGGAAATAGCCACAGTTCCACGTGCCATCAATGTAATCCCTCTGTTCACTCCACTGGAACCACATGCGGATGCCATCCTCCAGGAAGGTGCTGATCAGGCAGAGGCGGGCCACGTGAGGGAGATACTGCTTTGTCACCCTAAGGAACTGCATGGGCAGACAGCATCGTTAGCAGGGAAGGAAAGAAGGCAAGGGGCTATTAAAGGCATAACAGATCCATGTACTCTGCAGACTCAGGCCATATGTACAGAGTCATCAATATCTACAGAGAAACACATACTTACGACTTGGATTTAATAAAAATTCTTCTCCACTCCAGTTTGAGAACACTTGGGAGCACTGGGGGAAACCTGTGGTCATGCTCCACCCAAAGAGCATTTTGGACAAGGACTTGGAGAGAAGCAAAATCCAGCAGCACCTTTCCACGTTACGAGAACTGCGTTTTGATGGAGCTCTCACGAGATGAAGGCTGACCTTGGCTTTCGTTTGTCTATCTCAGGGTTTCATGTTACAGCTCAGCTATCAGATAGCCAGGAGCTGAAAGGGCAATCCTACTCCCACTCACATGCTCTGGCACTCAACAACCTGTACAAACTGATTCAGGGAGTAAGGCTGACAGAAGACTAATTCTGTACAAATTAAAAAAACATTAATAAGCTTTCTGCCAAGCTAGTTCCCTTTAACAGCTCAGAAAAGCAACAGTGCAAAGCATGTGTACTTGTGTGGCAGCAGCTATCACCTCAGCATAGCTAGTGCATGAAATTGCACTCTGTATGCTCTATACAAGTACACACAGTTTCTACTTCCATCAAAAATAGCAACTTCTGCAGAAAGAAAACAGGCATTTATATATACAACTCAGTAGTGTAGCAGTTAAAATTATATCATCATGCAACAGATGCTGAGCCTTAGAATGCAAAATGTATCTAGTCCCAGATACCCCTTCATCCTGCAAACTCACTGGTTAGTTTGCTCTACAATTACAATAATTATAAAGGAACAAATACAGAATTGCCAAACAGGATCCAGACTAGCGTGTTCTATAGGACTGTGAGGTGTACAGGAAAATTTACTGCCTCTGGATTATGACAAGTGCTTAACTGTCACCCAGTTTCCTAAACAGCACTGGTTATTACTTAATGGAGACTTCTACTGGGGTTTGTATTGTCACTCTGAATGCAAGCTAGTACCTGGGTGGCCCACTGCCTGCACCATTCAGCACAGACAGATCACTATGACACATCTGGAGTCAGCGTATGCTACCGTTTGAGCAAGTGCAATGTAGTAAGAAACAAATGTATATTTAATCTAAAACTAACTACAACATTATCCAGCAGGTTTCTACCTTCAGATAACAGGAGCTGTTTGGGCAGGTTGAGACTTGTGAAAGGAAATGCCCCATGCCACACACCTTCATGCAGAACTGCCAGACATCCCTGTGTTGGAACTAGGAGGAGAAGCCATTCAACAAAACCCCATTGTCCCACACAAAGTTTGATGTGTTGTAAGGCACGTTGATTCATACAGTTTATGCAATATTAGAATACTTCTAAGCATGAAATGAGGTGAGGGAACCCACAGGTGTATAGGTGTCTTCCAGACAGCATTTAATTATATTCTAAAAAATGGACAGAAAAGGCACACAAACATTTTCTTTCATAACTCAGTATTGACATTTGTCCTAAGTTCAACTATCACAACATTGACTTCAGGTTGGACAATACAGCTGACCAGTTCCTTTCTGGGCAGCATCTTTTTTTTAAAAAAAAGTTCTGGCAGCGTTGCATACTTTCAGTGTATAGGGGAGTGTGGAGAAAGGAGACTAAATCCATTCCTAAAGTTTATTCTCACCACAATAATTACTAAAGACTGTTCTAAATCCTATGCAAATGACAAGCCTTACTCTATAACTGAAGATTACCACAAGAAAAAACCCTGCAAACACGCTGAACAGTTAAACAGTTAATATTGGAACAAACTACACTAGTTGTATTGCATGCATCCAGAGTCTAAGGGTCAAGACTAAAGTTAATCAAGTGCATTTGAAGTGCAGCTGTACTCTGACTCAGGACTGCCACTTCAGGCTTTTTTAAGCCATGTTAACAGTTGGATGAATGAGTCAGAAGAAAATTTGTGATCTTTGTCACTGAATGAGACACACATCTTGGTTTACAGCTTTCTTCTGTCTCGGATTTCACTGTGCATTTGGGCAAACTGGCTGAGGAATACCAAGGATAAAGCTGTTTTGGAAAGAGTACAAACCTAGAAGTGGTTTGTAAAGTAAGTCTTCCTTGTCAAGATGCACAACAGTCAACTTTGGTCTAGAAGGAAATGAAAGAGGACAAGTGCTGGGCATCTGTAGGAAAAGGAAAAAAACACTTCTGTGGAAAAGCTGAAAAAAGCAGCAAATATTAGAGAGCGAATCTGCCTCCAGGCCTCATCTTTGTTGCTTCTGAAGTGGGTCATGTGAGCTGATCTCATCTTCCCCTTCCCTGAAATCAAACAACTGCCAAGAGCCCCGGTAAAGATGCCAAGGCAGCATTTAACATTTACCTGTTCTCGTGGCACATAGAGGGAATTTAACACTATCTATTAAAGGACAAGTCAGAAAGACTGAAGCCTAAGACAGCTGCCTTGCTAAGCAACCTTATCACAACACACATCATCTTTGGTCATCCATAACTCACATAGCTGCATCGACTGAGCTACACACAAGGTGAAATCCCTGAACACAACAAGCTGAAAGTAAACAGACTGTGTGAACACAAATCCAAGCCAAAAGAACAACTTCTGGAGATCATGAGAGAAAGGAAGAGAACAATTGCATGATAGCTACACCAACAGAACATAACACACATCAAGTGATTTTACAACTACAAGATTCAGGTATAAATCACCTAAGAAATTTAACTGAGTACAAAGTAACTTAAAAGAAACAGGAGATCTCTAGAAGTGGGATTGAACCAATAGTATCAGACACTGGTTTTGTCCCTGCACATCACCACGAACATGTGGCTTAAACGCTGCACCCGGAGACCACTTCTGACTTCCTTTGCGATTCACACAGATAAAAGCAGCACATAAAGGAAACTTGGCAGCTGCAGTTAATAAACAGCCAACTATGACATGAGATTTGAAACGTGCACTTCACTAAGCACAATCCACACGAGCCAAAGCAAAACTGTTGAGATTGATGGAGGTGGCAGTGTTAAACTCATGACATCAAGTAATTGGATGGCCTCTTCTGCTACGGGCTTCGCATCAGCTGTTCTTAGCACATACTGCCTCCTTGCAAGAGGCAAAACATCTTGAGAAAAGACAACAAAACGCTGAAGTAAAACTATTCAAAAGAAGAACAGCTGGTTCTGTGCTGGCAGCCAAGTCATTAACATACACCAGAGGGGCTTTGTGTTGCCACTTCCCCCTTTAACAGGATTAGACAGGCACACATAGATTTAAATGCTCCTCTTGGTTTAACAAGCAAACATGCACAAGAGATCCAGGGATCCCTAAATCAAGTCTCTGCTCAAACCCCGGTTTTCAAAAGGAAGTTTGAAATACTCAAACCCATAAAGAGGTTTGCCCAAAGGGACGCAATAAAGTGATTCTGCTTTTACTCTTACCATGCTTTCTAGACTATCTCACCTCCAACAGTCTCAAATTTGTTACCGAATCAGTCCATCTTGTTGCAAGTGTGCATACTATAGCATAATTACAGGTATTTTAAGACCAAGACATAGCCAAGAGTTGGGAATTTTTACTGTCACCTAGGTATATTCTGTGCAAACACAGAACCCTTTTCTGTGCATGTACACGTATGTGTTCTTGGATCAGGGAAGTTACAATCATGGTGATCAACAGCAGCCTGCTAACTTGTGCAGAAAGCTCTCTTGTGGGCTGCACAGCATTATTAGTGTAGAGCTCCTGATAAAAGCATATTCCAAACATCTAGCTTGTATTCACTGAAGGGATTGCTTTGTTCTGGGAGGACAGAGACCTCTAGCAGCCTGGGACATCAGTGGTCTTTTCTAGAATAGGATGCTCAATCCTCTGGAAGAGAGAAAAAGCACTTCCCTTCACCAACCTGTATATATCCATGTAAGGAGATCCCATCTAATAAACACAAGGATGGCAACAGCCATCACATTGGGTTAATCAATATCTGCAAGTTATTTGTGAAAACTGGGAACAGCAGCTTTCCCACTTATTTCCAAAGGCAAGAAGAGAGCTCTGATCCACTAGAACATGGCCAGCGGTCTTAATCACGTTTTTAATTGCAGGGAAGTTTCTCATGACAATGCTTTTCACTCCTGAAGCATGCTTTATACCAATTCACTTTTCCAAAAGGCTATTTATTAATCAAAGCTTTAAAATGGGGTTTATTTATTAGTCATGTATTGCATTTTGCTCTTTCTTCATGGGAAGATTCTTTCCCAGCCTCACCAGAAGAGGCTATTTGGCTTATAATGATACAGGATCAGTGTACTGACATAACTATGTTACCAAGAGTTTCCAAATTAAGTTTTTTAATATAAAACACAAAAAAATTCAGACTAAGTATTAAATGTTTTCTTCTCCCTTCTGTTTTCTGCAAAATAGGATATGGAGATGTTAGAATTAGCTGAACAATGTACATCATCATTTATGCTGGAAAATTAAATAAAACCCCCAGAGTCTGGTTCTCCCTCAGAGTCCTTTCACTGCAGTACAATGATTCAATAGTCTCCTTGCATTTTTGTTCATATTTTTTTTTTTTTTAAGAACAGCAGAAATACCAGGCATCCACATTCCTAACGATTATTACAAACACCAGAAAAGTTGCTTGAGATCTACTCCCTCTCATGGGGATTACAGAGGAGACACAACCAGTCCTATAACCCTGAAGAATCAGTGCAGGCCCCAGATACAGCTATTTTCAGTACAATAATGTCAGCACTGCATGGTGACTGCACTGAAGGGCTTAGCATGCAATATTTTAACAAGACTCACTAAAAAAGGGCTTAACTTTTGCATATGTAAATAATTTAATTAATAACATCAGTCTGGTGTTAGAGGGCTTAAAAACAAATCAACGCGTAAAGCCTGTAGTTTGGCATTGTTCTGAACCAAAATCCTGATTTTTTTTTGCACAGTGTATCACCTAGATTTTAAGAACTCTTAATAGCTTTTCCCACCCTCCCCATCATCTAACAAGTTGCCCTCTCTGAAATCTAGAGGATCACCCCCCAACACCCACCAACTACTTGCCTCCTCCACTGCAGTCCTTGGAAACTGCCACCAGTGCAGAGAACAGAACAGCTCACCAGCCGTACTGGGCACCTGCAAGCTACAAGCACAGGCTAAACTCATGGCCAGTGCTCATCACAAGTGATCCCACCACCAGCATTGGTGTCCACTTGACCTAAACAATGAGGTCATAGAACCAACAGGAAAAATAAACTCAGTATTTGTTCCTGACAGTTCAGGTCTCCAGTCCAGTCCAGAGACAGAAAAGTGCTAGTGTGAGAGAAAAGGGGAACACAGCCTTCAGAGAAGTAGGACAATCCCTTTCACTGATAGCTGGCTGGCAGGCAAGCTCAGATGCCTTTTAAGACCCCACCTTCAGTGCACTTGTTCACCTCTGGATTAGGACCAATTTTCCCAAGTATCTCTGCAACTAAGGCATAACTTGCTAATTCAAAGGGAAATTCCAGTATTTGACAGAAGTTAAGCTTTAGTGATTGAATTTAAGGAACAGATTATTCTTGCTTTGGTAAGAGACATGCAGGATTTACCGATAAGCCATGGAAATAGCTGTAACATTTTCACACAGAGCTTTTATGCTACAGAAATTAAGACTCATTAGGTCTTGAACGCTAGTACAGGGAGTGGAGAAAGCAAAGTTATCACTGAGAGAACGCATTCAGCTTCCAGAACAGCCACTGTCCAGCTTCACCACTGCCACAGCCATCAAGGGGGAGTTTCAACATCATTTCGGTCCAAACATTCCAAGTATTTTTTTTTTTAATCCAAGATGAACTAACAGTTTCTGTAATGCTAAATGTTAACTCTGCAATATATACCAAAGGTTATAATTTGGTAAATCTCTCCACTCCTACACTGGTGGGATACTGAGTTCTAGCAGCACACACAGTACTGAAAGTATCTGAGTAAGCCATGAGGCAGCTATTTGGAAGACAGTTACTTGCAAAGCCATAAAAATTGTTTTGCAATCCAATGGGTAAGCATATGCCAACAACTCAAATTCTGGAGATAAAGGAAAAACTCATCTTTAATAATCTTTAAATAGAACGTGGCCAAGCACAAATAAAGTTGTGCTGTTTAAAACTCACTTCAGGAGGAAGCAAACTGCATTTTAGCTGGACAAAAGAGCTTTCAGTAGTATGAAAAAAGGGATGTTAAAGACATCTAGAAATAGTCACACAGGAATAAATAGAGAGGTGTTATAAAAAGATGAGGACAAGTGTTGTAAACTTTGGGAAGCGATTTGAACACTATAGCGATAGTTTACTTTCTCCTCTAAAAGGAGTGTGAGGAGAAGGCAAACAGAGGATGACGAAGATGATCCAGACACCCCTTAAACTAAATACTCCACACACCATAAGAAGCTCTGTCTCTAAAACGAGTCTTTCATCTGGGGGTGGGGAAGAAGTGCAGAACAGGTTTCCCCAGTGAAACTCAGTTAAAGGCACAGAGACAGCACAGCCCCCTCAGAGCCGTGACGTGTTACCGTGCACCACACAACTCACACTGCTTCAGTAGTCAAAGAGTTGTAGAACCAGGCAGAAACAGATTTTCCAGAGAGCCTGTTAAATATTATTAGATGCTGCCTCTTATTTTCGATTAGATGAATCACCATGACAGCAAAGATCTTTCTAACACCATCACCAGCAGATCAACTACTTACACTCAAAATATTCCTGTTCTCACATATCATAAGAAATCACAGACTTCTATTTAACAGAAATCTGTATGGGCCTCCACTGAAATAAATGTAAAAGAGATTACAAGACAACATCAGCTTGCTTGCTTTGCTTTTGCCCCAATTCTCAGAACACTACTACGGTGCTGCCAAGCCTCTTCCAGTTGGGGTTTCCAGACACTGGCCAGGGTTCAGATTTTTGGTTTCCTGTCACTATCACCCACCCCAGTTCCCCACACTCCATATGCCCTATTTACCAGCCTGGGCGGCTTGCAAGAAGGCAAGAGCAGCTCGGCCTCTTACACTCCTTCCATTTAGTCGCTCCCAGGGAGAAGCTGAAACCCCAAGGAGAACTTGCCTGCTTCGCTGTACGAGCAGCCGCACAGCTCGCATGAGGGCAGGGGGCAGCCGCTCCCGCATGGACCGGCCGCAGGGCCTACTCCGGCAGGTAGCCGGGCCTTCAGCCTCCCCTTGCAGGCGGCGCGGCCGCAGATGCCCACAGCCCCGCAGGAGAGATGGGCCCCGAGGCGGTGACTCCGCGCCGGGCCGCCGCCATCCCAGCCCGCCCCAGCGTGGCCCCTCAGGCCGGCAGCCTTACCCACCCACCCAACCCCCGCTCAGCGCGGGGCCCGCCGAGGCGCCCCTTCACAGCGGCCCAGCACACAAAGGCGACCGGGGCGGAGGAGGAGAAGGCGGACAGGCACCCACCTGGTCCGCGAAGTCCTCAGCAGTACTCATGATGTCGTTCTGGCCCATGGCGGCAGGAGGGGAGGGGGTGCTGCGCGCCTGGGGCCCGGCCTCACACTCAGAGACAACCGCGGAAAGGAGGGCGGGAGGACGGGGAGAGAGCACCAAGCCGAGCCGCACCACCGCTCCGCTGCTGCTGCCACGTAGGCCAGGCCTTAAAGGCGCCGCGCGGGCGGCAGCGCCGGCGCAGGCGGGGCGGGACGGCGGCCCCGGGAGGGAGGGGCGGCCCCGCCCGCTCCGCGCCGCGCACTTAAAGGGGCCGCACGGGGCGCAGGGGAACCGGCCCTGAGGGGCTGCGCCGCGGGGATGGGGGTTTTCCCAGTTCTGCCCCTGCCCGGGGGCCGTAACGGCGCTTTCTCGGCCTGAAGGCGTATCCTGAGTGAAAGGGGACGTGTCCCTGCCCCTGCTTGCCCTGCTGGGCTCCTGCTGCCAACGGCTGAAGGGCTGCTGAGGCGCCCCTCCGCACTCACCGCCTGTCCCGCCTCGCCAGGAGGCTGGGCCCTCTCCCGCTATGGAGAAGTATGAGGTGCTGCCCGTGGGGTTAGGCCCCGCACGGCGGGAAGAGGGAGGCTGTAGCACTTCAGGGAGTGTTGGTGGTTCCTGGGGGGTTCATGGCCCTGTGGAAGGGTTTATAGTCCAGGGGAAGGGGTGTCAGTACCGCTGAGGGATGTGTGTGGCCATGGGGAGGGGGTGTAAGTGGCCCTGAGGGGTACCTGGCCCTGAGGAGTGGGTATGTGGCCTCAGTAAGGATGTAAGCTGCCCTGAGGAAGGGGCCTACATGGCCCCGGGGAGGGAAGCTCTGGCCTGTGGATGGTCATGGAGTGGTGGGGATGTTCTGCTTATCATAGGGAAAGTGAGGGGAGATGTCCCAGAGGAGAAGGGAGGCCTGTGTGCCCCTTGAGAGTTGGGTTGCCTGTGGTCCTGCCGCAGGGAGCTGGAGGTGTGTGTTGTATCGAGGTTTTCTGCAGAGAGGTGGTTTGAAGGGGTTTTCTGCCTTGGTTGTTCTACCACTTGCAGCTGAGCAAGCATATTAATGTGTCTCTTCTGCCCTGCAGGTGCTGGAGCACCTGCAGCCTGGGGCATTGGGTGCTATGCTGGTAGCTGAATTGAAAACAGAAAAGGGTGTGGAGAAGAAATATATAATAAAGCAGGTGAGAAGGTGGTTGCTAGGAAGACAAGAGTCCATTGGCATGTTTATAATTTCCATGGGCCCTTCAGATAGTAACAGACAAACATGTTAGGCAGCTTGGCCACTAGGTAAGAGTAGGCTTACACCTTACTGTGCTGCTGTTTTGGAAATCAGAAGATTCAGATCAGTTTACCAGAGTATTGAGGTTAGAAGTGGGGAAAAGGGCAGCAGCCTGTTTAGGTCCATCTTCAACAATGCAGGAGAAGGACTGGCTAGCTGTTGCAGACTCATCAAAAGCTCTGTTTCTTGCTGTCTCCCAACAATAAAACTGCTCCAAATATTAGTAATTGGAGCTATCATTGAAAAATTAGGCCAATTCATACAGAATTTACAGTTCCAGTCTTCTTGGCAAGATTGTTCTGGCTTAACGTTTGTTTGTCTTCACATTACAATCTCATCTGTATGTTCTCTTTGGTGCAGGTTGAATGCATTGAAGAAAAGCAAGCAAATGAGGCCTTGAAGGAGGTATCAGTTTTTCTCTATTACTTCACTTACAAAGACCAAAGTCTTAATAGAACAAAGTCTTTTATCTACAAGGATTAACTAAGTAAATAGTGAACATGTAAATCAGGTAGGACTATCTGAGGGGTGTTCTTACTGCCCTCTGCTTGAGCTCAGACCAGGATTTTGTATTAATTGTTCTTATATTTGAATATGTAGATTCAAATGCACAGCTGTTCTCAAGATGATAGTCCTTTTTCAGAGTTTGTATTTGCTTTACGCTGGAGACAAAGAGCAAAGCTCATCCTTTTGGCCTTTAAGATGAAGGAGAGTCTTGGTCTATTTATTATTAATAACAGTTTCTAGGTAACATTTCTCACAGCTGGACATTCTTTGATGTGAATGATTTGACTGGTTTTCTTCCTTTGTTGTATATTTTTTTGTGTAAACTTGTTTCAGTGCCTCAAGTAAGAAGCAGCATCAGAGATACTATTAAAAAACTCAAATATATTTTGACAAAATGTGAAGTACCACATGATGGATTAGTCTCAGAGTCTCCAGGCAGTTTTAAATGAGTGAGAATATATGTCTGTACAGATGCTTCATTCTACTCAAGAGAGGTGACCTCTTTATGTACCGAGACTGGCTTTACTGATAAAAACTTGATCCAGTTTTTCTGTTGATGTGCATGTCTCTTGAAATACAGTTGTGGCAGCTGGGATTGTGGCTCTTCTTAGTTTTTCTGTTGTGTCTGCACAGCCGTGAACACAACTATAGGAGAGCAAGATGGATTCTTTTTACCTTTCACATCATCAACAAATTTGCTGAAGTAATTGGTAATTGTTAGAGCCCTACACAGAAACCAGCTTCAAGGAGATGAACATCTCACTAGTGTCATCTTATTTTCTGAGGTTTAAGCTTGCATAGGGGTTACTGAAAATAATGACTATGATAGAAAAATCATCCTGAGTTTCATATTCTAAGATGTGTTTTCATGTTTGGATGTTTGGAACTGAAGAAGGGGGTTGTTTATGTATCATCCCTAAGGATCTATTTATAGCCTTGAATTTCACAAGGCTGTTACAGCCTTCATGAAATATTTTCCTGAACTTGACACTTGCAAATGCAAATATACAACAGAGCTTGCACATTGAAAGAATTTGATCAGACATGTGATGTGAACATGTCAGGAACTGGCTTAGGATATTTTTTTGAGGTCTTGTTAACGGGAAGGTCTGTGTAGCTCTAGAAAGCTTTCTTTTTTATTCTATGCAGGCAAAGGATTTACTAAAACTTCATCATTCAAACATCTGTGCTTACAAGGAATTGTTTGTGACTTGGGATAATGAGGTGAGAATGAAATAGGATTGGCTAAACTGGAATATATGGTTAATGTTGTAGGCCTGTAAGCATTTTTGCAGGTTTTAATTTGGGGTCATTGGTGTGAGATGCTAAAAAAGGTTATTTGATTGGAAACAAACCTGCTTTTTTAACTCCTGAATACACATGCTGAAAAGCTGTCAAGATACATGGATTGGAGTCCATCACATGGTAGTCTTACATGCTGACTCACGGATTCTGATGTAAATCAGTGTACATTACTGATTTTCATGCCTGCATGAAAACCTTTTTATAGGAGACTGGAAGCTGAAAGCCCCAAGTTATTTATTTGCAGATTTTATTCAGTGCTTAGGCAAAATTTGTGTTGATTTTATGGATGTATATTTGACTTGAATTCTCCCTTAGTATTCAGATAAGATGATTGATAATGATTTAAAAAAACCCCAACAACCCCCCCCCCCCAAAAAAAAAACCAAAACAAACCAACCCAAACCAAACATGCTGTATTTTTAATAAAATAAAGTAAATATTATTTCCTCTGAGAGGTTAATCATCTCAGAACACCTTGGTATTGGTGAATGTCACACCCACCAGTTTGGCCAAGTGCTCGGTTTTATTTATCTTGCTGGATATGTTATTACCTGCAAACAATTAGACAATCTGTAATATTTTATTACAGATATCATCTCTGTTCCTTTGTCTGGTAATGCAGCACTTGGGCCAAGGAGATCTTTCATCTGTAATCAAGGAAAAAAGGCAGAAGTCAGAAAAAATAACAGACATGGTAAAAAGTGCAGAAGAGTCATCTAGTTGAACTGACAGACTCACTACTTTTATATTTCTTCCTCTGTATTCCTTCTTTCTCAAATTCCTCCCCAAAATCTACAAAGCACAATGTTTTGCTGAAGGGTGGTTTTGGAAGCTACTTTCCAAAACATATTTGGAAGTTACTCTATTTCCTACACTTGCCTGTATATTCCTCTCACCAGGTGATTCTGAAGTTCCTGGGACAGATAGTGGATGCTTTGTTTTATATACACAAACAAAATATTATACACAGGTGAGTAGAAGTCTTGTTCTCTTTCTCTGATAGGTCATTGTTCTTTGCAGTGGCTGTTATTTTAGCAGAGCTGCTCAGAGGCAGTGAATTTTACGGTTCCAAAAGTATGACTTCATAGATAGGCTAGTTTTCTGTGACTTCTAAAGTAACCTATTTCTTCAGTTTTGTTTAGAATTATCTGTTTGAGCAAGGTGTTCTCTCTGTTTTTGAACGTGCTAAAATTCTGATTTTAATTTTAATTAATTTTAATATTAGAATGTTGACCGTATCTGCTAATATTTACGTTTTGGTGGCTGTGGTGGACAAAGCGGTGTGTGTGTATGCATACATATATATGTACACCCACACTTTGTGTATCTAAAGAGAAGACCATTGCCTTCCATTTTCAGATAAATTTGTGTCACAGTCACAGATTTTAAAGCATTTCACAGTAAAATAAAATAATTTTATTTCAGTTGATTATCACTTTTATATTAAAAACCCAAACAACTAAAAACCAAAACACAAACCACTCACCACCACAGCTCTTGCTCCCCACCCAAAAAGAACCCAAAAAACCCAACCCAAACAAAAAAGACAACCCACCAAAAAAACCTCCAGAACCCTCTGATGTGTAAAGATGCTGGGAACCTGTAGTTATGTATCATTAGCCTCTAATTTCACAGGCTGACAGAAAATATTTGTGTTGCAGAAATCTCAAGCCATCAAACATACTTGTGACTGGTGAAGCATCCTTCATGCTTAGTGACTTCAGTACAGAAACACTTATGACAGATGAGATGAAATGGAAAATAAGAGTGGAAGAAAGTAGATATTTGTTTTACTTTTTTAAATTTTATTTTTAAAAGATTCAGTTATGGTGAATATTTTCAGTCCTTGGAAAAAATATCAGCCAAAGAGGAAAAAATTATCTTTCTTCCCCCTTCTCCATATTATACTATTTGTCTTCTAAAGTATGAATAGAGTATTCATAGGTAGTTCCCTGAAGAATTAATTGTGTTCACAACTGAAAACTATAGATATGTCTGAGTTTCACAACTCTGCAACAGATACAGTTGGAATCCTTTTTAGCTTGATACATATGCAGTAACATCTTAGAAAATTGTTAATTAGTTATAGCATGTTTCTTAGTCTTTTGTGGCATATCACCCGTAAAAAATGTCAAATCTCTGCAGAATAATTCTAAATTATTTTTAGACATCAAACAGTTGCCTGCAGTTCATGCATGTGCAAGCAAAAACTGTGTATAGTACAATGTCAGCAACATTACCATATGATTTTTATTTCAACAGATAGCAAGTCTTGGATGGCTCCAGAGACATTTGGTTTTTCTTTTACTGAGAAATCTGACATCTGGTCGCTGGGTTGTGTTCTACTTGACATGACGACCTGTTTTGTTCTGAATGTATGTGATAATATTTCACTATAGATCTAAAATGTCATGGACCCACCAGGATATCTCTAAACAAGTGTGTGAAAGCTCTTCTGATACTCTGCTCTTTACAGGCAGAAGAGATAACTTCATTACTGCAGGATATTAGACAGGATACCAGACATCTTGAGGAAGTCTCGATGCTAGTGCAAAGTGGAGATAACAGCTCTTTGCCTCTATTTCCGATTTTATCTATGATGCTACAGATTCAGCCCAGCATGAGACCCACAACAAAGTGAGTTCTGGATGTTTTTCCGTTATTTTTTCTCCTAAACCCTACCTACCTTCACAAAGATGGGAATGTTGGCTGTTGTTTGAAAGAGATTGAGTGAAAGTTGCTGACCTTACTGCCTTGACAAATTGAGTTATTAAAAAAGTCAAAGACTTGATGTTCTGAGTGGGCATTCTGATATGTGTAGGTGTCCTTTTTTGAAGAGTTTCATTATAAAATCATGTTATACACAATTTTACAAGCCATTAACTTGAAGCCTAAGCATGGCTTGCTTAATGTAAGCTCTTTCATTAGCTGTTTTGAAATAAATTGTTTAAGTTCTGTAAAAAATAATCCAGTTTTCAAAGAAGTATTATTAGCTTTTTATATCAAAATGAAACAAAGACTGTAGAAATTTTCTTTTGTAACTTACCAGTTCTAATTTATTGGTACTGCTTTTGTCTCTCTGAACTCTAGGGATCTGACTGATGTTCCATTTATTAGTGAATGCCTGACTCTTGCTGGTGCCTCTTCAGTAAAACTGAAAAAGACTTTGCCTCCCAAAATAATAGATGTACTACTTGAAGGAGGAATTGAAAGTGTTCTAGGTAACAAGGAAAATGAAATTAACGTACTGGTGACTTTCACAGGAAATAAACTCGTATGTTTTCTAGTCAGCTTGTATTCTACTTGAAAATGAATTATTGGACATTTGTTTTACTTGAAATAAAATGGGATGCTATTTGGAGAAAGGATCCCTACACAGCCTTTTCTATAGCCCTGTGAGATTACCGGCCATACCTACTGCTCAAGTTAAATAAGGTCAGAGATATTCAATATCCTCAGAAAATTGGGGAACCCCATTTACTTTGCATTCTAACATGTTTGCCAATTTATGCCAGCAAGGGATCTGCTCTATTTTCCTTTTAAGTAAGGAAGATATTATCTTAATCTGAAAAGACTACAGGAATAATGTATTTAAAGCCCCTATCCTTGCTCTGATTTAATATTCCAGCAGTTCCCCAAAATAAATAATGCCAAATACACAGATTATACAGGTGAATCATAACACTTTGCAATATTAAATGCTTGATGCATTAGGGGAGAAGTTTATCTCTTTTCAACAATTACAAATTACATTATTTTCATTTATATGCATTTACATCTTGCATAA
The DNA here is from genome assembly GCA_907165065.1 of Caprimulgus europaeus. Next base: position 4,361,455 of record OU015545.1, on the reverse strand, counting down.
AATAAAGAAAATTTGAGTGCTTCTTTTAAGTGTTTGTATCAAATGGTTAGTAGAATTTTCTTGTGTTATGTAGAATTCATGCAGGCTTTCTGGGATGTAGAAGAAGCACAGGCTAAAGCCATTCAGCTCCTTGTCAGCGTTGTAAGAGACAAAAGTGGTAAGGCACTGTTTTATTAATTTATTTATTCTGCTCTTTCCTTACATTTTGAGATAATAGGAAGAGGAAAAAAATTCTCATGACAATAAATGAGAATGAAGTTGCTCTCTTCCTATTTTCTCATTTTTGTAATGTACTGGAATAGGCTGCTGGTTGATGTGATTGTGTTGGCACTTGTTTTGTAAATGCTTTTGTTGAACAGCAGAGGTGTTTTACTGGATAAGAAAAATGATCACTGAAAAAAACCCCTATTTTATTTGGCAGATAAGGTAAATTGGCAAATTGACATTTGAGGAAGGTAATTCACGTCAGCATTGGGGCAACCTGGGGGGAATGCCTAGGGGTATAAGGCTAATAGAGCGAAAGGAAGCTGCACGTCTAGTTTCTGTGTAGTAGAGCTGTGTGAGTGAAGACTGTATTTTCTCTCAGCATCTGCACATGTTTCAGATTAATCTTTCAGATCAGGATTAATATTTTTTCAAAGCACCACATTAACTTGGTTACAAATATGCTGCCATTTGACAATGACAGCATTTTAATGCTGGCATTGGCTTATGATGTTAAAACACTGGGGTGTTCATATCTGTACTCAATAAGGAAAAAGAATAATCTGTTTTTTTCCTTAGCGTTACCTCTATCTTCAACTCTGTTCCTGAAGAAATCTTTACTTGGTAATACAGCAGGCTTTGCTTATAAATGACAGGATGAATGGATCTTTGTGATTCTCATTCAGTCCTGTTGACAGCAATACAAGGCTGTGCACACATCTGACTGACTTGTTTGGCACTTCAGCCGCATGGCTTACCATGACTGATGTTCACATCTTTGAAGGTGCTTGAAACAGATCCCTGAAAACCATCCAGTTTTTCCTCAACAGTTTGTGTTTGTGGTTACACTGAATAGCTGTATTAGCTACTCCAAAAGCTCCAGGTCTTCCTAGAAGTAGGAGATGGTTCAGAAAAGTATGGTTTTGGGCTTGTGCACAGTATTCTGCTCCATGACTTGCTACATAACTAGTGAACAATTCCAGTGGGACTTAATGAGGAGTGTGCTGGCTACACTTAGCTTGCTGTCACCTCACAGCTGTCATTAATAAGAGACATTTTTCCATAGAGACTGCAAATTTCACTCTAAGTTTTTCCATCTTTACTTGCATTTTGTTCTTTCATTCAAGAATGTTGTTCTGCCATATCACATTGTTCATTGGGACTCAAATTTATTTGAAACGGGAACTCTTGTGTTTTGGAACATAGATACCCACTGCTCATTCTGAGCAATCAGCTATGTAACTGAATGTTGTCTCAAATAATTTATTTTCCCCACAGCCTTGCCCTATCTGCTAATGTTCACAGAATTGATCACTTTTGCCATGAAGACTCATGTACATTCTCTCAAGTTACAAGTAGATGGTTGCAGTTTATTACTTGAAATTCTTAGTCAAGGTACAGTTATGAGACTTCCAACTTATGCTCGGTGATACAGCTCGTCTCTTGTAAAGTTAGGTGTAGCAGATAAGGTTTGAAATGGGTTCAGTAATGATTTTAGAGAATAAATTTAAAGTAATAGAGGAATTTAACCAGCTTTAATAAGAGTCTGGATTCTCATGGACTTTCTTCAGGACTGGCATACATCAATTCTATGTTAGTATTAATTTTAAATACAAGCTATTGATTTTAGGCTACCAAGTTTGTTTTCATTGTACATAGAGTGTTAACTAGGGTGTATAAATAAAACTGAAGTTTCTGGTATTTGAATTTAAAATCATAAAAATATAGAATAGTTTTGGGTTTCTTGTGTGGTTCCTGCTGTCACTTCCTTGGCAGCTTACCCCAACAACACCTGATAATGATACAAGCTTGAAAATAGTAAGAATTGTGTTTCAGTAAAAGAAAATATAAAGTAACTTCTGGGTATGTTATGTGAAGAAATGCTGTTAATTGAATGTTTTACTTATGGTGACAGCAGGGGGTTCAGACTTTATTCAAAGCTACTGAAATCTTTGTTCTATTCAAATGTTTACTTTTGACACCTTTAGAACAGGATGTGGTGATGACCCTGTATGAGAATGTGGCCAGCTCTCTGTTAGAGACGCTGAGAAAACACTCTAAAAATGAAGAGTTACTTTCGTTGGTCTGCACGTTACTGATGATGACTTCAGCCAGTGGTGGGTGACCTTGTTCATTTGTGGGGAATATTCTTATTTTTCTACTTTTATAATCTAATCCAAGATATGATGCAGAACTCATGACGTCACTGAAAGATGTGGATGTCTGTAGATATTAATTTAATAATGGTAATATTGGCAAGATCAACTAGATGCTGGTAACATAACACTCCTGAAAGTATAAGATATGCTGATGAGGCTTCAGATGCTTACAGAATTGTGTGTATTAGAGTGCTCCTGTACTTGATCTTGTTTTGGAAACAAATATGAACTGTGCAAATAGTAGTTCTTGGGAAAATGAGGGCATAGAACCTGTGTTCTATTTTTGTCTGTGCCATGATGAATTGAAACCATTCTACCTAATTTCTCTACTTTGGTTTTTCTCCTGAGATTGTACTTGCTAAATATTTACAGCATTTAAAAATGGTTTTCAGTGTCAGTTAACAGCCATCAGAGGACCATTTTTATAAATGGTTACAGAAGGATTGCGTAGCAAGGGGATAATCTTGAGGGGGGGAAAAAAGTACCAAGTGTCATGTACAAATAAACTTACCATCTAAGACCAAACTGTTTTTATACAGCGTTCCTAATTCTGAAGTTGAGGTAGCTTGAATTGCTAAATTGCAAACACTTGAAAAATAGTAGTTTGTGCCCTCTCAATTCCTTTTCTGCTCTGTGTATTTTAGATCTGTAGGGGAAAAAGGATGACCAAACATCCCTTGGAAAGGGTCACTTGTACCAAACATACTGTTTAAGTGCATCATGTTAAAAAATTCGGTCTGTTCTCTTGTTTTCTTTTGTCAAGCTGATGGTATCATGTTACTGCTTTATCACTGTTTAAATATGGTTAGTAGTGCTGTTTGTTTCAAGAACAGTGAGTGGGACAAAAATACCAGGTTCTATAGAGTTTCTGTGTTTTTTTTTCAGATGCTGCTGCAGAGAATCTAAGGAAAGTTGGAGTAATTCCAGACCTTCTGTCAATTTTAAGAAATTTTATTCATAATGAACAGATCTGCCTCTCTTGCTGTGGAGTTCTCTGGAGCTTGGCTGTGAGTGGTAAGTAGAACACAGCAAGTATTGTGCCTGGACTCATGTGACTGAAAGGCAGCAGGTATTATGCTGAATTGAGTTCAGACATTCCTCTTGTTGGGGCTGAATTTTTGCTCTTTTTTCCATTCTGGAGAGATGCCTCCACAGCACTAGCAGAATACCTTTAAGTGATCCAGAGTTAAATGAGAGAAAACTAAAAAATAATGCAGGCTTTTTAGCAACCCTTTTTGTGATAAGGTGTCAAAGTCAAATCTTTACTGTTTAGGCCAAGATATCGCTTATGAGCAGGCTGTCAGAAATGAAGGAGTACATGGAGCTCTGGTTTGTCAGTCATGTGGTCTTCCTCTGCACTTAGCAGAGGGAGTGCAGTGCAAACAGCATATGAGATTAGGTATCAGAATAGCATTTGGAATTAATAGCATCTTACTTCTTTGCATCACACTTTTTGGCAGCATTGGGCTAAATCTTTAGTTGAGTGTCTGCTAGAGACTTGCTTTTCCAAAAGAACTGTGATTGGCAAGGTGGCAAGTGTACTCTTCCCATTGCCCTAGAACTAAACCAGCATCATCCCATGGTGTTGGAGAGCCATGGGTGATCGCTTGAGCTGACACCTTCCTATGAAACCACGGTCAGATTTCTTTAAGGCATTTGTTTCTGCAACAGTTTTCTTGTATAGGTGTGTCATGTTCTAAGCATCAGGGAAGGCTGAAGCATAGAATGTGCACAATTGCAATTGATGTGTTTTATTCCCTCTGTGCAGCAAACCACCTGTTTGATTTATGTGGCCAGCTAAATATTCATCCTGCAGACCAAGTTCTGTCAAAAAGGTGGTTAGTTTTGGAGGCTTCTTGTTGTGATCCCCATGTACAATTTAAATGGCAAAGAAAACTAGTTCCTGGAGAAGTTGAGCTTTCTGCAATAAACATTACTATTTATTAGTCTTGTAAATTTTTATTTATTTATGTACACTTTAGATTACTTCCCTCTGTTGCATGTAAAATAATGTTGCATTACTCCAATGCCATCACCCATTAAGGTTTTACTTATATAATTTGACATACAATGTTCTTATGATATTATTACTTGATTAAATAACTCTGCTTGATGCATTTCCTTTTTGTTATGGTAATTCAGAGAATAATGTAGACCAAGCATTGCTGAAAAGTGCTGTCCCTGTTACCTCTGCGGTCCTTCAGGAGCACCTCCAGAATGGAACAGTGGCGGAGTCTGCCTGCTCAGCTCTATGGGCATTGTCACTCCAAGGTGTGTTTTCCCAGTCTCCTTGTCCCTTGTGCACAGAAAAGGCTAGTATGGAAAACCTGTTTGTCAGTGGTGATCCCTGAAATGCAGGCTGCTTGGCCTTAACAGGCTCTGCAGATGGCAGCAGAGTTAAAAACTTACATCCTCTCTCAACCAGTCTTCCATGCACTTGTTCTTTAATGCTCCCTAATGAGCTATTTTTGAGTCATAGCAATTATATAACTAGATACTGCTGCTGGGCACTGTAACAATGGGCAGCCACAAGAACCTTGTTGTGCAGAGCATTCTCTCTGATTTCTCTCTTAAGACCAAGAATCCCATTTGTATTACTCCTTTGAACACAGCGTTGTGCAGCATGGCCTGGAAGGTTTGTTTTTATGTCATTTGCTTTGTAAATTGGAAGCAGTATTTCAGATTGAAAAGTAAAATGCATATCATTACCATGTGCACTAAGAAGCCCATTCTTGCAGTACTACTGTGTCTTATTTCTTCCTTATGCAAGAATGTTGCATATGTTTACCTACTGCCCTGCGCTTATGCCCTTGTTCCACTAGGAACAGCTGAGTAAAACACCCTAAGCAATCTCATTTCTAGTATTCACCTGCAGAATAGGTTGAGTATTTAGGATTTTCCATTCCTTTGGGTTGGAGAATGAAAAGGAATCTTGACGTAGAAGATTTATCAAAAATTTCTCCTAGACCTCTGGATCAACCCATGAGAAGAATTTATTGAGCCTTTTTAACTGCAATACAGGTTTTCACATAGTTTATTTGTAATTTTTATTGCATAATTAAAAAACCATTTCAGAAACAGGAAGCAGAAGTTGAAATGCTGATGAGTGTTTTAAAGGCTTTTGAGTATATTGAAGCTTTGAGGTTTTTTGTGTGTGGCTTTTTTGTTTTGTTTCATAGGTTGCTTAACTGAAAATGAGTATGAGCCCACAACTGTGCTTCTGCTGGGTGCACTCAGGGCAAACCCAGGAAGACCAGTGCTGGTGAAGAACGCCTGCCTGGCATTAGCAAGCCTTCTAAGGCTATCTGGTAACGTTCAACAATTATTTGTTTTTACTAATTGCAAAATTTGTTTTTACTAATTGCAAATAATCTTGGAAGTGGATATTTCTGTATAGTTCAAGAGTTCACAGGGGGATTGGGATTGACATCTGTTCACCTGAGTTAATCTTTCCTTGCAGGACTAGAAGAGGAAGTAGTGAAACTGGAAGTGCAAATTTGTTTCTTCCCATGGACCTAGCGTGCATGTCTAAGAAATATTAGATCAGCACAATCTGATCTATTAGTAACTGGAGAGTTTTATTACTTATTTTACAGTGAAGTTGCTTCAACTGTTTAAAAGGGTAGAGCTCAATCAATGTGAAAACACTAAACCCGAAAATATTACTCTGCCATGCATGACAATGTTAACTGCATAGAAGTTCTTCTACTTGTTGCCCAAATATGCTTCAGAAAAGTTTTTAGGAAGGGTGAAAATAATAAATGTGACTTCCTGGAAAAAATATTACATGTGTGCTAGCTGGCACAGGGGACTGGAAAGCAGTTAATGCAGTGTGCAGGTACCAATTAGTCCACCAGTGTTTGTCTCCCTTTCAGAAATAGCAGCACTGAGATTTATAATGGATTCAAAAGGCAGTGGAATAAACCTGATCCAATATGCCTACCACCTTCACTTTGATGATCCAGAAGTGGTGGAAAATATCTGTGTGCTGATTAACGAGATGATTCAGTATGGTAAGGTGGCGGTGGTGTTTATCAAGTCTCTTCCTCTCCCAGAGCCCCAAAAGATAGTAAAGAAAACCCCAACAGCAGCTGCTCAGGGAAATGTTAGTTGCTCTCAGGAAAGACTTAGTACATACCTGAGAAAGTAGGATGAATTGGAACTGAGAATTCAGTCCACTTGTTCTTGAATAATTATAAATGCCCCTGTGATGTTACAACTTCATCTTGCCTTCTGTTTGTGTAGATCTTGTCCCCTCCCTGCTGTCACCACTGGCAGTTGTAACCATAAATTGTCCTGTTTGCTAAACATTACAGATGATGTTGTGCTGGATATGCTGTCCCAGAATATGGAAGAACTGCTGTCTGAAATAAAAATCCGGTTTCCATCCAACATGGTATGTAGAAGTCACTGTGATAATAAAGGGTGGATGCTTAGTATATTATTTCTGGTTATGGATTTTATCATTCTTAAATAGCTGGAATTACACAGTGCAGAAATTTACAGAATTATGGGTAGATGGGCTGAAGAGTGTTTGTAAGAATATTTCTAATTACTGAAAACAAGTAGTTGAAAGGTTTTTTAATTATGCTGTAATGACTTAAAACTATGTTCTAGTCTCTTGCAATATTGCACTGCATTCATATTAAAACAGGCTAAAGTTTACAGGTATAAATCATAAGTGTATTACAGCCAATGATCTTTGCTCTATAAGTGATATCCTTAGAAAAAAACAAACATCAAAACCAACAAAACAAACCTTTGTGACAGTTTGCTTGAAGATGTAACTTACTAAATTCTGACAAGTAGTCATACTGAACAAACGTAACTGTTGAAACACCAGAAACAGTAAAGTTATTCAGGCTATTTAATGTGTTAACACTAATATTTCCTTTGTAATGGCTTGCTGTCAAGAAACCAGTCATCACAAGTTTTTTTCATCAAGCCAGTAAAACTGGTTAGTCTTATAAGTTTGCTCTTTTTAGTTATGCATTTAGCCTGCTTACATAATTTGTCTCAAAGACTGTTACACCCAGACTTGTTCTCCAATGTCTCCTGCAGGCATTGCCTGTACCAATTTAATGGACACTGCAGCTATAAGGTACTGCAGGAAAAAGGAATCATAAAAGAGAAGAAAGCTCCCTCCTCTGTTGTAAACCTAATTCATTGTTCCCATGTCCTCCATTGACAGACAGCACAGAGAAGGCCAGAACATTCTCATTCTGGCAATCAGTGTGCAACATGAAACTGCCAAATCTCCAAAATGTCCTCCTTGGTACTTCCCAGTATCCATTTAGATTATTTAAATCACAGCATTAGTATTCAGTCTGGCCATTACATTTGCTTTGGATTTTGTAGAATCAGACCACACATATGTTTAAAACACCACTCTAAAGACCCATGCTAGACACAGTGTTTTTATTAATAAAAGAATATAAAAATAAGTGAAGCAACAATCTTGTGTTTGACAATTCTCACATTTCTCTCCAGGAGATAATGACCCTTGTGGATGCAACGCTGGTGAAACTGCGCAAGTAAAAGAAACTTTTTTTATAACAAGACTTGTACACTTCTTGTTCACATATAAACGCTTGGATCCTCCAGAAGTGTTTTAAAAGACTTTTCTCACCAGAAAGATTAATATTGGGCCATTAGTAATATAGAAACAGTTACATAGTCACTTGATTTTAGGTACCACAACTGAGACTAACAGCAATAATTAAGAATTCACCTTATTTTGTAGACTTTAAAATATTTGAAATAAAGATCTTAGTCTTGGGAGTTTCAGCAAAGCAATGACAGTTTCTTGCTTCCTCTATCGTAATTTAAAACCACTTTTTTTTTAACTTCTTGTGTATTTCCTTTGCAGAAATTTATCTGAAGAACTTGACAAATGCAGGCATTTGTTACAAGTATTGTTTAAACATAGTAGTAGGCATTAAGCATAGGCACCATCCAGAAAGGGGATACTAGCAATATTCTTGTACAGCGGCATTTACACACTGGGTTAGGAGTTACTGTCTCTTGTTTGATTTTACAAAGTAGCTGCTGTCAGTTCTGAGTTCTCTCTAAATCTGCCCTGGAATGTGACATGAAACCAGCAACTGCTGCAGATAAAAACACAGGGTAGGATCATTCAAGTTTTACAATTTCTGTTAGTTTTGTTCTTAATAGCGGCTTCCCATTTCTTTTTCTCTAAGGTGTACAGTCTCATAGCTGCTTGTGCATCTTGAATCTAAAAGAACAGAACAAACAAGAGGCTTAATGAAACATAGCTGACATGGTTTAGGAACATTATTGTTAATAAAGAGCTAAATCTTGAATCACTTTAATACATCCTTTCAATTACCATTTCATAATCTTTCTTTAGATTTAGGTTCTGTGACTAGTGGAGGGGGATAAATATGTATTCAGAATGCATGGCCCACCACAAGGCTATGCACTTCTCTTTCTGATTGGGACTTGGAAAGCCGTAATGAAAAAATATTGATCCAGTACCTTGGAGATACTCTCACAATTTGCCCTACTGCTTCAGTTCATTCGTCTATTATACCCTTCTGTCCACTGAAAGAAAGGAACTAACTGCTGAGATTCAGCAGTAGGCTCTCACTATTTTGTCCGACCCACCACAGTACAACGGTGCAGAATACTGCTTTTAAGGTAAGCAGTCAATATTTGAGAATTACTTTTTTTCCCCTGGGGATCTTAAAATAACAAGAATTAATATTTAAAAAAAATACAGTTGACTTGTGCAAAAGAAGTTTATGAAAATAAGGAAATAATCCAAGTGGTATGAGACATGGAATGGTAAACAAGCTTAGATGACAATCTTGCTGCATGCTTGTGTCTGAGCAGAGCTTGCTAACTTTCAGTGAGAGGGTAGAATGAAGCCACAGCATTCTGGATTGAACCCAGATCTTAGAGCTAATGTGGAGTTCCTTGCTGATCTACCCAAAAATGTATGTTCTGAGATACATACCGAGCAGTGCTCTGATGTCTGCACTTGCACATTGAGCAGTTTCTCACAGAGCAGTTTCAGTGATGGCCGTCCGTTCTAGAAACAGAAAAGACAGAATCATGCTGCCTCACACTACTTAAATATACATATATATATATATGTATATATATATATATAAATACTATTTTAAGTGTATTCCTCAATAAAGTATAGCAGATCTCATCTTCTACTGGTGAACTGTCAAGAATAATTATTGAATTATGAGATTTATGTGTGCACTGCTGAAAGGACTTTACATGTGTTACTATAACCTTAAGATTTACGCTTGTGCTTTGTTGTGAAAAAGAAAACCTGAGTATTTATTTATTTATGAAACTTAAAATATCTCCCTATAATCTGAACCTTTATTCCTGCAGTCTAAGCAGAAACTTGAAGCCATCTATTTTTTTATATCTCTATGGAAATGATACCATTAAGAAGATTGCCTTACTATAACTATCATCTTATTTTGCTATCCAGAAATGCATTATGAAGACCATACAAATGCTGAAGAATGGGAGAGTCACTAAACTTTGTGCACAGGTATCACTGGTAATGTTTGTACTGAACTGTTTGTAAGTAACTTACTGATATATTTCAAACACTATAGTAAGCATTCAACTGGAACTTTTCATTTCCAAACTACAAAAAGCAGGCATCCCTGCTTCAGGTAGAAAAGAAGGAACAGGGTCAGGTAGGGACAAGTGTAAGGAGGAGAGAGCTAGAAGCTGGGTGTCAGCAGCTCGACAGTCAGGGTAACTGAGATGCACCTTCCAGTGAGTTTCTTACCTTGACTCTCTGTCTGAAAGGCTTGTACCTTTGTGTGTCACGTATTTTCTTCTTAGGATGATCAAGAAATAGGACCTAGAAGAAATTACATTTCCAGTCCAAAGTGTGCTGTTGCATGGAAATTTATACAGCTGCATGTGCAGCTTCCTGCTCTTTCCCTCCACCCCTTACAAGAGAGAGTTCAAAACCATGAATGGACAAGACCAAGATCATCCAGACACTGGCTGGATTCAAGTATGAGAAACAGACCTGAATCTGGAGGTACTACCTGCAGTGCTGGTACAGCATGACATAAAATAGATCTGTCTCTGGTAATGATGACCACACTGCTGAGCTTTGGGGACTAAGCAAAGCATGAAAACAGTTTTTTCATCATTCTGTTTCTTTCCTGGCTCTTTAGGAGGCAGATCAGTGCTATTAGCAACAGAGTTTAGATGCTGAAGAACTTTAATGAGCAAGTGACTAAGGGCTACAATTCTTGCAGCATGAAATGACAAGAAACTGAGATAACGGTGAGAAAGCTGTAGTTCCTAGGAGTTCAGGTCTGTTCATCAGATCCAGGATGATGTACTAGAAATTAAATCAATCTTAAATTTTTGGAGCCTTGTCCTCAGAAAGAACAAGCAAGCAGCCACATACCTTTAGATCATTGCGCAAAGCATGTCCAACTAAAATCCTTCCGTTCAAGATGTCAGCAACTTCCTTCTGAACTGTTTTAAAATCTTCACCTAAAAATACCGCAAAAGGAAACACTTTCCATTGGATGCAGAAGACAACTAAGCAAGCTACAATTAAAACACATCTTTTATCTGAAAGCAATTGTGTCCTTGGGACTGTAGTTAAACAAATTTGTACAGTATGCTAAATCTTCTGCTTGTTAGAAAAGCATAGAGAATTCCATAAAGAGCATAGGACTAAAAGGAAATAAACTTCCTATCATTCCCATACTGTAATCCACAAGTTAATTTCTTCTAGGGCGTTAGTGACCACTCTGTAAAAGTACTTCTTCCCACCATTTTTCTTAGCATTCATATTACATTTTTTTTAGCATTTCCCAAAATAAGCCTGAAACTTTTCCAAGCTCAGCCAATGAGGCTTCTGTGATGGCCTGTTAAATTTTCCCTCCTTAAAGAATATCGTGGGGGGAAAAAAACCTCCTACCTGTATTTATATTCTCAGGGCGTATGCCACTAACAGCTGTTCTGTAATCGGTCACCTTTTCTGTAGGCTTGACGTACTTGTCATAAATACACTTTCCAAATTGGTTCACGATGGACACACGAGCCACAATACTGTCTTCACCTTTGGGTCCCACTCCCACCATCTCACAGTCCATGGCTACAGCTCGTGTCAGCCTAAAAGACAAAGGACAGCTTCGTGACACCTCTGTTACAGGGACTGCATAGTGGAGTTTACAAAGTTCACATGTTGATATGAACAGGGTAAACTCAGCAGCTGGTCTGTCACCAGACCCAGGGAGATGTCAGCTTATGCTGTGCACCTGCAAATTAGTTATTAGAAGATAATCTCGATGCCTCTGCTGCCATCCTTCCTGCTGGAATGCCACTCACCCTTCAGAAGCCTTTTCTTTAACCAGCACCTGCTCCACAGACTGTTGGGATTGGCCTGTTTCAAGTCCCAGGTTTCTTCTAGCAATTTTTGCTGCTTCAGGTCCTATTGCTGCTTCAATATCTTTTGGATCAACATCATCGAACCAGATTTCAGTCCTGGTAAGTACAGATTTAATTCCATTTAATGGTCTTAAAGCAGTTTTGCATCTTTGTAGTATAGAAAAAGCATATTTTTAAAATCAAGAGATAAGATCCATGAAAGTTAGTCTAGTACTGTCACCTATGCAGGTTCATTGCTATATTTGAGGAGTAGGGGTAGCATGTGTCTTATTTCTCCCAAAATGTAGTCTGGAAGAGTGCAGCTGTTTCGAATGTACTCCTCTGTGCTCTTTATGTACACCTCCCAAAATAAATTCACGTACGTGTACGATGCCCGAAGTACTCACTCTTTGGGTTGCTGCTCCACCTCCACGTGTTCTTCAGCTTTCCTCCTCTTATGTTTTATGTCACCTTTCTCCTTTACAATATTGCTATTTTTCTTTTTTTCTTTGCAGCCTTTTCCATCATTTTTGGTGCCATTTAAATTCTTATCTGTTGTAACCCTCTCGGATTTTTGCTTAGCCGAAGGAGAATTATCTTTAGCAGAACCACTGTCTGTTTTATTTGTGGATTTAGCCTTTACCACATTCCTGTTTCCATTGATAGCTGGGACTTGGCTTTTTCCAGCTTTGAGTGGATGCTGCTTTTTGGTGTATTGTTGACACGTAGAGAGGGACTCGCTGGAACTATTTGCCTTTTGTTTCAGTAGCTAAAATGATAAAAAAAAGGGAGGGGGGGGATTATCTCCCTCTATTTCTCAGCTGGTGTTTTGCCTCATTGCTAAGTGGCCCCGCACTCTCTGGCTCTAGGGAAATTACCTGTCGGAGGGCGTCTCAGATCCCTGCCCGCAGCACTTTGTTGACACAAACATTATTATTTTTTTTTATAATTACTACATACAAGGCGGGTCAGCATGCAGGGAACGGCAGCATGCCTCCGGCCCTCCCCGGGCGGCTTCCCCAGCCCAGACCCCCCGGGATGGCTCCGGCTGGCCCCAGGCACGTCCCCCCGCTCCCCTCACCTCCTGCAGCGCCTTCCAGTTGGAGGAGAATTCCTGAGGGCTGCGGGGGGGAGCTGCTGTCGCCGCCGCCGCCATCTCGGGGCCCTTCGGCGCGGCCCCTGTCGCCGCTTCCCCGCGGCCAGGCCAGGCCTTCTTCTTCCTCCTCTTCCTCTTCCTGCGGGCCGCGGGGCTCGGCCCCGGGGCCTGGGGCTCCACAGGGCTTTGCTTCGCCATGCGGCCCGGCCCCGCTCCGGGAGAAGCCAGTCTCAACCGGGCCGGGGTTACCGCTCCCTGACACGCCGGGACCGCGCAGCGCTGCACCGGCCCGGCGGGGAACGCTGACCCGCGCTTCGGTTCCGGGCGGCGGGGCCTGCCCTGGCCAGGGCCTGCCTTGGTGAGGGCCCGGCAGCGGGCGTGGGTTCATCCCCGGAGGTGTGGGGCCTGTCAGGATATACAGGTTGAACAGAGAGGAGCCCCTTTTCCCCCTCAAATTGCTCCTTATGTGTTTGGCTGCGAAGAGTGGCTCCACGCTCGTCATTGCCGCGCTCTTTGGCTGCAGTAAAGTTGCAAACATTGCGCAAAACCTCCCTTCAGCTGTTCCTATGAAGCCTCTGGCAGCGGGCCGTTCCCCCCGAGTGCCCCTCTCTGCTGAGGATCAGCTCCCCTGTTTGTTTAAACCCTGCACTCTTCCCTTCCGCTCCACGTGATGCCTTGGGCCAAATATCATCTTAATCGTGCCTGGGCCGGCGCTGACTCCACAGCGTTGGTTACGACTTCTCCAGCATGATCGTCAGCTTGACGATCCGGGTGCTCGTGATGCTCCCCTTGGGGTTCTGCTGGCCGTTGGCTTTTCAAGAGGTGAGTTTGACCTCCAGAAAACACAGTTTCCAAGAAGCCTTTTTTATTTCTAGGAAAAAAAAAAAAAAAAGAGAAGAGACAACACAACGTGTTGTAAGCCAAAATCCACCAGATCTCACTAATCAAGAAGATAAAGCTGTTTCCTCTGGGTGGCTGTTGTGCAGCCCATCCTTAGCACAAAATAAAGCCATGAGAACTTGGCATTGGTACTTGTTGAGTTGTTTGCTGGCATTCCTTCCAGGTTAGGTTCAGTTAAGCGATAGTCTTATATCCATTTGTTTTTCTTTTTTTTTTTTTTTTAAAAAAAAAAAAGTAAAGCTCTTCTTCTTCTTGCAGAAATTTCTCGGCGCTTTGGATGCGGAAGATATTTTCTCTTATTTTGGAACCAGCTCAGTGTCTGATGGTATGCAGGGCTCCTTCTTTCTTGGTTTTGGAACGTGTCTGTCAGTTTATTTCTAATCCTGTATGTTTGATAACGCTAAGAACACTTACTAACAAACCCTGATCTGACAAGCATTTAGTATTTCTGAGTCACATTACTCAGTGAGGCAATCCATGTTTCAGCGTGAAAGCGGTTGAAGAACTGGGTCAGTATTTAAAATCTGCTGAAGGAGATATGATAAATCTTTTTGCATATTTTTCCTGTGGTCCTCATTCTTTGTATTGGTATTTTTCTATGAGATTAACAGATCCAGGTCTTCTGAGTGGGAAGTTATAGACTAAGAATAGCTTTAAATGCACTTGATTTTTTTTTTTTTAATTTTTTTTTTAATAAACACATGGAGAGATTAGTATTCTGGGTCTGGCTTGATGGTAGTTCAGAATAAAGATACATTTTAAATTCTCAAATCCTTAAAGCCAGGATGTTGTATACTTGTGAGTTCACACAGTTCCCATCTCAGTGTCTCTGTCTGGATTATAATAATTCTCACTCAGTAATACTTAACATCTGAGGAAGTAAAACTGTCAACCATTGTTAAAGGAACTGTTCTCCTTATCAAGAGAGCAAAAGCATGCTGGTAAATCAGGAGCCAGTTTCAGAGCTGTTGTCTGTTCCCAGTCAGATTATCCTCACTTTGGAATACATGAAAGCACAGAAATTCTTTGACTGTTGACATGATGACCCTGAAAGGCCACAGTTGACATTTTGAGAGTATTTTTTCCTAGGGAGATAGATAATTACATTTGTTTTCTGTGTATCATAGTTTTCATAACTGTCCCCCTTGTTCTGGTCTTGTTTCATTTCCTTCAGTACCTGAGTTTGTTATTGCTGAGCCAACTTGCCCTTGTAAAGAAGAACAGATTGAGCTGACATCCTGTCGTATTCAACACTGCTCCGTTGAGGCCTGGGGAGAACTCTATGCCTTTGAATTTCTAGAGGACCATGCCCTCCTTTCTTCTTCCTTTGTGAGCAATCAAGTGGTGAACTCTTCCTTTAGCTTACTGAAGCGATTCTCGGGCAACTGCTTTGCAGGTGGAAATCCACTGCAACCTCCTGGGGCTAAGTGTAGAGTCACTTACTGTGAAGGGCAGCTGGTGAGTATGCACTGAACTCAGTCTTATAAGAGTTTACAGCCTTTGTAGGTTTGCAGCTTGATGCGCCAAAGCTGTGTGAACCATCCATTTAGTAAATCTGAGCATTACTAAAGAGAAACAGGAAGGATATGGCACACAGTTCTCCACTGATAGCAAATGTCTTTTGAAATAACTCAGAGATGGAATTTCATCTCCTTTAGCAAGGAGTCGTCATCGTAGATGAGGAAAAGATTCATATCAGGCCGGTCAGAAGAAAAGATAAGGCCCTGCTGAAGGACCTTGGCTTCTCCACACCTCACATTCTCTTCAGAAGCATCGCAAGAGGGGAAGATACAGCAAGAGGTAACGTACGTGGAAAGGAAGCCCTGCTTGTTCTGCTTTGGAAAGCTGTTTTCTGGTAGTGGACTTGCTTGCATGAACTCATTGTGTTTACAAATATATGAGTATACTTGATAGATGTTTCTCGTCTTATTGAAGCGTAATTACTGTGTTTTCATGTAGGTATTTGTTATTTTGATAGCATAAGTGTGTTATTAAGGATGCTGGCAAGTAAAAGAACCAACAGAAGTGGGAAACCTGAGCAAGCAACTGGAGGAGTGGTCTTCCAGCTGGATTGTTCTAGTCTTTCAGGGAAAGGGAGTGGATCTGTAGGACCTTTTATGTTGTCTTGCATTTTAAACTCCCTGTGTCCCTTTGTGCTGTTCAGCAGGGCGGTTTCCTTCTCGCCTGCAGAAGAGGGCTGAGGGAGCTGTTAAACATCTGGAACTGATGGTTGTAGCAGGTCCAGATGTTTACTTGTACCACAAAGAGGACACGGAGCGATATATTCTTGCCAACCTGAATATTGTGAGTAGCTTTCTGTTTGGACTGTTGTCCCAGTGTGAAAGCTCAGTGTCACAGGCAGATGGACCTCTGAGGTTACCTGCTTCTAGTACAGCGCACTGCTTACATGCAGGGTATTCCTCTCTGCTTCTCTTGGTATTGCATGGCAAGCTTTCCCTTGCACAAGGAGCTGCACAAGGAAAAGTGGATATTAAAAGCTTTGGGATTTTAGCTTTACAGCCCATGTAGAAAATGTAGCTCTGAATTTCATTATTACTGCTGTTATATGTCAGATTCAATAGCAAGAGTTTTATCACCAGAGCCTTGATCCCATCCCTGTTGCTTTCAGTGAGCTTGAACAAGATCCACTGAATTAATCTTACATGTCATGTTTCAATATTTTATTTCTGTTACAAGATTTTCTGTATGTCTCCCTTTATGATTATTAAGAATAATGTATATTGCAAAAAAGTCTTTAGCATTCACTCTCCTACCCTATGAAACTGTTTTCCATGCAGATTTTTCTTTCTGCTTCAGAGTATCTGACAAGTCTAATGACAGTTCTCATTTGTTGACAGACTTATTTACATTTGTAGTGCATACTTTAATGCTATACTTCCCAGTGATTTTATAGTTGCTCCTTATGGTGACCCAGGTGCGTTACCTTTGTAGTGAATGCAGTCCTGTTATTGGGAACATGTAGCGGGGGTCATCAAGGTGCCTTCTTTATTGAATCCTTTCTGTTTCTTAACAGGGGGCAGAGCTGCTGAGAGATGCCTCACTGGGTGCTCATTTCAGGGTTCATCTTATGCAAATGCTTGTTTTGAGACAACCAGAGGTAAGCGGGGAGGACTGTGTTCAAGTGTTGTCCAAGGGGTTGCTAAAAGCTGTGTGAAATGTGCAAACATGTGCCTTCATCTCTAGGCAGAGGTAAACATCACAACAAATATCACCTCCTCACTGATCAGCGTTTGTGAGTGGAGCAAGAAGGTCAACCCTCAAAATGACTCTGATCCCCAGCATGCTGACGTTGTCCTCTACGTCACCAGGTACTGAAACTTCCGTGTCCTGGGAGGGAACTGGAAACACAGCCACTGGTGTCCCACTGTCAGCACAGCGATAGTGATTTCTGCTGTATCTTTCAGCAGTTTGGCATCGCAGAGTCTTTGGAAATAAGTTGATTCTCCTGTTGGGATTGACTCTCTTGCCCTTAGTGTAGTGCAGTTAGTTAGTCAGAGGTGCTGTTTCCTCAGTTTCTGAAGGAACTGGAATATTCCCCAAGCGCAGACCAGCCAGACTTGAGCAGGCTTTATGTGCTTCCAGAGCAGCACAGCCAAGCCTATTCTAGCTTTCTGTGGGCAGAAAAGTTGAAGAGTAACTGGAACTTAAAACCCACAGAAGATTTCTAGTCCTACTTTGACTCAGACATTTTATCTGACTTTCAGACTCCTTGCTTTAAATCGCCTTGGCTGAATGTGTTGAAGGCAAACTTTTCTGGAGTGTAATGGATTTGTTTTGGTGCTCTTTCTTCAAAGAGATTATGATACTGCTCTGACTTTTACAAATAAGATTAGGTAACTTTATTCTATTCTGCTTGTCTGAGGACATTGGGACTTCTTAATGTAGAATCACCACAAATTTTTAATAGTGGGTGTTTGTAGGACCCTACTGCTACCATCTTGCCCCGTGGAGCTCCCTGTGTCAACAGAAATGTTAGGTAGCTGGCAAAGTTAGATGAGGAAAGTGCAAATAAATTCAGTCGAATGTTTAGACCTGACCTTTAGCTGCAATGGTTCTTTGCTCTTTCCTCTGTACCTGTCTCCTTTACCTTAGGTTTGATCTGGAGTTACCTGATGGAAACAAAGAGCTACGTGGAGTGACTCAGTTAGGTGGAGTCTGCTCCTCCTTCTGGAGCTGTGTTATTACCCAGGACACTGGTTTTGACCTTGGAGTCACCATAGCCCATGAGATTGGGCACAGGTCAGTAGGAAAGTCCTAGAGAAGCCCAGTATGTTTTATTCAGGTAAAAGCATTCTCCAGTATAAAGGACTCAGAAGAAGGAAAAGGATCTCTTGGCATAACAGGGGGTTTCCCATAGATTATTCAAAACTTTTGGAAAGGGTTCCTTGCATTTCTTGCATTCCTGCTTGCCCTGTGACAAATTAAAGCTTGCAAAGAGGAGAGAAAACCTTTGTGGCAACAACAGAAAGGCAGAGGGAGCTCAGCCCTTGTTTAGAGAAGAGAGGCTCTGAGGGAACCCAGCCTCTGAGTTTCTTCTCAGGGCACTGTGCTGCTTCTCTTACAGTCTTGGAATCCCCCATGATGGTGAGGGGAATGGGTGCAGCAGCAGTGGTTATATCATGGGTTCAGCAGGAAACCACAACAGCATCGATCTCGCGTGGTCACAGTGCAGTCGAGAAGAGTTCCTGGCCTTTGTCAGGTAAGGGAATGGTCGAGTTCTGTGTGGCCATGGAGGGGTGTTTCCGTGTGCTGGGAGCTTAGGAGAGAGAGAAGGGAAACAAAAGGAATGAAATCCAATAAAATTGTTGGAAAATGAGGAACTGTGAATGGCTTGGGGTTTGTTTGTTTATTAGCACTTATGTCTGTTGCTGAGGTTAAACCCAGGTTGTGCTCCAAGTATCTGGAAATTGCTTTGCTTATTGACTAACATGCCTGCGCTATGTTGGGCTCCTCAGACACTAGCTCAGCCTGGAAATTTTATTTAAAATGTCAGAGCATCTAGGTTTAAATAAGCATTGCAGGCTGTGAGCTGGCTGAGTGAGGAACAGGCATGAGTTTCTGTTATAACTTCAGCAGCAGGGAACTGTGAGCATCTCCAGGCAGCTGCTGCAGCTAAATCCATCACAGTAAGCATGTGTTGTCTGGGAAAGCAACAGCCAACTCCCAGAATGAAATTCAGCAGAAGTTTGCAAACATGTCGTTGTCCTTACTGCCCACAGCTGGGAAAGTGATATTTCTTATGTCTCTATCAGCACAGGCCAAACAAACTGTTTAAATGACCTGCCGGACATGGACGGCAGCATCCCTGGATGGAAGCCTGGCTTGTACTATGGAGCAGATGAGCAATGTAAAATAGCCTTTGGGAGTGTTGCCACAGCATGCACCTTTGCTGACAGCAATGTTGTAGGTTGAAAGTTTGTCTGTCTTACTAGGGGGAGCAGGGAAATGTTCTGGAGCTAAGATTCAGGAAAAGGGAACTGGGGACACTTTTATTATAAAGGGATGGAAGGTGCTTTCCTGCCACAAGATACCTTGGCAAAGAACAAACCTTCAAAGGTTTTAAAAATGCTTCCCTTTTCTCCATCACCTCCTTCATCCACATAAGTCTCCTTTAAGGTTTGCACAGTACCCAGAGCCTTCTGTCCAAACAGGGCCCTGACAGTGCTAGTGCTGGGTACACCTACTCAGGGTCCTGTCTTAGGATGCTCCTGTTTACTGGATTCCTTCAGCTTCCCTGCCATTGCTCATGTGCCCATGTCTGAGAAGTGCAGCATGGCTAATAGCTGCCATCTGGACATGTGTTGTTCATGAGGAAGCACTAAGGTGGTGAAATTTTAATTGTCAGTTTATAATCTTCTAGCATTACAGCTGGCAGTGATGGTCTTTTGACGTGCCCACAACCTTTTGCAGAATAACAGGAGAAATGAAGTTAGTTGCTTGCATTGTTGGGTAGTTGTGGGGAAACCAAACAATCCAGGATATGCATCATTTAAACATAGCAGCTTTTGGGACTGCTGTGTTGATGAGCCTAAGTGACTACCTGAACTCCCTGATTTTCTTGTCACATCAGGATATCTGTGAAGTTCTCTCATGCCACGTACAACCAGGAGACAAATCCAGCTGTACTCGACTTCTTGTTCCCCTCTTGGATGGTACTGAGTGTGGAATAAATAAGGTAAGGAGGCTGCTGATCTGATGATAAGAAGTGGATGTGGATGCTGTGCAGCTCATTAGATATCAAGACGTTGTTGGCTGGAAGGTGCATGACACTCACTGCCCCTCAGCCAGGGAGCTAAGGCCAGACACGCCAGTCACAAACTGGTACCGGCTGTTTGCATCTTGTCTGTATCTTTGGAGTTGCTTTGCAGTTCTACAGCCTGATATCTGAGCTTTGCTTTCCACTTGAAACAACCTATCAGCTCTTTGTTTCAACCCCAACCTCATGCTAGACCTTAATTAGGAATGAGATTCTTCTAGGCTCTTGTGGGAAGGTGCCTCATTCATCTTGGGATTCTCTGTTACAGTCTAGCCTGCAAAAAGATGGGGCCTTGTGCCACCCTTGTAGATCCCAGCTGTGCTGGGTTCACTGTGGTGCTGCTGCTGTCAATTTTCTGTATTCTTGGTCTTAGTGGTGTTCTAAGGGACAGTGCAGCTCTCTGGAAGAACTGAACCCCATGGCTGCAGTCCATGGGCAGTGGTCTGCCTGGAGCCCCTTCTCCTCCTGCTCCCGCAGCTGTGGAGGTGGAGTTGTGATAAGGCAGCGGTTCTGTAACAACCCCAGGTAAGAGGTGGGCAGCTGAGGAGCTCGCGGTGCATCTTGGTTGATTCAGGGCCGTGGAGTCTGAGTTTTGCTCTTTGCTTGGGACAAACCTGCCTCTGTTGAGTAGTTCTTCTCCTGTCATTTCCAGGCCTGCATTTGGGGGGCAAGAATGCCATGGCGCCAGCATCCAAGCGGAGATGTGCAATACTCAGGTAATGGAGCTCATCACATCTTCAGAGCTTTTTTCTTAATGCCATTTAACCCTTTGAGAGCTGTGTGGACCCCAAGGACTGTAATTCTCACAGCTGACTGCTCTGGGAAGGAGGACTAAAGATCTGGCATACAGCCGCTGTCTGTCTGACAACAAGAGAGGTATTTGTTCCACTGTGTCTGAAGACAGCAGTATTATTTAATAGCATTGTTCACGTGTAATGAAGCATTTTCTCTGTGCCTTCATAGCAGGACAGATGCTGAGAAAATAGTGACTCACTTAATGATAGTTTTCTTCGGAGGAACATTCTTATAGTTTTCCTATTTTCCTTATCCATTTATTTTGTATAAATAGCAAAGATATCAGCTTCCAAACACAATTTGCTGCATATCCCACAACCTCCTTTTAAAGTGGTTTTCCTTTTTGCAATTGTTTTGGTGTTTTACTTACTAGCCACTGCTTTCTGCCTTTAGCTAGCGGGTAAAAATGCTGCTTGTGATTCTGTGCTCAGTAACTTCTTTTCATTACCCATACAATTCTCTCTGGGATGTAGGCCTGTCTGATGACCCAGCAGGACTTTATGGCTGAACAATGTGCAGCCACAAATTTAAAGCCACTGTATCTCACTTTGGAAGCACCATCCTTTTATACCTGGACTTCTGCTGTTGGCTTTGCTAAAGGTAAGGAAAGACTGAGAAACCGTGATTTCTTTGTGGAGTGCTCATGGACCTGTCTGTACTTTGACGTCAAAAGGCCATTTCACAGATTGTTTTAATTTTCATGTGAAACTGGGATGCTCTTTCTGCTAGGTCCTTTTGACTTCTTTCCACGGCTGGATGGTCAGCCATGTGCCTTTCTGAAAGAGTGCTCCTTTCTTCTTCTGTCTGCCTCCTCCAGGGGACATGCTATGCAAGCACATGTGCAGGGCCGTTGAGAAGGAATTCATGGTAAGCCGCGAAGACAGTTTCATAGATGGAACCAGATGTGAGCAGGATGACTCTGAGCATCACGGGGCTTTCCATCTGTGTATAATGGGAAGCTGCAGAGTAAGTGGCTGGGGAATCTAGGTGAACCTCTGAAATGTAATCTGCCCCAAAGGAGTCAGTTTACTAGGAGCAGGGGGAAAAAAAAAGTGTCCCGAACAACAGTGAGCTCTTCTCAAAAGAATAAAGTTTTTTCTCAGCTTATTGGATGGAGTCCAACATATCTACTGTTCTGTCTGTGCATCCAATGCCCTCTAGATAAGACATTCTGCTAATTATGCAGTAAGTACGTAAGGCTATTAATCCTTAATCCAAGAAGCAATTGGTTTATGCGTTGGTTGAGGAGACACCATTAGCTGTTCAGTTTACATGACATAAATAGCCCTATCAAATGGTGACTCTGTTGGAGAAAAGTTACGTGATTTGAACATATGGAGTCAGTGGCAAAATAGAGTAAAGCCCGGGAATTGTAAGTCGACAAATTGTTTGTTGCAACATCACTAATCAAAACTGAAGCTTTTTTTTTCCTGGATTGGACATGAGAAAGGCATTCTTTCGGGATGACCTGGAATATAACTCCCCCGCGCTGTCTGCATTTTAGTAACTGCTCAATGCTGACCTGGTTGTATGTTTTCTGTTGTTTCTTTGCATTCCCAGATTTTTGTTTTTCTGGTTATCCTCATGTTCGCAATGTTTTGTAATGCATTTCCACCTTACGAACAGCAGAGGGTGTAGGCATAAGCTATTCTGAGTTTTGCTGTTCTGTTGGCAACAGTGATAAATATGTATGTTATGGCAGCATCTGAATCCTGGGATCAGTGCCTCTAGCACAAATTCAGCAGTTGCACATGTTTTGCTGCTAAGCCTGCTGAGATCCTCCTGTAGCTTGTGTAAATTAGTCTTGTTCGTGGGAATGAGGATTGAATCTTTTCTGAGCTCCATGGGATTGAAGGCCAGGCTGAAGGATGTGAGCTGCATTTGGGGTTTGGAGTTTGGGGATTTAAAGATTCCTTTAGAACCTGCCATTCATGTTTACTGTTCTCCTGGGCTTCCACCCCAAGAAAAAAAAAAAGGGTCCATAGAAGAGAGGGAGTGCAGACCTTGTTTTAGGTCACAGGAGAAATCTTTCTGGGCTGCTTCTTATGGGAAAGAAAATGTCACACAATTAATGAAACTTATTGTGCTCTCAGCTAAGACCCCTGCCCCTGCTTTGCATACTGCTGTGCAGTGGTAGATACAGGTACAAATGGATCTTTGTCTATGTTGTCTTCTTAAATTCAAATTACAAATGAAAAAGGCAATTTCAGGAATTCAGGCAATGTTGCTTTTATTCACTTGTTTTCTTCTCAGAATAGGCAAGTCTTGACAGACTCTTCCCTTTGCTCAGGCATTTGGGTGTGATGGCCAGATGGACTCCAAGAAGATAATGGACTCTTGCAAGGTCTGTGGGGGTGATAATACCACTTGTACCAAAGTGAGTGGATCTTACACAGAAGGAAAAGCTAAAGGTATGTAGTACTTGCCCTCAGACTCAAATTGATGGTACTCTTTGTATGCTACATATTTGTATACATATTCAGTGTTTAAAATCTTCTGTATGTGACTTCTTGTTTCTACTTCTGCTTTATTTTATGGAGGATATGGCGATGGAGTTTGGGTAGTCAACAGAGAAGGCGGCTAAGATCTGTAGCTGTTGTGTAGACAGAATGACTTCTGTCTGCAATTAAGCTTTGTTGCTACCTGTAAGGCTTGTCCTCCAATGGATAGCATGCCAGTAAGGTGAAGAGGGCTTTATCTGTAACCCCCAGCCTTTCTGATCGACATACAGTAATGGAATGTGACCATATCTTCTTTCTTTCCATCCTTCCAGAGTACGTTACATTTCTGTCCCTGCCTTACAACACCACCTTGGTCCGTGTTACCAACTGGAGACCACTATTCACACATTTGGGTGAGTTGAATGAGAAGGAGAGGAGGGACTACCAGCAGGGCTAAAACAAGCTTGTAAAAACAAGAAAATGGAATTTGCGGGGAAGTTCTTGATGATGCAATTTGTGGGATGCTCTTCAGTGGGAAGTAGTAGAAGCCATGCTCTTCGGGATGCCTGACTTAAATCCAACTGGTTTCTAGTGAATGAGCAGTCTGTAGCTGCCAGCACCAGGGGATCTTGGTGACCACATCGTGTCTCTTAACCTCACTGCTACTTTTGCTCCTCCAGCTGTGAAGGTTAAAGGAGAGTATGTGGTTGCTGGAAAAGGGAAAATCTCACTGAATGCCACCTATCCCTCCGTTCTGGAGGACAACCAGATCAAATACAAAGTGTTTCTCACCAAGGACAATCTGCCGAGCCTGGAGGAAGTCCATGTGGATGGGCCAACACAAGAAGTAATTGAAATACAGGTAAACTAAAATAGCAGAGCTGGAAAGGGGCCAGTCAGAACTGATCAGGCTGAGTTTGTGTAGCTCCGTTGCACTGCACAATCCAGTTGTAATAAGCTTCATGCCCAAGGCCAGTGGAAATGGTGTTCACTGAGTGATGGTGTTGCCCTTCTTGGGAAAGGTTGTGGGTTAGCTGCAGGTCTTTCTGCAGGTCTGTTGGCTTTCATCTTGAGGGATGATTGTGCTGGGAAAAGCAATACTGAGTTAAAACTTTTGCTTGGCTTAATCTTTTTTCAGTGCCTGTGCACAGAATTCACAGGTTGAGTGCTTTGACTGCGTCTGTCAAAATTTCACAGTCATAGCCTTGAGGCTCAGGATTGGATGGAAAAAAGGGGGACTAGCTTCTCTTATCTCCATCCTAAGAAATGAATCTGAGCTGATTTGTGCGTTGACCACAACTTTGTCCTTCACCAGGTCTATCGAAGGTATGCAAAAGAATATGGAAATGCCACCAACCCAGACATCACCTTCAGTTACTTTGTCCCCAAAGAGAATCTGAGGTATACGTGGATTCCTCAGCAGGGGCCATGTTCAGTGACCTGTGGGGAAGGTGAGGCAGCAGTTCTCAATCTTTACTTTTCACGGAGATCTGGGCAGAATTCTAGTTTGGCTGGTAGTCACACAGATCTTTATTCCATGGGCTTTCCTGGGCTAACTGAAACAAATGTGACATCAGTGACTCTTACTTGGTTAGAACTTACTAAATAACTGAACTGAATATAAAAGCAAATTGCTGAAAGTGAGCTGCAGTTGTCAATGTTGAACTGAACCAAAGAAAAGAGTGGTACAGCTTTTGAATTAAACTGGCAAATCAGGAAATGAGCTGAATCATCAAAGTGATAGTGAAAATGTTTGATCATGAAGAGGATTTTTAAAAAGGTTTTAACCAAACTTTTGGGTTTAAGACTAAGTACTTTTCTCTGATTTTTCAAAGTTATTGAAGACTGTAATTTGAAGTTGGCTAAACATCAAAAGTCTGAGACCAAAGTGGTATCTAGTGTTTAACTAAAGCCTCAGAGATAATTATGTAACTTCCTTCTTAGAATTCTGTTCCTGTGCTGTGGCTAATCCTTTCTGTCTCCCTGAAGAAATCATAATGCAGATTGTAACAGATCACTCTGGTAGACAGTCCAACCTCTTGTTCACTAGATAATACCGATGACACTGGCAAGCCTCTCAAGACTTTTATGACAAGGATTTAGAAAATACATTAATGAATGCTCATGGAAATCAATCTATAGGACTAGTTGTGTCTGGAGAGCTTTTCCCCAGCAAATTCCCCAAGTGAACTGATTGCTGAAACCCTGAAGTAAAGAACTCAAAATGCTCTAGGGGCTCCCAGCTAATGCAGTCACAAACAAAAAAAAAAATCAGGAGGCTGGGACTTAAAATAATAGAAAGAAGAGAATCTGAGCTGAAATTGCATCTCGAGAGCTGAAAATTATGCTTAGGCCCTCCTTAACAAGAGACATTATTTGAAAACAAGGAGGGTAATGAAAAGATAACATTGCTGATTGATTCTTGACATTTGCTTCTCAGGGTCATGCCCTTTGAGATTCAGGAATACCTGTCTCTGTGGGTAGCTCATTCATTGCGAAGGAGACTCTACAGCTTTGCCTGTAGCTTCTTTGAGTTTGGATTTTCACCTGTTTTACCGTTAGGTTCAGTATTCTTAAAAATCTTGTTTATAGCTCTAGTTTATGAATATTTCATTTATTGCATGCCACAAGCACTGCAAGTCTGCAGTTTCTCTCCCAGTACCCCTAGTCTAGTTTTGAATATTGATGATCACTCTGAGGACATTGGCACAGTGCTGTCTGGGTACAAAGGCTGCGTGATGATATTACATGATTAGTGCTACAGAACATAATTTAAAAATGGCTGATTGCTGGGGCATATTTTCAGCAACCTGTCCCTCATCAGTCAGACATCAAGATCATTAGAAGTAATTTGAACCAAACTAGGATTGATATCCTTGTTCTTGCAAATGTCCAGTGTAGAGCAATCTTTCAATTTTGGCAGTGGATTATCCATCAAACTTCTCATTTTCTGGGATGTTCATCTTGGAAAGTCACTTCAAAACTCTTGGAGAAAATTTATATCGGAAAGAAGGGGTTTGTGTGTTTATAGAAAGTCTATATTCCCAAATACACTATTTTCCTACAGAGATGATTTGGGTAAAGCAGAATTACAGCATCTTCCTAGCAAAATAGAGGTGAACTGTTCTACTTGTTTATAACTTTCTTTCCTTTGCCTCTCGTATCCCAGGGACACGACCAGTGGATCATGCGTGCTTTGACAAGACAAAGAATGAAATAACAGAGGATCAGTGGTGTCTGGAGCTCCCACAGCCCCGTTCAGGGCACAAGCCCTGTGCTGTGGAGCCATGCCTGTACAGGTTGGTGTTCCTGGAAGCTCAGCTGAATTACTGCTTTACTTGTCCTTTCTCTGCTGGCCAACCCAGACTCTGCAGTCTCATTTGCATTGTGCAAGGTGAAAAAAAGGAGAGGTATGAAGTAGTTTCTTCCTAATGGTAATAGGGTAGCAGATACCAAACCATGTTCTGTCTTTCCTGCTCCCATGAGGTAATTGAGATGTCGGCTGAATGAATGGGAAAGAGTCCTTCTGATATTTTACAGTAGTCTCCTAAATGGAAATACTTTGAAGGCATGGGCCAGAAGATGATGTCTGCTCACATCCTTTCCAAGATTGTGCCAACAAAGATCTGATCTTGCTCTGGAGAGGACCCTTGTGTTAATTAGACTGGAAAGAGGACCAAGAGCCAAGCCTGCCCAGACATTGATCTCATAGACATTTTAGTCATTTTAGTGTTTAATAAAAAGTGATTACACTGTGAACTCTTTGGCTTAGGTGCTTTTAGTCCTAAAGAGCTGTCAGTGCAAGGACATAAATTTCCAGCAGTTTTCCTCTCGGTCCCATCCAGACAAGGCTTTTGAAATAGAGAAGCTAAATACTTTGTATGACCTCTTTCTGTAATCGGGGGCCACGAGTCCATGATCCAGATGAGGAAATTGGATAATACAGTTACTTCCCATTTAGGTGGAAGATGTCTCGGCTAGATGAATGCTCTGCTGTCTGTGGAATTGGAGTTGCCCAGCAGAATTTGACCTGTGTTCAGTTCCGTGATGGATTGGAGACTGTTGTGGATGACAGCTTGTGCCCAGCAGAAGAAAAACCCCTCTCTGTTGTGCCATGTGTGGTTAATGTCTGCCCTTTAGGCTGGGACAAAGTGAGTTTACTGACTTGGCTTATTTCAGGAGTCTCACTGGGAGCTTTGCACTTGTGATCCACAGGAGGCTTCCAGTTAACAAGAACCACCTTACTACTGGAGTCTGGGAGGGTGGTTTGCATCATCTCTGTGGCTCTGTGCTGGACTCGGGAGTCTTGGCTGTTGGATGTCCGTAGCTATTCCTGATACTTATATGTTCTGCAAAAATGGAGAAAGTGCTTAAATGTGTCTCTTTCTTCAGCGACAGCAAATATGTTGTAGGCTTGATCCAGAGGTATACCCCAGCTTTGTTGGTTTGGGACCGGTGCAGAAAGCAGGTGCCAATGTCAGTCTGGGTCTTTTTGCTCTGTTCTGAGGAGGAAGATGCACACTTACTTCAGACTTCGGAGTCACTTGGGCACATCCAGCTGGAAAATCGGACCGTGTATGTGTGGAGCCCTCTAGCCGGAGAGTGTTCTGTCTCCTGTGGTAGAGGTGAGATCTTTCAGTGCTGCAGGGAAGTGTTACTTGGCTGTAGGTGTGAGCTCAGTGCCTAGGAACCTCGGGGACCTGGTCTTTTCCCCTCTACCGTTCTAAGTGCGTGTGTTGCTGTGAGCATGTTTTTTTTAGTCTGGAAGAGGCAAGGGGACCAGTCTTAGACAAGGAGTGGTTTAGAGGGCTGGCTGGCTGATGCTGTGCTTCAGAGTTGGGAGGGGTGAGTGCAGTAAGTGTGCCTGGGGCATGGGTGGAGTTTGCTTCTTTTGTACATGCGGATGCGACTGATACTACTTGATGTATTTTCAACCCTTGCATGCATGCCATGCGGTAAGGTTGCTTCCCTTTCTAGGTAAGACTCAGCTACAGTATGTATGCATGGCTTTTGACACCAAAGAAGAAACTCAAGAAGAAAACTGTCATCCAGTGCCAAAACCAGAGAGCAGGGTGGAAGTCTGTGACCTCAGTCCCTGCCCACCAAGGTAAAGTAATTACCAGTAGACAACAAGCCAGTGAGAGGTCTTTTCTTTCTATCTCCAGGGCATCGTAAAGAGTCAAGCTGCTCTGAGAATGTTATCTTCCTCTCCTCTAGTTTGAAAGCACAGCCAGCTACAAAAACAGTCGCACTGAGGAAAACCGAGAGTCTTTCCTGTTCTCAAGCAGAACTAAGTGAAGTCTTTGGAGTCTGAGTCCAGGGAAAAACTGAAAACCTCCTGATCCCTTATTACCCTGGGGAAGTAGGAACAAATCCGTAAACTGCAAAAGGTGGTGACATATTTGCCACCTGTAGTTTCCACATAATATCAAGGAAAGTAGCTAGAATTAAATGTTCTAAGAATCTGGAATAGCTGCTCTGAGAACTGAGGGAAACTGACTGCACTTTCTTTAGGATTTATGGTATTGCAGACTGCACTCAGTGGGGTGACCGCTGATCTCTCAGACATGAGCCCAGTGTGTATGCCTGCATTAACAGAATTACAGTTGTATTTCAATAGACTGGTTGGATTTCAAATGCAGTGAAGACGAGTGATAGCTGGAGGTACTCACTGATGACTGCATTATTCCCAGGTGGCATTACAAAATGAGCTCATGCGGTGTAAGCTGTGGAGGAGGTGTGATGCACGAGGTCCTCTACTGTGCAAGGGAGAAGGCAGAAAAGACTGTGGCAGACACCCAGTGTGATGGTTTAGCTTGTCCAGATGAGCAAGAGCTGTGTAATTTGGAGCTGTGCCCTCTGAGGTCAAATTGGCCACCTGGGCCACAAGAGCATGCACTGGGGAAGAGTGGGTGTCCACTGACATGTATGGTGTGATCTAGGATATGGCTCAGGGTTGATAAATGGGGCAGAGCTTGCCCTGCCCTATTTACTATGAGACTGGAAAGCCACTGGCATCTGAACTTTTTTTATGTGCTATAGGATGCCACTCCCAGGATGGAATGCCCTGGCTCGGTTTCTGATCTGACTGTTCAGAGTGGTGTGTGTTTTGGAGGGAGATAAGATTGTTTTTGCAGTTAAGCCTGTGTATGTCGCCCTGGGGAAGACAGTAATGGATGCAGAGTGAGCCTCAATGTGTATTTCGAGTCTGCGGGCTTCTTGCAAAATGTGAACACCTTCTGTTTGTGTCCAGCTCCAAACCTGCTCCAGACTGGCCTGCCTTGTTTCAAAGGCTGCTTTTGAAGTACCACAGGCAGCAAAGCATGTGAGGTAGAAGGGTGAAGAAAGCTGCCGAGAAGCAGAAGGGGGAAAATTGTACAGTAAGAGATAGCAGAGGGTGGGAATTCATCACTAACTTAATTCTTCTCTTCCATGTCCTCTGTCAGATGGAAGGTAACCCAAGCTGGCCCCTGTTCCTCCAGCTGTGGGCTCGGCTTAGCTGTTCAGCTGGTCACCTGTGTGCAGATTCACCAGGGCAAGGAGATTTTGCTGGAGGAGCATTTGTGTCCTGTGGCAGAGAAGCCCCTTACCAGTGTCCCTTGTGTCATCCGAATGTGCTCTTATGAATGGAGCTTCAGCGAGTGGACAGAGGTATTTGCTCCTGTTCAGATGTAGCACTTGGTGTCTAGTGCAGTGGTTTTATAGCCATTCACTTTCCTAAAGCATACAGGGGAGAAATACCACTTCTGCCTTGTATATTTTACTTCCCACAGAAATGCTAAACTGTTTCTAGGGATGTTTTTCATCCTTTCCACTGCCCTATGCTTAGCAGCCATAGGTTTGCTTCCCACCTTTCTCAGCTAAGGTTTTGGCTGCAGTTTAAAAATGGCCCTTGGCATGTTTTCTTCTGGACTGCAGATCTTTTTGGATTTTTTAGGAAGTGGTTCTGCAATTCAAAGATAGTTTGGAAGATCCCCTGGGAGGTGGGTGACCTTATAGCTGATGAAACCAGAGCACTGAAAGGACAAGTGATAGAACTGCATCAGTGTACAAAAAAAATCAGCCCCCCAATCATGCCTGAGCCACTAAATGTATTTATTTCTAAATACCAACCGAAACACACGTATAAAGTCGTGTGGGTTTCTTCCTCTGCAGTGTTCAACTTCATGTGGGAATGGCATTCAGACACGACAGGATTTCTGCCTCAACCCGTTAACCCGTAAGCACGTGAACCCCATCTTCTGCAGGCACTTCCCCAAGGCCATTGTGGTACGTGGCTGTTCTGCAGGGCCCTGTCCTGAGCAGGTGGTGGGGACCGGGTCCCATGGAGCAGAACTGCACACAGTGACACCAGCCACACATCTGACGACAGCTGCAACTGCCAAAGAGGCGAGATACAAGGACCTGGATCTTCCTCTATCTGCTGTGCCTCAGGAACAGACAAAGACCAGTGGAGGTGAGGAGGACATTACCCAAGGGTAGATATAGGTGACCTTATTGCATGCAGCTGGGTTATGGTGACCCTATTGCCATACAGGGACAGGAGCAGGGGAGGGAATACTTCTGGTTAGGAGGGACAACATGCTGTTCCTTCCATCGTGCCATGGGCTGTCTGTGTTACTGAGCTAGGAACAATTCCCTTCCCTGGGCTTCCCAAAGCTCCTCTGGCTTGGGGCAGCAGCTGACTCTACCTGTGCTTTACCTCGAAGGCACGCGCTTGTCCGTTCATTGTGCCGTGAAGGGAATGAGGGCTGGTTTTCAGCAGCTGTAGTTCTTTCTGGATATGTTCCTCATCTGTCTCTCCTGTACAGGTGTCTGTGGAAAGCTCTTTCTTAATGCCACTGGGATCATAAACATGATGGGTGTTGGGAGCAGCGACTGCACTGTGGCCCTTGGACGTCCTCTCAGGGAGGAGATAACAGTCAGCATCCTGGAGAGCTCCCTCAACTGCAGTGCAGGTACTGCCCAGGGCATGCTGGGGACTAGCCTGGCCCTTTGGGAAATGTGCACCTCTCTGCCTGTGTGCTTTTGGTGCCCTGAAAGGTTCTTGCTGCCCTGAAGCTTGTGTGATCTCTGAAACGATTTTACAAGTTTTTGTGTCCCACCAAGTCGTTGCCAGATGGGACTAAATGAAGATGATGCCTTTCTTCCCCCTTATATAATCATTTCTTTACCTGTTTTGTTGATAGATATGAGATGAAAGGAGTTTATGGGGTTAAAGAAGCTGCTTGCTTTGGCCTGTTATAAACTCTTTCTGTAGTATACCATCTTGTTGGAATCAGTACAGTTAGATTAGTTAACTGGAGTGTTTTAATGACAGATTTTGATAAGATAGGAACAAGATTCAGAAATTACTTTTTTTCCACACCTATATAAGATAAGTTGTGGCCTTTTGCTTAGTGTTTCTCGTCCCTGTGCTCATCCATTCCAGGTGAGGCAGTGCTGTTTTCTGGGCGAATGATGTGGCGGACAGGCTGCAGGAATCTCCCTTTGTCACTGATAAATTCCAGAACGAATACACTGATTGTGAAACAGCGTGTTTTGCTGCCAGGAAATGGGGTCATTCTCCAGTACAACAGCAGAACTGCAACTAAAAAATATTACCAAGGTACCTCACTGAAAGCTTTGCTATTGCTTTAGATTAAGGCACCCGTGACAAGACCCACGGAGTTCCACGGATCATGGTTGCCTATGGAAATCTGTGGAAATCTTGCTTTGTTTTTAGCAGCTAATAAGCCCCTTCTTGAGGAGCGTTGGAATTAATATTACTTGTGGACTAGCCCTCCATTTTAAATGCAAGCCCTCTGCAGGTGTTTGCTTGATGCTTGGAGGTTCCCAGATGAAAATCCTTAGAGAAACTTTTCTGCCTGTGTTTAATTTAAATGATTTCTTTCTTGGAGATGCTGGACATTTCTCTAAATCATTATTTTTCTGCTCCCTTTCCCCCTCTCAGACTGTGACAAGCAGCTGTTTGGTCCCCAAGGTGAAATAGTGAATCCTGTGCAATTGCCTGATCAAAGGCACGAAGTAGTGTGTCGGACCTTCATCAATGTGGCTCCTCGGCATCGCATAGCTATTCGTGCCTTATATATTGACCTGGGCAATGAGAGCAACCAGACACATTTTAATTACATTCTGGTGAGTCAGAAACCTAAAGGGGATGATTTGGATGGGAACAGACCCATCTGCTCATTGGAGATTTCCATCCAGATGCAAAGATCAATTGCAAATCCTAGAGGATCAGACTCTGATCTCCGTTATGTAAATGTCAATGTGAACAAGCACTACTGATGTCTACTGTATTTCTTCTAACCTTTGCCCAGGGCAGCCTTTCCCCCGAGTGACCAATTTGCAAGTCCCCTCAATATTTTGTGGGTAGTTCTCTTGTAGGCTACTGTGACGTAATGGTTTGATCTTTCTTTATGCAGGTCCGTGATGTAAGCACTATGAAGACAATGGTGTTCCATGGGAAACAACAATTCTTCTGGCAATCAACAGGAAGCCAAGCTGAAATTGAATTTCATGAAAATGCTAAGGATCACAGAACCAGTTTCTGGGCTGAATATCGTGCTATTGAGCCCAAATAAAAGGGGCCTGGGCCACTGCATTGAGAAAGGCTGTAGTCCAGTTAGTCCCTGCTGCCTGTTCACTGCTTGAGGTCACATGAGTCATTTAATCTTTTTGCAACTGCTTCCCCATCTATTGTGCAAGAACAATAATATCTACTGACTCCTTTGGGATCTCAGTTAATATTTATAAAGGTTATGCAAAAGACATGTAACTACCAAATATTTAATAAATAGTCCTCATATGGATTTTCTGTCTATGCTGATTGGTATTAATACAGTTGACATGTCTGCAGTTAGTGACTTGGACACTGAAGCCTCAGGGTCCTCCTCCTGTAATATGCTATGACTTTTTAGGATAGTAATTTAATTTCTCAGTGACTCAGTGTCCCATTACAAACCTCTATACCACAAATTGCTATGATTATGGTTTAGCCATTAAGTTGCTCTCCTGTAGCATATATGCCCCTTAAAACTGAGGCCTGTTGGAATTCTGGGATGTTATAAAGAAGGCAAAGGTGGGTATGAGGACCAACTGCTAGCACAAGACTAGAAATGCATGAGGGCAAGACAGTTTCATTGCCTAGGAGGGTAGTGCAACACCAGGACAGGTCACTCAGATCTGGAATGTTTTCAGGAGCTGGCTAGGGCGGGGCACTGTTGATTTGGTCAAGACCTGGTGGTGGTTGGCTTTATATGGGAGGACTAAATAACATCCAGAGGTCCCTCCCCAGCTGCCTCTTCTGTGGTTCTGCTATTGTATGTCTGACAGTGATACCAGTACTTTTCTATGGGAAAATAAAATAATTCTGCCTCTTAATGACGGGTTTGGTGCCAGGACACATTTACTCAGATAAGAACAGTAGCTGTGCAATTAATCTGCTTGTATCTTCACCTTACAGGAACTGTGCAATGAGAGATTGGTGAGACTGCATGACACAAGTTGTAGCAGGAAGAGGTATTTTAAAGCAGTAACAAATACTCAAGATTCATTTAAATAAATTTTTTAGGTTGTTTTTATTTCATATCTTGAACATCGGACCATGCTTTGGTCCAAATCTGTCATCCTCCTCAAAATCACAATATACTGCTTCAGGGGTCTTTTCCACACCTTGAGCCTGGCTGGACACATCTGCCCCTGCTCTTCACACTGGATGCAATAAATGGCTCTGCCTGGGCAGCTTTAACCCTGCTTCTGCTTTCTTTCAGTTGAATTCTCTGACATCTTTTTACAACCACAAAATCTGATTTTCTTCTGTCTTCTTAATGGTGGTGGGTTTGGTGGTGGGTTTTTTTTTTGTTGTTGTTTGGTTGTTTTTTTTACTGGTTAAACCTGGAGTATTTTGCTTGCTAGCCTCCAGATTTACGTTCCATTCCTGGAAGTGCTAGAAAGTAGATTCTTGAAGCAAGATCCTCGAGGAGCTGGATGTTTCGGCTATCCCACTGCAGTGCGTGGGTGATGCAGGCACTGGGCCTTCATTTCCTGTCTAACAGGAGATGTTAACGAAAAGACATCCTTTTCTTAATCCTTTTTCATAACCTTTTAGCAGATGGGATCTGTCTTCCCACTCTGCTCTGGATCCCAAGTCTCACTGCTATTTCTTGTTCCAGATCAACTACGCAGAGTCCCTCTCTGGTCTGCAGAGATGAGCTCTGGTTTCTGACTGTATGTTCCACGTTAATTTGCAAAAAATGCAGCTGTTGTCTTTATAATTTAAGAGAATCAAGGCTGTTTCCCTGCACCGTTTGGATACCAACAGGTTGCCAACTGGAACATCTCTGACTTGCAAAGACCTAATTCTACTGTTTTCTAGGGAGAAAACCTGATTCTGCTCAGATTAAGGGGAGTGTTTCCCTCTTATCTCGAGGGCAGAATTTTGTAACACTTTTAAACTCATAGTAATGCAAAAATTCATGTTTCCCTTTCTTCTCAGCACATGCTGGTTGCCTGGGTATCGGCATCTAGTTGTTGATGGGGGGGGGGAGGGGGGAGTGGGACCTTGAGCTCCTGTGCACCCCAGACCCTGGCAGAGCATGCATTCCTGTGCCACTGCTTATGAATATGTACAGAATGGGCTCTGCCCATCAGCCTTTTAATGAGTGTGACATCAAAGCCCTGCCTGCTGGAGGAGGGGACCCACAATGCAATACGCAGGCAGACGTGGAGGCAGCTCCGCTGGCATTGCTGCTGCAGGCAGAGATCTCCATTGTCAGCCCTGGGGGGGATGTGGGGGGCCAGGCCCTGCATGGAGGTGTGGGGAGAAACCCAGCAGCGACAGGGCTGGGTTTAGGGGGTGTTTCCTGGGCTGGCTGGAGGGGGGCACGGGGATAGTGTCACTTGGGGGGGTGGGGAGCATACTGCGCTGCTGGGGCTCACGAGGGGGAGTGGAGTGCTTCCCCCGACCCCCCTGGGAGCAGGGGTACCATGAGCTCTCAGGATGAGCAGTTCCAAGCAGCAGCCCCTGACCCAGCAGCTTCCTCCGCTGATGATGGCATGACCTGGTGGTACAGGTGGCTCTGCAGGATTGCCGGGGTCATCGGGGGTGTGTGTAAGTATCCCCTTCCCTTGCAACCAAAATTTCCCCCTCTGCTTTGCTTGTGCATGTGAAGGTGTGTATTGGGGTGCCAGCAGCCTCCTGTTAGGGTCATGTTTGTGCAGGGGGGGGTGTGCGCCATGAAATAATCACCTGGGGTTACAGGTTTGTGCCTGCTCTAGACACTGGTGTGCTGCATTTCGGGCTGAAGGAAGAGTCATGGAGATGCCTGAAGTGGGGTGGTTTTAGCTGGTACATGAGGGATGTGCTTCGTGCTCAAGGAACTTGCTGCACTTTGGCACCTGGGAGTAGGGACGTCACGGGGGAATCTGCAAATCCTCGAGTTTCTTCTTGGATACAGCGCTGGCTGGAAGCAGTGGGAGCAGCAGACGGGCCCCTGGTCCTGCAGGAGGGCTGTGGGCAGAGAAACCAGACGACGATTTTACTGCGAGCACCAGGCTCAGGGTGCTCAGGAGGGTCAGGTTCAGGGCTTGAAGAGGAGTGATGGGACTTGGTTCATCCTGTTTGACTGTCAGGTGTTTATGTGTTCCTGCAACTTATTTTTTTCCCTATCCTAAATATCAGAGCATGTTTTCCGTTACTCTTGTTGTTGATCACAGAAGGCTCGGCTGTGATTTTTTTTTTTTTTTTTTTCTGAAGGTGAAAAATGGACTTGGTTTGTGTTGTATGTTTTTAAGGGGTTTAGTCTTGGACAGACAGAAGGAAGCCGGTATACAGCAAAGTGTGTTGGCTGTGCTTTGAATTACCTGCTGTTGAAAAAAAATTTTCCCAGGGAAAGAGTCTTTGCAACTTTGCCAGAAATCAGCCTGTCCTGTAGTGCTGTTTTGCTACATTCTGTGAAGAGATTAATAGCTCTTAAAAGCAGGAGGGACTGTTATGACCGCTTAGTCTGATCTCCTGCAGAGCACAGGATGGAGAATTTCTTCTGCTTTAGGTCCATGACTTCTAGTAAAACAAGAGTGTTTCTCAGCCAGTGCAGTCAGCACTGATTTATTCCCTTGTTTCTCTCTGCCCCATTCCCATGCCTGCCTCTTGCCTCAGGACTTGACTGCACAAACCCACGGCGTTTTTGCAGCCGACCTTGTAGACCCTGGTATCGTTGGGCAGGCTTGTTACAGTCCTTTTTGGCTAGGCTGGTAAAACATGTGCTGCTCTCACTGGTTTATGTCTTAGGTGCTGAAATTCTGGAGGTGTGAAAAGATTTGGTAGAACTGCTCTTTACGGGGCAAAATGTGCTGGCTTTGCCATGCTCTACCTGAGGCCCCCATGCTTCTGGTCCCGGCAGACGGCCAAGAGACCAGCTGGGACATGTCTTCAGGGAAGCTCCCAGGTGGGGGTCTGTGTAGCAGTGTCTTTCTCACGGGCCAGGGCTGTAGCTGGAGTCTCGATGCTTTTTATGTGTCTTTGGCCCATGAGTTACTCAAGGGGATATGCATGGAGGGTGGAGAGCTGGAGAGGAGGGGTGCTGGGTCGCACTGCCCACCTCGTGCTAGAGCAGCTCATGAGTGGCTTGAAAGCAGTGCAAGTCTTTGAGAATATATTTTTTTTCCCTGTCTTTGTTTCAAAGCAGCTGCGTTATACTTGGATTATTTTCCCAACCTTTTGTTCGCAGCTCTGAGAACTCATGACTTTTTTTTTACAGGAAAGCTGAGAGTTTTACATATTTGGGTGAGTCTGGGAGAAGCAGCTTTTGGAAGAAGAGCTGGCTAGGCTCTTAACAGGATTGCTGATGAGTTGGGAAGTCCGACAGCTTGCTCTGCAGCCCTGACAGTTTCCCTTCATGAGGTTTGTCAGGTAGAGAGCGAGGCAGCATCAGACAGAAGACTCCTCTTAGGAACAGGGAAATGGGAGATCGTGGAGAGAAGCAGCCTTCCAATGCCCCATGCCAGTAATGATCCTCTTCAAAATGTTCCTTGTTCAGCATCACCTTGTTAAAGGTGGACAGTTTGGAAAAGGGGTGACTAATAACACACCAAGGCTGGAGTTTGCTGCTATTTTCAGAGTTTACTATAACAGAACAGAAATAATTTATAAGGATTTTGAACAACTGGACTGTGGTCCTGCTACAGGGCTGGATTATTTCTTACAGAAGGAAAAAATTCCTGTAGAAAGGATGAGAAACTTGATTAGTGGAGGTGAGGCTGGCAGACAACATCTACCACTTGCAAACACCTGAAACCCACAACTTGCTTAAGCCAGAAAGGTCCAGGGGCCAGAGCAGGAACCGGAACAACAAGGTTTGGGATCTGTTTCTGGCTCTTGCACAAGCTGGCTTGGTGACCTTGGCCAAGTCCCTTCTCCCACTTGTGTTCCTGTTTGTAATAGGACAAGGAAAGTCTGTGGCTTTTGTAAAATGCTCCAGGAGCAAAAATAGGCTTGTGTTGAGGACAGTGACCAGCTGCTCGAAATGAATAGGGTCTTTGTGGGGAGTGGTGTTCTTCCCCCTCCATTTTAGCTCCCAGTTATTTGTGCTTCCTCAGGGATTTGGGATGGGACAGCAGTTAAACAAATGGCAGAACTGTCTGTCTTCCATAGCTGACGTGGCATTGAGCATTATCTGCATTTCAAACCTCTTGTGAGGCCTCTGTTTTGCAAAAAGAAGTCTCTGGGTTGGCAGCTCCGTCTCCTTTTAGCTCCTGAGGCAGGAGCTGATCCCGTCCCCGTGGGACAAGGGTGTACCAGGCTGCTGTGGATGTGCTGCTTTGCAAAGGAGACCGAAGGTCACCAAATCGTTATCTCTGTGGCTGTTGGCAACCGCCACGGAGTGCAGTGTTCCTGCGATTATAAACCTTTGACTCCTTTCCTGCTGGTTGGTGCCTGTGCTGATGCAGGAGCTCGTTCAGCTCAGGCTTACTGGGTCATTAGTCCATCAGCTGAGACTCCTGCAGGGTCACTCAGTGCTCAAGGGTTGTTTTGGGGTGTTTTAAGAAAAAAACCAAACCAGAACCCTGACAAAACAACCCCTGGTTGGCTAGATTAAAAAAAAAAAAAAAAAAAAAAAAAGTAAGGCCAAAAACCTGCTTGAAAAAGTAAGTCTGCCTCTCCAGGTTTGTT
Organism: Caprimulgus europaeus; assembly: GCA_907165065.1. The sequence goes on along the minus strand of OU015545.1, from coordinate 4,323,012 downwards.
CTGTGGTTGAGATCAGTGTTGTAGCTCTTGGAACCTCTTGGTCCACTCTGCTGGGATGTTCAGCAAGGCACGGTTCTACCCCAGCTCTGGCTGCCTTTCAGGGATAGTTGAGATGCAACTCAACTTCTTGTTGTTGTTCTAATTATAAAGTGCCTGAAAGTCACTCAACATTATTTTTAGAAATGTGCTTTCCTGGGTGAGAGCAAGTGTCACAAGTCTGTGGTGCTTCCCCTGAGCTCCTCTCCCATCAGCATCCAAGGGTTTCTTGGGCCCAGAGAAGAATTAGAAGCCTCCGTGTCGTGCCCTGCTCCCCGAGCTGCCCGCTGCTCCCAGCAATTCTCCTTGCTGTTGCTTTTCCATCTCTTCAACTGTTCCACATGGATGACTGTGAGATCATCCCACTCCAGTGCCTCAGTTTCCCCTGCAGTGTGGGGACACTGACACTGGTCCCTTTGTGATGGGAAGAGGAGAAGCACCCTTGGAGCATGGATATTAACATGTCCTCTGGCATTTCTCCTCCGTTGGCTGGTCTTGTTCTTGCAGGATTCTGTGAAAGATTGTTGATTCTGTGGAATAGTCCTAGGAAGCCTTTAAAAACCACCTTTTTTGGTTGTTTCCTGAAACTAGGAGGTCACTTGCTTATGGGATGACCTTAGATTGGTGCTGTCACAGGCCTGCAGCTCTGTTTCCCAGTAAGTAAGGATAACTATTTTAAAGGGAACTTTGAGGATTCAGCAGTGACTGCTTAAAAAACCCCTTGCAAACATGTGCCAGGCTTTTGAAGGTCAGGACTGCTCGCAGCAGCTCTGCTCAGGGATCCCATTAGTGAAACACAAGCAGATATCTCAAATACCCAAACCCAGCCTGGTCTCGTTCTCAGAGATGGACTCTGCTGCTCTTCATTGTGCTGCTAATCATCCCTAAGGCAGTCTTCAAGGACTATATAATTTTAGGTGGAGTTTTGCAGGGTGGAGTTGTTTATTGTGGACTCAGCCCATGTCTCGCTGCTCTCCCTGCCCAGGCTCAGGTTCCCAGGTGAGCGATGGCAGCCTCTTGGTATTGGCAGAGGAAAAGGGCCGTATCAAGTGCCAGGGATGCTCTGCAAGTTTAATGAGGGGGAAAGAAGGCGCATGCAGCCTGGGCTTGGGTGCTGCTGCCTGGTTCCTCTCCTTGCATCACAGATTCAGGACTGCTGGGGCTATTTTGGGCTTTGCTTTATCTGTCATCTGCTTCCATTTGTATTAGTGGAGACCCAAACTTGGCTCTGTTTTGCCTGTCTCTAGTGCAGAACCAGCAGTGTGTGGTAGAGACCAGATTCGCCTCTGCTTCGTTTTTTACCCATGTGCCTTGGTGCTGCCAGTCATATTTTTGCTGACCTTTCCCTGTGCTGCTCAGACAAGTGCCTGCTGGGACCTCGTTGTTCATCCTGGGGCAAAGAAGCAATTCCTTAGCAAATAAAAGCCAGGGTGACACATACTTGTCTCCATGTAAAAGCAAATGGTCTGTTGTTCTACACAAGTGAAATAGTTGTGCAAATGTCATGCTGAGACATCAAGTGTGTGGAGCAAAAGTATACCTGGCTGGGGGAGCTGGGAAGAAAACTTCTTCCTGGCATCCCAGGCTCGTCTTCAGGCCATCAGACCTTTCCACCTGCTCTCCTGTGCCGGGCTGCTCTGCAGTGCCTAGAGGTGCTGGCCAAGGCAAGGGCTCTTCTGGACAACCCTTGCTCTGCAAAAGAGCCCAAAATATGCAGAGCAAGATCATGCTGGTGTGACTGCAGGGTCCTGTTGCAGGGCAGAGCTGGGAGGACAAGCCAGCCCTTCCTGCTGGGCTCCAGCCCTGTTCCCCTCGTGGGTGCACTGGGTTGGTCTTCATGGTCACTTAAAGTCTCTTTGCTTTTCAGCCTGTGCCATCGCTGGTCTCTGGAACTGTGTCACCATCAACCCCCTGAACATCGCGGCCGGTGTGTGGATGATGTGAGCAGAGTTTCTTTTCTTTTTGCTGCCGGGAGGGAGGTTTGGTTAGTTAGACGACAGCGGGGAAGGGGCAGAGCTGCCCTGCTCGGGCCGTGGTCATGAATGAAATGTCCATTGGGCTCTGGAGGAGGGAGAGTGCTGGTGTGTAAATTGCCAGATCTTGCTCTATTGGATGGGTTGAGATGCTGGGTTCATTCTATTTATATTATTCTTCTCTCCCTACCCCTTTCCCCACTCCTTTTTAGGTAAGTACTGGCATACCTTTATCCAAAATAAATCTGAGGCACCAGAGTTTGGGAATTATCAAGAAGGGGGGAGGGAGCGCAGTGGGGTCCAGCCCCACCATTCCCTTTTGCCTGTGTTTGGGCATGGGAGCAGCAGGTCTCTGGGGGTCGGGGGGGCATTGCTGACCCCCGCTCTGGGCCACGTGAGCAGGATTAACTCTGGTTTCCTCTATCTGGAGGCTCAACGCCTTCGTCCTGTTCCTGTGCGAAGCCCCTTTCTGCTGCCAGTTCATCGAGTTTGCGAATGCCGTCTCCACGAGGGCGGACAAGCTGCGGCCCTGGCAGAAAGCTGCTTTCTACTGCGGGTGAGGATGCTCCTGGGGTGTGTTTTGGTGGTGAAGCCATCCTGGGAATTGCCTTGGGATGCATGTGGGCATGCCATGATGGATGAGCATCCCTGCACCCCGTGGTGAGTGGAGCCTGGCGTTGAGGGCTGGCTTTCTCTTCCAGGATGGCTGTGTTCCCAGTCATGCTCAGTCTGACACTGACCACGCTCTTTGGAAATGCCATTGCGTTTGCCACTGGCGTGCTTTATGGCCTGTCGGCGCTCGGCAAAAAGTAAGAGAGATCTGTCTGCTTGGAGAGGGAGGGAAGGGGAAGGTGGACCTCCAGCCCTCACCCCCATCCGCCTCCCTGAGCTATGCTTTCCTCTTGTTCTAAGCATGCTTTCAGGTGTAAATGCTGCTGGAGAACATCTCCCTGCCATCATCTCAAAGTCCTAGGGTTTGCTGAAGCTCTGAGCTTTTCCTTGGGAGGTCATTCTAGGTTGCCTTTTGCATCCTAACCATCTTTCTGGGGCTGTTGGATGGATGGCCTCAGCTCTGGGGGCAGTGAGCAGCTTTGGTGGGACAAGCTGGCATCGGAGAGGGCCAGCAAGTGTCATTTCATTCCTGGCATCCCTCGGCATGGAGTGGCCCTGGCCCTGGTTGGGAGACCTCTGTGCCAGGTGTTTACCCACCATGGTGGGCACCTGGAGCTCCCATGCCCACGCTGGCCCTTCTCTCTGCAGGGGAGATGCCATTTCCTATGCCCGGATCCACCAGCAGCAGAAGCAAATGGATGAAGAGAAGCTCACGGGGACCCTGGAGGGACAGGCTCTCTGAAACAGACGAGCTTAGGGTAACCGCTCCTGGGTGCTGACATGCTGGTGAAGATACAGAAAGCCACTCTACCCTTCCCTCTGCCTGCTTTCCTCTCTGCTACACCACAATTTCCCTGGACACTGCAGCAACTGGAAATCTCAGGGGCTGGGGTGGGCTGTGCCCTCTTCTCACACCAGCAGCCAGACCTCAGCGTGTTGGCCACTCTCTCTTCCTCAACCCACAACCAAATATCTCACAGTCCCCCTATTTTTATTTTATTTTATTTTTCTGCAGAGGTGCTGGCTCTTTGAGTGCTGCTCTACAAGCCTGGCTAGGTAGCCTTTCTTTGGAGTGATGCCTAAAAACGAGCTGAGGATGCAGCGCTCATTTGGGAGCTGCTCTCTGGATGGGGTGAGGAGGGACAGAGCTGACGTGCCAGCTCCTCACCTGCACTGATCTCGTGGGAGATGGGGAGCTGCTGGTCTCGTGCCTGGGGGTAACCTGCTGTCACACATTATAGGTTTTTAGTAACGCTCTCTGGTGTGGCCCTTCCCAGGTGTAACACACGAATCCAGGGTTTAGCAATACATGGTGATGCTAAAGCTCTGTCTTCTTCCATTGAGTATATTTTAATGTGGGTGCAGTTAGGCCAGGCATCGGAGACATCACTGCACGGGAAAGGATTTCCAGGAAAAACCATATAAAGACGATAACCATCTCTGCAGAGGAGCTGCCAGAGGTGCTGGGGCAGATCCTGACACCTCTATAGCACAGTCCCCACTTCCTCTGGATACAGCTGCCGGTGGTTGCTGCAATTTACTTGAATTATAAGAATTAATTACGTTGTCTTAGTAAGGGTACTTTTCTTAAGCTTCACTCTTTTACTGGAGAAGAAGGGAAATAAGGTTTGCTTTACCTCAGCTGAAAAAGGGTACTATTGCTTGAGCCAAGTGGGATTTTTTGCTGGTTACTGATGTGCAAGAGCATCTTCTGTCATGAGCCCGGGACTCTGCTCTGTTATTTCTCACTCCCTACATCCGCTCCTGCTCCTGTGACCCGTGCAAGGGACCTGTTCTTTGCTTCTGTCTGGTGCAGCCTTTCTCTTTGGGCTCCTGTTTGTGCCTCAGTCCTGGGCTGGTTTTGAGGAGGAAGGTGGCACAGCCTTCCTTTGCAAAGACAGAGGAGTCTGCACCATTTCAGTGTGGGTAGCTGGGATGTCTTGCTGCTTTATTCCAGGTTCCATCAGTGTTTCTCTCATCATATTTTCTGTTTGCTTTGTGTCGTGCAGAACAAAACTACTCACTAAGTCCACATCCCCCTCTTCACATTGTGGAGTTTTCTGGGAGTTTTACTTTATTCTATTTTTACATGATTGCTTCTTATTTTGATTAGGAAAAAGGGGAATAATTTATTTCTAGTTACAGAAGTGTTTTGATAGGACTAATTTTCTCTGGTCATGGGAGAAAGAAGTGCTCTATTTTCTGTCCTTCAAAGGACAGCCTCATTTCATTGTGGGGAGTCTCTGTGAACCCAGGGAGAGCCCTGGCTGCTGGAACTGGGATGCTGTAACTGAGTACTGTAAAATCCTATTTCAGCCTTCAGAGTGTTTCTCAGCTTTTGGAAAGTGTCCATTGATCTCTTTGCCTTCTTCTGGGCCACTGGCTTGGCAATGTTTGCTTTCCCCCTCTTCTGGGAGACAGAAGGGAGGAAAACTGGGCTGTAACTGCTGGATTGGAGGGTTGTGTTCCCTCAGCAGCTGAAGCAGGTAGCAGCTATGGTGAGCAGTGACAGGGGGACTACTGCCTGTCCTTACTGTCCTGCTGCCCTGGGAGCTGAACTCCTACTGCCACCAACAATTTGTGGTCCCATTTGAATAGCTGGGGTACCAGAGGGGTTGTACTGGGTCTGAGAAACACTGCTGGAGGCTGAGTGCTGTCTGTTAGAAGAAGGGTATGTCCACCAGCCACGCTGTGGCTCCTGAGCAGCGTCACATTGGAAAACATCTATATATCATCTTCCTCTGGTATGGTGCCTGGTCACGTTAGTTGACCAACACCAGAACATCCCTGTCAGAGCCTGTGATGGGGCTGTTGATGGAGTGGGTGGCTGGGTACGTGTGTGTTGCAGCAGGAGCAGAGCAATCCCTGGAGATCAGGGGCTGAGCTGCCAGCTAATGTGACTTGTTTCTTCGGAGGAGTTCAGGGAGGTATGAGGATTTACACCAGCCAGGTATGTGGCTTGGGTTTATTTGCACACACAGGCTGGTGCAGCTGGATGCTGGGTACCAGCAGCTGCAGTACCCAGTGGGTCCAGTGCAGAGTCCTGCCTCACAAACAGGACATTTGCTTTGATTTCAGGGGGTTTTGGGGAGTTAAGTAGTGTTTAGTAGAGGAATATTGTAGATTGATGCACGTAGCTACGAGCATGTCTTTGGTAGTGACTGCTTTGCTCTGTGAGTAGTTCCACGGTAGCTTTAGTGACAGGAGGTGAAAGGAGAAGCAGAGTAATGCTCGCAGGCTGATCTACACCCACGGTGATGAACCACAGAGCTGGTAGGACCCTCTCTGTTTTTGCCTGCTTGTTGCTGGTCCATGGCATTAGGACAGTCCCTGGCACAGGCAGACTCTGCTCCAGGTCACCGAAGGGCTTGTCAGCACGGATGGGTCCGCTCTGCTCCCTTGGACACCAGCAATACTGCCATGCTGTGTTTTGTGACAGTTGGGTCTGACACTGGGGCCAAGGCAAGTGAACAATCTGCAACTGCTCTGCCACCGTTTGCAAGTTGCAAAGCTCAGCTCTGAGCTCAAGGCTTTTGTTGAAAATGACCCTCAGGGACTCTTCTGTAAGTGCTGAGCTGGAGCCTTTGGCCATGATGCTTCAGGACAGTGAGTCTGCTCAGATTCATGCTCCAGGCATGCTGACTCCTACAGATACGTGTCTGGAGTGGGAGCTCTTGGGAATTTCAGTTGTCTGTGAAGCAGCTGAAACGAAGCCAGATGCTGCCATCTTTGCAGATGTGACTTGGAGACAGCACCCGTGGATTTTAAGAGTTGTAGTGACAGTTAGTGGATTGTCTCACCTCCGTGTGGGCGTGAGACTGTTTTTGTGGAGATAGAAAGGACCTTTAGAGTAGTAGCGCCAGAATAGTTAATATGATCATTCACAGTGCATAGTGGTTATTAATTGTGTTTAGAGGCACCATCAGGGTGCTTGGAGCTGTGTAAGGATAAATGAAGTTAAAAGCCCTGCTCTAGGGATTTTACAGGCTCAACCCAATCCCTGCTGATGGCATCCAGGCTGGATGGCTAATCCATGGGGTTTCTATGGAAGAGGTTCTGATTGCCAGGTCTTGGAAAAGCCTCCTGGGAGATGATGGAATAGATGTTTTATTACGTGAGAACTCGAGAGCAGGTGATGAATTGACTACAGTGAGTTGTTGACACCAAGTAAGGAAAGACACCTGGGTACTGGCAGCACATGTGCACTTAGCAATGGGCTGTTACGTCATTCACCACGTGAACTGTGCACGTCTTACCCGCGTGTATTTATACAGCGTGCGACTCTTCCACGTCCCATTCAGTCGTAACGTTGACAGCACTTGTGCATATGAGCTCCACTGTCCCCTGGGGCTGTGCATTGGGTGTGAAGAGAAGAGCAGAAGCTCACTTTCTGCTGTGTACCCATACCTCACTGCTCTGGGTAGGAGCTGATTTTGTAACACCAATTGATTCTCTGTGTGTACAGTGAATAAAAAGACCGTTCTACCTCTGGAAAGAGCCACTGTGATTTCTCACACTCTAAATGTTGTAGCAAAACCCCTCAGACTTTCTATATTGAAGAAAGGAGGTCACTCAGAAAATACTTCTCCAATGAGGTTCTCACAGGACCCGAAGAGTCCAACCTCATTTCATATTTGGGCATTTCCATCTTAGGTCAAGCCCTGGAAAGCTCAATTCATCTTTGTCATTTTTTCCTCAGGAAAAAAAAAATCCACTGTCTTCAGGGAAGGGTTTCACTGAAGTGAAGATATCAAGACCTGGTCCATAGCCATGTAAGAAAGAGAATGCTCTAGCACAGGGCTGCCAGAGATCCTGATCTTCAGAGGTCAGTGGAAACCAGAGGCTCTTGAGACCTCTCATAATCAGGCCATGCTTAGAAACAGTCCTGTTCCAGCCAGGGCTGAACATCTTTCTGGAAATGGGTCTCAGCTGCAAAGGTTAGGTCTAACACTGAATTTTCTCTGTGGTTTTGATTTTGGCCCATCTCTCTTCCTTTGTTTGAGGCTGCTTTAAATTAATCCTCTGATAAAGCACATCTTCTCTTAGGTGATTTCTCTTATCTTCTGCTGCAGGGGACCTAAATAGCAGCTAGCATATCTTGATATCTGGCTCAAATGTGCTATGTTACCCCACACTTCCTTGTCACAGCAGGCTGAGTGTTCCAGGAATGGGAGGACACAAGCATCTCCACCAACCCTTGAAGTGCCAAGTGCATTTCAGGAGGTTGGACAAATGCTTGGGCAAATCATCTCCCAGTGCAGTCTTTGTTGTTCTGCCCTTTTGGGAGGAGTTGGGTTGGATGTAATACTCAGCAAGGCCAGTTGTTCCTCACAGACATAACCACCTTCTGCAGCTGTGTTTTACCTAGGGTTAGGCTCTAAAAATATTTTATAAGTCCTTAATCTTGCAGGACACACAGGAAAGGGGTAAAAGCAATTTGCTACTAACTATGCAGTTGAAATCTCAAAGCGATGGAGGTGGAAGCTCCACACACAACTGTATTGGAGACACATCCACCTTCCTCTTTGTGGATGAGTAAAACTGGGGTGGGAAGGACCTAACCCAGTACAAAGTATTGTCAGTACCCACTGTGTCTTTCCTACAGTGAATCACTTGCACTACAGCTGGATGTTTGTCTGTTCCTGGTCTTTGTTTTGTCCTGGATTTTTTTTGTGAACTGTATTTGGTCTTGATCATTAGGCTTCTAGTGTAATGTGTGTTTTTAGAGCAATAAAATGTGGCAGCTTTTTTATACAAAATATCTGGCTCTGCCTCTTTGGAAGTCCTTAAGTACATGAGACCCATCTGGGAAGCTGCAGGTTGCTGTGGTCCCCTTGTCACAGTCCTGGTCTGCCTGTCCTTTCCCACCCACCGGCAGGTCTCTTCTCTCCAAATCAAGGCAACATCTTGCAGTTGAAGGCAAAACTGTTTTATTCTTGCAACTAGATAATGAACTTTTGCCAACACAGATACAGCTGTTATCTCTGTTCTGGCCAAACCCTGGGGCTCTTGGGCTGCTTGGGTGGCAGCTGAGCAAAGGACATGCATGGTCTCTTGTCCACAGCCACACGTTTTATTTTCCAGGATATATTTATCTCCAGCTTGGCACTGGTTACCTGGTCCCATACCTTGGGTTGACATGTTGCTTGGAGAGCAACAGGTAGTGTTGAGTGATGGGAAGAGAAGGTAAAGTTCCAGTTGGCAACTTCTACATTCAAAGCAAGATGGTTGTTGCCAGCTGTTCCTTTCCCATTGCCTTCGCAGAGAGCTCCAGCCTCCAACTCCAGTGCTACAACCATTTTCTTTCTTGCCCTTGAGCACGTGGACTGGTGGTCTGGTGCAGCTGACAGATGGCAGCTCCTACCTCATGAATGACCTCCGGCCAGTCCTGAAGAAGGCCTCGATCTGTTCCAGGGACCTGCCTTTGGTTTCTGGAACGCAGCAGCCTGTGAATAAGATGTTCCCGGCACAGATGACAGCAAAGAATAAGAAGGGCACCTCGAGGCCGAAGGCTTCCTGGAGGGTGGGACAGATAGCAGACGTGAGCTGGTGCAGAGAGGGTCTGAGAAAGGGCTAACGAATACCCTTGTGGGGCAGTACCCACCACGACCCGGAGGAAGAACTGGGTCAGGGTGAAGGCTGTCAGCCAGCTCACAACAACACAGAGGCCTGAGGCCACTCCACGGGCTTTCAGAGGGAGGATCTCCGACATCAGCAACCAAGTGATGGGGCCCCAGCCCATGGCATAACCTGCAGGGGAGGAGGGGTAACGTCAGGCTGTTGAGGCTTCAAAGCCCACTGGAGAGTACAGAAGAGCCCTGTGCCATCCTGCCCTGCTTCCACTTCAATCATTATTCCCCCCCCATTTATACTCTGTCAGTCCCCAAACTGACTTCAGATGCCATCTTTCTTGGTCTTCCAGGGACATCTGCTTGCTTTCCTACTCCAAGCCCAAATCTCCTTGCTCCATATCAAACTGTCTCAGATGAAAAGCATCCCCCCAGGCTGGTACCCAGCCCTGTGCTGCTGGTCCTGGGCTCTCGTTCTCTACACCTACCCATTATGAAGAACATGGTTGCCAGAAGTGGGATAAGGGTGATGTAGTTGATTGGCTCAGCAGGAAGGTTGGCAGAGCTCACCAGGGTCTTGTTGGCAATGGTGCCATTCTGAGAAGCTGGCACGAAGTGGATATAGAGCCCCATGGTCAGGTTGGACGCCAACATGACACCAGCTGTGGAGACATGCAACAGCACAGTGAGTGATCCCTTCTGTGCCAAGGGCTGAGATCGCAGGAATGCCTCTGCTCAGGAGCTGGGCCACCACCACCTTAAATGAGAGCTTCCCTTGCACAACTGTGGGAGAGAGACATACCTGACACAAAAAGAAGAATCTTCCTCCCAGCTTTATCCATCGACACAGCAGCGATTGCCACTGAGAACAGACGTACCAAGCCAACAAGAGCTGCATCGTACTCTGGTTTCTGCAACGGCAAAAGCAGTGGGGAAGCTGAGGTGGGAGAGCCAGGGAAAGGGCAGGTTCCTACATCTGTTGCTTTGGCTCTGGCTGATGACTTTGTCAAAGTTATCTTCCTATAGTAAGAGACCAGAGAAGAGCCTGAAACTCAGAGGGGAGTGGGGAGACAGTGGGGCCAGGCCTGCTCCCCATCCTCAAGCAGCCTTTTGCAGGGCGTGTGCTTGGCAATTGCTGCCCATCAGGTTCTTTAAAAAAGGCTTCGAAGTTGGGGTCTTAGAGCCACAAGGGACTTGGAGCATTGAGCAGCCATCACTGAAGACAAGGCAGTCCAAGCATAGGCTGAACCCCTGGGCTCACCAGGATAACAGATGTTTTTTTGAATATTGACTGCAGGTACACCAGGACGCAGGTGACACCAGAGAGCTGCTGCAGGAACCTCATTCCCACTGCGATCAGGATGGGCTTGTAAATGAAGGGATCCTTGATCTCAGCACAGGAAACCCGCCGGCTCTGGAGGGGCCAAAGACAGAAAGCCAAGGTGTTACCACCTCTGTGCATGACCACAGCACCCAGAAGATGGCTGAGGAGCTGCCCAAAGGAGGCTGGATTTTGCAGTTTTCACACCACACCTCCTCTGTGCTGGAGGTAAGCCCCATTCACTCCTTACCTGCTTCCTCACACTGTCCTTGATCTGTTCATACTCCCGGGCATAGTCTGTGTCCTTGCCCCGCAGCCAGCACAGTGACCCCAGGGCCGCCTCATCCTTCCCTTGGGAGAGCAGGAACCGGGGCGAGTTGGGCATGAAGCAGAGCAGGACAATCATTGCGAGCACAGGCACCTCCCCTGCGACGGCCAGCCAGCGCCAGTTCAGGACCAGCCCTGCCAGAGCAGAATAGAATCATCGAATGGTTTGGGCTGGAAGGGACCTTAAAGCTCATCCAGTTCCAACCCCCCTGCCAGCAGCAGGGACACCTTCCACTAGACCAGGTTGCTCAAAGCCTCATCCAACCTGGCCTTCAACACTTACAGGGAGGAGCAGCCACAGCTTCTCTGGGCAACCTGGGACAGTGTCTCACCATGGTTAGGAGGGGACTCCTGGCCTCACCTCCATGTGGGCATTCCAACAGCAGAGACTTAATAAATCCAAAGGGGGGGGGAAAATTATCCCAAAAACTAGAGGGAGATTTTCCATGTTTTTCTCCCAGCAAAGAAGCATTTTCAGCTGTGGTTCAATATGGGGAAATTCCAGCAATCTCCCCCAAATCTTAGAGGATCCAGCAAGACCCTGCAGCAACCAGGGCACACGCTGGCAAGAGATGCACAAGTTCATCAATTGCCGCCCTTCAGCCCTGATGAAAACTCAGCGGGACCTGGGTCTGTAAGTACAGCGATGGCCACAGGAGTTACGGATTCATCCCTCTGAGCAGACACACAAGTGTAAGTTACACACGGGTGATCCTGTCCAGATCCCCTTTGCACACCCGTGGTGGTGGTTGGGAGCTGGCTGTGAGGGGAAGGAATCCATCAACTGCCTGAGGAAGTTGTTTAAAATAAACTCCCCTTCCCTAAGGTCTCACTGAGGGTTTCCTGCCCTCCGAACACTGAGATACTTGCCCAGCGCGTACAGGACGAGGGAGCCCAGAACTGCCATCATCTGAGGACAAGCGCCCAGCAGGCCTCTGACCCCAGGGTGGGAGATCTCGGAGATGTAGACCTGGAGTGGGACAACACGTGCTTAACAGAGCTGCAATGCACAGCTGTCGCCAACAAAATCTGTCCTCTGGTCATTCACTGCAGCTGGGGGAAACCCAAACTGCTGGGAACCTGCTCTCTCAGGGTGGAAACCTGATGGTCCTGGCAGGTGGAGGGGACACCCTTGCAGACACCACTGCTTCCCTCCCTCACCCCAGCCTGGGAGAAGTGCTCCAGGGCACACTCAAACTCCCATTACTGGACAGACATGCCCCAGGGTTACTCAGTTCTTGCTTTCCCCTTTGTGTGCAACATGAGATCTGCATTCGGTAAACATGTGAGGAAATAACTGCTGGAGGAACAGTGCAGGGGTTGAGGACCTGCCTTCCCTTTTCTGTGGGCAAGAAAGTCCAGCACTGTGCAGGCAGCTTGGGCTGGTTGTGCCAGGGCTGCTAACCCAATGCATCCCCTTCATCCTCTTCATCCCCAACCTCCCAGCTGCAGCCCTGGAGCTCTGCTGATGCCTTCAAAAAGCAGAAGAATCCCAGAATTGCCTCAATTAGAAAAGATTTCTAAGACCACCAAATCCAATCATGAACCCAACACTGACAAGTCCCTGACTAAACCATGTCCCTCAGCAATAAGTCTACCTGAGTCTTCAGTCCATCCAGGGATGGGGACTCTACCACTGCCCTGGGCAACCCCTTCCAATGCCTCAGAACCCTTTCAGCAAAGAAATTCTTCCTCACATCCAATCTCAACTGCCCTTGGAGCAACTTGAGGCCATTTCCCTTTGTCCTGTCACTTGTTCCTTGGTTGAACAGACCCACCCCCACCTCTCTCCATCCTCCTTTCAAGGAATTGGAGAGAGCCAGAAGGTCTCCCCTCAGCCTCCTTTTCTCCAGGCTCAACAACCCCAGTTTCCTCAGCTGCTCCTCATCACACTTGTGCTCCAGACCCTTCCCCAGCTCTGTTGCCCTTCTCTGGACATGCTCCAGCACCTCCATGTCCTTGGAGTGAGGGGCCCAAAACTGAACACAATGAACCTGGATGCCCTAGGCTCAGCTATGGCATTGCCCCATCTCCCACTGTGCAAATCCCTGACAAACTCCTTCCCATGGCACCTTACCGGGATGGAAGCAGACGTCACTCCGCCAGCGTAGCCTGTCAGCACGCGGCCCAGCAGCAGCATCCCGATGCCCTGGGCACTGGCCATCAGCGCATACCCCACAGCGGAAGGCAGTGCTGAGAACATGATGCTCAGCTTGCGGCCCAGGCGGTCGTTGAGGAGCATGGCACTGAGTCCTCCCACCGCTGCTCCCAGTGTGAACACGGACTGGGGGGAGACACAAAGAGGGACCTCGGTGGGTCTGGGCTCCCCCCCCACCCTGACTGGTTCTGCCTCCCACCTCCGTCAGCGATAGCTCCGCTCCTTACCCCGAACCAGGATGCCGTGTGCTGGTCCAGCCGCAGTGCGGGGCTGGGGTGAGCCTCCAGGGCAGGGATGACAGGTGAGGGGTAAACCAGGGCAAAACCAAAATTGAAGTTCCCCAGGACAGCGGCAAACACAGCCAGGTAGAGTGGCTTGTTGTGGAGGCTCCTGAGCGGGGGAAGGAGTGAGAAGGATGTGTTGGGTGCCCTTATCACACCTGGTAGAAACTTTAACTCCATCTTGCAGCTTCCCCCAGCCTTTGCTGAGGTTCGCGTGACACCCATGGAGGGATTTTCCCAGGGAATGGCCCTGCACAGCCCCAGGCTGGTGGGGTTTTTCTGAACAGAGCAGCAATTCCTGCCTTGTGAAGGGCACAAGCCCACCCCCTGGTCACCACTGATGCTCTCCTCTGCACTGGGTACTTTTCATCAGGTTCAACAAATGAGAAAAGCAGAAGCTGGAGCTGGGTGGTGGCATGGAACCAGCTGGTGGCTGTCTCACCCCAATGGAGAAGGAAGGGGGTTTCTATCAAGACTCCCTGTCCCCCAGCAGAACCCTGTGCCCCCACGAGTTGGATGCCCAAAATCATGCACACCCACAGCTGTCCCAGACGGGCTCATCCAGCACTTTACACCCTGGGTAGGATGAGACCCCATCTCAAGGCAACTCAGGAATGTCAGCAGCATGAAGTCGCTCTCCCACCAACTGCCCCCAGCCCAATGCTCTGGGGACAGGGGACACAGCCCACCCCACAGCCCCAGGCTGGCCCTCACCGCAGGTACTCCTTGTCGAGCCTCTTGTCAGCGCTCTCAGGGAAGGTCCGATACGAGGAGCTCGTCTTCCTCACGAGGGGCTCCCGCATGCTGGGATCCATGGCAGTGCCGTGGCCAGTGCCTGTCGCAGTGTGGGTGCCGCTTCGCTCAGGGCCGGATGCTCAGGGCTGCCTTGGGGACTGGGAGGAAGAGGCAACTGAAAGCGAAAGGGGAGAGGCTGCCTGGCGTTGCCTAATCAGAGAAATCTGTGTCTCATGGGTTTGAGCCTTGCTGGCCTCTGGGGAGGAAACTGGTGGGGCCGGAAAACCAGCAGACAAAGAGCCATGGGGAAATGATGGTGCCCTGCAGCCTTCACCAACTGCCCACCCAGACCCCGTCAACACCAAAACCCATCAATGCAGGAGCACTTAAAAGGATGATCCTTGCAGAACTGTTTCCACCAGCAGAAACGTCCTTTTGCTAAGGACACGTCTCTCCCCTCAAGGAACTGGTACCAGTTGAACTGGCCAAATGCTGCTTCTTTTTACAAGGGTAAATAGCATCTGTGTGAGGCTCCACAGTCACTCCAGGGAAGGGTTTTCAATGTAGAACGAAGCTGAGGAAGGAGAGGAAGTGAGAGGGAGGTGAGTGCAGACCGAACACAAGGAGCAGGTGAGGGGGATGAAGAGCACTGATGAGGATGGAAAAGGGGAGGGCAGCACCTCTGCTGCACTGGGTGCAGCTGCTGGGGCCTCTGGGCTGTCCATGGGTGCCTTTGTCCCCTTGCCCTGATCCCCCCAACCCCAAAGGGCTCAGCAGGCAGCATTGGGCTTCTACAGGTCCTGGGAGGCTGCAAAGTCTCAGCTCAGCCTGTAGAGAAGAGGGGGACACACCTACTGGCTTTGCACTTGGATTTAATTAGCAAAAGATGTCTTTCCCTAAATTACTATAGTGCTCCTCCTGTTTCCATCATTTCCCTTAGTCCCTGCTGCTTTTGGGACCCCCTGGATGGTTTCTGCACCCCTAAGCTTGCTGGGACCCTCAGTGATGCTTTGGTGTCAGGACCCTCTACGTTCTTCCCTCTGTGCAATCTGGTTCCCCTTCCACAACCACCAAGCGCTGTATTTAGTGTCTGATTGATGCGGGGGATTTACAGCTGACTCAGGCACTTGGGGCTGTGATTTCTCTGCAGGAAGAAAGGTCATGGAGTGAGAGGATATCAGGCTGGCAGGCCAGCTCATCCAAAAACTTTCCAGGGCCACGTTGGTCCAAGCAGGGATGTCACAACAGCCTCCAGCTGACTGGAGGTGGTCCCTGCACCCTGGGCACCCCCTCCATCAGCAAACACCATCCGTCACCTCCCTGGCATGCACTTTGCTCCATGCATCTGGGCTGGCAGCACTCTTCACTCCCACGGTGGCAATGCTCTGGGCAAAGTCATGGCCCTGCATGGGGCAGCGGGGGCCGGGATGAGTCGCTGCTGGTTGCATCTTATAGACCAAGGAAAATCTGCAGATCAGTGGCCTTAGGGAATTTGAAGAGGAAGGATGCTGCAAATTCACTGTGTGCTCCTCATTGAGAAAGTTATTCCTTATCCCCTCTGCCCCTCCTAGAACTCAGCTTTTTCCCCAAACCAGGTATACTGGGTCTCAGCAGTGCAATATTTGCCAAGTTCCACCCCAAAGCCTTTCAGCCCTATGAGAAGTAAAAAAAAAGGCCCCTAAAAGTCAGATGCTGTAGCAGAGTGTGGCTGCTCTTGGGGCAGGTGTAGGGCTACAGGATGATGATGATGCTGGGGCCGGTCAGGGTGAAAAAAGGCTGCAGGTGCTGAGCATGATGTTGCTCACTGGGCTGCAAGGTCTCTGGGAGCTCAGGTTGCTGCAAGGTAAGAGCTCTTTTTCCTCCCTGATCTTTGTTGTTGCTATAAATATCTCTAGCAAGAAGGAAACTGTGGGATTGCTGGTTAGTTGTCTTTGATTCCTTCCATTGCGGAGCTGTTTGGCTGTTGCTTTTTGGGGCTGTGGTGGGGCTGAGTGTGCTGGGTCATACCAGTTTTGTGCTTCTGCTTCTCAGAGAGGTTTGTGTGCTGGGTTGTGTGTCTCTGCTTGGAGTGATATTGCTTCAAGCAAAGGTGTGAAACCTGTGTTGCTGGTCTGTGGCATGCTTTGGGGTGAGTGGACAAGAGGCTTCTGTGCCTGTTGATATGTCTGTTGTCTGTGCATCCTTTGAATGATCACGTCTCTCGCAGACAAGGGCTGTGAGCTTCCCATGTGCAGAGGCAAAGACTGAAGTAAGGAGAGATGATGTGTCCTGATGTAGTGTCAGGAATTGGTGGCAGTGCTGGGTGCTGACTTGGCTGTGCAGTCTGGTGGCTTGGGTGAGGAGAAGACAGCTCAGAGCAGATTACAGTGAATTGGCTGTTTGTATTCAACAATATCTCTTGTTAATTCATTTCCCTCCCTTCAGTTGTTTTTGGAGATGGATGTGACCTGTAGTGAGGGACTTCGGTAAGCAGGATCTGCATCTCCCCTCTGTCTGAGGGTTCATACTCTCACAGGAACAGGGTGCTGAGCCCCAGGTGCTGGCATCTCCTTGGGGTTGGCTTATGCTTGGGTGCACAGGCTGGGTGGCCAGGGACAGCCTGCTGCAGCCCCTGGGACCCAGCGAAACAAGCCTGGGACCCAGGACTTGCTCTGCTGCTGCAGTGGGGCAAGCCCCACCATGCTGGTGTGACCCCAGCATGTGGGTGCACAGGGCTGGAGCCCTGAGTGCCACCTCCTGCCCCGAAGGGACTATTGCCTGTGTCTGTGTCTGATTTAATTATTGTGCTTTGATTAAAAAGCAACTGTAAATTGAAGAGTTGTCAAGCCCATAAATGTGCATTAGCTGGTTCTGTTATATTCATGTGACAATTAAATTACCAAGAATTTTCCCTAAACAGCCCTGTTTGTGGGAGGCTTTTGGGAGGGAGCAGGGCGATGCAGTCATGGCTGGCAGTGGCTGCTCTGTTTCCTGGGCTGGGACCCTGCTCCCCGATGGGGCATCTCCTTGGCACATGGCTGCTGCACGCACTTCTCACAGACCTCATGGAAGGACGCAGTATCTGTCCTAAACCTGAAGCCACGTGAACATGGGACAGAGAGGAGCACCCAACCCAAGCTCACCGGCCTTGTATCTGGGGGGGAGAAAGTGTATTGGAGAGGAGCCCTGAGCTGGAGCAATCGGATCTCCCTGCAACGCAAAGGGTTATCCAGTTTTTGTGCAGATTTGTCAATTGCTTCAAACAGGAAGTTACTTCGTGTCTTGAAAACCCTCCAAGCACCTGTAATGCCGGGAAGCACGGGGGGAGCCAGCGTCTGCACTGGTCCTGGCTCAGGGAGCTGGGGCTGAGCTCCTGGGCAGGTCCGTCCCTTGGTGTGCAGGGGGACAGTGTCCCCTGGAGAGATGGGGGTCCCTCAGTTGTCATGTAATGGGTCCCTGTGCTCGCTTTTGGTGAGCACCACATCCTCACTCTGCCCCCCATGGTTTATTTCTAAAAGTGCAGTCTTGGTAAGGAGTAAAGCACCCACTACCCTGTCCCCATTCCCTGTCTCCCTGGGGGCTCTCCTGACTTGCTGTAGGTCCTACCAAAAGACACAAGGGGTGGGGAAGGTGAAAGAAGACTCTGTATCAGTTGTGTCTCTAGTAGGCTGTTCTTGGCCAACGATGCAGGGATGTGGCTCCTGCCCTGCTCCCCAACTCTGCAGAAAGTAACAGGGCTCCAGGCCCTCGGGCGAACTGGGGAGGAATGAGGTGCCCACTTTGGGAAAGCAGCAAACCAACCCCTGCAGATTAAAGGACAGTCTGGGTTTGTTGAGAGCTGTTGGCCGCCTCGGCTGGTGTGATGCATTGCTCCAGCTCAATGGGACCTTCCTCCCCCTCTGACAGCTGTGCAATAGATCATGAACATATGCAAAAAAATAAACGGCATCAAAGCCACTTGGCAACTTAACTAACCCAATTCATAAATTAATTTTTAGTCCTCTTGTAAAGGAGAAATCAGTCACTCCTCAAGGCTATTCATCTCTCGCTCCTCTGGCCACATCCTTTCATAAATCTTCCCCGTAGGTCTGAACTGGTGATTGCTGGGTCGAGATGGAATAACGCTCAGTGCCTGCGCAGGGCTCGGGGCAGCCCCAGGGCTGGTTTGCCCTGGGCTGGAGCAGGGCTGCTCCTCTCTGCATCACCTGCATCCCATTGGACTGTAGCAGAGCTGGTGTTTCGGAGTACAGTGCTGCTCTGCAGGTGCACGTGGGTGATTTTTGGGTAGTCCGTGGTCCCTACCAGGGAGCTGTTGCGGTGATGCAGAGACATGATGGTGAACCAGCTCCTTGGAAAACGTGGGGGAATGGTGTGTGCTGGGTTTTCAGAGCCACGCAGGGTGCACCGAGTGCCTGTGGGGTGCTGGGGACCCATGGAGGGAAGATGGGTCCTTGGTGAGGGCTGGAACCAGGCTGGGTGCACCCCTGTGGCACATCGCCTGTGGAGCTGGGAGAGTCCAAGCCTGGGAGTTTTCCAAGACCCTTGTTTGGCTTTGCGGAATGGTGTCTTGCACCCCTGGCTCCAGATAAACATGGGTGCTTGGAGCCTAGGTCAGCTTTTCCAACCCAGCAGACAGAAGTCAGCTCTTCCCTGCTGTATTCCTCACACAGCTCCCCCCTCGTAGAAAAAAATCACCACCTTTTCAGGCTGCCATCTGTTTATTTTGTTGGACTCGGATCTTGCTGAAATGTCTTTCGATGGATGAAGCAGCACAGAATAGAAGAACAGAGCCTGGCAGGCTGCATGGTGAGTGGAAAATAGTTTTTTGGGACTTTCTGGAGGTTGAAGGCCCAGTGATGGATGTGCATGTGAGGGATGGTAATGGCTTTGTAAGTATTGAAACACAGAGCAAAAGAATAACTCTGCCTAATAGACTGAGAAATGTATGTCGGACAGGATCCGCTCGGCTCCGACGAGAGTGAGAGCAGCCGTGCTGAATGATGAAGTGCTGCAGGGCTCGTGTTGGTTTAATGTATTGGAACACATGGTACAACTAGTTTTGAAAAAAAAAAAATTGTTACTTGCTATGAATGTATTGGAAAAGGCTGTACCTTGTCTCAGAATGAGTCTCGAGGAGACCCGTTCTGTTTGTAGTGATCTGTTGGAGGGGTTCACTGCCATCCGTGGCTCTGACCCACCGGGCAGGGCTGCCTGTCCCTGTGCTTCCTGGCTCCCCTCTTGCTTCCCCCCCTGCTCCCGGTGTCCAGACCTACTGACAAAAGTGACGGTTTTATGTGGAAATTTTGTGGGGATAAATATTTGCCTGTCAGCAGTGCTCGATCAGAGCATGATTTCTCATGTGTCATTTGGAAATGACATTTCCAAACAAAATTAGAATTTCCCATTGAGGGTTTTTTTTTGTTGTTGTTACTTTTAAGGTGGAAAAAGACTGAATTTTAGGGGGGTTTCCTGGTCGCCGCACAAGTGAAAGACTTGTTCATCCCCTCATCCTTACAGTGAGGGGTTTTGGAGTCCTATTTCCAACCTGGCCAACCCTGAAGCTGGGATGAGCTGGAACATGTGCGTGATCTTCACCTGGGCATGCGATTTACCAAAAGTGGGATTTTATTTTATTTTTTTAATTTTTTTTTTTCCGGCTTGTGGGGCTTTTTTTCAGGTCATGTGAAATCTTGCAACTCACCGCTCCCAGTGCCTGTAGGCACAAGTGAAATCGAAACTGTGGATAAAAAAGAGATGTGGGGGGCAGACTGCAAGTTTCCAGCCCTTCCCATGCCATGTTGTGGCTTCGTCACTTGCTACATCTCCTGCTGCAGGTTTTGGGTGGCCACTGGCTTGGGCTGGTGGGTGTGAGGAGTGTTGAGGCAGAGCAGGGCCACGCTCTCCTGGAGCCTGAATTATCCCAGGGCTGTGGTGGCTTCTGGGATAGGGAGGGACACAGCCATCGGTGCTCAGAGCTGGTCCCCTGTGGTCCTTGCACCCTGTAGATCTGTGTCTTGCCTTGCTCGGATGATGTGGTTGATCTTCACGCAGGGACATCTGTGCAGCAGTTCTGTATGAAATCAGGGGCTGAGCATCCCCAGGGATGCTGTGCTTCTGGATGGGGCAGCCCTGGGAAACGGGTCAGGTTTTCCACCAAATCCAGACCCAGGCAGGACAAGTCAGGATGCAGCTGCCCTGGGCTGGGACAAGCCCCAGTGGCTCTTGGTGCCCCAGTGCTGACGTGGGTGCTGTGAAGCAGTGGCACTGGTTGCTCATGGGGATGGATGACCCTTGCTGGGCTGTCAGAGTCTCCAGGGCTGGTCGTTATGTTATGTTATTTTTAGTGTGTCCAGTTCAAATCCATGGGCTGCTGGGACAGGCTTTGAAGCAGTGTCTGTTGCGGTGCCCCAATCCGGGGTTTTATTTTGGATCCCACTTCCTTTGCTATGGGCATTTCTACTGGGTATTTGAAGTGAAGCTGCTTTTTCTCTGATGGCAAGGACTAGATTTCTTTATGCCTTGGGTCACAAATCTCCCCTCAAATTCCTGAGAGCTGCTGCCTGCTCCTTCCTTGGCTCTATGTGTTTTTTTCCTGTTTAATATGATTTCTTCTCTCTCTCTTTTTTTTTTTTTTTTTTTAGAAAAAAAAAAAGGAGGCAAAACAAAACATATCATTTTCTTGATTTAATGTGAGCCAATTATGGCTCACAGGCTGTTAACTTCATCACTGCTTCTTCCAAGAAAGACCTTGGTAAAATAAACCACCACGCCGGCGGAGCAGAGCAGAGCTGGCAGCCGTGCCGGTGTGCCGGGACCTGCCGTCAGGCTCCGCGTGCATCCGGCAAAGCTTCGGCATTTTATCCTCCTCCAGCTGGAAAAAAAAAGCCAATGGCTCTGTCGCACACATGCCCGCTAAAATATCCAACCACTTGTTGTACATCTGCTGACGGATACCAACTGGAAAGGAGATTAGGGCTCAGACTCCCGCGCTGGGCTGTCTGCCTCTCCTAATGAGGAACAGATTGGAGCCCTCACCGGTGCTCGAGCGCAGCACACTGCCTCCAGCGCCCAGCAAATGGCAAAATCAGGAGGGCTGGGGCAGCCGGAGGATACCAGGGCGCGGGCCAGTGTTATTAAACTGTGCAGGCAGCCAGGCAAAGGTGGGGCCAGGGCTTGGGTGGATGCTGTCTGGGGTGCTGAGGAGTCTGCAGTAGGGTGCTGGGCGTCTGTAATGAACCAGTGGGACCACGAGGGTTGGGTGGCACCTGAGTTGATACACGCTTGCAGTAAGGGCTGGCAAAGGGCACTGAGGTTGCTCTGTGGGATGCTGTGCTTTACCCAAGAGGGCCCCTGACCCGACGCTGTCTCTGTTGTCCCCAAATCACGGTGATTTGCACATCTGGAGGCAGGATCTGACTATTCCAACCTGGGCACCGCCAGCTTGGGGATGTGGAACCAGATGTTGTCCAGCCAGAGTGAAATCCTGCACAGGGTGCATCACCTTTTGTGTGGCATTTCCTAACCCCTTTGCTTTGGGAAGCAAAAGGCTCATGGCATTTAAAAGCACCTTGGTGCTGTCCTCAAGAGCAGGGTGAGGGGCTCCTGCTCTCCCCACCCTCAGCCATAGCCGTTATTTTTGGGTCTTTACATGCTGGTTGTGGCACCAGGACCTGCAGACTGTGTGTGTGTTCGCTAGTGGTTGCGTCGCTGTCTCCTGAATTGCTCTGTCCCTTGGCCAAGGGCCAGCACAGGAACATTAACGTTTTTCTGCAGCTAAATTCAGGGCTGTGGGCAGACCCAGTGCTGCCTTCTCCCTCCCCCTCCACCGCTGGCCCTTGTTTTATTTGATGTTTCTTTTCAGTGGTGGCTGAATTGAAAATTAAGATGTGCTGGGACCTAATCCCAAATAAAAATGCCAGTGCATTCCCTGCGGGGCCCTTGGTTTAACCTCTGAGATGGGCAGTGCTGCTCTGGTCGTGGAGCTCAGCTGTGGGGATGCCATCCCTGTCCCCATCCCAGGATTGGGAGCAAAGGCAAATGGAAACCTGTGTCCTTCCCTTTGGCAAAGCCCTTTCCACTGGTGGTGGGGTAGGATTGCTCATAGATTATTTGCTTTGCTGGGGTTTTGGGGATTGCAGCCTGCAGAGTGCCCTCACTGAGGAGGATGATGCTGTCCGGGGTCCCATGGGACTTTCATGGTGTGTGAATCATCTGCCAAGAGCCTGCCATCACCAGCTCCCTGCTGGGATAAGGGATCAGGACATGGCTGTGTCCTGGCCAGGGCTGTGACACTGCAGTGGCCAGGCTAGCATCAGGCTGCTATTGACCCCTGGCCACTGGCAGAGAGGAGCAGAGTGGCCATGGTGACCCATGAAAAAGCAAAGATGACCTGGGATTCCCATACAAGGGGGATCAGGAGGCAGTTGCATCCTTGAAGAAGGAGAATAAGGAGCTTTTTATAAGCCTGTTTTTGGAGGCACCTTTTAACACGTTTATCCTGCTGACAGAAAATCTTGTGGATGAAATCTGGAGTGGAAGCGGAGACCTGAAAGAACATTTCTGCTCCACTGGTGATCTGTTAACAGGATAATCTTGTTAGAGCCACCTGTTAGTCCTGGAGTGGATCTTGAGTATTCCTGGGCAGATATTAATTTTATTGGCATAACAACACTCTGCCCTGTGATCCTGGGGTGTTCCCCAACACCCTAGCCATTGGCTGTGTTCTCATTCAAGGTCACTGGAAGTGGTACTAAACTTTCAATTGCTCTTAAATGAAAGGAGCTTTGAGGTTTTGAAGATCAAGATACACAAGATGCACCAGGATTTTATTCAGGGTTAAGCCTGACACGCATTAAAAAAACATCTTAATGCATCTCCATGACCTTGAGTTTCTCTGAGTTTTGTAAAAATTGGTGGCTGGAAAGAGGGGGAAAAAACCCAAATACATGTTCCTGCCAAGGGGAGAAGCTGTTGTAGCCAGCCTGTGCCTGCTCTGGGAACACTCCAGCTCCTTTCCCTTCCCATCAGCTTTGCTGCAGCTCCTCTGAGTTTCCTCCTCCCGAGGAAAAAACCTCTGGGTTTTTTTTCATTGCACTTTTAAACCGCATGTGGCATGTGTGTCTCCTCCAGCCCCTGAACTCTCCCTCACCCAGGGCAGGTAGGGACAACCCTGACCCCTCACTCCCAAAATTCATTTCCCCTGGGAAAGCCTCCTAAGCCGGTTATAACTCCCACTGCCTGCCGGGTACCTAATGGGTGAGCCAGACCTTGCAGGAGGATGAGATGGGAAAATCTAGGAGCAAGAGGGAGCAGGGTTTATACAGCAGAGTGATGGGACATGCCACTCCTGCTTGGTCCCCATCTCCTCCCAGAGGCTCCCTGGCTTTTGGGGAGTGCTTGCCCGGGTGTCCTGAGACCCCAGGGCTCTGCCTGTGTCTGGAGGAGCTCATGTGAAACCCATTAAAAGCGTTAAGGAAAAGGGAGCACGACGGTTGGGAATCATTTTGTTTGGGTTTCTAAAACGTGCACATGAAAACACTGTGTGGTTTTCTGACAAATTTGAAACAGCGCTGCTCAATTCGCTCCAGCGCTGCTACTGTTGATCTAGCAGACTGTAAAGCATTTATTGGAGTTGCTTGAGGCGAGCTTAAGCATCTGTGGAATAACAAGTCCAGGAAGTAATTGCATCCACAAGGAAAATATTTTTATGTATAATTCAGTGACCCATTTTATAAACATTGCGGTTCCACCTTGGACTTTTTTTTCCCTCCCCCCCACCCCCAACCTTTTTTTGTTTTTGTTTGTTTTTTTTTTGTTTTGTTTTTGGTTTTTTTTTTTTTTTTTTTTGTCCACAACTTTCCCTATCCAAGCATCTGAGGTTAGTGAAATATGCAGGGCTGTGTTTGGTGGCTCCGTGTTCGGTAAGGCATGGTGCTGGGTGAGAGGTGGGGAGGAAAACCCCAGTGCTGTGGGGAAGCCGGGGATCTGGGTCTGGAGGTGGCATCATGGTGGGGTGACACCAGTGCTGGGTGCTCCGAAGAAGCAGAGAGACAGTGTGGATTGCTCCTGCCAAGCTTGGCAAGCGCTGAGGAATTGTTTTGGGGCAAGCGCTGAGGAATTGTTTTGGGGCAAGAGCTTTCCTTTCTTCCTTAGCAAACCAGCTTTACGAGAAGATGAGTCACTTACAGCTTGGGTGGCATTGGGCTGTGGAGACCGGGGGGGGTCTGTGTCCAGTTTTTAGGGTTTTTTTTTTGGAATTTCATTGCCATGCAGTATAAATGCACCCCCCCTGCTCAACCTTTCTTGACCCAGGAGATCTGTTTGCTCTCACGGCACAGTGCAGGTGGGAGCTGGAAGGAACCATCACACAAATACCTTTTGGAGGGGACTGACCCATCCCAAGCATGGCAGCCTCGGCACGGCTGGTTTGGAGACCAGCAATAGATACAGGCATTTAAATGGGCAATAACTTAAAAACCACAGATATACTCTAACTGAACAAAGTTAGGAAAAGATAAAGCTGCAAAACACTGTATTAAAATTGTAATTAATTTTTGTGGGGTTAATATTGTGGGGAGTTTGTAGGTGTGCTGACACCTTAGCTGGGGTAGAGCAGTCCCTCTTGGGGCAGAAGGTGGGATTGGTGGTACGGGAGCTCACTCCCTCTGCTCCTGCTTTGTGTGCCACAGATGTGTTGGCATCTTTATCCTTTGGGAGGAATAAAAGTCTGAGCCAGTTTGAATGGTGAAAGGCATGTGGGTACTGTGCCATGAGACCTGCGGGTGTTTTGTGAGTGCCTATCCTCCCTGTGTCACCGTGGGGGAATGACCAGTCCCTCCAGTGCCAATGCTGCTGGGATGGACCCATCATCTCCCACCCAACACGACCCCCCAGCTCCTGCCCCACTGTCTCTCCCCATGTGCAAGGCATGACTCAAAGCCAGGCAGTGCTGAAAACTGGAGGGCAAACCTCGGATTGGAGGTGCCAGGCTGAGCCTCCCTTGATTTTCCTGTTTTTTCCATCACTCCCAAACATCCGTGCCCTGGGTGCAGCCAACCCCTGTCCATGGAACTGGCATGCCAAGGGCAGCCACAGCCCCAGGGCCAGTACACCCTCCAGGAGGGAGAAGCAAACAAAACAAAACAATCCTGGGAGTAAATATTGTCTGAATATAAAGGAACGTGATGTTTCTTCATATGGGTCTAGAATTTCTGCCTTTTAACAACGAACCTTGACTCAGCCAATATCCACAACATGCAGCCCTGGCCAAAATATGCTGGGCCTGAAAGTACCACAACAGCTGTTTTTCTTGCTAAAATATGACATTAAAGTTTTTGGATGGCTGGATGCTTCCTTGATTAAAGTGGAATAAGGGGCTATTTTTCCTTCCCTCCCCCCCACCCCCCTCCCCTCCTGTCTTTCCTCCTCCTTCTGTGCAAGGCAAGAAAGCCTGAGCCTCTGCAGATATCCCGTGTGGGCAGCCGGCTGATGTGCCTGTGGGGCGAGAGCCCCGGCTATAACCCAAGAGAGGGGACTGCTGCTCGCTGAACCCCCCCTTGTTATTTCTAGATCCCTCCCACAGCCCGGCAGCATTGCTGCCAGCAGCAGTTACAGCCCTGACATCTTGTTTTGCCGATGGTTTGTAGCATGTCAGAAATGTTCTGCCCTTAAAACGAGGGCAACAGCAGGGATGGGAGAGGTTGGTGGTGGTTGGGCTGGTGGGTTCTGCATTTTGGACGCCTTGTCCTCTCAAGAGAGGCATTTTTGGGCTTCTCAAGAGCTCCAGCTGCAGCCAGTGGTGCAGGGCAGGAGCCCAGCAGCCACATCTGTCCCTGTGAGCCAACACTGGTCCCTCTCCCCAAACCGACCTGTATTTTGAGAAATCATGGGTGATGTGATCTGGTGCTGGCCAGGATTTGTCCCTCTTCCCCCTGCAATAGCACTGAGATCTCATGTGGGGTTTACAGCCGGCCACGTGCTGGTGTGGTACAACCAACACTGTGGTGGCTTCTGGTTTGGCAGTGTCACTTGGCATGGTGGGTGCCTTTCCGGACAGCACGTTAGTCTGTGGATGCTTTTGCTGGACAAGCCGTGTTTCCCAGGCTGTGGTGGGCAGAGGGATGGGGATTTGCAGTGGAGTCACTGCCCTGGATCTTAAAACATGGGAATGGCTATGGAGAGAGCAGGCATGTGTGGTGGGATATGCCCTGGCTGATGGCTCTGCTCAACAGTGCTGTGGCAGCATCGCCCAGCGGCGCCTGGGTGGGTGTCGGGGGCAGATTGGGTCACGCTGATGCTGATATGCCTGAAACCCCTGCACAGGTGATGGGGCAGCATCTGGATGGGGTGTCTGCACCCATCATCCCCCTCCCATCCCACCTCTTGAAGCACTGTGGTTCCTTGCCCAGCTCCCCATGCACCATTGAGAAGAAAGTCCCTGCCCTCCACACTTTGTCCTCCCCTTCTTTTTCCTTTGTTTAATGATCAGCTTGGCTTTTAATGGGAGATAGAAGAATTTGGGAGATAGAAAAACCTGGAGAAAAGGAAGCTGAGGGGGGACCTTCTGGCTCTCTCCAACTCCCTGAAAGGAGGGTGGAGAGAGGTGGGGGTGGGTCTGTTCAACCAACAAGCAAGTGATAGGACAAGAGGAAATGGCCTCAAGTTGTTCCAAGGGCAGTTGAGATTGGATGTGGGGAAGAATTTCTTTCCTGAAAGGGTTCTCGGGCATTGGAAGGGGTTGCCCAGGGCAGTGGTGGAGTCCCCATCCCTGGATGGATTGAAGAGTCCTGTAGACATAGTGATGGGTAACATGGGTTAGTCGGGGACTTGTCAGTGTTGGGTTCATGATTAGACTCAATAATCTTAGAGGTCTTTTCCAATCAAGGCAATTCTGGAATTCTGTGAATTTTTAAAAGGGAGGAGATGGAGACCAAACCAGGATGATGATTTCACTGCCTGGGGCCTCCTGGGCCCCTTTATTTTGCCTGTGGTCTGCCATCTCATGGGCT
Source organism: Caprimulgus europaeus (assembly GCA_907165065.1). The sequence goes on along the minus strand of OU015545.1, from coordinate 4,296,014 downwards.
GATGACCCAGAAGCTGGTGAGGTGCTGCACAGGCAGCGTGGCATTGTGGCCACAGGATCAGGCTTGAGGTTACTCATTGCTCCTCTTATTTATTAACAATTTTGCTGCAGTACCTTTCTAACACTGTATCCACCAAGCTGTCGCACTCACAGCGCATGTATTTATTTATGGACACCCATGAGTACTTGTGGTGATGGGGATGAGGCTGGGAGGTGCGTGGGGTGCCAGGATGGGTCCCCAGCAGTGCCCATGTGTGTATAAGGAACGTCTTCCCCTTTCCCCGGCCAGCCAGCATGTGGTTGGAATTAGCGGCTGCAGGGGGAACGGGCAGCTGGGTTTCTCCGGAGCGTTTCAGTGCTTAATCTCTGAAGAATGCAGAATGTCTGTCTGGACGCCCCAGCCAAGATCAACTCCACGGCACAGGGAGGCCAATATAAACGTTCATGTTTTGTGTCACCGAGATTTCATTAGATGTTTTTTATGTAATTGCATAAGTCGAACTACCGTGATGAAAATGCCACAGCGAACAAATGAGATGAATTGTGAAATCTCTCCTTCGAGGAGACGCTGGCCTCCTCCAGACTGCGGGGTTCCAGCTCCAGCCTCTTCCAAGGCGCTTGTGACCTTTTTGGATAGATAAGAGGCTGTTTGTTTGTTTCCCCCCCTCACCCTGACATCAGGGCGAGCTCAGGGCTCGGCTGGGCGGCAGGTCTCCCCATGGCCAGTGCTGGGACACAGAGGGACTGGCTGGCCCAATGCTCTGACGGGCTCCCATCCCTCCTCTGAAACCCAGGGGAAAGTGGTGGGGTGGAGGTAGAAGAAGAAAAATCTCTCCTGTTTCTTGGCTGCTTGACATCTGAGTGCTTTGCAGCATCTGAATGATATCACTGCCCTTGGTTTCTCTCTTTCAACCCCTAGTAGAGGTGAGTAGCATGAGCTGCAGGGCTCGGCCAGCATTTGCAGTGATGCTGTGCCCATCCCTACTCTCTGACCCTCTCTGCTAATGATAATGCAGAGTAAGTGCCCCTTAAGGGCCTAGGGTGTTTTCCTGATGATACAGATTAATTACGCCTTATTCGTTGCCTGCTCAGTTCAAACACAGACATGCTTACCAATGCCAGACAGCTCTGTGGGCTGCTGAGCACCAGGACAGGATAGTGCTGCTCCTTTCCCGGGGTGCAGGGGCTCAGGGGGATGGCACCCCAGCACCCACTGCCTTCTCCGGCTGCACATCCATTCCAATTCTCCTTGGTGGTTTGGCAGCACGGACACCTACATGGGGTGAGAGGCCAGACCCGCCAGGATGGGAGCCTGGCACAGAGCCCCTGGGTTTTGGTCCCAGGGGAGGTTTTCCCGCAGATGCACCTCAGGGATGGGGAAGGCGGCCAGCAGCATGGGAGCCCTGGGTGCTGCATCCCTGCACCGGCTTCTGTGAGACGAGCTGGAACGGTTGCCCTCACCGCAGACACATCTGCTGGGCGGGAGGGCCTGGAATTTGGGATATTGTTTTTCTGGCGGGGAGTGGTGGGTGCCAAAAGCCTGATAAATTAATCACCTCTGACATGGGTCAGTCCAGCTTCTGGCGTGCGCAGGCTGGGCCCCCCGAGCCGCTGAGCGGAGACGGTGCTGCTGCAACGTGAAAGTTCGTGATGCAGCGAGGCTGGAGCCGCTGCCTGTGGGGACAAGAAGGTTTTGACTGGGCTGGGAGGGGGCAGCTGCTGCTACTTAGGAGCTCCACAGCCATGTGGACCTCTGGGATGACCGGCTGCGGGAGATGCGGTGGCATGGCTCTTGCCAGTTGCCTGTGCCTGGTGTTGCCATGACCTGATGGTGCTCATTGCCTGATTTGGAGCAGGGACTGGTTGGGCTGTTGCACATCACTGACCCTTGGTAGATGGGGATGTATTTAAGATTTGTACAGCTCCTGGCAGAACAAGGTCCTTGGTCAAGGACTGCTGCAGTCCTAGTGCTACTGGGCATGCAGAGCCCAAGGGAGGCTGCAGCAGATGGGAATGAGCAGGGTGCAGGAAATCATAGAATCACAGACTGGTCTGGGTTGGAAGGGACCTTAGTTCCCAACCAGTTCCAACCCCCCTGCCATGAGCAGAGACACCTTCCACTAGACCAGGTTGCTCAAAGCCTCATCCAACCTGGCCTTGAACACTTCCAGGAAGGAGCAGCCACAGCTTCTCTGGGCAACCTGGGCCATTGTCTCACCACTCTCACAGCAAAGAATTCCTTAATGTGCAAGACATAGCAGGGGTACAGCTGCTGGAGGTCACAGGCAGCTTGCTGTAGTCACTCACTCTGGTCCTTGTAGGCACGTGTTTGCTACTGGGGGCTCAGGGATGGTTGTCCAGCCCTGTGCATGTTGGTGAGCCCAGAGCTGGGCTGGTGGGATGATTCTGGTGCAGCACAGTGCATGGACCAAGGTGGGAACCACGCTTCCCTCTTCCCTTGATGAGCAGCATCATGGACCCACCACTGTGGAGCTTTGCCTTGTGGAGATCTGATTGATCCAGTCTCTTTGCTGGCTGAGCCTGCACCTTGACAGGCTCCTTTTGCCCTTGGGAAGGGGAAGAGGAGCCCATCCCTGGGGGGTGACCGTCCCTGACACTGGAAAAGTCCCCACTGCTCACTGTGCTCTCTGGAGAGGAGACAGTGAAGGGCTTTGCTCAGCCACTCCTGGGGTTTCTGCGCTGCTGGGATACCAAGGGGATTTTTCTGTTTTTAATGACTTCACTTACACACCTTCTTCCAATTTTATCTACTCTCCTCTCTTGTTTGCTACTTCCCTTCCCAGTAATCACCAGCATCTCTCCCCTTGCCAGCAGCAGCATTTACTTTACCTTCCCCAATCTTCCCTGAGGCCATTTCTGCTCAGAAAAGGAGAAAGAGGGAAGCAGAGTGGGAAGCAAAGCTGTGAGGAAAGGGTGCCACTGGTGTCTTTGAGCATGTTATGGGCTGCATTTGTCCTTATTCACCAAGGCCTTTGCAGGAGCAAAGCTGCTCTGGGTGGCAGAAGCTGTTCAGGGCAGGAGGTGTTGAGACACATGGCATTTGCTGCAGTCTGCATTTGGGATCTGAGCAGATCTCAGGACAATGTAGAAGCCTCCCTCCATCCCTCCAGTCTTCTCCTTCTCTCTCCCACTTTTTTTTTTTTTTGGTCCAGACATAATTAATGTAAACCAAATGCTTTGTGCACAGCTGCTGGCATCCCGAAACCATTTTGCGTGTGGTCTTTCCTTTAGCCTGGACAAAGATGGAGCAAAACTCTGAGCACTATCCCAGACCTGCTTGGGTAGAGAGCAGCATCTATTGCACAAGAGGCACCTTGAGTTTCTGCGTTGCACTCATGGGATGAGGTTATGCGATGACTGGTTGAACTGGTTTAAATAGAACCATGGAGCTACCCAAAAACTTCATCTCCCAAATCCAGCCAAACCCAAGCTCAACTTTTCTTGCTGATTGGAGGAAAATTGCTTAACTGAAACCCCAAAATATCTGTCTCATTTTCGTGGCTGTCTCTGTCTTGGTTCACTGGGGTTGGATGCTAATGTACCAAAGCTGCTGTGGGAAGGATGTCCTCGTGCTACATCTGACACGATCCATCTATTGGGGGAGCAGAGAGAGCTCATGATTTTTTTGTTGTTGTTGTTTTTTTTTGTTCCAGCCAAAGGGCTAATTTCTGGTCACTACTATGGATTGGTATTGCCACTGGATCTTTAGGGCATGAGGTATGAGGGATAGAAAATATCTGTCCCTACTTGTTATGCTCCCAAAAGCCCAAGCAATGGTAGAGGCTGTTGCATCCTGAAGGGGTCTCAACCACCTACGACCCCTGAACTGGCAGTAGCACTGGTCCTGCAGAACCATGCTCTGCTGCTAGTGCTGCCCCTGCAACCACCCCTTCCCAGTCCCTTTCAGATGGTGGTTTGCTCCTCCACCACTCTGATTGCTCCCTTAAAACCCCAATGTGGCATCTGGGATCATCCGCAAAAAATAGCAATTTCCACATCCCATATTCTGCTCGCTCGTTGGTAGCACTCTGGGAGAGGTGCAAAGTGCCAAGGGATGCTCAACTTTCAAAAATCCCTTTTTTTTTAACTAAACACCCATCTAGGGCAGTGGACATGATCCTGTCATGGTGCGGTGAGGGCAGCTGAGCACTGCCAGCTTGCTCCAGGCCCTGCAGTGAGTCAGTGGCTGAGCATTTTGCAAACTTTTAAGCTAAATGGGAAGCATCTGACAACCATGCCATGGATGTGCTTTGGATTCCAGGGCGATTAGGATGCTGCAGATGCCTGGGTGAGAAGGTGAGCTGGGTGGCATTTCTGGGAGAGACTGCTCTCCCGTTTCTGCTCAAAAACTTCCCTCTGTGTTGTGGCTGGCAGCTGGGGGTGACACCTCTTGAAGGCATCCTCCCCATGGAGACTGAGCAAGTGGGGCATGTCTTGAGGTGGCACCTTCTGGGGTGGCTCTGAGCAACGAGCTGAGTGGAAAACCCATGTGCAATGAATGGAGCAGTCACAGTCTAGGGCAGTATTTGCAACTTACTTCTCCTTTCCTCAAAGGCATCAGTCTGGATAGCATGTGCATGCATCCACATGATATTTTAGTTAAAAAAAAAATAAAAAAAAAATCTAACTTTCTGGGAAGACTAGTTTCCATGGAAAACTTTCCACTAGCCCATGGTGGGGTGCCTGAAGAGGCTCATGTATCCATGGTGTGATTTTTTTTTTTTTCTCTCTCATTGCTGCATTGGGTGATGCTCACAGGAGAGGGGAAGGATCCTGACTTGCCGGGAAATGCCCTTACTGCCAGCTCTGCATCCTCACACCCAGCCCCAGCCCCAGTCCAGGATGCTCTGGAGCTGTGGGGCTGGTGAACACCAGAAAAAGAATTGTCTGCACCAAGTGCCCCGCAGCTCCCAGGCGATGACAATTTTAAATGAGTGAGAGGTTGAAAAATAGTGAGTGAGATTTTTTAAAAGGTCACCTTGGCCAAGGAGGCAAAAATTCTTCCTTGCGCAAGTGAGATGCTTTAGGAACTGCCTTAAAATTAATGCAAAACATGAGCCTAGCTCCAAATGAGTGGGACTTGGCAAGACGCTGGACACATTATCTTTAAATATAGGCAGGCATCCCGAAGGGTTTCTGGTGGTTTTTCTGGTCACTTCTTATTCCTCCGTCTCCCCGATCCTTGCATAATTCTCTCTATTTGAATGCCTCTTCCCACATTTTGGGTAGTCATTTGTTTATTGGTATGAAGTCTCCCTGAACCAGGCAGTGTTGCAACACTGCAAGACCTTTTGTGCCAGAATGTTTTGCTGGCAGCATCACTTTCCCCTGGGAGGACCTTGCCCAGGTGGCCATCGGCTACTGCCCAAAGAGGCTGCAGGTCTCAAGGGATTGCAAAAGTTTTTCAAAGGTGGAAACACCTTTGGCTTTTGGGTTGGGTCTCTGATGGACCCCAGTCTTTGCAAAATTGGTGTGAGATCTTGTGTGCTTCTAACTCTCTGTGCAGCGACCCAAGAAGGTCCTCGCCAGCTGGTGCAGCCCCCAAAGCTTCCATGTCAGGGGCAGTGGTGTCTGGCTTGCTGGCAAGCTTGGAGGGATGGGTTATGTGGCACATTCCTGAGCTATTCAGCTGCCTTTATCCTTTTCTCACCTTCGACATGAGGCTGGGAGCATACAGAAAATGAAGGGACTCGGTTTAGGCTGGGAAGGAGCAAGCTCCTTGTCCCCAAAGCAGGGAGGCTCAGGACCTGCTCAGGCTTTGATGAGGGCTCTGGGACATGTCTGGGCACACAAAGTCATATCTGTCTTTAATCCTTCCCTCTGTAACTGAGACCAGGTCCAGCCAGAGCCCCGGCAAACCCTCTCTGCGTGCTGCAGGTATGTGTGCGTATGTGTTTGAAGGGTCTTGGCAATGCAGCGGTGCTAGACCGGTTAGAGCCACATGTTCTAGCAAATGCAGCTTCCTATTGACTTGTTAAACATTTGCTATTTATCAGATTTTGCTTTTAAACTGTCTGTAACAGTCTGGGAGAACTTGTGTCAAAATCCCTTCCAGATGTGAAGGTGCTACCCGATACTTTGGTTATAACCTGGACCCTTGCTCCTGCTCCATTCAGATTAGCTCAACTACTGTGAAAATGAAAATGCAAATAAAGACACAGAAAGAGAGGAGAGGCGCGTGTAAAACTTCCCCGAAACCTTCCCTTTTACAGACAAACCAGCTCCTGACTTTATAAGGAGATAATGAGTTTTATCAGTGAGCATTTGCTTTGCTGGAAAACAGCAGGTAGGCAGGGGAAAGCAGCCACCCATCCCTGTCTGTCCACGCGGGTGTTTTTTGAAGTATATTATTGACTTCTTTCCCCATTTAAATAATGTTTCTTTGGGTCTGGGGCTTCCAGACACATCAGCTCATTTTATGAGCATCAGATGATATGTGCAGTTGGAAACCCGAGTGGTTCCCTTGCATTGGGAGCACATGGATCAGATAACGACGCTTCATTAAATGCTCATTGAAAGGCTGTTGTGAGGCTGGGAGCTTTTCTTAGCAGCACTTGCTCTGCAGACACGCTGCCCTCTCCGTCTCCAGAAGAAGTTTTGGGGCCACAAGATATTCCCAGATTAAAACAACTTGCTCCGTGGTATCTGTCAGATCATATACAGCCCGAGCCAGCTCCCATCGTAGCGAGGGAGGGTTTTTCCACTGACTTTAAGAGGCGCTGGACCAGGGCCATCCTCTGTGTAATGCGGATCCGGGAGTGTGCGTGATGCACTGCATGATGACAGAATTTCTGGGAGATTGGCCTAAAACAAAAACCTTGGACCGCCGCTCCATGGGACTGCTCCGCCGGAGGAGTGAGGAGGTTGGAGACACCAAACCTGGGCCGGGAGTGGATTTTTGCAGCTGTGAAAGCATCCCCGCAAGAGCTGAGCGAGCCCGGCTGCTTTGCATCTGCCCTTCCCTGGGTCAGAGCTTGGGTTTGGTCTCTTGGGTTGAGTCCACCATCCACGTCCGTCTCCGGTGCTGCCGGGGGGAGTGGACACCTGCGAGTGTGTGAAGGGCTCCCAGCGCGATTCCCCCAGGAGCCGAGCTGCTCAGCCTGTCTGTGGTGCTGCAGCTGAGCTTCCCCATGCCCCGAAAATACCCCGTCACCGCCGGAGGCTGCTAAGCAGCACTGGGATGGGCCTGCCCTGCCTGCACCAACTGGGCTAGAAAGTTTGGTCGGAAACTTGCCGAGAGGAAAGAGGAGGAGAAGAGAAACCTTGTGTGACGTTGCATAGTGTTGTTTTAAGGAAAATCCTCGATGCATAGTATTTTTTTTTTTTCTCTTGCTGGTACTGGGTTAGGCTGGTTTGCAGCTGTGCAGGAGGTTCCACTCTACTGATCCTCATAGTTGCATCTACTGCAGAACAGCACCAGCCATGGTAAATCCCACCCTGCTCTTCCTGGGTGCTCCCTGACCACTCTGAAATGCAGGTGACCTTCTTTGTGCACCAGAAAAATATTTGTCTTGAGGCTGGGATGGTTGGAGAGAAGCTGAGAGACATCAAGTAGTCCCGGATAGGTGCTTCAGTTGCTCCATCTTCCCTTTTTTTCCAGGTTGATGGATGGGGCTGGTTTCTCACTGTGCATCTGTCCCATGTCCCAGGGCCGTGGAGCCCTGGGTCTGTGTAGGACATTTGTCCCTGCAAACCTGGCGTATCCCTGTTACAGGGCACAGACATCTCCTGAATGTCAGAACTGGAGGAAGATGGGTGACCCCAAGGCAAGACCTCCCCCTGGGGCTCCCCACAGAACTCCTGCCTTTACTTGCACAAAAAAAAATCACCATTTTTTAACTTCCAGGGGAATCAGGTTTCTTTGGTCATCCCTGGGAAAAGGCAGGACTTCCCTGGAAGTCTCAGTGGGTGCATCTCCTTGGGTTGTCCATCACTGCTCCCAATGAGCTGCATCTGCCTCAGGCTGGAGCAGCAGCATGTTCTGAAGTGGGAGAGAATCTCTGTGGCATGAAGGGTGTAAAAATAGTTAGAAGGAAACCTTGGCCCCACGGTCTGTGAGTTGACTTGGCAGGGCTGGTGCACCACTGGAAAACACATGGGGGAATGGTGGTACAAGGGTGAGGAGGGAATAGCAGTGTATGGAAAAAACCTGAAGTGATCTTTCAAAATCATGTGGTGATAAGGCGATTTCTGGAGTGCCCCATACAGCTGGCAGCAGAAAGCAGCCTTTTATGTTTTGGCCTGGCTGGTTTTACAACTTCTGCAGCCCAAGAGATCTGGATAAGGTTTGCTTGGAAGATTAGCTGGCCCAGAGCCCAACTAGACATCTTGGAAGCCTCCCTCTCAAGCAGGAGTAGGGTCCTAATCCCCTTCTTGTCCCAGCCCTGCCATAGGTGAGTGTGGGGAGATGTGTGTCACCTGGAAGGGATGGTTTGATCACACAATCCCAAGCCCCATCACTGCCCACTGGCCCTGTGTTGGTTGCAAGGTCCCCGCTGTGGGGCTGCAGCCTGGGGCCAGCCCTGTCTCCCCAGCACACCGGGTCCCCGCTTGTCCCATGGTGGGGATGCTGGGGAGCGTGTGGAGGTGAGCAAGGTCCAAGGGATCCCTGGAATGGTGATGTCCTGCAACCCAAGATGTAGGATGGGAGCATGAAGATTTGCCACCGGCACCTGGCTGCTGTGGCTTCACATCAGCCCTCGCCTGGGGATGTTCGTCCTTCACATAGTCTGTCCTGATGCCGCAACCAAGCAGGGAAATGGAATGCATGGGAACCCCTGAGCAGGGCTGACCTCCCCCAATGCCAGCTGTGGGACAGATGTGCCCCAGCTGCCACTGCACACCAGATTGGGCACTGGCTGCCGTGTCTGACCACATCTGAGCCGCTGGCGCCAGGGCAGAGCTGGCAGGGAATGGAGACATGGGAATAGGGTCTGTGTGATGCTGTCCACAGGGGACCCCACACTCTATGATGGCTCAGACACAAGGTACATGGGGTATGGTGCTTGGGGAGGGTGGCAGGGCAGCGGGGAGACTGACAGGCTCCTAGCTACCTTCTCACTGCTCTCTGTGCTGCACTGATAGCAGATGCCAATGCCTCTGGATCAGAAAACCAGTCTCTCCCTTCTTTTTTTCTTTCTTTTAAAAAAAAAAAAAAATTTCTCCCCCCCGGCTATCTTGAAAAAAAAAACACCAAACCCAGGCAGTTTAGGCTTCATGAAACCAAAATGCCTTTTGCAGCATCAAGCCCGGATCCCATAAGTAATATCCCAGTGTTCAAGAATAAGACAGTATATGAAGTAGACGGGGAGCTATAAAGACGCTTTAAAAGGGGCAATAAAAGTTTTGGGTTTCATATCGTCTTACCAAAGAAGAGAATAACAGAGAAGCAGGAAATTTCAGTAGCAGACATGACAAAGGTCACAGCACTCAGACTGCACCTTAGATGAAAACACCTACTCTTATGAAAACAGCAAGAATTTCTGGCAGGGGCTCAAGAGCTCTTACAGGCAAAGCTCTCGGCAGCACTAAAAGGTTACAAGAGACTGTTTTGTCTACGTTGCTGTAAATTTTTATAATATTTCCCTGCATTTGTGTTGCAGGGGATATCCTGTTCCAGCAATAGCCGAATTCAGTCCGTGCACCCTCCTTCTGGGTGTCAGGGTGCCTGGTCCCACTGCAGCGGGTGCTGATGCCACGGGTGGGACCCTGTAGATGTGCCCAGAGGCATTTTGGCCCCACGGGTGGGTGTTGGTCCCACACTGGGTTCAAAAGGATGGACAGTTTGCACAGTTGGAACAGCACACTGGGACATCAGCAGGGAGAGGGGAAAAGGGTCGCCTTGCCTGGGGTTTTATTGCATCCAATATGCTTTGAGGTTTGGTTTTTTTTTTTGGGGGGGGAGGTTGGTGTAACACCTGGATGCATGGCAGGTGGGAGCAGGAGCTTTCATTTACTCAGCTGGGCCTTTAGCTAATGAGCCCCGCCTTGTTTGCAGTCACAAAATGAGTTGGGAGGTCGGATAACTCCCATCAGCGGCTGCAACAAGGGGCAAAGGGCGTGCGGAGTGGTGGAGGCTGCTGGTTGGGCTCCTGGGGAGGGTTGGTGTTGAGCATTTGCTCGTGGGGTGATGCACACCCAGAGACGTGTTCAGGGTGGCTCTGTGAGGGCCACTGTGGCCATGGGACACCCATGTGGGTGACCCTTTGGGCAGCAGCTGCACACCCTCAGATCCGGCTCTTGCATATAGTGCCAAGGTGTTATGGTTGGACTCGATGAACTTAAAGGTCTTTTCCAACTACTGCGACTCTGTGATTCTGTTTCTCACATTCAGCTCTGAATTAGGAGTCAAAGCACTTGGGACTGTTTTTTGGGGGATGCTCTGAGCAGTCCTTGTGTGGCAAAGTACTCCAGTAGTGTGCAAGCAATGGGGGAAGTGTTGCACACAAACCCTCAGAGCATCTTGCAGAACATCCTGGGGGCTGGATGCTCAGGATGCTCCTGGCGTGTGGTGTTGGTTTAGGTGCTGGTGAACCCTTTGAAAACTCTTTGCTAGCTCTGCCTCTTCATGCAGCTGCATAGCTGTGCCACCACTTGCCAGTGACTCTTGGATGCTCAAGGGCTCATAATTCATTTATATTTTTGTTGGAAGCTCATTCAGTTTTGGTTGTTGCCCCATCACAGGAAGTTGCTCTGATGAATGACTGGGGCTGGATTTCTCTTCCAGAGGAGCCCGGGCTTAACGTGGGCTTTCTGTGGACATCACTGTATATCAATACTGCTCTAATTGTCCATGACATATAGTCTTGGCATTTTTCCCAGACAGTCTAAATAAATCATACACTTCTATAGTAAATAGTCTGTTAGAGAAGATGTTATAGGCTTACAGCCCTCTCCCCTTCCCTCCAGGAGCTTCTTTTCTCTGCCTCTAATTTTCCACAGGAATGAGGCTTTCCACAAGCACACCTGTTGCCTGTGCCACCGGGCAGGTCTCAAGGATAAAGTGCCCAGTGTTGCAGGTCCCTCCAGGCTGGGGGGCTGTGGGCAGGGGAGGGGCTGGCCATGCCCAGAGCTCTGCTTTGGGGCTGGCATCTGCCCTCGTGTGAGCAGAGCCGAGCTGGGAATTTTCTTGCACTGCTTAGGAAGCACTGGTGTTGCGCACTCGTAAAGGCTTTGTTAGTATATATTATTTACATCAGGAGAATGCATAAATAAAATAGTAAATATCTCACAAAAATACAGGTTCTGTTAATTGGGCATTACAGATGAAGCCCTGTGTGCTCAGGCTGGGCAAACTCCCATGAAGAGGACAACCCAGGTCCTCCTGGGCTGGTGCAGGGGACAGCCTGGGTGGTGACATGGTCTGAGAACACAAGGGTCACCAGGGACAGGATCACAGACCAGATAAGTTCTTCTTCAGGGAGAAGTACAGGTGTATCGCAAGCACAGACTCTGCTAGGGCTTATGATGTCTTTCCAGGGAAGAAAAGCCCAGGGGCGGCTCAGACACAGCAGCAGAGCGTGGAACAGTCAAGCCTGGCAGGGGTGCCGGCACTCCCAGCCTTCTTGTTCTCCTTGGGCAGCAGCAGCACGAAGGCCATAGCCAAGGCGCAGTGGTAGAAACTGTGCACATAGGTGTAATCCCACTCCTGCAAGTGAGGAGAGCATTAGCAAGACCTGCTGTGTCTGGGGGTTCTACTTTAGGTGCAAACCATTAGTTTTCTACAAATAGCCAAAAGGAAAGGAATTAAAAAAAAAACAAAACAACAAACAAAATCAAACATCCTGAGCCATCTGCCTCTTTTTGCTGTCAGAGAAGAAAGAATTTCCAGTCTTAAAAAAAAAAAAGGGAAAAAAAAAAAAAAAAGCAAAGTGGATTTAACACATTCCAATTTGCACATTTCCCAATTCTTGAATGAAGTGTTTCATTACCCTGCAAAGGACGCGGCAGTGAGGCCAGGGCGTGGGGGGAGGCGGCTTCTGCTAAGTGACATTTTTATGTTCTGCTAGAATTTGCAATTACTAAATGCTTTGAAAAATAATCCTTAGGGATGACTGTGAGGTTGTATCTAGCAACTCCCAAAGCACAGAGCAGCCGTAAGGATGGGGCTGAGCGCAGGCGTGACCAGCAGCTCTGTCGGGGGGTTATCGCCTTCCCCATGCGGGACAGACAGACCCTTTTGCGCAGGACAGATGGACTGGCCAGTGACAAAAGCAACAAGTTACAAATATGAGATTAAGTGCCCCTGGGAGTCAGCTCAAAGTCTTTTATTTGGTGTGAGCCAGCTTTGGATCCAGCCATGTCTGGGTCATATCCAGTCCCTGCCGTGGCTCTGCGAGGTGTCCTTAAGTCACCTGTGCCCCGTTTCCAAAAAAACCCTGCTCCAATTTGACAAAACCATTTTGAGGACCACATATGGCTGAAAAAAGCATGGCCCATGTCCTTGCAACTCACTTAATGGGGGGAAAAGAGAGCGAGCATCACCCTGCATGTTGCTCACTGTCACACCTGTCCCTGCCCGCAATGCAGTTAACAGGCCAGGGGATGGGGATAACAGGGGGAATCCTTGTCACTGCCACCAGACCCCAGAGACCTGCACCTGAGCTGGATTTTGTCCAAGAGGGGATGCAGCCCAGCAGTGAGAAGGGGGAGGTCTCCTATCTTGGTAATGTCCTTTGCACCTTGTAAAGTTGGCGTGATTGAGTGTGCAAACAGGTACCTCAAAGAAGAACCTCAGCATCAGTGCTAATGCCCCGAAACAGAAGCCAGGACCGATCTGTTGGGTGTAGACACTCTTGTCTGGATAGAGCCCTTTCTTCTCTTTCATCTTTTGTAGCTGGAAGGAAAGAGACAGCACACCAAGTGTATTAACCTGGATTTACTGGCCTGCTTCACATCCAAAAGATCCCAGGAATGCTGAAATAAAACCATGCAGAGCCTGAAGACCAGGCTCCAGGAAGGAAGCTCCTCTGTAGCCTGTGTGCTACAATGGGTTCTCCTGCTCCTTTCCTGATCAGAATGCTGGTTTCTTAATATTCAGCCCCAAACCCAACTCAGGAAGTATGTGCCCTCACAAACCCAGTCTCTGTGAGAGCACATCCCAATGCAGCATCTGCAGGCTGGGGGGTGCAGGGTAGTCCCATGGTCCTCTCCTTGCCCATCCCTTCCCCATTGTGACCACTTGCTTTTAGCTGCTGGCTGGGCAGTTGGACCGGGCTTACTGACAGTCTACAGCTAGGACTTGCATTGCTGTATTCCGAGATGCTTGGCAGCATCTTCCCGCAATTTTTATCCCATCACTGAACCCTCCACCTTGCCCATGGCTCCACACCACTCTCCCACCCAGGTCCACAGCGTCTGCTGCGAGCAGGGCACAGGCTGCAGCGAGGTGCCTGACTGTCCCAGCCAGACGCGGGCAGATTCCTTCCCACTTTATCACCGTGTTTTGTGCATCTCTTCCACCGCCTCCACGGCAGTTTACCAGCCCCCTCTGCATCTGGGTAGCTGTAAAGACTCCATAAATATGTTTTTCCTGATTAGAAACACAGGGCCAGGAGACATGGTAAATTGCTCAGACTGATTGAATCTGGCGTTTATCGCAAAGGCTGCTTGCTGTCTGCCTGCTTGCTGCCTGGGTTGGAGTAGGAGTGCTGCTTCATCACCATGATGGCCTGTGATGGGAGAGCTGGACCTCAAGGATGAAAACTGCCAGCATGGCTTTTGAACCCCTCCATGCAGGGCTCAGCCCCTTCCCCGCCACGAGCACCCGCCAAAGCCCCGAGACGGTGCCCTTCCCTACGTACCCATTTCACGGTTATCACCAGGACAGCTGTCCCAATGGGTCCTGAGTAGACGCCGTAGCCCCAACGGTCGTGGTAGATCCTCACGGCGATAGTGAGGACGCCGAACATGATGAAGGTCGATCTTTTTGGCTCGTCAAACTCTGCCAGGGCTGTGTGGCACCAAGCATAGGGAGCATCAGCTCACTCACCCCCTTCCTTGGCTGCTCCCCTAAAATCTTACCGGGGTCTGTCCCACCTGCACTGGGGACCCTCAGCATTGCATCCAGGTCTGGTTTGCCCCTCTTATACCTCACAGCTAGGGAAACTGAGCAACACAGGGGCAAAGCAAACCACCCTGAGGCATCTGAGTGGTAAGTCTAGGAGCTGATTTTAAAGGTCTTCTGTTCAGTGTTGTGTATGGAAGCTAAAGGATATTTCCCACCCATATTTCTCTTTCTTGCCTCGACTAAGAAGTTGGAGGCGATTGCAAAGACACTTGCACCTCATGAGTCTGCAGTGCAGATCAGCTCTTGGGTCCATCCTTCCTCTCCAACCCTCCCAAACTTGCCAGCTCACCCCAATGCAGCCTCCACCACCCCACTCCGGTAGGACTGTGCTCACCGGTGTGATGGGAACCAGCCTGCCTGGTCGTGCTGGCACCTGCTTGAGGTTTGCAAGCTGGAAGTCACCAGTGCGAGTAAATTATTAGAGGCTTTTGTTTAGCACAGAATGGGGTAATAACTGATAAAAGTTATGGGTCCCAGTGGGCTCCATGCTTTTCCAGCTCGCACAGCTGTGTTATGGCTGTCCTGGATTTGCATTCCGGGAAGCATGCCCGAGGGTCTGTGTCCGCACATATGTGCTTGGGCTTTACAAGCCACAGCGAGAGGCTTCCCCGGGCTTCAGTCACCACACCTTCCATGTCCTTGGATCATGGTTTTATAGGGAGTTTGGCTAAGGGATAATGTCCGCATTTTAATCTCTGTTGTTTCCCTGCGGGTCAATATTTTAAACATCATAGTCCGACATTTGTAATTTTTTTGCAAGGTTTTTGAATGTAGTAATGAAGCAATCAAGTTGAATTTTGCTACAGGGAGCCAAAGTGTCTGGATCAACTCTGACCTACCCTGACACTGCTGTTATCTACTGCAAATACCCTTTGGAGACAATTTGTCTCTCTGCCTTTTCTAGCTGAGCAGGGAGAGCACTGAAGTGCCATAGGCAGTGGGGGCGCCCACCCTGGGACTTGCTCCTTGCAGGGGAACAGAGACATTTCTAAGGTTAATATTTCTCCCACTCATTTTTCCCTGCATGGAAGATCTTAGCCCCGAGGGGGTTCTGGGGCTGTGCATCATTCTGGTGACCCCAGCCCAGCACCAAGAGGGCTGGGGACCATGCCTGGCTGGAGCAGGGTCTGGGTGTGTGGCTGCTAGCGATGGTCCAGATGTGCTGAGCAAAGCCTTTGCTATTGGAAAGTGGCTCTTCCCTCATCTCTCTCCTTACCCTACTCTCTTCTGTCAGAAATACTCACGTCCTTCCAAAAAACACGTTGACAGAGTAGGAAAATAATAGGTTTGAAATTTTAATTCTTCTTTAGTTCTGTCATTTATTTTTAATTTCTATTATAGCTTGTTTCCGTGGTAAATGAGGAACAAAATGAGAAAAAAAGAAAGTGAAGAGAATGTGGGAAAAAGAAAACTGAGTGATAGGGCTGGCTTCCAGAAAAGACAATCTCAGACCTAAGTCTTGCAGATGGGAGGTCAAAGGTAACATCATTTCTGGGGACTGTACCCCCTAACCGTCCCACCAGCAATGCTGATAGATCTTGCCTAACCTGCAAACATTGGTGCTCGATATGAACCATGCTTACCCATCAGGGACACCCAGATGGACAGAGCTGTTCCATAGATGCTGAAGTACTCCAGGATATCATAGCGCATGAAACACAGCACTGATAAGCCGGGGCCATTACATACATGATAAAACTATTAAAAAAAAAGAAAAAGAAAAAAGCATTAGAGAGCTAGTTCCTTAGCCATAGACCAGTAAGGTAAAAGCTTTTATCAGCTGATTTGAAATAGTCTTTGTATGGCTGATGAGAGGATGGCCAACCAGGAACAGAACAATCTAAAATACACCAGGGTCACTGATATGCAGTAATGAATATATTTGAGGTACAATGTCACCGTTCCCAATTGCAAATTGCCTGAGAATCAGTATTCTTCTGTCTTAGTACAAATTATTTGTGGATGAGCTTTAGTTTGCCTCTTAGTCTGTGCCAGAATTTGCAATCTGATGACCAAGCGGCTTTGAGCCGAGCCGCAGGCAGTGCAGAGACGTCTTCTCCAGCAGAAGGAGGACTCTGAGGTTATGGGTTTCTAATTACGAAAGATTCTTGTAAAACAAGTCAAAATGAGTGTCCTGATGAAATGTGTGTAGATGCCAGGTCACTGTTCAGGCTAAACAGGGTTTATATGGCCAGAGTCTGAATACTGGGGAACTCACTCATCAGCGCATTCCCTTAAAAGCCTTTTGCTGGTTCCTGCCTGTTAGCTCATTGATTAGGTTATTTGCAGAAAAAACATTGTCATGCAATGTCAGATGTGAACCAAGCCAAGAGAAATTTTTCCAGCGCGATTAGAGGAATGCTCCCAGTGTTTGCCTGGTGCTCGCCTTTTCCTCCAAGCACTCAGCCTTGCAAGTTTTCAAGTGGTAGCACCAGCGTGCTTCGCTGTTTCTGAAGAAGTCCCTTCGCTGCTTGGCAGGACGCACTTGGAACAATCCTCGCTGTCATGGCCCAGCAGGGATGCTGATATTATTTATAAAGGGAACTGCTGCAAGTCCTTTGGCTCACTCTGGTTTCTAGAAAAGATTGCACCACAGCTGTAATTCTTTTCTCTGTTTGAGATTGGGTTCGAGGAGTCCAGAGATGAGGGGAAGAAAGGGTGGAAGACAAAGAGTGTGTTTCTGGCTGGCGTCACAGCACTTGTCTGCGATGGACATATGCTTTCACTGCTCTGATGAGTTTTCCTGGGGGAGGAGGAGTGGGATGCTACAAGAAAGGCAACAGCAGCAGCTGCTGCCCTTCCTACCCCTCCCAGCCATGCTGGCAGCTGCCTTCCCTTCCCCACGCACAGATATTTTGCGTCTTCAGTCGCTTCAGCGAGGACCTGTTCCACCTCCCATCGAAATATGTGCCAATTTTCCTATTGACTTCTCAGGGAGGTGGAACAGACACACAAAACCAGTGCAAAATGAAATTGTAGATGTCTGGGTTCCCTGGAGAGCTGGGGCCGGGGGGGGAGGGGGTTGGTTGGGACATTTTTATTAACTAGTTTCATGGAACTGGCAGAATTTCCCCCCCTGCATTGTGCTTTATTTGGAGGCTTAAATGGTGGGTCCTCAGGAATAAGCAACTGGTCTGGTTCAGAGCCCCACTTTACCCTCGGTGCTGCTGGGGATGTTCTTGTCACACTGGGAAGGTCCTTTGTCTATCCCCTGCCTCAGTTTCTCAGTCTTCATTCAAGGGATTGCGTTGCTGGGCTGTTTCCCTCACACTCTTTAGCAGAGCATTGCCATGGGGTTAAACAGGAGATTTTTTTTCCAGTGGAAATGCTGCTTTAGGTGCTCAGCCCACGTGTGTACAGAGGCACTTAGCAGCGACACGAAGCACAGGGCAGCTTACTGCTGGGAGCAGGAATACAAATTATTTTGTATATGTAGAAACAATGGATTTTCTGCACTCGTTATTCTCACACAAGGCAAGGCAGGGCAATTCTGAGCCTGGCAAAACACATTTTCAAACCACTCTGCCAGGGTAGAGGATTAATCATTATTTTCCTTGATAACTCAGCAGCATGTTTTAGTCTTCCCTTTCCCAGTGCAGAAATTCTCCTGACTCCAGTATTGCTCCCATCACCACTTAGCAATTGCAAAATCAATAACTTGACTGCGTGCTTTTGGCTAAAACGACAGAAGCTTAGCAAGAGACTCTGGATACAATTTAAACCCCCAATTCAGCATGGCCACTTACGAGCTGTAAAACAAAGAGAAGAAACAGCTCCAAAACATTGCAAATCGGTCACGTTCCTTTGCACCCAAGCCCTCTCCCTAACCTCCCAACCATAGAACACCATTAAATCTATGTAGATTCTTCCTACACTGAAGAATCAGCTACTCAGCACTGCACACTGTGGGAAATAACTGAAAATGGATATTCTGGGGGTCAGGCTTGCTGCTGTTGGGTGAGATCCAGCTACCCTTCCCGGTGGAGACCTGATGCAGGGGCATTTGAGGAGATGAAACATGCAGGGGGGAGTATAGGGACATCTTACCGCCACGAAAAACATGGTGAAGAAGTAGACCATGGCTTCCATGTGGAAACGCCGCTTGGCCGCGATGCTGATGGTGGGGAGGAAGACCAAGGTGCTGATGGTGGGCAGAAGGAACTTGGCCACTAGTGATCCCATGGGTGTCTTGTGGGTTGGTAGCTCCTGGGGACAGGGTCTCTGTGAGCTGGATGGGGATGGTGGAGAAAAGAGCTGTAGTGAGCGTGCTTTAAAATTTAAATGCCCTGCGTAGCCGGGAGGGCTGCAAGCAGGGAACAGCTGCTGCCACCACAGCCGCCCCTTTCGCTCCCGACTTACTCCAACAGCAAAATTCTTGCTGCAGCCGGTGGCTCCTGTTGGCAGATGCTCTGTGTCCCTGGTATCTCCCCGGGTGTTTCCAAAGGAGTGAAGGGGAATGTTGTCCATGCATGCTTTGTGCGGAGTGTCAGATCTGGGTGTGTGGAGGGTGAGGACTGCAGGTTTGCTTGTTCCCCGTGGGGACACACCACCTCTGCATCCCACCTTGACACAAGACCTGGGCAGGCAAAAACCATCTGCACTGGCACAAAGTAGGATAGAAATGGTGTGTGGCAGGTATCAGGGGGTTTTAAAACAGCGGGATATATCCCATTACATTTGCTGTACCTGAGAAATAGACACCAAGCTCCAAATCTGCCTTTTATTTCCCCATGAGAATGAGCCACCCTGCTCTAGTGGAGCACAGGAACTCAAGTGGTGCAGCATCTAATGCCTGCTACGTGGAGTTGAGTGCAGTTAAGTTTCACAGCCATGCCCTTGGGCTTTGCAGCATGGACACCTCCAGGAGATCTGTCTGAAATTCAGGAGCTGAATGTCTTTGGGGTAGAGGAATTTGAGCAGTTGACCATGCAGTGCAGAAAAACTGGAGGAAAGGAGACCGAGAGCCAAGCAGTGTTTGGGCTGCTAATCCACTCAGTGGCTTCTCTCTTTTATTATGACTTTTTATTATATCACTGCTGCTCCCCTCCTGTGTTAATATCTTTTCCTTGGAGCCTTGCAGAGATTCTCGGCATCTTTTTGGTACAGCTGTTCTCGGGACACAGGGAGCAGGAATGCTACCCTTCAGCAGCCGCCTTTGTGGCTGTGGGTTTGGGGAGGAGGCTGCGAGCTGCGATATGAGCCACTGTCTATTTCTGAGGCTGACAGGATGGGTTCGCCTGTCCCCTGGGAAGGGGGTTTGGTGGAAGTACAGGCATGCATGGAGAAAAAAATGCTCTTTAAACCACTCCAGCCGAGTTGGGAAGGGCTCCAGGAAGGGGAGTGCAGGGGTGTTGTCTGTGCAGAGAGAACGGCATGATAGCAGTAAAGCAGTGACCCGGGAGGGCTGTGCCGAGAGCCTTCCTTGGGCGCAGCTTAGATAAGCTGGGTAGGACTCTTGTTTTTAGCTGATGTTGCAGGAATCGTCCATGGTCCCTGGCTGGGTGTAGGCAGCATCACTGCATAGAGCATGGGGGCTCCATGCTGCCCACACCATGTCTCCAGTTGCCCTCCTGCCTGGACAAGCCATAAACTTACCACAAACCCCTACAACATTGAATCGCTACCAATAAATAGTGAAAAACTGCAATATCCCTATTTACCATGAAAATTAATCCCTCCAAGCCAGCACATAAATACTCTGCTTCTCCCAGGCATCCAGCCTTGAGCAGGAAGCAGAGCAGAGCACCAGCACACCTCGAAGTACCCCGTTCCTTTTCTGTGCCTATCCTCAGATGTATCTGTTATTCTGTGTTATTATTGCATGAGCTGCTTGGACAGAGGAAGTTTTCTTGGGACGCTGCGTGCTGCACGGCAGGGCTTGTCTCCAGGAGGGTTTTGAGTGGGGTTGGGATTATCTGGTTGCACAAACTTCTCTGGATTCCTGGCTGAGAAAACTGCGTCTGCTCTGCTTTTGTGGCCATGAGGTTGGTGTCAGAGAGGTGAAAACACAGCTCAAAACCTGTTGGTGAGGACAAACTTCCACATGGTGGAGTCACCAACCCTGGGGATATTTAAAAGATGCATAGATGTGGTGCTTAGGGACATGGTTTAGTGGTGAACTTGGCAGTGTTGGGTTTATGGTTAGAATCGATGACCTTAAAGGTCTTTTCCAACCAAAATGATTCTGTGATTCTCTGTTTCTATGTCTGGGAGCAAAGCAGCCCCCCTCGCACTCATAGGACCATTTGCAAGGACATGGCAGTTGTTCAGTGAGCTGCCATTTGCAAGGATGTGCAAGGGTAATGGTTGTGCAACAAGCCAAACGGCATCAAATGAAAAATATAATCAAGCAGTTTTTAAAAGAATCCCCCTCACTCCCATCCTTTGCCCAGAATCTAACTGGACCCCACTGGAAAGAAAACCCCGTTGGTTGCTGGATGCAGCAAGTGTCAACCACGCAAATACTCCCTGGAGCAAGGAAGTGTTGGAGCTCTCAGGAGCAAGAAAACATTCCACAGGTTGTTATTTTTTTTTTCCTTCTCTCCCAGCTGCACACCCTGGGCTGGTGTTTGGTTCACAGCCAGCGCTGTAGGCATAGAGGAAAAAAACAAACCCAAACAACCCCACACCGGTTTGCACACATGTTCCAGCTATTATTGAAAAAGAGACCCCAAAGTAAATGGCGAGGCAAGGGGCAGGCAGGTGGTGAGCTCCTGTCGGGAGCTGCTGCTTAAAAGGTCTTTGTTCAGGCTGCAAACAAACCACAGCGCTAGACGTGGGCTTTGCGAACCTTCCTGGGAAGGAACCCAAGTCACAAAGGGCCAGGACTTTGTTCCTTCTCTCCTAAACAGGTAGGAAATGTAGAAAGAGCAAATTTTAGCTCCTGCATTTAAATACTTCAGGAAAGCAAATTTTAAATCTACATTCCACAGGGCTAATTTTCTGTGGACCAGAGTGCACACAGGAGCGGTGATATATATGGCCGAAAACTGGCTCCCAGATGCCAAAACCAGGTTCTGGTATGCTGTCCTGAATCCTTCCAGGGTAGCATTAACCATGGCTTCTGTACACACTTCTACCCTTTCAACTCACACGCTGCAGTGAAAGAGAGAGGCATTGATAGTTTTGTTTTATTTTTAATATGAGGGTGAAAGTAGTATATATTGGAATAGAGATCTTTGTAGTATATAATATATAGTAGTATATTTTGGAACAAATATTTTGGAACAATATTTTGGAATTGGGATCTGTGCCAGTTGAGAGTATTGGGAGTGTATTCTCCTTGCGATAAGTATAGGATGATCTTTGATCTGTGTGTGGTGTAGGACTGTATCAGAATTGAAATTCACTCCGTTGTGCGTCCTGAGTTACTGCCAGGTTTGAAATAATGGTGACAACAACATTAAAATAGAAAGTCAAGGTTGCAGCTTCCATGTGCACTTGCAGTTTGTCGTGCTGCACTGTGAGTGTTGGTGTGAGCAGGTACACATTCATGGCTCAGTGCTTATTGCAAAAGGTTATTTACCACTTACAGTATTTCAAAGTCTAATTTTTCATCTCCACGACACTTTGACCTGTGAGCTCTGCACTGAGGCATAAAGATGAAAAGCTGGATGAGGGCTTGGTTGCAGCAGGATAATGCGCAAGAGATGCAGCTCTGGAGCAGCATGGTTGGCCCCACGGAGCCCTGAGAAATTTGATGAGCATGGCAATGTCCGGCTTGTAAAGGTTTCTTGTCTTCTTGCTGCTCTGCTTCAGAAAGTTGATCAAGAAACCTCCTGGTGTGAAAGGCTCTGGTGCAAGCATGGAGCAGTCCATGGTTCCATGGGCATGAGCCCTTCCCTGCCCAGCTGGAGAGGGGACGGCCATAGCATCTAGCTAAAATACCTCCCATCACCTACCGCAGCCTGTGCTCAGAGCTGTTGCATGAGACACCGGTGTGACAGAGTTCGAATCCATACGTGGGCCCTGGCAGGAGGGAACAGGAGCCCAATAAACACCAAGCCACCAGCTGTGCCTGAGCCCCTCACACGGCTGGCGCTGCAGACCCGGCTCTGATCAGCCGCGGCTCTCGCCTGCTCCTGTCCACAGCCCTGCCAAAGCACCTGCATCCTTCTTTTTTTATTAGTGGAATAAATTGCCACTTAAAATAGCCATTCCCCGTTAGGTCTGGCTCTATTTGAGGCAGCTTTAGTTGAATACTTGCTCTTTAAAAAGTTCTCCCTTCCCATCTCCCTGTTAAACAAACCTGTCATGCATATTCCTCATGGGTGTCCTCACTACTTTCTTAGGGTTTTTCCACTCTTCCCTTCTCCTCTACCCTGTGGTGGACCATTACCAGCATGTCACCATTAATAGTAAGGGCATCTCTTTTCTTGTCACCAGGTTTCCATTGCTTGTACCCTGGGCAGCCATCCTGCTGCCAAATTTGGGGAAGTTTATTGCTTTTTTCATGGTGTTTAATATATATTTTCTTACATTCACAACTCCTGGAGCCCAGTAACAGTGTAAGGGTCTCAGCTCTCACCCCGTTGGTCAAAAATGGCATTTTTTTGAAGAAAAAAATCTCGAAGTTGTGCTGTTTAAAGGCTCAAAATCCAGAAGGGAATGAAACCATTCTTAGGGTTTTGGGGAGTCTGACTCATGAGTTTTGCATGCCTGTGGTTGGCAATGCTGCATAGCTGATGGCCCTCAGCATAATACTGCACAGCATCCAAGCGAGACTCATACCATTAAAAGAAAAGGCTTTTTTTTTTTAATCTTTGCATAGTTAAAATTTTGAACCAAGCGTGACTTGTCTGGAAGCTCCAGGAACGTATACTCTTTGGAGACAGGTAAAATTAAACTGAAAGAAATATGCAGAGAAAAAAGAGGTTTTAAAATCATTGAAACTCCTTGGCTGTGACTGTACCTGGGGTCACTGTGTTTGCTTGTGGCTTTCAAACTGCCCAGAGACATTTTTTTAATAGGAATCTTACGGTGAGAGCGGCTTGGTGGCTCTGGCTTGTTCAGTTTGACTCAACATTTTGCAAACCTCCATGGATGAAGCCCTCATGCTAACATGATATAAATCATTGCTCTCCACATTGCATGGAGGCACGCAGAGATGAAATGCCTTGCCCAACACTGCGCCGTGGGTCACTCCGCGAGGGACTGGGACTGTTTCTAAAAGACACTTTTTTTGGTTTCCTCTTGCTTGTTTTAGTTACACAGTGGTAGGCCATAGTCACGACTCCTGAGAAGAAGGTAGGGCTGGCTGCCAGGGACTTTTGGGGGGCTTTGCCACAATTTGATCCCCCTGGCAATGTCCTGGCCATGCAGAGACCTTACCCTCTTTGTGGATTGCTTAGATCTGCCCACACCGCTCTGAGCTCGCCTGGAAATAACGAGTGTAGCTGTGCAGAAGTGTTGAACAGATTTTTTTCTGTAGGCAGTCTTAAGAAAGAAGAAAATCAGTTAGTTGTCTAGCCCTCAAGCGAAGACAAAGCTGCTTGGAGGGTCCTGGGCCAACAGACTCCTGTTCCTCCTCCAGCCTGGCTCTCCTGGACCTGAGCAGGTTTTTCGGTGGGGTTTGCTATAACAAAGCCATCCTGTCTGCTATGCTGGCACGAGGGATGGGCCAGAAAAGGGCTAATTTTTGCTGGGAAAGTGGTACAGGAATGCTGTGGCTCTGGTTCACCAAGAGCAGGTCCTGTGCTACATCGTTTATGGACAACCTGCTCTAGGGACATGCTTGGGGCTCAGTGGTGCTGGGTGTCAGCTCCAGCGTGTCTGAGGACTGGTTCTGGGGTCAGGATGGGAAGGTGTCCCAGGATGGGGAGCACAGCAAGACAGTCAATGTCTTCTGCCTGCATTGGAGCTTACCATCGCTCTCTGCTCCAGGTCAAGGATGGAGGTCCTTCTACCACAGTGAAGGCTGCCCTGGCAAAGGCATCACCCCACCACTCCTGAGGTGAGAGAGGGCCTGATCCTGCAAGATGCAGAGTCCCTTTGCTCAGCTGAGCAGCTCAGCTCCTGCTGAGCAGCGACAGTGCCCAACCCAGCACTTCGTTGAATTTGTTTCAGCCAAGGAAACTCCTTTCCTCTGCCGGCACTTCTCCGGCCAAACCAGCAGCCAGTCGCCGGCGACTCTCCCCCAGCTGGAGGAGGTTATTTTGGAGTGTCTGTCACTTCTTTTATTTGTGCTCTGAATTATTCACAGCAGTGGTTTGGGGTGGAAAGCCTGGCAGCTGTCTGCTGGACCAGCAGCCATGATTCCCTTGGGGTGGCCGTCAGGGTACGAGCCTACCTTGTGCAGTGCCGGGAGGAGAACGTGCAGCACCGGGACTGCAGGGCTGCTTTGCCAAAGCGCGGGATGGTGGGAGCAGGGCTGGCTCGGAGACCCTCTCCCAAATCCTAAATTTCCCTGGGAAAGTCCAGTACAAGCCTTCAGCGACTGTCCCTGGGTGGGAAATCTTCTCGCCGTCCATGCAGGTGCATCTTGTCTCAATTTACTCCAAGCCCAAAAGCAGTAAATAACATCTGCAAATCATTTCTAATGCTTATGCCAAAAACTAGGAGATAAAAAACCGCTGTCGTCTGAGCCTGGCTGTGGGTGATTAATGCTGTACCTGCCGGCAGCCTCGGCAGCAGCACCCGCCACCCCAGGGTTTTTGGGGAGTGCTTGCCCCAGGAGTCTTGGGGTGATGGGAGCAGGGGTTGGACCAGACCCACATTGGAGCTGTGGGGTTTGGCTGATGTGAAGCTGGATGGAAGCTCGTGTTTTGGATCTGTTCTCCAGTGTGTTTTGTTTTCGGAGCTGTTTTTGCTCCCACCAAGGCGATGGCATCGCTCCTGCTGATTTCACGAGGACGGGTCAGGGCTGCGTAAGCTGCGCTGCTGTGGCCAGGGATAACACTGCGTGATTTATGGGAGCAATCAGTTGCCACGAGGAGCTGGTTAGGAATTTTCCGATGAAACGGGGATTGCGTCAGAAACCGCTGAGTCATCTCAACTGTTTCATTAAAAAAAAAAAAAATCCTTTGGCTTTGATGAACTTTTGGTGAAGCTCAGAGACCGAATGCATCTCACCTACTGCTGGCTGCCCCAGCACTTGCCTTGGGGACAGGGGGACAGCATTCCCCTATCTACCCGTTTTCCTCCCCTCCAGTGCTCCCAGCCCCGGGGCATCCCTGCAGCAGGATGGGATGTGGGGTCACCCAGGGATGGGGTCTCCTGGGGTGCAACCTCCTGCCAAACCCCAGGGCTGGTGGGAGCACCAGGGGGATGCTGGGGCTCGCACAGACCCAGGCTGCTCTGGAGTTTTCAATGTGAAATATTTTGATGCTTTTAAAACCTTTCGTGTTCATACTTTTCCCTCCTGGTTGTTCCAAAACGGAAAGGGTTTTCTCCTGCGTGTCTCAGGCTGAGACATTTTGAAATGCAGAAGTTGGGTGAACTCAAGTGCTAAATTTTCCCAGTGTCCTGGTCACAGCCAGCCGATGGAAAATTGAAAGTTGCAAATCAACCTAGCTGGGTAAATTAAAACAGGCTGGCAGACATTTAGCCAAACAGAAAAGGAGACTTCATTTCCCATGTAAATTTTTTGGGACGGATTCTCTGCTCAGCTTCACACAGCCATCCCTGGGAGGACTGGGTCCAAATTAACACCACCACGGACCCGCAGCCATTCCCGCAGGGTGCTGGGAGCTGTGCAGGGATCCGTGCCCTGCGGCCCTGCAGCTCTGCGTGCTCCTGGCCTATGGCTAAAGGTGACAGGGCTGAATGTGGCCATCAAGGACAGGAGCAGCTGGTGGCAATAACCATGATAAACTGCAGTCATCGTGTTGGGTGCAGAGTTATGGCTGGGTTACTGGGTGCTGCACTGGGAGCACTGGTTTTGCCCTGTGTGGGGCAGGTCTAGAGGGGAAGGAAAAGAGATTTGAGCTGAAGCATTTCTGCTGTGATGAAGGAAATGGTCCAGGTAGGCTGCTCAAAGCTGCTGGGATGTGACCACCAGGTGTGCAGGAGGGATGTGCTAAGGAAAGCATAGGGATGTGTGTTACCAGGTAGGTGAGGTGTCTCATCAACCACACCTTACACGTGAAGATCACGATGAACAGACCACATCTATGGAATGTGTTCTAACCTATAGGTTACATACAGTAGAACTGGAAGGTTCTTGAAAGGGGCCTACAAGAAAGCTGGAGAGGGACTTTTGATAAGGGCAGGTAGTGACAGAACAAGGGGTAATGGCTTCAAACTGGATGAGGGGAGATTGAGGTTGAGACCTGAGGAAGAAATTCTTTGCTGCGAGGGTGGTGAGACACTGGCCCAGGTTGCCCAGAGAAGCTGTGGCTGCTCTTCCCTGTAAGTGTTGAAGGCCAGGTTGGATGAGGCTTTGAGCAACCTGGTCTAGTGGAAGGTGTCCCTGCTGATGGCAGGGGGTTGGAACTGGATGAGCTTTAAGGTCCCTTCCAACCCAAACCATTCCATGATTCTATTATTCTATGAACTGTAGAACTGTGTCCTTCTTCATGCAATGGGCTTTTCTCTCTGACACATGGGCACAGACAGATCAGATACAGTGCAAGCCTGGCTGTTGCTGTTCAAATGGCTTTTCTTGTTCCCCAAACCCATTTTCTGACCACCACCCTTCTCCTGCAGCGTGACTGACACCGAGCCTTCGCAAATGACACCAAAAGCACGAGATCATGGGGATCTGATTTATTTTTCAGCAGAAAGTACAATCTAAAACCATAATCCAGCCAGCCCGCCCTGCACTTCCAGAGGTGGGATGCGGCTGTAGGGGGGTACCGGGTGTATTTTGGCCACCTCGCTCTGTGTGGGTGATGCAGGGGTGAGTGATGGCGGAGGCAGCAGGTACCCCAGCGCAGCATCTCTCCGGTGGGGGACGGGGAGGGTCCCGTCGCTGGCCGTACCAGGCGAGCGGTGTCGGGGACGCATGCGTGCGGGTTACCCCCGCCTGTACCCCCCCGCCTGTACCCCCCCGCCCCGGTCTCGCCGCAGGAAACCGGCTGGCGCCGGGGGAGGTGAGGGGTTAACCGGGGTGGGGGCATCCCGGGCCGAGAAGTGTGAATTCCGCCCGTTTCCCCCCCCATTTCCACCCCACCGCCCCCCCTCCCTTTCCACCGCTATAAGAGCGACCGGCGCGGGCTGGGGGGAGCCACTGCGGCGGCTCCTCCTCGCTGGAAGCCCCGACGCTTTTGGCTGCGGTCTTTGAAGTCGGAGAAGGAGAAGGAGGGAGGGAGCGTCTGGGGCCGCTGCTGCTGCTGCTGCTCCGAGCTGCCGCCCGGCCCCGGAGCATCGCCCCGCCCGGCCCCGCCGCCTCCATCCAGGTACAGCCCGGGGAAGGGGGGTGGTCGCACCCCACTGGCCCCATCTCCACGAGGTACCAAGCCCTGGCAGCGCTGCCCGGCCCGGCTCTCCCGGCATCACCCGAAGGGCTGCCCCGGGGCTCCCTCCGGTACCGGCTCCGCCATGCTTATCGGTGACATCCCCCCATCCTCACCTCTCACCTCTTCCCTCCTTCCCCCCCCTCCCCTTTTCTTTAATTTCTCTTCTATTTAAACACGCAGCCCTGACCGACTCTGGGATAAACTCGGAGGGAGCTCTTGTTATTGGCTTTGAGTCAGAAGTGTCTGGAAGCTTTAATGAAAACCGAGTGTAAGGCAAGTCTGAGCCACCTGTCCCCGGGATCCCCAGCCAAGAGCCCTGGGCTCCCAGGAGTCAGTGGATCTGCCTCTTGGAAAGTGTTTTTTTTTTGTATGCTGGACCTCTACCCTGGGGCGATCGCAAAGAGGAGTTGGAGACCTGGAAGCCCTCTGGTAATTTCTCCTAAGGCAGATAGCAAAGCCGTGCTGGCATTGTCGGCAATTCTGCATTTTCAAAACTGTTACAAAAGCCTTTGCGAGAAGGAAAAAAAGGGTTAGGAAAGAAGTTCTTTATATTGCAGGTCTGCAGTCCTGCCCTCTCTCCCCAGGAGCAGCACCTCTCCCACCTCCCTGCTTCCCAAAGATGCTCTCTAGTTACTTTTCAAAAGGAATTAGCTCAGGGGAGAATTTTTTTTTTTTTCTTTTTCTTACAGACATGAGCTGCTTTGATTGCCTGGAAACATGATTTCCTGAAACTTGCTCCTTTCTGGCTCTTGCAGTGAGGTTGACAATAAAACTTATTGTGGTTTTGAGCTGGGTTTTTCTTTAAGAAAATGCCATTCTGGGTTACTCGCTTTCATGAGGCAGATGGAGAAAGGGATGAAAGGCTGGCACTTGGGACACTTCATTTCTGCTCTTTAATTGTGGGTGGTTTCTCTTCTATAAGAACACGCTTCTTCCCTGGGAATTGGTGGGAATTAGAGTGAAACAAATGAAAAAAGGAAAAATTATGGCTGCTAACTGAATTTTTTTTGGTTTTGAAGCCTTTCATCTCATTCTTCTAGGAGCAAGTTCTGTAAATTGGACTATTTAAATGCACTGCTTCTATAGATCCAGGGACACTTCTTGTTACTCACTGCCCCTTGTGCAATGCTCGCTTCGATGTAAGCCACGCTCTCTTCCAAGACAGGCTTGGAGCCTCAGCTCATGCTGCTGGTGTCAGGTGCAGCCACTGGGAACCAGTGCAAAGTTGTGGTTTGGAAGATGGCAGCTGAGATGGGATGTGAACTTGTACTGTGTTAATGCTTTCATTAATTAAATACAACTTCAGGATCAGGCCCTTGCAGTCACTGGTGTTTGGTGTCACTTAGCTGACCAGGAATGCTGAAGAAGACATATGCTGTGTCACCCAGGCTGCAAAGCAACCCCTGCTCTCGATGAGCGATGGGGCTGGATGGGAGTTTTGCTTAGTGTGGTGTTTGTTTGCTTTCTAGGATGAAGATATCTAAGTGGAGGTGGAGCAGCATCTCCATCAGTGTGCGATCACAGCTGAAAGGCACTGTGGCCCTTCTTCTTGTGGGCAATGTTGCCTTTGTGATAGCTCAGGTAAGCATCTTGCCTTGCTGGAGGGTCTCTGGGCTTTAAAATGTTGCAGTGTCTGGAATGGACAACCTCTGGGACTTGAGGTTACCCATTCCAGCAAGCATCAGAACTCCAGCAAGCATGAGAACATATGACTTGTCTTAGTTCTTTAGTTTGAGCTTAACCTAAATTGTATCTTCTGTGGCTGATAGTGTGCAGAGATCCTTTCCAGGACTCTGAGAGACTGAGCCCTGCTCTTTGGGTGAGCACTGCTTCCTTGGTCACTGCAGTGATTGGAACTTTCATTTACTTTGCATGGAATATCATTATGCTTTTCCCAGTAAACACAGAATGAATAGACCTCTCCTAATCAGTGATGATTCTGGATGGAAAAACACATTTCCCCTGCCCCACCCCGGCACAATGAGCAATGGGTGGGACCCCCCAGGAGGTTCGGTGTCCCTTGTGAATGGATGTGAACACCTTACTGAGCACAAGTGTGTGGTGGTGACGCTGCCAGACGAGCAGCAACTTTGCCCTCTGATGCATGGTCACACTGGCTGAGGGGTGGGAGGTGGGGGTGTCAAGGACCCTTCTGAAGTGACAAATATGTGCTTGCAGGGAGAGCACCTGGGCTGCTCCAACCTGCTGGCACCCACTGGCATGCCTTCCCACTGCAGAGTGATTTTGCAAGGGTTTGCTTAAGCTTTCAGTGAAGCTTTTGGCTTCAACTGGCTCTTCAGCTCCTGAATTCACTGTGAAGCAAGTGTCAGAGAACACCAAAAGTCTTGGAGGGTTTAGGGTTGTTTGGGAGCTTGATTTTGCCAACTGAGTGAAACAATGATCACTTCCTTTCCTGAGGAATCCAAAATATTGCCATTTCATTCCAATTTGTAATGAAAACACAATTGGAAAAAATGCGAGGTTTGTTGCAAGATGGAAATCTCAGACTTGACCTCGGATGGAGAGGGAAATGACCCTGTTGGCTCAGGGCAGGCTGGGCAGGGGATGTCCCCATTTCCCCTGTGCAGGCTCTGTGGGGCAAATGCTGACTGCTGCTCCTCTCCCCCGCCTGCCTGGTGCTTCAAGCAGGACCTGATGCAGCCCTCCAACAGCCTGGAGGAAGGGGCTGATGTCACTGCGTTCTGGTGGGGCGAGTGGACCAAGTGGACGGCGTGCACCAGGACCTGTGGAGGAGGCGTCAAGTCCCAGGAGAGGCACTGCCTGCGGCAGAGGTACGGCACCCACTTGCCAGGGTGTGGGGAGCTCCAGCTTGCTGGAGGTAGACTTGATCCAGAAGGTCATCACTCAGTAGATAAACACTGATGGAAAGGTGTTGTCTGGCAAACCCTGCTTGTGCAGAAGGTAAGTGTGTCCCTGAGCGTGCTGCTGTGAGGATGCTGTGCTCTGGGGATCCCTACAAGGAGGACCAGCCAAGCTATTAATAGAATCATAGAATAGTTTGGTTGGAAAAGACCATTGATCATGTAGGTTGGACTACCATGATCATGTAGTCCAACCAAAAACCTAGCATGGCCAAGTGCATTCCTGTGCTGGTCTGAAGTTCCTCCTGCAGGGCCTAGTGTAGATGGGCAGCAGACAGAGAGTAAGCCTGTTCTCAAGGCTGCTGGCCACAGCTGTGAGGACACAGTGGCCCAGGGCTCGTTGGGGACCTGCTGATCCCAAATGCTCTGTGCATGGCTCTGCCCTCTCAAGGTTGTGTGGTTGCCAGAAGGCACCTTGCAAACCTTGTCCCCAGGCCTTCATCCCCATGATACCTCCGAGGATGCTGTTACAAGAATAGTTGATGCTGCAGGTAACAAAGCCAGAGAGACCTTTGGTATCAACTCCTGTGAGACCGTGATTGATCTCTGTGTGGCTACGTGAAGAGCGATCATACAGAAGCAGGGAACAAATGTATTTAAAAAAGGGAAAAGAAGGATTTCTGACCCTATCTAATCATCATTTCTTTATTCAGACGAAAGTCAGTGAGTGGGCTGGCTAATAAAACTTGCACTGGAACATCCAAAAGATACCAGCTCTGCAAAGTGCAAGTAAGGATATCCTTTTTCTCATCGGGAACACTCAATACAAAATGTGGAAAGTCATGTGTGCTTTGTGCGATGGCATTTCTGGGCCCCTTGGAGAAGGGACATCCTTTGTCCTGTAGCTGTCACCCTGTTGCCACTCCAAGCAACTGGAGTTCTCTTCTTTGGTGCCCGTCACCATTGTGTTGGGCCCTTTTCCTGTGCTAGGGGCCATAAAACCCAGTGGGTGGTTCTTGCACCATCTCCCAGCGGGGTTTCCCCTGGCTGTCCCTGCAGTGGGAGGAGGAGGAGGAGGAGAAAGATGTGGCTCTGAATGGGGTAGGCGATGGAAACGCTCCTTGCAGCTGGTCAAGATGTGCCAGAAACCTTTCCCACGTTTTTGTTTTCATCAGGATATTAATATATCCCATTCTAGGAGTGCCCTGCAAACGGAAGGAGCTTTCGAGAGGAGCAGTGTTCATCATTTAACTCCCATGTGTATAACGGCAGAACGTATCAATGGAAACCTTTATATCCTGGTAACAAGACAGTCTTTGTGTGTTTCATAATGCTTAGCCAAAATATTTTGATAGTTATGATGCTATAGCCTGCAGGAAGGCTCCTCCTCTGCGGTATTAAAGTGATTTTTCAGAGACACAATCAGCTGTCTCCGAAGTTCAAAGGCACATTTTGCAGCTGCAGGGTAGCTTAAAAATAAAATAACAACATGAATTTGTGGCTTTAGCCTGTGTTGATCAGAAAGCTGAAAGGCTGGAGGAGAATGCGAGAGCATGTGGTGGTGGACTGTGCTGACAGGGAGAGTCCAGCTCACCCAAACAAATGTCCTTTGAGCTGGCGCCATCACTGACTGTGTTGCATTTTGGTGACATTTACACACTCCCACACCCTTCATGTGATCTGTCAAATGTCACTGAGATACAGTCAGTCAGTTTGGACATCCGGGGTGAGTGATGTAGAACTGCAGAAATAACTTGGGAGTC
Organism: Caprimulgus europaeus; assembly: GCA_907165065.1. Next base: position 4,263,944 of record OU015545.1, on the reverse strand, counting down.
GGAGACTGAGATTTATATTTCACATGTAGGCACCTAACTCTCATCAAAATCAAGCATTAAACAAAGTTCACGGCCAATTTAGAGAGTTATTGGTAACGCAGGACCCTCCTCCTGAGGAGGAGGCTCCTGAGTGCTGGTTCTTCAGATTCACAGTGCCATTTGGGTGTCTAAAAATAGAGGCAGGATCTCATGCAACTTTCTTATTTTAGGGGTCTCTATACATACCTAAAAACATCTATGCTTCATGAAATTACTTGTTGCCTCCTTTTATGTGAAATAAGCCCCAGTCTCGCCAGCCTTCTTGGCAGGGTCAGCATGGTAGAACTTGGCCCATGGCAGGCTGGTTAGCTATAGCTACTTTGACTGCTTTGTCCCTTTCCTATGGCAAGGTGGCAATTTCTTTAAACACATTTGCTCTTCCAGATGATTCACCAGAATAGTTACAGTGAATTGTTTTGGTTTTTTTTAGCAGGTGTTCACGTGGCTTCTGAGGGATTTGCAGGATAATGTTTTGACATTGATGGGCATGCAGGCCAGTGGGTATATGACCACTCACTAGTTGGTGGAGTTCAATGCTTAGCATTGGGTTTCTGATGCAAATATTAATTTGTCAGTTGCCTCCTGTGCCTATTATAAAATGTGGGATTACTCTGCCGGTGGATGCAGCCAGCCAGCTGCCTGCAGAAAGCAAAGTGCAAATTAAGTCCAACTTGGGTGAATGTTTATGGAAAAGTTCTTATATGTTAAGATGCTATGATTTTGAATATAGTCTTATTTGTATATATGTTTCTAACAATATATCAATGTTAATTTAACTCATGTAATCAATGTTGATATGTGAACATGCATACATTTTTGTGCAATGTGTACATATATCACTGCTGCAGATCCTTGCACACAACAGTGGCTGTCACCACAGTGGGCTGACGTTGGTGATGCCACCAGTATCACTGGGGGCATCTGCTCCTGGCAGCAGAGAGGAGTGCCTGGCTGGGCGAGGGTTTGCAGCAGTGGGCTGTCATGCTGTCAGAAGTGCAATCTCCTGTCCAGCCTACAGCACAAGAGATGGCAGCTTCTGAACTGCTGGCTGCTGTTGTTTAGCTTGACAGAGATTGATTGACATTGGTAGGATGAAAGTTATTGTGTTTCTGCTGTTTTGAATGTGTCTTTATATCCTTTCCCCTTAGATGACTATGTTCACATTTCTAGCAAGCCCTGTGACCTCCATTGCACCACTGTGGATGGTCAGAGACAGTTAATGGTTCAGGCTCGGGATGGAACATCCTGCAAATACACTGATTTCCGAGGGGTTTGCGTGTCTGGAAAATGTGAGGTTGTTAAACATTATAGCAAAAATATTGTTAGTAGCTTTCAGAAAATTACAATGGGTGCGACATTTGCCTGACCCTCAATACTCTATTTGTGCATTTCTTAGCCGATTGGATGCGATGGCATTCTCTTTTCCACCCACACCTTGGATAAATGTGGAGTTTGCCAAGGCGATGGGAGCAGCTGCACTCATGTGACCGGCAGTTACCGGAAAGGAAATTCTCATCTTGGTAAGACCTTTGGGGGCCTTTTGCTTTATTTCTGTCAGAGGGCTATTTTTTAGATGTCCTTATTATTTGGTAAATTGCTTTCAGCTCTTAGCAACTGCCGTGCTTCAGTTTTTCCCAGATGTTCTATGTGTGTTAATGCCACTTGTAAATTTGGGCAGGGAAAACATTGTTTAACGAAAACCAGTAACTTTGCATGGTGCTTGTCATAAGCCTGAGGTCCCTGATGCTGAATGCTGCAAAAGGGTTATGCAAGAAGCTGGTTTTAATCTTTCTCATGACCCAGTAAGACTAGAAATAAATTATTTGTAATAACAGGAAGTGAGGATATTTTGAAAGACCAGGACTTCCGAAGTTTGTGTGCTGTACAGCAATAGAACCTTCTTGTCCTAAATATAGCAATCTCACTCAGGAATAATGATTAATGCTCTCTGAGGATCAGTTTAAGATGGAGCAAGCTGCAGGAACTTCAGTGGAGAACTGGTTCCGTCACTTGCCTAGTGTGAGGGGGAATTGGAGGAGAAAGAAGATGTAATCTCTTGCTGGGGCTTGGGGAAGACTGGCTAGCACAGGGTTCAATTCTGAACCCCAGGACAGCTTCTTTAGCTAAGAAAACAGTCTTCAGATACCTTTTCTTACACCTGTTCAGATAAATGTGATATTTATGCCTTAAGGATTGCATCCTTTTCCCACCTTGTTTGTGTTTTTTCACCATAAACCAGGATGCATAGTTGACACATTTTTCTTTTCTGTTATTGATAAGGTCCTCCTTGCAGCCTAACGGTTATCAACATTAGGTTCTTTTCATTCATAACACCTTAAAACCTAATTTTGGATCAAGGCCAGTTTGCTTGATATATTGCAATAGTGACAACCAAGTGTTTCATTCGGATTATTTGTTACAAAGATCCTTTCATTAATCTGTAGTTTCCCACAGGCTATTCTCTGGTAACACACATTCCTGCTGGAGCAAGGGATATCCAGATAGTAGAACGGAAAAAATCTGCAGATGTTCTGGGTGTGTATAACCTCTTGGTACTTCCCTAGAATGCATGCTGATACTCACTAATGCTTTTTCCAATGCTGAATGTAGTGTTATTGCAGACATGAGCTAAATCCATGGTCAGTGTAAATCACAACCGCGTTGTCTAAGCCAGTGCGTTTCTCCCCTCTGCAGCCTGAGCACCTGTGCTGTATATATCAATATTTTCATTGATTTAATGCAGAAACTCTTGGTCAATATTATTGCTACATCAATGTGGTATGACAAACACACTGGTGCTAGATCACAGATAGCCAAGTGACTTCACTTCTCTTGAGGTCCCCTTGATTTTTTTCCCTTTCAATACTTGAAGGGGGCATATAAGAAAGGTGGGGACAGAGTTTTTAGCAGGGCCTGTAGTGATAGGACAAGGAGAAATGGTTTAAACTAAAAGAAGGGAGACTTAGACTAGATGTAAGGAAGAAACCTTATGCAATGAGGGTGGTGAAACTCTGGCCCAGGCTGCCCAGAGAAGTCGTAGAAGCCCCATCCCTGGAAACATTCAAGGTCAGGTTGGATGGAGCTCTGAGCAACCTGATCTGGTTGAAGATGTCCCGGCAGGGGGTTTGACAAGATGAGCTTAAAAGGTCCCTTCCAACCCAAACCTTTTATGAGTCTATGATCTTCTCCTGCCTGGGGCAATGTGCAATAGTTGCATGACAATGACACTAAGGAGATATGACCTACGTGTTGCCTTGCTGAAGGGTTGGTGGCTACACTATCCATCTTGCAATAGCGATGGCAGAGCTGCTCAGCAGGAGTGTGGAAATATCTTGATATACCCAAGTGAAGCACGTGTGCTGCTATCATGCTCTGCTGCCCCAGAGTCTTGTGGCCATGTGCAGGAAGGCTTGGATGAAAGGGGCTTGGTTTAGTACAGTTTCTGGGCTAGCTCTGGGTGATCTGTCTTGGACCAGCTGGTCAGGTGGTGTCAGCTCAGTGGAGGCAACTTCTGCTGTTGGCATCTGACAGTCTGCTTATTGTCTGCAGAACTGTGATTATTAAATGTTCATGCTGTGCTAGTGCCAAAAGGGTGAGAGGAGCCATGGACTAGTGTGTAAGCCACATACCCAGGAGATGCTTGTGATGTAGAGGGACACATGGTTCAGAACTCTGGGCACATACTTGCATGATATGTATTGGAAATAGGTGACAAATGCATTCCGATGTAGGAAACACTTGTTTTATTACTATGAGACTCTAATAATTTTACCCCCTGAATGAACAAGTGGCAGTATTGCATGCCTCTGCTCCTAAGTATGTCGACACTGATTTTTCTCTCTCATTTGAAGCTGTGGCTGATGAAGCTGGGTACTATTTCTTCAACGGGAACTACAAAGTTGACAGTCCGAAGAACTTCAACATTGCAGGCACGGTGTTCAAGTACCGCAGGCCCATGGATGTTTATGAGACCGGCATAGAGTATATTGTTGCACAAGGACCAACAAATCAAGGGTTGAACATAATGGTGTGCTTTGACTTCTCAAGTTTGTAAGGCTGGGGGTGATGGGGAAGGGAAACTCTATGTTGGATCAACAAAGGGGTGGGTGTGGGAGCGGAGTCCTGTCATGGTTTCCCAGCTTTCCTGGGCAGCTGGAGGAGGGAACAGCAGCAGTGACTGTGCCCAGTTCCTTGCATGAACTTATGTTATTTGTGTCAGTGCTCTCAGATGCAGGCAGGGCTGTGAATAATGAACGTGGGCTTGGTAACCCCTCTCTGTAGGGAGAAGGTGCCTCAGGCACTGTCAGGGAATTTCTCTTCTACTCCTTGGCATTTTTATCCAAGTTACCTGTCAGGAGAAGTAAAAATAAGAAATTGGGACAGGTAGCTTAGAGAAATGCACAAAACACTCTTTCGTGAAAGCAAATAATCTAAAACCAGGTATTTGAAGAAAAGTAATTAATTTTTCTTCCAGGCAGCCAGCCAGAGCCCAATTCCTGCCATCTTCCATGTAGCCCTGGGCTCCTCTGGAAAGGGATGGCTGCTTGGGTGCTTGTAAAGTATTGACCCAGTAAAAGATGTTGTGAGTCCCCATCCCCAGTGGGGATGTAGTAGCTGAAGGAGTGTGTATGCATGCTCCTCATTCCCCATAAAGCCACAAAAAATGGGTTTGCAAGTGATGGTCAGTTACTTCTGAAGTGGCTCAGCAGCAGAGGAGGCAGGGTGACCTGCAGCTCCCAGTTTCTGAACTGGGGCTAATCCCCAGGGCAGCGCTGCCAAATAACCCTTGGAAAATTGTGCTAAGCTCCAGTTGTAAGAAGTTGGCAATATGATGGGTAGCAGATTGGAAATAGCAAAGTAGATGCTTACCAACTGTCAAGTCCAAGATGAATCACAAGCTTTATGTGCCATATACTCACTGCATCCGCTAATAATTTAATTTGTTTGCTAGGTCTGGAATCAAAATGGCAAGAATCCATCCATCACATTTGAATACACCCTCCTGAGGAAGCCCCACTCAAAAAATCTGCAGCCCATCTACTACACCTTCTCTGAGTCAGAGAGTGAAGAAAGCAGAGAGTTTGATGGAGACGTGCCATTGGGTTTTATCCAGCACAACGCAACGTATTTTGGGAAAATCTCCAGGGAAAGGATAGACTTGGAGAACCAGGTGTTTGGAAGGCAGGACACGGAGGAAGATTTAAACTTGAGCAAAGGTCAGGAAACCAATGAGGTCTATGAAAGAGCAGAAACAATTGACTGTGAGCCAAAACTGAAGGGCAAACAACCCCAAGGTAAGGAGGAGACTTGGGCCTCACTGTTCTGCTTCTCAGAGCTCTTGTTGAGAAATGCTCTGTTTCTACCTCTGGTGATTCTGCTGGGTTTGTTTTGGAAACCTTGGAAAGTTCTTTAAAACGTCTCCGCTCATAAATCCTCTTTGCCCTTCAGGTTCTGGTTTCTGGTGGGTAGGGGGGTGGCCGTGGGTAAGGTCTCTGCCGGTGTGCTGCTGTGCTTTGCCTCATGCCAAGGACAAGGCGGGAGCCCTGGGTGTGCAGACTTCTCCATCATAACATCTTCCATCACCTCACACCTCTGCCCAGGCCCCCCCAACCTCATTCCCACTCCAGTCCCTTGGGCATCCCACCACCAAACCGGCTTGAGTGCTTTCCCAGCATGGCTGCATGGGCTCTGGGGCCAGGACAGCATCTTCCTTTCTGATCTCTGCTATTGCTTGGGGCAGTGCTGGCAGTGCTGAGCTCTTCTCTGGCCATGTGATAGGAGGATGAGTCCCACAGAGCTGCACACCCTTCCCAAAGGGGCACCACCCCATAAGATTCCCGCTTCCCAAGACTCCAACTCCTGTCTCTAGCCTCCCAGGTGGCTGCTCAGGCTCTGGCGTGTCCCTGCTGCTCCAAGCTGCTTTCACCTCCCAGCCTGAATGTATTTTGTGGTTGTCACTGTTGTTTCCCCCTGTTGGCTCCAATCTAGATTCAAACGTAACCAGGTCTACTTACCAGACAGACCATGACGACAGAAACTTGGACGCCAGGTTCACTTCCAGGGAATTCCTTTTGGAGAATGCCATCACAGACAAGCTGCTGGACAAGACCTCGGACTCCAAGGAGTTGGTGCTCAACATGACCATGAACAGCATCTTTGCCCAGGGAGACCCCATCAACTCTGTGGGGTCACACATTGACAGCCTCTATGTTGACTACGAGGACACTGATGGCGTTGTGACCTACACCATTAATAGCACCTACATGGAGCTGAGCAACGGCAAAGCCATCAATGCATCTGCAGAGATGCCATTTTCAAATGCCACTGTCACCATGACCAGCCCTCAAGGGAACAGAACCCACAAAGCAAGGTAGGAGACATGTCTTTCACTGTAGTCAATCCTATTTGTTGCCGTTCTTGACTCGTAATAGCCCTGTACTCAGTGCAGACCCCATTGTATGGTTTCTATCTGCTTTGGAAGTCAGAAGGTAAGTAGGGTTAGGATGGTGTATGTGAAAGAATTCTGTTGGGGGTTAATTTCAAAAGAAGGGCCAGAGGTTTGGGAGCAGAAAATCAAGAGAGCATTTAAGCAAGAGGAGAACTCGCTGCCTTCCTTAGTGGGGATGTTGGCAAGTCCATGCTGATGGCTGTCAGCTTGTGCGTTGTTCTCTGCTTGTCATAGCTCATTATCAGAGCCATGGCCATAAATAAGCCTCTTCCTTTTGTCCTCTCTTGACGGCCTGCTCTGATTCCCCAGGTCCCTTCCTCCACATTCTGATGCAGCAGAAGTTGGTTCTAGCCCCTTTTTTACCCACCCTCTTGACTTCCACCCACCATCCTCCTCACTTGTGTGGGCAGGAACATGCTCCCAGGCATGGCCGTGCCTGCTTAACCACTGCTGGAGAGGCAGAACAGGACAGCAGGAGCTCTTCTGCAGGGCCTGCAGAAATGGCCTGGATTTGCTGCCTTGGTGGATGTGGAAGCAGTGCAATTAGTCACTGCTTTGAGAAGAATATCAATAGCTCTCCAGGGGCAGCTTATTGGTTGATGTTAGGGCCATCACTTCAGGATTCCTTGAATGGCCTTGAATGGCTGGTTTGGAATGATAGGGTTATAAAATGTAGTGGGAAGGTAAAAAAAAAAAAAAAAAAAGGCTTAATCTATCTTTAGGAGCAAAATTCATCCAGGCTGGGTGAAAGGGGGTCTCAGGATAGTGCTTGTCCACAAGTGTGTGTCTTGGGGTGCTCTGGGCTCCCTGGGGAGTGGCCACAAATTAAAGCAACCTGTGGATAGCTGGGGCTGAAATCAGAGTCTTGGGAGTCATCCACGTCCCAGACTCACAGCTGTGGATTTGAGTCCTGCTGTGCACCCCCATGGCTTGTTGGGTGTCTACAGCACCCAAACCTCACCTGGGCTTCTTCTCCTGGCTCTGCTGCTTTGACTGTTCTGTCTCCCAGTCTTCACCGCCAGTAAAATATGGGTTATGATGCTGAGCTTCAGAAGATGTAAAGCTCTGAGCAGATGCTCTCTGGTTATAGTTAGCTGTATTTATCGAGAACCTGTACTAGCTTATGCTAAAGCAACTTATGCTAAAGAAAATATCTGTGCAGCCAAATGTATCAACTAGCTTCTTAATGACCAGAATGTTAAAACATCGCCAAGGGCTTGTGTCTATGATCTCTTCTTCTGCCCTGGCTTGGAAATTTCACCTTCAGCTGCCAAAGCAGGCATTTTGTTAGCACTCTGAGAGGTGAAGACACCAGCTCTCTTGCTTTACTATGCCAAGGGGGCAAGAAGAGGGCTGCCCTGCCCCTTGGGACTCCCCTGGTCCCCACCATGCTCCATGGGTGGCCTTGCCTGACACCCTGTACCCCCATCTCTCTCCCAGGAGCTATTAACAGGGTCTAATGCTTTCCTGCCTCCTGGGAATACAGGGACCTTGACACGCTTTAAACTTCAGAGCAGCTTGGCTGTTACAGGACAATCACAAAAGACTGGCAGTTTTTTGTGGTGCTGGAAAGCTCCTTGCACTATCCCTGGCTGCCTTTCTCTTGAAGACACAGGGCAGGGATTTTAACCCCTTCAGCAAGGGCACCCAGAATTGCCTTTTTTACCTTCCCCCCATTCTTCCTTTGGTTGTTCTACAGTGTTCCCTCTTACCCCTCTCACTCTAGAATAAAATATGAGCTTTTCAAATCTGAGCATTAATATCCAAAAAAGGTGTTTAGTTCAAGTTTAGTTCAAAAGGCTGCATCCAGGTCCAGCTGGGGCTGTGGTCTGGGCTGAGGGATGCTCAGCTTCTCCTTGGCTGGGCTCAAGGGGCTGGGGGTGGGTAGCCAAAAGGCAAGTGGAGGCAGATGTGGGGCAGCTGGGGTGCAGGAAACATGTTCTTTGGAGGAATGGCAAGAAAGGCAACCAAACAACCTGCACCTCATTTCAAGAAAATTTACCTATTTAATGGAGGCATTGCTCTCCACCCCAGCAGTTCAGAAAGTCCCATAATGTCATTGACAATTAGAGCATCTGTGTGTTTGGGCCCTTGTGGAGGAGGGAGATATGGGCATGTTTGCAGGCTCGGGGTCTGGCTGTTCTGCCACCACCACAGGGATGGGCAAGCCTTGCTTCGAGGGAATGGGGCAGAAGGGACTGCGTTGGGACAGCCTGCTTTTGCCCAAAACTTCACTGCTTCTCCCAACTTCTTATTTATTACTTTAAGCCCAGTTGCATTTGTAACATTAATCACTAATCTGTATCTCCTGGGTGGGAACAATGGACGAGGAGCTCCAGCTCGGCTCACTGAGGCTAGGGTTGAAGCTCCTGCTGGCACCTAACCCATAAAGCCCATACTGACAGTGGGATGCAGTATTGGGTTTGATGTGTCATGGGCAGATTGCAGGAGTATGATGCATGTGAAGAGCATTGGGGATTGGACTTGTTCCTCCAGCAGAAGGGGCAGTGGAGGGGACAGCCAGAAGCTGCACTGAAGGAAATGGCAACAGGACATGGCCTCAAGTTGCACCATGGGAGGTTTAGATTGGATATTAGAGAAAACTTCTTCACCAAAAGGGTTATCAAGCATTGGAACAGGCTGCCTGGGGAAGTGGTGGAGTCACCATCCTTGGAAGTATTTAAAAGACATGTAGACATGGTGTTCAGGGACATGGTTTAGAGGTGGACTTGGCAGTGTTGGGTTTATGGTTGGTCTCAATGATCTTAAAGGTCTTTTCCAACCAAAACGATTCTGTGATTCTAAGGGAAAAACTCTTGCCTTGGGTGTGGGGCAGGGTGAGGGATCCCTATCCTTGGAGATGGGCAAGACTGGACTGTGCATGACCCTGTGGGACCCAGTCTCATTGGGGTCAGTGTAGTTCTGGACAGGAGCTTGGATTTGAGACTTCCCAAATCCTTTGCAGGCTCAGTTTGGGATGGATAGTGGCTTTTTGCTCATTTTCATTCCCTGTCAATGAGCAAACAAGGGAGGATTGTCTCTGTAGGCTGTAACCAGCCAGTCTGTACACATGTTGTTTAGACGTGAGGCACTTTATTTCTTTCTAAACTGTTGTAGTTCTTAGTGTGGATGGCGATATCTGATTACAGAAGCACTTTGCACCAGCATGGCATGGTACATTTCCTCTCTGGGAACAAACCCCCCTTGCCATGGGAATGAGCAAGTGGCTTTTGTGCCCTGGTAGGGATGCAGTGGTGCTTTTCTTCTCCTGGAGCAGCTAAAGTCTGTCCATGGGCATGTCAAGGCAGATACAGGCATCCTTTGGCCTTCATCCCATGCCCATGCTGTGGTGTGCAGCCAGGGCTGATCCTGCAACAGGAGCTGTGAATTTCTCCCTTTTGCTTAAAAATAAAAACTGCAATAAAACAGAGAAATGTGAACCCAGGGACTCTGGATGTTGATCTGTTAGGATTAGTGTTAGGATTACTCTTCTGCTGTAGAGACTCTTTTGAGAAGATGGGCAGCTCAGACCTCAGCTGGGAGTGGTGCTCATTTTTGATGCATTTGCTTGCTTGAAAAGAAGCAGCAATGTGCAGACAGGGAAGAAAATACTCAACCTTATAATAAAACTCATAATAAAGAGGAAAAAAAAATAAAAGGAAAAACCCACCAGCTTTGTAGGACAATGTGCTGCTGTTTGCATTTAGAAGAGAACAAAATGGCAGTTTTATCTTTGCTTGAAATTATAAGACAGCTAAATGATGCCCTATGACCAAATTTATCATTTAACTGGAAATCACTTGTACCTGCAGCCTTGTTATACATAGAAGCAGCTCTTTATTTAGGTTCATATATATTAAAGAGACATGGAAAGATTTTCTGTCCTCAGGTGTAATATTAAGTCTATTTTGGAGCTTTTTTTCTCCTTTTAAAGGAGAGGGGTCCCAATCACAGGTGATTTTTTTTGTTGCCTGTGAGAGCAGAGTATAGACTGAAAGTTCTAGGTAATAACCTGTTCTCCAGGCAAATTAAAGTACAAAACTCAGACCCTGATGATATTTTAATGGATCTTACTGAAAACTGTCATCTTGTGAGCCCTCCCCTGGCTGGGTGGCAGCAGGCAGCACATTGACATCAGCTGGATCAGGAGCTGATGTGGGTCCCCAGGCAGATCTGTTTTGACAAGATAAAGCACTATTTACAGTGAGCTGAAGTGGTTATTTTTCCACCAAAAAAAGGTCGCATTCATTTTGGTTCCATTTCAAATGCAGGAAGCGACCATTTGCCAAACTGACAGAGCAAAATCTACAGGGAAAATGAGATTGTTGTTGTTTTTAATCCTTCTGGAGGCTCAGTGCTGGCTGTGGAAGGAGGGTGGGTCCAAAAGGAAATGGCTAGATTCTCAACAGTGTTCTTTTAAAGGTTGATTTGATAGACTGGACCTCAACTTTTTCTTACCAACAACTAAACAAGGCAATTTCAGAGCTTCTGCTGCCTAGAAATCATACAAGCTGCATATCTCGCCAGGCCAGAGACAACTGGATGTCAGGATACAACCTTGTACACTATTCCAGTGTAGCCATTTCAAGGGTTTGAACAAAGGTATGAGAACAGAATTGAAGCCTTTTGTTGTAAAGGTGCAGTATCCCTGATGTGTTACAACCTGACAGCACGTAGGATGCACTGAACTGGGAGAAGCTGTTATTCTTGTTTTGAAAAAATGCTTTTTCTTACACCAGCCTGACTCTGTTACTCCTTTCCTGATGGCATTATGTGTTTGAGCACATCGTGGATATGAGAGATGCAAATTACCTATCTAAAATAAACCAAAAAAACCCCAAACCCCAAAACAAGAGCGGCAAAGGCAGTGGGTAGGCAAATGGCATGCCTTGGTGTTTAAAAGCCAGGTGTGCTTTGAGAAGCAAGCTTACCAACTTCTGTGCCATGTGTCGGCTTTCGGAAGGAGTGAGCTGCTGAGATTGGAGCAGCCAGAAGCTCTGCCGTGTTGAGCAGCACGAGTTGGTGTGCCCAGCCCCTGGAGTTGCAGGGGAGGAGATACTGCACCTTTAATTGCTGTATGCCGAGGGCCAGGTGTATTTGAGCAGAAAATGCAAACTTTGTTAAATTCTGAACTGTTTCTACTTGTGGGTATTTTTATCCCATTCTCTCTATTTCTAGACAGTGGAAGCTCTGCCTCTAACCGGGCTGGGGATTCTACTTGGGGCTCAGGACAGGTATGTTGTGAAACAAACCAAACTGATTAAAACAAACAAATAAACCCCTCAAAAAAATCATAAAATCAAACCCAACTGCCAAACAAAGCAAATCCCTTCCCAAACCCGACCCCAACCGAACTGCAGCCTGATGGCAGATGTGTGTGTCTGACGTGGCCTGTCACCGCTCGCCTTGTAAATGCCTTTTTTTGTTGTTTTTTTGTTTGTTTGTTTTGTTTTTGTTTGCTTATCGCTAGAAACAGATTGAAGTTGTTAAGAAAGGGCCAAGGTGTGAGTGCTGCTGACATGTACAGGTGGAAGCTTTCCTCCCATGAACCCTGCAGCTCTACATGTACCACAGGTAGTTATAAGAAGCAGCCAAATTCTGCACAACTGCTGAAATCACCTGGTGTGTGAGTCACTTTTATGTCTGTTAGGGATGGGAAGGACCTGGTGATATGTTGGGGATCTCGTGATCTCTGGAGTTGGTTTAACACAACTCCTAACCTGTTCCACTTGGGTGCAAATATGGGCAGAGGAGCTTGTGCAAAGCCCACCAACCTTGCAAGCATGTTGGGGGAACATGTGTTGGTGCCCAATGTATCCATCATCCTGCAAAATATTCTTCCTCAGGGAGCTCTGAATGGCACCTTCACTTCCCAGCCCAGCAGGGACATGCTGGGGCCCCGCAGGATCCCCCAACCTATGCTGAGTCTCAGCATATTAGCTCCTTTTTTTTATTCCTTTCTCCTCTTTTTGACTATTCAGAGGGGTTTGAAAAGCTCAACTGCTTCCCCACAGAGTGAAATTTTTGAAGATTGTTCACTCTGGCAGGAAACCAGATAGCATTTGGCTTTTTTGATTTTTGTTTTGTTTCTCCCACTCCTTCTACCCTGGAGCCTGATCTCAGCTGCGAGGATGTAAATCTGGAACAGCAATATAGATGCCAGGGATATCAAAACTGAGCATGTATTCTCTTTGCTTAAATTCCCCATTTTTGCCCCCTGAAAAGCTTGAAGCTGCCTGATCTCTCCTCCTTTACACCTTGGTTAGGGGGTCCTGGCCCCTGCCAGCCCATCACTTGGGGTGAAGCCCGCGTGTGTGTCGTGCGCTCGCCCACATCGCTCCCCAATGGCACCATCCCTGAAATAATCCAGACCCTGTGGTGCTTCTGGAATTAGAAACAAGGAAGAAAGGGGGAAGGAGGAAATGGCAATGGAAGAGGTATCTCTTAAAAGAGCAAATGCAAGGATTTTAATTTTTAAGCATTTGTTCTTGTCCAGCAGACGCGTGCTGGCAGCAGGAGATTCGCAAGCTGTCCCTTTCCCCGGGATCTCGTCAGCCATGTGTTCTGGGACATTTTTTTACTTCTTTAATCCCCTCTGAACAAATTTCCCCCTTGACTGGGCTGAGCTGCTGTGCCCTGCTTTGCAGCAAGCAGAGAGAAGTTTTACTGAAATTTCTCCTTTCTCATTGCCTTTTCTCAATGACATATCACAGAGAAGCAATACCATGTCAAGAGCTGTAGGCCTTTTTTTAGTTTCATGTAAACCATATGTTCCTGAGAGCTGCAATTCTTGTTACCTGTAGCCAGAGCAGCCTCCTGGTCCCCAGCCAGGTCCCAGTATGGACTTCACAAGATTTACTCTGGCTCAGCAGCCTGTTGGTCTGATGACACTGGCTGCCTGTGCTTTCGATGGGGAGCAGGAGGGATAGGTTCCTCCTTGCAAAGCCCCCAGAATCCCTTCCTTGGCCTGGGGTGCTGGGTGCACTGGGCATAGTCGGGGGGGCAATGCATGTAGACAGAGTGGGTGGATGGAGTGGATTTGGGACCATTTTCTGTCACCTCCACCCATGAGCCTGGCAGGGTGGGTGTTGATGGCTGTGAGGCGGAGGGAGCTGCCAAGCAGACTTGTTGCCCCAAGCGTTTCCTATAAAAACGTGTTAGTCATATATTGATCTTGGTGGCAAGCCCTGGCAGGGGTGGCCATGCCCACCTTTGGAGCTGGCCAAACTCAGCTGTGCTGCCCATGTTGACTGGGTGGCCACTGTGGTCCTCCCCTCCCAGCAGCATCCGTCCTGTGGGCCAGAAAGTCTGGCTTGCTGCTTTCTGTCAGGAAGAAGTTTTGAAAAATGCAGCTCACAAAAAAAAAAAAAAAAAAAAAGAAATTTTGGATGTCAAAATCACCAAGCGTCCTCTGTTGTGTGTGTGTGTATTCTCTTTGAAACTAGGAGTGATGTCCACATATGCTATGTGTGTTCGCTATGATGGGATCGAAGTGGATGATACGTACTGTGATGCCATGACCCGTCCTGAGCCTGTCCATGAGTTCTGTGCTGGGAGAGAGTGTCAGCCAAGGTACCACCTCGACAGGGTGTTCCCGGGGGGATTTGCTCTTTCTCTGCCGTGGATGTATTTAAGGGAGGGGGTCAGCATGGATTTAGTAGGGGGCAGCAGCAGGGATGGCCCATAGCACCCTGTCCCTCCTCCCCTTGTCACATCTACCTGGGCTGTACTGGAATGCAGTAAGACTTTCCTCCTCAGTGATTTAGCTCAAGCTGCCAGGTTAAAACTTCTGTAAATCCTGGTGGAGTTTGCACTGGGGGCTCCTATCAAGTCCTGCTTCTAACCATACAGGCAGTGTCTTGCTCTGGGTGAACTGGATGGAGTGTTGGGCTTGCAAACTGTGCCATGGATCCCTCCCTCTGGTCCCTTCAGCCTCCTGAGAACTGTTTGTATCAGGGCAAGAGCTGGTGCAGAGGAGATGCCATGGTGGAAGTCCTTCAGAAGTTTTCCCTTCTGATGTGGCTCTTTATCTGAAAAGCCAGGCTGTGCAGCTTGGGGCATCCCCACTGCTGGTCTGTGACACGGGGTGAGCTTGTTGGGAGGTTTGCAAAGGAACAGCAGTTACGGGCAGGACAGACTGGTGTCTGTCAAAGGGAGGACTGTGATGGTGTCAGACTATGGACAGGGTAAAGGGAGAAGTAAAGCTGTCTGCTGCATGCCCCGGAATGATGTCACGTGTGAACAGCACAAAGCAAGACTAGAGGGATGGCAGGGACCAGGTATGGCACCTGGTCCTTGGACAGTACTTGCTTTCACCTTGGATAACTGTGAAGCAGGACGGGAGAGGAAAGCACGTGCCCTCTGCAGTGTAGGATCTCGTTGAACTTTGCATGTTAAGGATGAAAGCCAGGGCAGGCTGCAATCGAGGAGAAAAAAGTGCGGGGAGGCGGATGGCGCTACTGCCTGTGTAGGCACCATGGGGACTTTAATATCCACTTGCATTAATTTTGTAATTTTTTAACACAAGCATTAGGGCTCTTTTCATACTTAGATTATCCCACTGGTCTTTTATAAATCTGCTCTTCCTTGTAGTTGTGCTGTTCTATCTCCATGGGCTTGCACTGTAAGAGAGAAGAGCTGCTCTGTGATTTACTGGGGATTGCAGCTCTGCAGTGGGTAAACCAAGGAGTTGCCGGGACCTCCCACGGGGCAGCCAAACACATTCCTTGGCACTTAGGCAGACAGGGTGCTGCTTGGGCTGACAATGCTTTTCCAGCAGAAAGTGCAAAGAGAATTTTGTCTGATTTGGATGGGAAAGACCTTTGTTTCATCTCCCTTCTGAATTTTGGTGGCACCTCTAAATGTGTGACATGTCCCTATGGCTCGTTGTGCCTGGAGCCCTGTGTGGGGCTGGGGAACACAGCTCTCTTGTTCACAGTGACAGCAGTGGGTGGCCCCCAGGAATGCACAGGACAGCCACATGTCCAGAGGAAATGTTAGTTCTGAACCATTTAGATTTTTACTTTGTTAGCTTATTCTTTAATTCAGAATTGCTATAATGTTTCTGTACTCTAAAAATCTTGACTTTTAATGTCTTTTCCTCTGCTTTACATGTTACTCCCCTGTTATAAGTTCAGGGCAATAGCGGCAGGGGACAGTAAGGGGCAGGCAGTGTCACAGAGCAGATCCCAATCACGTGACATTCGGAGAGTTAGACTGATGGTGGTACATGAATGTCTGTCACACTAGGGCTCAGACAGCTTTGTGTTACATGATTGCTGGGATTTGCAGGGTGATGGATGGTTGTGTCCTCTCTGTACTTTAGCTGATCAGGCAAAAAAGAGTTGTCAAACGCAGGCGACAAACACTCAGCAGCGAGGGCACTGATCTGTGCTTCACTGCGCCAGCCTCTCCTTCCTCTCCGCAATCTGATTTTAGCATCCATTGCTGCGGGCCTGAGCTCAGGTCTGCTGGGTGACACCACCATAAGTCAATACATCCCATCCCACGGGAGACCCCTCTTGCCCACGAACAGCCTGGCTACAGCTCATTCCCATTGCAGCCGAGAGCAGGCAAGGTTTTCCCATGGGATGCTCTGGTCCAGCCATGCCCAGTGTGAAGGCCTCTCTTACCTCTGCAGGTGGGAGACGAGCAGCTGGAGCGAGTGCTCCCGCACTTGTGGGGAGGGCTACCAGTTCCGCATCGTCCGCTGCTGGAAGATGATCTCTCCAGGATTTGACAGCTCTGTCTACAGCGACCTCTGTGAGTCGGCTGACATCACCCGGCCGGATGAGCGCAAGGTCTGCAAGAACCCAGCCTGTGGGCCCCAGTGGGAGATGTCCGAGTGGTCCGAGGTAAGTCCCCAAGGACACAGAGACTCTGCCTTTTAGGACAGCAGCTGCAGACATTGCATATGGTCCAACATGCACCAGTAATTTTTTTTTTTTCCCTCCTCATCCTGGAAGGGACCCAGGGCTTCATTTTAGGCTGGGTTCTTGCAGACCTTGCACTCGTCCGGCCGGGTGATGTCCAGGCACAACCACTACCCCAGCAAACCACTTGCAAACATAAACCCGTAGAGGTGACCAAACCAGTGCTGCTTCCTCAGGCAGCTGGGACCAATCTCCAAGCTTGTGTGGCTCAGGAGCCAGTCCCCTGGCTGCCACCAGCATTGTGCTGGGCTGACACTGGTGGGACCCAGCACGGCTTGCAGTGAAGGTGTACAATGCAATGGGGGGTATAACTGTGCCCCCCTGCCTTGCTTGGAAACTGCCCTGCCTCTCCAGTGTCTTCTGGAAGTGGGTGTGCATGGGGGGAGTGAAATTTTGGGTCTATGTCTGTCTCTGAGCTCGCCCAGGTGCCCCCACCAAACCCCTGTGATGGAGTGTTGGTGTTTGTGCCCTGGAGCCCGCGCGCTCACTGACTCTCCGTAAAGGAGCAAATGTCATTCCTGCTCCCAAATCAAGCCCAGATCCCTTCTAAGCAAAAGCAGACTAAGCCCTGAGCCAAGGTGTCTGCCAGTTCGAGCCTGCCCCACAGTTTACATCACAAGGGATCAGACTCTTCCTCCTTGGAGGCTCCCAAAACACTTCTTGTTCATAATTTAAATGCCTCCTGTCCTCTCCAAGCTGGGGTGAATCATTTCCCTCGAGCTGATGGAAGTGCTGGTGCATTCCCTGGTGTTGCAGGATGTTTTGACTTTCTCAGCTGGGTAGAGAGGAGCACCCTGCACACGTGCTGGCGCGTTATTTTGACTGGCGTAGCAAACCAGAGTGGCTTATTTTACAGAAATCCGTATTCTCCTCCAGCATGTGTCAGGGACAGATTGCTTGAGACAGTCCTGGAGTAGTTTGTTCTTAGCCAGCAGCAAAACTAATCTTGTTTGGATCCCATCTGCAGGAGGGTGCCAAATTGGCTGGGGAAATAGGCATTAAAAAAAAAAAAAAAAAAGAAAAAAAAAAAGGCACATTTCAGGGATCTGAGGATTAACATAGCAGTGTGGTGCGTCTGAGCGCTGGGCTGTTGACACTTTTTCCTGCTTTACGTTATGCACGGAGCAAATGTGTGTATGTGAGACTGTAGTAACTCAAATCCAGTTCTAAATAATGTCACTGGGCTGCGCTGTGCCAAATTTATCCACAGCGTAAAAATCTCAGAGGTGGAAAGGAGCTGGCTGTTCCTGGGAAGGAGGTGAGGGAGATCTCACCCCATCTCTAAGTGATAGCTAAAACTTTTTTGGTGTTTTGATTTTTCACCCTCTGGCATCAGAGAGCTTGCACAGCACCCAGGCATGTTGCAGCCCTCCTGCACCTTAACCTGACTGCTGAAGCTGCTGAGGGGTTTTGGGGAAGAGGGGTGGCTTTGCTAGGGATTGTTTTACAGTCACCTGTGTGTTGCTTGTGTGTGTTTTTAGAGTTTCATGTTAAAAATGTAAAAAACCTGAACAAAAAAACCCCCCCACAAAATAACAAAAAACCACAAACAAACAAAAAAACCACCACAAAAAACAACCAACCAAACAAAACAAACCCCACCATTCCAAAGAAAATCCACCAAAAAAAACCCAATCCCATTGTAGCAGGAGCTCCTGCTGATGCTGTCCCCCTGTCCCCTCCTGCAGTGCTCAGCCCGGTGCGGAGAGCGGAGCGTGGTGACAAGGGACATCCGCTGCTCGGAGGATGAGAAGCTGTGTGATGCCAGCGCCCGGCCCCTGGCCGAGAAGAACTGCACAGGACCACCCTGCGACCGGCAGTGGACTGTCTCTGACTGGGGACCGGTGAGACCCTGGGGTGGCCAGCAGAGTGGCCATCATGACCCGTTGCAGCTGGCCCTGATTGAAGGCTCCTTTGTATCTCTAGCACTGGGAATTGTGGGGTTGGATTCATCCTCTCTGGCAGCTCCCAGCTCCGGCAGACCCACAGGCAGCCTGCACCCAGAGCTGACCTCCAAACGATTTGGCTGCTTCAGCTCTGCTAGTCCCTGTGTCACTTCAAGTCTCTGTCTTGTCACCAGGACTTGCTCACTAGTATGGTCACCCTGAGCCACCCTGACTGACCATCCCAGCTCTGTGCCAGTGGCAGCACCAGGGTTTGATGGTGGTTGTGAGCACCGAGCCCTCCTCTTTACAGGGCAGGGATGAGCTGCTGGATGAGCACTGGGATAATCCAGCATCCCAGTGAGTCCCACAGCTCCCAGCAGGTCCTCTCTGGGGCTCCCCCCTTGCAGGAGATGGGGTGCAGGAGGGGTTAAACCCTGAGAGACCTGTCTGAGGGCCTTAGTGGGTATCAAAATGCCCCTGTCTGTCACTGCACAGCATACCTTGACAATGGTGATGCTCTATGCCTAGAAAATGAACTTTTTTCCCCTCTTCCTTTTTTTTTCCCCTCTTCCTTTTTTTTCCCCCTCTTCCTTTTTTTTCCCCCTCTTCCTTTTTTTTTCCCCTCCCTTCCTCCCTTCCTCCCTTCCTCCCTTCCTCCCTTCCTCCCTTCCTCCCTTCCTCCCTTCCTCCCTTCCTCCCTTCCTCCCTTCCTCCCTTCCTCCCTTCCTCCCTTCCTCCCTTTTTTCTTTTTACCCCCTCTTCCTTTTTTTTCCCCCCTCTTCCTCTTTCCTCCCCCTTCCTTTTTTTTTTTTTTTTTTTTACCCCCTTCCTGCACAATTCTGCTACAGAGATCCCCTCCATCCCAAGCTATTTTTACCCAGGTCTTGATACATTAGCATCAGCTAAAAATAGGTAGTTTCCATGGCAGCAGCGGCGCTGTGAAACACCGTATGTCTCTGTAAGAGCCGCCACGAAGGAGCCGAGGAGCACTCGCTGCCTCCCAGTGCCTGCCTGGCCCTTTGTAGGGGAGGGAAGAATATTTGCAGCCACTTGCTTGGTCTCCTTTGCCTTGACCTCTTTGAGAGCCACCCCAGGGTCCCCTGCTCACGGTGCTTCCCCTCCTGCCTGACTCAGAAGATGATAAATTTTGCTGAGTGCCAGCGCGATGGGCCAGGGGATGGGTTGGCTGCAGCAGGGCTGCCCAGGAAAGGATGTGCTGAGCTTCTCTGCAGCTATGTTAAGCTGAGCCCCAGTGATGAGTTTCAGTGAGGCCAAGTGCTGGGTTCTGCGCTTTGGCCACAACAACCTCTGGCAGCACGATAGGCTTGGGGAGGAATGGCTGGAGAGCTGCTCAGCAGAGAGGGACCTGGGGGTGTTGGTCAACAGCAGTTGAACATGAGTCAGCAGAGTGCCCAGGTGGCCAAGAAGGCCAAGGGCATACTGGCCTGGATCAGCACTAGTGAGGACAGTAGGACCGGGGAAGTTCTCTTCTCCCTGTACTGGGCACTGGTGAGGCTGCACCTCGAGTGCTGGGTTCAGTTTTGGGCCTCTCACTCCAAGAAGGACATGGAGGTGCTGGAGCATGTCCAGAGAAGGGCAACGGAGCTGGGGAAGGGTCTGGAGCACAAGTGTGCTGAGGAGCAGCTGAGGAAACTGGGGTTGTTGAGCCTGGAGAAAAGGAGGCTGAGGGGAGACCTTCTGGCTCTCTCCAACTCCCTGAAAGGAGGGTGTAGGGAGGTGGGGGTGGGTCTGTTCAACCAAGGAACAAGTGACAGGACAAGAGGAAATGGCCTCAAGTTGTGCCAAGGGCAGTTGAGATTGGATGTGGGGAAGAATTTCTTTACTGAAAGGGTTCTCAGGCATTGGAAGGGGTTGCCCAGGGCAGGGGTGGAGTCCCCATCCCTGGAGGGATTGAAGAGTTGTGTAGACACAGTGCTGAGGGACATGGGTTAGTCGGGGACTTGTCAGTGTTGGGTTAATGATTGGACTCGATGATCTTAAAGGGCTTTTCCAGTCAAGGCCATTCTGGGATTCTGTGATTTGGGGAAGGTGGGGTTGGGGAGTTAGCTGAGCCCCACGGAGGCATCTCGGTCCCTGTCGTGGGGATGGATCCATGCTGCCCTCCCCGCCGCTGACCGCCCGTTGTGCCTGGTGTGGTTTCAGTGCAGTGGCGGCTGCGGGCAGGGCAGGATGATCCGACACGTGTACTGCAAAACCAGCGATGGGCGAGTGGTGCCGGAGTCGCAGTGCAACCTGGAGACGAAGCCGCTGGCCATCCATCCCTGCGGGGACAAGAACTGCCCCTCGCACTGGCTGGCGCAGGACTGGGAGCGGGTAAGTGCAGCATACCCAGGACTGGGGGGTGCTTGGAGTGACGGCTCAGTGTTGGGGGGTGATGGAGGAGGAATGCCCTGCGGTGGGGTCAGACTGAGGTGTGAGGGTCTCAGCTGGCCCCGCTCATGCCCCCGCAGTGCAACACCACGTGCGGCCGGGGTGTGAAGAAGAGGATCGTGCTCTGCCTGGAGATTGTCAACGGGAAGATCAAGACCCGCAACCCAGCTGATTGCGACGTTGCCAAGAAGCCAGTGGAGGAGACGACGTGTTTTGAGCGGCCGTGCTTCAAGTGGTACACAACCCCCTGGTCGGAGGTGAGTGGGGAGGGAGCCGGGGGCAGCATGGGGGATCTGTGGGAGGGAGATGGCGGGAAATCCCCTTCCTGCAACGTGCGCTTGCACTGAGCGTGTGGTGCCCCTTCCCCTCATACCAAGGGCCAAACCACCTGCAAAATAACCTCAGGAAATGCGTGAAGCTCTGCAGGACACTGCCCTCGAGGGAGCACCCAGGGGGGCTGTGCCGTGCCCTGCCCTGTCACGGTACCATCGGGACTGGCTGTGCTCAGGGAGAACAGGAATGAGAGGAGGTGTTTGGGGTCAGCTTTGGCTTTTTTCTTTGCTTTTTTCTCCGTCTTTGCTTTTTTTTTCTTTTTTTTTCTTTGCTTTTTTTTTTCTTTCCTTTTTTCTTTCTTTGCTTTTTTCTTTCCTTTTTTCCTCCCTTCCTTTTTTCTCTCCCTCTCTTCTCTCTTATCTCTCTCTCTTTTTTCTCATTTCTTTTTCTCTCTTATCTCTCGCTTTGCTCTCTTATTTCTTTTTCTCTCTTTTCTCTCTTTTTAATTTCTCTCTCTCTTTCCCTCCTTACCCTGCAGAAGCTGGTGGGGTGTGCATGGAGCGCTGGGGATGCAGGTTGCCCCAGCACGCTGCCTGATCCACAGAGGCAGACTGGACTCGGTGGCTGTGGGGCTGAGCCTATCGAGTGGGGGCAAGGACCTGTGAAGGGCTCCCCGCAAGCCCTCCCTAGCGCAGCCCTCCTTGTCCGTGCTCCAGGCGCCTCGTTTTGTTTAGTCTTGCAAACCATCCTTGCAGCCTATAATTAGCCAAAGCAGCCCGGCTGTAATCCCAGCCTGACGAGGCATCCAAAGGGCAGCAGGCAGCGAGTGTCGGGCGCAGAAGCGGATTTGCAAACCCACCCGTGGGGTGCTGGTGGGGGAGTCCTGTGGTTGTGGGGGGCTGCAGCCACCCTGGTGCCATGGAGCACATTGCACTGGGCCAGATCATTTGTGGCTCTTTGCAAAGGGCAGCAGGAGGAGGGAGGTTGGCAGGGCTAGGGAGTAGTGGGACGGGTGTGTGTCTTTTCTCTCAGGTAAGTAGAACAAGAGGAAATGGCCTCAAGTTGCACCAAGGGAGGTTCAGGTTGGATGTCAGGAAAAATTTATTCACTGAAAGGGTTCTCAGGCAATGGAACAGGCTGCCTAGGGAAGCGGTTGAGTCACCATCCCTGGAGGTATTTAAAAGATGGGTAGATGGGGTGCTGAGATATGGTTTAGAAGTGGACAGGTATGGTTGGACTCGATGATCTCAAAGATCTTTTCCAACCAAATGATTCTATGATTCTCTGATTTTATACCATCCCCATATCCCCGGGCAGAAGCTGCTGCAGGTGGCTGATGATGCTGGCAACAAAGATAGCACAAGAGGCCAGCGGTGCGGGGCTGAGGCGTAATATTCAGCCAGGGAAAGAGCCCACCCCCCCTGTCCTGACATCTTCAACTTCCGCAACCTTTTTTATCAGGTCCTGTCTTAGCACAGACCGACCCCACGATGGCAGGGTCGCACCTCACCCCCCCTCTCTCTGTTCCTCAGTGCACAAAAACCTGCGGCATTGGCGTGAGGATGCGGGATGTGAAGTGCTACCAAGGGAAGGACATCGTCCGGGGTTGTGACCCACTGGTGAAGCCAGTGGGCAAACAGACCTGTGACCTGCAGCCCTGCCCCACGGAGCCCCCAGGTGAGCCCCACCACTGGCAGCACCCCCCAACTTTGATTTTCCACCGATTCCCCCAAACAGGACCACCCAGCATCTTTGCTTTGACCAGCCCCCAGTTTGATAGTCATCCCAGGAAGGATGTAAAGGGGACAGCCCTCCCTCTGTGCCCAAGGAATGGGCCACCATGCACTGGCTATTTCTGGAGGTAACCCTGCTAAATTAAGGGAAGACTTCCAAAGAAGCATGCTCTGACCTTATGATAAAAGGGAACTTTGGAGAGCTGACTCAGGTGCTGCTTCTGTGTGATTCTAGCTAATGTCTAGGAAGTTTTGTCTGTGCCATTATTTTAATGATTTTTTGGTCTCCAAATGTCCTGTGGGATTTGTAACTATCTCATTATCTGACTCGTCTGCTGGCTCAAAACCGCTGTGATCTTTAACGAGCACGCAGATCTAATTCTTTAATAGGATTTGGGAATAAGGACAGTGTGGGAGAAAAGCATGAAAATGGGAGACAGATTTTGGGCTGGCTCTTGGCTCAGCTCCTGCACTGCTGGGTGCTCTTGGCTGACCACTCCGTAGGGTCCAGGATGTGGCACCATGCTTGTGAGGTGCCTTGGGGCCCCCTTGTAGCAAGCTGCCTGCCCTAGAAGCAGCCTGCTTTCATGCACCCTATGGATTTTAAGAAAAACAAAACAAAACAACAAAACCCCCCCCCCCAAAACTCTAAATCCTATGGGTGTCAAGCAAAATAGACTCCCCAAGCCAGGTATGAAGAAATGGAGCAACCTTCTTGTGCCTTTGCTTAGGTTGGCAATGATATTTATGGAGAAGCTCCATGGTGTTTTGTAGGGGATACTCTGCCAGATATGGCCTCAAGTTGCATCAAAGGCAGCTGAGATTGGATGTGAGGAAGAATTTCTTTACTGAAAGGGTTCTCAGGCATTGGAAGGGGTTGCCCAGGGCAGTGGTGGAGTCCCCATCCCTGGAGGGATTGAAGAGTCATGTAGACACAGTGCTGAGGGACATGGGTTAGTCGGGGACTGGTCAGTGTTGGGTGAATGGTTGGACTCGATGACCTTAAAGGGCTTTTCTAGTCAAGGCCTTTCTGAGATTCTGTGATATCAAGGAGGTGGCAGTCGCAGCTGGGTGATCTGTGGCACAACCTGTGATGTTTAGGGCTGGCTGTGCACGTGGGAAAATGAGCTCATGAACTTGCAACAGCTTATTTTTCTTTTCCATATCGATTCCTTTTCCTTTCTCTCCCCAAGACGACAGCTGCCAGGACCAGGCAGGAACCAACTGCGCTTTGGCCATCAAAGTCAACTTGTGCAGCCACTGGTACTACAGCAAAGCCTGCTGCCGCTCCTGCCGCGCACCCCACTCCTAGTGCCCGGCAGCACCCGCCGTCTCCCATAGCGAGGGCTCTGTATACCATTTAGTAAGTGCTACACATCCCACAGAGTGGTGTTAAGGATGCTTTTGGATTTTTTTTTTAATTTTTTTTTTCCCCTCACCGATGCAGAACTACTATCCTTGTCCCTCTCCCAGGTAGAGGAATGGTGCCGACACGGCTCGGTTGCAAAGCCGTTACCGCTGTACATGGGTAGCCCTCAGTATCAGAGCTGTACATAGAGTCGTGGATATTTGAGTCCCCCAAACTGCAGACGCATGCACGCGTTCCACAAGGTCCTGTCCTTTGGTTTCTTTCCTTTCTGCAAGTTTGGGGTTGATGAGGGGAAGGCGTGAACTCTGTCAAGTGCAAGTTTCCCTTGGCAGAGCGGGTTAGTTAATTTATCCGAGACCTGCGCACTCTCGTTAGCTGTGTTTAACCTGGTGGGAAGCGGATTTTTGTTTGCTAAATGAACTCAAGCCCAAGCCCTTTTTTTTGTAATATGTAGGTGTATACTTTTTCAGAGGATTTTATCTTATAATCAAATGTTAGTTCCATAGTCCTTACAACCTCCCCCCTAATGCTGACATATTGTATATAATATGGAAACATAACTGCACTTTATATTACAAAAAAAGACATGCTCTTTTTTAATATATTTGTTTACAGACAGTGAACTTTATCCATATAATCATTAATTTGTACTCATATGTATATTTCAATAAAGTTGTCATATTTATGGGGGTATCTTGTTTTATTCTCGTTTGTAGTGGGTGTTTGTTCTGTAAGCTTGGGAACACTGGTGTCAGGGCTATGAACTTGCTGGTGCCTGGGGTGGGGAGCAGAGCAGCTCTAAGTTGGGGAATTATGGCTGCTCAGACAGTGATGCAAGGAAAGGTCCTGGCAGTGCAGGAGCTGGGGATTTTGGGATGGGATCTCTGGGATTATGCGTGTGCCTTTAGGAACTGCAACCCTGAAGCTTCTCAGGAGCTTGCAAGGAAAAAGGTTTGATACGGTGCCAGCAAGAAAAGGGCCTTTCCATGCTCCCAAGGGTGGTTATTGCTCCATGTTTCTGTGGGTATGACTCACCAAGGCTGGACCAGAGGCTCTTTAGCATCCCCCTACTTCTGTGTACACCCCAATTCTGGCTGCATTGCTCCCCTCAGCAGCAGAGAAACTCTTGCACCCAGGTGAAAGCTATGCAAACCATGCCCTGTGTTTGAAGATGTAGAGACAAAAAGATCAGCCTTAAAACCCATGTCAAAGAAGTTTATTTCTTTTTTTATTTTTCATTTCCCACCCCCCTGCCCCATTATTCCCAAAGTCCTGTACAACAGATCACCAGGTGAAGGTTAGTGTAAGCCAACCATTTGCTTAGTTTCTGAGCTACAGGGGAAGGAAAAATAAAATTAAAAAAAAAGAAGGGAAGGCTGGCGAGAGAATTACAGTCACAAGAGATGCAAAGAAGAGGAGGGCTCAACGCGTGGAAACAAACCCCGGTGAGAACTGTACAGAGGAGCGTGGCCACAGTGGCTGCTGTCCCCTCAGAGCAGAGTCATCGTCCTGCTCCTGGGACACAGCCCTGCAGGGACCAAGCTCAGAATATTAAACATGTATGAAACCAAACCCAGCCTCCCCCCACCACCCCAAACAGAACCCCCACACCCCAAGAAAGTCAAAGATACTCATTCGCAAAGACTGACTTGTACTGCAAAAGATTTCCTGTGGAATTAAAAGCCCTCACAGTTAAAAGTAAAATACCCAGTTTGTGAACCGATGGGGGCTGAAGAAACGGCTTTTTTCTTCCCATCACATCTTTAAAAAGCAAAGCTGACCCAGAGCACAGCGCTGGGGCCATTGCAGCCAGTCCATCCCGCCGAGCCCAGCGCCAGGCTTTTACCCTGAATAATGCACAATCCAGGAGCAAAAGGGTATTTTGTCAGACAAACTGAGGTTGGAGGGGAGGAATGGAGAGGCCAGTCAGGAGAAACCAGAGCATGAGTCCCCCCACAGGCACTGCGACAGCATGCGATTCCTCCTCCCAAAGCGCAGAATTAACCAAACGGCTCCTTTCCAGGATGTTTAGTGCAGGCGGACACGCTGGGTGCCTGGCTCCGTGTCTGCTGCTCTGCCAGCACAGCCCTGGCTGGATCCAGCACGATCAGAGGAACTGAAGCAGAGCTGGTGCCACAGCCCTGGCCAGGCTGCCTGGCCATGGGAAATGGCTCGATTAAAAATGCGAAAGAGGTGACTTTGCCTAAATCTAAAGTGTTTTGACACATTGCTGGATGGGGAGAAAGCGTCATGGCTTTTTTTTCTTTCCCCCTAAAAAACCCGCCCCAAAATACTAAATGCATGTAAAAATGAGCATGCAGGGGGAGTGGGCACATATATGGCCACGCTCTTGCTTGCCCAACCCTCCAACAGAAGTTATGTATGGCATTATTTCGAACAGAGATACTCATTATTCAGAGAGGGTGGCTACAGGCATATGGCCAGGTATTGCAATAGGTTGCAAGACACTCCAGCCCAGCTCCGTTGAGGGAACCATGGGTCTGCTCTGGGGGCTGCAGGGACAGGCTGTGCACCCACCGGCCATCCTAACCCTGAGGGGATTAAGTCTGTCACCCTGCAATAAGTGACCTGCTTGAGGAGCGAGATGGCCATGGGGTGTATGTATACATGTGTGCATGCATGTGCACACTAGGGCCAGGAACACTTGTGTCCCCATGCCACGGCACCCACTGCCCGCTGCCTTGCAGCACAAACCTTTTTGCAGCCAACCTTGTGCCCTGTTACTTGCTGGTCATCACTCAGCGCTTCAACTGAATGTTGAGGGGACATTTACTCTGTATAAAAGGATGAACAATATCAAAACCCTCTTTACAAAAGAAAAAAAACCAAAACCCACAATGCAGCGCTAGAAAAACCTTATGTCCCAGCTGTGACTGTCCTCCCTCATACTCCTCTTTTGGGTTTGGTTTCTTGCTACCCCTTTCTATGGTTAGTTAGCATGTCTCTGCCTACAGAACGTAGAAATACATTCATTTTTTTTTTTCAAAACTCTTCCATGAATTTCAAAAAGTTCTCCCCGCTGTCAAAAGCCCCAGCAGCAGTGGTGAGGTGTGATGTGATGCTCTGGACTGGGCGAGCAGCCATCGCCTCACACATCGGTGCTTATGCTGCGACTGCGGGAGAAAGCTTCCCGCATGGCTGAGAGCCGGTTGGGGTTGAGCGCTTGCAGGTTGGCCACGCTCACTGGAAGGTCAAGATCCTCCTGGCTGACTGTCTTGTAGCTCACCCGGTCACCCCCGTTGTGCAGGTCCTCGGGGGGCTCTTGCAGGAAGAAGGTGGGGGGCTCATAGGGAGCACAACCGGGGCAGCCGGGCCGGCTGGATGTTGGTTTCTTGCCGAAGGGTGACGAGGTGTAGAGGGACGGGCCGTTGGTCAGCACTATGTTGCGGTTGCAGTGGAGCGGCGGGATGTGGGAGTGCACAGCGAAGTCAGGCTCCTCCTCATCCTCCTCGGACTCATCCTTCTTGCAGCAGTAGTACTGAAACAGCATGGCCCCATGGGGCTGGGGCTCAGCCGGCATCCCAAACCACCCACCCCGTCACTGAGGGGCGGCTCCCTCAACCCTGGGGACACTGGGCTGCCCGCAGGGTCCCCTTCCCATCACAGCACCCTTTGGTGCCGCGTTCCTCTCCCTGCCCCAGCCTTACCTGAAGCCTACAGTAGCAAAGGACAGCGATGATACAAAGCAAAATGACAGTTGCTAATATTCCACCTGTGATGACCACAGTCCCGGCTGTCATCCGCCCTCTTCTCCATTAACAGCCTGCAAAAGCGAGTGCACAGAGTGAGGGGGTGTGGTAGGGGCCAGGGTGAGGCTGGTGCTGGGCAGCAGGTCCCCAAACACTCAACTCACCCCTGTTTGCAGAGAGCTAGAAACTGGTAGGGCTCTGTGGGAGATGATGGGCAGGATCAGGCCAGATCATGACACTGGGCACCTGTGGAAGCCAAGGAATGCCCATCCCCTCCCCTTAAATGCCACCATGCAGGTGAAGTGGGATAAAAAATGCTTCATGCAGTGGGTGAGAGATGTAGTGAGCAGCAGCTCTGTGGTCATGCTGGGCTGTTCTGCATGTGGGAGGGGGCACCCAAGGGAAACAAAAATTTCTGCCCAGTGCCTGTGGCACTCAGGGCACCCTCCTGGTTCCTGCCTGGTGGCCAAGAGCTTCAGTGATTGGAGAAGCAGCTTTGCAGTAAGGATTTCTGAGCTGCACACATTTTTCTCTGAGCCTATAATCCATTTTCCTCATGAAAACAATGTGGTATTTTAATTTGGAATAACTGGAGCTGTTAAGTGAGCCTTTAACGACTGCAGGGATAGGCACTCTCCCCTCCCTGAGCAGCGAGCAGCAGTATGGGACGTGTCTGCCCATGGCAGGGGGCACCAAGCTCCCCACCTTCACCATGGCCGAGTCACAGCGTTGGGGGCTGCGGGACACCCTGGGACAATGCTTCCAACAGCCTCGGGTGAGCTGTTCATTCTCACCACAGCAAACATTGCCACTGGGACCAAGCGTGCTGGACATGACAGGGATGCTGTGGCTCAGATTGGCCCCATGCTTGTGTTTTGGGGTACCCCCAGCACCCTGCTCTCCCCAGCACGTCCCTTAGAGGAACCCGAGTGCTGACACTGAACTGGTAGCGGTGGGAGGTCCCTGCTTTTGGCACTGCTGGGCTCACCCAGAAGACAGATGTTGAGCATCAAGCACAGGGCACAAGCTCTGCAACACCAGCACAGGTCTTGCTCCGAGTATCCCTGCCCTGAGAGCTCACGGGGTGGCTTGAGCTTCCCTCCAGCCCACGCAGAATAAGCCCAAGCTCTTTGCCCCAAAAAGGGTGCTGGGGTGACACATACCTGATTGCACACACCTGCCAGCAGCTCTTCAGAGAGTGGCACCATCACCAGCATCACTCTGCAGCTAAAGCCCCAGCAGCCCTTTAGTGCTGCAACCATCAGGCTGGGAGCAGAACTGACATAAATTATGAGAGAAATCGTACCCTGACCACCTACTTTACAAGTGCTTTAACAAAGCTGGCCTCCAGCTCACACTATCAGGTTAAAACATAAAAAACCAGCCACCCCAGCCCCAAATTACTTCAGCACCCGAGGAAAAGCAACCGTATCTGTCAGGGATTTAACCCACTTCCAAAGAAAATAAATCTGTGGCATATTTTCAGGCACTTAATGTCCTGCTAAAGTTGGGCAAGTGCTGAATGGCTAAAGCAGTATCACATTTTATGTTGCTGCTGAGCAGCACTCTAGGAGGGAAGGTAATTTATAGCGACGTCTGAACGCCTTCTCGCACCACGCAGCCACGGGACAAGTGCCGGGCCAAATCCTGCCCTTGTTCCTTGGGCAAAATACTCCGAGGCGGCTCGAGGGAGAGGAACAGAGTCAGGGGAAGGTTTTGCAAAAAAATGCCTTAGGGATCTAGAAACTTTGGTTCCTGTTTAAAGAAGGATGGAGGCACTTGGCTGCAGACCTTGGGCTGTACTGGGCGCTGTGGGTGCGTGTGGAACAGGAAATAACTGTCCGTGGGTCCTTTGCTACTCCCATTTGCAATCACGGTGCTGTCACGGAGCCCAGGGAGGGGTGTGCAAGGACCTGGCTAGGGGGTGGCCAGGCTCAGCCCTGCAGCTCCTCAGGGATGGACACTGCACCCGTCAGAGAGGATCAGCACCTTAGCAAGCTCCTTGCCAGCCCAAGAGGAAAGGTGGCAGGCAGGGAGGGCAACCCAGTTTCCTTGCTCATAAATTAAACAGCCACCTAACCCAGGGGGGCAGCAAGGGTGACACAGAGCCAATTTTCACAGTTTCTGTCCAGCCATGGTCAGCCAGACGTGGCATCACAGCCACCGCTCCATCCCGAACAAGACCATTTGCATTTTGCTCTTTTTCCCTCCCCTAACATATTTGTATGATTAAAGCTCCGTACCTGGAAGCATTAAACTCTCCAGTGTGCAAAGGGGGAGAGGAAAGCAGAGCATGTGGAGGCCCATAAGCAGAACAATTCCTGTCTAGACCTCCTCTATACATTTGTTCCTAATTTCACGCTCCACAGGCTCCCAGATTCATATATTCAGTAATAAATATCTTGGTAAAAGGAAGGACTTTGCAGCTCCGCTGTGGTCTTGAAGAAAGCATGCAGGAGCCCTGGTATTAGTAACGCAGGTACCGAGAGACACGGTCCCAGCAGACAGTTGCTTGGCTCTTTCCTCACCCCTCGAGCTACCAAGGATGCCTGACCCCCACAGCCCCTCTGCCCATCCAAATCCAGCCCTCAGCACATCCTCCATCGCTGCCAGACAGCAGGGAAGGTGCTGTGGAGGGATGTTAACTCCACACAGGCTGTTTGCCCACAGCCCAGGAGCCCTTTGCGACAGGAAAGTTATTCCCAGTGCCATGGGGGTGACAGGGGACAATGCCTCTCGAGGTTACTGCAGGCAGACGGGAGCTTGGGTGCAATGCTCCCACCTTCCCTGGCACCCTGCTTTGCTTTTCCAGTGTGCAAAGGACAGGTTGTGCTGCAGCAAACCAAAGACATATCGCTCCGTGGTGGCTACAGGCTGCTCCTGATGAGCTGTGTGGTTTTCACAGAATCACAGGATGGCCTTGATTGGAAAAGCCCTTTAATATCATCGAGTCCAATCATTAACCCAACACTGACAAGTCCCCGACTAACCCATGTCCCTCAGCACTGTGTCTACATGACTCTTCAATCCCTCCAGGGATGGGGACTCCACCACTGCCCTGGGCAACCCCTTCCAATGCCTGAGAACCATTTCAGCAAAGAAATGCTTCCTCACATCCCATCTCAACTGCCCTTGCCTATGGTGGCACCATCTCTGCAGTGGCTGGGAAGTCCCAGGGTGCAAGATGGCCTTTACTATTCCTTGCAGCCTAGAAAAGACACAAGCAGAGCTTCCATCATCTCTAGCCCTGGACCAGCAGCTCCTTTCCTCATTCCTGCCATGGCTGAGGATGTGAGCTTTGAGGTCACATTGCTCACCAGGAGACAGGCCTGCATCAGCCTCTGCACCCCACTTCACTTGGACATTGCCACAAAGGACTGATGGACCTTCCCAACATGCTGCGACCCAACCCAGGGGGCTGGAGTGGGGTCGGGGGAAGCTTCCCACGAGCAACAGAGAAGAGGATAGCACTGAATTGCACTCAACAAGGCAGAAAGCAGAAGGAGGGGATGAGAAATCATCCCAAGTCACCCCTCCTCTGCCCCCCCAGCATCTTCAATGTGGCCCCTGGACCACCAAGGGTGCCCAGTGTGGGGGGGAGGCTGCTCACAGCTGCACCTCACTCCTGGGCTGAGACCTGCTGTGCAACCAGTGCCTCTCGGGAGCCTGTGTGGGAGGAAGGCTTCAGAGCAGCTGGCAAGACTGAGCTCAGCCCATCTGAAGACTCCAGCTAACACCCAGCTAACTATGGCTCTGAAACATTGAGCTCCAGGTGCTGGAGCACTCCAGCCATAGCTAGATCCTGTGGACTGGCCTGACCCTGCCTGCTGAAGCTGTGGGAGAAGGTGACCTGGGGACTGCTAAGGAGACCACTCCAAGGTTTCTTTAAGAGACCCTCAAGTACCCAGTTAAGCCAGCTTCTAAGATATGAAGTTGTTAAGAAAAATCTTCAGGCCAGACCTTTAAACAAATGGGGCTTTCACCCATCCCATCCCATTCCATTCCATCCCTACTCCCATCACCATGGCTACACAGCCACCCCAAAGCCTTTTGCACTAGCTGGAAAGTGCTGTCATGCCAAGCACCAAAAAAAAGGGGAATCCTGGTCCCCCTGAAACTGTCTGCACAAACAGACCATATCTTACCTGCAAAGAGCTGTAGCCCACAGGTTGTCCTACTATAACACTGCCTGCATCCCCCAGCAGCCATGGAACCTGCTTCCTCTACAATCAGAAGCAGCACAGCCCTCTATTTAACAAGGAAGTTGGGAATTTCTCTGATTCACCTGACTCCAGAGGCTGGAGATTTAAACAAAATAGTCAAATAAGGTAAAAAACAACACCTGGCAGCACAGGCGTGAGTGCTGGCAGGATTGCTCACACCTGGTACCCCAGCACTGGAACAGGCAGGAGCTTGGACCCCAACTATAATAAACACACAGGAATGAACACACAGCCAGAAACACCCCACGCTTGAGGGACACTTGGCTCAAACCTTTTGTGTGAGACCTCTGGCTTTTGTCCCAGCCGTTCTGCTGATCACTATGGTGGTCTTGTGTGCAGAGGGGAGTGGGAATCAACTCTGTCCTGAGCTTCCAAATGGCCAAGATAGAAAAAGGAGAGAAAGAAGGAAAAAAAACCCCACCCCACCCTTCCCAGGGCGCGGAGGAGGCCAGCACTGTGTCCTGAAGTAACACCATCTTGGCTCTGCTCTGCGCTAGCGCATCCCTGGCTGTGCTGTCTGCTTGGATGAGTTGTTTCTGCGCCCAGTCCTCCTGCCGTGTCCTGCCCCACCCAGGAAGGTCCTCTGAGGGGGGAGTGACCTTGCACACCAGCACAGCCCCCCAGGCAGGGTCCCCGTGCTGCGGCACTGACCCTCCTCTGAGCACAATGAGCAACAGCTGGTGGTGGGTCAGCTTGTTTGGGTCTCTCTGGGGAGAAGACCCAAGGGAGGGACCTCAACAGGGAGGATGTTCAGGTTGGGAAGATTAAGTCCTATGTGGGAACTGGGGGTTAAGCAGCTGTGTATGGGGGGAGCACAAGTCTGACTCTCTATGGTGGGTTCTGTGGATCTTGTCCTGAGTGGGCAATGAGGCCATTTCCCAGCTCATCCAAGCACAACAAACCCTGATGCTCATACTTCTGACCAAGCCACACTCCAGAGGAAAGGAAAAGAGCTCAGCAAGAGGCCAGGGAAATGCGAGAGCACACGAGTGATGCCAGCTGTCCGAGATACTGCTTCCCGGAGCCACTGGGTCTTGCTCCTGCTGCTGCTTTCCACCCTGGACATGGTGCAGGCAGCACTTGGGACTCAGGACCTTGGCCCAGAGTAACAAGAAATCACACTATAACAAACTGGCTGGGGCAGAGGAGACTGGATCCGAGTCCTTGATGCTGCCAAGTTTCAGGGTGAGCCTGGCTTTACACTCCCTTGTTGCCCCCTCGGTGCCACCAAAATGCCACGGCTCTGCCCAAGGGTCAATCCCAGAGAGCATCAGCATGGAGGAAAACCACTGGCCAGCCAGCAGCCACCAGCCTGGGAGGTGGGAAAGCAGCAAATAAGTTAGAAACCAAAACCAGTTTGGTGGCAAATACAGCCTTATTTCTGCACTTCCCCCAGTTCCTGTAATCCTACCCAGTCAATGAATAAGAGCCGGGCTGCTAGGAACAGCCGGGCAGCGTGCCAGCAGAAGACTTTGCATTTAGAGAGCCAGCGGACAGGGCAGCTGCCAGAAACACAGGCGGAGAACGTGGCTTTCCATACGAAAAACGCTTTAAGCAGGCGGCCTGCATCACTTTTGTTTGCTCTCTCTCTCTTCCTCCTGACAGCAGCGCTCCTGGCCTGTGGGCTGATGCTCTGCTGAACAGCGGGGATTTAAACAGCCGGGCTTGAGGGCAGGTGGGCTGGGGAAGGGATGCATGGCGGCTTGGTGCCTGAGGACCCTCATCGTGGTCTAGACCTTCTTCACAAGGGGAAGAGGAGGGGCAGGAGCTGATCTCTTCTCTCTGGCCACCAACACCAGGAGCAGAGGACATGGCAGGAAGATGTGCCAGGGGAGGGTGAGGTTGGCCATGAGGAAAAGGTTCTTCACCCAGAAGGTGGTGGAGCACTGGAACACGCTTCCCAGGGAGGTGCTCATGGCACCAAGCCTGACAAGATTCCAGAAGCATTTGGCCAAGGCCCTCAGACACATGGTCTGAATGTTGGGATTGTCCTGTGCAGGGACAGGAGTAGGACTCGATGGTCCTTGTGGGTCCCTTCCAACTCACAACATTTGCTGATTCTACAATTCTATGACCCATCGCTTTGACAACACCAGCTGAGGACTCCTCAACACAAGGACAAGACAAGATGTGTCTCATCAATCTGTGCTTCCTGTGTGGGATCCCTCCATATCTCCAGACACCCCATACTCCAAGTTTATGAGCAGAGGGTACTTAACTCCTTGCTTTCCCCTGTTTGGAGAATGCTACTCACAATTTCCCAGGCTCATGAATAGCAGATGGGTCCTCCTGGGTGCTGGAGATGGCTCAGACATCCCAGCAGCCCCATCCTCCCATCTGCATCCACTGGGACTGCACTCACCCCAGTCTTTGCTCCGTACCAGCACTTTCCAGAGTGGCTCTTGCACTCAGGAGGTACTTTCCCTACCCTGGGGAAAATGGGGTTTTGCACCACTATTGATAGTCCCTGGAATAAGAAGGACTTTTGGAATTGAGTCTATGGCACATCGCAGATGGCTCCACCACCTGTGAGATGCAGCCAGGTCTGGGCTGGCACTTGCAGGCTGTAACGCTGCCCGAGGCTTTTAAAAGACAAATCAGAACAGGTAGCAAAACATTTCACACACACCTGAAACTGCACAGCCCCTTCTGGTGGCCTTAGAGCTGTCACCTGGGCTGAAGTCAATCACAGAGATCATCAACCCCCTTACAGAGGTAACTCACAGCCAACAGTTCAGCAAAGCCAGCAGTGACCCCTTCAGCTTCTCCCCCACTAACATATCCCCAGCCCTCCTGCCCACCGGGACAGACCCCGATACTTCAGCTCCCACTGATGTCCAGACCAGAAACAATACATTTCAAAGACAATCTTTACAGAGTGCCTGATAAATTATTTAGCAGACAGGACATTGCTGGGATAGTGCTGAGCTCTGCAGAACAGGATCCCGGCCACCTCCAGGCTCCCATGCTTCCTGGGGCAGGGCTGGGATGGCATCTTGGGACAGGTTGTGCTGGGGACCAGGGCTCATGGGACACCTGGGAATGGCTGAGGACAGGAGGATAATGCCATGGCCATGGAAAGGTGACGAGAGCTGAGGTGTGAGTGAGCCATCTTCACCTGCAAGCACCAGCTCAGTGCTCCCTCATGCTGATTTTAGTGCCCCAGCAGTGAGAGTTAAGCCTGGAGATACATCAGGCTAATGCAATATGAGCATCAGGCTGATACAGGGTTGTATCCCCTGAACTTGCATCAATCATAACCCACGATAAACCCTTCCAGGGGACTGGAGGGGCTGGAGACTGTTCCTCTTTGTGCCCATTCTCAGTTCAGCCCTTTACAGCTGGAAACACTCTCCAAGCAGTGCTGATGGTTAGCTGAGATGGGGAGCAGGGATAATCAAATGCCACAGTGACCTTCTATCTGCTACTATCATCCGATACAAAAACCCAATATTATATATCATTAAAAAACAGAATTCTATAATCCAAAGTGTTTTGTTAAATATTGCACAGCAGCCCAAAAACTCCTAGAAAAGCCACTGCTTTTCTGACACATTGTGGAAATTTTTTCCACACGCTGAGGACGCACCGTATTTGTACTCCTGTGGGAGTCCCTGCCAGTGGTGGCACTGCCAAAGCAGCCAGGCTGTGCTGCAGGAGAGTAGCTCATCACCTATGACACCCAGCAAAGGGAGCCCAGGCTATTCAGAAACACATCACACAGCCACAAGCACTCCAAATTTCAGATTTTCCTGAAGTTTAAAGAAAGCAGAAGTTCACTGGTCAATTAGGGATCTCCTTCCATCAATTACCTGCTATTAGTTTTTAAAACAGAGACTGGCACTTAGTGAGCTGTCTGAATTTTCAGCACACTTAAGCAGGCTGCCTTCAAAGCGCATCGATCTAGGGGATGCCTGCCCAAGCAGTGCCTGAGAGGGAATATGTGCTCTGCAATAATGAGGCAATAATGTCATTTAATACAACCAAATCACTCCTAATGAAAAATAATATTTGCACAGTTCATCAAAGCAGCATTGGGGCTCACTAAGCACAACTCCAGGCAGGAATTTAAATGACTGCAAGTGCTAAACAGAGTGCAGTTGTGCTGCTGGGGAAGCTCAGGGGGAAAGCGCTGAATCACCTGGACCGTGTGTGCGCTGCCCTTGGGAACGTGCCCTTCCAGTGGCCCTGGGGCCGTCTCAAAGGTGCTGCTGTCCTCATCCCAAAGGGACAAGGGAAGGAGTCTGCAGACATGTCAGCATCACCTGGAATAAAGAAGGGTACATTCACCCTGCTCTGCCCTTCTGACCTTCTGTAAACTGTGCAGCCACATCCTAAAAAGCATAAATCGGGATGCTATTGACATCTATAGGGATGTCAGTGACATTAATAAGATGCTATTGACATTGATAGGGATGTGAGTGACATCAATAAGATGCTGGCAACATCAGTAGGGATGCTATTGGTAATCAATAGGGATGCTAGCAACATCGATAGCGAAGCTATTGGTATCGATAAAGATGCTAGTGATGTCGATAGGGATGTTGTTGACATCAATAGGGATACTATCAGTATCAATAGGGATACTATTGGTATCGATAGGGATGCTGGTGACTCAGCACTGCCCAGCAGTGCATCCCTGCACACCAGTCCTATGCTGGCATCAGTCCAGGAGAGGCAAACCCAAAAACCAGGCCCAAAGTAGCAACTGGGAGAGACATGATGGACTCACTTCCAAGAGGGCTCAAGGCTGGTTGAACTCTATCAAGATTTGAGAGCTGCTGTCAAACCACAACAGAGGGTTTTACCCTCCCCTGTCCCACCTTTCACTGCCCAAACAATTACACTCTCCTGAAGTTCCAGAAATGATTTCCATACATCAGCTGGAGAGCAGCTTGTACTCCCAACACACGTAAGCAGCCTAAACTCCATAAAATAAAAGAAAAGAAAAAAAAAAGAAAGAAAAAGAAAGAAAGAAAGGCTGTCTTTTCACCCTGCATCATTTAATCACAGGAGGGGGACTAGTGCCCCTTTATCCTTGCCCCCCACCCAAGCTGTGGGTGGGTGGCTCATGGCAAGTGACACCTCTGGCAGCTCCACACTGTCCCCCCAGCACCCTGCTGTCACGTGCTGTTTTCTGAGCTGCCCTGGGCTCTGACTCTCCATGGAGCCTGCTTATTCCTCATCAGTCCCCACTCCTCTGCCCTTGTGACAAAGTCTCTGCGGCATGACCTGGGTCTGTGCTTCCCACTCCTGCTGCTCCGTGACACTGGGGGACTCCCTGGGTGCTGGCTGTGGCCACTCAACATCTCCCAAGGATGAGCCCTTGGAGCTGCCTGAACAACCATTTAGGCACCAGCAGCCTCATCTGGGATCTCCAAAGAAATAAATGCTCCTGCCTTTAAAAAACAAAAAAAACCCCAAAAAACCAACCAACCAAACAAACCCACAAAAAAGGGTAGGGAGTTTCCATAGCTACAGCTTTACATTGCTCTGGCAAAGGCTCAGGTTCAACCCATGGAAAGAGAAGCAAGCAGAGTGTTTTTCCCACTCCAGCCTAGCAAGGTAGCATGGTGCATGAATAAAGAAATACAGAGAGCGAGCTCAGGGATTTTTGGAAATAATGCATAAATGGGAGGCTGTCGCTAACACTGACCTGCCCTGCCTGACCCATTGGGGTGGAGCACGAGGGGCATTTGCAGGTGGGGAGGGACAGAGCCCTGACAGCTGCACTCTCGTCAGCCCAGTGACCATGATGTGCACCTTTGTGCTGCTAGACGTGGTCAGAAACCAAAAATGGCTTCATTTAAATCACGGTCTGCATGGTGCTCCCAGGGTAGGACTTCCAGAGGGACGAGGAGCTGGCACAAGTGATGAATCTGCAGAGACTGAGAGCTGCTGCCAGTGCAGAGTGCACAGGACCTGGAGACGTGGGGCTTCCCTGGTTTTGTGTCCCTGCCTTGTGCAATGCAATGTCACGCACCTCGGGCCGGTGTCAGCTCATGGGGAAGGACACGCAGTTTTGCAAACCGCTCTGATCATGAACAAGAGAGCGATGGGCTTCTTCATTGCTTGTGACCAGGAGTTTTCCTACAGGCAGTAAAATCTCCTTATGTTATCCTTTTTAATCAGGATTTATCATTGCTGTATCAGAGGAATTAATACAGACAGTCTGAGAGGGTAATTTTCAGATTCTTGGCAACTTACACTGAACTGGCTCCAGCAAATTTTCCTTTTTTCCTCACCTTAATTCTGTTACAGCTTTGCCTGGGAGATGAGAGAGGGAAAGATTTAACTCAGAAGAAAAAAAAACACCAAAAAAACCCACAACAACAAAATCATAAGCAAAAAAGCGGAAAAGATAAAGT
This sequence comes from Caprimulgus europaeus, assembly GCA_907165065.1. The sequence continues at coordinate 4,225,572 of OU015545.1, read as the reverse complement.
AATTCATCCAGCTCAGCTGAAAACTGTCATTAGGCGAATAAAGAAATAGAGAAAACCTTCACACAAATTGCTCTGCTCAAAACCATGTGGGCTGAACAGAGCTGCTGGGATCAAATGTTTGAAATATCGACTTGTTCCCAGGGACAGCATCTTTCAGAAATCAAAACACACGTGATGGATCTTTTTGCCTAGCATCAGCATCAGGACAACACAACCCCTGTCTTTGAAATGACTCCCTGATGCGAGAGAGGCCCTTGAGAGAGATGCAGTGATTCCTGCTCCCCACACACACGCTCTCCCCTCTTCTCACCAACCCCAGCAGCCAAAGCAATGGCACCACCAGCACCAAATGGCTTGGGAAACCGAGTGCTCCCATCACTTTTGCTGGCGTTTGATGCTTGCACGCGCTGGGCTCTGCGCTCCCCAGCTCATCGTCTCTGCAGCAGATCAGTGCCGCCATCTTCCCCAGCAGTTTCTGCCTTCCATGCTTAAACGACGCCTGACTCGCAGCCTGGAAAATGCCAAGTATCTGCTCTTTGAAAGCCAAGCTTTAGACCAGTGCTCTGGATCACTCCTGAGCGCTGGAGTCCTTCCTTGGCTTTGTGGAAGGGCGGAGGGGCTGGGGTACCGACAGCAGCTGTGCTTGCTGTTGGGGTGGGCTCTGCAGTTCTCCTGGCTTTTAGTCGGGACAGAGCTGGTTTCTTTTTAGTAGCTAGAACAGCGTTTGGTTTCATCTGGGAATTGTTATGAGAAGATCACTGCTAACATACCAATATTTGCATTTTTGCCACTGGAATTGGAGGATAATTGTCTCAACTGGAGAAGCCTCTTAAGATCATCGAGTCCAATCATGAACCCAACACTACCAAGTCCCCGACTAACCCATGTCCCTCAGCACTATGTCTACATGATCATGCCAAACAAAGCACTTTTTCTTTTCAAGTTCCAGCACGTGTTCTCATCTGTATTCATTTTTCGAAATCTTCTCTTTTTGAGCAAAAGGCAAGCACTGGCTCCAGCAGCGGTGTGCCAGTGTTACGCATTTCTGAGGCTGGGCAAATTGAATCCTCTCCAGTCAACAGTACTGCCATAACCCAGCGATTGTCACGCTTTCTATTTACTACCAGTCAAGTCAGACAGTATTTTAAAGACCATCGCCTTGTCTGCCAATTCCAACATTCAACAATACAATGTAATATTTACAAAGGTATCCAGAAGGCAAGCAAGATCAGTGCTTGTTTTCTCAGAAACTGGTATCACAGTCTTGTGTTTTCTACGACCTATGTTGTTTTATTTAAAAGTACAACAAAAACAAAGATATGATGCCAGAAGCGCAAGGGAAAATATGTGCAACCAAGAAAACTCCACTTTCTGTGGGCTGAATTTGCTCCCACGAGCTAGCGTGAGAGTCAGGAATAACTCTTGAGAAGTCAGTAATGCTGAACTGCTGCAAATCAGAAAAAAGCAAGCTGGAACTGTCTAATAATAATTGCATAAATATTATGCTTGTCATTATCTCAGGGGGACATGCCTGCTCACGGGATGTCACATCCAGCACAGGCCTCCTCTGTAAAGAACAGCCAGAATCATCCCACTCGGATGAAGCAGCCGTGAAAACGTGAAGCACCCAGGGTGAAATCCTAGCTACAGCCTGTCCCGCTCCTCTGCTCGGCAGCACCCTGCACTGCACGCGCCTTCGGCACTTCTTACAGCCCAGAATTGGGCACGGGGGTTTTATATTCACCAGGTGCCAGAGCTGGAGCCAGCTCAGCGGTGCCAGCACCCGGAGCTGCTTCTCCAGGTACGTCTTTGGCTCCGGCACAATCAGTAAGAAAATGGCTTTGGTGACAGCTGGCTTGAGAGGTCACCTGGGAGGGGCTTGAGAAACACCTTACAAACACTTTAATGCATTTGAGTAGGAAAGGGGGGGCTGGCCCCCACTCTCTGCCAGGGTCACGCTTTCAGCAGAGCTGTGGCCACAGGCAGTGGTCAAACCACCCAGCTTTCTGCCTGTTCCAAGGAAAGGAGACGCAAAGGAAACCCATAGGACAGACATACATTTGAATTAGCCCCCCACCCCAGCCCCTCCTTTGTGTCATATAACAATAAACCCACAAAACTCACCTAACAGCAAACCCAAATCAACACTTATTATCCATCCCCTCCCAACTCCACTCTCACTCTCCCAGCATGGCTATTTTTCCCCAGATCCCATCGCTAATCTTGCCAGGGCTTAGCTACCCAGCAGGCGACACCAATCAAACCAAGATATCTCCTTTTCCTTCCACATGAGAGCCTTATAAATTGCATCCTTGTAAATCCCTGTTTGCACTGGCTTGCAGAACAGAGAGGGGGAGATCCCCAACAGTGAGGCTGTGCATTTCCTTGGCCATCCTCCCGCAGCCAGCACACCCCAGCACTTGCTCAAAACCGAGCCTCTGGCAGCCTTGATTCTATATTTTCTCCCTAGAGAGGGAGTTTAGCTTGGATTGCCACAAAAGCCATCACGTCTTGCTATGTAACACACTTATATTGCGTTAAGTAAAGAGTGACAGTGTGCACACTGTCGTTCTGCAGATGCTTCCTCCAGCTGAACTTTCAGCAGAGCCGAATTGCAGCAGTTATGTGCATCAAAGGAGAGCTGCTACTGCCTGTCAATCTATTGAAATATTTAAGGCCCACTGAGGTTTTACTTAAGCAAACCTCATCTGTACCCATAGTGTTTGGGGAGGGCACTCACTGCTACAGGAGTGTGCAGCAGCAGGGACAGACCCCATAACGGTGAAAAACCCTGATGTCCCTGCTCATGGCATGGGGGTTGGAATTAGATGACCTTTAAGGTCCCTTCCAACCCAAACCATTCCATGATTCTATGAAAACCAGGAGGAAGAAGGAGCATCGCTGTCCACAGCAGCACTGCAGGCAGACACCCATTGGGCAGAGCCTCTCAGCACTGCACGAGCTGTCATCCTGAAGGCAGGCAATGAAAAACAAGCGAGTTAATGGTTTGCCAAAGCTCAAGAAGGAAGATCCATGACAGGGCTTAAAAAAAAAAACCACACTGAGAGCAAAGGGAATCCAGATGTAAATCCCATGGCAGAGCCTATGCTCTGCTTCAACAGAGAAGGAAATACAGGTTGAGAAGAGGATTTCTGTACTGGGACTGCACTGTCCCTGCCAGTCATCTCAGAAAATACTTTATTCTTTCCTAGGGAAAAAAACCCCCAAACAACCCAGAGGAGCAAAAGTGGAATATTTGAAATAAAAATAAGCAGAGCTATTTGCAGGTAAGTTCTTTTTCTCACAGGAAATGGTTCCTGTAAATGGATGTTTTAGCAGAGTTGTGATTTGCACGCTGCAAGGCAGCCGCTTTGGGGACACGTCTGGCACTTGGCTGTGAAATCCCTGTGTCTCCAGGCATCTCCCTCATCATCACAGCAAATACCCGCTTCGATGGAGCCTGTGTCTCATCTTTTACAACAAAGTGCAAGACATCTCTCTGCTGTGATCAGTGCTGGTTTATGAGTCTTTGAATCTTGAGACATTTTGATCTGCTTCACTTGAAGTGACCTGAGCTAGGAGAGGTCAGAGGAGATGACAGCTTCTGAATCTGTCCCCAGAGGGTTTCATAGCAGCCACATCACCCAGCAATCTGGGTATTTATCTGCCCCTGGGCAGCCAGTTTCCTTTCATTAATGCTGATGTGTTTTCCCCTTTAACCTCGAACAATTTGAAACTCCCAGTGTGTGGACAACCTGGCTTTGAGTGATGCTGGCTCTGCCGGCATGAGTGGAACAGGCAATGCTACAAGAAGCCACTTCTCGCCATTATGGTCCAGCCTGGATTTTCAAGCAGCTGAGAAACAAGGGACCGTTTTGCACAGGAAAAAATGAAAACCCAATGGACTTTTCTTCCCAATTTGCTAAGAGTCCCCTCTAGCAGAAAGGAAGGAAATCCCAGCTGCGTGGCGCGCCCACCGCTTGCAGTTCCCCCGGTATAATGAGCTTATGAGCTTCTGCGGCTCAGACTCTTTGATGAACTTGTACCTAGAGAAAAGCCACAGTGTGGCCTCAAAGCCATCCATAAAGCTGGCAGCACAGGGGGCTTTGTCCCCCACCCAGCGAGAAGATCATCTCCTTTATCCCCCACTCAAGAGAGACCAACCAGTCCAGCCTTGGAAGAGACTAAGCTGGAGTTTAGTGGCAATTTAAAAAAAACACCCAGAAGGTTTTTCACCAAAGCCTGTTTTTTAAGGTTGGCAGCTTCCGATGGTTATCTCACCACCAAAGTTTTTGTAATTGGTATCTCACGACCGATGGGAGGGCAGGGCTGGAGCACCAGCAGATGGACAGAAGGGAGGAGGCAGATAGGGAGCAGCAGGCTGCAGTGTGTGGGCTCCTCTGAACAGATCTCAACCAGCACCCACTGCCAGGGCTCCTCTGCAGCGCTGACACAGCCTGACAGCAGCACCAGATGAGGAAGAGGAGGGCTGGACCCAGAGCCCAGGACAGGACAGCCCCACTGCGGGCAGAGAGCTCTGGCCAGCTCCAGGGCTCCACGGTCACTCCCCGATCTCACTCAACCCTCTCAGAGAAAATCAGTGGCAAAACAGAAAGTTGTGGGTGACCGCGACATGATTTCCTGTCCATCACGGCTTCTCTGAGGGGCTTGAAATTAATGGAATGGAGAGAATTAATCCTGTTTGCTCGGGGGCCAAGGTAAGAAGCCAAGAGGGATTTCTGCCTGAAGCACATGCAGATGTAAGGCTGGTGTGAGTGACAGTAAGGCTGGTGTAAGTGACAGCAAAGCCCTTCTGCCACATATGAGCAGCATCCTTGTCACCTTGGTGAGGGATGGAGATGATGGCTGGCACTTGGTTTCTGCCAAAAATTCACTCGCCTTTCTTTTTCTTTCTTTTTCTTCTTTTCTAAGAAGGCTATTCACTGAATGGGGACATGATGAATAGAGACGTGGGCTGCAGAGTGTCTCCTGCAGCGGCCTCGCTGTGCCCTCCGAGTGCTGCCAGCCCCCTTCTCCCCTCTCCCCTCCCACCCTCATCTCAGGTGCTCAGAGGCACTTGCTTTACCCACTGCTAATTACTTTTCTTTTCTATTCAGAGCCTCAGGGAGGACTCTTTCTCTCTCCCTCCCTGCTGATGCAAATCCTGCTGCCCTATTATGCTGATTTGATAGGTTTTTTTGTTGTTGAACTGCTGGTGGTCTCCCCTACATCCCCTGTCTGTGCCTGCCACCCTGCTCTGCCCACAGCCAGATGCACAATTCCTGGGCTTGATCCAACCAGCACTGAAGAAAAAAGAAGAACTCCTCACATTTTCAGGTTGGATCAGGTCCCTGGCCTGGTGAGGACAGACTGAGACTTGCTTTAGGGTTTCTGGTAACTTTCCTCTGAAATGTCCTTCAGAAAAAGGCAATTATCACAGTGCCATTAAGGCTCTCCCCATTGCGGGGCCTGATAACTCACTAGAAGTCTTTTGAAATAATCTCTAAACAATAGATCCTGTCTTGTTTACTGAGTGTTTCTGAACTCAACAGTAATGCATCCAGATGTCACCCATGTCTACTGTAGGCCTAACTATTTCTGGAAACACACCAAAGGCAAATTGCTTGAATAATGTCAAATATTGTTGCAGAGAGAATATGACAAGTTTCCATCTCTTTGATAAAAGCTGTGGAGCAGAGAGAGGTTTCCCAGGGCAGCAGAGCTGCATGTACCTTCAGGTCATCCCTCCCGGTAGCTCATGGGCAGGTAGAATTGGCAGGCACTTTCCAGCTGGGGAGAAAATTAACATTGCTCTCAAGCAAAGCTTGGCAAACTCACAAACTGCCATACTGAGTGGTGTGTTGCTGCAGGTGGCTTTTGTCCTGCAGGTAAGAGATGAGGAGAGAAGCGTTGGAGACAGCGAGGAGGGACTGAGCCACCCGTGTGGCCTGGCAAACTTGAGGAAGATGTCTCAGTCCATCCTGCGCCCTTATTCTCGCTGAAGCCAAACGTCAGCTCTGACCCATCACAGGTGCTTGTTTCAACAAGCAAGATAAAACTCTGTCTTCAGTGAGAGAGTCAACATAACTCTTCCAGCCCCTGACTCATCTCTTGTCTCCACTCCATGGCCTTGCCAAGAGGAGCACTAGCCCATGCCCAGGGAGATGCCAGCATCTCCTGACGGCATCCCAGGCTGCAGCTTACACTGCTGCCTGCCTGACTCTACTGAGAAACCCATACTTCCAGCCATGTGGGATGGGGCAAAATCGTCGTTGTTTAGTTTTTGGTCTAAATCAGCTCCATTCTCGTCCCCACTCCGTGCTGCCTCTGACACTGGCACCTTGAGAACCACACAGCCCACGGAAGCCAGGTCCTCTCTCTGGTACCCTGACCTGCTGTTATTAAGCTTTCCGGGGAGAAATGGGTCCAAGAGTGTTTCAAAATGTTATTATGACTTTTAATTTTTGACCTGACCTCTGCCCAGGGCTGTTATCCGGGGGATCGCAGGACTCACAGGTTCCCAAAGTCCCAGTCTTGTCTGGGTTGGCCTCAGCTGTGATGTGAACGTGGCTGGAAGGTCTGAAGAGAGTCAATCACCCAACATATTTGTCATCTCTCTGCTAATCTGCGCTGCTAGGATATATGTTTGTGGGTTTTTTTTTCTCAGGCAAAGGGTAAACCAATCCTGCCTACTGTAATAAATTAGAGCATGAGGAGAGAAGGAGATAACAGATGACACAAGAAGTGTAAATTAGAATGGGAATGAGTTGCAAGTTCAACCCCAACACCTGCCACATCTTCTCCGTCCCTTCCCTGCTCTTTCAATGTTATAAGTTGCGTCACAAGCCGGGGCTGCGGGAGCCCTGCCAGCAACAAGCACCTCTTCACTGACCATGTCCTTATTGATATCCACAACAACACCACAGCCAGCTATGAGAACACAAGTGAGAAGGTACCAAGTTATCCCTGTTTCTTACCCCGGCACTAACACAGCCAGGAACTGTGCAGGCAAATAAAAAGGTCCAAGTTCCATAAATACCTTACAGTTTGGCCAGCTGCAAAACACCTCGCTGGCCCACGTGCTGGGCACCAAGGACACATCCTGATGTGCCCAAAGGTCAGTGGCACAGACTCCTTCAGCCTGCGAGGGTGCAGCTAAGCTCTCTGGGCTGCACAGAAATGCTCAAGGGCATTAGGTGCCTTTACCTCTTTGTATTTGGCCCCCAGCAGAACTTTTAAAGGATCCTAAGGGGAGTTCTCAGGTACGGATAGAAAAGACTTGGGTCAATATGTCATTGACAGTGAGCGGGTCTTCTGTCACTTAGCCACTCCTGAACATGTCCTTAGATTGCAAAGCCCATGAGAGCAACCTTTCAGGCTTGACTCTCATGTCACCTTCGTGAGGGTTTGGGGACTGCTGCAGTTGCAATGGAAGAGGATCAGGAGGAGATGTGACAGTTAGACTGATCTACCAGGCTTTGCTGGAAAGCAAAGAGAAACACGGAGGAGATACAAGCAGTAACCACGGTGCTGGTAATGTTCTGCAACTCTTTTGTGCCCAGGTAGGCACAGGTACTTAAGAACTGCCTGTATTTTTCATCTGTGTTCACTGACAGGAAAACAGAAAGGAACAAATCCTGTTTCCTTCCTTCCCCCTCACGTCCCCATGTCTTCAATAAGTGAGAACCAATGTACTGAGGGGTGATAAACCAACATCAGTTGCTTTGTGGGGGATGTCATCAAAGTTCTTTATATCTACTGAGCACCAACACTGTTCCTTAAGAGATCCTGTCATCGTTCTGCACAGAAATCCTGACAGGCAGAGGAGGGAGGTTACACTTCTAATTACAGCTGCACGGTCTTTAAGGTGTTTGAGATCCCTTTTCACCAACCGACAGCCGTAATGCATCTTTCTGCTCATTTCAGACAAGATGAAAACCAACCACAAAAGGCTGCAAACAACCTTCTGTTATTCATGTGCCATCGCAATGGAGCAAGAGCCTAAATACAGGTGTCTGGATAGTGCAGGCACTTAGCTCAGGCACTAATTACCTGAACTATTTTATTTTAACAGCATTATAAATTAGATGCTTTCTCAGTGAAGACAAGATACAATGTCTAAGAAATGCATCGTCCTGGGTACTCACCCAGGAGCACTGTCTGCACTCAAACATTGGGATATCCGCCAGGTTTCCTAAGATGACAGCCATCTATCATGAAAGATTGAAGCACATGATTTTACCATCTAGCTTTTATGCTCATTTCACTCTCATCTTAGACTAGAAGACAATCTGTTGAACCTCCAAGTGCAGTCTTCTCTTACTTTTCATTTATTCTGTCAGAAAACTGTCTACCTTAATGAGGATGAGCACACCCCCACTGCCTTCCAAGTTTGGCGATCTGTTATGTCAAATATAAATAATCCTGTCTGAAACCAGTCGATAGGGGGAAATTAAAAGCCATCTTCCCTTGGGGGACCTCTCTCTCCCTCCCACAGCCCTCAGAGCCTGCAGACTAACCTACCAAGTAATGTCCATGTGCATCTGAGAGCGCAGACCTAGACGGCTGCTGTATTAACCTGAGTGACAAAAACAACCCACAGATAATGGTGCTATCATCTTCCTTGCATGCAACTCTGGATTCCTCTCCATCCTCATTGCTGTGTTAGCTAGCAGGCTGGTTTGCTGCCTAACCTGGGGCTGGGGTGGTCTCTACAAACTCATCTCGATGGAGTGGGGGGTTCCTATGTCCTTCAGGGCCAGGACTTAAGGTAGGAACAAACCCTTGTCCTAGATGCATGGCTCCAGGTGAGATGCCCAGTCAGGTGACCAAGGGAAGCCACTTTCAGCCCCACGCTGAGCGTGCAAAGGAGGACGAGCTGTCCCCGGAGCAGAGAAGGACATGACCTACACTCCCAGGCAAGGCATGGGATGGGGGTAGCTTTCCCACCCCATCTCTGAGAGATGCTTTTATGATCTCCTTCACAGGCATAGCTTTGAAACTAAAGATGCTGTAGGACCAGGGAAAGCCAAACCTGGAGCACCCTGATATTTTTAATCCTGGTTTAAGGTGTTGGGACTTGCCCAGTCCCCCTGAGACAGGCTATCGGGGAGCAGATGCTGTGCAGTTCTCCATGTCCATAGTTGCTGTGCCTCCTCCCTCCAAATCACTTCCCAGCCCCAACTCTGGCAGCCGGAGCTCATTCCCCCGGGATGCAGGGGTTCAGTGGCCGGTTCCCCAGGAGCAGCAATCCCACCGCTGCTGACAGGCGGTTTTGGGATGTACCGGGAGGACGGTACGGGGGGGGGCTTTAGGGGAAGAGAGAGAAATAAACAGGGAGAAAGCACCGCAAAAGACCCCAGCGCTGCGGAGCACGGGGAGAAGGAGCCGAGGTGATGTCGGGGCAGGTACAGCTGGCAGCCTGTGTCCTCTCCCCGCTCCGCCACCCTGCGCTCCCCGCTTACCTTCCACCGGGGGAATTGTACCGGATCTCTCAGGTGAGGACCGCGTCTCCCGAAATCTCCAGCTGGGAAAGCATCAATGCAAAAATTAAAAAACAAAAATAAATAAAATAAATAAAAAATAAAAAAACAGAAGGAAAAAGAAGGAGGGTGCAGGCAACCGGCAGCAGACACCCTCTCGGCACATGGCCGGGCCCGGCAGCAGCGGCTCTGCGGGGGAGCGCTCCCTCCCCGCCCCGCGCCCAGCGCCGCCGGTGCCGCCAATGACGCGGAGCGGAGCGGCCCCCCCCCGAGCCCCGCACCGGGGCCGCACGGGCAGCGGCGCGTGCTGACGGCCCCCCGCACCGCAACCTGCTCCCCCCTCAGCCCCGCGAACCCCGGGCGCTCTCCGGGATGTGAGCCTGTCCCGGCTGTCGGGGCTGGGACCTGCGAGGGGAGAGTGGGGCTGGCCCCACGGAGCCCGTTCACCCCCTTCCCCACGGAACCGGGGGTCACGGCAGTTTGGCTGGGGAAGGTTTCATCCACGGTGCTGGTGCAGGGAAATCATCCCACCCCCCTCCTCGGAGGGAGAAAACCAAGGCAAACCTCACCATCCCCCAAAAAACAAGAGAAACCCCACCATGTCCCCCTAAAAAAAACCCAGACAAAACCAAACCACCAAACAAGAGAAGGGAAATCCCGCCATGTGTCCCAAAACCAAGGCAAACCCTGCCATGTCCCCAAAAAACTGAGGCAAACTCCTCCATGTCCCCCAAAACCAAGAAAAACTCCACCACGTCTCTCAAAACCAAAGCAAACCCCACCATGTCTACCAAAAAACAAAGCAAACACCACCATGTCCCCCATTCAGCTCCACCGGGTCATTTCACACGTGGTGTGACTGTCCCACACACCATTTCTCAGGAGCTGCACTGAGGTTTTTGCTCTCTGGTTTCAGTGACAGCCACCCCTGGGGAGGGGAGCCTGTCTCCTCTTCCCAAATCCATGTCCGTTCCAGCACAACCTCAGCTGCTTTAGACGTCCTCGTCCCAAACTTTCTCTGGAGAGGCCAATGCTGTACAGGGCATGTTGGGCACTAGCAGCAGTGAATCACAACTCCTTAGTGTCAGGGGAGTAATCACATCCCAAAAAGTGACATTCAATAATAGCAGAACCTGGGACAAAACCTGACCATTGGAGTTGTCATCACCCTTCTAGCAAGTAGGTGGCACCGGCAGGGAAAGGACTGTCACAACCATGCTTTGAGGTTGTGTCCCCTCTCCCCAAGCTGGTGTGACAGGGAAGCAGAATCTGCCCCAGCTGTCCCACTGCATCCCCTCAGCTCAGCACCCACTGGTCCCCGGGCTCTCCGCAGAGCAGCACAACGCCTTCACTCCCCTGGGCATGGAGGATGCTCAGTGTGTCCCACGAGGCCCTGCCAGCTCTGCCCAATCACATCCCCTGCCATCAGCCTTGGCTGCTGTCACCCATGTTGTCTGCAAGCTGTCACACTCCGCGGTAGCAGGGACCCTTCTGCTGGCCACTGCCTCTTCCAGCCTCCCGGTGATGACGCTTGGAAGACGATTGTGTTCAGCCTGGAGTGTTTCTGTCTGTCGGGACGCATGACCTCTGTCCCTCAGTGTTTCTTTCCCTGGTCTGACTTGTGTTTGCAGTCCCCAAATTATTCCTAAGAGCTAATTTAATTTCTCTCTTCAGCAGTTTTAGCCCATCGATACTTGTTCTGTGCTTGTTGACTGATGAGAATAATTAGTCTCTGGCCCTTCTATAGCACATCTGCTCTTTTTAAGATGGTATCGCTTATAGCACTCTTTTAATCTATAGAGAGGGAAACAGTTGCATTTAATTAATTGCTCCCTAAATAAACTAATTACTGCCAGTAATTTCAGCATACTTTGCATGCAGTTCAAAAGCCTGTGCAGAGATCTAACAAGCAAGCCACCCACAAGAAATGAAATCAAGGGGGTAAAATATAGTTTATCTTCAGAGGGTCTACTTAAGACTATTAATGTTTAATTATTATAGACCATATCAGTCAGTACTCAATTGTCTGTCATGGTTCCCGTTCAGTTTTGCTTCAAGGTTGCTTGGACTATGCACAGAAGACATTGAAAAGCTATGCCAGGAAAAAAGCAATTTTAGCTTTTTATTACTTTTATGGGTCAAACGTCATTGTCTAGCAATTCATCATTGTATCTTGGTTCAGAAATACGAACGATAGAGGTTCTTTGCTTGGGCCATTCATCTCGGTTTCTATGCCTGGACTCCTGCACTGCAATAAACAGCGTCCTTCCTTCCCAGGGAAGATGTCAAAGCAATTCTCCACTAATCTGAGCCTAGGACAGAACCAAGGAAAACCAATGTTATAACAAGGACTTAGCAAACACTTGGGCTGTCTTGAGCAAGTTTAGAGCTTGTTTTCTGGATTTACACAAGGTCCACTTACTCTAAGAGCGATTCTGTGAAGATCAGTTACCTCTGAAGGAGACAAAGGTTTTTATAGTCTATTTCTATATCTCAGTGGTGTGCGAGACCTCAGTTGTGAGCGCAGGCTCGTCGTGCTAGGGGTTGTACAAACATGGAGCACAAAGAGCTGTGATCCCCTTGACTTTGCAACATAAATTTTTACAGAAGGAAAGTGCTAATTGGTATTGGCAGTTTGGGAGCCATTCCATAGCCTTGGGAGCTGGCAGCTGGCCAGCCACAACTTTTATCAACCCCTCTTGCCATTTGGGAAGTGTCCTGTGCCTGCCAAGTTTGTGGGATAAACAGAGCAGCAACAGCCAGGAGCCAAATAATTCATAGGTATTAAGTACAGTGTTCAGGTGACAATCACCAGCTTTCCTCCACCACCACCCAGGTGTTATTCTCAGTGTAAATCCTTCTGTGAGTTCACACATTTACACTCCTGCACCCAAAAATTCTTGGTTTCCTCACACCTGACTCAGGACTCAGAATCTAAATGCCCAGGAATATTGTATGATCTTTCCTTTGCTCAGCATCTAAGGCCACTCTCTATTTTTTTTTTTTCCACACCTCCAGCTTGCTTCATCCCCAAGGAGCAATTCATAAAGTGCTGCCATCAGGGAAGGGCAGGTTCCCATCTGGTTGTCGTGACCCTGGAAACATCTTCCTTCTGAGACTCCCCTTCACCTGGGGGCTATGTGACCACAAACCACAGCCAAACCTGGGTATTACTGGGAGCAATGGGCTTTGGAAACACTGCCCAGCTTTCTGTATGGATGGATGGTTGAACTTGATGATCTTAAAAGTATTTTCCAATCCAGGCAATTCTGTGATTCTGTATATATTCCCACTGGTCTGCCAGCCTGGTGGATATTGATGCCATTTCTAGATTCAAATCTCTTTCAGCAATAGCGGTTTGGTGGACATGACATAATCAAGTGCATGGCCTCTCAGAGATACAAAAAAAAAATCCCAAAAAACCCAAACAAAAAAAAACCAAACAAAAAACCCCTCCTGAAATAGTGTAGCAGAGGGCACTTCATATCGCTAAAGGATCACATACTGCTGCCAGTGCATTGCTCCAACAGGGAATCTCAGTGTTAGGGCTCCACTAACCCTAACCCACCCTCACACATTTTGCAGGCACATTCATGGAATGGTTTGGGTTGGAAAGGACCTTTAAAGGTCATCTAGTCCAAACTCCCTGCAGTGAACTTGGACATCTTCAAATAGATGTAGGAATCACCTGGCTTATAAACACAGCCCACAACCAGGGCCTTGTTTGGTCCCTTATTGGCCCCTTTGAGGTTTGTAGGGCAAGCACTCCCTGTACTAATCCTATGTTGAGTTTTCTGAAGGAGATCCTATTTATTCACCATTTCTACCCATAACTAGACCTTCTGCTAGCCTGTCTGTTACAAACCTCAAGCGTGCAGGGCCTGCAGCCTTTGTCATCTAATGTGCCAACCCTTTTTCTAAGCTGATAAAGCTCTATCTTCAAACTCCTCAGGCTCTTTCAGCACTGTATCCTCGCCTGGATCAGGTCATCTTGATATTGATGCTGCCTTGCTGTGTAATCTTCAGGAAGCAGCTCGGTGCCAGAAAGCAATGCTAGAAGAAAAGCAACAAGAAAGGCTGGCATCAAAGAGTAGAGCCCCACGCAGAAGGGCTCAGCACCAACCCACCCCCCTGAAAACTCACATGGCAGACAGCCCTTCCCCTGGACTCAAGCCCATAGCAGATTCCAGCTCCTTTTGCTGTTGTTTCATACCAAATCAAAGACAAACTTTTCCCCACCGCTCCAGAGACACAAGAGGTCATTTCACGAAAATTAAGATGGGTCCTGCAAAATCAGGCATGACAGCTAATGCCAGAGGGCAGTGCAGGGTGTCATACAGCTGAAGAGCAAAAACTGGATTTGGTGTGGTTTTAAACGATGAAGCAGATCTTTCCTTACTGAGTTTGGTATTCGTCACCACATGTCAGAAACTGAAGCATGGAAAGATGTCAGCTTGGACTCACAGGGAGAGCAATAGGAAAGAAGAAAACAAGTGGATGAATGGTTGCTCCACAGTGAAGGGCATCTGGAAAGTGACGAGGTATCTGAAGTAGCCATAGGCTGGGGACATCACCCACAGATGAGCATGGAGGATGAGAAGAGGAAGCCACTGATGGAGACTGGGAGCTTGGGGGTAGTACCTGCTGGGAAGAGAAAAGCCATCCCCATTAGAAGACTGGAGGGAGCTAGTCATGCCTCTCTTGCAGAAAAAGGCTAGAGCAGAGTTTGTCCTGCTTGGAGCATCTTTTGCAGGGACATGTGTTACAGTGTGTGGAGATGGTTATTGCAAAGCCACTTTATTTATGGTGTTTTTATTGGCAGGGGAGTGGGAGTGCAATACAATTTTAGCCACTCTGATGTCTCCATCTCCCTTACATCCTACCTCCACTTTTAGAGCAGTTTTTTTCTTTAGAGTACATGACTCTTCTAACCATACAAGGGATTTTCTGTACCTGAGGTGGTACAAGATTAGCTGGATGGTCTTGCTGAGCAGGGTCAGGTGTGGGCAGTTTTAGGAGAGCTGATGACTGTATGTTTCTACAGGAAGTAGCTCGGTGCCAGAAAGTGGACCAGAAACTGATGCTACCATCACCAGTCCTGGCACTCACCAGCTGCAGGCAGCAGGATCTATTTGCATATGGCAGAAATCAGGTAGGGCCAAGATCTGTGTCAAGCTCAGCTAGGATGAACTTGAGCATGAAGAATGATGCACTCCACCCTGTGTTCTGCAGGGATCCCAGCTCTGGGGCAGGAACAGGGTCAGTAAGTAGCTAGCCAGCAGCACTTCTATGATCATTTTAGAAAGATCCTGTTGAAGATCAGAGGGAGTCTCCAGAGCTACAGAGTCCGAGACCACAATGTGGTTATCCTCCACTTCTCAAAGCTAACACAAATCTCTCCCACCGCCCACTGGCACTATCCACTGGATCACACATCCCTTTATAAAGAAACCCGGAGAACGCTTTTTGTCTCTTCCTGTCCTTTTCAGATATTTTGGGTATTTGTGGCAATCTCTCCTGTTTATATAACAAAGCCACAGCCCAGTGTTTGTGGCACCATATCCATGGTAACCCTAATATAGCACGCACAGGCGACTCGATTTCATTAGGGGGCTCAGCTGTGGCAGCGCTGGGGAAGGAATTTCTCTGGGATGCTGAGCTCTGCAAGCAGCCTCTCCTGGGAAGGGGCTTGGCCGCCCATCTGGAGCACCTCTCAAAGAGCAGATGATGCTCTCCTTTTGCTAACTTTGGCCTTTTCCCTGCTACCCCATCACCAGTTTACCGTGGCACGGTGCTGGGCACAGCCCATCCACTTGCCTTTCCTGCTGCAGAAGAGCCGTGGGTGCATGGCTGGCCTGGGACGGGAGGCAGAAGAGATGGGAGCTACTCAGCCTCCTCCGTGCCTGGCAGTCTTCACCTCCACTGCCAGAGCAGGAGCAGCGGGATGGAGCTGTAACGGGCAGCTGAGGTCCAATTCTGTCCCTGATTTGGGGGCGTGGCAGTGGGGAGATCTGACAGCACAGTTGGGGCTAGGTCCCCATTGGACGTGGTGGAATGAGGCAGGGGGCATTACTTGGTGTAAAAGAGAAAAAAATTGTTCCTGAGGAAAACAAGAGAAACAGGTTAGGAGAAAGCAAGAAGGTGGAACGAGCAAAGGCTTAGCAAGGGGGACATGAGAGCATTTGCTGCTTTTGTGCTGCAAGGCACAAACTCAAACCTAAGGAGGAGGGAATGGCTCTTCCCACCCCTCGCTGCTGGGTCACGGTCTCCTCCGAGTGTCCTGTCTCAGTCAGCATCCAGCACATCTACAGGTTAAATAGCAACTGCTGCACTCACGTGCAGAGATTCCCTTGCAGTCCCATGCAGCTCCGAATCGCTAATAACCACCCCAAATCATTTGCACTGTGGCCCAGCAAGGCCCGGGTGACACAAAGACATTAAATACTCGCTTGTGCTTCTGTTGGGCAAATGCAAACTCAAATTTGCAGCCCCTGCACTCTCTCTGTGCATGATGAAGCCAGCAAGCAGCCTGCAGATCCCTTCTGATTTCTTATGGGAGCAGGACTGAGGAAAGCAATCCTTTTAAAAGGATGATAAACAATTCTCCCCACCTTAGGATGTATATTGAACAGTTTCTGTGAGCCACAGGGCTGGTCCAGACTCTACAGCTCTGGTATGAAGAGTGAGGGGTGGATCTGGCCAGAGAACTTGCACACAGAGCTGATCAGGGCAGGGGTCCCGGTGACCCCACATGATGGCCCGTCCACATGAACATCTCCCCTACGTGCCAGCCCTCTCTTCCCTCTTCTCATACTGCGTCAGCTCCAGCCTGAGTCAGACACTGCATAACCTCATCAGCACTGAGGCAAATTCGATCCTGGCTCTGGCTGGCCATGGATGGGGGCTGTGAATTACAGAGCCCCCGAGGCACAAAGAGCTGTGCCCAGCCACGGTGCAGGAACAGACAGCGAGCTTCCCTTCCCTCCCTGCCCTCACCCAAATTGAATTTCCATTTCTGTTAGCGAAGCAATGGATTATCGCTCGGAGGGGTGCTGCCTGCTTCAGTCCTTAATTTGGTGCATCAATTGTGTTTAAACCTACTTACCTGTAAGTCAGTCTTTGTTCCAGGCAGGCAGCCCTTGCCTCCCGCTGATGGAGGCAGCCGCTTTCCTGAGCTCCTCATGGCAAATGTCAAGCACTGCTTTCAGGGCTCTGGAAAGCACAGCTTAGCTCCCTTTAGGGCTGGCTTTGCATCCGGGGTCATTAGTGGCAATGAAAGGCCGCTGTAGTTTTAGCAGTTGAATGGGGCCAGCAACACCCGGTGGGGATTCATGCTGCTGCCAGGGTTGGTGCAGCATCCAGCACAGGCAAGTAGGGGCCGTGGGGACAGATCTGAGCACTGGCCATTAAAAATTGCCCTTTTCCATGGGCTGAAGGCATGCTCCAGGTATTTCCTGTGCGTTACGGCACCCTCGGCTCTTTTCTTGGGGGGGTTGTCAGGCTCTGCATGGAGCAGGGCTGGGGGCTGTGTGGGGACACCTGAGTCTCATCTCCAGCATAGGATGCTCCTGTGCTGGTGCCATCACAATTGTGCTGGTCTCCACACCAGCAAGATCTCTCAGGTGGGCAGAAAGTTGCTGCCTCTGCTCTGCCTTCAAGGAAAGGGGTTGAACCAACAGCTCCTATCCCGCAGCCCTCCCAGTGCTCCTCCCGGCAGCCAGCCTGCGGGAAGCCACTCTGCGCCAGCCCCAAGCGGTCAGCGTTTCAGAGTCAGGAAACTGGCATTCCTACATCTCATTGAAGTCTTAAAATAAACACCCAGAGCAATGAGTGGAAAGCTGGATCCTCGCTCCTTGCCTGGATTTATGAGCAATGACTGGGGAGAAATTGAAGGGGGGAGAGAGACATATACATATTTTTTTTCTCCTTAAATAAATTCTCACTGCTTATCTGCAAAGTTCAGCTGTTTTCAAGCTGATCTGCCCGTGTTATGCTGTTGTACCACAAATTCTTTCTGTACAGGAAAGCTCAGGAGCTCCACTTGCACACGCCAGCAACCTCGGGCTTCATCTCTAATAGATGGAGGCAGAGCTCATTAGCTAAGGGCCCCCTCCCGCACCCTGGTGAGGATCAATGTCTTCCTGCCACACTGTCAGCT
The DNA here is from genome assembly GCA_907165065.1 of Caprimulgus europaeus. The sequence goes on along the minus strand of OU015545.1, from coordinate 4,207,932 downwards.
CTGCTGCTTTCCCCTTACAGTGAAGAAACAACCAAGAGAGGAGAAGTGGGTGAATCTGTGCTTGGAGGAGTTTAGAAACGGGGCAAGGCAAAAATCTGTTCCCAGGGGCTTTTGTAATGCAGCCAGACATCTCCCCAAGCATCCAGGGCTGGAGGATGAGAGACATCCATCTGATGCTTCCAGACAAGGATCTTAGAGCACAGCATGTCCAGAAATGAGCCTCAGGCAAAGGGAGGGATGCTGCCTTCTCCTTTGGGAAGATGAGCGGAGCTGAGGACGGGGCAAGAGATGCGCTCGTCAGGGAGAGCTCAGCTCTCCAGCTTTCTCTCTGCTTTGGCCTTTTGCCTGATAAAGCTGAATGAGAGACCAAAACCTTTAACCAGCAGGTCACCCGACAAGGAGAGATGCTCCTGATCAATTGCCAGATCCCTGGATAATGGTTGTGTCTTAGGACAGTAAAACCTCATCGAATTTAACGTAGAGCTGCACACATTGCTGATTCATTAAAACACCCGGGCACTGAGTAAAATCTATTTCCTCTCATTACATAGGCTGGGAAACATGGATCTGCCCTCATGACATTGCTGCAAGGACCACAAGTGAAACCCAAGACCCAGAGGGGACTGGAGGGGACTCCATACAGAAGGCATCTGAGAGCATCACTTGTCACGTGAAGCGGCATTAATAAACCAAGACCACAAACTCTGAGACTAAAGCACAGCAGTGTGTTTCAGTGTGTATCAAAGAGCTTGAGGCAGTTCATTATCATTCCAATTAACGTAGAAAAGTTAATAACCAAAAGAGAAAACATCAGACTTTAAACAAACAAGCAAGGGGAGGAGAAGAGACAAAAGGTCTCTTTAAACTGGAGCCAAAGTCCCAGCTGCTACAAAAGCAAAGAAATAACAAATATTTAACATCTCCAAAGGTCCAGGCAGGCAGGACTTTTGATGAGAGCCAAACTAGGGTGGGAGAGGAGCTGGGCTTGGCTTGGGGATCCTTATTTTTGCTTAAAAGTTGTGCTGGGTTTGGAAGGTCCAGAAATAAATCATACAAGAGGAGGAGAGGAAGAGGAGAGGAAGAGGAGAGGAAGATAGCTGATAACGTGCCAGTCATTCTAATTTTCTTCCCTGATTTTTCTAAGCATTAACAAGCTGGATTGATTCTGCTCTGGTTTGTACCCACTCTGGGCACCCTTTCTGGGTACAAACTATACCTGGCTGCTAGGAGCTTGTGGGGCTGTCTCCAATGCTGGGGTGTGCAGGAAAGACTCCGTGAGATGCCGGGACCCCAGCTCAGCCCTGCCAGGCAGGCTGTACCCTGCTAAAATAAACTCTTGCAGCATTTTCCTGGAGGTGTGATCACGATTACATGTAAAACTATTATTAACAGGTTAAAACATGGATGGAGACTGAGACAGGAGAACAGCCATTTCTCACACCATCTCCAGCTGAGCTATCAAGCTGGCTTGCTGGAGCAGAAGGAACCATTGCCACCACACAAAAAGGACACGTCTTGCCCTGGAATCCCCTCTCTGGACCTGTTCTGACACCTCTGAGAGCTCCAGCAAACAACACCACAGTCAGCTCGGAGAGGTTCCTTTTAAACCCAGCAGTGACTAAAGGACCGTGGGGCTCTGGGTCACTTGACTTGGCTCAGCTTTTGGCAGCATCTCATGCAAAGGTGTCCCCAGCGAGGCCAGCCTCCAAAAATAAAAAAACACAGGAGTGGCTCCTCTGGTTTCATGCCATTGGTGAGGTCTCTGAGAGGGAATGTGCAGCCCGGACCTCAGCACAACCTGAGCAGCGCATCATAACAGGGTTGGGGGGAGCAAAGGGGTCCCAAGGGTGCGCTTGGACTGATCTCCAAGCCACTGACCCATGTGGCTACTAAGAGGAGCAAAAAGAAAACAGGGATGCACAGAGTGATTCCCCAACCTGCACCCAGCAGAGCGAGGACAGGGAGCAGGACCAGGACTCTGTGTCTGTCTGGCAGCTGACCCTGGGATTTGATCCCTCATGGTTTGGCCACCTGTACCCTGTGATCCCAGCCTGAGGGACACAGGGGGCTGTGGCTGAGATTGCTCCTGGGGCAATCCCAGAGCTTTCACCCTGAAGAACTGGGTGAGAAGCACCGCAAGTGGGACAGGGCACGTCCACGCAGGTCTCAGCAAGAGCAGCTTGAGATTAAACAGCCCTTTCCAGCCACTGAGGAAGATTTAAGAGCAAATAACATCAGCCCAGTCAAATTCAATTGTTATTGATAATGTCCATGTGCAATTAGAGCCAATTAAGGGGAGGCAGCAAATGACAAGTGTTTGGCCAGGAGGTGGTGGTGGGGGGTCAATACAACAATCCAATTTCCCAACAACCAAATGCAATTAAAGAATATCACTTACCCAGCTTGCCCAGGAGGGCCAGTGCATAAATGGGCAAAGCCAGGTGCGGGTGCATGCCCAGCATGCAGACCTCCAGCACCAAACCCTGCCCCTGCCCCAGCTTCAAGCTGCGGGAAGTGGCATCCATGTACTTCACCATGGTTGCGGTGTTCCTGGTCATCTTGGTGGTGGCCCTGCAGGGCTCGGAGCCCCGTGGGAGTGATTTTCCCTACAAGGTGCCCCTTGATCCCCAGGGAATGCTTGAGCTCTCCTGGAACATCAGCTATCCTGAGCAAGCTGTGCATTTTCAGCTCTTCATCAGGGACCTGAAGTTTGGGCTCCTCTTTGGGATGTCGGACAGGGGCGAGTTTGAGAACGCGGACCTGGCTGTGCTCTGGAGTGATGGACACAATTCCTATTTTGGGGTAAGTCGCTTGAGTGTTTGCATGGCTACTTTAGGGGTTGGCCACCCCATGGGTCAGTCTGGCTTGTGGTTGGGCTGGTCCAGGGCATGGCACATACTGGTGGAAGGGATCCAAAAGGTCTTGGGGATTTCTGTCTCAGAGGGAGCCACAGATCAGGTCTACATTATTTGATAGGCTTGGCATAGGATCTTAAACCCAAAGAGAAAAGAATAAATCCAGCAGCACATCAGCAAGGGTGAGCAGAACCAAAACCTGGATGACTCTGCTGTGCTCAGCTGCAAAGAGCTCTAACAAGTAGGTGTACAGACCAGCTCACACTCACACACACACACAGGGACATATCAGCAACTTAGAATCATAGAATCGTTTGGTTGGAAATGACCTTTAAAATCAAGCCCAACAGTAGAACTTGGTTCACTTGTGTGCTACTGTCAGTCACATTAAAGATTAACCTCAGCTCCCATTAATGACTTTTTGAGAAAGTGCAAAAGTTATCAGCCAGAAAGCCTGCTCATGCCAGCACCAATAACCCACCCGCAGCCGCGTCCAACACCATCACAGAGATCAACAGGACACAGGCAAACACGACCTGACGGCTGCCTGCCAGCGGCGCGGTGTTATCGGAAATTAAACCTGCAAATGTATTTGGGCCGTATGGAAACGCCTGGTGGTAGCAGATGAGGGGAGGGCAACCAATTTCTAATTTTGCTGTTTGATTTTGCTACTGCAAATCGCTCTCCTTTCTTACACGGTCAGTTTGTCCAGGTTCTTGTTTGGTTTGTCTTCCTACTAGGGTTGCAGTTACAGTAATTAACCCTTTTGCACTCCGGCAGTTCCCTATCCCCAGACAACCACGTTAGGCTCATTGCAATTATGCTTAGCTACAGAAAGCAATTCACATTTTTCCCTGCGTGAGGCTTTTCAGTAAGTTAAATTTTACCTCTCTGCTTACTTCAAATTAACCACAAAATACATTCTTTCGCAATCAGCCACAATGTGATCCGCAGTGTAATGAAAGGATGAAAAGGAGAGCTTATTATCTGTACTGTTTTCCTGCTAATTACCAGCCATTCAGGATGTGTGGTGGCTCGAATGCTACAGTATTTCACAGCATCATATTAAAAAAAAAACAAAAACAACATGAAGGATCATTTCTAATCTGCCTTCGTGTGCACGCTGAAAGACAAACAGCACTGAATTAAACACCGGGCAGCGTTTGGGCTTTCGGTTCTCTTTCAGTTGGTGCTAAGCAGCATCCTGCAAGATTTCTATAAATCTCTCCAACCCTGGTTTTCTCTCTCCCAGCAGCCTTTCTTCTGGATAAGTACGTCAGCTGTTAAAAAGATCCAAATTTGCTTAACCTCCCATGTACTATGAGATTAATTTGCACACCATACTCCTATGAAAACAAATGTCATGCTAGCTTCATGTAGCTGATTATACTCTCCCCCTCTAAGGACAATATGTTCTCAAAATATGACTCTATAATTCTGGCTGAAATGATGCCAAGATGCTTTATTCTTTTTCTTCTGTTTTTTTTTTTCCCCCAAGATAAAAGAACCAGTGCCACTTGTGTACGAACAGTGAGGTGCATCTTAGGTGCCTTTTCCCAGGAAACAAAAGATATCAACGGCAAAAGATCAAGAAAACAACACTGTTCAAATCCAAATTATTACAGGACTTTATACTCCAAACCTTCAAATCCTTAAGCAGAGGGGTAACCTACTGCTTTGCTTCTTCATGTGGCTTTGTCACCATTGTCAACAGCGAACAGTTTTTGGGAGGCCTTGCTAGGCTGCCAAAACAACCTGGTCACAACCAATGAAGTGTTTTGAAGAGGGGCAGTGATTTCTAGGGCTGACACTACAGTCCAGCAAGGGTCTGATCTTAAATTGCAAGCAGATGGTTTGTGGCAAGGGTCTTGGAGAGCACATCACCCCCCACTCAGATTGTCCCTCCAGCCAATTCCACCCAAAACACAGACCAATGTAACACCTTCCTGTGACTCTGCGGGCTTTCCTCCCCCTCACCTCCTTTCCCTCAGTTGCATCTCAGCTTGTGAAGGTCTTTCTCCAGAGCATTCATGCTGGGTCACGTATTTCACAGGTCTGCCTGTGCTGAGCATCAAAGGTCTCGTGGCACGGGCAGCACTGGCACAGCTCTGCCCATGGGCTGCTGGAGGGTGGCATGGGGTGACCAAAACACAAGCTGCCTCCACCTCTGGGAGGCGGAGGGTGAACCAACCGGAGGCTGAACAGAAGGAGGACCTCATGACTCGTGGTCCCAATGGAGGTCGCTGCTGTGGGCTCCTCAGACTGAGCGGGGTCCTGTTTCTCCCATAGGATGCCTGGAGCGATGGCAAGGGGCAACTCCACATGGACTCACAGCAGGACTACCAGCTCCTCAGGGCTTGGAGGGCTCCTGAGGGGCTCTACCTCCTCTTCAGAAGAGCCTTCAGCACCTGTGACCCTAAGGACTACCTTATAGAGGTATGGCACCACCCTCACCCTGCTATAGTAATCCTCAGCCCCGTCCCAGCCCTGGGCCAGAGCTCCAAACCCCAACCTGCAGGTTACACCTGACTGGTGTTTTGTTTTGGGGACAGCATCAGTTGTTTGCACTGTCTAGAGCAGAAGGGAAGTGTACTACAGATATCAGCTCTGGGACAGGAGTAGTTTAGCACAATCTATTTACACCCCCTTATAAACCTCTATAAAGTGTAGGCATTGTTCACTGGTGAAGTCAGGGTGGGTTCCTATCTGGGGATGGGTCAAAAGGCCTATTCCTGGACTCATGCCACCAATATTGGTGCTAACAGTCCATGCAGTTCACATTCCTGCATGAAAAACTACCTGATATACCTTGCTTTTGCTTCAGGATGGCACCGTGCACCTTATCTATGGGATCCTAGAGAGACCAGTCCATTCCCTCCAAGCCATCAACATCTCTGCCATCCACAGGGGACTGCAGAGGGTGCAGCTGCTGAAGCCAAACATCACCATCCCTGAACTGCCCAGTGACATGAAGACCATGGAAATAACGGCCCCTGATGTTGTCATTCCCAGCCAGGAGACAACCTACTGGTGCTACATGGCAGAGCTCCCAGCTGGCTTCCCCAAACATCACATTATCATGGTAAGAGGCAGGAGAAGAGGGTTGCTTTCCCTGGTGCAGATCAGGAATCGTGTTGACCTCCAGCCATTCTGCAAAGTCCACCTCTTCCCTGCCCTTTTACAGGCTTTCAGATCTGTACATCTTCCCCAGCATGGTACCAAAACATCTCCCAGAGCCATCCCACCAGCCAGTAGCATCCTCATGCCTCGTAGAGAACCCAAAATCAGAAGTTTCTCAGCTAGAGGTGGCAGGTTAGTGACTTTCCACCTGGCACATCAAGCCAGTACCAGGGCAGGCTCAGAGCAGCTCCTTTGTAGAGCCTACCCCCTACAAAAGGCAGAGCTGTGGCCATCAAGGACAGACCCAAGGCAGGATTATGACACACAGTGAGCCACGAGGAATATATAAACATGGGGAAAAAAGGAACAGGCCTGACTAAAGCAGGACAGAGCGAGCTGGGATATGAACCAGCAAAGGGGTTACAGACATAAATACAAGTTGTGAGCCTTGCCCAGAGGCTTGGGTCACCTCCCCCAAAGGAGGGGCAGAAACCTGCAGGCAGCTTAGACCTGGGGAACATCAGGTGTTAATGCTGATCTTACTGCCCGGCGTGAGCTTTTGGCAGAGCATCGCCCCGGCAGGCACGGAGGTGGCTCAGCAGATGACCTGGCACACCCAGAGTCAAAAGCATGCGACAGGGAGAGGGAAAACCTGACACATGAGCTGAAGCAAATGCTTAGTGATTTATGGAGGAGAGCCGGCGTTGCAAAGGAAAACTCAGAAGGAGGATTTTCTCTCCAACAGATGGTGTGAAATGAATCATCTGTGTGTAAGTAAAAAGTGCGTAACTCCTGATACCTTCCCGCTGCTGCAGATCATTTCTACAGCTGGCGCTTTTAGCCATAGCTGCTTCTCAGGCTTGTTTGAAGTCCCTCTTTGTACCCCAAATCACCCTCCCTGTGCCCCGAGCAGCTGTTGGCTAGAAACAAAACCCAATAGCATCAGGAAGAGCTACCACAACATGGCCAGGACCCTCTTCAGGAACAAGCAATGTCCCCAGGGTCACCTCAGCCCTGCAAAAGCGGCAAAGGACTTGGTCATCACAAAGCAGACCAAGGTCTTCTGCTGATCAGGTGCTTCTGTTGCTGGAGAAGGGATGAGATGTTTCTCTGTGGGCTCTAGTGGACTCTGAGCTGGTCCAAATGCCAGCCAAGAGCTCTTGGTCCTTGGTGCCTCATGCCCAAAGCAACCTTCCCTCCCCATCAGACAGCAGAAACTGTCTCCCATTCAGTAATGGATAGCAGACATACCTGCCTTGGGCTTCCTGTGGAGCCTGCACAGACAGCAGTACTCAGGGACAAGCTCTCAGCAAATGCTCTTAAGGTTTCCTCCTCCTTGGACAATGCTTTGCAGTATGAGCCAGTGATCACGGCGGGCAACGAGGCCTTGGTCCACCACATGGAAGTCTTCCAGTGCGCTGCGGAGTTCGACAGCTTCCCTCATTACAACGGGCCCTGCGACTCAAAGATGAAGCCAGAACGGCTCAACTACTGCAGACATGTGCTTGCAGCATGGGCCATGGGAGCACAGGTGTGTGCAAGATGGGACCTGCTGTCCTGGGTGAAAGCTTTGCTCCTAGGTGCTTTCCTGCTGCCTCCCAACCCTTCCCAATTCCATCTTGGGATTGTCCCATGTGGGCTTCCCCAACCCTGATGTCTGCTGGGATGTGTGTCCAGCCCTGTCTGAGCTCCCCCCAGTCATCTCTGAGTTTCCACCTTACTCAGCCCCACTCCTTGGTGCCGTAGATCAGTGTGATGCCCCTACTCAGTGGTTATGCCATTGCATGTGCATGTTGACATGTGAGAAAACTTTTGAAGCAAGATCAGCTCACCAAGCACAAACAAGAGCACAAAGTCATGTCCTTCAGCCCATGGTGGGGGTTAGGATTATGCCCCAACATTTCCCTTAGGCTTTTCAGCTTTGTCCCCAGGAAAGCCACCCTACCCTTCCCCTAACACCCTCCCTCTGCTTCCAGCCTTTCTACTACCCCGAAGAAGCAGGTCTTGCCTTTGGTGGCCCAGGCTCCTCCAGATATTTGCGCCTAGAGATTCATTACCACAATCCCCTGGTGTTCAAAGGTGAGTTGTGTGCGTGACGATGCCTAGTGCCTCCCCAGCGAGGCAGTGGCAGGAGAGCTGGGTAAACACCAGGGACTGCCACCACACCAGAGAGGGCTTCATACAGAAGAGAACTTGGTCAAAATCCTAGCCCTGTTTGCAACTTTCTAGAGACTTCATGGTCCAGATCTGCACTAGCAGGAGGAATGTCTTAAATCCTCACCATGCTGCTGCCTTTCTGGTCTCAGTGAAGTCAGCAGCAGAGGCTGGACTCCATCCTTGTGCATGCCCAGCAGTGGGGAGGGATGCTTGGGGAAGGGAGGCTGGCAGAGCCTGCAGCCCCCCAGGCAGAAAGCTGTCCCTACACATGGTTCCTGCAGGGCAACGGTCCAAGGCAACACCATTATTTAGCTTGGCTGTCCCAGAGTGTCACCCCAGTTTCTGTGCAATGTGGTGGGCCTAAGCTCAGAGCCAGGAGCAACAGAGATGCCAAAGTCACCAGGGAGACAGCACCAACCTGGCTGGGGAAATTTAGATGTTGTTTCAGTGCTACTCCTGCTTCGATAGCGTTGTCAGGAGACACATTATATTTTTTTTTTTAAAGGATTCCAAACAACCCGGTTTCTTCATTTACATAAAAACAAGTAGCTTCTTGACTACTCAAGTATATTTTTAGGAGACCAGAGCATATGTACTGTAGATCAATCATAGCACATTCGGTGACTCGAGAAGAAACAAGTCTATAAATACGGAGCTCGTGTCTTTCATAATTTATCTGCTTTTGTGTGTTAACCAATAGTGTCTCCCCTGTTATTCTCGTCCATGGGTGGGCTCCAGCCCAGAGACAGCGGGTTCAAAGCCAGCCTGAACCCCTCCTGACCTACTGAACCTCCCCTTTCCCTTTGCTTGTAAAACTGGGTGGTGAATGGGAGCCAGAGCTCAGCTTTGCATCTCAGCAGAGCCCACTGCTGCCTCTGCCTACCCCATGGTCAGCATCTGCCAGGGCACATCATTGGCACAGGGTCTTCTGCAGCTCCCACCAGCTGTGTCTGGGCACTGGGGAGGGTGTTAAATGGAGCAGTCTCAAATGGAAGAGAGACCAGAAGCTTTCCAAACGCAAGGAGCACTTGCTCCATAGGCATTTCTCCTCCTGCCAGGCTTCCAATACCAGCATGGCCTTAGTTCTTTGCATCAGTTAAAGAAGATGCAATGAGCCATATGTCTGAGGGAATTCTCCAAATCACCCCATGATCTGTCCTTCTGCTTTAAGCTCTCCAAAGGTACTCCTTACCTCTCTTGGGAGCAAGTCAGCCTCAGGTTAGTGACCTCTCTAGGGGACCACCACATGTCTGGGGCCACTCAATAAAGACTTGCATGAAAATATCTAGGATTTAAAACCAATAAGAACTGCACACATGAGGAAAGCTGCGAATGAGAGGCCAGCACACCTCTTCACACTGCAGCACAGCATCGTTTTCACACCTGACCTTGTCCTGGCAGCTGTCACTTCTCCCATGGTGACTTGCAGCCTTGTCCTCTCGCCTGCAAGGTCGTCATGACTCCTCAGGGATCCGCCTCTACTACACAGCCACCCTGCGACGCTACGATGCTGGCATCATGGAGCTGGGCTTGGTCTACACGCCGGTGATGGCCATTCCCCCGGGCGAGGACGCCTTCGTCCTCAAGGGGTATTGCACCGACAAATGCACCCAGCTGGTGAGTACACGTCCTCTCTGCCCTGGCTTCATCTCAGAGAAGAGAAATTGCAAATGGCTTTTCCAAGGCATCTGTGATACAGCACCGAGCTCCCAGTTCCCAGTTTTAAACTCCCTGAACCCATTACCATGAGGTTGTGCTAGAAGGAAGAGTCTGCCGTATACAACAGAGTGAGCAGCTGGTTGGGATGTGCTGAATCCCCCTCAAAGCGGCTCTCCTGGGGAGCCATCTGCTCCGGCTCCCCGAGCTACCATTCCCACAGAACTTAGTGCTGAGCTGTCCATGCCCCAGCAGTGCTTTCCCTCACGGAGAAGGGAAGATTGGTCTCTGCTTCCAAGAAGCTTGCCAAGAGCTTTCTCAAGTATGGTTTCAAAATGCCCACCTTCCACTCAGGGAAGTTTTAGTGGATGTTTTTGTAGGGTATACCCAAAGGGAATCATTTGTGCCACCACTAATAAACACAAGGAAGCAGTGTCCAGCTCAGCTGCTCCTGCTGATGTGGGGCACAGCAACACATAAATTGGATTTGGCAGTGGATTGAGCATCTGTCCCTCTGCAGGGACCTCATTTCTACTCTGTCCCAAGGGTATAGCAACCCCCCAAATTCCCTGTGTGAGAGCCAGCACAGGGACAGCCAGTCCTGAGCACACAGCAAGGAGATGCGACGGAGGGGAGAGGGACAGGGTTGGGCATGGAGGCTTGAGCCGTCCTTCCCTCAGGCTCTGCCTGCTGCCGGCATCCGCATCTTCGCCTCCCAGCTCCACACTCACCTGGCAGGAAGAAAAGTGGTGACAGTGCTGTCCCGGGATGGGAGAGAGCAGCAGGTCGTGAACGCTGACAGTCACTACAGCCCTCACTTCCAGGTACAGGGGTCTGCAGGGGCAGCGGGAGGTTCTGGTGGGATGTCACCATGCTGTCCTTCTGATATTGTCCCTTTCCTTCCCTCCCAGGAGATCCGCATGCTGAAGGAGGTGGTTGCAGTTTTTCCAGTGAGTGGCTCTAAAAATCATGGTGGCTTCTTAAAATGTGCAAGACCTTCCCCTGCCACCCCTTACTCCTAAACACCACCTCATCCCCTCCACCACCAGCAGCCCGCACACAGGCACCCGCTGCTATCTGGGCTCTCCTGTGGGCCTGCAGGAGGACGTGCTCTCCATTGTCCCCAAGCCATATCTGCCACTCCCATGCAGCTGCCCTGGGGACACCAGGGCCCATCTCTTACAGCACAAAGCCAGCGTGTGAGCAACCAAACGATGCTGGGAGCTAAACTAAGCATCTAATTTAGCTGGGCTTCCTCTAGCAAAGGGGGGTTTCTTGGGGTGGGGGGTGAGGGTGAGCCGTGCACACGCCAGAGGTGCCCTCCCCCTCCTGGCTTGATGGAAGAGATTCAGCAGTGATTGTGGTGGGAGCGAGTGGTAAAACAGAGGCTGAGCATGTCCTTGGGCTGTTCAGGTGAGGAAGGACCCAGGTGGAAAGTGAAGGGCGCCTACGGGAGCTGTACAGCCCCAGCAGACTGCTCAAAAACCTATTGAAACCATACACAGGGCTGTGCTCCATGGCATGGACCACAGAGGAGAAGGCGGCAGTTGGGCCATCAGGTTGGGTACAGGTTTGGCAATTCAAAATGTTGCCTAAGTGCATTTTTTTTAGGTGCTTCAGACTTGCAGAAATTCTTAAAAAGTGAGGAAAGCAGGAAACACCATCCCTGGGACACAGCCCTAGGAAATCTCCCTTGGGGATGGATGTTCAGCAAGTGCTCCTGCGGTGGGGAAACAGGCTGAAGCGGGCTGGCACTGCTGCAGAGAGCAGAGATCTGCTATGTTACAAACTCCTTGATCCCCAAATTTGCTGATCAGAGACGGGAAACTCTGCACACTTACACCTATCTGTGTTCAAACCCTCCAGGGCGACGAACTCATCACCACCTGCACATACAACACGGAGGACCGGAGCCGAGTCACCGTGGTGAGTGGAGGGACGAGCTCACCTTCTTGCATGGGGCTGGTGGGTGTTTGCACCCTAAGGTGGGGCCCACCCACAAAATGGACACCTGTATGAACCTAGGCTGAATCACAGCCAGGAACTAGAGGGAGAGGAAATACAGAAGTGAACCCACAAGGCTCTATTGCTGGCAGTGGGGATGTTAAGGTGCTAATTGAGAAGCAGCATGTGTCACTAATTCCCATCACAAACTGTTCCACTGGGGATTAATTGTAATTAAAGAGAAGTGGTATTTTTTGACAGTGCATGATATTTTCTTACATAGGCAGTGAAAAGAGAGCCTGTCAGAGGTACCATCAACAGGGACAAAGCTAAATATAGCAGAGGGATTATAGAAAATCTGCATTTTAATGTAAACCACACGATCTAGCCTGAAATTCTGTCCTTGCATAAACGGTGGATGGGTAGATGAGCAGGATGCTGCCCATCCCATGGGCACCTGAAGGGATGCAGATATACATACATATATATGTACACATCTACATGGGTGCAGGTACAGGTGGGAGCTCCAAGCCTTCACAGCCCCTCTCCTCTCCCCACTGTCTGCACAGCCCTGGCAGGGCAGATCCAGACCCTGTTGTCAGCACCTTTGTGTCTGTGCCATAGGGTGGGTTTGGGATCCTGGAGGAGATGTGTGTCAACTACGTGCACTACTACCCCCAGACGCAGCTGGAGCTGTGCAAAAGCGCTGTGGATCCGGGTTACCTACACCGATACTTCAACCTCGTGAACAGGTACAGAGCCCTGCGTGGCGGTACAAAGCAGAGAGGGACCACTGCAGAGCCCTTTGCTAGTAATATTGGAAAAAGAAGCTTAAAAAGTGGGGTTTGAGGCCCTGGCTGTGCAGTAGGTGAGTGGGGGCACTCAGGTGGTCCTGCCCTGCTGGCCAAACCCAGGGCTTTAGGGATAGTTGTGTAGTGAGAGCCACAGGGAAGGGGGAGTCTTCCCAGGGAGGGACTTCCCTGCAAGAGTGAGTGCATGGGCAAGACGTGCCATGCTGGTTTTATTAGGAGAGAGTTAATTTTCTTCTTATTAGTAAATAGTTTTTAATCTCAACCCGTGAGCCTCCTTGCCCTTTTCTTTCCAATTCTCTCCCCTATTCTGTAGAGGGGTGGGAGAGTGAGAGACCAGGCTGTGTTTGGCTGCAAACCAAAAGGGTAAAACCACCACAAGCTCTTATGTGCAAAACACTTCTTATAACCCAAGGCAAACATCAAACATCACTGCCAGAGAAGCAAGCTGCAGCTCATTCACCCACACTGAGAGGCGTGAGATGCTCACCTTGCACAGGGCGTCCGACCCATGGGTTGGCCCCAGATCTTCACCCAGAGGTACTGGCTGCACTAGGCATTCCCTCCTCCCAGTACTGACTGCGGAGACATTCCAGGCTGAGTAGGAATTAGACACATCCAGCACTGAAAGGAGACAGTGCTGCTGTGTTTCAGCATGGCATTTCTCCTGTCCCAGGTTTAACGACGAGGAGGTCTGCATGTGCCCACAGGTCTCTGTCCCACAGCAGTTTTTCTCCATTCCGTGGAACACCTTCAATAGAGATGTGCTGAAATCCCTCTACGGCTTTGCTCCGATCTCAATGCACTGCAACAAATCCTCAGCCATCCGGTTCCCGGTAGGTACAGCTTCACAACCAAACTCCTGGGCTGTAGGCTGGGCAGATCTGTGCCATAGGGTGACCCTGGCGAGATAGATGGTTCGGGTCTCTGGTGCTCAGGACATGGCTGGGCTCAGGGCAGGGAGCTGGAGCTGCCTGGGGAGCCCTGGTGTCAGCAGGATACTCAGCCCAGCACAAGCCTGGCACTTGTATGAACATGGCACGAGCCCGCTGTGGATACGTTTGGCCAGATTCAATTAGGAGATGCATTTGCATAAAGTGATTTGGAGGCTGCTTTCACTGAGTGTTAAAGCAGGGCTAGCTCCAGAAACAAGGAGAAATGTGAGGTGATTTTTAGGATTTTGGCAAATTACAGCGGGTCCCAGCCAAGCGAGCTCATTAAGCACAGCATCTGTGCAGTATCCAAACGTGGCGGTCCAGCAAAACCTGAAGGATAAAAGGTTGTGAGACCTTTAAAACAAAACCAGGCCCAGCAATGATGATCGTAATGATGATGGTGATGAAGATTTAAAATCACTGATGGCCCCTATCACCATCAGCTCCTGACACCGTTTATCAGTGTAATAAACTCACACAACACATAATTTCTGGATCCAGCATTATTCACTGCAGAGGCAGGGGATGCCAAGCTGATTGCAGGGAAGACCACCTGCTTTTGTCCCAGTAAAACCTCTTTATCAAAGTCTACTCTGGAGGGGGCAGAAGCCTTCCCAGTTCCCTGGAACTGGAGACCCAGCACCTCTCGACCATGCAGAGCTCTGCAGCAGACAGAAGCGGTGCAGAAATTTTGTGCAGCAGCAGAATTATGAATTAAGCCTCTTAATTACAGACCAGACAACTTTATTGATTTCAGAGAGGTCTGTGGGGTGCCCAGGAAGAGACTTGAGTGGAGCAGAGCTGATGCCAACACAAAGTGGGTCACAAGCATTGCAGCCGAACTGCCCTTCCTGCTCTGCTGGTGTTTTCAGAGAGAGCCCGATTTTAAGACATTGAATACATTCCACACTGTTTCTGCCAAGAGAAAAGTGCCAGCTTCTAATTAAGCTCATGTTTTTGCAGTTCAGCGATCTCAAACCTGACGAGATTTCTGGAAGGACTGAGTGCTGTTAATTATTGAGCAAAATCTCAAGGCAATGCTTGTGAGTGGCTGCAGGGACGTTGCTGTTTCCAAGTCCCCTGCACCTGCACAGACTTGCAGTGAATTTTCTGTAGTCTCTACATTCAGATTTCCACTCAAAAGTACTGAAAACAACAACTATTGAGACAAGCCAAATGTCTGTCTTTGATCTACCCCAAAAAGCAGGGTGCTGGTGAGGGGCAAGCACAGGGTTTGGGAGGTGTTGGCAGGGCAGAGCTCTGAAACAGATGGGCTCAGGGCTGAGCCCTGGGGCAGGCACGTCCCAAGCACACTTAACCACTCTCTTAAGCCATAAGGTTACTGGAAAATAGTTATTTCTGCAGCTGATACTCCCTTGTGACATTGTCCCCTCTCCAGTCACTCTCTGTGTGCTTTAAAGGGGTCACTCCATCTCCCTCCACCTTGCACCAGGGTTTTCCTGGTGCTGGTGTAGGCACTGGCCCATTTCACTGGCCTATCCTACAAGGAATTTAATCTGAAAACATCAATTCGACTTCCATCTTCTTGCTGATGACTCATGACTCTACCTCTCCTCTCCAGACCTCCCTCCTCCTGCTCATGCTGTGGCTCAGCCTCTCGCTGACATTTCTGCATGAGCGCGCAGCCAGCAGCCAAACCACAGCATGGCCAAACCAGAGCTCAACCCAGACTCATCCCCGCTTTGCCCTCACAGCCCCTGCCTGCATCTCACCCGGCCACTAACCTGGACCAGCAAGTCACCTCTAGCTAGATCCTGCCTGCCGTGTGTGGAGCTGGGGTTTTGCCCTGGCCATGGTCACCTTGAGCCCTGATAGCTGCGACAGCCGTTCCCCAGCTCTGCCCCGCAGCTCCTCACGCGAGATGCTGTCCCCCTCCTGTTCTGCAGCAGCTGCACACAAACATCCAAGCTGGCATCTTGAGAATGTCACCTCCAACCAACCTTCCCACCATACCTGGTAGAGAGCAGTTTTCAGGGCTGGGCTGAGAACATAGTGGGTCGGTGGGATGCTCTGGTTGGAGTTCTCTCCATCTGTTTTGGTGGGTAAAACTTTTTGGAGTGGAAATTCCCTAATTGTGGTAGGTTTGTGCAACGTGGTCCAACCACAGATGTCTGACATTGTGTAGGTGCTTCTGCAATACAAATCATTAGTAACATCTCATAAGAAAACATCCTGGTTTAGGCTAAAAACACTCCAAATATTAAAGTTAATTTCAAATTTATAAGTAGGGGGACACATGGAGTCTCCAAGTACCTGAAACCCTGACTTGGTCTCACAGTGCTGAACTTTCTTGCAGGGCAAGTGGGAGAAGCAGCCGCTTCCCACCATCACTGAGAGGCTGCGGGAGCCTGTCCCTCGCTGCCCCCCCACTCCAGGACCTCGGCCTGCCACCCCTGTCCCCCTCAACTTGGCTGAGCTCAGGAGAGACTGACCCCATGCTCTTCCATCACGACGGGAGTGCCTCCAGTCAGGAGCATCCACAGAGAACATCATCCCATCACCCTCCGGGCATCCCTGCCCACACAGCAATGCCGGCCGGTGCCCTGGCTCCTGTCTCTGGAGGGGGTTAGGGCGCACGAGTTAAGAGTTCAGAAAGTACTCTGGAGATAGAAAGCACTATATTTAGTGCGTTATTAGCAACCCTGGCTCTGAGTAATGCTGCTTTCCGCCCCCAGAATAATAACATGGAGGTTTGCTATTGTGCCAAACCCAGCCCCGGGGAGGGGGAGAACCCTGTTTTCCTGCAGGAAAACCGAGGCACAGAGAAAAAAAACCTGCATGGGAGCAGCATACAGGCCTTCCCAGTGCCCCACAGTCCTGTCTAGCTTGGGGACACTCTGTGGGTGCTCGGTGGGGATGGAGGGAGGGAGAAGGGGAGGGATGCTGTGACTCCCACCCAGCGCTCACCTCCCCGCTGCAGGGACTGCGGCTCCCCACTGTGCTCCTCCTCCACTCCCCCGCGCTGGGGATTATTCGTCTTGACGCCACCAGATGCCAATGGCCAGGAACAAATGATACCTCTGTGATGGGGTTTAGAAAGGGAGACGGATGGTGGGGAGGAACACGGCATGGGAGGGAGACAAACCTTTTGTCAGGAAAAATGGCTCCATTAAATACGTAAATGTTAAGAAAAAAAAAAAAAGAAAAAAAAAAAAAGGAAAAAATTGCTTTTTGCTGTTAAGCTCCAAAGGGAAAATCCTTGGGAAGAACAGAGGAAAGGCTGGTGGTGCTGCAGGAGATCCCATCCATCCCAGCCAGGCGCCTGCCCCTCACTGCCCTGGGGTGGGTGGGAGCCAGGGTAAGGTGGCAGCTGAAAACTGCCCTCCCAGCCACCTTGGGTTTAAGGGAAAATCTCAGGTCACTATGGATCAGAAAAGTCTTTTTGAAGCAAAACATTTTCTTTGCAGCAGATCCCTGGCTCGGTGGGGAGGCAGCATGCTTGGTCCCTCATTTATCCCCAGGGCTAACAGACAGGACGGCAGCCACCTGCTCTTCTGCCCTCCGCCTGCGCAGAATCAGGGAGTGCAAACACCTCCTATTCAGAGAAAAAATCAGCCCAATCTTGTTTTTTAATCTTTCCAGTAAAACCAAAGCATTTGAGAGTTCAAACTCTTGCCCATGGCGCTTCTTGCATCAGGCTCAGGAATGAAATCAGCTCGAAACCGAGTATAAACCAAGCAAACCTAGTCAAGGGAAATAAAGTGAAAAGCATGCAGTGTGATCATTGCTTCAGGCGCATGAAAGCTTCAGCAGAGATCAGGCCCTCACTGCATCGCAGAAGATGGAGCCCAGTAAGGGGACCAGAGCCAGGGATGGATATGGGGATGGGCAGGGAGCAGCCATCTCTTCCCCTGAGCAGCGAGGGGCTCATGGGCTGTGTGCAGTAGATGGAAAACCTTCCCTGATGCCTCCAAGACCAGCTTGGCACTCAGCCTCCACCTGCATCCCCCTCTCCATCGGGAGCTAAAAGGAGCCACCTCCAAGGTGACCTTCGGGAAGATGCCAGCAGAGCAGATGGGACTAAGGGCAGTCCTGGTGTCGGTGCCTCGGTCAGTGAGCTTACACCACAGCCCTGAGCCAGTCCTGCCTCTATCAGGAGCAGCCCAGAAGACACACAAACACAAACTGTCCTGGCAAAGCAGATGTTTTATGTTTTAGCCCATAAAACACTCAGTAAACTCTTTTTCCTTTTCCTCCAAATTCAGAGGCTGCATAAACACACACACACACACACACACAGACACACACACACACAGACACACACACACAGAGCAAGGACCCAGAACCTGCCAGCACTTCCCTGTGGGAGCTTTTTTTATTCTCCAGGGCACAGCACAAGAATCTCTCCCCAGAATCAATGATTCTATTGGGAAAAAGTTCTTCAATATGAAGGTGGTGGATCATTGGAACAGGCTGCCCAGAGAGGTAGTGGAGGCCCCATCCCTGTAGACATTGAAGGTCAGGCTCGATGGGGCTCTGAGCAACCTGATCTAGCGAAGATGTCCTTGCTCACTGCAAGGGGGGTTGGACTAGGTGACCTTTGAGGGTCTCTTCCAACCCAATACATTCTACGATTAAGCATCAAGGGCTGCAGGCACCACTGTGTTTTCCTTCTGTCAAACCCAGGGACTGGTCTGGGTTGGGGCACCAAGACATTTCCATTACCACAGCTAAAAACTGTGACTTGCCTTTACTCCTGCCCTCCCACAAATGCACAGGGCCATGGTTCAGGTCTGGGGAGGATCAACCCTCCCCACCAGCTGCACAGCCATCGCACACTGAGACAACACTTGAGCATCACAAACAAAATGGAAGCAGGCACTGCACATTTCTCACCCCAGGCTCGATTTTTTAAAGGGCCTTAGGTGCCAGTTACCACTGGAGGCAACAGACATTGGTGCTTAAAATCCCTTTGAACGTTGGAGCCACAAGGAAGCATTTTGCCAAAGCAGGACCCGAAGCTCTGGCTGTGACCGGGGCAAGACAGGATGAAGGGACGAACCTGTGCTTGCAGAGATGGGATGAATATGCCTGGAAACCCCTTGGGTAAAGCTAACCATTTCATAGTGCAGAAGAACCTTGCACCGGGCAGAGCATCCACAGCATGAGCCCTGGGCTCCCTGCCTCTTCCCTCCACAGCCCCCATGAGTGCTCCTACCCCAGCATCGGGTCCCCAGGGCATAGCCAGGACAAGGTGACACCCATTACAGCAGGGACAGATGCAGCAAGGGACCAGAGAGACGGCAGGTTTGGAAGCTACAGCTGTATTAACAGCAGAGTTAGTTTAAAAATTCATTTCCAGACAGCGTGAAACTACATTCTGGGGAAAAGGGTTTCCAGCAAAGTCAAAAATTGAAACCACCTCATTTGCAATTGAGCGAAACACTTTTCAGGCCAATTAACCTGGGGAAAAGAATTATTGCTGTAGTGGTACTCCTCATTTAGAAAACATAGGAACAAAATCTCTGCACTTTTTGGACTCTCTTCCTCCTCTTCCCCTCTAATTTGACCCAAATTCACTTGATGAGTTCACTGTAGACATTTGCCCGGCTCTCCCAGCAGACCCTGGAGCCAGCTGGGGCACCCGGGAACCAAATCCATCTGGCAGCTCCTAATGGCATCTTCCCTCTCCCCATCCCAGTGTCCGCAGCACCCGCTCGCTGGCCCCACACTCTCAGTAAAAGCCCTTCACTCGCTTGTTGTCCGGGTCAAACGGGGACTTGGTGTGTGCTTGGGCAGGGTAGGTCACTCCCATCCGCTCCAGCTCGTAGCTGCCGCTCTTCACGAAATCCAGAGAGACCTGCAAGGCAGAGCCAGGGCAAAGCCCCTGTTAGGTGGGACACCAGTCCCCTGCCAGCATCCCCCCTCCATCACTGGGCTCTCCCTGCACAATGGGCAAGGAAAGGGGGGGAAGAGGGGGAACAGTGGAGGAAGGAGAGAGAAGAGAGGAGAGAGGAAAGGAAGGGAAAGGAGGGAGAGGGAGAGGGAGAGGGAGAGGGAGAGGGAGAGGGAGAGGGAGAGGGAGAGGGAGAGGGAGAGGGAGAGGGAGAGGGAGAGGGAGAGGGAGAGGGAGAGGGAGAGGGAGAGGGAGAGGGAGAGGGAGAGGGAGAGGGAGAGGGAGAGGGAGAGGGAGAGGGAGAGGGAGAGGGAGAGGGAGAGGGAGAGGGAGAGGGAGGGAGAGGGAGAAAGGAACGTTCACTGTGGCAAGGTGGTCCCCAAGGGCTGAGGGAGCAACTGCAACACAAACCCACTTGACTTGAGAATTTTGCACTGATGCAGGATTAAAAGCCAAGGCAAGCAAGAGGAGGAAAGCACAAGCGCATGCACTCGTCTTGGCTTGCAACAGGGAGAGTCCCTGGGGACATCATCCACAGCCCTCTGTCCCCACATGGCATCCCTGGCCTCTGCCTACAGCACACTGCTCAATGAGGGCATCTGATTTACTAGCCAGGAGTCTTCCAGGGTTAATTAAGAGCCCGCTGTGCTCTTATTGGCCAACGCTCCCTATAACATAAGTTATTTCACTGCTGTTAATTGCAGTTAATACTCGGTTACAATTAACATCCAAGGCAGCGCTTGAGCTGGCGAGCATCGCGGAGTGACAGCCGGTGAGACTGGCCTCGCCGCTGAGCTGTGACATCCCTCACTTTCCAGCCTCCACTGTGGGGGAAGCAGGAGGGGGGCTGCCCCATTGTGCTCCCCAGATGCCAGTGGGTTTGCAATGAGCTCATGTGTGTGGCTTCCAAACCAAACAAGTGCCATGTTCCTCCGAGAAGTCCCTGCTGCAGGGAAGGTGCAGCCATCCCCAGGGGCTGGTGTAAGCAGGGGGGTCTGTACTCACTGGGCCCCCTGTGGGGTCACAGATGTAGCCATAGGCGATGGTTTTGTCGATGGCAAATCCAAAGTCTGCTCGACGGATGTGGCCGACCACCTTGCCATCCCTCCAGACTGCCTCCAAGCCAAACATTGGAACCTTCCTGTGAGGCGAAGGCAGAGCTGCCCTCAGCAAAGCTCCATGTCAGGACCCCATGAGGGAGAAGGGGTTGGGGGAATTAGACCCCGCCTCTGCCCCAGGCCAGCCCACGTGCCAGGGCTCCCGCTGCCAGCAGGTTCATTAACCTCCCAGTGCTAGCAAAAATCCCTCCAGCCCGATTTACAAAACCTCCCACTGTTCTGGGTGAAACAAGATAAACCCACTCCCTGTCAAACCGCTTCCAGCTCCCATTAAATATCCAGCGGGGAATTTGCAGTGGGATTCAAATTAGAGATGGAATTAGAGCATGGAAAACAGCCGAGCCGGCTTGCACTGAGCTCCACGTGTGTGCCCGGGCGCAGGGGCGGATGGGGATGGCTGCGGGTGCTCGTCCCAGGGCAGCTGCTGGTGTTGGGTGCTGCCTGGTGCTGAGCCCAGCCCAGCAGCAGTACTCACTCCTCGGTGGTGAAGCAGACGAGACGGCGGAAGATGCCTTTGGCTTTTTGAGCCTCCACAGCCTCCCGGCCCAGGAAGGGGATGCTAGATTTGAGCTTGCAGGTGAAGGCCAAGCCTGCTTCTAGTGGGGTATCATCGGGGCGCAGGTCTGCGTGCCAGTGCCTGTACCCTGCAGAGAGCAAGCACAGGTCACCCAGCCTCTCCTTGCCATGGCAGCAAGCTAAAGGTGAGCAGCTTCAGGAGATCAAGATATCACCCCTGCCTCTCGGATACCCCTGTTGCTCTCAATTCCTTTGACCCCAGACACAGCACCCTCGAGAGAAGCCCATACTGGGGAAGTCTCAATAAGGAGCACTGGGGCTGCTTACATCTCTGCCAGACCTCCAGTCACACTAACCCACCCTTGAAGCTGTGAAAACCCATTTGCTGTGGTCCCCCAGCTGCAGGCAAAGCAGCAAGTGCTGTTGTAAGGGAAGCAAGAAACCTTTCTCGATGCTGAGGCTGTCGATGGCTCTGTAGCCGGCGTTGGTAATGCCATGCCGGGCACCTGCCTGCATCACTGCCTGGTAAACCTTCACACAGTCCGCCTTGGGCACATGCAGCTCCCAGCCCATCTCACCAACGAACGACAACCTCATGGCACGGACCTGTGAAATGCAAGAGGTCAAACACTCCTGGGCTGGAGCCGGGCCGGGCTGTTTAGCACAGGAGAGGCTGAGGAGCCGCATGCCGCCATGGTGAGGGGAAAGCCAGCTCACGGGGAAACCTCATGCAAACCTCCTGATTTGGTGGAAGGTGTTTCTTTGCTCTCCCCAGTGCAGGAAGCCAGGGTTAGACTGAATTTCCCATCTCTGGACAGCTTAAGCTTGGCACCTCAAACTCGGCTATCTTCAGCGCCCAGGAGGGATGGCCAGTAGGTTCAGGTGGCCACGTTCAGCATCCTCTAGCCACCCATCCCAGGGCTGTGGTGCCAGCCAGGCTGGGTTAGACATGATGCTCCGGCTCCAGCTGGGCTTTTGTCTCCCTCTGCTGATCCATCAACACCAGAAGAAAGTGTACAGGCACCCCAGCCCTGCATCTCCCTAAATCTGCCTGTCAGTTAGGGAAGCTGGTCCCTAGCAGGACTGTCCTGCTTTGGGACACTTCATGGCTGCTGTCCCCCAGGGATGTCCCCCATTTGGATGGTGATGCAATGCCAGAGACATCCTAAGGCCCTACAGTCCTGGGAAGAGGCTGAGTCAGACATCCCAACCCACACCCTGCACACTCCACGGAATGCTCAGGTTTCCCCCAGCAGCAGTTTTGCCCCAAAGCATTCCTCTCTGCTGCCAAATAAACTCCACACTGAATGCCTGAACCTCCCAAGAGGAACAAGCAGATGAGCACAGGGGACTCGGTGCTTCTCGGGGGAAGCCTCATCCTGGGAGCCACACCTGCATCTCCTGGCTGTGCTGGGACTGCCCTGCCCATGTCCACTCTGCTTCTCACCCAGGCAGCCTTGCCTGCATCCTCCTGCTGTCCCTACTGAAACAAGCTGCATTCTCAAAGCTTTCCAGGCTGGTTGGGGCCACTCCATCTCGAGCACCTTCCCTAGAGATATGCCTTGAGTCTGAGCTGCATTTCCCTCTGCTTCATCCCTTTGGATTTCTTCACTTCCTCCCCCACATGAACCTCCTCTGGTTCATCCCTTTGGATGCACATCAACTGCAAACTCATACCTCACTTTGGGAGAGAGATTAACTCCAGAGATTCACACCAGATCTATAGTCTTAATAAAGCAGTTTTGAGCTAGGAAGAGACTTCCAGGCTGGCTTTGTTGGACAGGCATGCTCCACAGCCTTGGGGCTGTCTTGCCTGTGCTGGCTCTAGATGGTGTTGGGGCAGAAGCTGCATCTTACCATTTGCTGAGCTCTTGCTACAACTGGGAGCTGATTCTCAGCTTTGCTCCCTGATCTGGAGTGTAAACAAAAACAGACAACAGCAGCCACTGCCCAGCACAGTACCAAAGGGGTGCCCGGGCTCTCTGCTGTGAGGATGGTCAGTGGGTGATGGCTGAGAACCCAAATCCATCCTTATTTCCCCCAGCACTGCAAAAAAAAAAAAAAAAAGTCCTTAAGCAGAGTTTAAGGCAGCTTTTAAGAAGCCTTAACCTTTACAATAGAAGAGGAGAGGAGGAAGGAACGCCATAGGTATTGGGGATTTATTTTGAGCTCCTTACCAGAAGCCGTGCCGGGGAGCCAGCCTTCCTTCAGTGCCCACCACAGTGAAGCACAAAAGCTCGCAATCGCTTTTTGAGATGCACAGACACACAGAGTGTGGAGAAGCTTTTGGCTCCACACAAAGGTGTCATCTAATTAGGGAACAGCTAGAGATCCAGCCAGCTACCTGTCTTCATCGTGGCAGGAGATGCTCTGGGGATTGACTGGCAACTTCCCGGCTCATTAACCCTGCCTGTGACTCGGCAGTCAGTGCTGCAGCTAAAGTGCACTTTACTTCAGGAGCAAGTTACTCCTGGGAGAAACTTCCCCTCAAACAACCCCTGCTCTGGGGGAGCAAGGATCCTGATAAGAGTGGAGAGGCAGAGCAGTGCCCCATAAAAAAAAACAGGTATCCTAGGGAAAATCGGAGAGTCCATCATCAGCTTTGCTCAGGCAGGATTTGGGGTTGCACCCATGTCTGTGTACCCCAGGCAAGGATGTGCAACCCACCACAGGGTCCAAGGGAGGCTGGGCTCAGCCACTCCTGCCAGCTTCTTGCTGAATTCCTCTAGGAAAATACTTTTTTCTGTTAGATTTCACCTGGAGCTATGAAATAGCATCAATTCCCGGGTCTTTGAGCAGCAATTCAAAAGCATTTAAAGTCTTCTAGAAAATGGAAACCTGAACTTTACCCTATATCCAGCAGTGAAATTCAGAGGGGGACCTTTCTCATTGTTCAATACAATGAGAGACTCTATATATAAACTCACAAACCAATTGGTAATTTCCAGAGTCATTAACTCTGTCAGAACTCTCCTTTCACTCCAGCTGATTTTGTTCAGCTATTGAGTTAATGCATGAAAATCTCAGCGATAACTTTTTAAAGATGTTGGGTTCAGTTTAAACCCCCTGGAAGGTGATAACATCAGCAAAGGCTTCAGCCCTCTGTCCTGAGAAACCCTCCTACACTTATTTTTTATAAACCTGAAGTGAAATGAAAATAAACTAATTACACTCTTGAAGAAGGGAACATTTATACACCTTTCCCAGGGGATAAGTAGGTTATTATGAGATGTTGCCACCTTGCCACAGGCACGACAGGGAGGACATGGGGAGGGTTATAACTCACTGGTCGAGACTGAAATGCAGCACATTGGACAACCTCCAACCATGGATTGGCTTTTGGGTCCCCTGTGCCACTGTCCCCACCCCAGGGACACTGAGCACACGGTGAGTTTTTGGTACCCGGAGCACAGGGCACACTGATGGTGATGGTTTGGAGAATTAATCTGAGTTGGGCAAAATCTGTGGCTTAAACTGCGCTGAACCCTGGCTAGGCTCTTGCTCACAAATCACGTAGCCTTAATTTGATTTAGCAGCAATCCCTTCAGCAGCCAGCTGCATCCAAATCGAAGCCACTTTAATTCTGAATGAAAAGTGTCTGCAGGCAGCTTAACCCAATTTCACTGATATCCAGCCTGCCTCCGGCCCCCTGTTTTCCTGCTGCCTTTTAGAAGATTTACTGCTGCACCTTCACCTGATTCATCTCCCATCAGACAGTGGCTTGAGAGCCAGAGCAGACATGAGGGATGCCCTGGGACCACTGCCTGCCCAGATTTCCCATGGGAAGGCCGAGATATAAACTCTACCCCTCTCCCAAAGGGGTGTCTTTACAGTGGAAAGAATATTTCATATGGAGTAAACACCAATAAGAAACCAAGTCAGAGCTTCTCAGGCAAACCTTGCAAAAGTTTTTCCCCACCACCAAAACTTGCCAGTAGCAGGTTTTTCCAGAAAGTTTCTTTTTTTGACAAAACGACACTTTGTGGTCACCAACTCTTCTGTTTAGGGAGCTTCAAGCAGGCTAAGTCAGCAGCTTCACACATGACAAAACTCCTCAAAGAACTGCCATCACCTTCTTTCCCCAGGGACAACTTCACACTGTGTTGATCTCCGCCGGACGAGGCCGGGGAGAGATTTAAGGTGCTTTTCTCACTGCACCACACCAGGTGAGATGGAGGAGTCCAACCAAGGAGACAGCACTGTGAAACCTCACAGTGAACCCCAGGGACTGGTCCGCCTCTTTACAACATAGCAAAGGACAACAAACTGCTTTAGGCTGAGCCTTCCTCCCTCAACACCTCCAAGCGATGCCACACAACGTGTCAAACCCATCACTGAGGGTGCTGGCACAGGTGCCAAGGTGCATCTCCCACAGCTTGCTGAGGACTGTGGCACTCAGGACAGCATGCACATGCCTGCCCTGTGCTGCTGGTTTCCACCATCTCCCCAAAGGGCTTCTTGTCCCCTTGTTCCCACAATGATGGGCTTAGCTTGAGGTGTTAGCGAGGAGCATCACCATTTCTGTGCTTTTCTTGCATAACTGCTGATGTGAGCCCTGAAGTCTGGGCAAATGCAGGATGATCTGCGCTTGTACAGAAAGCTTAAGGTTGTCAGTCTTCTGTGATCAAATACACCAGCTCTGCAGGCTGCCCAGCCCTTACTGCTGGTACTTGACATGCTTTACACAAAATTGTCCCTATATTTTTTAGGAGTAGGGGGAAAAGGAGAGGATCTATAGCATCAAACACATCTCTCTATCACCAGTGTTCACCCCTAATCTGTGGGATGTGTCTCTTGTTCCTCTGACATTTCTGCAAAGCTTTAAGACACCATGTCCCTTCCCAAAGCTGAGCCTAGGCTACAGCAATGCCAGGTAGGCTAGGAGAGCAGGCTGGCACCTGGCAAGCAAACGAGGAAGAAAATACCCCAGTTTTTGGCCTTTTCCAACAAAAAAGCCCAACAAAACCTCCCAGATGCCCACTGCAGCAATGCGGTGGCAGAGGAGTTCCCTAGCAGAGGATGCTCAGCTGTGCAGGCTGGTGGGTGGTTGCCCCAGTGAATGGACATCCCTGGGGAGCTCAGGGGCCACCCCATCCTACCATGCATCCTGCAGCCACGGCAAGTTTTTGGGTGGAGAAGGGGAAGGCCTCGTTGCTGAGGTCTGTGTCGAGCACTTCCTGAAGGACAACACGGCTGTGGGGAAACAGCAAAGAGGCCACAGTGAAAGGAGGTAACTTGCCAGCATTGGGGTTATTGCTAAAACTTGCTTTCTCATCTTGTTGGCAAGGCAGATTTCTCCTACCAAAGGGGAGCTGACATGAGTGACATTTCATGCTGTGAGAGCCTTGAAAGAAATGCTGATTCCCCAGAAAACAGAGTGTCAACTCCAGCCAGACCATTGCCTGTTGTAATGGGGCTCACACTCACCCCTGCCCAACATGGGGACCTGGCCTGCATATGAGACATCCCTCCATCCATCCTGCCCTCCATCCCTCCATCCATCCCCATATCCCTCCCTTCATCCCTCCCTCCCCCCATCCCAATATCCCTCCATTCCTCTCTCTCTTCCTCCCTGCATCCCTCCATCCATCAGCCATGTGTCAGGGTACAAGGAGGGGACCACAACTCTCCCCACACTCACCTCAGGGGGCCCTGGATGCTCATCATGCCCAGATCTTCCGAGCAGTCAAGGAGTTTGCACTGGAGCTTCATGTCCTGCAGCACGGCCGTGATGTGTGACCAGTTGTGCTGAGCCACAGCCCCACCGATCGCCAGGTAGTAGCCGTCCCCTGGAAGACACCCCCCAGCAGCATTTCAAGCTCAAGAATGTTGGACTGGGGGTGATGCCCCACTCATCTAGGACTGGTTTTGTTCTCCAGAGGCCGAGTTCTTTAGGTTGCATGGCCCAGAGGGATCACCAAGAAAGAGAGGGGGGTTAAATAGTGCTGGGGCAAGGGAGGGCTTTGAGGCTCTGCTAACATCCACGCTGCCTTTTGTAGTGCTCAGCACAGTCAAAAACAAATGACCATTAAAACCTGAAAGAAGAAAAGGTAAACAAAAAGAAAGCTGTTCAAGCCCTGGAGGTGTCTGTGGCTGCATGAGCATCACAGGAAGAGAAAAAACTCTTTGTCCCTTGAGTCCAACAGCAAAAGCATCTGTTCTTTTGTCCCAGTGCAGAATGGATGCAAAAGTGTGGAGGGAACTGGGAACAAGAAGGACTGCAGCAACCAGGCCATAACCAGTGCAGGGGTGCATGGTACATGAGGAGGAATCTCATCTCGTCAGTGATCCTGGGTGAAAAAATCCCCAGGGGTGAGATTTTGATAGCTGATTAATATGTAATCGATCTTCCCTCTGTCTTTCCTGCCACTGCAAAATTGCTCTCTGATAATCTGTCATAACCATAATAAGTGCAGCCACCTACTGTAATTGGAAAAATAGACTTTGCTGTGACTAAACTCTCCCATCGCCAAACAAACCCTGCAGCGCTGCCAGCCGCTTCCCGTAACCCTTCTGTCCCTTGTGAGCATCCCAGATGAGGGGGATGCAGGACTGTCCCATGGGGAGGGAAACGCTCACTGGCACCCAACCACCCGGGGTTGGGGGCTGCACCCACTGCACCACACGGCTGGTCCCTTCCAACCAGCAGCTCTGGGGGTGACAGTGACAGGGCTCTGCTGGCACCGGGTGTCCCAGTACAAACCTCCCTTCTGTTGGCAGCCCTGCCAGAGCCCAGTGCCACAGTGTCCTCCTCTGCTGCTGCTGCCTAATGCCATTTCTGCCCCGCGGGTTGGCTGCTCTGCTCCTTTTCAATTCCTCTTTATTGCAGCTGATAAGGACTTGGGGGAGGCCAGAGCTGCCAGCCGGGGCTGGACAAACCCAATAATACTGAGGAGCAGTGCAGGCCCCCAGGGAAAAGGGAGATAATTGCGTGACAAGGACCAAGGTGGAAAAAGCCAGGTGGCTGCCATTAGTGAAATGCAATCGCCTCTGTGTCTGCAGCCCCCTGAGCATGGTGGGGATGGAGGACGTGATGGCCCGCCTTGGACCAAACCTGCCACCACAGCTTCCCGGGACTGGAATGGTCTTTGTGTGCATCAACACAGCTGAAAAAGGCAGTGGGAGATGCTGAGAGCCAAATAGCAGGAGGGCAAATGCAGCCAATGATCCCCACCTAGCTGCAAGCTGCGAAATGTGCCCAACTCCGGCATCCCCATGCTCAGGGCTTTTACCTTCAAAGGCAGG
The DNA here is from genome assembly GCA_907165065.1 of Caprimulgus europaeus. The sequence goes on along the minus strand of OU015545.1, from coordinate 4,179,720 downwards.
AGCCAGCGGGGAGGCTGGGTCCCCGGGGCTGATCCGGCTGACTGTCAGGTCACTCTCCACACCGCCCCGCTTGTTCAACATGCAGGTGTAGATGGTCGAGCCTGCGGGAAGGAGATGGGCACCAGTGCTCATCAGCCAGCCCTGGCACATAGTCACGGCCCTGGCAGAGGGAGGTGGGCAGCAGGAAAACGAGTCCTCATTGCTGTTCTATCAACTGCCACTGCCTGGGCATGCCCTGGCCTACCCTGGATGTCCCAGCCTGAGGAAGGGGAGAGGAATGATGCTTTTCCCCCTGGAAATCTGAGGAGTGGAAGCTGCATCCTTGGAAATGCCCTAAGCTGCCTCCCAGCCCCAGAGAATGGGGAAGCTTCCCCCCATGTGAATTGTAACTGGTGAGGGTTGTGCTTGACTGACCCCAGCACCCATCACATCTCCAACTGTGAGCCAGAGGGACAGATCCCCCCTCCCTCACCCCCCAGCTCAGAGCACGTTTGTCCCAGTGCAAATGAGAGCAGAAGCCAGTTTCCATTAAGGACAGGGAAAGTAGCTGCTCTCACATGCTTCCCATCCCCTCTGCAATAGCAGTATTTAAAAGAAAAGCCAGTTTGGGTCCCTCCTGGTTTGTTTTGGTGTAGGATGTGATTTCCCAGGGCAGAGGCAATGTGCAGCTGAAATAAGGGGCTGAGCCGGTACCTGGTGCCTTGCTCACATCAGCTGTAAAGAGCCAGTTCGCTGCTTTTGTTGCTTCAGGTCCAACTAGGTAGAATTTCCCAAAATAAGACATGTCGAAGAGAGCCAGGGCATTTCTGCACGTTAAGCATTCGTTCTTGATCTAAAATTAAAGCAAACACACCACTGCAGTTGAGCCATATTCTCTCTGCACAAGGGAGGCACATTAGAACTTTTTATGTGATGAGAAACAATACCAGGACACTTGCCTGGTGCCTTCAAAGGCTGCAAGGCTTCAAAACACCCTGAAAAATCAGGTATTAAACAGAGCAAGTCCAACAGACCTTCCTGTGTGCTCAATCTCATTCTCTATGTCACTAACACAGTGACAGTTACCAATAATAACAGTTAAATTTTATGAAATTGGGTATTTCCCCAAAGTTGCTCACAACTCTTTCATTTGGGAAAGCAGCAGTAAAATTCCTGTGGCCTTTCCACTGCGGTTTCCCAGCATGGGGCTTATATTTATTTTAATCTTTTTGGAACATTTTCCCCAGTTTTGGGTAAAGCTTGCTGCTCCCCCTCCCTCCGAGCCTCACCAACTCCACCCAAAGTGTTGGTGTGGCATGGGCTCTGCTGCCTCGAACCCTCCCCGACTCCAGATGTGCCCAGCGGTTTTGGCAGGGACAGGGCTGTCCCCCTGCACTCACAATGTCATGGTGGGGGGGGAAGTCGAAGGTGTACTCATCCCCCAGCAGCCGGTTGTAGGTGTAGTCCCTGTGGCGTTCCCGGCCATACGCGCCATAGTAATCATAATCCCGGACCTGGAGGTGGGAACAAGGGGATGAGGGCAGTGAGGAAGATGGTGTGAGCCTGAAGCTGAGGGGCTGCTCCCAGTCACATTGACCCCATGCCAGGAGAGGAGCAGGTCCATTCAGGACTGGTTCACGGCAATGGGTCTCCTTCCTGGCATCCCCGCCCTCAGAGATGGGTCCCCACCCCAGCATCCCTGCCCGCTGCTTTTCAATATATAGAACTGAGATCAGTGCCTGTTATTTGGGGGTGTTGTAGGGAGATGCTGCCTGTTGCAGAGGGACAGACAGACAGACACCCACAACATGCACACACAAATCTCCCTCTTACCACTGTTATAGGGAATTAGAGACTGATGGCTTTTATGGCCCCATTCTGGGGACACACACCTGGTTGCAACATATCAGACACTCTGCAGATGCAGGACGCATCCTGCACGTGCTGGGCACGGCTGGTTCTGTCGGAGCTGAACACCCCCCAAAACACGCGCCATGCTTACCGGGGCTGCTCCTGTGGGGCTGAACCAGCCCGGCCTCTCCCAGCCGTGTCGTTCCTGGAAAACGCAGCCCTGGTTCAGCAGCTCCTACTCAAGCAAAGACAGAGAAATGGGAGCAAATGGTTAAACCCTCCCCCCCCATTTTTCTACTTTTTGAACAGCACCCAGAGTGCCCTCCTTGAGCACATTCTCAATACCTAACTTGTGACCCACTGGCTTTGGCTATCAGCAGCCAAAATCAGCTCTGTGGTTTGTCCTTTAAAACAGAAGCAAAGCTCAGCTGCCTGCACACTGGCTGATATTCTGTTCCCCCAGGAAAGGTCTTTGCTCCAACAGCAGCTGATGGGCAGGAGCCCTCGCAACTGCCCTCAAGCTATACTGACAGTGAAAGAAATGATCCTCTGAGTCCTTCTCTCCACTCTTCCCTTGCCCAGTGACCATCATAGAGCTCTTTTAAGACATATCTGCTAAGTTAAGTATTACGGGAGTGCTTGGCATCTCTACAATTAAACTATCCACGGCCCCAGCACCCTCACAGTGTGCACCCAGCGAGCTTTGAGATTTGGCAGGGATCTTCCCAGGATGGATGGATGGGAGCATGGACGCATCACGCTGCTTTGAGAAGCAGTATAGCTGCGGACACTCCTTGTCACCTCTTTTTTGCTGCAAGGATGCTGCCAGGGTCTCCCGTCGCCCTTTCAAGGCCAGGTTGAACGAGGCTTTGAGCAGCCTGGTTTAGTGCAAAATGTCCCTGCTCATGGCAGGGGCATTGGAACTGGATAAGCTTTAAGGTCCCTTCAAACCCAAATCATTCTATGATTCTGCTTAAGGTCCTTTCCAACCCAAACAAACCATCCTGTGATTCTATGATCACTCCTCGCACAGCAGCCTGGGTCAGGTTGCGCATTCTCACCTCATGCAGAGGATCCTTCCTCATGTTACGTCCTGCCAGTGGCTCATCGTGGGGGAAGACAACGGAGTAGTTCTTGGCGTAGGACTCGTGGCTCCGCTCCCGGATCCAGCGGTTGTTGTTGGTGAGGGAGTGGTGAAACCTCCTGGAAGGCAGGGAGATGCAGTGTCCAGGTGAGCCCACAAGCTCAAGAGGTGCCTCTTCCCCTGGGCATGGCTCTCTTGGCCAGACCCAGATGTGGAAGCAGCTGCTGTTGTGTAAAATTGCTATTCCTGCATCCATTTCATGGGTAGGAGAGCAGAAGAGCTGAGTGGGACTTGGTGCTGGCCACACCACACGCTGCGCATTGGAGCTGGGTACTCGCCACAGCCCCCACCCAGCTCCAGGAACATCTACCTCGGAGCAACTAGGAGCAGAATATAGCCATATTGGGATAGAAAAAACATGAAAAACGAGGAGAGCGGAGGTTAATTCTGCCCCATTTCAGCATGGGGCTGGCCTCAGAGCATGCCTCGCACACAGCCCAGGTTTAAATGTAGCCCTGACAGGGAAAGAGCCCTGGACGTTCCTCACATTTTTCATCCAATTCTCCTTAGGTTGAAAGATAAATAAAACCCAAAGCGTTTTAAATTTGTTTGACATATTTTCATCCTTCAAACAGAAAAGCTCCTTGAAGGAATGTGCCAGCTCAGCACACACTTGGGTTGTTGTTACTAGAGACTATAATTCAGGGACAGCAGCCCTGGGTGCTGGTGGCACCTTTCCCAGGGCTGGAGAAAGGAGGCAGGCAGCAGGTGAAAGCAAGACAAAAATTTCATTTATAGGGTTTTTAAAACAATACTTTCAGCTTCCCTCCCCACTGCATGGGTGCAGAGGAGAGGCAGAGCACTGGGGCCAAGCAATTCTCCCCAGAAGCAGCCGTGGGCTTGCTGGGAGCGCAGCTGCCTCTTCTGCCAGCATGGGACAAGCAGCAGATGACGCATGGCATGTCCCCAGCCCCACCGTCTGCCCCGTCTGCCCCTTCACCGACGTGCTGAATATTTGACAGTGGCAAGAGGAGCAACAGCTGCCAGATGAAATATTTACAAGCAAGTGTTTTGAGAGGATTAATATTTAAATGTGTGAAAGAGGGAGTTATTTAAAGAGAAGCTTAGTAATAGTCACCACAATAAAAAAAAACCCACAAAACCAAACAACGGGACTGACATCAGCTTGATGATGGGGCAGGTGGGACACAAGGGTTGCTCAGCTAACACAGATGCAAGGGCTGGAAAACTCCCAGCCACTCTCTGAGTGGGGCTGGGGTCCCACTGCACAGGTCAGCCCCACTATGGTTGTGCTTTGTCTCTGCCAAGATGGTTGCTGTCACCAGCAGCCCCATAAGAAAGCCCAAACCCAATCAAATATAATTGAGTAAAAGCAATTACAGAGCCAACATCTGCACAGTCAAAACTCCTGGCCCATGTCATGCTGCAGAGACAGGAGAAAGCTAATCTTTCTCCTGTTGAAATCATCACCCTGATTATTAACTTAGAGGATTAGGCACGGCACTAATTGAACAGCAAAAAACCCCAAACGTAATTACCCTGTCCTTTCCCATCACTGCCATCTCATGTCTGATGGAAGCGGTTTGTGTAGAAGTGGGATGAAGCAAATGAGATAAATCCCACGTGTAAATTCATTAAAGTCATTCAGCGTAATTGATTCCAGCTCCTCGGGGGGACACAGGCTGTGGCAGAGAAGCTGCCCAGACACCCACTCCTGATGCCAGCATCCAGCCTGGCCTAGAGTCCCCAAGGATCAGCCAAGGACCAGGGGTACCAGCGAAGGAGCCTGTGGGGTCCTGGGGCAGCTGGAGTGACTTGCCTGATGTCATAGCCGTACATGTCCTTCTCCGGCCGCCCGTGGATGATCCAGTGAGCCAGCTCCCTCCCACAGCCGCCTCCCAGCATCATCCCTGGAGGAAGAGGGAGGACCCAGATGAGGCCAGGAGGCCAAGCGTGGCTGTGGATACCATGTTCTGCCCACAGTGCGATGCCTGCACTGGGATGCCTGAGGTGTGATCCCTTCAGGTCTCTCTTACCAGCACTGTTGAAGCCACAGCCGAGGAAGAAGCCTCGGACCTCTGGGGCTTCTCCCATGAGTGGCTTGTGGTCAGCCGTGAATGACTCTGCAAGACAGAGAGAAGGAGGTGCCAGTGAGGCTTGGGCAGGTGTTTTGGGGACATATCACACACTTTGGGAGGAGAGTTCCTGCAGTTCCCTGTGCTGGCCTCGTCCTGCTCCCCGAGAGTTTGATGGGGTTAGAGTTGGATAAACATCGAGCATTTCCCACCATTTCAGCTCAGGCATCCCCCATCTGCATGTCTCCAACAGCACCCGGGCAGCAGAGGCCAAAGGGAAGGCTGCCCTAGTGCTGGGATGCCCAGCATCACATAGGGATCTTGTGCAGGCTCCTGAAGCAAACATACATACGTATGTCTACATATATCAGCTTCTGAGGCTTGCATGAACATGCACGCACACACACACGCATATATATGTATGTGTATATATATATATATATATATATGCACATGGCACTGGTGGTGGCAGAGGCTGCAAGAGAAGGACCTCAGCACTAGGGACTAAACTGAAGATCTGTGAAGCAGAATGAACCCCCAACCAGACAGTGCATAAGGTGCTGTGGTGGCTGGAGCAGCCTCTTTCTTTCTCCCAATCCCCCAGTCAAATGGGCTGCAGTGACCTGTTTATTGCCTTTTCAACATCTGGGCCATATTTCATTTTGATGACTATATTTCACCTTCATCGATTTCCACTGGGAAATTTCATGAATTTAAGCTCTTTTATTCAGCTGAGGGATTGCTGCTGATGTTGCCCAAGGCTGTTGTGCTAATGATGTCTCATTCTGCCAGCTCCTGCTCCCCATAGAGCCGTCAACCATGGTCCCTGGGCAAATCCCCACTAGGGAGGACAGCACAAACCACCCTGACAGAGGTGTGCAATCCTCCTCCCACTTTTATGGTGGAAGGAGAGAAGGGAGACAAGGTTCAGTTTGGTCCTTCCCCCCTCCAGCAATGCCCAGCTTGTTTCCCACAATCTCGGTGCTCAGGAGAAGGCTAGAGGAACGTCAGAGGAATATTTCATGCCAATATCCCCAGTTGGTGTGGTGATCCTTGGAGGAACGCCGATTAATGTATTGCAACACCAATATTAGGTGTAGCAATACACCAAATTCACTGAGTTAATGGAGCAACACCCAAAGCATCTCACCTTCACCCATGGTGCATGTCTGACTGGGATGGGTGTTGAGTGCTCACACAGGACCGTAGCCCATTTGGCTACAGGACTGGATCAGCACTTGGAGCACAAACAGCTTAAACCCCAAATCACTCTGCTTTTGTCCCCCGTGCTGGAGCATAGCACGGTAGCCACTCTGGTGGTGAAATATTGACCACGGAGCAGAAAGGACAAGCGTTTGCTCTTTGCTTCAGTCCAGCATGACTCAGCTGTCACAAGCAAACCAGCTGCTGGTTTAAATCAAAAAGTAGAAAAGAAGGAGAGCTGACCTTTTGGAAATAACATTCCTGTATGACAGATACTAGACATACATCTATAAGAAGTCAGGTCCCCACTGGAGGCCACCAGCTCTGCTCACACCACAGTTTAATCAAACCCACTGTACACAGGGCCAAGGTCTCCACCTTGTACCTGTCAAGTTTTATCTGCTGCAGGGCAGGAGATGTGCCCTACTTTCCTCTTGTACAGCAGCACTGCTCCCTCCCCATTAGCCTCAAGGGTTTCCCTTTAAATGCTTCAGCAAAAAAGGATTTTTAATTTTTTTTTTTTTTTTTAAACATACGGCAGATTTCAAGGCCAAATCAAGTGCACAGAGCTGGGGTTTGATGGCTGGCATCATCTCCAGCTGCTGCCTGGACCATCCTGCAGCAATGCAATGGCCTTTAACTCCACACCAGACAGCTTGGGATGTAAATCTGGATAAATCGAATGTCACCAGCCCAGAAGCAAGTAGTAAAAACAACAATATAACATAACACTTGGAAAAACAATGACCACTGCTTGAAAAAAATCTGCCCCTTAATTCCCCAGTCCAGTGGCCACAACACGGGCTGTGGCTGTGAATCTGTGCTAGCCACCCCCAGTCTGGACCAAGGCAACGCTCCCCAGCTATTTCTCCATCTAGGCTAAGCCTGGGATGCCACCCCTTGGAAGATGACACTATTGCAGCCAGACTACAGGTACTTTCTCTCAGTTCAGAGAGTTTTTCTTCTCCCCAGGGTATGAAGTTTCCCTTTATCACCAGCAAGATCCTTGGAGGAACGCAGCCGCCGTGGTACCACCACAGCCCCATTACCTGGCCCGCAGACAGTGGATTTAATGCCTGTTTTCTCCAGCACCGGCACCCTGTTGATGGCACCTTCAATGTGTTGCATGAAAACATCCCAGTCCAGATCAAAGAGGCCAAAAGCAAATTTTTCAGACACCTGAAGGTGAGAAACAGGAATTAGGACACAAAATAGAGTACAGCTGATGTAAGAACTTCTCAGATCTTGGGGATCATAGAAAACAGAGGCTGCTTTGCAGACACTGGTTTCTTTGGGTTTTCATGAATGGCCTAGCCAAGCCAAAGGTCTGGGGCAGAGCCCAAATTAAGACACCTTCACTTGCATAACAGGATGATGGAGCAGGTTTTTCATTCCTGTTGCCTCTACATCTCACATCTACACCATGGACAGACCCAAAGAGAAGACGCTGGCTGGTGCTTTCCCCACCAGCTGTGTGGTGGTTGGTACCTGCAGGAGCCGGGGGCAGAGGCGCTCACACCCCTCCCAAAGTGGGTTCCCTGGAAACCTGCCTCATTCCCCCGGAAAACCTCTTGGCACTGCTCACCTCCTCCCAGAAGATGGGGTTTGACTCATATCCACCCACGGAAAGGGCATCGCCTTGGAGACGGAGATACACTGAGGCATCATGATCGCGAACATTTGGCATGTTCTGAAAAATGGGGAGGGGGAGCAGACAGGTGAGAGGGAGCAGAGAGTCATAGGGAGACCCCAAAATCAACCCAGTTGTGCCCCAGCAAGGCCGAGAGGGATGAGCTGGGGGTCTGGGTGAGCTGCTCAGGATGGGAGCAGCAGTGGCTCCAGGGATCATAGAATCACAGAATGGTTTGGGTTGGAAGGGACCTTTAAAGGCCATCTAGTCCAACCTCCCCACAGTGACAGGGACATCTTCAACCATCAGGTTGCTCAGAGCCCCATCCAACCTGACCTTGAATGTTTCCAGGGATGGGGCTCTACCATCTCTCTGGGAAACCTGGGCCAGTGTCTCAAGACCCTCATTGTAAAAAAATTTCTTCCTTATATCTAGTCCAAATGTCCCCTCTTTTAGTTTAAAAACATCACCCCTTCTCCTGTCCCATCTCACCCTGCCATGCGCAGGGGGGCAGAAGCCAGCCCTCCAGAGCAGAGGAGCAGATCTGTAGATGTGTAGGACTGACCTGAATGCCCTCGATGCGCTCGGTCACCACGTAGGCGTGATGCATCCCCACCAGCGGCACATGCACGCCGGCCAGCTGGCCCAGGGCTCGTGCCCACACACCTGCGGAGAGAACAGCCCAGTGCTGAGCACCTCTCCATCCTCCACACCCTGACAGAGAGCTGCGGGGGTCTGTGGGTGACAGCTGGATGGGGGAACAAGGACTGGTGCAGACCCTCCAGCTCATGGGATGTAAACCCACCCCCAGCCCTGCTTCCCCGCCTTCGTTCTCCGTACCTGCACAATTCACCACGCAGGGAGTCTGGATGGTCCCATGGGCTGTCTCCACTGCATACACCCTCTTCACCCCAAAATCATCAGCTCTGACCTGGATGCCAGTGACTGGGCAGTTCTCTATGATCTGGTGGCAGAGGAAGAGCAGCAGAGTCACAGCAGGGGCACAGGGACAGTGGGACAATCTGGCTCAACATCTACATCCCCAAATCTGGGAAAGGTGAATCTAAACAGCAGTCTGGCACTGGTCATCTCCGTTTCCCAACAGCTATTAGTGTTCCAGCTGGTACTAACGTGCCTCTCCTGAACTGCAGGCTTAAGGCGCAGCTCTGCACACCCGGTGCAGAGGGTGTTTATTAAATATTTTCATGCACATGAACCAAGCAAGGCACCAAGGATGGGCTGGTAGTCCCTGCCTCGAGGAATGGATTTTGTTACTTGACCCTAAAACCTCAGTTCTCCCAAGGAACCTGCCTTGGGTGCTGCCTTGTCTTGCTCCTAAAGGTCTTTTTTTCGTCCTATACTTTCCTCAGACCTCATGGTTCCTGTCAGCTTTGTTGCTGTGACCCAAGCAGCTGTCAAACTGGAATAGGTCGACACCTTTCTTGGGCAAAGACCTGACGCTGCAGGAGCAGCTCTGCTCTGGTGGGAAAGAAGGAGCTGGAGGATACAAAGGATGGTTTATCCTCTCAGGATCAACAGGCATTAATTACTTATTTCTAATTAGGAACTACCATCGCGCCCCTGGCAGTTGCTGCTCTGGCAAGAGTCGAGCAGGTCCCAGCTGGATCCATGGTGCCATCCTTGGGGACGTACAGTGTGCCGTAGAGGTCGTCAACGTTCATCAGTGGGTACAGATCCTTGGTCTGTGATGGGGTCAGGACATAGGACTCCACACCGTACACCTTCCCCAGCTGCCAACCAGACAAGAAAACCAGGAGCTCAAGCAGGCAACAAAAGCTTTGCTCATCACTTGCTGCTGGAGGAGGAAGAGACCCTCAGGATGCGTTTATCTCCCAGATGAGGCAACTGCTGCCCCAAGGCAAGGCCTAAATCCAGCACAGGGTGGGATGGTCTGCACAGATTTCAGGGAATATGGTCCCCTATTCCCATGCAAGTCACCTGTGCAGCTGGAAAAATCATGCTACCACTATGTGAAAGGGCAAAAATCTATAGTTGGATTTAATTTTGCCTGATTTCCGCAGCCTTATGGAAGCATAACCCAAGACACTCACAGCTCTATGTGTGGAAAGGCAGGGAGGGGTGGGCTATTTTGTGGAGGGCTACCAAAACGATTAGGGGACTGGAGCACCTCTCTGATGAGGAAATGCTGAGAAGCCTGGTTCTGTTCAGCCTGGAGAAGAGCAGACTGAGAGGGGATCTCATCAATGCTGATCAATACCTAAAGAGCAGGTGTCGGGGAGATGGGGCCAAACTTTTCAGTGGTGCCCAGCTCCACGACAAGGGGCAATGGGTACAAACTTGAACACAGGAAGTTCCATCTGAAGGAAAAACTTCTTTACTATGAGGATGACAGAGCCCTGGGACAGGCCACCCAGAGAGGTTGTGGAGTCTCTTCTGGAGAGATTCCAAACCCACCTGAACGTGATCCTGTGGCATCTGCTCTAGATGAACCTGCTTTGGCAGGGGGGTTGGACTAGATCATCTCCAGAGGTCCCTTCTAAACCCCACCATTCTGTGATTCTGTGATTTGGAGACCTGGGGGCTTCACTGCCCTGGGAGTCCACCAGGCAAGGGTTGGGGCACACTGAGGGACTTCTCCTACCGACATAAGCCTCTTGTACTCGTCAAGACGCTGCTTGTTGGAGGCGATGAAGAGCCCTCCGTTCTCCACCCAGCCTGTGTGCAGCCCTGTCTCTGCCGGCAGATCCCGGCTGACCACGTCCCTCGTGTGCGCCAGCAGCTCCACTTCCACATCGCTGGGACGCAGCTGCCACAGCAGACCTGGGAAGGGGACACACACGGTTTTGTCACCCCTCCATCATCCCACGTGGGATGCAGAGGGGTCCCCGGTGTCCCATACGTGGGGGGGTGTCACCCTGTGGGGGCTCTTGCTCCATCTCGTGGTGATGAGGGAACTCTACAAAGCGTCGATTTCTATTTTTGGGGGCTTTAAATGAATGGGAACAAAGGGGTGTATGGAGTAGATGACCTCAAAAGAGACAAAAACCAAAAAAACTTATTGAATAAACTTATTTAGCTCCTGCCTCTCTGCCAAAGAAAATGGGCATAAAGAATTATTTTAAAAGAGTGGAAATAAACTGTTTCTTTTTCCTGTGGCCATATAAAGATTTTAAAAAATTGGAAAATTTGGGGGATAGTTTCTTAACAAAAAGTTGTGCCAAAAGGAAAAATAGAAACGCTGAAATTATCAACATTCAAAGCCAAAACTCTCTGACACATCCAGAGCCAGCCTGCACAATGCTCCACACACAACATCACATCCCAAGCCATGGGCATACCTGCTCCCCCACCCCAGGGAGCACCCACGCGGTGCCCACCACCTCACCGGCCGTGTGCCAGGTAGTGCCTGAGGTCAGGCGGTCCCTCTCCAGCAGCACGACATTAGTGACGCCCTGCTTGGCCAAGTGGTAGGTGGTCTGGCAGCCCAGGCTACCCCCACCAACCACCACCACCTCGGCTGAGGACGGTGGGGGCCGGCTGGGCTCCCTGCTCCCAGAGCCTTCCTCCTTCAGTGTCTTCTGGTACGGCACACTCTTCTTCGCTGTGGGACCCGTTGCACTGCTGAAGGTCCGGGGGCTTCTCCAGGGGGCTGGGAGGCAGCGGAGGGCGGTCGCCCGCAAAGCAGAACTTATGTAGGACATCGTCACCTGAAAATCCCCAAAACACCTTGATGGCATAGGCAGGGGACCCCCGGCCAGCCCAGAAGCTTACCCGTTTGGGTGGGAGCAGCATCTCAGGGTGCTGTGCAAAGGGCTGAGCAGCTCAGGGTGGCTGAAGAGAGATCTGGGGTATGTCCCTGCATGGGCTGCTGGGACCCCCTTCCAGCAGAGAACTGGGATTCCCGCTGCACGTGTGTACAATCCCAAACACCCTGCAGAGGGGCCCCGCTTCAAAAAGGGGTCTGGAAACAGGACAGGCCTGTGCGCGCTCACGCCTGCAGAAAACAGCTTTTTTCTTTTCTTTTTTCTTTTTTTTTTTTTTTTCTTTTATTCAGGAGCCTGTTTGGCCACCATAAAGGCACAAGGTTCATTCCCTATCAGAGGAGGGCGGTGCAATGGCTGCTGGTGGGGGACGGGGACAGATCCTGCCTGCAGACACCCCAGCCCCTGCACCCAGGGCTCTCGGACGGTAACACGGCTCAGAGTTTGCTCTGGATGCCTGCTTTTGGGTGCACAAGCTGGGGTGCAGTGGGGTCTCACAGGCCAGCACCAGCCCCCCCCCACCCCCTCCGCCAAACCACGAGCTGTGGCCAGGGACTACCCCAGAGTTCACCTCACTGAGACCCCCACTCACGGCTTCCAAAGCACCCGCTGTCCCCTCGCTGTCCCCACAGCACAGCAAAGCTCCAAACTCCCACTCGAGATCCCGCGACACTGGCAGCAGCTCCTTGGACAGCCCACAGCAGGTTCCCACTTGCCCACAGCCACTTGCCCCACTCCACTCACCAGCCAGGCTCGCTCCAGGCTGGCTTTCCCTGCCGCGATGGCTGTAGGGCCCCTGCCTTCCTCCGATGCTCTCCTCCTCCTCCTCCTCTTCCGTGCACAGCTGTCCCTTCGGCCCCTGCTGCAAAAAACATTAACCAGAGGCGAACAGAGCCAGCCCAGGCGGTGGGTGACGAGCTCTTACCCCTTCTCGTGGCTCTTCTGCTTCTCAACAAAGAAGAAAAGTCAAGCTGAGCAGAGAAATTCAAAACAGGGAGGAAAATGCTGCTTTTTCTCCCTGGCTCGGTGCCCAACAGAGAACAAACAGCCCAGCTTGGGACTCGCAGCCTCCCAGGCTGGCTCGGCGCTGGCTGGAGCCGTCAGCTGGATGCCAGATAGCAAACACAGCGAGGGAAAGCACCATCTGACCCTCCTGCCAGAGCTCCCAGCAGTTACATTTTAAGAGCAGAATTAAAATAAATTTACACATTTCTTAAGTCACACTCAAGAGCTCAAAGCAAAGGCGGGAACACACAAAAAAAATTAATTTAGAGTTGGTAGGAAAATGTTTGATTTAGATCTCCCAACCTGAAGGTTTATTGCTCCTCCTGCCCAGGACTCACCCCTCAAATTAGGGCCTGTTTGGGCAAGATACGTGGGTGATGCAAGTTCTTTAAAGGTGGCTCTAAAAGGCCTGATCCTGATATCTCGGAGAAGCAGAGGTCGGGGTGGAGGCAGGTTTGACCGGTGGTTGGTGGGGTTGGGGTCTGAGCAGCATCATGGTCCCTGCAGCGTCCCCCGGGCAGCATTGCCCACCCACGACCCCATGGAGCCCTGAGCAGCTGAGGGACGGTGTTTTGGGGGGGGTTTAGCATTCAACAGCACCGTGACCCCGGGTAGAGCCCCCCACCGCTCCGCACAACCCCACACCTCTGCTCTTACAGGCTGAACATACTGTGGTACCCAGTATGCATCCAAACTCCCCCAGTTTGGGAAGAGTCTGAAGAGAAGCTGAGGGTTGCACTTGTTCCAGCATTAGCCCTGGTCTCAGGCAGCATTTCTTTCCTCCTCCCAAAGATAAAATCAGTTTCTAAGTTTTAAAGAGGGAGCCCCAACTCCTCTAGACTTCTCCATGGACTAACTGCTCAAAATAACCACAGAGATGCAAACAAGTCTAAACTCCTGTTTGCAGTGGGGTGGTTTTGTTTGATGGGCCAGAACCATTTCATCAGCTTGTACTAATTATAAATACGACCTTTGGGTTAGACCAGACCTAAAACAATACAAGCCCAGCTATACATTCAGCAGCTCGAGCTGGTCAGCAAGCTCAGAAGGGACAGCAGCGAAAGTGGTGGTTACTTCAGCCCTGCCAAAGCCTGGGGCTGTGACACAGCTCCAGAGCAGGAATAAGAGTAGTTAAATTTTTTTTATGGTCAATTCAATGTAAAGGGAGCCTAAGCCAGTTGAATCTTTTCTATACAACTCCTAGTTTAGTTATAAAAATAAAGCAGCATGGCAGTTCGTGCACACAGATTAATTATAAAATGAAGGAATGGTTTCTGTGCGCCAGCTGGAGTTTTCTAGGTCACAGAAAACAGTATGGCTAATGCAGAAGTGAACTAGCCAGGCGTGCTGCAGACCCGCGGCTCATCACAGAACGGTCCGAGTTGGAAGGGACCTCTGGAGATCATCCAGTCCAACCCTCCTGTCAAAGCAGTTTCACCTCGAGCAGGTTGCACAGGATGGCATCCAGGTGGGTTTGAACATCTCCAGATATGGAGACTCCACAACCTCTCTGGGCAGCCTGTCCCAGGGCTCTGGCATACTCACAGTAAATAAGTCGTTCCTCATGTTTAAGTGGAATCTTCTGTGTTCCAGCATGCACCAGGCTGCAAGCGTGGGCCACCACCATTCCCATCACCACCGGAGCCCACACAGGCAGAGCTCTCCCTTACACCATGGTCTGAATTTGGTTTTGGGAAAGCATGACCAGTACATAACCCCAAACCAAAAGCAGGCTTGATTCCTCATAGTCCTGCTGGGCAGAGCTTTTCTGAGCTCTGATCTTGGCAAATCCCTGCCTCAGTTTCCCCATCCTGATTTGCACAGTGATTTTAGACACTTGTTTTGGGATCCACCAATCTGGGTGGTATGGCAGCTTGCATCCAGCCAAGGTGGCAGAGGCAGGTGGTCACGTGCTGGCCAGCCACAAGCCAGTGGGGCCACGGGGTGTGCTTAAGGCCCAGCCCCAGGGACGTGGCAGAGCGGCTGTCACACTCCATGTCACAGAGCAGGACCTGCTGTTTGCAGACGGCAGCCAGCAAATGCAACCACCCCCAGCGCCGTGTTTGCTCAGAGCAGAGGCAGTGCCTTGGCGAGCCCAGCTCATGTGGGAGATTGTATCAGCAGCTGCAATTGCTGGGGAAAGAAAAAGAAAAAGAAAAAGAAAAAGAAAAAGAAAAAGAAAAAGAAAAAGAAAAAGAAAAAGAAAAAGAAAAAGAAAAAGAAAAAGAAAAAGAAAAAGAAAAAGAAAAAGAAAAAGAAAAAGAAAAAGAAAAAGAAAAAGAAAAAGAAAAAGAAAAAAAAAAAGAAAAAGAAAAAGAAAAAGAAAAAGAAAAAGAAAAAGAAAAAGAAAAAGAAAAAGAAAAAGAAAAAGAAAAAGAAAAAGAAAAAGAAAAAGAAAAAGAAAAAGAAAACCTGTGTCTCGTGTTCCCCCTCCTGGGGCAGGCCCGGCTCTGGGCAGGGCTGGAGCCAGCTGTGCTGGCTGTGCCTGGAGATTTATTCTCCTGTTAATGCCCCAGAAATGCTGTTCCTGGTCCAGTTACAGTGCCTGGCCACAGCTAGGCATAGCAAATAAATGCCCCATTTATCCCCGAGGCATCAGCCCTCATCGGTGCAAAGCCCAGGGGGAGGTTTGGATGTGGAGCCCAGCAAAGCCGGCTGTTGAGGAACCCATCTGGCCCACCAACAATGCCAGCTCCAATCACCCCTCAAGGGTTAGATGTCACCAACTGTCACCAAGGAGCCAGCCCAAGGAGGTCCCCAGAGACAGGACCTTGCATGGAAAAGTTTTGTATTTACCTTTTCTTGCAGCCATCAGTCGGTTACACGCTCTAGTGCCGTGTTTTTGCAGCCCAGCTGTGCCATCGGCATCTGACAGCGATGCCCAGCTTGCTCAGGGCTGGGCTGATGTTCATTGTTGGCAGGAGATCACCCAGGTACCAAAACCTGGTATTTCATACATAGTGTGTGTTGGAGAGTTTCCCTCAGACTGTGCAGCAACAGCAGGGAAAGGGTTTATCCCAGACAGGGGTCATCACCTCAGCCAAGGCTAAATACCTGTTTGAGCAGCATCTTTCCAAATCAGCATCCAAAAGTTATTGCCCAGCTCAAGTCCTGCTTCTCCGAGTAAATTGCCTTTGCTCACTGCTACAGCCCTTTTCAGCTGACCCTGTGAAAGCTGACGCGAGAAGGAGAAAGCACAGGGGACTCCCAGAGCAAAAAAAATATTATTAATTAAATGACGTGGCAGATCACAGTGGCACCTCGTGTCCCTGCTCTGGGGTGAAACCTCCAGCAACGCCTCTGGTATTTTATCAGCAACTGCACAATTTGTTTTACTGCTCTAAAACGCTGCTGTGTGCAGGGCTGAGTAGGATTCTGGAATATGATACCTGGGAGTGACAAAAAGCCGTGGAAAACCATGCCCTTTCTCTCACCCCACAGTGGATCAGCCCTGGGAGAGAAAGAAGCTCCAGGAAAGCCACCCAGCAGGAATGTGGGACAACTGCATGGGAGGCAGCTGCTCCTACCCCTTCCAAAACGGGCATGAACACTTACGGATCACGGCAGCAATTGGAAAGGATGTGTCCCCGTGAGCACGCATCTCCTCTGCACTGGCCAAGCCACCCCTCCATCCCCAGCATGGCCAAGGGGGTTTTAGGGACAAGAAACCCAACACAAGCCTAAGCCCTCTGGCACAGTAAAAACCATGGCTAGAAAAAAAAAAAAAAAAAAAACTATCAGCAAAATTACACTTTATTTTTTTTCACTGTGGAATTTACTTTGATGTATTGTAACTTAAAAAGGTCTGGAAAAACCACATGCAAAAGGGTTTCTAAGTAGCAGCTAAAGTTTCTATTCCAGCATTACAAGCTATTCCAAATGATTTCCAAATTCCCAGCTATAAACTATTCCATAAACAAACAGTTTTATCTTTAAATCCCCTCCACCCTACCCCAGTTAGTGCAGTGCAAAGGAAAAACCCAAGGAATTTACATATTATTTTCCAACATACCCCATTGCAATTTTGAATGATCTGCGATGAACTAAAATATATATACAATTTTCTCGCCATCATAAAAAAACATTTCCCTTTCTTATTCACAGATATATATTGTGGCAAATGGCTGAATAATTACTTACAAACAAAAGAATTTTTTTTTTTTTTAAACAAGTCTCTTACAACAGTAAACACAAGAAGAAGAGCTCTCTGGAGGGAAGAGGGATTTGGCAGGGCTGGTAGGGGAGCGCAGGCAGCAGTGGAGGTCGGGGAGCCCTTTGGGGTGGAAGGGAGAGACGGTGCCATGGTCTCTGACAGGGCACATGCTCTTCTAGAGAGGATGCCCCTGTTGCCTTACAGAATTGGCCATGTCAAACAGGAGGGCTTTAGGATCTGATGCACGCCCTGAGCCATCTCAAAAGATGATGTTTGTCTCGGGTATGTGTGTGCCCTGGTCTCATCCACCCTAAACACATCCCCAGCTCCAGCACAGCTGTGGGAATCACAGCGGAGCCCTTTGCTTTGCACCAGAGGAGCAGGGCATGGCCAGCTCCCCGCCAGCAGCACCCCCAAGGCTCCTCTTTGCAACGGAACCCCTTAAGCACACCCCGAGCTGAGCACTGAGGGGCTGGCCAGGAGAGGTTAGCACCAAACAGTACCTTGGGAAAGCCCTGAGCCCCCTCCGTGTCCCTGTCACCTCGCAGAGCAAAACCCCCACCAGGCATCTGCCCTGGCCAGACCCTGGCTGCACCCGCCTCACTCCCCCATGGCACTGGGAGCACTTGTGGGGCTCCAGAAGGAAGGGCAGGGCGGCTCTGGGCTTGTCACTGAGCAACAACATCTAATTTCCAAGTTAATATCTTTCCCTTTTTCTTGAGAGCCCCAAACTCTTGCATTTATTACCCCAAGCAGGGCACTGCTGCTCCATTTGCGGCAAGGCTTTGGATGCAGCTGTGGTACCCCCGTGCCAGGGACCAAGGGCATCAGCACTGCTCACCCACCCAACACTGGTGTCACCCAGACCTGTGTCCGCTCAATGTCAAGAGCCTGCACTGAGAACACAGTACCTCATGGCACAACCACTGCAAATCCCAAGGGAACAACATCAGGGCATGGAAGCACCAGCTCAAAATGCCACCACAGAGGCTGCAGGACATCTCCTGGGGCTCAGATATCAGAGGGAAGTTGTCCCATCATACATCCACACACATATGTTGGGATTTGCACTTTGGAAGGAAATTCTGGAGCTGGGGAGTAAAGCCAGTGCCTGGCAGAAGACGATGGCCATGGTTTCCACTCAGCAGCTCTGCCTGCCAACCATGGGGCTGAGCTTTGGAAGGAACAGACCCGCACGGACGGTGCACAGGACACTAACAATGCCAAGACAGACGGACCTTTACTTGACAGCAGCAGCATTAACAGCCTGTGGGAGGGAGAGATGGGGGGCAACACTCACAGCCCCCAAAAGTGCACACAGCTGGGGAAGAAGAGATGCTTTCACAACTTAGCAAGAGAAATCAGGAGTTGATACCATAGCCCTTACTCAGGTGGGTGTGTTCCCTGAGCTCAGCGAGGTGGGACACGTCACGGCTGCATGAAAAATCAGCCTGGCTGGGGGGTGGTCCTGCTCATAGCAGGACTGAGCTGGGAGCGAGGGGAGGAGAGACCCACAGATGTATGCTCCTGTCCACTCCTTTCTGTGTACCTGGTGCCTTGGTGGCCTCCAAAACTCTTGTGTGGCAAAGCACATCTCCAGTCTTGCAATGTGCCGAGACCTCTGGCTCACCAGTGGGACCAGTCTGCACCCCGGGCTGTCCCCTCTGCCTGCAGCAAGGCTGGTGGGACCAAAGGTAGTTGTAAAGAAAACAGGCTTGGGATGCCAAGGTAGTTCTTTTCCCTCCTGTCTGACCTGGAAGTCCAGTTCCAGCCTATGTCTGATGGTCACAAAGTGCTCCTGGTTTCACGGCTGGCATCCTTCAGAGACAAGTAACAGCCCTTTCCTCCTCCTGGGTCAGGGGTCGCCACTCTGCCTCCTCCATCCAGCCACAGCACGGTGCTGCCGCACAGCTGCCAGGAAGACCACTGAAACCCTGACCCAGGGAGCCCACCTGAGCAGCGTGGCAGGGGGTCTGCATCATCTCCTTGGTGCCGAGTCACTCCCTCCTTTTAGAAACCCCCAAATTCTCATCTCAGCGCACCCAGGCACCAGCCCGGGTGCAAACCTTCAGCCTCACCCTCCCACCACCACCACCACCACAGTGGCTTTTAAAACACTTTTACTAAATGGGGTTTGGACCCCATCTTCTGGCGGGCACTATACAGAGTCTCTCAGCTCTGTCCATGCAGGGGAGTGCAGCTTTCCCAGGACTCTCCTGAGCTGCTAACATGAACATTATCCGACAGACCATCCATCATCTTCTATACACGTAAGAGGAGCGAGGCCGGCGGCGGTCCCGATGCGCACACACACACTGTACAGAGGAAGGGGTTGCTAAAGAGGCTGTGGCGGCAGTCCTGGCAGGCGTCTGGCCGTGTCTCATGGGGACCCACAGGTCTTGGGACAAGTGTGCACGGTCTGCAGCGGCTCGCTCTGGGCACTCGATGGCTTTTCATCAGACACCCTGGCAGTCATTGCACCCCTTCCTCTTCCACATACGTCGAGGGAAACCAGCCAACCTGCCGAGGAAGCGGAGAAGTGAGATGGAGTCTGGGGAGCTGAAGGGAGCTCCTGTTCTGTCACCAGGACTATTCCCCCACACCACGTGCTGCCGTATGTATAGTGCTGGATGCACCAGCATCCTGATGTACTGTGGTGATGGGGAGGAGGTGTTGCTGTTACCCTAATTTGGGATGGAACCAGCAGCTATACATTGCCTTGGACACATGGGTTGTCCACAAGATATAAGGAATCAGGGCATGAAGAATCTGCCCCAAGTGCTACAAACTCTGTTGGACACCAGGTCAAGCTATGAACCTGCTGTTTTTTCCCAGGATGCTGAGCCTTTCGCCTGCAGAGCCACTCCCAAGGTGAGGGAGGTGATTGTCCCCCTTCTACTCTGCCCTTGTGAGGCCCTATCTGGTGTATTGAGTCCAGGCCTGGAGTCTCTAACACAAAAAAGATGTAGAGCTGTTGGAGCAGGTCCAGAGGAGAGTCATGAAGATGATTAGAAGGCTGGAGCACCTCTTATGAAGAAAGGTTGAGGGAGCTGGGCTTGCTGAGCTTGGAGAAGAGAAGGCTCCAGGGAGACCTCATTGTGGCCTTCCAGTACTTGAAGGGGCTTATAAACAGGAGGGAGAACGACTTTTTACATGGGTAGATAGTCACAGGACAAGGGGAAATTGTTTTAAACTAAGAGAGGGGATATTTAGGTGAGGTATTAGGAGGAAATTTTTCACCCAGAGGGTGGTGAGACACTGGCCCAGGTTGTCCAGAGAAGCTGTGGCTGCTCATCCCTAGAAGTGTTGAAGGCCAGGCTGGATGAGGCTTTGAGCAACCTGGTCTAGTGGAAGGTGTCCCTGCTGATGGCAGGGGGGTTGGAACTGGATGAGCTTTAAGGTCCCTTCCAACCCAAACCATTCTATGATTCCTGCATAAATCGGCCACGTGCAGGTAGAAGGAAGGGCAGATCTGGACGTCGCCCAAGCTGGTGTGTCCACCTGCCCACCGCATGCTCCCATCCGCCTGCACGCACTGCGCATTGCATGTTGCTGTCACACAGCACTGACTGGTCACACAGCAGGGGCTCTCCTGGGATGACAGCCCATCCACGAGCCAGAAAAGAGCAACAGGGAGTGGGACGTGTCCCCCTGCCCTTTGCTGTCCTGACAGCAGGTTGTGCTCTGGCCGGGCAGGTTGAGACAGGGAGGACCATCTGCTGCAGAAAAGAGACATTATCTGGATGCACTCACTCTTCCGTTGGTTTCCCCCTTCCACCATCCCTGGTCCCCGCCAATCCTGCTGTAGATCTTCACCACGTCGCCTTCTCGCAGTGAGAGCTCCCGCATGTCCCGCGCCGCAAAGTTGTATCGTGCCACCGCCGTCCCTATGACCCGTGGGGTGAACACTGCCAGGGGACAAAGCAGAGGGGATCAGGAGCTGCCCCACCACACAGGACCAGCCGATACTTGGGGAAAGCTTGGCAAGGTTCAACCTGGGTTTTCCACCATGGCGGTGGCTCCCATTGCAATGCCACAACCCAGATCAGCTCGAATGTTGGAACTGGCCTCATCCAAATTGCTCAGCCCCAGACAGACTGGGGTGTTCAGGGTTAAATTGGGTTCCTGCTGGGCTTTATACAGCTCCACGGGCTTGGGAAGACCCTCTCTGCTGACCAGGAGAATCCAGGAGGGGCTTGGTGGGGATCACTGGGGTCACTTTTGTGTGAAGGTGGTAAAAGATTTCATAGGAATACACAAACATTAACAATGAAATCAGGGAAAAATCCTATTCCACTCTCAATACCAGGTCTGGCTGCCACACAGCTCCCAGCACCTGACGGGACCACTTTGTCAAAAGGTTTCATTGATCAACTTGTATTTAAATGACTTAAAAAATGAGTTCTTGGGGTTGGATTCTCAAAGATGCTGAGCAAAACCTGTCTGTTTGGCCATGAGGACAAACAAGCTCCTAAACCCAGTTTCCTCCCTACTTCTGTCCCTGCTAGGGAGCAACCAGGGCACTTGGAAACTTGGTCTCATTACAGACCAAAAGGTGCACAGTCATCCAGCAAACCCTAACGCTGACCAACAGCTTGTGATAAGAAGCATGGTCCTGTGAGCTGTCCTGGGACCCAACCTCCGCCAGCACCAGCATGGCCTCAGGACCTCGGATCTCCATCGCTTCAGGCAGGGGATGCGTGGGGAGGCAGGAGGAGGAGGAGAAGCAGCAGTGAGGGTGGAAAGGCAGGGGCAGGAGAACAACACTGGGAGGGATGGGATGGGCAGAGGAGGAGAAAAACGCACCTTCTCTGAAGTTTGTAATAAAAAAGAAGGGGGGAAAAAACCAACTTAAAAAACCCCACCCTGAAGGGACATTGTGTTTGGGTGAAGCGACCGTTTTTATGTCCCAGGACATTTAAGGATTAATTTCAATTTTTAAAGTTTGCAAACCAAGGTTGAACTAAGTTCGAGGAAAAGCTTTGCCCAGGTTTTCAGCTCTTGGGATGGAAGGAGATGAGGATGGTGATGGAGATGGTCCAGACACACAGTGTGCAGTCACTGGAGGGCTTGTCCATCCTTGCCAGGCAGCCAGGCTGGAGAACAGAGCGAGACTCAAGGCAGCTTTGAACTCTTTTATCAGGAGCTTGCTCAGAGCCCACTGCTCCACAAATTACTGTCTGTAATACCTGATAGGCAGTTAAAGGATCTCAGATTCCCAGAATTATGTTCTAATACCCTGAAAAGGTAAGTGTGCTTCCCAAATACGGCAGTAAGGAAAGCACACGTGTGGTTTTGCTGATGATTTTCCCTGTCCAGCCTGAAGAAAATGCTGAAAAGTAAAAGCTTAAACGGGAAGACATGAACTGGCATGGTTCTGCTCTGATCCCTGCCAAACACATGCAAATCATTGGGGTTCAAAGGCACTGCTGCACTTGCTGCAGGGAGTCTGAGCCACAGAACACATTTGAGGGTACAGGTTCACCCCCAAAACTCCTCAGCACAGGGCTCCTGAGCAGCCTCAGATACCAGGGCTCAAAAACTGCCGGACATCAAGATGTTCTCCTTGTAGAGCAAGAAGAAGCAGTCTGGAAGATGGTGTGATGCCAATGCTCATTCGGTGAAACACATGGGATAAGGAGGTCAAGCTTGAAGTACATCATGAGATCCCAAAGGACTAAATTGACTTTTCCATTAATTTTAGCCCCTTTTCTCAAATAATGACAACTCCATCTCCTCCCTGCCTTGATTTTGGGGAGAGGGGGGAGTGAATTTTGCTTCTGGCCAAGCCATGGTTAATTAACTTATTTCCAGGCTGTGCCCTAGGGCAGCACTGGGGACCCTCTGAACTGTCTGTGGGTGCTGGAGGGACAGCGGGGACCCCGCAGGTCCCACTGACGATGGCTTTCAAGCTGGAGATGCTGCAGCCTTGGGGATGGCAGCAGGACTCTCTGGACTGGTACCTGACCAGAAGGGACTGGAGGAGCTCTGAGAAGAAAAGTTGAGGCCCTGAGGACTGAGAAAAGAAAAGTTGTAGGAAGCGCAGGAGGCTGCAAAGAGGTTAAAGAGAAACAGAAAGAGGCAGAACACGCATTAAAAAAGAAATTAAAAAAAAAAAATGCATAAAGCTTTAAAAGCTGACAGAGAAATACAGGGCAAAGCATACAGAAGGTCTTGCGTGGGGGCTCAGAGCTGGGACAGCCTGCAGCAGGCCTGTCCACATCCCTGCAGCCAGTGTCAGGGCTCAAAAGTCATCCTAGGGTTGTATTTTTTTGGAAAAGATATTTAATCAGCTTTTAAAAACTATCTTCTTTTAGTATTCTTTTTAAAATATACCATGGAAAAAGTTTTTTAAAAATGCATTTTTCCCCACAAAATAGTTATTCCTGCACTCAGGCTTTTAGACAAAATGGAGCATTTTGCACTAATGCACCTTTGCCTTTCCATTTGTTTTGATACTTTCATTTTTTATTTTAGGCACAAACTTACCATTTTTCCCATCATCTCCCTTAAAAGGAGTCCCACTGGGATCCAAACCCTCACAAGTGACACTGGAACTGGATCCGTTAAAACACACTCACAAAAACTCAGGTGGGCAGGTAAGACACGCTATATCCTGCTCACAGAGCATCACATCTCTGCCCCTGCAGCTCCTCCCCTGGCAGGACCAGTGAGTGGCAAACCACCATGGACTACAAAGAGAAAAAATGCAGGAGGGAAACCAGCCTCCCCCAGCAAAACCTCACCCTGGGAGGCTGCACCCGCTCCATGGAGCCACACGAGCTCACAGAGCAGCATCAGACAGCCCCAGCTCAGCTGGACCCCCCCTGAGCCCCACCACCTCCTGTGAGACCCATCCTCAAAATGCCACCAGCCAAGCAAGAGACTTGTTTGAAAACTGGGGGCTCAAGCCCTACAGCAAATCTATAAATCCCTTCGTCCTGGTGAAAGGCTGAGACTTCCCATCAGGGGTTAAACGACACCCGCTCGCACAGCTGAGCTGGGTTTTACCTGGAGAGCGGGTGAAGGTCCTGGAGGTAGAACGCTCCCGAGATTTATAGGGGTATTTCAGTGTTGTGTCCAGCTGCTTGAAGCTCTCCTTCAGCGAGTGGCTCTGGTAGTACTCGACCAGCTCCTGGGAAGGATGGAGAGGCACCCAGCTGTCTCTGCTGTCCTCTGCGTGACTTGCAGGGATGGTGTGCACGCTCAAAGGGGCTACAAAAACCTACCAGCAAACTTTCAAACTTCTTGGCTTCTGTGATGTGAATCCAGTTGTCCTTCTCCACCACCTTGATGTGCTTCACCTCCTCGTTGAACCTGCAAACAGTAGCAAAGGCACTCAATAGTTTTCTCAACGTAGCTGCATGCTCCAGCCCTGTCTCATCCTCTGTGTGGAAGTAACAATGAATTACTAAATTAAGCATTACTCACTTAATACTGATGGCAAAGCGCTCGGCCTCAGCCGGCCGCTCCCGGATCAGGTAGGTGCCACTGACGTGAGACTTGAGCAGATTGTCCGTCTGCTGCCGCTCCATGTTCCCTGCGAACCTGAGCCAAGAGGTTAATTAATTAATTTAATGAAAAATGAATGCATATCTTCAAAATAGGCATGTTTTAGTCAAAAATATACATCTTTTTTTAAAGGCATGAAGGTTGGATAAGTAGAGAAGCAGGTCTCCTTCAAAACTTCATAAGCAGAAAGGAAGATGCCCAGAGATAGAGAAGAAACTGCTCAGCTATAGAATAGAGAGGATGAGTGATACAGAGTACCACCTCTTCCCTTTGAAGTTTCTTATCTTTCCAGGGCACCTAGAAAATCCTTAGAAAATTGGGAATTGGTCACCAAGTGAAGGAAGCTTCAGCAAAAGGGAATAATTTAGAATCACAAATTTACAAACCTGGTTGGAGTGGGAGGGAAGGAGTAAGAGGCGAGGCAAGAGCAGCCTCTCCCACCAAGGCAGGAATCGCTTCCTTCCTCCCAAAATAGTTTTCTGGGCACAGAAAACACAGAAAATGGGAAAAGAAACCAGCATCTGGTTTACCTCTGACCCTCTCCATCAGGGAAGAAATCCCCACCAGTGCTGTGAGGGCTACACCAGGTTTCAACACCCAAATGCCACCACAGCAGCTGCTCCATGGCCATGGGGGAGGCAGGACCCAAAGCATTGTTAACCTGCATTCCTAACTCCTTATTAGAGTGGATTCCTGACGAAGTAACAATTAAAAGGCAAAGCTGATATAACTTTCCAGGCAGAGGAAGGCCGTGCCCAGCAGCAGGCAGGGCGACTCACCACGGGTACGCCGTGTAGTCAATCTCTCGTGAGGGTGGCCGGCTGTTGGGAGGCTGCAAAGATAATATTGCTTATTACTGCGGAGCCAGTGTCTCATCGGGCTGTTGATCACATGTGAGATGCTCTTCTCCACAGGAGGGTTTTCATCTGCCAAGCCATTTCTGAATCATTGGTTTTGGCGGTGGAGGGCAGTGTTGTAGCGGAGCATTTCTCTCTCAGCCTCTCAGCTGGGATGAGCATGCTGCATTTTTTCATTCACCTGTGCATTTTCTAATTGGGAAGCAGCTGACAGTGTTACAAAACATAGTAAAAAACCTAAAAGTGCTGTTTTCCTGTACTGTGATTGATCTCAAGCACTCTGCTCCCAAGAGGAGGAATGGGGTCTTGACCTGGTCCTGCCAACCTCAACCTTGGGAACAGGGCTGAGATCAACCTGACCAGACACCTGCAACCATGGGATGATAGATCCACTTTCTCGCTAATTCAGCCACCGTTAAAGGCCTCATACAAGGTCCAGGCACTTCCTGGAAGGACCAAGGTCTCAAGCAGAAGGCTGAGAAAAGCAACAGGCACTGCTGCAGTAGCTTCTCGTGACAGCTCCCAGCACCCATTCCAGTTCGCCCCGCTCCATCTCCTCTTCAGCACTTACCCTCGCATCGACAGGGCAGGGTTTTACCGACGAGCTGGGAAAATAACCTGACTTCTTCGTCTGCAGCAACCGCCCCTGCGAAGCCAAGCTGGGTATCAGACAGGGATGCACATCAGGGAGCGAGGTTTTTGCCGTGCAGAGATGGGGATGATCCCTGCAGCAGCTCCGAAGCTTTAAAGCACCTCACAGACCCACCAGCTCCAAAGCCCCAGCACATCTCTGTGCTCTGGGGAAGCCCACAAATGAAAGGGACAATGCGGAAGTCATTGGCTTAAAACTTCCTGGGAATTTCCCAAGGGGAAACACTCTCACCTCCCACCATGGCGAGTCAGGGTCCCCCCTCAGCAGCTCGATCACATCCCCAATTTGAAACGTCAGCACCGGCTTCCCGGGAGGTGCTGGGTTTCCATGGTAATTCTGAACTGCCACCATTTTAGGACCTGCAACAGATGCAAAACAGTTTCAAACACTTTGTCCCAGTTAAGAAAAAGCAAAACAAAAATATCCCAACAAAGGCTGTTGTTCTTTATCCTGTGAACCACAAATCTAGCGGCACCGGCAGGCAGGATTTGGGGGCAGAAAGCATGAAAGGAACAGTGCGCATAGAGAACAGTCTTTGCTTCTGCAATTGCATTGATGGCTGAGTTCACTGAGCAAAAATAAATCCATGAAGGATGGAGCCAAGCCAAAGCCCTGACTCCCAGCTCTGCACTGGACTTGAACCTCGCCGCGGCACACTAGCTCTCGTAAGGCGATGCCTGGCCAGCACCAAACCCCGCCAAGTTCGGTGTTGGCATCCATGATTGCCAAAGGGACCAGCAAACACTCAGCTTTTACCGAATTTCAGCCGGACTTGGGACTCAAACGCCCCTGAAGCTCACAGTCAAAGTCCAGTTGTCTCGCCAACAACTGCACATTAAATAAGCTCCCCCAACTGCGCTAAAACCACAGTGTTTATCTTCAAAATGCTTTCCCACCTCTGCCTCTCCCAGACCAGCAAGAGCATTCTGTGCTTTCTTTTTTTAACCATCAATTTGATTCAGGTTTCTTTTTGCCAGGCTTGGCTTTCCTTTTAACAGAAAAAGCACAATTTGTTCTTTTTCCTTCGAGCCAGAGCACGGGCAGGACAGGCTCAGCACTCTGTCAAGGTTAGTTTTAAGCAAAGGAAAATAAAAAAATATTGGGGCAACCATCATGGCCAACGGTCCCATCAGAGGGCAGCGCCTGGAGCTGCATGTCCCCAAAGTGTGTTGGACATGCGCTGGCAAGAAGATGCTCCCCATCAAGAACCCTCCCTGCCAGGACACGTTTGGTCCACTTTGAAGGACGATCAGGCACGTGTAAATTCACCAGCCTCTCCTTGGTTCCTGGTGCGATGCACCAAAGCTTTACCCACAGAGCAGAGCAGCCATGGGCATGAACGCACTGAATAAATGATGTGGTGCCAGCGGCTGCAGCAGGTGAGGGCTGAGCCCTCAGAAGCTGGGTCTTCTCACAGGAGATCTGACCTGCTGCTTGGGGAGCAGAGCAAGGAGAGACCTCAGCACCCCACCATCCCACCCTTCTGCAGCTACTAATGCTCCTCTCTGGTTTCAGAAGGAGCTTCTCCCTCCCACATGCTCAGTGTTAGGGACACCTGCAACCACAAGTAAGACGCCATCTCTACGTGCTCTCCTGTAACACAGTTATGCCCTTACCCGGTCCAGCACTTGGAAAATCCTGCAAAGAGAGAAGAAAAAGTCTCTGTGAGGACATGGTGGTCTTGGTTCCCTCCACGAGTGCCTGCCTGAAGCCACTGGGACAAGAAAACCTCCCCTGAAACCTCCCTGGCACCCAGTGCTCACCCCAGTTGGGTGCTGGCACCTCCTGAGGGTTATGGCACTGCCCAGACTGGGCCAGTTTTGGTCTGAAGGAGAGGCCATCAGTCTCCAGTCCTGCCCTCCAGGTTACTGGGATTCCCCCAAGGCCAGTGATGGCTCTTCCACAAGCTTCCCACACCTGGACCAGGCAAGGACACACGCTCTGCCCAAGGCAGAGAGGGATGTGGGAAAAGGGCCATCAAACAACGTACCTGGTCTGCTGAAGAACCTGCAAGAGAAATGGTGGAAAAAGTGGTTAAATTAACAGGCAACAAACCCCATTTTCTATTTCTCTTGATGCTGTGAGTACCAATAAACTAGCATCAGAGCTTGAACTTGATGGAGGAAGCACAAAGCAGAGGCTGGGGTCACTCCTGTCACCACTGCACCGGATGGCCAAGAGTCAGCGAAGGACTGGAGCTGGACAAGGACATTTTCTCACTTGCATAAAGTTCTGTGATTTTGTTTTCTTCCTCCCTCCACTCCCCACCCCAAACCTCCCTGAAGCCACCACGTGACAGCCCCCTGCAAGAGCAGGGCCACAGCTCTGACCCAGGCGAGCAGAGGTGAGTCACAGTTTTGCCCAATTTAGACCAAGGACACAGATTCTCTACAGCATTTTGGGGCATTTGCAATCCAGAGACAGATCTCTCCTCATCAGAAATGTGATCCCTGCTGTGGACCCTCCTGCTCTCACTAACCAACATCTTCTGATGAAGAACTCATGAACTCCTGTAAATGCCCTCCCAGCAGGAGGGCTGGGTGCATCCCACCCAGTACAGCGAGCTGCTGCGATCCTCTGACAGACATGGGATTCAGCTCTTTGTTTTGGGGGGTTTTGCTTGGTTTGTTCATTTTTTAAATGACCAGCTGTTGTGAATGACAGCCCTGGGAGGTGGGTGGCAGTGTACACAGATTTTGTTATGCAGTAACAAACATCAGTGCTTTACAGAGGGAATGTTTCAGATCATTCACATGCATCCAACTCCTTGGGACAAGCTGCTAATGATGTGAAATAACCCACCGATCTTGCAGGGAGGAATGATCTCCAAGCACTCCTTATGAGCACCCGCTCCACATTTGGGGCAAAGATAGCCCTGGTAGAAGGTTCCTCTGCACAAAAAAGAAGTCAGAAAGTCCTAATTCAGTTTCAGCTTTGAGATTTTCTTTCCATGTTTTAATGCAGATGCAGAAAAGCTGGAAGGGTGGTGCTCACCTCAGGAACATCCTGCAGGCTTTGCAGTTGGTCGTCTTTTCAAATGTGTACATCTGAAAGTTATGGTGGTTTGCATTGGCTTTCTCTGGCTTTATGTTGGACCTAAGGGAAAGGACCAGGGGGTTATCAACCCGTCCCTAGCAGACATGCTGCACCCATGACCTGTCACAGCAGCTGCTGTTTGCATTTTAGTCAAAATTTGGAAACCACATGGACAGATAAGAAAAAAATTGAGTGGGAAACCTCTGCCTGACTGTGCAGAGAGAGGATTTTGCCCTGGGACAACACTCATGGATTTGACCCTTGCCCACGTCATTGAACAGCCCAGACCTGCC
The DNA here is from genome assembly GCA_907165065.1 of Caprimulgus europaeus. The sequence goes on along the minus strand of OU015545.1, from coordinate 4,150,626 downwards.
AGCGTGGGCCCAAGCCCCGCTCTACTCAGGACCAGCTCCCCACAGCAGCAATCCTCCTCCTGCAACCCCTTCCCCTCCAGCCCCAGCTGGGTGCTTCACCCATGGCCTGACATCATGGCAAGGTATCATTTCAGAGATGTACCACCAATGCTTTGGGGCAGACACTCAGGGTAGATGATTTCATGCTGTACCCAAGCTCCCTTCACACAGGGACCCCATCCAGCAAGCCCACGTGAGCTTCCCCATCACAGGCTTTGCTATCAGAGCTGGTCTCCAGTGACCTGCTGGTCCAAGACACTGTCCCCCATCCTTGAAGAATGCACTCTGGGGAAAAAGTGACTGCTTGTGCTCACATTGCCATTTCAAACTGCTCCATCCATTTCCTCTTCATTTCCTCTGTCTTGCAGAAGAACTGGAAGCCCTGCTTCCCCTGAAGGTGAATTAGGTAGAAGCCGTATGACCACTGCAAGAGAAAACGAGAGACCTGGTCAGATAGCTGCGCTCCCAGCGCTCAAGCAGCAAAACGTGCCATGCTTTTATTCAGGCGTCTTAATAACTGCTCAGGCATCTTCATAACTGCTCTCAGTGCCTGCCCCTGTCCCTGCTCCCAGTGGACTGCTGAACCTTTGCAAAGGGATCAGCAGGGAAGGAGGAAGAGCAGCTTCGTGTCTCTGTAACCTATCACAACTAATGATGCTTGAATCAGCTGGGTGCCGTGCACCAGGGCCAAATAAGATTTTACAGTGGCAGATGAGAGAACCCAGATTTTTCTGCTCCAGTGGCTCCTCCCCAGCCATTATATCCCTCCCTGACAGCAACCAAAAGCCCAGGAGGAACATCTGACCTGCCCAGAGCCCATATGCTCTGCCTGTCTCATTACAACATCTCACAGAAAAACACGAGAGAAAATTGTGTGCTTTGCTTACCATTTTTCCATGGGACTAGAAAGCATAGGAGAGCAAAGTGGAAATAAATAGATTTCATTAAAATACAAAGCTAGCAGCATTTCTTCAGCATCCAAGTGGCAAAATTGGCTTTTCTTACCCAAATGTCACTTATCCTATCTGTACAATACCTCTTCCCATGTAAGTGGATTAAGTTAATGGGTCCCTGCTTAACCAATAGCTGGGAGGAGTTTTTCCTTCATGACTGCAGACTAAGCCCCAAACCACTGGTAAAATGATGTTCCTTCAGTGGCAAACGCGCTCTGAGTGCCAATTTTGTCAGGCTGGTCAGCAACGCTCACGCTGCCTTTCCAGGCTCCTCCACCCCACAACTCATGGGAGTGAGAGAATCTGGAGGGACCTCCCCTCCCTGTCCTGCTCTCCTGATGTTTGCTCCCTGCCCATCTCCTGCTGTCAACAGGCCAGAAAGCAAGGAGCAGCTTCCTCCCTCCTAACTCAGATCATCCAAGCTTCTTTCCAGGCTGTTTAGCAAGGAGAGAGGTCAAGGATCAAGCCCAACCCCACATTAATAAACATTTCCCAACTCTCTGTAAGGCTGCCCTGAAAGCTGAGCATTTATTTTCCAGCTTTTTGCAAGCTTCATTTCTATTTTAAAAGGCTAATAGGAGTGTACGACCCAAGGGCTGGGCCAAACAACTCCAAAACGCTCTCCAGCAGAGCTAATCCCCGGAGTCCACCTACCTTCTTAATGTCCTTGTTGTTCATAGGGTCGTCAGTCATCTTGTGGAAAAGCAGCTCAATAATTTCTTTCAGCTCATAATTGTATCCTTTCCTTTTGCAGACAATCACCACTTTATCAAATAAAAATAAATACCTGCCCAAAGCAAGCAAATAAACAAGAAAACCAAACATCTCATTAAGGTCCTCATTCAACGGGAAGTATTTGGAAAGCTGTGCAGTTTCCCAGGCAGCGCAGCTCAACCCTCTAACCGTGCTGTAATTTCACGTGGATGGTGATTTCTGTCAGTGCAACTCCAGACAATCCCTGGATCCACGAGCACAAGGGGAACAGCCAAACAAAGGTGCATTTAGTTTGAGAAAACTTCTGAGCGTGGTTGCTCACTCACCTGTCCTGCTTGGTGTGGTTTACTATGGAGCGGACCTTCAGCTCGCCATCGATTTTCGGCCTCCCAAACTCCTCCAGCTTCACTTGCTGCAGAAAGCAAAGCAGGGCTGAGTTCTTCAGCCAGGCTGGGACCATGCTTTGGGGACTGACTGAAACCCCAACCTGCCCGCATCGCACAGTGTCTTGGGGACATCCTCACCAGCCCTGCCTTGGGCTGCAGAAGCTCCTGGCAACAGCATTGCCCTTGCCAAGGGGAGCCCACGCATGAGCACAGGACCACAGGAGATCCCCGGAGCTCCAGCACCAGCCTCCCAGGACAAGACTCAGGAGTCAAAGTATTTTTGCAAGGTTTGGGATCCAGAAAGCAAAACCCCCTCAAAACAGCTATTTTCCAGAGGTTTCCACAAAACAAGAACCAAGGCTATTGTAGTTTTGATTCCCATCCTGAACCAAGACTGGAGATTTTGGAGAGGCTGGAACCCAACCCAAGGGTTGGTCAGTTTGTCTTCCAGCTCAAAAGCGCTCACAGCTGTTGCTTAGTGCAGCACAGCTACCGAGCCACGGGAATCAATCCTCTTGCATTGCTCTTACAGGAAAAAAAGTATTGTGAAGCATCATTGCTTGTCAGGAAAAGAAATATTTAACACAGCTGTGTGTATAGTCCATAATTATTTCACTGCCATGCTGCGTGGGCTGGGTATCCACAACACCAATCATTCCACAACATCCCGCCCGGTGCAACGAAAGGAAACACCGAGCAGAACGTACATGGGATGGGTCCATATACAGGAGCAACTGCTTTGCTAACATCTCATCTCGTGCATGTCCAACCTGCTCTCTGGCTGATGCATGGAGAAGTGGCTGCCTAATGCCCCCATTGATATTCCCATTTTTATAGACATGTCTAATTGCTCACCCAGATCAGGATTATCACGACTGCTTCAATCAAAACCTGTGAGCTGCAACAGCCCACATCCCACTGGAGAATTTTTGCAGGTTTCTCTTGAAAATTAAGGTTTTTGTCTCCAACTGTTAAATAACCATCAATTAAAAGTTCATTGTTTTCAAATGAAGTGAAGGTTTAAAACCCCCAAGCCCAGCACCCCTCAGAGCAGCCCTCAGGGTGGGCAGCACCCAGCATCTCCCTCCACCAGCCCCTTTTGAAGCAGCTCAGGTGTCAGCTCCCAAATTGCATTACCCCAGTGGGAAGCCTGACAGCAGAGCAGCTGTGCCTGCAGCTGACCATCCCCGCAGCAAATGTGGGAAAAAGCTCGTTAGCTTGAAGCTCTGCCACTGAATATTAAGTTAATGAGGTTCTTAGGGGCTCAAGTGAGTGATGGGTTGTGCAGGCTGGGCTGATGCACAGTCATGGGACCAAGTGTCTGATATCTCTGGATTTTGGAGGATGAGATGCTTCTTAAAATATCTGGTTGATATTTTGGGAATTAAATGCATATAACGCGTGCCCTTCTTCTCCAAATGCACCTTGGGACATTTTCAAGTGCAAGAATATTCAGTTAACCTCTCTGTCTTCTTAACAACAAAAGAAAATCTATTTTAAATAGTAGACAGGAAATTAAATAGCAGATTTAGGGAATTCTTGGGTCCACCCCTACATTAATAACATGAGAAAAAGTTGGAGAAACAATTTCAGTGTAACACCACCACAAAAGCCACCCTCCATCACAGCCAAATGGGTTTTGCAATGTAGCAACCACTTCTGGATCGTCCGCAAAACCAGTGGTCAGGGAGTGTCTGAACACACAGAGATCTTTCTTGGGTAGCACATCAGGTTCAGTAGCAATTGCACAGAAAAAAGTAAATATTTTAATAACAATCAAATTAAAGTTGGGAGCGTAATCCAACTTACCAGATTTTCTATAGAGCTCTGAAATTCACTTATTTTCTTTAAAGTCTCTTTGTCCCTCTTTACTTCATTTATGTACATGGCCAAGTCCTTAAAAGAAAAGCAAATATTGATTTTTATTTTCCAGATGAAACTAATACCTTACCAAAGCAGAACAGCTCTCGGTAGTCAGAGCAGGATTTGAGAAGCAGCCTGGACAGGGTGAGCACAGGCTATTGGTGCTTGTGCTGCCGAACCATGCGGGTGCTGCAATTTTTATTATTTCCCAGAAGAGGGCAATGCATGAATCCAGTGCAGCACAGCAAATCCAACCCATGGCTTTTACCTCGTGAGAGCCCAGGTGAGCAGCCAGGCATCCCCAGCCCTAGCAGCATCCTTTCCTCCCAGCTTTCATCACCCTGAATCCCTTCTTCCCCCCAGATACAAAAGCAGTGAACCAGCCTCTGCTGTCAAAACATCCTTGTCTGGAAAATAACTGCTTTGGACACCTGGCTGGATATTAGGTGTGAACAGTATTTGACCTGGCTCTGTCCTGCTTCCTTCCAGCTGACGTCCTTGGGTGCTCCAGGTCGCACCCGAGATGGTGCAAGCTTTGAGATGCTCAGGCTCTGTCCTTTCCAGAGGACATCCCACAAGAGCATCCCCATCTCCAACACCTCTGGATCTCCAACATCTCCCACTACAGAAAGGTTATATTAGAAAATCAGAAGATAGTTGATGGAGCTTGTTCTGCCTTGAAAAGTTACCCAAATTTTGACCCATATCAAAGAGGAGGAACCTTATCCCTTCCGCTAAAATAACTTCTTACACCCTTTGGAGCGTATTTTCTGTTTGCTTCTTATCTGCTCCCTGCCTCCTTGTCCTCAACAATAGCTCTGTCAACTTGGATTAAATCTGAACATGGGGTTTTTTTTAAGACATCCCCTTCAGGTCAGACTTTCCACAGCTTCCCAACATAAGAAGGGTCAATCACAGATGATAATCACAAATCTACATGACAATACTTATAACATCACAAAATACCCCACCAGGCCGGCAGCAGGGATGGTTATGAAGAATGACAAAACCAAAAGCCTTATGAAGCAGCATCCTCCAGTACACTTGAGCTTTTGCTCCCTCCTGCTGAATGGGCTGTCTCCTCTGCAAACGGGAAACACAACCCCAGGATCAACCGTGACTTGAAACAATGACAGCAACCTGCAAACTGGGGCTGCGGGATTTAACTGGGAATTTGCTTCACCCCCACCATCACCTCGGGGCTTGGTTCAGCATGCTCACGTAGAGAGTCGGTACCTGCATCACAGACCTCCATGTGCAATTTTTTGGTGCAAATCCTGCCCCTGCTTTGTGCAAACAACTACCTGTGCAGAAGAAAAGGGAGGTGAATCCCTTTGGGAAATGTAGCTCTGGCTGGAGATTTCCAGCCCCCAGACAGCAGCAACATCCGCTGCCCAACAGCACAGCAGACAGAAAGGCTGGATTCACAATGAAAAACATGACTTGTAAGTTAAGCCTTGGTTTAGAGATCAATTAAAACCAAACCACACAGCTTCCTATGGCCCTGCCGAGCCCAGCATGGTTGGAACTGCGTCTGCGCTCTCCTGGTGATGAACGGAGAAACCTCATTGATGGCTACTGGCAGCTTCCTGCAAAAAATGCTGAGTCTGCAGCAAACCCAAAGCTTATATACATTTATTTATTAGCAGTGCTATGGGTAGGTGCAGTATTATGAGGCCATAAGCATCGTTTAATGACTGTCACCAGGTTTAGTGTTCATTTGAGGCCACGGCCATGCGTGCAGCAGTGGGATGTGAATGCAATGTCCTTCAAACAACCTCAACTTTAAAGCGACCTACATATCAGCTCTGTGTTCCTGGGCTTGCAGGGCTAACAGCTGAAAAGGTCACTCAAGTTATGTAAGTGCTGGGAAATGCAGTGTCACTACTAAAGCTGCAGCTCAGAGGTAGAAAACAAAGTGACTGGAGAACACGGGACCGAGCCCAGGGATGAATCCTGTAATGCTCTCCAGAGAAAAAAATCCTGGATTTAACAATCATCCTCAAGTCAGATTCTGCTGACGACAATCCCACAGTGTGAGTGTACGGGGGAGGACACATCCAAGTCAGAAAACATTTGGATGATTTTTTTTTTTTTCTTCCCCTCAAGGTTTTCCTGAGGTCTTGGTGATTTCAGCTGAAAGCTCAAGATGACTTTAAACAAAGCAAAATTTTGACTCCAGAAGTCTTCATTTATGGAAGGATGATTTTCTCTTTAATAAGAAAAATCCTTAGATAAAAGGATTCCCAACCAATGCCTGGGTAACATCATGCAGGCAATGCTCTGCATAGACATAGGCTCCCGTTTCTGCAATACTCCCCAACTTGCTGATACGAATGGAGCTCCTCCAGATCCCCCCTGGCAAAACCAAGAGCTGGAATCTGGCACAGCCTCTTTACACAAAACAGCAATTAGTGAAAAGTTGTAACTTGTCAATAAATACCAGCTTCCCCAGCTGCTCAAGGAGGAAGATAACAGCCATGAGAACAGATCTGCTAAGAAGCAATCACATCAAACGGCAATGAATATACACATGCATGTCCAAAAGGAGGAGATGCTGCCTTCCCTTGGGCTCTTGGGTGTTTTTTCTGTCTAATTTTTTGTTTCAAAGAAGCAGAAGGGTCCCCTGCTTTGTTGCACCCCGAGCCCCTGCAGCTCTCCCATACCTGCATTGCCTCCAGAGCCTCCTTCAACTGTTGCTTCTCTGGTCGGTCTGACGAATGGCTGAGCAGCTCCTGAAAAAAAATAACATAACATAACATAACATAACATAACATAACATAACATAACATAACATAACATAACATAACATAACATAACATAACATAACATAACATAACATAACATAACATAACATAACATTTAAATAAAGAATTTGGGTGTGCTAGGAAAGCCACCCACACCCTGCCTGCACCAGGCAGGCTACGACCCGCGGGCAATGGCTGCCTGCTGCCAGGGATGCTGGAGTGGGTGGCTGAGGTTGCAGGCATAACATGGGGAACACATCAAGTGGCTGGTGCTCAAGAGACCCGTTACACTGAGCTGATGAGAGGAATTTCACACATAATCAGATTATATGCATGCTTATTTTATATTCATTAACTGCCTCTCATGGCTAACAAGTGCAGAATTACCCTAGGTCACCAAACTTTAAGAGACAGCACAAATATTATGTTGTGTTAAGTAGCTCTAGTAATTATTTCATTTGAAGCAGGGGAAAAAAAAACCCTCATTCTGCACTTGGCAATGATTCACTCTCCACTGTAAAAGCTGAAAGATGCTACAGTGAGGATGGCAGCTGGAGAGAAGCACCAATGCTGAAACACTTACTTTTAACAGGAGATGATATTTCAAAACTCTTTGCATTGGAACCACCAGCAGATCTTGCAATTTAAATTTCCCATCCTGAACCTTTAGTGTGCATTCCTATTAAAGAAATCAATATATCAGCAGTGAAGCAGCTGGGGGAGCTGTGGGATGGCTCCCCCACAGAAAAAGCCTCCAACATCCCATGGCTGTAACATTTTGCTTCTGTAAACTCAGTTTGGATGAGACATGACTCACGGTCCCTGCACGCACCCAGCCGGAGCCAGGGCTCCCACCGCAGAGGTTATTGAGGAATAAAACAGGGTCTGTACCCTAAAATATAGACATTCTCATGCAACTGAGCTCCTCCAGCTTAATGAGATACTGCTCGTTAGGGGAGCGCACACGAGCGCTCTCAGACCTTGGGAAATGTCAAATGAAACGCATTAGTTTCACCCACCTCCTCGATGGGTTGAACTAATGCACTTTATTTGCGAGGGGCTGGGAGCAAGCACGCAGACAGCTGCTGGGCCTTCGCTGAGAAGCACCAAGTCATTAAGACAAGCTAATGAGATCGCAGGAAGTTTTGCAACTGTTACCTTCGCCTAGACCCATTTAGATATGTGACTCTGCTGTGCTGGCTGAGACCTCATGCCTGCTCTTCCCCAGGAAAAGAAAAGCACGAGAGCACCTGGATGTTACAGCAACTGGCTTGATACAAGATCCAGGGAACATGTTTTTTAAAAATCATTGAATACACAGCTCTGTCCCTGCATTGGTTTGCTATTTTTGCATAGAAAATCAAAGAGCATTTGCAGAAAACGAGGTAACAGATACAGACAGCCCTGCAAATTCAGATCAGCATCAAGAGCAAAACAGGAATTAAAGCTGGGTAAAAACAGCAGCTCAAATGATACATCCCTTCTGGGAGTCCTTTGATTTACTTAATATCTGGATCAGCTCCTATTTACACAAACCCTTTACGCTGGGGAGGGAGGACAGGGGAGTAACTGGGTATTTGCATGGGGACTTGTCTTCGTCTCTGACTGTCTCTGATGCTCCATGTCAGTGTGGGTTAATGATTGGAATTGATGATTTTAAAGTTCAGAGGAATGGGTCCACAGCCAGTCCCACTCAAATAAAGTCACTTGGCTTGTTTTAACTTGGATAAACTCGGAGGAGGGAGGACAGTGAGCATCACTGGGGAGAGATGAAGGGGCAAGCAGAGGATCAGGACAAGATAACCCCCAGCTTTGCTCCATCTCTGGGCAGCACAGACTCACCCCACATCCCTCTCCTCTCTTGCTAAATCCAGCATTTCCAAATCAAACTTTAGCTCCAGTCAGTCCTTCCAAAACCCAGGACAAGGCAGGTGGGCAGCACTCAGCCCTGATGGCCCCTGCTCGCTCACCTCCACCTTCTGCTTGACATCCTCCCTGTTGGCGAGGAGATGGTTGAGGGTGTTCTGGGCGTACTCCATGTGGCTGCAATACTTGCCATAAATCAGCAGCCTGGAGAGAGGGAAATCACAAATTTAATCAGAAACACTTGCTGGCAGTTATAACCTGTTATAAAAGATATATGTACTTACATACAGTGAAAGGACAAGGCAAACAGTTATTTCCCCATATAACTGCTTAGCAAAGTATTAACACTCTTTTACTCTGTGGCTTTTAAACATTTAAGTCTTTTGAAGTTTCCAGAGCTGGAGTCCATGGGGGTGAATGAGCTCAGGGCGAGCAGATGGGGCTGAGTGGCCAGACGAGCATGTTTTCAGAGGTAGGATGGCTCATCCCTTCACTCCTGAGTGTGACACATTTAACCACCACTTCCCAAGAGCTCTGCTTTTGGAGCACTATGACAACAAAGGGAAGCCCAGCTCCGTGCTGAAAGACTTTTCCTAGAACAGGTTACAAAGTGGCTCTCCAAGAGGTACCCACATCCCAGGTACAACAGCTGAATATGAGAAGAAATACTGAAGAGTTGGGGTCTTGTCCCTGCCCAAGCCTGGGGAGCAGCTTCAACCCCATCAAGGGTCTGCAGATTAACTAAAACACAAGGAGAGGGGTGAGTGTTGAATCCCTGCAATCCAACCCCATGGCTCCTTGGCTGCGAGTCGGCTTTTTCTCAAGTCTACACCACCACCTTGATGTCTCAGTAGCCATCGTGCCTAGAGATCAAGAGAAGGGATAATTTGGGAAAAGAAGGTTGTCATAGCCTTTGGAAACACAGTGAAGCTCTGTATAGACACCCCAGGCTATACATTTAAACACCTGACACACACAGAGCAGTTTTGCTGTGGATTCCCCCTTTTTCCTCCATTTCACTCATTAATCCTGCACGACAGGCTGGGGTTTCTCCCCCTCCCTTGCCACTAACTGCATTGCTGCTGATAAGACACATATTCCATCACACGCTGCAACTCATCCATTATTTTGGGGCTCCATCTCTCTAGGGAGATGATCTGGGAGCACCTGACCTGGCGTCACTCCGTAAACGTGGGACTCTCAGACCCCGGCGGGGAATTGAATAGAGAGATTTATGGGAGCCGCAGTCCCCGGCGAAGCAGCAGCCAGTACCGATTATTCTTCTGCCTTTTCCCCTTGACAACTTCTGAACATGCACAATAATATCTACCTTGCCAGCACCTGAAGAGTTTCAAAGAGGCTTCAGGAACATAAATTCAAACCTCCAGCTTTCAGAGGAAGAGATTTACAAACTATTTCCTCCCTGCCCCCCCCCCAAAAAAAAAAAAAGAAAAAGCCCTGCAAAGCAGAGGGGCAATACATCATTTTGCTGGAACGGCTTTAAGGATGTGTAGGGAATCAAGGGCTATTTGTCATGGATACATTTGATGGAAGAAGGTCTTGTGTACAGGGACCAAGCACAGACTCAGGAGGTTCAGATTCCCTTCTTGGTGGGACAACATTTTCTCTCCAGGTGAGCTCAATTTCTCCTCCTGCACCCTCATTTCCTTGCTGTAAAATGCATTATCATCGTTCTTCCTGACAGAGGAAAGGACCTTGCCTATTTAGATTTACTGTTCAACCCCAACAGCCTGGTTTTGGTGTATTCTCCAAGCCAAAACTCCCCACGAGAAGCAGCTTCCCACGACACTGAGGTCCCCAAGATCTTCACAGGCTGAATGCAGCTTTGGATCCACCGTTGCCACCTCTAAGCCATCAGTCTGGCTCCTTCATTCACCTTGCAGGAAGGCTTTTAGATCCTTTAAAAAGTTGCTTGCAAACTCCTTTAGGAACCGAGATGGTTCATTCACCTGCCTGCATGAAACCCATCAGCTACAACTGCTCTGCTGAGTTCCCACTAGCAAATTAACAAAGCAAACATTGATTTAAAGGCTGTCAGCCCAAAAATGAGCCTCGTGCTCCTGCACAGCCATGCAGATCTCCTTAGGGAGTGATGCCACCTCCACGACTCCTCCCTGTGTCCCTTCCCTACTCCCACCGTGCACAGCTCTGCTCCAGGGACGGCACCAGCATGCACGGAGCTGAGCCAGGAATTAGGAGATCAAAATCACCTAAGTGAGTTGTATGAGTATTTTTAAATTATTTGCATTCTTCTTTGGAAACGGTTTTATTTAATCCAGAAAACATTCCCTCTCTAAAAAGAGTCACCACGAATGATGGAATATCTGACCTTACAGTGCATTATTAATGCAGATGGTATTTCTGGAGTTATTGACTTCTGAATGGCATTTCTGTGTCTAGACACTGGTTTAATCACTGTGAAATAACACCCTGGCACAACTCCACAATGAATCAGACCTGTGATTAATATTAAGGATATTAAAGGGATATTATTACCCTTATCTTTGTTTGCTGGGGTATTCCCGCTTGCAGCTGCCAAAACACAGAATCTATTACGTTTATGAAAGCAACTTTTACATTTATTCATCATGTAATAGGTGCAGAACAACAGCAGTGCCAAATATGCGATTTCTTCAGCGTGAGCAATCACTTTGATCTAACCACAGCGAAGTCTCCCCTGCAGAGGGGTCAACCCATCCTATCAGAGCCCTCAAAGCCCTACTGCTGCTTGCAGGAGAAGACTACACTAAACCCTTGAAGGTGACTGAGGCTGAATTCCATTTTGGCTCGTCATAATCATAACATTCCCATCTTTATCCCCTCAGATACAGCCCTGTAAACACACTGTATGTTGAGCTTGCAAAACAGTTGTTTCCACACAGGAGGCAGCCAACCCTGCCAAAAATTCAGGTGGAGACACGGGCTCAGAGGAACCAGCATCCCTGGGAGCTATGCCAGTTTAGCCGGGTCGGTCACAGAGGAGATGTCCCATCCTCTGCCCCGGGTGACCTGGCATGGCTGTGGATGGATTTGTCTGCTTAAGTGTCGGGAATTTCTGTTCCAAATTCTGAGATGGGCTCTGCAAATGGTTATGGTTGGACTTGACCTTAGCGCTCTTTTCCAACCTTAATGATTTTATGATTCAAATATTACTCTATCTCTGTTAAAAACCAGAGCTGCCTGGAGACTGGTTTTCCTTTACTTACCTCTCTTTGAATTCCAGGAACACTTTAGCCAGGCTGCTTCCTCCAGACATCATAGAGACATCGATGGCTCTCAGGAAACTGAAGTGCACTTTAATTAGGTCCTAAAACAGAGAAACAGTCAATACTTTAAACACATCCAAAGTGAGTGGGCAAACAGAGCTTAAAAGAAATGCACATTTACTACTTAATTGGACAATCTCTTCTCTTTTTTCCCCCTTTTTAGCTGTTTTTAAAATAAGTCTTTCTAGTGAGATGCAGCCCTAAATGGCCAGGAGTGTAATTCCATTAGGAGGTTACACAGTGATAAATGCACCAGGATTTCCATGTGTATTAAAATCCTTTTTGCAGGTCAGGAGGAGATGGGCAGGCTCTGACCAAACTCTGTGCAAGCCAGCACAGAAATAAATCCCTTCATCGTGGTGTGCCCAAACCATCTCTTAAGTACAGCTAAAATCCACAGTTCCAAGCCCTGGAACATCCTCTGTATCAAAATGTTTTCTTAGCTAGAGCTCATATAATCCCCAACTCTAAAACTGAGTGTTAAAGAGTATCTCCTAAACCCATTCAAGCTCCGTAACACATGAAGGACTGAACCTCTACAGATGAATGCACAAATCTAACGTGAAATCTGGAAACCTTCTCTTAAGCAGGAAGGCGGCTGAGATGCCATGAAAAGAACAAAGATTTAAGCCACAATGTCTACACTGTTACCTCCAAATTGATAAAAATAGCTTCCATGTCTTGAGGAGTCAGTACCAGCCTCAGTGGGTTCATATAGTTCTGCAAGAAATAAATAGAAAAGGGATTGAAATACTGGAGAGGGGTGAACAAGGCTTTTTTTTATGCAAGGAAGGCATTTTGGGCTGCTTCACCGGTTGCATTCACCTGGGCAGGGAAAATCTGGGTTTTAATGAATTTAAGCCCTTGCAAAAGCAGATCAATAATAAATTGTCAAGACCAGGCTGTGCTGGGGACCCAAGCAGGAACCAGGAACTCCTGTGAGTGCATCTTCCCCTTTGCCCCACAGCACTTCCAGGCACAGGAAGGTGCATGACCCCCACCCATGGGTGGGCACAGGGGTGCCAGGGAGGGGTCTGTACCCCTCCCTGCTAAATCTACCAGGAGGGGGATTTAAACACACACAGTTTCTTCACCTCGCCACAGTCCTTGCCTGCAGTTGGGAAGAGCTCCGAAGTGTATTTTCAGCTCTTTGATTATCTCACTAGAATTTTGCCCTTGAAAAAGCGCAGATGATGCGATTACACGGGAAATGCCTTTCTGAACAAATACATATTAATAGAAATGTCTACATGACTTGTAACTACAAAAAAACCCCTGATGCAAGACACCAAAGACTTCTACCCTACGCTGTCAGAACCTACTAAGCCTTCGCAAGCTTTTTTAATGGATATCAAAGCAATAATTTAACTCTTCCTTTAGACTGAACCAGAGGGTTGTGGCTGTTTCCAAGGAAGAAGGGTTATTTACATAAATGACATGTACATTGGGACATTTTCATGGAAAATGGGACATGTTATTCCACTGTGCCGGTTTCACTCACAGCTTCTTTGCAGGAACTTCCAACAGAGGCAAAGAATTGCAAAAGGGATGGAAACAAAAGCGTTAGGGTGATTAGAAATGGCAGCTTGATTTTTGCTATTGTTCTTCATTCCTGCTGCTTTCCTCAGAGCAGAAACCACCTCCAGGCTCCAGCCGTATCCACGGCTCCTCTGTCTTGCTGAGGTGTTCATTTTAATTTTTGTTTAAAGGAAAGGCACAACAGTAATTTATCAAAACCAATTAAAACCCATGAATTCCAGCAGCAAAAATGCTACTTTTAATTCAATTAGTTTCAATGACAAGTCAGCACAGCTTCAGCGCTTTTGGAAAATGCTCAGAATAGAGAAATTATTCCATGGCAATCAAAGTGATAAGATATCTGCAAACACGGTTCTTATCAGAGAGACCGGCCAGGCTGAGCGAAGAGCAGGAGTCTCTTACCCCAGGGTAGAGGGACACAGCAGGATGGTTTTCAGCCTATTTCCAATATGCAGCAATCGGAAAAAAATACGTTGTTTGGCTCCTACAGTTACAGGCTGCACATTTGTGCTTGTCAGTATGGGTTTTCTGGATCCCCCTTCTCTCCAATTTCACATGTGAATGCATCGATCCTGCCTCATCACATCTGCCAGCTCTCACAGTGAGAACTAATGCAGCGAGATTAATGCAAGAGCAGGGGACGATGTAGAAGGCGACGGTACAGAAAAGACAGCTCAGATCTTACCTTTTCTATATCTTCAAGTGTTTTGTAGTATTTGGCCTCAGTTTCTTGGATTTCTAGCAAACAGCAATTTCTTTTGTCATCTTCTGTCATTCCCATTTTCTAGGAAAGGAAAAATAACACGTGGTCAGGTACTCTTAAAAGTGGCCCAACAACATGTTCATGTGGAGTGGAGCTCCAGTTCAGCCTTTGGTGACGGCAAACTCAGAACTAGCTCAAGTTTGGGAAGTCAGGGGAGTACTGTTATTGGTTTATGTTAAATGAAACTATTTTTACACCCCAAAATTAGGAAGGAACCCAAACTGTATTATTCAATATGTTTCAACGTGGCAAGCATTACATTTTTTGCATTTATTATAGGTACATCACCAAAGGCTATCAGCTAGAGAATAAATAAGAGAGAAATGCTAGATTTCCCAATTTTTTTTATTTTTTTATTTTCTTATGATGAAACTCACAACAAAGCCTAAGGGGGTCATAAATAACACCTCAAACTTATACAAATCCCCTGCCAGGGTTGCCAATTCTCATGATTTTAGAACAAATCTGATAATACGGGCTTTTCTCAAAGCTCTAATGCCTGGAGTCACTTCTCTTGCTTTTAAATCTATTAAAAGTGGAGCTGAAAACACATGTTGGGAGGTGCTGCACTTGTCAGTGCTGTCTCCGAAATTGGGAGGTGATCCAGTGATGGGGTTTTATGATCATACACAGGAACAGACACCCTCTGTACACCCCCTTTAACTCACAGCTCAGACCTATGAGCTGGATGGAACCAATATTTTAATCAATGCATCTTACCTGCATATATCTAATCTGAAGCATGCGGAAATATAAGAAACCAATTAGCATTACACACTTGCTATTACAACAAATCTTAAAGGAAAAAATCCAATATTTAGATGGATTATGTGGGTGCTTATATTAAAAGTAGACTCTTTTGGTTAGGGAAGGAAAGGTCTTGGAGCCATCAGCACTCAGTGTGTCCAAGAAAACAGAAAACACTGTGGAGGGGACAGTGAAAAATTGCCAATTCCACTGACCCTAAACCGGCACTGCCTGGCCATGGGACACCCACACTGTAGGAGCTTTCCCTTTTTTTTGCCTTTTATGTAACAAATTCTTACCAAAACCTTCCCAAGGGGCAGTTCTTGGGCCAACTGGCTTCTGCAGCTGACAGCAACACAATAAAAACACTGGTGGCCAATGAGCTGTGCTGACTTCAGCATTGCTACCGGTATCCATAAACAGCTCCGAGCACTTTGGTAGGAATATTTTGTGCCTGACTCCTTGATCCAGATGGGTTTTTGGTGTGTGGGGAGCTCCTCAGGCTGCAGACAAGGCGTGAAGGGATGAAATGCCTCAGTCACCATCGTCATGGTCTTCACGCCATTCACAGCCAAGCCCGGAGGAGGTGAGAAATCAAGGCACGGGCATCGCTGCCGCACAGCTTGGCTCACTTGCCAGGCTCTGTGGGGTGAAGCTCTGCTTTCCCAGCCTCCCAGCACCTTGTCTGGCACAGCCACACACCCTGCTCCAGGGATTTAATTGATCAATGAACTTGTCCATCAATCCTGCTTTCTTATGGGGAGGGATGCACTGTTTGCAACTAGAAGACAGGAATTAGAGTCTGAACAAAGCCTAGGTGTGGCAGGTATCAGAAGGTGGGAGAAAATTTGGAAGGTCATACTCTGATGGGAAGGTCCCTTCCAGCTCTGCCTCAGCAGAAGGCAGGGTAGCCCATCTCCTCAGCACTGGGGACAAGTAGCAAGGGTGGCTGTAAGCATCTTTGGGGAGATGGAAGGGCCACCAGCACCTTCCTGCCTCATCCACTGAGCATGCTATTTCTACCAGAGCCCTTGGAGTTAATGCAAGTCCCTCCATGAGGCCATGCATGCTGCACACCCGGACTTCCCCATCATCGAAAGGCTTTTAGAGATGACAAATAGGGTCAGCTGCTTGTCCCTAAAGCCACACAGGTCCCTGCTGCCCCAGAAAGCTCCACTGTAAACATCTACCTGCCCTGAGACACCCAGGCAGGAGCAGCAACAGGCACAAACAAGCACTGGATCCATCTCACACAGCACTCACCCAGATCTAAAAATACCACTGGTAGAGATGGCACATCTGGCTGATGGGGCAGGCAGAGCCGCTGCGCTCCCCCAGAAAGGGCTGAGGTGACACTCACTGCCTTGGCTTGGCAGCAAACTGCTATTTTTAGCTTATCTTTTAGGGCTTATTAGCTCTCCCTTTCCCTTCCTCCTCCCAAAACTCCTTCAGACATCAGGACAGGCTCAGAAACTCCTCGGAGAAGCCCCTTCTGAGTCAGCGCCGTCCCAGCTCAGCTTATTTTTACCACTTGCGAGGCAGCTCGGTTCCGAGGAGTGATGCAGGGTGGTTCGCTTCCCTGCAGCATCACCTGCTGCTGGCAGAAACTTATTCATTTAATTGAATCCTTCCCCTCCCATCAAGGTGTAGCTTTAAAAACCCATATAAATCGTTACCATGGGCTGCTGAACTTCCACTCTGATGATATCTTCATAGATATCATCACCTTCATCTTCACAGGGGACGCAGTCATAAATATCCTCCCCCAGATCATGTTCGCTGGAACGAGAAGGAGAGCAATTTAGCGATAATCAAGAGGGCACATTCAGCATCACTTGACCAGGCAAACCAACAACTGCTCTCACATGAAGGAGGGAGGACAACCACAACAATAAGAAAAGCCTCCTGGCCTGCAACACTGACATGTTCAGTCCACGTTCTTGGTTTGCATTAGGCATCTCTGGTTTTCCCCTGACTGGTACCCGCTGCACATCAATTTCCGCTGGCTGGAAAAGGCGAAACGCTGTTCAACACGAGCAGGGATCGCAGCCAAGAAGCTGCTCCCAGCCCCGTGCCAGGCTCGCCTGTGATGCCCAGCCTGCCTGTCTGCCAGCTCTGCCCCTGCAGAGTTTTCACTCGGTGTTAATCGGCCCGGCTGAGACGGACCCGCCAGCCAAGTGTCTCAGCAGGACCATCTGAGCCACCACGCGTGACCAGGTCCACCTCCACCTGCCCCAAAGAAGCCCACAGCCACCCGCTCATCTCCTGCCTTTCCTCTTTGGGACAAGGAGCAGCACTTGTGTCAGCCACTTTAACTATATTATACTTAGAAAATATATTTTAATGGCTTGGATTTTGGTATGTTTAAGGCATTGCGCTCACTCTTGGTCTGCTTTTGCTTTTTCTCACGAAAATGCTTCCCTCACACCAAAGAAACCATCTCCCTTCCTTCTGTTCAGGCTGCAAAGTGCCGTAGGAGCCCAGGTCCACTCGAAGCAGTAAGCAGATACTAAAGAATTAACTGATGGCCCCATGCAGTAGGTAGACACATCCCAGCCCTGCCTCGTGATGGGGCTGAGCCGACATCCCCTGAGCTTGCCCAGGCCCACAGCAATGGGCAATGCCTAGACCAGCCAAGGGCAGAGCTCAGCCCCTCCAGCCACAGGCACCATTCAAAAACTCAGTTTAACACCATTTAAAAACAAGTTAAAAAACTCTGGATCCAGTTTGTCTGAGTGATGTACTGACTCCCATAAAGCACAATCCCTGCCCTGATGCACAAATGGGTGATTTTTAACCTAAGATTTCCCAGAGGAAGAGGAGACTCTCCTGATCACCATAAGGCAACCTCAGCTCAGTGATGCCCCAATGCTGAGCAGAGCCCAATCATAATATTTAAAACAGAGAGAAATTAAGCAACAAAAAAAGTCACATTTTCAGACCTGGCCACATCACTGAGGAGATGCTCCTGCGAGCACAGGCTTCAAAGACATTGCCAAGATGTAGTGCCCAATTTGTATTTAAAGGTGATGATGTTAGGTAGTTAATTGTTACCTGAGCCTTTACAACCCCCCCCAGAGACTTCTAAGTCTTAGAACACTTTTGAAAATTCAACCCATAATAAATACCAATTAACAATAATTATTTTAGCGCTTAGATCTCCAGGTGCTGATTGCTAACGGCTCCCACCGAAGTCAACCCCATGAGATCAGGACAGTGTGAAACACTGGAATATCAAACAGCGTTCACATATTTTACGAGCTGTTTCTTTCAACGTGGGTATTAATTACATACAAATAAATTTAGGTGTAAAACTGCACTCAAACTGTAACACTCGACATCTCTATATTATATAGCACGGAGCAGCAGAGCACATGTGCTTGTAAAACTGGGCTTTATTTCTTTTCTAAATACACTTCTTTCTATTTTTAAAAACAGATTTATTTAATAAAAGTTTGGGGGTTTTAAATAAATACACTGGCATGATGTATCCGTCCCATTCTTCCAGAGTGATGCATTGCAGCTGCTGTAATAATGCCCACTAATAGCTGGTGATCCATCTTCCCCTTCCCAAGTGTCGCCGTCATCATTATTATCTGTACCAATATTTATATTCTCGGCTCCTTATCCAGAGCAAGTAACTCCTGGTTCCTGATTAATCTTCCCCTCCGATTGCTGGCTGTCTCTCCATACATCATTTCCCTGGCTTGAGGGTTGTTGGGAAATGTATGGTTGGGTTAACGTTGTGAGCACAAGCCCATTTAGGTGTGATATGACCACAGTGAGTGCTGCGGAGTCGCCACTGCCGGAACAGAGCCTGCTGGGCGTGGTGGTTGCTCATCACCAGCTACAAGAGCATTTAGCAACTGTTTTGGGCCACGTGGAGAAGACGACAGCATCTTGAGGTGTCCTCAGGAAGCTCTGCATCCTGAGCATCACCTGGACCTTCTCTCCTGTGCACAAGCACAACCACATGCCACATGTCCAAGCCTCAAACCCCAGCATTGCCTGTCTCCAGCCTGCTGCTGCACAGGGACCCTAACCTGGAAAAGTTCTCCTTTTCTCCCTCACCAAGGAGACACGAGCTCTGGACCACAGCTGGGCACACACCAGGACATCACGGTGAGAAACCCAGGTGGTAGACTGGGATGCTGAAGGGACTTCGCTGAATAACAAGATGCCTGGACCAAGCCTGGAGAAGGATGTGCGCCCCATGGACTTGGCCCGACCAAGAGCTCCCTTGGGCCACCAGGAAAGGGGCAGAATCACCTACCAAGGGACAACACAGCAAATTTATCCATGGAGCTGCCAAGAGCCATCTGACGTGAACACTGCACCCATCACGGGGGCCACATCCTGCCCCCCGATGCTCTCATTGCTCTAACAAAGGGGCCAAGCCCCTGCTGCTCCACTCATTCCTGCTCATCAGTAGCAGTACAAGCATTCCCCATCTCTGATTTATTGCCTCAGGGAAAAAACAGGGACAACTCCCCTGTCCTGAGGCCATCTAGAAAGACATCTCAATTTCAGAGCTTCGGGGAGAAGCCTTAGAGATGCTCAAACCCGACAGCCGTGGTAGTATTACAACAATGATACCTTTGTCCAACAGACCCTTATATATTAAAGCACGTTCCCAGTACATCTCTGAGAAACACCAGAGGCTGCCAGTTTTATGGAGAGCAGTAAAATGTGCAGATCAGCCTCTCCCGGAGCAGCTGAGCTTTGCCGGTGTGTGCACGGCTGTTGACGCCACCACTTTGCACATATTGATTTTCATCAGTCTCTGCGTTTTGTCTGTCAGAGTTGAAACCAGGCACCCTCCCCATCACTGAAAACAGAGAACAGGCATCGGGCTGATTTTAGCCAGTGGCAACCTAAGAACACCCTAAATTTTAAATGCCAGAAGCAGAGGGAAAGTGGGGCAGGTATTTTCCATGTTTAGCACAGTTCCCTGCTGTGAGAGGCAATAAATTCAGCATCCCAAGCATGTCACATGTTGACTGAACAACTTGAACACCTCGCTCTTCACAAGGAAAACCCATTTAACTCCTTCAACAAAAGCAGCAGAGCCTGTGAGTTACCCATGGCCATCAGAGCCTATGATCTACCGCCTGGATTAGGAGATTCATGGACAGCTCTGGGTTTAGGAAAGGGATTTTATCTGCCCTTCAGAGTTAACATCAGCATTTGCAATTACCGTTACTATGATGGACGTAACCAGCTTTGAGCTGGCAGCATCTTGTCTAGCCAGGAAAGCTCATTCAAAGAAAAAAGAATAAAGCTTTTCATAATTAAGGCCAATTTCAGGCAAAAACAATGCTTTTGGCTGTGCTCTTCCTCCCTGGCAATGTCTGCTCTGCACAAGCACCCTCCCAAGCAGGCAGCAGCCACGCCAAGGAGCAGCTCCCGTATCAGAGGGACTGATGCCAGCTGCTGCCTTGGAGTAAGGGACAAATGGGGACACGAAAAGAGTGAGCTGGGGAACAGCAGGGTCCTCCATGACCCCTGTCTCCCCATATAGGATCTCAAAGTTGAGTTAGTCTGAGGAAGGACGTCACTGCCCTCAGTGAACACCCTGGTCCCATTGTTCCCACCACTGGGAACCAGTCCTCCAGAGCTCAGCACTGGGCCAAAACAGAGGGGACAGTCTGCATTTGGGCTTTGGAAGAAGATGAGCTCTGGACTGGGCTGCCCACACCAGGTGATGGGCGCAGATGGTCCACGATGCCCAGATAAATAACCTCCAGCAGGTCCACTATGCCAAAGGAAGACTGCACACCATGTTTGGAATGACACTGAGGATGAGGAGGTTAAGTGGGGAAGCTCTGAGGGTCTTGAGGGCCATTGAAGGACTTCTTAATCCATAAAAGCTGCTCTGGGAAGTTGATGAGTTTGTACCAGCCTCAAGAATTCAAGGATGGGCCCAAGCGAAGCCCTCAGGACAAACCCACCACGCCAAACCCTGTCCAAACCACTGCACTGCTTTCACTTCGCTGATGAAAGAGTCAGAACCACCAAGAAGAGTAAAAGGAAGAAGAGGAAGAGAGAAAAAGAGCTAAAATAAGTCAACCAAAAGACAAAACCAAATTTCCAGCCCTGTGGCCAAGGTTAAGAGCCAGAAGACCTCAGAGCCACCGCTGAGCCCAGACTGGGAGTGCATTCGCACGGTCCCTGAGACAGCTGCCCAGCAGCTGCGAGGCTCCAGTTCGCCCCAGCAATCCTCCACTTTCACATTCTTACTCTGCACTTACAGCTATAAATAGACAGTCCATCTGACCAAATCCCTCATTCGTGGTCTCCATCAGATGAGGACAAGCAGAGTCCTATATTTGCAGCACATCTGGCAGGCTTAGGTTGCAGGGTGAAGGAGTGCAAGATGTGCAGTTGTTGGACTCGAGATCTTGCAGGGTTTTCACTAGCTAAATTGTACTTGGATGGAGACACGTGTTTGGAAATAGCAAGAGGAACCTTTTGCCATCTATTCTACTCAGGTCTTACGTTTCCCATTCAAAATGGATCAGTATAATCCCAAGAATGAGCCTCACACAGTTACAGCAACTAACATGGTCCCAGAAATGGCACAAGCAGGGCATATAAAAATCTTTACTGATGACAAAGAAAAGACACATTTACAAGTGCTATGACTCCTTGTACCACGGAGTCATTTATTTAACTGGCTGGCATGAGTGGTTTTTCCAACTCAGCAAAAATAATGAGAAAAGTGGCAGCTAACTTATCATCTCACCTTGGCTCCTCTATTCATTACTTTTTTTTTAATGCTTTTGAGATATTCTGCTGATCACATCACTATTTTGGAAGACACAAGGAGGCAATGCTGGTGACAGCAGTGAAAGAGTAGGAGAAACTTCAGTGAGAAGCTCTTGGCAGGAGACAGGTTGTTGGCATAATCTGTATCCAAAAGAGTTGCATTGCTTGAGAAATTCAGGCCAGGCAGGAGAAATTCTGCAACGTCCCTTCTCTATGATGAAAGAGAATAATCCCCCAATATTTCTGTTGGGGATAAATCCCCAGCGAGCTGTGGCTCGAAACAAGACTGGGGGACAGTGACCTGTGGGATGAAGCCCTCCTGGAGACACACACCAGCTCCAGAGCAGGGTTTGGTGGGGAACTGCTTTGCTTAAAACACTTTGTCCTTTTTGCAACACTACACCTTCTCCTCTCAAAGCAATTCACTTTTAAAGGAAAAAAGGAGGTAAAAGTGATGCAAATTAAATGTTTGATGTTAAATAATTCACAGCACTTCTGCCCGACTCTGAATTCTTCAAATAGCTACCAAACAACCTAAAAGCCACCCTACATGTAATCCACCTGAGCCTGCCAGGCTCTGTGCCAGCGCAGAGGGTCAGTGCCACGAAGTGGAGAAGGTTCATGATGAAGAAGTTTCTGGTGCTGTAAACAGGATCAGGATTAATTGCTCTCATAAACTTAATGAGACAAAATAACTGGAGAGAGTCAAAGTGACAGCAGAGAAAATGCAGGTTAAATGTAAAGTACAACTTTGGAAGTACCAGAATGGTTTGGGGCAGCTGAAACAGCCACCAAAAGAGACGGAAAAGTGGTCAGCTTCATTAGGACAAGGGTCACTTTTTGGGGGCAGTTCCAGCCAACATGCCCGTGTGTTGCTGTTGCAAATCCCTGCCCATTTCCTGGGCAAACTCCCCCAAAATTGGCTGCTGCTCAAGGGTCTGGTATTAGGGTGTGCAGAAATAAATCAGGCAGCAGAGGTCAAATGTCCCTTCAGTGCTCCTATCAGTATCGATGAAGCACCACTTGCAAACAGGCCAGCCCTCACCATCTGCCCAGGCTGCCATCTGGCAAAGCAAACCGAGGGACCAGCAGGCTGAGGACAGGGTATTTGAGAACTTTCTGGCTCCCCTGATACCCTTTTAGCTTCCCCTCCCTTTCCATCACCAATTATTCTTTTGGGGGTTTTTTGGTTTGATTTTTTTGGGATGGGGGCAGGGGGGTTGGTTCGGGGGTTTTTTTGTTTGTTTGGTTGGGGTTTTTTTTTAAATAAATAGCTGTTTCCAGGCAATTACCTGCCTTGATCTGCTGGATGGCTGACCCAGCACTGGGAGCTGTGAGCAGCCCAGCATAATCTCCGTGATACCCCAAAGGGGAAAGCACAATGGAATCACCAAGGCATGAACATCCTTTATACACACCAGCACCCCGCGCTCGCACGCAGACGGCTTGTTTCTACAGTGCACATAAATGGTCCTCATGGCATGGCTCCTGATCCACTCACAGCCTCAGTGCTGGCTTTTGTCCCCAGCTGCCACCGCTCCTCTGCACCAGGAGGGACCTCACTGACTGCCAGGATGAGGGTCCTTGCTCTTTAGAGCATCGCAGAGACAAGAGGGACAAAGCCTGATTCCTTCTGCTTCCCAAATCTGTGCCTCCATCACAAATATGTTTCTCTTTTGAATGCTTGGCAGAGCAGGAATTCTCCTTAAATCTCAAACGAGGGACACTGAACTGCTCCATTTAAATACTTAAGGTTGAAATGAAGCATTTTGATGTTCTCCAAAAAAACTACTCCTACCAGCCACCAAAATGTCTTGTTAAAACCAGCTCGATATTTATCCCAAGCTTTTTGTCCCAGCAGCATGACCAAAGAGACCTCCCTCTGGGAGACTCCTCTCTCCTTGGGGGTGACTTGGTGGTGTCAAGCCCACTAGGGTTGTCCATCTTCACCTGTCCTCAGGGACAGCAGTTTGGGTCCCTGCAGTGGCACATTTCATCATGGTTTTATGGACAGGACTGTACCTCCCTCCAAAATGATCCAAAGGGTCATTCAGCTGCACCGATAAAGTGGAAAAAACACACAGATAATGTGGAAAAAACACCCAGAGATGGAAGAGTGTCTCTTGCAAAAGGGAGGATTCTGCTGTGCCTGGTTGTGCTGTTTGGTAGAGGTTCCCTCCATGTACTGGGTGACTTCACTGCTTGCTGTGAAAATCACTTCCTTGCCTCCAATAAAGCATTTTGGATGCATTCGGAACTTCCCAAGGCTGCTGGATCATCAGCAATATTAAATGCAAAGATGCTGGATGGACTGAATCATTCCCAGCTCATGAATGATGCCCTTGTTCAGCTGTTTGGAGATCGGCAGCAGTTAAGAAAGAGCTTTCTCAAGCAGCCCCACAGTTTGCCAGCGCCCAGCATCAGTGCTCAGTACGCACCATTGTGACCAGCAAATTTCCAATGAAAGTTTCCTTGTCGAGCGCGGAGAGACACTCCTTGTCAAAGGGAAAAAGGAGAACTATTGCTGATGTGTCACCAGGCAGTGAGAGCAGCAACACTCAGGCTAAGGGGCTCTCCAGGGCATTTTGGGGGTTTTTAGTTAGGGCTGAATTATGTCTCCATTTCGTAGGTTGTGCTTCTGTGCACACCCAGGCTGCACTGAGATCTGGATGAAGGAATTTGTGCAATATCCCCGTGCTGATTTACAGGCACCTTTCCCCAGTGGTCCCAACTAATTATGAGGACTTTTCAAAGAATAGGAAAAAAAAAAGTTAAAAGTTGAAGATAATCTGGGACAGAACAGGGTGATCAATAAGAAATAAACCTTTACGTCATCTGAGCACAGGATGGGGGGCATCTAAGCCCCTCTTACACAGGGACCAGCACGCAGCCATGAGCAAAGGTCTGAAGAACAGTTTGGGAAGCTTCCAGCCGGACACCCTGTGGGAGCTGCATTGCTAGCAGCAGAACAATCACAGCTGAGAACCCATCTTCAACACCCAATAACCTGCTCCAAGCACATCACACCAAGAACTCCATTCCTAGGAGAGGGCTGCCATCTCCAGCAGCGCTTTTGTGTGAGCTCACACACAAACCTTTCTCCAATTAAAAGCAAGCCTATGTGTGAGAATCAGGAATTTTAAAACCCAAAATTAAAGGGATTTTGAGAACTTTAGGAGAGGGAATGAAAAAAATGTTATTCTTGAAAGGATCCCTTTATAAGTCAAAATTTTATTAAACTGTAGCTGCTGGGAGCAAACCGCGAGCGGGGGATTCCAAGGTACTCCATTCCCTCAACTAGTAATTTATGATTTACTTTTGTAATAACTGAAGCCATAAGGAACTGATTGGATTAAGGAGCCTTATTATTTATGTTGTGGAACAATAATATTTAACTGTATAAAGCCACACATCCACCCATACAGACTTTCCCTCCATATGAAACAGACTGTGCTTCATAACTAAAACCCTGGCCCCGCTGAAGCCAGCGGGAACACTGCCATGGAATTCCGATGGAGCCTGCGTTTCACCATACACGTTGTAGTTCAAGGTTGCTTTTAAAAGCCCGTTATATCATCACCATGGGCAGTAAAACACAGACACCAGAGAGCCAGATAAATATAGAAACAGAAACCCCAGCAGCATCGTCCCTCATCCCATCACAGCACCAGTGAGCAATTGCCCTGGGGCTGGCTGGTGTGGTCCAAAATCATTCATGGGGGATGCAGATCCATGTGCCAGCACCCACACAGCCCCAAAAATACCGAGGGGAGGAGTCCAGTACTAAGCTAGCAATGGGTACCCCAGTCCCAGCGAGCGGCTCGGCTTCGGTCAGCTCAGAGGAGGAATGATGTCCCGGGGTTTTGCAGCTAACGATGGGATTTAGCAGGCAGAAGGGCTCCCTGGAAGCTGGTTTCCCTTTGCCCCCCACTGAGCCACTCAAACTCAACTCGATTAAAAGTGATGTCTCCAGGGCTCTACATAGACTATTGTAAGAGCACAAAAATCTCTTGGCAAGACAATCAAAGCAACTGGCTCAACTCTCCGAGCCCCACTGTCAAATTTTATCCAGCTTTGCTGGAACTACCTGGCCACTTTTCCCTTTTCATGTCCCCTCCCCACAAGAAGGCGAGGCCACTTACTCCGCCAGCTCTTCCAAGCTCCGATACACGTCGTCATCATTTTCCGTGGTCTCCTCCGATGGGAAGGGCCTGGGAGAGGAGAGGAATGACAGCATTACTGGTGTACCTCACCCCTTGCAGCAGATTCCCTGCAGCCCCAGCTGAACTCAGCCCAGCCCCAAGCATACTGTTGAGCAGAGGGTGTTTCAGAAGAAAATATTAATTGCAAACACATTTTTTTCCTACTGAAGCATTAGTTCTCAGGAGCACATCATCTCTGCTGCTTCCTACTGGCAGGGCAGGACAAGGAAGCAGGGGGTGAGGCTGGTTCACTGCAGGGCATCGTCTAACAGCATCTCTGGACCCTGCCTCTGAGCCACCGCTCTCTGCTGCTTGCACAAACAACTCTGTAGAAGTCTAATTCAAGTCCAGGGTCAGACTCATTGAGACAGAGAAACACCTTTTCCTCCATCTGTGATGGAGACTTTCTACCTGCAAGCTCTTGCCCTGCTTGGCTGGTGGGGCCATGGCTGGGGCATGCCAAGCTGCTTACCATGAGCATCACCCACCACTGCAAGCAGCCGATCCCAAACATTGAATGAATGAGCCCTTAGAAAACCTGGGACTCCTCATCTTAACAACTTTGTAAGAGCTGAAAAAAGTTAAAACCCTGGGGATGAGGGAAAGGACACCAAAAGGGCAAAAGGAAGAGGAGGGGAAAGCAGATTAAAAGAGAAAGAGAGGGAGTGGGGGGAATAGAAAAATTCCTTGGCTCATTCTGAAGCAATATCCAAACAACGTATGAAGGAGATGAAAAATACTGCTTTAATTAAACCCAACATATTATTGCTGGCACTGGGCCACGGCGGGCTATGGCTCTGCTGGGGCTGGATACACCTTGCAACTACGGCTGCGTGGTGCTGGGGGTCCCAGTGACCCTCGCCCCAGCCAGAGCACAGAACATGGGCTGAGGCTGGGCACCTCGGGCCATCCCCCCTGGGCAGAGCAGCAAAGGCAGCTGGGGGTCCCCAGGAAGAGGATGCCCACAGGACGAGATGCTGATGCTGTGGGGTAGCAAAACTAGAGATACGTGAACTTTTAACTGCCCTCAAGAGCAATTTTCTCCTCTCCCCTCCCACCCTCCCTGTTTCACGATAGATTGCCTCTCCTGAAAGATTTAATACATGGCCTGGCTAGCCCCTGAATTTGCTATTTTTGGATCCTGTTTCTAGCATTAGTTTGCCTTCCTTCTCCTGCTTTACTTCATCCTTCCTTTGGTGAGCAGCTTCAGACCACACGTTTGGAAATAACGGTCAAATCTGCTGCAAGTTCACTTAAAACCAGGACCAGATGGTGACCCCAGTCACAGAGCAGGACAGGATGGTGACCCCAGTCACAGAGCAGGACAATGTCATGCTCCATGGGCTATCAGGGCTGCCATGCCTCTGCTCAAGACACAAACCCACGGGAACCAAGGGGCACCCAAGGTTGGCACATATGACCACGACCACATACAACGTGGAAGGGAGGAGAGCGATGGGTGGGAAGTGTAGATGGGGCTGGTGAAACTGCTTACAGATCTCCAGGTGTACTGCAACTTCATAAATAGCATTAAATGCTATAGCTGGGAACGACTAACAGTGATGAGTAAAAGTATTTTGAGTCCACTGAAACCCAAGAGGTTTGCAGAGATCCCAGTGCACTTAAATTCATTTAACAATGTCTCTTTTTAAATATTGTTAGTTAAGCACCAAACTTTGTTTTTCACTCCATCATCATGAAAAACCACCTGCTGAGTCATTTATCCTCCCAGTCCATGCCGGGGCTGCAGCAAGCCCAACCCCACTCAGATGAAGAGCAAAAGCCCCAGCAACATCAAACACTGCTGGAATAGGCTTTTAGAAATAATAAGCCTCCCAGAGTAGACTTCTTCACAGACAAACCCCACAGCATTCAACAGCATCATTTCCAGAGATCAAAGAAGAGAACGCAAGCAGAATCGATCTGATGTGTTTGTTTTAGAGCCTAAAAGAGAAGGGAAGACCAAGGAATTTGTTACAGAGTTCAGAGCGAGCTTCTCCTCTCGAGGACAAGTCTTAGAGCAGATGATCGTTCTTGACACATGATGCAGAGCACCTCTTTGATCTTACAAAACGTTTAGGCTACTTTCTGGGTTGGAGAGCTTACACACACACAGCACACAGTACCCTGCAAATGCAGTGCAAGGCAGGAGCAGCCCACAGCCAGAGAACATCAGACAGGGCCATAATCAATTAACATTTCACGAAGCACCTAATGCAAAAGCCCTCCCTTGCTCTCAGCAGTCACTCGGCTTGCCCATGATCCATCCCACACCACGTCCTCACCAGTCACCCCCACATGCTCCTCTGCAGCAATCCTCACTGCAGGGAGAAGGCACAGTTCAGTGCACTGCCTGGCTGCTCCCTCCTCTGAATTATTTAATGGGAAGAGCCAGGTAGGCCGTAATTCTAACAGCAATAAGTATAAAGATGTATTCATTTATGAACATATTTTGACATCTAGGTGCCTTGTCCTAGCAACTGAAGCCAGCTGTTCACCTCTGCAGTACCATCACAGAGAATATCCAGGGTCAGGGATGGGTCAGTTTTACTTGGATAATTTTGTACAGCAGCATCTTAGCCTCCAATCCACGTGTGACAGAGCAGGGAGGATTTGACACCATTTATCTTCTATTTTCCCTGTCTGTCTCCATTCCAGTTTCTTGGGGTCCTGGGAACAGAAAGCCCGGTAAGAAGCAGGCAGGGTGGAAATGTCCCACTCCCTGCCCTCTGTCCCAAGGAGGCTGTTCCCATCTGAGGCCTCTCTTGGTGGAGACCGAGTCAGGCAGATCTGTGAGGACATTTTAATGACTTGTGCAAGCACTCACAGGAGATTAAAGGAGGTGTCTCATCCCTTACCAGGAATGGGACTCAAGCCTCTCAGTGCCAGCATGCCAATCCCCCTTTGTCCAGTGATCAGACTTCAGTGTTTTAAAAAGCAGGTGGAGTATGTGACACCCGTGAAACATGAGCTGCTCCCATCTGCTG
Source organism: Caprimulgus europaeus (assembly GCA_907165065.1). Next base: position 4,121,765 of record OU015545.1, on the reverse strand, counting down.
CTCCTTCTGCAAGAGATTTCTTCATAAATGGAAAGGACCAGAGCCTCAAGATGGTGCAAATGAGTTCTACAGCTCCACTGGGATGGTCGGGGATGTGCTAAGTCTTCCTGGATCAGGATGTGGCAGAAGAACATTTCCATAGCATGGTATCTACAGGCCATAATTACACTGCAGTAACTCACAAAACCTATGGCTGGGTGTACAGATCCTCCAACAATCTCTTTTTAAAGAGAGCATCATGGCAAGACAGAGAAACCCCATGGGAGTCTGCAGTTTCACCAAGATTTTGGACTTGAGGCTGCGCTCTCCATGCACATTTGGGTTTGGGGTCATCAGCTGGCTTCAGTTCCCACACTTACAGACCAGTCTGTCTGTCCCACCACTGAAGTTTAATGCAGCTTCCATTCCAAAATATATTTCTCTAGGGAGAAGTGCTCAGTTCTCCTTGGCTGTTCATAGCAGGCCATTTTGATAACTCCAACCTTCTCCATTTCTTTTTCCCTCCTTTTCTCCAGGGTGGCAACTCACTCTTTGAGCATGGGATCACACCATCCCCATGACCATGGGTCCCCTGTCAGCCATCGGTTCTGACACCCCAGGTGCCCCTGGGCACACCATCATGTCTTCATGAGCACAGCACCCCTGGACCCATCCAAAGAAAACTGTGGGGTTTTGCAAGATGTTCACATGCAACTGAAAATGGATCCACCATTGGCTTCAGTGGGATTAGGCAGATTAACACAGCATTTGATTTACTGATGTACCAAGAGGTGGCTGTGAGCTGACCAGGGGTGAGCAGAGAGGTGACCTGGAGCTGCTTCTTCAGCCCTGCTCCTGACCTGGGCAGCACCTTTGAGCTTTAGTTCCCATCTGTGAAATGGGAACAGCATCAGGGAACGATTTTGGTAAAGTGCTGCGAGACGGCTGAAAATCACGCTATTAATGCCCAAGAGCCAGTTGTATAAAACAGAATGGAAACAATTCTCTCCCTGCAGAACAAGATATGTCAGAGCATACCAAAAGCTGCTGAATTTAATTAAAATCATACTATTGTGTTACATTACTCATCTCTGGAAAGAAGCACCTCATGCTGTGCCAAATTTTAGACACGTCCTCTGAAAAATTATGATTTGCTTTTATTTGTGGTCTGGAACTTGCAAAAATTCTTAAAAGATTAATTCAGATAGAAATTCAGTGGGGGAACAGCAAGCTACATCATCAGATAACACAAAGCTAATGATTTTTCAGAAGAGCTCTCACAGTATTTAGCACAGTACACCGCACAGTGCCCAAGGGTTAGCTGCATACCCTGCTTTATCTTTAGCTGAAATCTGAACCAAGCACTTCTTGGTTCAGAGACTATGAGACAAGAAAATAACAGCTCGTATAATTTTATCTTTCAACACATTATCACATTTTTTAAAAATTCTCATGTATCAATGCTTCACTCAAGAAAGCAGTTATGATTTTCTCCTCACTTCAGCTCCACATTGACGATAACAGATGGATAAAATCAAAAGGGGAATCCAGAAACATTATTCTTAAAAAAGAAAGGGAAAAAAAACCCAAACCCTCTAGGGTAACAGGACAACCAATCACTAGGAAATTATATGGCCCAGGTCTCTGACTCAGAAGAAAACTAGATTTGAAAACGTTGTAGCTGAAAATCAACAGCAAACACAGTGAGCAGGAACATCACCAGCCAGCCCTCCCTCCTGGTGGGACGTCCCCATGGCCCTGGTTCCACCAGGAACAAATGAGCAGCAGGTTGGGGAGGAGGGAGGATGCTCTTGCAGCTCATGTGCTGGCTGGAAACTGCAGCAGTGCCCTGTCAAGCTGTATTCACCATGGAGGGAGACAAGAGCCTTCGTCCCTGTGAGCCAGTGCCATTAACCCAAACTCAGGGCACCATCACTGTGGGCAGATGGCCCAGAGCATGAAGATAAACCACAGCCAGGACATAAAGACCTGGTACACACCCCATGGTATTTAACAACATTCTCGTGAGACTCTGCTATTGCCTAACTTTGGAAAATACTCTGTTAAAAAAAAAAAATAAAATCTGCTGTAGAGAACCTACCTAAATACGTATTTCTGCCTGCTTCCAGACCAGTGCCAGCACCGCTGTTTGCAGGAAAGCATCACCAGCATGTCCTAGCCAAGGGAGGTCCTATGGGCAACCCAGCCCTGACACTCACTTGGCACTGGATTTGCAGGGGGTGGAGGGCACCCAGGGGGGTAACATAAGCATCAGGCCCAGCACCAGCCCATTCCCTGGAGAGCCAGGGGGGTTCTTCATGTCCAGCCTCCTGTAAGCAAAACAGCAAATTCCAGCTCCTCACATGCAGGACTTCCTGAGGACACCCAAGCATCCCACCACCAAACCTGCTCTGTCACCTCAGGGCATGTGACGTGCAGAGGTTAAATCAAGAGAATCAGTATTTTGACTTGTATTTATTTATGTGTTTAAATGCAAGGTAAAACTCAGCCCTGGGAAATGGGCTGGCCTCACTGTGTTTGCCTGAAGGTAAAACTAATGTCACTTACTCTTCTGAAAAGCTCTGTCTGGCCACCAACCCAAGGGGCTCCTGTCTTGGTCCCCAGGATGGGGAAAACAACCATCCCATTCCCCTTCCCTCCACCGCCCGACCAAATCACCACCACTGCTCCTTCAGGAGAAAACCTCCTCTTGACAAATAGGATTTACCCCTCCTCCCCACTTACAAATGTTTTAAAATCTATTTTATTAACTGAAGTGCCTTCTGAAGAAAGTCACCGAGAGGTTCAGTTCATATAGAAAGGATTTACTTAGATCTAAGAGCCTCGGGAAAAGGCCTTTGAACATGCTAACTCCTTCCCATTTTCAGATGGTTTCACTGTGCACACATTAAAAATGCATGCAGGCAGCATGAGCCAATATTCCTTAACCTCCTGCTTTGCTTGCAAAACTGCGCTTCCAGAGAAAACATCTATCTTGGGGAGATGAAAAAACACATGTCCCCTCTGCACAGCCAGTGGATCTCGCTCGCACAAGGAGCCCAAAGGACACCAGGATCCACCACAGGCAGTGGAGATAACCTTGGCTGCAGCAGGAAAGGCTTAGGGGGGAAAAAAATGTTTTATTGAGACTTGCAGCGAGAAATCCTGTTGTCCTCCAGAGAGCTAAGGGTTTGCTTGAGAAAACTTGGAAAGGGAATCAAAACTTGTGTTCCAGAGCCCAGGAGAACCTTTGCAAACTACCCCTGCAAGACCATGCTGCTTCTGTCTGCTTCAAGACCCTCACGCCTGATTTGGAAGCATTTAGTGCCAGTCACCGTGAGAAATGGGATAATGGACTTAATGGGGCTGAGTCAGGTCTGCAGTGGAAACTCCTGGTGTCCTGGCTGTAAAATAAAGCCTCCTTGTTCAGAGACGGCCACGGATGGGCAAGGAGCATGGTGGTAACTTCTCGCTGTGACTGCTGACAGTCCTCCAGACAGATAGAGGAGAGAATCAGAAACAGTAACAAATTAAACATATCACCTCCCCTTAGCTGATAGACAATGCTACACAATGAGGATCTTTTCTTTGTTCCCACGTACAGCCCTGTAAAACAACACAGGGATGAAAACCCCAGGAAAATCCCAGAAAAAAAGGGTATTATCACATTACAGAAGAACTTGTGCTCTGAAACCTGCATCAAGGTTTCACCTGCACCTATCTCCAAGAAGCCAGAGGAACAAAGGCATTTCTCACCTCCCCATTTCTGAGAGGGGAAAATAAGTAAGTCACACAAAATTAAGGGATTTGCCCAGGGCCATGTCCAGACACCTGAGGCAGAGCCAAGATCCAGAGATTCAGCCAAAGCCTTCCAAAGGACAGCTGGCTCCTTCACCCTCTGCACCGACACCAGGACCTTTCTGCCTAGGGGGGTGCTTTGCTGGGCTGACACATTGCAACATGCTCCAGCGATGCCCTGAGACTTAAACCCAGCCTTGCAAAGTCACTGCAGCTCGTGCACTGGGTGCCCCCATTACTCCAAACTGCCTCCAAATGCCTTGGATGTTATTTTCTCTTAAAATAATCACCACTGCAGACTTCTCAAATGGCAGGCTCTAAACTGAAGGAAGGGAGATTTAGATGAGATATTAGGAAGAAAATCTTTGCTGTGAGGGTGATGAGACCCTGGCCCAGGTTGCCCAGAGAAGCTGTGGCTGCTCCTCCCTGGAAGTGTGGAAGGCCAGGTTGGATGAGGCTTTGAGCAACCTGGTCTAGTGGAAGGTGTTCCTGCTGATGGCAGGGGGGTTGGAACTGGATGAGCTTTAAGGTCCCTTCCAACACAAACCAGTCTGGGATTCTCCAGGACTCAGAGGTACCCTTAATAATAAATAGTCCTTAACTGAGTCCTGAGTAAATAAATAGTCCTGAGTAAATAAATAGTCCTGAGTCTTTATTCCTCAAACCTTTGCTCCCTCCATCTCCCCTCAGTCCTGGTGGAATCTGTCAGATTTGTCTTTTACACGTGAAAAGCTGTTCCCCTCCAGCAGTACCACTGCAGTTAAGACAACAAAAATAAGTTCAAACAGTGGAAATCATGGCGTGGGATGGTGGGCATGGGAGGCAGGGGCACAACTAAAGCAAGGGCCCCATCCAGCCCACAACCCTGCACCCTGGCTGTGGCTGGCCCCGGGACACAGCTGCAGCCCTGTTACACTGGAATAGCAGCAAGACACGTTCTGCAGAAAAAAACAAATGTTTTCTATAGCTAGGGAAAAAAATCACAACCCAAAAACAAAACAAAAAAAAAAGGGAAGAAAGGTACTTCAGGTTAAGAACCCTCCCAGTTATATCTGTGGTCCTAACAAGATGTTGCCAAATAAAAAAAAAAAAAATCACACTAACAAGAGAACCAATTGCAAACAATTTTGCAGGGAATTGAACAAAGACCAGGATAACAGCTTTGCTTAATAGGGTTGTCTGCTGTTTTTAATTCCTCCTCCACTGCTCCTTCAATTAGCAGAGGAAGAGGAGCTGGCAGCAGGACAGCCCACCCTGGGTGCCAGGGCCAGGTTACGTATTAACCCCATCACCCACCCAGCACTAATGTGCATTTGTCAAAGCCAGGAAGAAACTTCCTAGCTGTTAGTGACTGAAAAGCCAGCTGGGCACTTCTGCACAGAGCAGGGAGTGGGGCAGGTGACGGTTTGGGACAGTGGGGTGACACCACAGCTCTGCGGGCAGGACAAAAGGACAGGCATTGGTGGCTTTCCTGGAGTCCCAGTCCTCAGCTGCACAGCACCTGCAGAGGGGACCCAAGAACAACCTCCATCAAGAGACACTAAAACCCACCCTGCCACCCTCCCCAGCAGGCATACTGCATACAACTCATGGCATTTTCCCTTATTTTATTTGTAAACTATTCCTGAGCAGCTGGTGAGGTGCTTTTACAAGTATCCTGCCTACATCTCAAAGGTATCCTTGATGTCTGTTGTCCAATATATCCCAACCATATAAATGCTTCTTAAGAGTCTGATGCGATTAAATACGAGGAATATGGATAGAGAGAAACATTATTTATAGCATCATTTTGAAAGGATCTTACCTAATTCCTTTGGTTTGAGCAATACTGTGGAAGGAGAGCCTGGACACTGCAGAGATCACCTGGAAACAAGAGAAAAAGATGCTGGTGTGCTTACTGAAGACAGAGGAAGGTTTGGTGGGAACTTGAAGACCCACAGCCCGGTATTTGGACCTGAACACCCACTGAAATGTGCTCCAGTCCCCCCATCAGTGTCACAGTATTGTCACCATCAGGGCTTGGATGACACTGACAGTGCAAATACCACTTTTGGGTTTACTACTGAGCATAAAAGACATTTAAACCTCAGCTATAAAGATACCCACTCAACAGCATCATCTGAGGAAACTCCATCCTACTGCTCATATAATAAATACATCCAGAGCTGCTCCAATAGGTTTTAAGTACCACTGAGAACCACTGAAAAACCCTCTTACTCTGTATTTTATTGTGAAACGTTTTAACTCCCTTCACCTCTCTCCTCACAAAATGATCTTGCTGAGGCAAACTTGCCAAGACTGAAAGGTTCTGACTTCTCGCATTTCAATAAATATGCATCACCAGTTTGTCAGAGGTGAGTGCAGACCATTGCCCTTTTCTGGTGGAAAACAGCCAAAAGTGATTCAACAACAAAATATCTTCATCAGCATCGAAATCAGGAGCAGTAAAACCACTAGCTTTTTCTGAAAACTCTTATTTTCAAAGGAAGTTTTAATTGCTACACAGCTACTGCTGTCATGAGCATGTTTTGGCCGATTTCTTGCTCTTGAGAACCCATCTTGCTCAGGAGACCTACCAAACCACCACTCCGGCATGCCTGGTTTTACAGGGATGCTCTGGAGCCACTGATTATGGGCCATAATTACTGTGCAACTAGAAGAGAAACTGTAAAGTTTCTCAAGCAGAAATTTAAGGCCATGAATGTTAATGTGGTGAAGTTCCTCATTTTACTGTAATCTAACAAAAAAGCAGCACTGAGAGGAAGGTTGGAGGCTTCTGGAGAAGGTATTTCAGTCACGCGTCCTCCTGTCAGCGAGCTGCAAGCTCACAGCGCCAGCCGGCAAGATTCCCACCTCCATTTTGGGGAGGTGTTAAGCAATCCTGGCTCTCCAAATTCCTCTGACACCCCAGTCTCTGGCTGGTCTTTTGTGTGTTCTGGCTTTGAGGAGCATCAAGTAAAGACACGATATGGTAATATCACATTTCAATGAGCAAACCTGCTCTGGAGAAAGTGAAAGGGGCCGAGTGAGTTCCCTTGGAAGGAAAAGCTCCACAGGAACCATGTCCCTCTCAGTGCTCTAAAGTGCACGCTGTCATTCCAATTTGCATTTTTTTTAATAAGGTTGGCTTTGCCTTTAGAAAGGCATGAACAGCTAGAGGAGAAAGCAGGTTAAAACAGAAGCAGGAGTCAAAGAAATCATGACTCCCCAAATTGTCAGCAACTTAAAAGACCACTCCAGGCATGCTCTCTATGTTGCAGTCTCCCAACTCTAAAATCCTCCCCAGTCTGGGAGGGGAGGTGGGACCGAGTTCATTAGCATCCCTGAAAGGCTCCGGGGCTTGTCAAAGCAGAGCCGTGGCGCAGAGCATCGCTGCCAGCGAGCGGTACCTGCAAACGCCGAGCCCAACCAGGGTGTGGAGGCTGGAGATGCTCCAGGGGCCTTAAAATAGTCCAAGGGAAGTCCTAGACTGATTGAATGAGTCTCTTCTGCAGTCTATTATTAGATTTCTGAAGTACAAAAATCAGTTTATGAATCAGACAGTTATACCGCAGGGTTTGACTTCCAGGGAAATTTAAGAGAAAAGCGCACTGTTCTCTATGCCAACTATTTTTGCTTTGTTCTTTTATGAAAAGCCCCAAGCACTGAACATCCTGGCACATCAAAGCCTGGGACTTGGTTCCAGCGATGAGCCAGCACGCACAGACGCGCTTGCCTACACTTCGGCTCCCAGATCGATGCTCAGGTATGTAAGCAAGGCGACTCATTTTGAAGGATCAGGTACAAAGAGCCTCCATGAAGCTTGGCACCGCCAAAAACCAGACTCAACAGTAACTGTCCCAACATCAGGGAGTATTTTTCCAATGACAACTCCTGCTAAGGCAGTAGCCAAGAGCAAGAAAAGCCAAGTGCAACCCCATCCCCTGGGCTCCAGCTTGCCAGCCCCCAACCAAGGAAGTGCTTAAACAGGCGTTTAAGGATAAATAATCCTCTCAATTTCAACATGATTAAATAACATTCAAAGTAAGTCAATCCTTAAGTGTTTGCCAAACTGTGCCTCATTTTCCCCCCCGTAAAGCAGATTCTTATTTGCAGAGAAACCCGGGAATACTTCCTGCCACTCCCGGCTATCATTTTCTACGAGGCCAGGCAGGATCCACATTGTCACCCACTCAGCGCTGGCACAAGGAATCCCTGATCTCATCTGAGCGTGTGTGTTTGGCAAAGCATGTATTGCTTCTGCAATACAAGGATATATTAATACAACTAATACAGACACAACACTAAGTGGAATTATAGTTCACTGGTTATTTATACCTCCCCTTTCTTTTATGACAGCCTGGAAATGCAGATGTTTTGTTTCCCAAGGTATAACCAAAAAATATTTGTTGCCATGGGGTGTTAGTTCCCTTTGGATTTATGATTATTTCATAATCATAGAATTGCCTGGTTGGAAAAGACCTCTGAGATCACCGAGCCCAACCATACTCATTTCCATAGGATGCCAAGGGTGGGCAAAGCCCCATTAAAGGATCAGATCAGTCTGATTTTCCTACACCCAGAGCTCTCCCCTCTCAGCTGGACCTCATCCACCCAGCTGGCTGCTGAGGACAAGGGCTACTCAGTAATAATCCATTTGGACAACTGTGCCTTTCCAGGTCGGATGTGCTGCCTGAGTGGTTTCTCCACAGCTTTACCTCCCATTCCCACTCGTGCCAGGTGGAAAGGCAACGTGCCGGGGAAGCGCTGGGTTTGCTGGCATGGAGTGGCACCAGCTGAGCAGATTTCAGCTGATACATATTTGATAAGGATTTTAAATCAAAGCCAGGGAAGCTCTTCTGTGACAGTGTGTCCAGGCTTATCTCCCCATACTTAACTGCAAGGACCACACAACAGATGGGGAACTCAGGGCTGGAGGTATGGTAAAGCCTTTTCCCTCCTCCAACAAATACCCATTCCAGGGATCCTTAACTTCCACTCCCTTTTGATTTGTTGAAATATCCACAGTTTGTGACATCGCTATGGAACTGCAGAGGAGAGCTGTCCTTGTTAGGCCTTAAGTGCCAGTTTGAGCAGTTACTGTTTTGAAAGTAATTTCTCACCTTTTATTCACTCATCCCTTCTAAAAATCATTTTTTTTCAGAAAAAAAGGATCCTTGATCAGAGGCCACGAAATGCCCAAAGCAGACATCCACCATCCAGCTTGGACTGCAGATTTACAGCACTTTGCAAGAAACATGCTGCCAAATAGATGCTTTTCCTCCCTGTCGCCTTCTCTGCAGAGAAGTGACAATCAGGTCGGATAATTTTGAAGGAATTAGCTCAAGCGTGGGAAGATGTGAAACACGTAGGAGGACGTAGGTGCTAACAGCCCCGACCTCGGCTTGTGCAAACTGGGAGAGTCTCTGCTGAAACCACCAAGCTGTGCTGACTTAAACCTCCCAGGCACTCGGCCCTTCATGCTTTAAAGAGGAGCAGGAACAGAGGAGGGGAAAAAAAAAAAAACAAAACACAAAGCAAAACAAAAACTTAATTAGCTTAAAACCCTGGTAAATAGATTTACACAGGCGATCCTTAAAGCCCTGACCCCAGCGGCTAATTGGGGCACGCAGGATTGCTGGCAGAGATCAGTTTGCATCGCCTCGTGCCATCACGTGGGACTGAGCCACCACAAAGACACATTGTGCCAAGGTATTTGAGTACACAGAGGAAAACACCAGCAGAATGATTTCCATGCAAGGGAAGGAGAAATGTTGCTGGCTGATAGCAGCATTCATTGTGCCTTTGTGTTTCCAGGCGGTCCAAACTCTAACCTTGCTGCTCTGGATCTCTACAGGGTTTGAAGACCCTAGAAAAGCATCTCTGTCTTGCCATCAAGGCTCAGAGCCTACCTTGTGCAAGTCAGGGTGGTTATAATTATCATACCTGTGCTATGAGTGGATATAATTATCAGGAAAATTCAGGGAAAAGTGTCCCACACTCAACTCTTGGTTCCAGAGCACTGCTGCAAGTATCAGAAGTGACAAGATGGCCAAGTTATCATCCTACCAAAGCAGCTCCAGGCAGAGAGGTGTTTGTCTCACACCATGGGAAACATCAGGACAGGCTGAACTTTGGCCAGAAAATAGCTGCTCCTGCAAAATATTTGAATTCAGGCAGTTTTAGTTAAGTTTGCTTCCCAACTAGCAAGGCACCTTTTCCACAAACCCATCCCCTGAGCCTAAGGGCTCAGGGACCTTCTCTGGCCACAGTCCACAATCATGATATTCCAAGTAATGCACCTCAGCAAAAACCCTCATCTTGTGACTCAAAAAAGATTAACTCAAGCCTTCCCGGGGGGTTAAAGCAATGCTGTCTCTTGATTACTCAGCTCTGCCTTAAGGTATCTGAGTGACTTCCAGCCCAAGGGGACTGCCAAGGTGTCCTACAATCCCAGGAAGGGATGGTGGCTTTGCACAGCACGTTGCAGGGGGAGGCTCTGCCACAAAAGCATCCTCCCTCCCCCAGTATTGATTGGATTTGTTGAAACAGATGGAAAAAACAGCTAGTCAGATGCAAAACACGGATATAGCCAAACCTGCTTCCGAGAAACTGGCTTCAGTCTGTATTAAGTGTAATGCCTTTTGATCAAGGCCTTGGGTGTAAGCAGAAAACATTACAGATTTTCACATACCTTCAAGTTCCCATTTCCATTCTGCTCTGAAATGGAGTTGGGACAGTCAGAGGAAAACATATGGAGCACAAAAAGAGAGATTTAGGAACATCTTGCATGTGCAGGAGAAATTGGAAGCATCCGTATGAAACCAATCCACTCGCACAATGGTAATCTACCTACTGAAGAGAGAGCGCTTGAAGTTTTCCTTGGCCTATTTCCTTCATCTTTATTCCAGCTGCTACAAGAAAAAAAATGCAGCAGTAGAAAAAAAACTCTACAGAAAGTGCTAAAAAGACAGTTCTTTGCATTTTACAGAGACCCCTGACTTCTGGCACAACCACAGCATCCAGACATGTGTTTCTCTAATGAAGTTCAAATCCCTTCCAGCCCCAGAGCCGCAGCACAGACAGGAGATGCCCACATCAGGAGCTGTATATGTAGGAGCAGTTACAAAGCCCATCTGCAGACCTGCAGACCACAGACAGGTTTGTCCCCGCTTTGTCACATGGAGGAATTTTGGCTCAGAGAGCGAGATCACAGCCTTGCCGTCCCACCTAAGAAAAAATACAGGAACCTGCTTCAAGCTTGAGGCACCTGCAGGTCAACACTTCAGAGATGGCCGTGGTCCAAGCCCCCGAAGGCAGCAGAAGCTTTTCCATTGATTTCTCAGGCTTTCAGTCTTGGATGCATCTTGCAGTTGTACAGCATCTGAAACTGGGAGGCTCTACTCAGGCAGGCTCCCCGTCCGACCTGCAAAGTGTCAAATCTCTGTCCCAGAAAGCTCCATGGAAGCAAAGTCCCTCACAAAGCTCTTCTGCAGCAGCAGAAGCATCAGCTTAACCATCACAAGCTGCTGGAGATGAGCTGCACTTTACAAATTGGTTGAAAACTCATTTAAGCTCAAAAGAAATTCCTATAATACTAAAGTACACGAAAGAGGTAGGAAGCAATAAGAGTTTTTCAAGTGCACAGTAAAAGGAAGCTTTTTGAATCTGGTTGGGAATTGCTGCTTTGATTTGTTCAAAGCTAGAACTGCATGTTTGCAGAGATGGGAGATCTTTCCCACCAAAGTCGCTTTTCCTGCAGCTACGCAGATTCATGGGCTTGTAACAAGAATTCCCTTTGGGTCAACAAATCTGTGGGCTGGTCTGAAGTTTCCACACAGGGACAAGTTCACCTGGATGAAACATTTTCCCTTTCACAGCTTTAAGTTTAAAATAAAAAGAGGGGGGGAAAAAATCCCAGAAGAGGAGGAAGCTGCAGAAGAACTTGATGTGGCGGGGAAAAAAAGCCAACGATTTCTAAAGCCATGTGCTCTGGGAACACACAACCTGTCAGGTCCAGCCCCAGGTGCTGATGTAGGAGAGGGCAGGGGCTCTGCCACTAACTAGTCAAGCAGAAACAATCGGGAGAATGGGAGAACTCAGGGGAACGGGAGAATAGTAGGAAGCAGAGCACAGGAAAGCAAGCATAAACTTTATTTCATTAACCCTAATCTTCTCCTGAACTCCAGAGAGGAGGCAAGCACCTTATAAACTTTGGGCTTTGATTATTATTACAAGCTGCTTCCCAAGCAAAAATTCCCCAAAGCCACTCAGGTCTCAGCCCACCTGGGATTGCCAATAACACGCCTGTTAAATGTCTCCAATTCTCCAGCCGCTGGCGACACACAGACTTGCAGCCAAAGCCCATCACATTACCAGGGCTGCTCCATGACCCTGAAAACTGCTCTTCAAGCTGAGATACCACTCGGTGCTACTGAGCCCCTGGCTTCATCTTATGTGTAAATACAAGGCCCTGGCTTCACACGTAAATAATAACCTTTCAAAAGATCACCTCGAGCATGCTACAACAGTTCAAGTGTGGGGCACAAGGAAGCAAATTTCTTGTTTTCTAGACTTGTGAACCATTAATTCAGGTTATGACTTGTGTTAAAGCGAGAGCACCCACCCCTTCCCCCTGAAAGGATCGCCTTCACTAAGCTTGATGAGGCTCACAAATCTCACATATCCATGTTTAGGCACAGGGAATCTTTCACCCAGCACCTATGCCACTCTGAATCTCTGCGAGCATCCAGCAAGCCCAGAAAATAAGAAAGGTGAACTTCATCCCCCCAGTACTGCAAATTTGGCCACTATTATCTCCCCTTTCCAAAGTTTCTCTAAGGAAAGGAAGGAGCGATGCAGGATGTGGTTCACGGAAGCAGGCAAGAGAACATGCCTTTTGCTCCCTCCTCCCATGCAGAGGCAAGGGAAAATTTCACATCAGAAACAAATATCTAATTTTTCCAGGCTACTGAGAATCAATTAAAAGCACCACGAGCAGAAAGCATTTCTAATACAGAACTATATGGTTCCACCCTAAAGCTATCACAAGGAATTTAGCGCTCTTGAAATAGACAAAAAAATGCAAAGCTGCAGGATGCTCTGCTCTGGTTGAACCTTTAGATTCTCCCCACTTAGTGATAAGGAGAAATCTCTCACATATGTGTGCCTGCCTGTTTCTATCCACTGCTTTTCCCTGTCCCTCCCTGTCCTGCACACCTCAGCTGGAGAGAAAATGTGCCAACAGCTGCTGGCCCGACCCTTCACTCGGCATTAGCCGATAAGACATCCCAGTCACTTCTTGTATGTCTCAAAAGTGTCACCTCTGGGTTTCCCTACAGAGATGGAAAACAGTGGTGTTAAATGCCCAATTCCTAGAAGAACAGGCAGCCACCAGTCACTAAACCAAGACATTCAGAAGAGCAAATGCCAGGAGGATGTGAGGCAGCTGCTCCATGCACCACATCCCTGCTGCCCTGCCATGAAGGGGAGAGCAGAAAGAACATCTCACTGAAAAAACCTACTTGGCTGATGTTTCTAGCACCAGCAGAAGGCAAGCTGAAATGCACCATTCCCTTCTACCTATCAACATAAAACATGATTATTTTTTTTTTTCCTAAATCATTTTGTATTCATGGTGCTGAAACCAAACCAGGACAACTTTGAGCAGTTCAGAGCAGCAAGGAGATATTACCAGCTCCTGATGTGAGGTCAGTGATGACACCTTTTTCTCTGAGTTTGTGTCATCCAGGGGAGAAAAAAATACAAATATTGAAATTCTTGTGCAGTAAGCCTAAGAGCTACAAGCAGGGGCCGGTGTTGAGTATCAGAGCGAGAGAGATGCTCCTGACTTTGGAAGTCTTCTCTTCCTCTTTGCACAATTCCTGTCCAGTTTCCCAGGAACCACAAGAACCATTTCAAAAGAAAGAGGCTAATCCGGGAAAGGACTGCTCTACCAGACTTACAAATACTACCAAGAGCTTCTCTCTTTGCAATGATTAGATGGTTTATACAAGTGAAGACTCTTAAGATTGTGCGATGCAGTAGGAAAGTCAAAATGACCGTGTGAAGCCAGGATGCTGCTACTCCTCTTCCCTGCCTTCCCCTAGAACGAGATAAAAGGATTTTTATTTTTTTTTTTAAATATTCTGCTTCACTCCTGAAAAGTTGCTGGTGAAACACTTTTCAGAAATCAGTGCTATTTTAGAAATAAAAAGGGGTTTTCATCAATAATATTCTGACTGCAGAAATAGCCCTCAGTTCCCCTCTGATTTGCTACTCAAAAGGATGGTTCTTAAAATAGCAATCATCGACTTCCCCAAAACCACGATTAACCAGAAGCATCAGCAAAGATTTTCAAACACAACTTGGTATCTGGAGCACACTCTCACCCCCAAGGAAGACCTGTTCCCATACTGGGCTCTCCAGAAGAGCCCAGTGCAGCCCCAGAGGGGATGACACCCCACACACTGGCTGTGCCACTGGATAAAGACCTCTGACACTTACAGCCACATTTTTTTCCATGGCTTAGTTCCATTATATCAATCTATTTACACCTGCAGAAATGCAGGAGCCCGAGGCTGATGGAGAAGGAGCCCTCACAGTAGCTTCCCAGAAACTCCCATAGTCAGGAACTACCTTCCTCGCATATTGTAACAGTGGATAAATACACCCATAAAGTGCTTCGATTTGACTGTATATGTTAAATTTAGTCTTTGCTCTGCCTCTGCAGACAGCACATTTATGGCTACGTGGGTGAGTGAACCAGGCATCACTCGCAGCACATTGGAAACTGCCGTATAAAAGAACTGCAGTAAAATATATCCCCCAAATTGGCTCCCTTAGCGGGGTGTGCACAGTCACAGCTCACAAATTACAGAGTGGAAGGGAAGCTGGATGGATTTCCACAGTCACTACTGTACAGAGAGTGAGACAAGATGATCTAAGGGTCCCTTCAGACATAAAAATCCATGCAGCTGTAAAAAAAAAAAATTAAAAAAATAAAAGAATCATAGATTAGATCTTGGCTGCCTCCAAGTCGAAAAGGAAAGAAAGAGTCAGGCATTATGTTTTCAGTCACTGATTTAAGGAATGTAAATAGCTTTGTCAAAGATACTCAGGCAGATTCCCCAGCTGGATCCTCTACCACGAGCTCAGCTTTGCTCTTAGGACCTGCAGCACATCAGGATGGCATAAAACAGCAAGAAAAGCAAACTGGTGAGCTCTGGCTCTGCTGGAAATCGGTGGGAAACATTGTGTCAGGAGCACTGGCACCCCAAGGGATCAAGATTCTGATGGCCCTGGCTCAGCATGCAGTGCTAGGAGAGTTACATCAGCTCCTCGGATGATACAGAGCAACTCTGAAAGTGTCACCAGCTGTTTATCTACTGCTAAAATGTGAGCGTTTAAAAATTAATAGGAACAGATTGAGCAAGTGGGGAACACACAGAAACCAGAAGCTTTGAGGAATTTCAACATGCAATGTTAAAATCAAATCGCACGGGCTGTAAAAAGCAAGCTCCAGCCATTGTACAGGAAAGAAACGCCAGAAATACACACGTATAATCACACGTTCATCCAGAGAGAGGGAAATGCAGCTCTAACCACCACAGGCTCTTTCTTCCAGCCCTTTATTCAGACATTAGAGACAAAGAGCAGCCGGACAGCACTGTGGTCAGCCTTGGGTTGCATCAGTGGGAAAAAAAACAAACCAAAACAAAGACTTTTTTTAAAAAGGGGCTTTATCTGTGTGTTCATTTCAACACGGACCATAGGTGGGATTAAGGGCTCTGGTTTCGAAAGCACCTCACTGACAAAGGTCATCGATTTTGCAGCAAGGTGGAGGCACACCCTTGACCTGTGTAAGAGGGAACAGGGGGTCCCCTGCAGCTGCGCCGTGCGTGTACGAACAGGCTAAGATGGGAGAAAAAACAGCAAAAAGAGGAACAAGAATTACTGGTCCCAAAAGGGCAGGTCTGCAGAGCTCCGGACAATGTCATAAATAAAAGCCAACACCTAAAATTGTGTCCCAAAGGCCTCTCATGCAAATCTGAAGATGAGATCAGAGCGACCATTAGAGAAATAACTGCTGGCATGTTAGCTATGAGCAGGTCAGTAACGGAGGTTCACACAGAACTTCTCCCTGAAGCTCCTGTCCAGAGTAAAGATATTTTGCAATAAAACAGGTGAATCTGGTTTCCATCCAGTGAAGCTCGAACAAATGTCGAACAACTATTTACTCATAGTAAGGGAAGGGAACAGGAAACTAATGTTTGTTCTCAGTTGGCTCTCTTGACTTTTTCTTACCGGCAGTAAGACCAGTAAGAACACATTTAACTCGGAGGTTGAAGTCTCATTGACTTCACCAGAGCTCACAGGCAAAGCAACCAAAGTTACCACCACGTACGGCATTTTATGTAGCGTGAAACCCAAAAAAGCTCAGGTCAGGGCGAGACCCTGCCCAGGTTCCTCATGTGGGGCCAAGACAGTGGCCAGAAGCCATGCACTATGAAAATCTACACTGCAAATAATCATATGTGCTTAACAGCAGTAACTGCTGAAATTCTCAGAGGAAAAGCTCAGCCTGGAGTAAATCTCAAAATTCAGGAGCACAACTGTGAAAAGAAGAAATGGCTTTCTGCTGTGATAGATACTGATAAGCGTTTCAGTTTTGATCAATATAAAAAGAAAAAAGGCAATGTTTCCTTTGAATCCACAAACAATCAAAGTATTTTCCATTTTTGGACAAAAAGGCCCAAAAATGTCTTGAAAATTGAGTTTTAATGATTTTTTCCCCATCTGCTATAAAGGATGGTTTTTGTTCAAAACATCTTTTTTCCCTAACATATTTTGCCCAGATGTAGATGATGTGACTGAACTGCAAAAAAGACCATTTGATAGCACTACCAAAAGATAACCAGCTCAGACTAACCCTTACAAAAGAAAACCTTTCATTTCACGTCAGGTCCTCTGCATTGAGCTGCACCGGTATCATTTCATCAGCCTGCAGAACAAACCGGTCCATAGGGATGGATCTGAAAGGTTTGAATAATTCCACGTCAAAATGAACTGTTCTTGGATAAGACTTCCACCAAAGCATCAAGACAGTACAAGACAGGCTGTGAGAGGCAAGAGGGGAAAATATATTCTTGTCAAAATGACATTCCCCTTAGGAGTACAATCTCCACAAAAGCGTTTACCCGTGCACACTGTGTTGGATTTCAGATTCTGCACTTCTGAAACACATTATGCTGCGTACTTGAATCATTATGTTTGACTTATTTAACAATTTAACATTTGCACGCTTGGCTTTAAAGCTGCAGAAATAAAATCACATGTTTGAGTGACTAAAAGGAAAAAAGAAGGTTAGACAATATATGTATATTTATGCAAGTATTCCCCGCTCTGAAATTACATTAGCAAAGAAAACGTTAAACCGAGCAAATTCTCTCCCTCGCTGGCAGTAAATGAGATTTTAAGTGGTGGGACTGGTCAGCAAACAGCAGCAATCATGGATGTGGAAAAGTGAGGGCAGCAGCTGGATGCAGGCAGGGCGAGCAACTGCCTGAGGCTGCCTGTGCTTGAATGGCTCCAGCACCCAACCTCCATGTTCCCACCACAGCAGGACCACCATGCAGGTTGGCTGAGCAGGAACCCACGCCTCCAACCACACCTCCAGAAACACCTCGAAGGAAAAAAACCAACCAACCAAACAAAAAAAAAACCAAACCAAAAACCACCTCACGGGGTGATGAGTGTCAAGCTATAAACTGAACAGAGACCTGGGCTCTCCTCGGGGTGTTCACGGGCACACTGAAGGTCAAACAAGAACAGAGTTTCTCCTCCCTTCAGCAGGGTCCAGACTCAGCAGTGCCTCTCGAATGCCATGGAGGGACCTCATGCGTGGCAGCTTGTGACCATCAGTCAACAAGACTTGTTTTCCAGCTGGCGCGTGCAACACAACGCAGCTCTTCACAGAATCGTTTTGGTTGGAAAAGACCTTTCAGATCAAGTCCAACCTTCTGAGCAAGCAATGCATGACAGGAACACAGGAGCTACAGATGGCGCTCTCCACCATTTAGCTGACACAAGATCAGGGTTTTCTTCTCTACACCACTCACCAGACCCCACGAGGGACAATCAGTTTAATATTTACCCCGAGGATGCTCATGGCAGTAGCCTGGCTGTCCCTCTCTGCCTATGAAGAAACCCTAACACGGCCCAGTGTCATCTCCTCTGCAATATTTATCACCAGATCTTCGTTACGCCACCTGGTACCTAATGCCAAGCCCAACAACGAATAAGTATGTCCATGGAAAAAAGGACAGAGAAAAGGGGCTTTAATGGGAGAGAAAAAAAAAAAAAAAGGGGAGAGAAAAAAAAAAAGGAAAAAGAAAAAAAAAAAGCACCTTCTAAAACACTGAATCAGGACAGCACCAGAAAATTTGCCACCTGAGCCACATGCCCCATAACTTGCCTGGATCTCCAATGAATGTTTTCCTCCTTGCCTGCTGCATTTCCACAATCCAGAGCCCTTCCCTGGCCAATATGGTCCAGTCCCATCCCCCAGACCCCACTTGTCTCCAATCCTGCCTGCAGGAGCAGCCCAACTTGGGAAACAAGCTGTGAGCTGCCAGGGTGACTGGTCAGGAGAGGGGGAGAAGTAGAAAACTGTGATCACTGCACTACTGAGGGAAAACCCCATGAAATGTCCCCGCCAGCTACAGCAGAGGGGCACACCGAGGCAATGCTCTGCTAGCAAAGGCCCCACTAATGTATTTTTCATAAAGTGCTTTATTCTGCTACAAACATCAAGCATTATTAGAAATAAATGCTCACAAGTGCAATAGTAGGTGGTGGAACCGATATCCGTAAAGCCGTGGATAACAGCTGATGGTCTGTACACCAAAACAACTCAGCATTTATTGATATTTCTATTAAACACCTACCCAAGCTACTTACATTGGAACCACTCTGTTCAAATGTGTGATCCCAGCTTGCTGCATCTCACCCTCTTCCTTCACATCTAAAGACATGTTGTGAGCAGGTCTGAGTCAGGGTTATCCCAGTTCACCCCAGTGAAGCCCCAGCAAGGGCAGCACAGTGTCACGCAGCCCCTGTCCATGTAAAACACAGGATCTCTTCATCTCAGCCCCAGACAGGGGTCACAGCACACCAGCCCCACCAGGAAAATGCTTCCACGGTACATGAGCAAAGGATGGGCCACATCTAAAGCAATTAGACCCACAGACATCTCAATGATTCTGCTGAGAGCAGTCATTGATGTTTTCACTCCCTTATGGCTCCACAGCTGCTTTCCCGCTGATCCCTGGGGATATCCTGATGAGAAATTCCTGTGGGGACCGCATACTACCCAGCACGGTTGACGGTGCTGACACCTCCAGGCTGGTACCCTGCCAGCCCCTTCCCCCAGTGACTCCAGCAGAGCTACTGGGACCAACCTCCCTACCCCTACACTGAGCCAATAACTTCATAATACAAATGATCTAAATTCATTAAATAGCCATCTGTCAGAGGGAATATCCCCTCCCACCTTCTTACCTATTCCCAGAGCGGGGTGTTGGGTGCTATGCTGGCAGAGGAGACTGCCACAGCTACTGGGTATGGGCAGAATTTCCAGGGAGAGTCTGGAAAACCACCTTAGGGCTGAGGAAGAATAGACTTCTCAGCACCCATGGGTGCCCACAGCCACTGGATGCCCTCAGTGTGCTTCAGGAGTCACTTGATGCAACATAATTTGAGAGCCACAGGAAACAGGAATATATGGAGGGAAATGAGGATCAGATAAATGAACCAACTCAGCTACACCAGCTCCAGCTTAACCAGTGGAGTTGCACTGGTTTCCAGCAGCATCACCCAACCAGTGTCAGGGGAAGCAGCAAATCCAGCATTTCCGTGCGTGGACGTGCCCATCTGTACCAGCACCGGAGGCTACAGAGGGGACAGTGCCCAGATCAATCCCTCTCTTGCTCCCAACAGCGTTCCCAGCAGATTTTGCACAACCATTGCCAAACGCTCCCAGACGGGCTCCAGGGGATGTGCAGGTCGAGCTCTCCTCCGGACCCTCCCCTTGGACCACCCTTGTAAGAATAGCTGCCAGGTGCCCTCAGTCCCTTCCCTGCCTGGACCTGCTCACAGGACCACCCATGGCACACACTGGTTTGCTCCAGCCGTACAAGGACCCTTCCTGAGAAACTGCTGCACCTTTTCTGTATGAGAAATGAAGTTGCCAAAACATGAAGACACCAGCTCTCGTGTCACCCCACAGCCACCCCATGCCATAGGCTAGGGGTCTTGGCTGGTGTCACCTGGAACAGCACAGAGTCTGCTGGGTTTCGTCTCAAACACAAGTACACATCCCAGAGCTTATAAGAGAATTCTAAATTAAATATTAGATGAAGAAGCTCAGCCAGGCCTGCTCATGAATCCCACAAAGCAGGCAGACATCCTATCCCATCTTTCCAAGAGTACCTCCCAAACAATCCCAGAGAGCCCAGTACTGTTCACCAGTCACCTCCATTTCCAGTGCTGGCTCTGGCCTGGATCCAGAAGACCAGTGTATGAGCATCTCTCCCTGTCTCCAACGGTACATCTATGTTTCTGCTTTTGTTTGTGCTGCGCAGTGCCTGGGGACACATCTGCTTGAAAGTGGAGGTGTGAGCTCCTCTTGCGCAGCACTGTGCAGTGCAATTAGGCTGTAACCCATATTTCACTCCAGGACAAAGTTAAAATAAATAAAATTACAAATAAACAAACAAGGAAGTGCAACCTGTGGTGTTATGAGCCTGTTCGTCACCAGACTTTTAACTTCAGAGCATTTTGCTATCCAGACAGGGTCAAATCATTGGTGAATTTGCATTTACGATATAAATACGGAAGGCTCTGCTGCTCCACGTGCCATCTCCCTTCCCCTCTCCAAGCCCAACATAAAACTGCATGACAGTAAAACAACAGAGTGGAAAAGATAAGATTTGATGGGGGAAAAAGTATGCAGAAAAAGGACCAGAACTATATTAAACTATATTAAAAAGCCAGCACAGAAACAAGTTCAAGCAGCTCCCTGTAAAGCAGTTGAGTTCTCTGGGGCCCCATTTAACAGACATCCTTTTATTAGAAAGCCGCTGAAGATGACTGTTTAGCAGTTCTGATAAAGAATAGGTGGATGGGGAAAGAGGATTATTTTTTTTTCCTGTTAAGATTACAGAAGGGCTTGAAGCAGAAAGCAGGGAAAACCTCCAGATCCAGGATTTGGTTTCTGCCCCATTCATTCACCCACAGAGTGAGCACCAAGATCTGAACTGGTCGCAGGCTGGAGGATTCTCTCACTGGCAGGATGACTGGAGTCCGGGGGCTCACCAGTCACACCAGTCATCCAGTTGTTTTTAGCTGAGACAAGGAACAGGCACACGGATGATGCAAATGAAATAGTCAAACGCAAAAAAAAAAAAGACTCCACAGCCTGCATGGCATCTTCCCTGCTCCATGGGCACCTCTAACAGCCAGCTGGCACATCAGATAAAGGGCACGACACCTTTTATTGCAGAAACCTCAAAATATGCAAGAGCCTTGGAAGAAGCCTCCAGCTATGCCATTTTGCAGAAAAATCTTTCACATCTTTTTCTGCACTGCACATCTTTTTCTGACCTTCCCCTCCCCTCCCAGCCTAGGGCAGGAATTGCTTCTGTCCCACCACACAGCAAGGAAGCGGCATCTTCCCTGCGAGGGTCAGATGCAGGATGAGGCAGTGACTGCAGTGTTCCCAGCACACAGCGGCTGATGCTCTTCATCACCAAAGAGCTGCCAGTAACGATTCTTCCCAGGGCCATAGTCCTTCCCACTAAACCTTGGGTCTGCTCCAAATTTATCACTGTGGCATATTATTAATCCTCATTATCACCAAGGTCTTGGTGTGCAAGCCTTAAGGTGATATGGTGCTTACTGACCCACTGAGCTCACTCTGTGCTGCCACAGCCCCTTGCTCTGATTTCTCAAACACAGTGAAGGCAGAGGAGGATTTAGTTTAAGACTGCTCCAACCATCACACAAACCCCAGCACAGCAAAGAAGGGAGAGGACAAATACCTGGAAAGCAGAAAAAAGACAAGCCAAACAAAAAAACTCCCCAAACAACTAAAGGATTATAGAAATAATCTAACAGCTTTTGAAGACCATAACCACTGTCAGCACCATGGGATGTTCAGCCACCGAGTAACCTAACGTCAACCTCCACTCCAGTTAACATTAAATGCTGATGCGACATGGTTTTTGATATCAGAGAAAGACAACCAGACAACCCATCTGTTTTCAGTCATCTGATGGTTTCTACCCACACTCTGTCTCCAGGGCAAACCCTCAGATATGTTGCGTCATCTAATCCCAAACGCGGTGAAAATAGGCTGGAGATTTTAATAACGACGATCATATTGCTCAGTTTTTTCCACTTTGAATACAAAAAGAACAGGAGCTGTGACATGTAAAAAATTGCACTGTTAAAAATAACATTAAAAATGCATCTATTTTGGCCCTAAGGCCCACAAGAGAAAGATGTTTCATCATCCAAGTCTAAGAACATAATTACGCTTTAATAATTTCTTCAATACAAAAGGGAAGTATTTTTGGCTTGCTCTGCTCTTCCAAAGCTGCCCTTGAACAGGAACCCCAAGATGAGCACTGCTTGAGCCCCTTTATCCCCCTCGGGATCCCACCCAGGGCTTATTGCAGCATCACAGATGGTCCCCAAGGATGGTGGGAGCCCTCAGCACAGCCTCCCCCAGCTCCCCACCCCTCTGCATCCCTCACACATTCATCAACAGAGCTTCAGGATTCTCTCCGTGAGGATGACAGCCCAAAGCATCTCCTCTTCCCCTCTGGGCAGAGGCGGGATCCTTGTTTCAGCAAAAAAATAACCCAATTATCAACCTTTACGAGATCCAACAAGTTTAGCATCACACTGGCAAGCCGTAACCCCAATAATTCAGCTTCTCCAGGCACCAGGGTGAGCCCACGGTGATCCCCAGACCTTGGGGTGGGTGTTACTGCCGGTGTGCAGCCAGAGCCGAGCAGTGCCAAATCCAGGCAGCTTGCTTGGCACGAAAATCTGGTTTCCATAGAAACAGGTAGATAGCACATAGGAACTAAATCTTATTTACTCAGTTAAAGAAAAGGCCTTTCCAAGCTGTAATTTAGACCTAGGGGTGAGTGCAACATTATTGGGAACACAAAGATTTCATGATGGCAAGGAACGTGGCTTTTAAATGAACAATACTTGCTTTTTTCTTCAATATCAGCTACTATAATAAGGCTAACAAACTGACACACGCCCCGTTTAAAAAGTCTCACAGTCCATTGGCTTTCCTAATAGATACTTAAATTTATCCTTTTTTTATTAAATGCTAGTCGGTTTTGGAAGATTAATTTCCTTCCTCTTTCTCTGCTACTTCAATCAGAAATAATCCCACTAGCAAATGAAGAAATCCACAGCTTTAGTAACAGGTTAGTTATTCACTATAACTTGGGCATAACCATCATTTAAAGCAAATAACCTGACCTCAAGTCCAATGAGACACTGAAAACTTTTTTTTTTTTCCCCAGCAGATATATTTAGACCAAAATTGGTGTAAGACATACAAATCACTTATTTTTCCTGTTAAAAGTAGAAAGAGATACCAAACACCTGAGCAGCTGCACTGCAGCAAAATGCTGTGTCGCTGGTTTGCAAAACATTTTATTTTGGGGGCATCCCTTGCTCTCTGCTAAGAGGAACAGTTACTTGCGTACCCCCAAACACTTCCACACCCAAAACCTCTTAATGGTTTGAACGTTTAAGGTTTATAGGTTGGAGATATCCTCAACATTACCCTGCCTTGCCCTGCACAATTGCAGAGTTGGAATATATATTATCTGGGATGAATAATACATGATGGTACTGTAAGTTTAGTCCCAGCTGAGAACAAGCTCTCCAGCAAGGAGCTGGGAAGGTTTCTGGGATGGCACTGTGCTGTCTGGAGGAGGTGTTTATCTCTTTGCTAATGAAGAGAGTATCCTGTTCCAGTATGGAAAAGGGGCTGCAAAATTCTAATTAGTTAATGGTATTCAAAAACCGTGCACATCATTCTTCATGACAACCCAAATCTCTTCCCACCAGAGACCTTTAGGCTAACTCCAGCCCTTGCTACTGGGAACTGGGGTCCATTTAAAATAAATGAAGCACTTGCAAACGTTTCCCTACTGTAGGGGAATAAGGGGTGAAGCGCATCGCTTAAGAAAAGGTCACTGAATAAAGATGACCTGCAAAACTTGGGGAAGGATTATCTTTAATCTCATTTAATGGGGCTCAGCCATCCTCCTGCAAAAGGCACAGATTTTGCCAACCCCGCCATGCCCCCAGTTCAGCCCCATTCCCAGGATGTGCCACATTTCCTGTGCCACATCAGCCATCTCACTTGTACCACAAAGCCACAGCTCCTCCAGAAAACATCTCAGCTCTGGACAGACATTTCAAATAGTTATTTTTTAAATGACTGTGGAAGTGAATTTTCAAGCCACACTGACAGCATCTGATGTTTTGCTTGTTAGCTGAGCCTGGGATGACATTGCTCATAGTTCTGCCAGGGTAATAAAGGAACCAGCTAGCAAACAAAGCAAAAATCAATATGCATGAATGTAATATTTTTCATAATATCTTTATTGTGTGCAGCTTTCTTCATGCAGCTATTATTAGATACACTTTGTCTTCGTTTTGCAGGGAATGAAGAGATTGGAAATGTTCACAACTGCCACACCAGAAAGTCCTAAACTGACTTCATCATAGAATCATTTTGGTTGGAAAAGACCTTTAAGATCATTGAGTCCAAGCATAAACTCAATACTGCCAAGTCCATCCTGAAGAGTTCATAAATTAAACCCAAATAAGAACAGACTAAACCAAATATCTATCTTAACTGGTGCAACCAGTTTCCCAGACACATCCTGAAGGCCCAGGTCCCCTTGCTGATGCTGGCAGGGCCCAGGCAGCTGGGGACATCCACAAAGCACTGGGTCCCTCTGAGCTATGGAGCAGGAAACTGGCTGAGCCTGTGGATGCTCATGGTATGAGAAAAGGGGAAAAAAAACCAAAAACAAAAAAAAAAACCTACACTTGACAGGAAACTTTGCTAGCAAACACAGCAAAAATCACATCCTTTCCAAAGACATCCTCTCCCTGAAGTCAGTGACCCCAAATGACCAATGCCGGAGGGAGGTAGGGTTTTGCTGAGCACTGGGCGTGAAAGCTGGAGGCCAGAAGCAAAAGCATGCTGCGCGATGGAACCGCGCTGTAAACTGGGCAAACAGAGAGGACGGACGATCTGGAACAAGGATCATCCTACCTCAAAAGAGCTCACAGGCAGGTCTGGCTTGGGGAAACACTTCCAGGCTTCCATCACCACCAACCTCAAACAAAGGCTGATGCATCAGACACCACCTCCCTGCAGCCTGGCTTTCCCCATCAGGGAATGCAGGACAGGGAGCTGGAGCACAGGTCTGGTGGGCTGAGCACTCCAGGGTCCGTAGATACGCAGAGCCTGCTCTGCCCTGGCTGGTCCCAGTTTGGCATTATCAGTGGGACCAGTCCAGTTTGCATTTATGGATAAGCAGGGAAACATCATGATTCCCAGACAGCAGCGCTGCCAGCACACAGCAGCCATCTCCCCATCCCTGCTGGGGCCTCCTGCCACGCTGAGCACGATCAATATCTCCTGATATCGATTAAGTACAGCAAAAATTACCTTCAGAACCCACAATGAGTCAATGTCCCACCAAGGTTAGCATCAGCTGCGCTTTCAGGCTTGGTGCATGGAAAATCTCTTGGACACAAAGGTGAAACCATTGACAGCAAAATCTTTGATGCAAAGGAACAGTAGCTACCTGCTGGGCTTGAAAAAGTCACTGCCACCCTCTTCTGTCCCCACATCACCTCCTGACAAGCCCACTCCAATTGCTTTGACTATTTTCTGGCACATTGCATTAAATAAGAGCAATGCTTTCAACAAAGTCCTTCAATCAATGAGCTTAAACCCACTGTCAGAAGGAATCTGGACACTTAAGAGCACCTGGCTGGGTGCAGATGGGGTGACTTTATTTTAAAATGATTTTGCCCTTTTGCTGCCAGGACAGTGCTGGGCTGAGCTCACCAGCAAAGTGAACTGGAGGAGAAAGGTGCGGCTGCAAAATCCCAGTCCCGTTCGCAGCCAGGTGCGAGCCAGCACCAGAAACCTCACCAGAAACCAGGAACATGCCTTGCTGCTGATATTTGCTTTTACTTCATCCCAGTAATGGGGCAACTGATGGTCTCCAAAGGGGAATTACTGTTTTTCCTGTGCAATCGGTTGATTTTTAGTACCTGCACCAGGGCTGTTGAATTTAATAGGAGACAAAAGGAAAAGAAATGATTCTTCTGTGTCTTCGTTCTTGGTGAGTAAGCAGAAACCATTGATTAAAAATGAGAAATGAGAAGAGGAAGTGCCTCTCTTCTTCATAAACAGCTCGGGACACAACGGTTTATACTGTACATAAATTTAAACAGAGGAATAAATAGCCTTTTCTTGGATACTGGCGTAAGCAAAACGATGGCAAGATGGAAGCAGAGCTGCAGGAAAGGACCGTCTGCACTAAACACAGATGATAAAATCTAAATGAGAAGGACAGATGAGAAGATTTTCCCTATCTTGGAATTAGTCAGGCTCAATTTGAGGTGCCCAGCCCAGCTACCGGAGCAGCTGCCTTTGCCAAACCTTCTGCTCAGGCTTCAGCCGTGGCAGCTGCAGTCAGACAACCCAGCATCGCTATGACATTGGAGGCACAAAGAGTGATGGGAACCCTGTGAAAAACACCCATCAGGGCTGCTACACCAGCGGCATGGGGTCTCCCAGCCCTGTAGTAGCACACACTGATGTGCAGAAAAGTGCCAGCACAAGTTTTGGAGGAATGGGCGTGTTCTTCCATGAAAGCAAACCCGCTTTTGTAAAGATCCCTCAAAGCTGGTGCACAGAAATAAAAAGCAATCTGCTTCCAGCCCGGATAGCAGTGAGCTGCTCTGCTTTCAGTATAGAAAGAAATCAAAATGCCTTGGGAGCATCCTGCATTGCAAGTGGCCCTACGTGCACCCTGCTCAGCCCCACACACCACCAGCACTGCTCTTCTGAGTAATTCTTAGCACCAAACATTTTACAGCCATTAATTAATCCTGAAAAATCCCCTGCAAACCATCAATGCCATTTTTCAAATGGAAAACCCAAGGTCCAAAGATGCTTGAGTGATTTGGCCAAGAGAAAAACAGAGGATCATGCCTGGGCTGTGTTTTGCATGCACCATGCTGGAAGCTCCAAGGCAGGGAAGAAGCCAAGTCATTCCCAAAGTGGCCAAGAAAAACTGAGCTGTATTTATATGCACGAGCATTGAACAGCAGGTACAAAAACAGAGAGCTACGATCCAGTATAGCTCTGTACAAAAGGGAAATGGGGGTTATATCCAGCTCTATTTTTAAGTAATATTTGTTATATTCAACGCTGGTGGGATGGTGTGAAGCTTTGCAGTGAGCAGTCCCCCAGCCAAGTTATATTGGAGCAGGCAGCTC
This sequence comes from Caprimulgus europaeus, assembly GCA_907165065.1. Next base: position 4,094,378 of record OU015545.1, on the reverse strand, counting down.
TGCACACCCGTGCCAGACAAAGCGGAAATAAAAGCTCAAGGACAAGACACAACCTGTTAAAGGTATTTTCTCCTGTGATCTCATCCAGATTCCCACCAGGAAAACAAGAGGGCGTTAATTCATTGCACCACCCATGGGGGAAGCAAGTGGCAAAGGTTAAAGGGCACTTGCTTTTGGCAATCCCACCTTCGCCGTTGTGCCGAACACTCGAGCCTAGCACCATGGCTGGGATCCCGGCAGGATTATTGCTGGAGAAGGCAGAATAAGGGGCCTTCAAGGGCATGGCTGAAGAAAGCAGGGGGAATAAAAACAGTTTTAACAGTTTGGGGGTTGGGTGGGGAAAACCCCAAACACTGAAAATAAACTTGAGGCTTTGGAGTGTAACTTGGCTCCCTCCCTCCTCTGCGCTCGCCCCTCCCCTTGCTTTCCCCAGAAAAATATGCACAAACACATCCTGTGGCCAGGGCTTTTCATCTGCTGCCAGCAAGATAAAGCCAATTCCTGTTGGCTCGGGTGGAAGCAGAGCCTAATGTGAGGCAGCACCAGCCCCAGCCAGGACCAAAACGGGTCAGAAAATGTGCTGCGAGGGGACAGTTGCTGGCCCGGAGACTTGGGCACAATCTCAAACCATCACTCCTTTAGATGGGCCATGGGAAAAGGCCACGCACACCTGAACCCCGCCTGGCACACTTGAGCCAACAAGAGGAGGAAAATATAGCAGCGTGTCAAGGCTAAAGGCTGAGGACCTGGCCAAAGGACAAAGCAGGGACAGGCAAGGACACCACATCACACTGGGATTGAGCTGGAGTCAGGCTCTGTGGTGTAGATATTCCAACTTTTGGCACAGATCCATGAACAAGCCCCCATGCAAGAGCTGCCCAGGGATGCTGGGGGAGAGGAGAGGTAGGAGCGGGGACAGAAGAGTACAGGAAAGGGATGCTGCAGGGCTGGCACGCACGGGGAGAGTAGCAGCTGCTACATCTCTCCAATGAAAAAGAAGAACCAAAAAAATCACCAACATTTGCTAAATGAACCCAAAGCAAAGCAAACATCCCCATGCATAAACAAAACACCTTTCTTCCTAACCAGCTAAAAATATTGGCACGAATAACCTCACAGATTTCCTGTCTGGTTATAAATGTCAGTGGAGTGGGAGATACAGCAGAGGTTGGAGTACCAGTGGCAACCTGCTGTCGTCAGAGATAACTGTCCTCCCGGGATGCCTCACCAGTGATCACTATATGGGAGAGAAAATGGGCTCCATTAACGGCTGGGGCTGATGATCGCTGCTGCTGTTGGCCTTTTAATGACTGTGCAAATGGAAAAACCAATGAAGTTGAAATCACTTTGTCACCTTCTGTGAGGTATTGTATTGAGTTAAAAACATTTTTCCCAGTGAACTCAGTAGAAATGAGACTGTCTCACATTAAGGTCACTGGCTATCGCAACACTGCAGCCCATAGCCAGTAGCCCACCTAGTCCAAGCTTTAGGAGCCATGGGGAATGACTTCAAAGCCCAGGGAAGGACACAAGCACCAGGGTACACTTGGGCTGCCAGACTCACCAGCAATCTGACTCGAGGGTACAATTTCTGCCTATTTCAAGTAAAGCTGAGAAATTTCCCAAGCACAATGAGCACTGCTTCAAGTGAACAACCAGCTCGAACCCAGTGAGCTAAACTGAAAGTTCAAGACGAATAGAACTGCGGGCAAAGTCCAGCAGCTGCACTGGGTCCCTCCGTACGACAGGAGCAGGTTCCCCAGGGGTGTCAGGGTCTGTCCCCTGCACCAAGCCAGCCCCAGCCCTGTAAGGAGATGAGAACTGGGGCCGAGTGCTCCCTCTATCACTGTCCCCACCAAACTAATTTGGCTTCTTACAGAAATGAGATTTGATCTCCCTTCTCTGTCTCAGAGTGCTGCAGGTCAGTAAGGACCAGATCTGGAGCCACTTATCTCAAGTTTGACTACAGGGGGGAAAAAAAGCACTTGTTTCTGCCTCAGTTAAAGGATTTCTATTGCGTGGAGGTTCCCAAGAGCTCTTTTCATGAGTGTTTCTTACTTTAAAACCAAGAACTTGCTTCCAAACTTGTCTGGGCAGATAGACATGCATGCGTGCCCATGCTGTGAAAGGCAGCAGGTATAAATGGGAAAATCTGAAATCCCAGGAGATGCACAGCTCTGGGCAGGATGCAGCCTGGCAGCCCAGCACCTGGATCTTTCCCCAAACTACGGCCCTGGCTCCCCAAGAAAACCTGAGCTCTATTGCAACCCTGCTCTACATCACAGCTGCTGCTTATTAAAGAGAAAGCAATATTGTTTTTCCCTGCTTCGCAAGGTGTTCTGGCACTTACAGATTCATTACAGCAAAGCAGCACAGCGTGAACGCCAGGGATTTCCACAGTAACTCCATAAACACAGGGCTAATGTAGCTCATCTTGAATGAGATTTTCTCAGCCAAGCAGAAGGAAACACTTAATCTAGAAGACGAAGGAAAGAGAGGACATGGAAGGTTTCTAGAAAAGGATTCTGAAGTCCACAGAAAGCTCAGTGTGATGCAGCAGGTCCTTTCTACACCTTTATATTAGCTCCTTTCATATTTCAATTAAGGCACAAAAATGGAAGGAAAAGCAGAGAGTCAGGCAAGCATGCAAAGAGTCACTGGTGTGTGCGAGGGAAGCTGTCAAGTCACCTCAGCTGGGGGAGACAGACGGCGGAGCAGCAAAAGTTAAAAACGGGAATGGCAATTCAAACCGACAAGATGTAAAAATGATATTGCAGTCGACGGAGCTTGAACTAAGTTTATCCCAGTAGCAATGTGGCACAGCATGGAAGACAGGCAGCCTGGCAGGTAAGGGCTCCCATGTGTCCAGGGAAAATGCAGCCATTTGTCTACGTTTTCACAAGGTGAAACCAACATCTGGGCAGGGGAATGGGGAGCTGCTCCTGGGATCACTCCTGCTTCTTCCCCCACCTCCGCTCCCAGCCACGGCACGGCCAACCTTCTGCTGAACAACTAAGGGGTTACCAAAACCACACAATTTGGCTATCTAGCACAGCAGAGTGATGAAGGGACAGGTTTTCTTCCAATTCTCTGTGTTTCTGTACACGCTGTTAACTGCTTCTCCATTTACAATCAATAGCACTCAGCAAGATCACAGCGAGGAGCTACCCCAATGTTTGCCCATAGAGGTTTCTGCATCTGACTCCACAGCGTGTCAAATCAAACTGTTTGAAACACCAGCTGAAAGGTGGATTTTCTACCCTGCCCATCCTCCCTCCAGCACTTTTGCACATCAGCCATCCTGGGAGTGCCTCAGGAGCACTCACATGCATTAGCTGCTCACACAGTGCTGAGATTGCAAGTCCAAACAATCCCAAATTTCCAAAACCATCAGTGGTTTGTTTCACAGCCTGAAGCAAATCCTTGTAGAGGTCTGCTAGCTGGGACGTGCCAAGGCATCAATACTCTCCAGAAAAAAATCAGACTAAGGCTTGTTTCATAGAATCATAGAACCTCAGACTGGTTTGGGTTGGAAGGGACCTTAAAGCTCATCCAGTTCCAACCCCCCTGCCATCAGCAAGGACAACTTCCACTAGACCAGGTTGCTCAAAGCCTCATCCAACCTGGCCTTCAACACTTCCAGGGAGGAGCAGCCACAGCTTCCTTGGGCAACCTGGGCCAGTGTCTGACCACCATCACAGTAAAGAATTTGTTCTTGGTGAAGCCATGCTGGTTGTCACCAATCGCCTTCTCCACTTTCCATGTGCCTCAGCATAGTTTCAAGGAGTATCTGCTCCATGATCTTGCCTGGCACTGAGGTGAGACTGAGCGGCCTGTAGTTTCCTTAAATCACAAGCAATTTCAAACCCTCATCTTCCTAAAAGCTTAGACCTATTTAATTTTTTAATTGGTGTTTGAAGCATACAGTTCTATTTTAGCAGCTGGTTCTTCTCCTCAGCCAAGAGCCCCTTCCCCAAACGCATCCTACATAAACTGCCTGTACATCAGCCCTCGCTCAGCCCTGGATCCGCACGCCAGAGAGTAGCACCATAATAAACCTGCCTCAGCAACACCACGATACGGGGCTGCTGCTCGCCTACTTCAATTTCCCAGACTCATACAGCTCCTTGGGAACTGATTTATAAGTATAGTATAAAATTTCATTGGAATCAAAACCAATTTATAGACTCAAGAGGCAAAAATATTGACATTTTCTAGATAATACGCCATCGTCGTAAATCAATTTCCATTTTGCACCCCTGGTGCAAGCTGCTTCCAGCTTTGGTAAATAAATGCCAAGGGTAATGAATTTTGAAACAACCAGCCTGAAAGTAACAAAGAAAATGACAGTCACTGAAAAATCCTTATACTGCCAGGAAATCCCAACTGCAGGTTAAAAAGATTACCAAAACCCACATGATGAGGCAGAGGAGATGAAGAATTTGAGCAAGGAGCTAATCTTCTGTCTTTTGTTTAGTTTATCTTCCTCTTCCAAACAAAGTAATGGAAGATGTGTGGTCCTCTCCTCCTTAGTGACTGCTTCACAGGAAGTTATAACTTGTTGGAGGAGGATAAGCTGCAGGGTGACTTTCTGATGTGGGTAATGAACCTCCAAATGATTTCAGGCAGCAAGGCTCTTGAAAAGCAGAAGGGTTGAGTGCCAGCCCTGTGCTAGGAAGGGATTTTACATGGGAAGCAAAGGCAGCTGCAAAGAGCCACACAAACCCATAACGCAGCCATCACTCGCGAGCACATCATGGGGACAATTATCAAATTGCAAACTGTAATTTCCTGGAGGATAAATGTTTTCTCTGGTTTTCTTTCTGCCTGAAACACTTGTATTACCACAGTTGTGCGAGTCTAAGTTTAAAGATTCCCTTCATCAAGGTTTGGGATTTGCAGGAAGGTGTGAAGCTGTCGGCAGGAGATGCACTGGAGGAACAGCGACATTTCAATAAACACTTGAGAAACAGCTCAGACCACGGCTGATGCCCTCTGCCAGCTCATGTTCAACAAGAAGAAAGGAGAAGAAAAGCTTTCATAGGCAACAAAAACCTCTGAGAGACTCGATGCCAAGCCCACAGTGCTCTGGCCAGCATCACCCCATAGGAGTGCTGGGACCGCATCCCCTTCAACACAGGACAAGGCAGGAGATGGGTGTGACCAAGGTCCCAGTTTTTGTAACAAGAAAGAGAGGAGATCTTTGGAAAACCTAAAAATCACCCAGGATGACCACACACCCATAAAACATGACCTGCATTTTATCAGCTCTGCAGCAAACCTGGCTATCATCAAGAGAGACGCTTTCAATGCCACCTGCTCTTCTTGTTTTGAAGGCTCAATTCCATGGGGAAAGGTGAGAGTCTTTGTTCATCAAACCTGAGGGAGTTCACATGTTTCTCAAAGCATCTCCTGGGGTTCAGGAGCATCAGTTGCACAGAGCAGGAATGTCTCAGAATGTAAAGTCATTAACTTTTGTTATTACAAAAGAGTCAAAGCCAACAGTAAAGGCTTGTGCTGACAACAATCAATCACTCAGTAACTGCCAGATGATGTTACACTCAAAGAGAACAGTGAAGTAATATTTGAATAAACCAGCAAGAAGACACAATTATTGATTAAAGAGGTGCTCAGGTGAGACTTCACATGCACTCCCTCAACGCGCAGTTTGAGACACACGGCATTGGGATCAAACATCTGCTGCAGATGAGGCGTCTCTAGTGGCTGAGGACACAGCTGCTTCCAGGGGTGCACACCCTGCACATCCCACTTGGCTTTTGGTTTTGCTGTTTTGTTTTGGTTTTTAATGTTTGCAAAGGAGCTGGCAGCTGCAGCCCTGCCGCTGAGCATCCCAACACCCCCTGATAAGAAGTGATCTGCTGACCAGTGAAATCACTTGATGTATGAAAGTAATTTGAATTTATGTAGCAGAAATGCAAATTCAGCCCTGAGGCCATTCTCCTGTATGTGGCTCCAGAGCCTCCCAACACACACACACTTCAGAGGTAAGTTACGCTGAAAATAAGAGTGAAGCTAATTACTGGTCCCAGTGAACTAAAGATTTTGTTACAGTTCAGAAGGAAAAGAACCAAAAAAGACTGATGTAGGAAAAAAAAAAAAAAAAAAGAGCAACTCCTATTTGTTTTCTCTTAAGAAAAGCCTGGATAAGAGAGATCATCTGTATTCAGAGAAAAGGCAATGCCAGGTCCCATCTGTCCGTGTCTGGCAGCAGAGATACCATGTGCATGGCCAGGGGGAGATGCTCGCCGGGGCGAGGTGGGTGCCAGGGCAGGATCCTGAGGGACTCCCCAAACCACCCACCAGGTCCTCACACCGCAGCTCTCCCAGCCCCAACTCACCTGCCCTGGGATTTATAAAACACCAACGCGTAAAGAATTAGGAGAATTCCTGGGAATGAGCCAGGCTGCTTAAAACAGTGATGCACAGTGAAGGTGGGGGGTTATCACCAGCCCTGGTCCCTGCTCCAGAGACACTGCACATCCAGGAGCCAGCCCAGACCACTCCATGCTCTGAAAATTACTCTTTTTAGCACGAGAGAGGGGAAAAACACACAAAGCTGTCGTAAAACCCTGGAGAGCCAAGACTCCCAGTAGAGCAGCCATTGGGCAGAGAAAGCAAACAGAGCAGAGAAAGCGAGTTGAGCATCATCTCAGGATGTAGAGCAAAGTCAGCATGCTGCTTTTTCCCAGAGGGCAAATTGCATCCCTGGCTGTGGAACCCACCAGCTCCATCATCTCCCACTGCAGGTGATGGGGATGGAGCAGCCTGCGCTCACCCTCCCTGCTGTGCCGCTCCTGGAAATGCACCCACAGAAAAAGAAAAAAGTTTGGAACTAAAAGCTTAACAGGGATGATTCACACTTCCCTGCTACAAAGAGATGTCCCTATTCACCAAGGCTTTCACCTTGGCTTGGCAAAGGCACCTAAGTCACGTAACCTCACCATAAAAGCCCTGGCACAGAATAAGAGCAATATTTAGGTGTCCAGCTCAAAGAAGGGCCAAGAGAGAAATGGAAATTCCATATGGCTGCTTTATATATCTAGCAGCTTTATATATTTAGCTGCCTGCAAAGGGAAACGTGCGGCCGTTGAGAACAATGATACCAGTTCCTGACACATCGCCGTGCCCCAGGAGAGAGCTGTTTACAGGAAAAAGCCTTTGCCAAGTGAGCCTGGGCAGCCCGCGAGGAAGCGAGCAGATGGCCAAGAGCCCATGGTGGGCACTGACACACAACCCTGGCCACGCGGCAGCTGGAAAACAACATTCCCAGCGTTGGCTGGGCTGTGGGAGCGTGGCCCAGCTCAGCAAAGGCTTTAAAGCAGTGAGACTTGATGACTTTGGAGGACCTTTGCTGCATCCCCAGGGTCAGGTGAGGTGGGGAACCAGGGATGCTGCATCACTCTGGAGTAGCACCAAGGGGCTGGTAGCTCCAGCAGCGTTGCTAACGTGGGACGACCTGAACTACCAGAGCTTAGCTGGGTTCTAGCTCGAGTGGGTGAATAAGTTCCCCTGGCAGGAGGAAGAGCAGCAGTGTACCAGCACTTCTACAAATCCCAAACACATGCACATGAGGTGCTGGGTGCCCAGATCCCATCACCCTGGCTGTACTCAGCACCATGCACTCAGCCACCTGCTAGCCAACAGACACATAGATGGACTTCTGGCAGCACACTTGCTCCCATTCAAAGTTCACCTGCGGAATGAGGGGAAAACCACTGTGCAAAAGGGAAAGGAAGTGGAAAGGGAAAAGAAAACATCTTTCACTCTAGTGAACAAAACAAAAGCCACAAATAATTGAAAACACACCACAACATCCAGCCTACAACCAGGGTTACGGCCATTCTTGCTCAAGAATCTGCTGTGAAGTGACAAAAGCTGTTTTATCCAGGCGCTGCAAACACCCTGGCACGTGCAGCATTATTGCTGTTTCCTCCTGGGATGAAACCGCAGCCTCTTCCCTCCTTCCTGAGCCCACCACGAGCAGGAGAACCAGTCCTGAAGTTCTCCAAGCCAGTACTGCCAGCAGCAAGTCTGGTAGCATAGGCACGAGGAATTCAATATAGCACACCCATGTGTGCATGCAGGGGAGGAGAAAGTGAGGACACTTCTCCCTGCTGCCTGATTTGATAGTTTGATATAGAATCATAGAAACGTTTTGGTTGGAAAAGACCTTTAAGATCATCAAGACCAACTGAAAACCTAACTCTGATCACCTAGGTCCAGTCACAGCACAAGAGGACACACACTAACTTGCATAACTACTTTCTCTCAGGTCTGAATACTAATAAAATATTAAAATTTATTTTTTAATTGTTTTTATAAAAAAAACCTAATGCCTCCAATGCTTGTTCAAATGAAGGAGAAACCAGATCTATGCAAGGTCTGGCAGAAGTGAAAAGGAGGCATTTTCCTCATGATTGACAAGATAAAGCCTCTAAATGATTGACAGGACAAAAGACTTTTGTTTTCAGTTGAGAGGCAACGCAGTAATTTTCTTTAAATGGCATCTTTTCTCCCCAAGTCTTTCTGGAAAAAGCACAAACCGCAAGACAAACCCCTGTAATGAGCTGTATCGATCCTCTGCCCGGGTGAGGTGGCTGAAAGCCGATTACCACAGTGTTTTCTACGGTCCAGAGCCTGAAGAACCCAAGTAAATCAAAGACATGCTTGTGAGTTGACTTTAATCCCATAACAGACACAATCACTGTGCAAACGGGGGTGCAGCATCGGTGGGGGGAACATCACACACAGTTACATCCTGGGGTAAGAAGTGCCTTCCCCAAAAGCAAATCCAATTGCATCCCTGCCTGTCTGCCTCTTTTCCCAGGCTCCAACCCTCACCAGCTTTCCTTCCCCAGCAAAAATAACATCAACGCACTTCACGTGTAGATGTGCTATACTGGCAATGGTGACAAATTTATGTTAGATGTGCTACACTGACAGGCATCTTGCAGGGAATGAGCCCTTCTTGAGGAGCTAGGAGGCTCCCGGAGTCAGGTGGTTTAGCCCCATGAATCCCCACAGACATCACAGCCTCCACCCCATCACCTCTGCCATCGCTCCTTCAGCATCCCTCATGGTGACCAAGCTTGGGTTCAGCCTCCCAACACGCCCACCTGGCTACACAGGTTACTTCCAGCACCAGGAGTTGGTCTATGCAGTGCATTCCCAACGCCCACCCAAAACACCAGAAGATCTAATCCTGCCAGCACTCATGCACAGACAACCAAACGGAGACAAAAAAAATCACTCCCTGTAGGGTAACTCGTCCCTTTATGGCAGAACTCTTCCCTCTGGGAATGATCTTTGCTCGCACACAGTGACAGCAGGCTGGGAAATCAAAGGGTTGCTAAAAAGTGGGTGTCCCCCCATTTATGTGACCTCCACATCAGAGAGTTGGCTGCAAGGGGTGTCCTCACTGCATTGTGAGCACTGCCTGAATAATTCATTTTAGGGAGATGCGATGGCTGCACAGCAAGAGGGAAGGAGAGGGTGACCCAAGCGGGGCTTCTGCTCTTCCTGTTCCTCCCTGTATTGTTCCCAGTGTCAGGCAGCTCAGTGCTCCAAAAAAGTAACCACAGATTAAATACAATTTTTTTTAAAGACCAAAAAGCACACTGTGTGAAAACAATTAAATTAATCTCAAAAAATTTCACTTTTCAGATAAAACAATTAGCTGTATTTCAGACAAAATTAGGAGTGTTTTCAGTTAACAGTTTGTTTGGGAAGATAAATAAACAATAAATGAATAAATAAGAAAACTCAAGCTGCCAGTGCTGTCTTGCCCTGCTGTAACCCTGCCAGCACTGTTACGACAGCGAGAAAGATGCTTTGCTCTGCTGTGGGTTCACACAGAGGATGGATCCTGGCACAGCTAATTCACACATCTCCCCCAAGATGCCTCCTGAATTACCTGTAAAGCAGAGATTGTTCCCACACACCCCCCCTGTTTACACCAGTATTTGGGAATAACACAAAGTCATTTATCAGCAAAGAGAAGTGCAAACAGAAGCAACTTGGAACATCTGCCCTGTATCTCACCAAAAGTCCCACCACGTTCAGCTGGAAGCACAATGATGATGGAGGAGATGGGACAGACCTGTTTGACTCTCAAAAGCCAAACCTGGCCATCAAAACAAATGTACATGAGCAGAAAATATATACATATGTGCAGCTCTGTCACAAAAATCGCTGTCTCTCACAGAGCCCATTTTACTGAGTTACCATCCAGACTGACCCCGACAAGAAGCAGGAAACATCTTTGTCTGCCGGCAGCAAAAACCCAGCAAACCATAGGCAGGAACTGTAGGATCAGCTTTCTGTGATATAAATCACATCTGTGTCCCAGATACAGCTTTCTTTTTAAAAATAATAATAATAATCTATACATGAAAAGAACAGAAACACTATGCTTTGCCTATGAATAATGACTTAGGACACCAGGAGAAAAAAACAACAACAAACAAAAACCACGCATGTCAAATGACACGGCCGTGGGACCATCTCACATCTGTTATCTGTCTCTGTCGCTCCTCATTTCTCTGGCTTTCCCGAGAAGCTCATGCATATTTAAAAAGGCCAATAGCTCCATTACTCCTCACTCCTTACGATATCAGATTAGAGTCCATAAAGGGAGAGAAAAGGGAAGAAAGCATTGCGAGGAAAAATGTCACCATAGCACTACAACAGTATTTACCCCTAATCCTGTGGCTAAAGGGGTTTTTTATCTGGAGGAGGCTGCCAGGGCGGGAGGCACAGCTCTGGATGGGTCAATGAGGGTGACTTGGAGCAGGCACAAGGCTCAGACTTTCTTCTCAATGTCCTCATTGTTCTCCCAGCAGAATCAGGCTGGAAAACTATTAATTATGAACCAGAGCTGGCACGCTCCCATCACAGCAATGGCGATGGAGGAAAAGATATTCCAGCCTGTGCTGCTGGCTTGGGTTTGCTCAGGCAACAGGGATGCAACCAGAGTGTGAACAGAACCAGTGACTTTGCAATCATGCTGGGGTTTTGGGTGGTTTTTGCCTTTTTTTTTTTTTTCCAGGGTGGGGGGGGGGGGGGGGGGGGAGGGGTAGTTTTTGCTTTTTTTTTTTTTTTTGCTTTTGCTGACAACTGATTTATTTGAGAAGTTTTGCTGTCTTTTTTTTAAAAAAAAAAAAAAAAAAGGAAAGGGGGTGGGGTGAAGTGGGGAAAGGAGAGTTTTCAGTTTGTTTGTGGCTCAGAAAAGAGCAGGCACTAAGTTCCAGTAACTTCCCCCGGGGAAGTCAGAGTTGTAACTGGCTTCATGCTCATATTTACCCCACAGGAGGGCTTGACTTTGCTCAATAATCCTGAGCCTACTGCAAAGAAACCCAAGGCCAGCAGAAATCCCATGCTCAGACTTTGATCCAACTGTAAGCTTTTTATCACCGTTTCTAAGACGGCCCAGGCGTCCAAAGCCAACTCCCGGGAAGATGAAGCAGCCTGGTCATCGCTTTGCATTTTAGCCAGAGAGCAGGATGGGCCTGAAGGCATCCTCTGGATCTGAGTCAAGGAAAAAAGGACAGTGGGGACAAGCAGCTGTGGTTGGGGGGCTGGAGGGATTCCGCATGGCAGGGGGGGTCAAGCACATCCTCACTGAAACACCATCCCAAGCAGCAGCACAGACACCATGTCTGCATCAGCCCATCACTCCTGACAACTATTTTTATATATAGTTCATTATCACAGTTTAACTGAGCTGTCAGCCAAGTAAGACATGACCACTCACACCCCACTCCCCTTCCTCCCCACCCAGGGAATCAGGGAGAGAATTGGAGGGGTGAAGGTCAGAAGACTTGTAGTTTGAGATAAGAACAATTTAATAATTAAAATAAAATAAATTAATAATAATAATAATAATAATAATAATAATAATAATAATAATAATAATAATAATAATATTGGCTTATCCAACTGTCAATTCTGGATTTTGCTAACTTTCCCCCTCCCTGTCCTTTGCACTTGCAAACTACCCAAACCTCGTACCCTATCAACATTCTTCTCAAAACAAATCCCACACTGAAACCAAAACACAGTGCTTTCTAGCTACTAAGAAGAAAACTAACTCTATCCTAGCAAAAACCAGGACACTCATTATTTTCTTGCACACTGTCATAAGATTCAGTTCTGGGAAAACTTGGTGTTTATGTATGTTTTTGTCATTAAAAATGTAAGGGAAAAAAATGAAATTACTGAAACGCCTTGCAGGTTACCGTTCAACATCAAATACCCATCAGCGACTCCAGCCAAGGTGAGCACCACTTTCGTGAAGTACAAAAGCTCAAAGCCTGCCCAGTGACCTGCATCTGATGACAAGTTTCTGTGGGATGAGTGAGCAGACGGTGAGTGCAGCTCTAACCTTGCAGTCCCTGATCTGAAAGGGCAGCCAGCACAGCCCCTGTGCTTCTCCAGGACCAGCCTCCCTATTACAAACCAGTTGGCTCTTTGCCGAGCTCTCGGCCCCTCAACCTTTCCCTGCCGTCAGCCCAGAAGTCCATATCCTTGATTACCAACTCTTCAGCCTCATATTCCTATGCAGGAACCACAAAACTTCACAGCACAGCAACTAAAATATTTAAGCAGTAAGTACTTGTACATTTATATAAATGTCCACATAAATATTTTGGTCACAATCTGCATTGATTCCCCCCCCACCCCTCCTCCTCCTTGCTTCACTTAGATAATATTGATGAGATTATATTTTCATGCATTACAGGAACATTTTTCCCTCTCAGAAGGAAATGGATTAAGAAAGTCAGCCCCAGCCAGGAGCATGCCGACAGCCGTGCCATGAGTAGACTTCTTCCAAAGGCTGAATAAGGACAATTTCACCTGACCTCATCGTAATTTTAATCTTATTTCCTTGATTTTGGGATAGATTGAGAGCAGCCAGTGAGGCTTAATGGAAGGTAAAGATGCTCTCCACAAGGTTACTCGTGGGTATGTGTGTGTGCAGCCGTGCCTGATGGGGATTTATCTGAGCATTTCTGCAATGCCAGCACTAAAAACTTCTATTCTTCACCCTGACTAGGGCTGATGATTGATGTCAACCACAGCTGCTCTCCCAGCCTCTGGAAGCAAATTTGCTAGCACCCAGGTGTTGCAAAGGAGGACAAATACCCAAATCATTAACCCCAGTTTGCAAGGGAAATCTCATATATAAATCCTGCTTTTAGGTCTTCTGCAAGATGGGTGTGGTTTGTACAAAAGAACATGGTTTGAGGACACCCATGAGGCTTGTGATGCTGAAAGTCATGAAAATAAAAGGCACTGTGCACCCGCTGACAGCTGCTGTCCTGCAGAATGGAAGGAGCTTCTCTGTGGAGCTCCGTCCTTCCACACAGACATGAGATGACAAAGGTGAATATCGTTGTGGCAAAAGCAATGCTACACAGGAACCCTTATCAGATCCTTCTTCAGACCAAGAAGCAGGGATGAAAGTGAAGCAGGACCACTGCTACAGTGGGACAAGCCTGGCTGCAGTGTTTCTAGCATACAGAGAGGCCCACCAATTTAATTTAACAGAGCCACCTTTTTTTTTTAACCAGGGAATAGCCAGCTGGAGCAGGAGAAGATAAAACCCACCGATTCTACATTAATTTTAAAGCTGTGCAAAAAGTTACTGCTCCGGTCTCCTGTGCATCCACACGTGGCACGTGCAGCTCTTTGCTCAGTGCTACGCTTCAGCAGCTCTTCTGTCTTTATCACCTGGGGTCCTCACACTGCTAACCAGGATTTAATTTGCTTTTGCTAATGTTTTATCTGTGGTATTAGGTCATGTTTCCCTTTCCACTTGAAAAGCATCTTCGGCTTATTGGCAGTAGCGAAATTAATAGAGAAATCATTAGAAAGCATAAGGCTGGGGCCGTGCAAATGACACACCACAGAAGATTATTTCCAAACAATAAAATTAATTGGTGTCATCAGCCACTAGCAGAATCGCAGAGAGAGTTCGCATTAAAAAACATAGAGGATTATTGACAGCCTGTGCCTCCTCATGCATAAAACATTTGATGGCATAATTTTATTTTATTATTTTCTATGCATGAAGGCTTTCCCTGCATGGAGCTGCGGAGGAGAGTTGAACCAGACAGTGAGATGCATCTGGGACAGCAATGCCACAGCAGTACCCCAGCTCTCGCCCACACAAGGTAGTTACAAATCATCCAAGGACCTGGTGGATTTGGGCATGGGGCTTGAGGCACTATTAACCACAGTAGTTTTCAGAGGACAAACACTCAACACCTTTTGCAAGTCAAGCCCTACAAAGATGGGCTGTCTGGACCCAAATTTACTTATTTCTTTTGAACATCTGGGTCACAAGGACTTGCCTGTTGTGGGCACTTCCAGGGAGCAAATCCCACAGCAAACTACTCAGCTTTGGTGCAACCCATGTTCAGCTCCTGGACCCTGAAGCAAACACCCTCCTCATCCTCCAAGGTTCAGGTTTGAGTTCACAACATCTTCCTGGGTTCTCCCATCACACTGGGGTCTGGCACCTCAGTGACCCATGGAAGCCACACAAGCAAGAGGAGTTTCATAGAATCCCAGAATGGCCTTGACTGGAAAAGCCTTTTAAGCTCATCGAGTCCAATCATTCACCCAACACTGACAAGTCCCTGACTAACCCATGTCCCTCAGCACTGTGTCTACACAACTCTTCAATCCCTCCATGGACGGGGACTCCACCACTGCCCTGGGCAACCCCTTCCAATGCCTGAGAACCCTTTTAGCAAAGAAATTCTTCCTCACATCCAATCTCAACTGCCCTTGGCACAACTTGAGGCCATTTCCTCTTGTCCTATCCCTTAGTTTAGGCCTAGCTACAGTATTTTCTCCCCAAAATTAAACAAACAAACAAAAATGGCTGAAAACCCACAAAGCCCATACACTTGAGAGAGGCAGATGAGGTCATCATCTGAGCAAAGCAGAATAAATATTAAAGTACTGCTATCACCTCAGTGGTTAAAAAAAAAAAAAAAGAGAGAGAACGATTAATTCCAAGTTTCAAGAAGTCACGTATGAATTTGTTTTGTTTCGGAATAAAAAGAATAAATAGTAGCCTCAAGTCAGGATAATATTTATTCACATGCTTCACTTTGAAGTTCAGCCCTTGTCGACTTCACGTGGTGTGTGCACACACTCAATCTCCTCGAGAAGAGAGCTTTCCGAAACCACAGCCCTGAGCAAGGAAAGGGAGAAAGGAATAAGTTCAAGCCTGGGTATTAACAAAGCAAAATAAGCCTCAGCACCAGGGGAATTATCACTGTCCCTCCAAAATACAAAGGAGAATTTAAATGGTTTTTATTATTGCACCTCCTCCAGATGGTGCAGACCTGTAGAGCAATTCTCTTCGGTTCAAGGAATGAAATTTCATGGCAGGAAAAGCAAAGGGAGAAGAGGAGGCCAGTTAATCTCGGATAAATCCTCACTTATTTGGTTCCTGCCATAAAGAGGGCTTTCTCTACACTGCCATTTCTTTCTGTCATCGTTTAGATGCTTTTCCACACTTGCGGGAATACCTGGAGAGCTTTAGGCAGGGAAAGGGGCAGGAGCAGAGACACACTGACAGGCAGAAACATGCTGGGGCTGGTGGCAACACACCCACCCACACAGCAAAGCCCTAAAAAGCACTGTTTACATCCAACCTCCTCACAGGAAACTCCTTCCCAGCCCCACGTAGCAAGAGCTGCTTTCCTGAAATGCGAGCTTGTCTCCAAGATATTTCTGTTTTCTTAAGTAACTCTGGATATTTTCCTTCTTCATGGATCTGCCTCAAGCAGAAACCACTGGCTCTGGGCTGGGCTATGGGGCAGCAACTTCCCGCACCCAACCTCAGCACGTGAACACCAAATTTCAGGTCAGGTTCCAAACTGCAGGCGCTGACAAACCTTCATGCACTTTGCAAACATTTCAGTGCAGGTTTGCTCAGCGCATGCCAAGGAGCAGAGAAGCAAACAGCCCCGCCTTCTCCAAACAGAGACAGCACGAGGGTCACGAGCAAAGAGTCGTTGTTCAACACCTTTCCTTCTCCAAAATAGGATTTTTTTTTTTTCCCAAAATACCAAGGGTACCACAGATAGTCATCGGTATCAAAATCCCTCTTCCACTTCACCGGCTGTACTGCCCAGAAAGCAAACACATGGGAAAGGAAAGTTTCCCTCCACATATCTTCCATCTCTTATCCCTCTCCATGGGTCCTCTGACCAGCTTTACTAAACACACAGGTAATCCAGGACACTAAATTACACCCTGATACCCTCTCTTAATGAACACCATTGGGTAATGTTTCTTATCTGACCTTTCTTTTTTAGTTGGGTCACTCATATTTATAGTCACGCTTCATTTTTCCTTAAGTGTGCCCTTGTTACAGCATTTACGCGTTTATGTTTCAGAAGAGAATAGGGTAAAAATGGATTTAATGGAGCTAGAAATAGAACAGTGCAAAACCACAAAAATCTAAAGATCTGCTCGTCCTTTAGACAGCTTACACCAACGGGAACTCGCTGCGACTAACTTTAATCGATCGCTACCTCTTTACAAGCCTTTCAGTGGCAAGACAGAGCCAAAGGAGCATCTGGAAGGAGCAAAGTGCCTGATGTTAAATGGATTTTGGCTGTTTTACACCCTGGTAACACACAGTGCAAACAGGCGTGCCTGTTGCAGATCATGGTGCATGGAATTGTGACTTCACAGAACCCAAAGCTCCCAGGACTGGCACAGCAAACCTCTGCTTTCAAAAAGCTTCCTTCAACAACCTCCCCAAAATCCTCAGCCCCACAACCCTCCTGGCAAGCCCTTCCCCAAGCTACCAGCTGAGTTTCTGCTCTCAGAGCCTTGCACCCACAGCCAACCCTGACTTTCCCAGTTTACTGAGTAAACTTCAATGCTTGCACCACCACAGGGGTGTCTGCAAGGCCAAAAGTCCAGCCCAAAAAATTATATCTGGCAGCTCATCAGGAGGAACAGCACTGTGAAAACACACACCAGCAGGACCCCGTCAGCCAAGTGTTAACCCTTCATCCTCCCCCAAATCCCCCTTTTTCTTCCCCTCCCGTTGGCATTTCTGATCTCCAACCAATGTGATAACTAGTGTGTCCCAGTTTGCCCGGGAAGGGCGGAGGGGAAGTTTTGATCCAAGCACAGGTTGAACGCGGCCAGTGCTAATGGCGAGACTGCAGCAAGAGAAAATTTCATCAATGCACAAATGGAATTTGCCAAGAGGCATTTTAAGAGTCAATTCTTCACACTCCAGTAATTAGAACAATATTATGAAAAAAGGCAAGGGGGAGGGTGGGAGGCAGCACACACACTGGGACTTGGCTGATGGAGGAAACGGGCTGAACAAACAAACAAGAGTCAAGTGAGGCCTCAAGGCAAGAGTCCTTCACAAGGTTCCCTGCAGGTTGGATTTAAACCAAAAGTTTATCTACTTCCCAACTGTAGACTTCTCTGTGCATGGATGTTTTTAAATAAAATTCTTCATTTAGATCAAATATGGGCTAATGACCCTGACTCAACTTTCTTCTTTACCTCAAAAAATACCATCAAGGTCAACAGGGTTTTTTTTTTTTCCCTTCCAGGCCAATACATTCAATTAAAGGTTCTGCTACAGACTCTTCTAGTGACTAGTGATTTTTGCCTGTTGACGTCTTTCAGTCACGATGATGCTCACTGTATTATTAAGTCTCAGGCGTCCAATGACATAATAAAAGACAAACATCTCAAGGGGTTCAAATGAAACCAAGCATTTTTCAAACAATGGCCAAAAACTGTTGGGTCACCCAAAAGAGCCTGGCTTCTTCCCACTCCCATTCTTGGAGACATGGGACAGGAAAATGTTTTACCGCTCACAGGTTTTTCAAGGAAAAAAAAAATCCTTTTCTCCCCAGTCTTGTCTAATATTACTGCAAGGAGAGCTCAGACAAATCAAGAAGATAAAGGAAAATCAATTTCATACACATTAAGGATATGCATTTATCCATGTCCTGATCAATACCCCAGATTCCTTGCACATTAAAACACTTCAATTGCTATTTAAGACCCAACAGCAGAATTCTCCCGCCTGGACTATGGGAGTTACGAAAGATCCTGCCTATACTTGTTTGATCTGAAACATAATACCCCTTAATGTGACCCCTTGGAAAAATACTGGGGAAAGCAGCCAAGAAAGAAAAACAAAATATCAAAGCTTCCCAGAATGAACATTTCTGACTCTTTCAGTTTCACTGAGAAGCTGCACATCGATAAACAGACCAGATCTGTAAGTAGGGGAGAGAGGAAGGGGAAAAAGCAGAGAGAGAATTTGCCACAGCACAGCTAAAAGCTTCTACTATGGTGAATACCCAAGGGTCACCAGCACTGGTGCCCAGCTCCTGCTCCGGCCCAGGAGCCAGTTGCTGGGACATCGTATTTACATCTGCTCCATTCAGACACGGGGCTCTCAGAATCCCAGAATGGCCTCGACTGGAAGAGATCTTTAAGATCATCGAGTCCCATCACGAACCCAATACTGCCAAGTCCCCGACTAACCCATGTCCCTCAGCACTGTGTCTACACAACTTTTCAATCCCTCCAGGGATGGGGACTCCACCACTGCCCTGGGCAACCCCTTCCAATGCCTGAGAACCCTTTTAGCAAAGAAATTCTTCCTCACATCCAATCTCAACTGCCCTTGGTGCAACTTGAGGCCATTTCCTCTTGTCCTGTCACTTGTTCCTTGGTTGAACAGACCAACCCCCACCTCTCTCCATCCTCCTTTCAGGGAGTTGGAGAGAGTCAGAAAGTCTCCTCTCAGCCTCCTTTTGTCCCAAGCCCATAGATTGTACAAGCCTCACAATCCCACATGCATGTGCCAAAGACCTCACAGCACCTCTCCTCCCTGCTCCCAAAAACCAGAGCAGCTTTGCAAAGGCTGGTAACTTCCACCACAGTGCTTACTCGTGCTGGTCCTCACCTGCTCAGCAATGCACAAAGTCTTTGGCAAGGAGAAGGGCTTCTCCCCAGGAGCTAGTCCCTGCTACAGCAGCTTGGCCAAAGCCCCAAGGGGTGCCCAGAGGACACAGGGCTGAGCATCACTCCGGGCTGGGAAACCACATGAGTGGGTCTGATGCCACAAAGCATTTCTTGGCAGAGAACACAACCCTGATAACCAGTGACCTCAGGCAGATGTGAGTGTTGCTTTCAACCACACAACATCTCATCAGCCCTAACCCCAAGCAGAAAAAGCCAGCCAGCTGTAGGCAGAGACCCTTGTCCTGCCACACTGGTGGGAGCCTAGTGCATCCCTTGCATTTCAGTCAGTGGGAGAGGAGGTGACACGGAAGCCACAGCTTGGTGGTTCAGCTTCCAGCTGCCCCAGGCTAGCAAAGCCCAGGTGTTTCACAGAGGAGCTTGCTTTAGGGTGCAGTGAAAGACTAACTGTGGTTTATCAGAAACTTGTTGTCTATTTACAATGTAGGGCTGTGGTGCTGTTACTGGCCCCCTGAAAACCACAAAACACACCAGCATGACCCTTCTGACATTAAATGCAACAGGCAGCTAGGAAGACTCACAGTCCACCAGATTATTCCATGACAATATTCATAACAGAGCAGGGAGAGATTTCCAGGATTTGGAGACTAAAAATGTACATTACTAGAGGTGCAGCAGCACCTACCACATCCCTCATGGCAAACACCACCCCGGTAATAGTCCTGCACACGGCACGGTGCTACGCAGCAGAAAGCACTGTCTGCTACACACTTGACTAGCTCCTAAAATCTGCAATGCATTTGCTCTGTGTTTTAGGGAAGTTCAGTGTCAGGGTTTCCTGTACATACTTCTAGTGTTCCAGCTGAAAACATCTACTGAACACACTGCACCTGCCAGTACAGCCCCTGTGAACCACAGCGGATGTCCTCAGGGTGCCCAGCAGCAGGAGAACAGGAGGAGGATCCCTGCATCACCCCATGTCCCACAGAATCACCTGAGACTAAGCTGCACCACTGGAGGGTTGCAGGCAGCGTGGAGTTCCCTATGTATAGAGCCTGAGACAAGTAGCCCTCCAGCCCAAATGAGCCCTCAAGCTGACAAGAGGGGTGGGAAATAAACCCAACCCATGCTGTTCCAGTCTGCTTTTGCCATTTGTAGTGTTCATCCCAATATCCAAGTCTCCAATACAATTCCAGCAAGGCCATTTAAAACACGAGTGGCCAAACACCATCTGAGCAAGGGACCAAACATCACCTGCAGCTCCTGCAAGCATCTGGGGAGTTAATCATCAACGGGCAGGCAGGGAGGTCCCTGCACAGGCATGCTATGAGCTGCAATAGCAGGGCTGCCTTCCCCATGCTCTCATACATGTTCTGGAACTGAGGCTTCTCACTTGGGCAAGGACCTGCAGCACCCAAGGGCTCTGAGCAAAATCCTGTGGGCAGCATCAAAGTTGCGCATAAATTTTCAGCTTGTCGGCAAAGCGCTTCAGTTGCTTCTGAGGAGTGTGGTGGTCCGTGATGCACAATACTGCCCTGCAGAAGCTGCTCCAGAGAAGTTGTGCTGCTTTGCTCAAACACGTGGAGGGCAGTGCAAGGGACAGGGTGGGCTCAGGGTGGGCTCAGGCAGCTCCTTCTTTGGTGGGGACAACGTCACAGCGAGCGCTGGGCAGGCAAGGAGTTAAGAGGGTTCCTGGTTTCTTGCATACAGTCATACACACACAATTCTCTCTTTGCAGGCCAGTTACTCTACTGCTCTCTTGGGAATTTAAAATAATAATAATTAAAAAATATATATATATACACACACACACACCCTTCTTTTGGAAAATTCTCATTTCCCACCCCACACGCTGCACATGCGTCGTGCGAGTTCTACAGCAATTAAGAAACGTTTTCATCTGCGAGAGGATCCCTTTCTTGACATGCATCCAGCCACTGCATAGCAGTCGTCCAAGTAACTGGCACAGAGGAACACAACACAGGAAGGTCCGGCCGGCCGCCCCATTCTCAGAGGATTTGTAAAGAAAGAGGATGCGAGGCACAGCCACCAGTCCTGGCATAGCAGAGCGGTGCAGGAGATGCCATAGCACTGCCAAATGCACTCAGCAGGGCACACAGAAAATCACACCGCTTTTAATTTGGTTTTTTTTCTGACCTCTTATAGTCAAGAAAACCCAAAAAGTCAAGAATGGGAAAAGAGCAGTTACACCCAGCACGGCTGCAGGAGGGCAGGCGTTGGGCTTGCTGTGTTACAGCACCAAAATGCAGCCATTCATCTGAAAGCCTTGCGATTTTCAACTACCTATATTATTTCATATAAGTCTCCCCCTTTCTCCCCTTTATATGCCCCACCTATGTTCAAGACACACCCTTTAAAATACTGCTGCAGGGATATTGACTTGTACGTGATGTTAGAGATGATGGAAGGGGGGAAATTCTCAGCAGAGAAAAAGAGAGAAACACAAACCACCAACTCTCAGTAAGGAATCCCTTAGATACTTCTGACAACACGCCCCACCCTCTTATCTGAAACCAAGAAGAAAACTCCATTTTCTGACTCTCTGGAAGAGGGTGCGGGGTGTGTGTGTCAGAGAGGGATGGAGGACGATGGCAGTCAAGCCCCTTCGTGGCTCTCCCAGCACCCCATCCAGATGTCCAGCGAGGTGGGTCCTCTTATTTTGCAGATTCTCCAACCACAGGATGCTGGTGATGAAGCTGGGGAGAAATCTGCAACAGCACCTGGTGAGGACAGCCCGGATCGCCCTTCCAGAGCTTTCCAAGACCACTCCACATAGGTTCCTTGGCATAAGGAAGGGGACGCCTTTACATCAGAAATTATTCTGAAGATGCAGATGCTTTACAGAGGGCACCAATCACTAACTCTGATTGTACCAGCACATCCCATCTCTGGCAGCTCCCCCACCCCCTCCCACCAAGCAGGCAGCTCTCGTTGCAGCACATCATGTTCAGGGCCACCTTCCTTACCATGGACATCTCCTCCCCAGCACTCCAGCCATGCAAGATAAGCCATGCACAAGTCCTCCATCAGCCACCCATGAGGCACATGTGCCAATGAACCTTGGTGGATTCAACTAACTGATCCAGAGTTGAGAGGTTGGTGCAGTTCTCACTGCCCTCTGGACCAGAACCAACAGAATGAAAAACACAGCTCTTATCTCAGTAACAGTATGTCCTCATTTTTCAGCTGACCTGTGAGCCATTTCTCTTTTTCATTTTGAGAACCAGCATCATTTTGTGTCCACGGGTCAGGGTAGGAAAGACTCCTACCTCGCAAAAAACCTCTTTTTAAACAGTGCAGGAACTTCAAAAGAAATTCAGGACAATTAAATACATGTCAGGAGAACAGAGAGGAGTGGGAGGCTAACAAATGGCATGCTCCACAGGTTTATGAATACTTGAACTATACTTCTCAAAAAAAAAAAAGTACATTACCACAAGTTATTGAAAATGAGTAACTCCCTTTAATGAACCTTGCTACCATCATGCTGACTAATAGAGTGATAAAGATTTTAATCCATATTTATGTACATTTTATCTCATTATAGTTGGTGCCAGTAAATTAGCAAGTCCAATGAGAGTTACATTTTATACCATCACTGCTATTAAATGTGCATGAAGTACTGTGCAACAAGCAGCACACCGCACACAAGCACTAGGTTTTTATTTTATTTCTTTTTTTAGGAGCCAGGCTATATTGGCAAAGATTGGGCACAGCACCCCTGCAGAGGACCCCAGTATTCACTCCTGCAAGATCAGACCCTAATTAGGGATGAGAAAACATTAAAAGGGGCTTTCTTCCTCAGAGCACCGCACACTGCGCTGCTTCTGCATCCTGCACTGGAGACACAGCCACAGAGAAACACTTGTGCAGATGTCACTAGTGATTACAGATAGCTTTTGAGCCACTTCAGTGGGATAATATTAAAAAAAAAAAATTAAGAGTCAACTTGTAGAAAACAATATAACAATATATCATTTTAAGGCGTCTTAAAGGGGCACAGCTAGAAATACAGGTGGTCAGCATCTCAGGTCACTTCTGGAAGCCTCTGTCATGAAACACAGCGTGTCCCTCGTCACGGCAGGATTGCTAAACAACTGGACACTGGGGGGAAAAACAACCAAACCTGGCTGTGAGCAATTTTAACTGGACTTTTGACTTCCTTGAGTAACTGGGAAACACCGCAACCAAGATTACAAGAAACATGACGCATCTATTTGGCAAAAGCCTTCACTGTCCAATTACCCAACATCCCACGAAGGCAGAGACTGAGCTTTTCAGCTCCACAGGGATTTCAGCTGGAGAAGCCCACATGGCTCACGATCCCGTTTCCCCAGCTGTTATCCTGGTGACAGTAAGGAAGCAGGAACTTCCCAAGCTTAAAACTCAAGGAAGAAGCAAAGCCAGGGATAAAACCTCACGTTCCTGGACTGGAGCAGCCCCCGACCACACTTGCTCCTTTGCAGGAGGCTCCATCGATCCTACGGCAACATTTCCTTGCTGAAGCCCTGGCTCAGAAGCCAAAGGGAGATATGGAAATATGGAAAACTCCCTCAGAATAACAGCTGGTCAAGGCAAGACTGAAGGATCTGATTTTTCTTCCTCTTCTAAAGCACTAGTGTTTTTCCTATGTTAAGAAACCCTGAAGGACCCTGCAGATTCCAAAGGACAAGCCCTTTATGTATAACTTGGCACCACATAAACACAAGCCTCTGCCTTTCCACCCAATAATTACACTGCAGCAAACTCAAATGCTCTTTAGTAAGTGCTGTCTCACTGGCTTTCTGGTTTGGAGGAGAGAAATAACTACTTAAGCAGCATCCAGAAAGGAAACACCCAACACCACTCCACCAAAGTTTCTATGTCATTAAATGGTCAACTGGTACTGCGCTCTGTTCTGAAAAGTCCCCTACACAGCGTTAAGTATCTTGTAACTGAAAAACATTATTGATCTAAGGAATTAATAGCTCCAGGAAGAATTTTTTGTGTGTGAAGTCTGTGTTTGGCCAGTGGGAATGTGGATTTGAGACTCCCTTTGCTCTCGCTGTGACTCAAAGTGGAAAGGCGCTTTGGTCAACAGCAGATTTTTCCCTGTTTATTTGCTTTGCCACTGTTGAACACAGAACTGAGGATAATGTGGGAATGAAAGGTGGTAAGGACAACGGGGATGTTTTAACAGGGATTTAGGGTGGTGCAGACCTGAACAGCTGATACCCCAGCAAACAGATGAAAAACTGCATCGGAAAAAGATCAGTGATGTTTTTGTACAGAGAATCTGTGCCTCACCCATCTCGCAAGGTTGTTTGAGGATGATGCACATGAAAATAAGCAAGATGCAGGCAATAAAGTACATTTACATTTCTTGGGAGTTTATGACAAGTTTCTTTTCTAAAGTCTCATAAAAAACTAAACTGTCATGAAGTAAGAGGGAATGGAAAATCATATCCCCCTAAAAAGTGAACAGGAGAAAGAGGGAATAGCTGCTCCCTAACCAGACCAAAAAGGAAAATAAAGTGTTCAGCTGACATGTTCCAGTAGTGTTTAACGCCAGGCTCTATTAACAGGCGTCTTGGGCAATTTGAAACAGCACAAAGCAAGAGACAATGTGACGATAAAGCAGCATTTTAATTAGCAGCGGTTCTTTCCCCAGCCCAAAAGGTTCCTTCTGTGCATTCACATTCCCAGAACAACAAAAGCCTTCTTGTATTCCATAAATCAAAAAACTCATAAAACAAGCCCCTGCAATTGCACATTCCAGATAATGGTCCAGAAATAAATTAGGCAATAAATATCAAATAATATATCCCCATCAGCAGTGAAAATCTACTCTTTGGATAATCAGAAGAGAAGATGCCTTCCAGCAGCTTATGCCTGGTAGCTTGAAATAGATAAAACAATAGAGGGCTTTAATAAATCTTTTAACACCTTTTCCACTAAAGAATATAGCAATTGTCCTGCATAATAGCTTTCCTGAGCCCAGTATCCATCAGAGTAAAAGCACAGCTCTGATGCTGTTCACATCAAAAACCAGGGTACCAGAACAACAGCCTCTTGTCAGAATCACGCAGGCTTTTCCTCCCTCACAGGTGGGTCTTGGTCAACAAAACACAAAACCACACTCTCTCCTATCCTGTCTAGGTGACACAGGGCACAAACACAGCAGGGAGAAAACACCTCCAAATGCATTTTTCAGAAACAATCAGGGGACTGATTTCACCCTGGCATGAAATTTCCCGGCCTCCACCTTGGAAACTCAGCGGCCACATTACAAAACCGATGGTGATTTTGGTGAAGTTATTTTGCTCGCAGCCAGACTGCAGGACATCTGCACCCAACGCCTGGGCACAACCAGAAGCACATGTGGATGAAGGTCCTTGCCACAGCGTTGGTACAAACCTGGGTGCAGGTTTGCAATGATTTGTAACACTGCTATAGGAAAGGGCGCTGCTGGGGTTGCAGGGTTCAATCCCAGGCTGGTTTATGTAGAGCAAGGATGATGCTGAGGACTGATTTGAACACACTGGGCTTAACAGGGAGCTCGTGGGAAAGGAGATGGTGTGGCTTTGTCCCAGTCACCCAGCAAGGTAGCTGGAGTTGCAAAGAGGATCCAGAGTCTGACCCCAGCACAGCACCAAGCCCCTAGGGCTACAGCCTCTTCCAACTGCTCTTGTGAACGTGCAGACAATATTGTAATCTCCCCCAAAACTAACTTTTTTCATGTATTTTAGAGACTGATCCCAGAGGCTTTGTAATCTAAAGTTTGATCACCCTTCACTAAGGGCACAGCAGAATCAACCCCTAGATATGCAGTCTGCCACAGGCATAGGTGCCCAACACCTATGGGTGGGTTAAGGCTGCAGAAGTTGCTCAGAAAACCAGAAATCCTTTCTATTTTTGGCCAAAACCTGCCACACAAGTCCAGAGAACCACCTCTGTGCCAGCAGTGCCAGAACCATTACTTTCCAAGAACTCAGGAGTAACTCTTACCTTTCCAAAATCCCGTACATCAAAGAGGTCAAAGGGATCAAATAGATCGCTGTTCCTTAACCCAAATTTGTCGTGACACACTTTGAGGAAGGTTCGGATGTTCTTCAAACAGAGAAACTGGGGGAAACAAAAAAGAAAGGGAGGGGAAAAAATAAGCAAGACTGGCACAAAATTTTAACTGAGCTTTACTGAGTTAAAAATCACATATGAGACAAGTTAAGAGGAACTTAGAAACCTGCATTGAAAAGCCAGGCATTAGTTTGTTTGTTGTTACTGAAGACGTCAGGCTCCTGGTGCCCTGCGAGGGCTCCTGTGTTCCCAGCTGCGCACCAGAAACAAACGCCCTTTTGAAAAACAAGTTTCACATAAGGTAACATTGCAGAAGGGCTGGAAAACTCAAGCCAGGACATTTCCCTTTCAAGGTCAAAGCCAAATATAAATTACAACTGATATTCTACAGAAACCCAGTGTTGAACTTTTAACCATTTCCAGCAGGATCCCATTTGGTTCCCTACAGAAGGGACAGATGTTACAGTGCTTATTGTACCTATGGCTGTAGATCTGTACACATGCATCCCAAACAAAAATTGGGACAGTGAAAATTCCCTTTTTTTGCTTTAGGGTCTGAAACAACTGACAACTTACTTAAGTGACACTTGCTCCCTCACCCCTCCCAGATGCTGCAGGCACCACAAACACTAACAGACCCATGAAACCTCAACCAGCCATGTACAGCCCATTTCCAGCTCAGATCCCGTTCCTATAAACCAAGGCAATCCCTGGGACTGTCTCCACAAAGGTTTGCTCACCTTTAATCTTAATCCATTTGAAGAAGTAGAAACCTCACCCCTCTAGGGACCACCCTCAGTTATTCAGATAGCTCAACTGGCAGAGCAACGTTATGTTATTCTTTCAAGAAAATCCTGTCTTTGACTATAGCAATAATTGGTCTTTTCTTCGCCAGCATCATGGATTTTGAAGTCTGGGGATTCCAGACGGTCTTGTTCCAATGGTGACGCCCAGCAGCAGAGGGACTGAGACCAGAAGAATAAAAATCCATTTCATTTTTATGGCTGCATCACCTACATCCTTAACTGGGATGGACCAACTCTGCTGATCAAGCCAATTAATTCCACTTCTTCCTGCATCCTCATGCTATTCCACAAAATACTTTCAATTTATTGCTGGATTTTTAAACAACTCTTCTTTTTTTCAGCAAATTCCTCACAAATACATAACAAACATGTTAGAATTGTAAGTAAATTAATGCATCAAAGTGGTAAATCGTCCCCACGTGACAAACAGGCGCAAGAAGCAAGCTGCCTTGGAGTTTGGGTAGTGTGGTTTTGCCACATGGAAATACCTCTGCTCCCCAGGTTGTCATCAAACCAACACCATGCAAAAACACTGCTTGCAAACTTCACCAAGAGTTCAAAGCAACATAAAGTAGCTTAATTTTCTTTGAATTACAAGAATCAAAGCAGAGTCTTTGGGGCCATTGTATCTCCATAGACAAGAGCACGATGCAGCTTGTCACTATCATTGCATTTGGGATTATTATGTGATGGATTAGTCAGACCACATCATTAATAAGAGGCTCATTCACCTGTATAAAGAAAGAAATAACCTTTTACCCTTCTCCCCCATTCTAGCCCCTCTACATGGATCTGCCAAGCGACAGCAGAGCTCCCCCAGCACAGGACATGCCCATCACATCCGAGCCACCTCATTAGACACTCAAGTGCCAGAGGCAGAAATTTAAAACAATTCTGTTTTTCTAAGGCATTCCTTTATCTCACATAAACACTGCAGTAAATATAATCCATCTAGACCAAGAGGGTGTTTTTGGAATTGCTTTACAACCTCTCTCACCGATACGGGTTATTTCATAACTTTATCTTCTGGGTCTCTGCAAGAATTTACACCCTGGGCAAACTGGATGCTTGCAGCAGGGATGCGTATTTGCTGTTGCACTGCAGTCTCATTGATTTCAAATTTCTAGCACGTGTTTATTTTAAATCCTTTTAAGCCTCCAGTTTTGAGAGTTAATGACACAGGTTATAGCCATAATTACACACAGCAAGAGGCAAGCTTCCTCCGCAGAGCAGCCCTGCCTTTCTGCAGCCTTCATTCTCCACCTCCCGCTCATCCCAAGGCTGAAGTGCTCAGTGAAGATGGGACTTTCACAGCACTGATGTTCAGCCAAGCAAAAGACACCCAAGGGGTGTGAAAACCTGGACCCTCTGCACAATACGTTTGTGGTTCAAATTCCTGAAAAGCTCTAAGTTCACACTACCTCACTGCTGACAGATCGCAGAGAGACCACACATCCAAACAAATGAATCCCTCGTCCTGACAGCATCTCTAACAGGGAGTAAGCCCCAGCTCCACCATGGGTTCACACTGAGCTCAGCAACCCCCATCTCAGCTTGGCCTCAATGATAAAGGACAGGACCAACCACGCTGTTCAACACCAGCTGCATTCAACTGTCTTTGCTCATCCAATTCAAATCTGGAAGCCATCTCACCACCAGCTGCTAAATGAGCACAAGGCACCCGCAGCAGAGTCACTGTCCTTCGCACAGCTCCAGGTGATGTCTGCAAAAAGCCACCAAGCGCTGCCACCACACAGCCAGCCGGCCGCTGAGCGCAGGCAGATGACAAGCATCAAGGAAGAATCCGATAATCTATTTAAAGAGTTGCTGGAAAGGCCTGATGTAAAATACAATAAACCAATCACAGACTCATAGAACCAGTAAGATTGGAAAAGACCTCTGAGATCATCAAGTCCAACCGTCAACCCACCATGCACACTAAACCATGTCCCCAAGGACCACATCTACTCATTTTTTAAATACCACCAAGGCAGCAGCACCGCTGTCCCAAGGCCACCACGTTGCCCGCAACCAAAGCCAACACTTGGGATGACAACTGTAGGTAGCCTTTAGCCCCACTCCTCACGCACAAGTAGTGCACAACCCACGTGTGGGTGTTAGAGGCACAATTTGCTCTTGCACCATTTCTCTCTCACCCAACTGCAAAATATCTTCTGGCACTTTTGCTCACAAGCGTTTCGAGGTTGGTTTGCTGTTGATGGAAGATCACAAATTGTTGGCTTCATAGAGTTACTCCATGGCCACATGTTAAAATGAGCTACAATTGAATATGAGCTTTGCAAGGAGCCAGCAGTGACAGCACAGCTCCTGCCATCAGCACAGCAGAAGGGTCCTGTCACCTGTGCTCACCAAGTTTCAGAACAGCTTTGCTTATTTTTAAACACTCTGTGACACCATAAGGTGAATAAGCTGTTCTCAGCCAACGCCTGTCCTGCCTCAGCCCCGCAGAAACCCACTTTGCAAAGCCAGGGAGGGCAGCAACAATTTGGGCAGCAACACCTGTGCCCTCGCCCAGGCAGGACCATAACCACCCTGCTACACACAGGGCGGTCAACAGCCCCCAGTGCACAGCGGGGGGGGTCTGTGTGCACAGCCCACAGTGACCAGGGTGAGTGCTCTGGGGAGGAGCGGGGCTGCAGACAACAGCACCGGGCAGACAGCCACGCGCTGAACTGCGGCCAAAGTCGTGGGCTTGAAACAGGCCCTGCAGCATGCAAGGAATGCTGCAGCTTTGCCGGTCGAGATAATTCACTGACGAATGACGAAAGTAACTTTCTTTAGTGCTTCCTGACTGTGATGTCAGATTTCCTCTTATCTCGCTGCCGGCACGGCTCGAAAGCATGAGGAAAAAAAGTAAGTCACCAACAGGGAGCTGTGAGCATCCGCTTACCACAGCCTTTGTAAACGGGGAAGGGAGGGTCTCCCATTGAGAAAACACATCATTGGCCACCATCAGTTGGGAAATGGGTGTCCTAAGGCATAGAACTCTTGAGAAAGCCAAAGGACGCATCTCCAAGTTGTGTCAAGTTCTGCACTACTCTTGTCATTGCAAAGCAGTATCAAAACTTTGCTTGCTCCAAAGTCAAGGGCAGAGAGAAGGTCCAAGACCATCCAAGTACCCAACAGGAACCACAGGTCCATAGCTAATCTAAATTTGCATTTAAAATTGTGCACATTAAATCATGACCTTTACCAAATCTCTTCAAATGGCTCTGCCCAATCTAGCTCACCTCCACATCAAGGCATGTATCAGAATTTTAGGGACAGTAATAAAAGTCAAAACTGGGCCTTGCATCACTCCCCCGCCAGCAGCACCAAATCTTTCACAGCTTTGTTCCTCCTCCTGCTTTGCTCCACTGTCTCTTGTAGAAAGAAGCAGCCGCAGAAACGATACAAAACATCTCTGCAGAAAATTTCCCTTCCCTTTCACATTTGGATTCAAGTCATAGCTCACCAATTACTTTAGATGGACAGATTAAATTTTGGGTTGTTGGACAGCAGATTTATCTACTAAGAAGTGGAGAATGAAATTATTTCTCCAACAATTTAGTGCTATTATTTCCCCCCATTTCAAAGACATTCCTATCGCAGAGCACTGGGCAAATTCCACTTAGCAAGACTGATTAATGAGCCTGAAACACTGATGAGCACTGACCTCCTCACAGCTTCTCCTCCTCACATTCACCCACAAGCAAGAGCCCTAGGAGAGTACCTGAGGGAAAGCCACCATTTATTTTAGCAAACATCCATAGCTCATCCCTGGGAGGACCAGGGGAAAGTTAACCCAGAGCTGCAGCAAGGAAAGGTCCTTCCCAGTGAAGAGCATCATCAAGAGCTGCTCAGAGGGGTGCAGACCTGTGGTGGTTGCACTTGGCCAGCACTGGGCTGGCAGCCAAACACAGCTGTTTGCTCACTTCCCGCAAGGAATAGGGGAGAGAATTGAGGGGCAAGAGTAAGGAGACTCATAGGGTGAAATAAGAACAATTTAATAATTTAAATTTTAAAAATCATAAAATAATAATGATTAATAATAATAGTAATAAAATATGCAAATGAGTGATACCCAGTGCAATTGTTCACCACCCGCCAACCAAGCCCGGCCCGTTCCCAGGTAACGATGCTGGAGGAGCAACAGTGCCGAGCCCTCCCTGGCATGATGGCAGAAGTTCGTTAAAGCCCATGCAGTGAGCCAGCAGATCCCACATTGCATGGCCCCATCATGAGCACTTGGCTCAGCAGAGCGTGATTGCTCGGCATCCATCCGTCCCAGCGTCCATCCCGCTGTCAGAGGGTCACTCAGAGGCGCACACGGGCTTTAAATGAGCGGAAGGAAACTGCAACTTCCCAAAGAAAACAGTGGAGCTGCAGCCGATGACAGTACTTCCCTCCTTTGTGGAGCCCTCCGAGGGCTGCAAATGGAGGGCTCTGCTGAGAAAGCGGGAATCGTTAAGGTAAGGGCTTTAATTGCAGTGCCTGGAAGTGTTTTATCAAAGATGCTTATGGAGTTTGAAATCTGCTGCTCCCACACCTAAGGTCTGGACAGCCCAGAGCTTTTGCCCAACCACCCAAAATCCAGCAGGTCCAACCGGTTCAGCACCAGTCCAAACTCCAACCATAGGTTTGAGGTTTGTGTAACCAAAATCCCTGCCACTGAGATTTTAGAAAACCCTAACCAAATTCCCTGCATCACATCAGGCAGTTGATTGTACTTCAGAGATTTACCTTTTAGATGTCTAAGTGATCTGCAGAGCTGTTCCCAGGAATAACAAGAGCTTCTTGCAAAATCACATGGGACAAATCCTCTCTGAAAGCCCTGGTCTTCAACAACTCCTCCTCTAAGAGAGGAAATTTCAAGTTTCCCTGGATGGAGGACAACGTTGCTTTGAGCTGCATGTCTTCTTGCTGTTACAAAATGAATGCATAAGAAGCAACATCCCCTTTTCCTTTGCTAGTCACCCCCAATCGTGATGCATTTTGGGAGCTGGATGGAGAATATAGACTCCCAGACTACATGAAGGAAGGCCAGTTGGGACACCAACACATCCCTAACAACCCTGAGCTGAAAGATGCCCTTGCGTTATCCCCAAACAGCACCTGCTGATGTGAAAATCCTTCCTTAGATGCCCTCCTGCTCCGATGATCTGCCTGGACAGTAGCGATGTGCAATGCCCAGGAGAGACCCGCGTTCCATCCCTGCATCCCTTGGACGTGACCAAACCAGAATGGCCCAGCAGACAGAGCCAGACCACACACCTGCTCCTCCAGACACCTTCTCCATAACCATATGTATCAAGATTTAAAAAAACCACAGAGCAGCAGTTTTCTCTGCAGGTCCTGGCCTGCCCCAGAGCCATGAGGGACAATGGGGCAGGGAGCAGAGGCTGCCTGCAGCAGAAGCCATGGCCAAATGCAGGAAGACTTCCAGGTATCATCACTGTGCTTTAGAGGAGAAATCTAGCTGGACCTTTTGAGGCTCATCAGTATGACAGCAAATACAAAGGGATTTCTTTTCAACTTTCCCACACAATCCAGGATTGGAGCAGAGCCTCTGACTCCTGCATCCCAGATCTGGGCTGTCTCTGTGGTCTGTTTACCAGCAGACTGCCAAATCCAGGCTTGGCTTTAGTGAGGAACAAGATGTGAGGCTACATAAAGCTTGGGAGAGCTTGGAAAGACTGCTCAATCTGCCCACATTTGACACCCTTAATGAAGGGTCCCCTTCCACGCTCATTAAATCCAGTTTTTTTTGTCCTCTCACTCAAAGACATGCAGCTCCATCAGGGGAACTCAGTTAAAAAAGGAAGGGAAAAAACCAAAACAGAGATGTCTTGGCTTTTACTATTGATGTGAAGTCCTAAACTCACCAGGGCTCATACTTCATCACTCATAAAACACAACCTTAGGTAAAAGATGGGGTATGTGAAAAAGAAATTCTGATTATAGCTGATCAAGAAATGGGATGCCTTCCCACGCACTGAGTTTTCAGCACAGAAAATTCAAAACATTTTGGCCAACCTAAAGCTTTAAGACAGGACTTGACCTGAACCATGACAATCAAATTAGAACACAAAATTCAGCTGCCGCTAAGGAAAATGAGTAATTGCGTAACAGTATATAGCGTTACACTGTAATGATACGCTTACAGAAGAATTTCCAAGCAGTCATTGTTCTCCTGCTCCTCAGGCTGGCGCAGGGAATTGGACCGTGATGAACTTTTGACAGGACAGCGATGAGAACAGCTACGGTACGTCTCCAAGATGAGTAAATAGCAGCCAAGTCAGGAAATCAAGCCTTGTCACGTCAAGTATTAGGCCAGACCTGAGAGACGAAACTCCAGGCGGCAGCCTGCAAGCCTGGGCTAGCTCAAGAAATTCACAGAACTTATTTTTTGTCTATTTAAAACTAAGCTGCCCTATATAAATGAGAAAGAGACAAGCTCCAAGACTTTGGAGGCAGAAGTGAAGGATGCTGTAAGATCCGAGGTAGGTACCTGCAATAGCTGAATCCAATATAACTTAGGCAAAACTGTCAAAACAGCCTTTTAGTAAACAATCACCAAACATGTATGTTGAGTTAAAGAACCTTTATATCAGTTTTATAGGAGTCCCATATGAGCCTAGTTTTAAATACCCATGGATATCTCCAGACCATCCCTGAGCTGATCTTGCCACAGGCTGCCACTGTTACACAGAGGCACGTCCTCTCTGAATGAGACACTGCTTTAAAACATCCCAAGAAATCTTATTTCAAATGTTCTGCCATCAGATCAATGGCATGCAGTCTTCCAACAGCCCAGACTTTCCTGGCAAGAGCATGTATGGATGCCATTTCATTATTCATGCATCATGGGTACAGGCAATTTTTCTCCATACAACTATGATTTTGGGTGACCTGCTTCTGATTAGACTCGATCCACTTCTCCTTCAGAAGGCCCTGGAAATTACAACCGAATGTGTTGTTTTCCTCATTGCAAGAAGTGCCAGGTTACCTGCCAGGAAGTAGAAGTGCCAAACAACTGACCCTCCTGTTATATTCATCCCACCAACCTGAAGCAGCCCAGCACGAAGAGGTAAAGCACAACCCAAAAGCAAAAACTCGGCCATGAAAAATATTTATCACGCTGCCTTTGTTGCAGTTTTTACCTTTTAAATTGGCGATGGAAGAAATAATGGCCTAGAACGATCACAAACTTCTGTCGTTTTGAGATTTGCACAGTTGTGTGCTCCAGACAAGACCTTGAGATGATCGATGCTAAAGGACCTGAAGCTGTAGCTGGTGCTGGCAGAAGAATTATACATCCCCGAGGATGGAGATAGCCTGCTCACGGTGACGGCTGCTGACATGCACCCTGACACCGTTACATCTGGGCTGTGTTACACCTTCCTGGACTGTTGCCCAAGTTGATATCTACCCGCAAAGCATTGCTGAAATCAGGCTGACAACGGGTTCAGTGAAAAATGCTTCCCAAATGTCACACCAGGGACCAGGATGCCATTATTAGAAGCAGAAAACAAACACTCAGAAAACTCTGCTTAATGGCACCAGGTAATGATGCTGAAAGATGTCCCCCAGCTTCTTCCTAAAGAAGTAATTAAAACCAGAACACCGCTTTTCCCATTACAGAGAACGGATGCAGACCTGCATATGAAATCAAGCTGCATTTTGCAAGATTAAGCCCACAATCTGCTTTTAATCGGTCTCTCGATGCTCCTCTGTCTCGTGCCAGCACGCTGGGGCTCTGCACCGACATCAGTTCCTTGCTGCAGAGATGGGGCTATCTCAGAGCAGCTCAGCGTCTTCTTCATCCCCCAAACCAACAGAAACAGGGTCATAGAGGGAGCTCCTGGGCTGGCCATCCCACGCATCGCTCCTCCATGCACGTGCTCCCAGCAAGGGGAGGTGGGAAGAGCAGGCAACTGGAAAGAGGTCGAACAGACAGACCTGCATCACAAATCCTCTGTGAAGGAAAACTCTCATGTATTACAGGACCTACGAGCCAGACCTTGCTTGCAAAGCCAGAAAGAACAACTCACTGCAGACCAGCTGTTTTAAGCCTCCCAGGTAACTGGAAAGAGACCATTACCATGCACCACCAGGAGCTGAACATGGTGCTGCCAGAGCTGTGAGAAGAGGCCTGGTTGCCTCTGCCAGCAGCGTATGGAGACTCCTTGGGGACAGAGAATGGACAGGCAGCCCTGAGGTGTTGGAAGTCGCTCCAGGCTTCTTCCTCTCCTCAGTTCTGTTGCATTTCAGTGTTGGGAAGAACCAAGGATGTAAACAGACAGTGCAAGCTGGAGAACAAGAAGGGCTTTTGTTTTTACCCATGATTTAATTGAGTCTCAAGTTTTCTTAGCTCCAATTTTCTTCTGCAGAAAATAAAGCTGAAGCAGCATGGCAAAAGCAGGAGCAGGGCATACCACTGCCTGCAAGGTGACAACCTACCAGGAATGATTCTAATGGATGTGCAATGCATAGAAAATAACTCTGAGTAAACAGGTTATGGAAAAAAAAATCTTCATAGAAGGAAAAAGAAAACGTTTTATTGCTTCAGTGCTTGTGATTTGGATCCAGGGACCAAGGGTAGACAGAGACACATACCAGCCCCTGGAGCTATCTGCTGAGCATCCCTGCCTGCAGGACGGCCAAACCAGACCCAGGGCTCCATGTGTACGCTCCCTGTAAAGATTAATTCCCATAACGCTTGTGAGACAAGAGGCAGGACACCCCCTGACAAGGAGCGGGAACTTTTGGTAGCACTGACACATGTCGGACTGATCGCAGCCCGAGTGGCTTGTGTCACACAAAGCCTCTGTCACTGCCCAAATGAGATGAGATCGAAAAGGACACCTCCAAATTCATGCACGCTGAAACTGCCTGCATGCTTTTGATTAAGATATTCATTAGTAGCACAGCCTACCACATATTAAGCTCAACTTTAAGAAAAAGAAGGGAGATCCAGAGAACTACAGGCTGATGATCTTCACCTCCATTCCAGGAGTGTGCCTCTCTTGGGATCCCTTTCCCAAGGACAAGATGGTAAATCAGGAACAGTCAACACAGATTTAGCAACAGCAAAGCTGGCTTGTCCAACCTGATTGTGTTCCATAAAGAAAGGAGACAGATGAGGATTTAACATACCACCTCCCTTCCACACTGAGGGACCACGCTGGCTGGCAGAGCCCCCGCTGTCCCATATCCCCTGTCTATCAGCCATGCCCAGGAGAAAACAGCTAACAAATCACCTATTTTAAAATGTAAAGGGGAAGTGAAGGTGGAAAGACTAGCTGGGATGAAACCCCCTGCGTTGTAACTTTTTTACCTCCCCCCTTCAGTAACAGAAAATATCAAAGTTTCAAATGATAAAACCACAACTGGGTACTCAGAACTTCCCAGGTATCAGGAGAAACCCCTCCCGAGTCTTCAACAGATTTCAACAGGCTTCACAGTAGGTCCCAAAATCCCACTTGGCATTCTCCCAATGGCTCTGAATCCATTTCTGTTTATCAGGAAAGAAAAACTCATCCATGAGCACAGACATTAACACACTTTTTTCTTACTACCTAAATCGCTCATACTGCCTTTTGTGATTTGCATTCAGGGTATCGGTTCCTCTCTGTTTCAACACTGCAAGGAAATTAATTAACTGAATAGTAACTGTTAGTATCACAAAGCTTGCAAGGTTGAGACAGGAAATCTGAAGGTTAACGATCATATTTAATGTATGTGTGAGATGAAATATAGGCTCTAATCTTAAAAAAAAGAAAAAGAAAAAAGAAAACAACCAACATCACAGTAATGCCAATGGCCCCCCCATACTTCCCCTGATCAAAGTTCATTCTAATTTTTATCTTTAAAGTTCCAATTAAGCTTTTTTCTCCCTTCTGGAGAGAATTCCTTACTAGAGAATATCAAGTATCATTTCAAATTATTCTAGCACTGTAATGAAAGCCAGGTGAAAAGCAGAAGAAAAGCCATCACTCCTTGATCCTGGCACTGTAACTAAAGGAAACCCTAGCTCTGGGAAGGATGCTCAGCTCTGAGCCGCAGCAGATGTGGACCTGTCCTAAACAGCTCCACGTGTAGCTCTGCACATGGTGCTTCATCATGCAGTACATGTGCATGACACAGTGACCATCCTCTACCAGCAATGCAGGAGCCATGGAATCACTGGGAAACCATGTGGCAGCTCTTTTATTCACCGTGCTCCAGCCCTTCTTGGCAGATACTCTAATACTTCGTGAACCACTGTCCCAACAGCCTTGGACATCCAACCGTGTCTGTATTTCATTGAAAAAAGTGGAAGGTCCGAAACCAAACTGCTCTGATCTACCTTAAAGCGAGATAAAGATTCCAGGCAGGGGATAAAACTGAGATTTTTGCCATTTTGGGGGAAGGAAAAAAAAAATAATCAAACAACTAAACAAACAAAACACTCAAAAACCCAAAACCAAACCAACCAAACAACAACAAAAAAAAACAACCACCCACACAAAATCAAAACCCCTCGAGACATTCAGTGGACACAGAACAGAAGGTCAAGCTCCGAAGTATCTGTGCACCCAATTTAAACTCCCCGCAGCAGAAGCCAGGTCCCTTAAATCCATTAGCACACGTGGAACGCACAGCCCCTCTAATCCCTATTTTGACCCAGGCAATGAGCAGGACTTAGTAGTTACAAGATCTTGGGACATGTGGATAAAAATCAGTGTGGGAGGTGCCACTCGCTGTCCCACTCCCTGGCTGGGGACACCCCAGGACATCTCCCCCACGTGCCCGGAGCAAAACTCGTCACTGTAGAGAAGCCGCACGGGGCTGATGCTCCAGCCCGGCACGTGGTGATGCCGAGCAATCCAGGTGCTCCCTCCTGAACAGACAATTTCCTGGAGAATCAAACCATCACAGGGAATACTGGCTCTTCCTTAACCAGATTCACATTGAGAACAAAACAAGAAATAAATCTCCGCGCCCACAGCCCAGAGCTACCTTCCTTCTTCTACAGTCATCTCCTTCTCCTACAACAGATTGCACAGAGCAGATTTTTTTTTTCCCCCAGTTTCTATCAGCACCAGGGCAGGATCAGGTTTGGATTTTGAGGTAGATACCCAGCACAACAAATGAAAGTGCATTCACGCATTGGGAAAGCAGAATTTGGACTTTTTCCTGAGAGAAAGAAAGGAGGGAGAAAGCAAGTGCCACAAAAGTAACCTTTTATTTTGCTTCAGTTTTACAGCTTGTCAATTATCCCAATTCACACCGGGGGAAGAAAACATTTCACAAAATAAATAAATAAATAAATAATCACTTTCTGCTTCAAGTTATTTTTGCAAAATGGAATTTAATGAGATATTCCAGCCAAAATGAACACTGAACTGTAAAGTTTTCCCAAAGTGTAAAAAGATTTGTTGTCACAATGAATTAAAGACATCTTTCTGCTGTGACTAGTGCCTCAAATTTCAAGCATCAAACTTTGGCAGTCACAGGCTCCAAACCTCTCTGGATTTGGGTGCATCCCCATCCGTGACCTTCTCTTCAGGGAGAGGCTTAAGTCAAATTAAACAAATTCATTTCTGACTCAGTTTCTTAAATCTCTCCTTGAGGATGTGACTATTTTACCTTATCTGGAACATTTCTCTCTCCTTCCCAAGCTTAAGAGGCAAAATTTACTGCCCCAGTGCAGCTCTTACAGCCATTCAGCCCATCCTCTCTTCTGCATGATGCAAACAGGCTACAGAAAATTAATCTACTGGCTACTTAATTTGTAAAGCTGCTTTAAAAGGTCAGATCCCCAGCTCATAAGAACCAGCACCGAGAACAGATCCCAGAGATTACGGGAAATAAGGCTCTGGATATTTATATAAATTAATACTTGGGAGTATAACAAGATCAACAGGACCCTCTAATCTGATACCTACATCACACTCTTTGCAGCTCACATCACTTATTTATTACAGTAACACAATGAGAATGCACTCAGAGCTGGCATCTGAGGCTAGAGAGGGTTTTAGAAATGTTCCCAAAACCTCCTGTGTGTTTTAATTGAATATTTTCCAGCTTTGGCTTATGTGATAATTTAGGCTCAGTTAGGCTCATTTCAGCCTCCAACAGCTTAGTATTTTTAAGGCAAATCCTCCATTCTGAGCCAGACTAACAGGAGCTAAACATGCACTAGCAGGGATATATTTTAGTCTACCAAAACCAGGGAGGAACACTATTTTGTTGTTGGTTTTGAATTTGTTCAAAATTATGCTGGGTTTGGTATGGGTTTTTTTTTAATTATGCTCTGTCAAATTATTTAATATGAAGTTTAGTGTGTATATGTAATCACAAAACAACACTCCTACGATTCTGCAGTTATCCCTGATTTATACTCACTTAAGCAAGAAAACCAAAACTAGAATTTCTCACTGTGAGACAAGGAGAAAAGCCAGTGATCTCTGGGAGTTGACTCTTCCCCTCTTGGGTCTAGTCAAGGTCTTTTCCGAGGATGAGCATTTCCCCTAGAAACAGAACTTAACAACGTGTTTACCAGCCAGACACGAACAGTTACACCAGACAGCGCATATGAGCAAAGCTCGCTCTCCTAATTAGAATATCGAAAATAAACTCTGTCTAACAGCGTAATTGCATTTGCAGAGCAGGGAGCGTTAGGGAAGGTTGCGTTGCTTTTGCTGTGCTGGTCTAATTAATTTGGTACAACTTGAGCAGGGAGATGAGGCCCCAGGGAGGTGCTGGGCTGGACCATTAATACAATATTAGGGGTCAGGAGGGGAACTGGAAGCAGCAACCAATTCCTTCCTTGGCTCAGCTGTTCACCTCCATCTCCTTCCAAAGCCACCCACTCCCCTTTAGTGGGTTGAAAATTATCTGGACATGAAAGGACAATACTCGGAGCTTCTAACGGGAGAGGATCGATACAACTCGATAGGCAACGGCCCTAAAAAAGCTCACGGACCCATAAATTAAAGCTGCTCTATTGACATGGTTAGGGCAGCGTCAACGTGCAGTTAAATGCAGACTCTTCGTTTCCCCGTTTTTGGCAGGAACCCTGTCCTATTTTCTTAAGTGCCACACAATTTAAGTTAATTTTTACTACTTCAGCTGCAATGTAACTAAAGTGACCTTTGTTCCACTTTAAATTAATCCCTCGCCTCGTAACTGCCTCCAACAACGCATACACAGTACAAAATGAATGGAGAGTTTTTAAGCACGGAATTAAGGCGCAAGAACAAGCACACAGATTTTGTCAAGACTAATGTATGCTCAGTCCTGCACAGCCCAAAGCAGAAGTTATTAAGAACATTTGTTTAGAAGCCAGCACGACACTTTTTAAAAGTCATACAGCACACATTAAGACAGGCCTGGCTGCTGTGACAATGGCTGTGGCACATACTAGGCTGAGCTGTTAGGAATAAATTGCTCCTATCCATACTGCAATTGAGACAACAAAAATTAAAAAATAAAAAATGAAGGCTACATAGTACTTTACAGGGCCATAAACACCAGGGGAAATAAAACACCTTTTTCTAAGGTATAGCTTCCAACGAAGAAAGTTTTTATTCAAGAGTGCTTCCCGAAGCTCCGCAGAGGAAAGGCTTTCCAGCCTCGTAGGGAGGGGAGCATCAATAGCACTTCATGTGAAGTCATCATGACCCATCACTTCTGGTTGCATTCAGGAAGCAGACCAAGACTTTTCCTGGACCACACTCCACCACAAACAGCATTCTCTTGCCAGGATTTGAGAAGCGACCAACATCTGTGTGATGGATGTCTGGCAAGGGGCTCACATCCCAGAGAGGATGAAAAAGCCAAGGACAGCCTCCCTTGCTATCAGATGAGTAATGGAGCCTTCCAGGGAACAGAGCCTTTCCACCTTTGGTTTTGTAACTTGTTTTGACTCTAATGCACACATAGGCCACCCCAAGTCAGCCCATGGTGGCTCTCCCCAGACATTCACATGCTCAGACGCCAAACCACTAAGGCAAACAAATTGTGTGCTACCAGCTAAGGAGCAGAGACCAAGATCCTGGGTAACAACTGAACCCCTTTGTATGCCTGGTTTTATGCACCCAGGGATGCACACATACTTCTAATTCCTTATTCCCAAGCTAGGCAGAAGTGAACAAAAATATTTAATTGAT
Source organism: Caprimulgus europaeus (assembly GCA_907165065.1). Next base: position 4,053,319 of record OU015545.1, on the reverse strand, counting down.
GTTTTAGCCCTCCTCTGCTCCCAAATACAGACTCCTTCAGTCCTAAGAAACTTGTTTAATATTGCCATCGAATAAACCATGGAACATCAAATAAAAGTGATGCAAATCCACCCATGATCAGAAGAGACATTGCAGCTCCAGTTTTGGTTTCCAGCCATTTCAGCTCTTCCTTGGTATCACGCTTCTGGTCTAACTCAAGACACTCAACTTTTGAACTTTTGTCTCTGCTCCTCACCACAAGGAATAAGCTTTCAGTTGCTTCATACCCAGACACAGAGTCCGGTCAACCACGCATCTGTATCCGTAGAGAAGGACTTCATGGTTACACAGTCACCGGGATCACATCGTCCTTCCCCATCACCCACAGCAAACTTGATGAAGATACAGTACCGCTCACGTCTTGCCATGGACAACACAAGCTCCCAGGAAAACAGCGTCACCTTTAAATTACCATCCCCAGAAATGGAGCATGTTAGACAGTCACACAGCATCTGTAAATTACTGGATTTACCTTGTGACACTTCACTCTTTAAGGAGACCATTTCCTCCATGAAAAGCTCTAAGGTCCCACTACAGGCCAGCGTGCCCCATGGAACAAACCAGCCCCAAACCTGCTGATAAACACTTCAGACTGCTGAGAAAACTAGCTCAGCTCCTTTCTAGCAGCCAGAATCTCCTCTCCAGCTGCCACATCTGCTAGGCTATGAGGTTAGGGAGCCGACCATACAACCAGCTCAGCTAGCAAGCCAGAAGAAGGGGAAGCATCCAGCCGAGGGATGCCATGGACCAGACACAGCAGTGGGGATGTCACCAAGCTCTGCCAGACTCTCTGTAGCTGGAAGAGGATGCACATCATTAGCCTGGTGCTTTTGCTGACACAAAAGTGTCACAACCTCATCTCAGTCAACCTTCCAACACCAGCAAGACCTTCTAGGGTAGGCCAGATGCAAGTCAGACATGCGTCCTGCCCTGTCATATAATCTTTTTTTTTTTTTTTTTTAATGGTTGTCTCACACCCACAGAATTTTATTACCGACACCTCATTTTTACAAGTGAGATTTTATTTTTTTTTGTAAGCCACACACAGAAAAGTTCTGCATAAGTTTTTTCCCAAAGAACAACAGGAATAATGATGCCAAAACACCCAGGGAGAGAACTCAGAGCTGCAGCAGCCACACAAACCCCAGGCTGCACATCAGCTCCAGCTCCGTCAGTCTTCATTACCCTGCAAAATCCCAGAGCACGGCTGCGGGAATTTCCCAGAGCAAAGGAGAACGGGGTGGGAAGCTGAGAAACTGAAATATATCTCGAACCTAATGGACACTGAAAATGTTAAACCTCAAAGAAATGAGCCAGAAAGCATTTCGCTCTCGCCCCTGCGTGATGCGGGGTGGGATGGCCCACCATCGCCAAAAGACATTTTTTCCAATTTTTTGAGTAAAAAAACCTAAGTGGGTGGAGGGAGGAGAAGTTCTACATTTATTCTTCAGCACTCAAATACATGACAAAGCCTGGCTGCTAACGTGACAAAGATAGAACCAAGCAGTTATTAAGTTACCTTGAGCAGAGAGACAAGTTAAATACCCCTTTTTGTCCCTGGTTTCCTCCTGTGCTCCGTCAAAGGGAGCCCCTCCTGCTCCTGCACTCCTGGAATCAGACTAATAACAGCCCTGCTTGGGAGAATAACGGGTTTCTTATGGAGCAATAACACTACCTGGTGCCTCATCTTTATTATATAGGATCTTCACACCACAACACTGTTATTAGAAGAGCTGTCTCAAAAAAACCTTTAAATCATAGGGGGAAAAAAAGCTTCAGAAGGGGGATTTGAGCAGTACCTCCTTCCACATCTGTATGAGAGAGGTGTTCAGCAAAACATGGCTTTTCTTCTCACCCTCAGAATGAAAACATGCAAAATCTGGTGGCTACGAGGCAGAAATCCTTCCCTCTGCTCCAGCTCAGGAAGTTTAATACACGGCCTTGTCTTTGGCAAGTTTCTCTCTGCCCCCATGGAATTACGAGGCTGCTTTGCACCTCTGGAAGTTTTACTCTTTCCTTTCATTTACACCCTGTTAAACCAAATGTTTAACCCTGCTTAAGATTATTTTTCTCCCTGTATGTAAAAGATAATACTATTCAGTTAGTCAGTTTTTGTTGGTGGAGCTCAAAGCTAAACAGAGGTTTTGGTTTTATTTCTTTATTATTTTACAAGGAGGGGAATTCCGAATATCACCCACTCATTTGTCAGTAATCATTCTGCTTTATAAATTTTAAAACCTGGGTATTTTAAATTCGCTTTCAAGTCTATGAGGCTTCAGAGAGCACTTCAATCGTGTTTTCATGCATTTCCCCAAAGTAATGAAAGCAACTACTTCAATGCCTGTTTGTCTGTCTTCCCTTAAGGAAAAATCAAAACCTCGCATCACAGGACTCCAGGAGCTGGGTCTTCCGGAAAAACACCAGGGAAGAAAGTCACAGAAATACTTAACAAGACTGTCAATACCTGCTGGTAACTCAAAGCTGCAGGTTAGGAACCTCCCAAGAGAGTCAGTGGGTGAGCAGGACCCTGATCCTGGGACTGATGAGGCATGGGATGAACCAGCACAGACCTGCATCTCCTCATGACCCTGGCGAGAGCCAAGTTACAACAAAAATACCTTTATTAATACCACCCAGACACTCAGCAGGATGAGCTGAGGTGTCACAGCCACCTGAGGACCTAAAAAACTAGAGCCAAGCCACCCTACACCACGAGAGCCCATCATGAAATGCGTCTGTGCACAGAGCATCCCCATGAGATGCTTTGGCTCTGGATCCTGTGCCTGGAGCATCCCCCATCCAGGAAAGCAGAGCTGTTTCCAGCAGATATTAAATATTCAGCCAGGAGCACCCAGGCAATAGGACTCATCTGGCAGATTTAACCAGAAATGCAAAGGCTTCAAAAAGGCCCAACAGCAGGCTGAAGTACTCTTGGCTTTGGGTGAGGGCTGAAATGATAAAACAAAGGACACTCAAGTCTTAAATGTACACCAGAGTCCCATATCACACCATCATTCTTTCCATGGCAATGGAACATATTTTGAATGTGCTGCCAAAAAATCACCCAAACTATGAAAATGCAATGAGGCTTCATCTTCCATCAATAAATTCTTTTTTTTTTTTTTTTTTCCTCTATAGAGACTTTCACCCACCCCAGCAGCTGTATGCTAATTTCCCTGCAGCACTGCTTTATTATCTCTTGGAACAGATGTTACAGCCGCTCCAAAATCTGGAGGTTACAAAAACTATTAACCTAAACTGGGCACCAGGCTGAGGGTTTGATTGGGGGTGTTTGCCACCAAGGGGAAGGGCTGGGCCCCGTCCTTCTGCCACTGCAGCTGGTGGTCCCACAGCACGGTCAAAGAGAACCAGGCTCTGCTCTCCTTGCAGCTAAAGACAGATGCCTCTCCATTGCAGCACCCCAAATGATCAATCGTAATGATGGAATCATAAATTAATGGATAAAAATACCCCCAAATCTTGTAAAATTAAGATGAAGATGTCAATGAAGATGTGATTTACAGGCTTGTTTCAAAAATTCAGCTACAAGATCCCCATGGGTTTTAAAAACTTGAACACAAATATGGATGCAATAACCTTTTTCTTTTTTTTTTTTTTTGAGGGGGTGTCAGTTTCTGTTGGGGTGTGTGTGCAAACAAAGTCGTCAACCACAGATAAATCCAACCACGAAAGGTTTAGCATTCCCCATGGAGCTGATTTCTCCAGTGCAGCCCAGTGGGGCTCCTGGAGTAATTAATGCCAGAATCTATTTATGACCTTTGAATAAATTGTTCTTTTCTGAAGGGAAAGCTGTTAAACAAGTTAGCAAATATAATTAAGGGGGTGGGAGGAGGGGGAGGAGGGGAGGGGTACGACAAAAATCTGGAATTAAATCTCTGTCTAATTAGAAATGCTTCTTGAGACAACCTGGCTGAAAAAACCCACTCTCAAGCAGATACTGTCATTTCATTAAAGCTTCCTTATTATCCTCCCCGAGATAACCAAGCTGTCAATACAAGGGAAATTTACTTCCAACCTTTGCCACACCTGAGAAAAAAAAAAATGTTTCTCCATGTAGGTAAAGCTTGGTGACGTGCACCTGAACACACTGAGGCTGTAAATCCTTCCAGTAAGGGATAAGGAAAACTTTGGTATGGCCCCGCTCACCTTTCCCAGCCAGGGCTGCTTTATCACGGCAGCATCGCTCCTCCTTCCCCAGCCACCGGTCATGTTGCAAGGAACAGGTTTTGCTGCTGATAACTCAGGACATTTGACCAAGTTTGCTGTAGCTCAGATGAAGTTCTCATCAGGGAGACACTGACTGCATCACACAGAAAGATTCCAGGCAAAGCAGGAGGGAAGTGGCAGGGATTAAAGCTGGGAATCCCCTTGAAAATGTCTTCACTCCATCAGCGTGAACATCCCTACTCCAACGGCAAAACTCAACTGATGTACAAGAAAGGGTTAAAGTTAGATAATGGATCTGCAATGCTGTCCAACGCCCAGCCCTCATCACTGCTAATGTAAAAACGCAGAGGGCAGGATAATTCACATCTGGCAAGACCCTAGAATCTATATATTTATTTTTAAATTATTTTAGAAGGCCCATCAAAAACTCCAGTGTTACGTAAAAATATTAGCGCTCAAATAATACATTTTCCTGCATCTCCAGTCGGTTTCACAAACCAAAGATGATCCACACAGTGGTGAAACCCAGGGAGAGATGAGCAGGGGTGCAGGGACACCTCCCTGGGAATGTCAGCTCCCAGTACAGACCAGTCTGGCATGGATAGGGCAAGTCAGCAAACCTCAGAGCAACTATATCCTGCAAAAAATCCACCCTTTTGGAAGGATCCTGGAGCTGGACAGGCAGACTGGACATCCAGCCTTCCTCCTGGACTGCTCCCACCATCCCAGTCAGCTCCACATTCCCAGTCCCTTGGCAATATGAAGTTCTCAAGTCCATTTTACTGCTTTAAAACTGACAGAGTTTTGCTAAAACACATGTGCTGCCTGTGAGATATCTCTGCAGGAGCAGAAACCCCAGCTGGTCCTACAAGCATCACCCAAGAGCTGGAAGCCACATGCCACCAGCACCGTGACAACACTCAGTCCCCCAAAAAAACAGAGCTCTGCAAACCCCGTGGCCATTCTGCTCAAGACCCTGTGGGCTCTGCCCAAAGCCACTTATTTTGGTACCGGATCACCAGTTACAAAACCACGTTTCACTGGGCAGAGTGAGTACCTGCTTACAGAAGTGGCACTGAAAGGAAGTCCTGTGTCCAGTCCACCCATCCCAAGGGCAGCGGGCTGAGCCCGGAGCCACGCTGAGCTGAGCAGCTGCTGCTCCAGCAACCATTCCCAGAAAACAGCCCCAAACACTACAGCAGCATTAGAAAAAAAAAAAAGATGTAGAAATTATTCCTAAAAGAGGTAAAAAAATAGCATAAAACTTTTCTAAGTAACATATCTGGTTTACAATAAAAGTTTTTGTTTTATTTTCTGTTTAAAGTCACAATTCTCCCACAGCTAACACGAGCCTCTCTGAGACTTACCAGCAAATTTCTTGGAAGATCACTCACACGAGAAAGCACTTCCCATAAATGCAAAGGGTCTCAATATGCACACAAGTCTGGCCCTGACACTGTAAACACTTCCTGTCCTGTGGACAAGCCATTCAGCTTGGGATTCCCAGTGTTTAACACACTCCAGCTCTTAAAAAAACCCCTAATATATATATATATATATATACACACACACACATAAACACACACGCATATATATATATATCTTCCATTCTTGTTGCTTCTGCCACAGAGATGAGCCCACCCTCTCAGAACACTGTTCTGCTTTAGGGAAAAACCTGTATCCTTGCACAAACTCGGATGCTCCCAGCCCAGCTGCGAGCACTCCCAGTATCTGATACACCTAAAGGAGCCAAACAGCCCATCCTAGAAAGCAAAACCAGTTTATGCAGCACATCTCGCTTCAGAGCAGTCTGGGTACACATGCTCAGCCAGGACTTGCTGACAGGTCCTGCCCAAGGCAGTGTCATGGGGCTTTCCCACAGGGATGGTGGAGCTTGTCCCATCCACAGGTCTCACAGAATCAGAATCTCAGAATTGCCTGAATTAGAAAAGCCCTTTGAAATCATCAAGTCCAATCATTAACCCAACACTAGCAAGCCCCCATGTCCCTCAGCACTATGTCTACACGACTCTTCAAACCCTCCAGGGATGGGGACTCCACCACTGCCCTGGGCAACCCCTTACAAGGCCCAAGAACCCTTTCAGGGAAGAAATTCTTCCTAAATTCTTCCAGGTCTCGCCCTGCACCAGCTTCCTAGCAGAGCACAGCGAACACCATGTTCCTGCCTGCTCACGGCTTGGGCGCACGTTTGTTTTCCACGCAGCCGAATACTTTCGTCATGCACATGAGTTCAGCGGATTTCACAGATAATTCTGTGTTTGCAGCAGTAAACACAAATCACTTCTCCCGCTCCTCCCCTTCTTGATCTACAAGCCTCTTCTGTTCCCTCCTCAGCTCTTTTCAAATACCAGATGTTCCATTTAGCTGTAAACCACTATAAAACACAACAAAAGATATGAATGCTATAAAAGGGCCAATTTACTCCCTTCCTCCATGAGTATTAAAGCGTATGCTTGAAGAGAAAGAGTAAATCTCCTCTATGGGAACCTTTTAACCTCCTGCCTCTCCCCGTTTATCAAACCCCACTCGCTTGCAGGCGAGCACAGGCAGCTGCCCCACGCTGTGGTCCCCGATGGAGCCAGGGACTTCACAACCCAAGAGGTGCAAATCCCTCCACCCTCACCACTGCCACTCTCATGACACCCAAAAGCAGCTATCAGCATCTCCCTTTGCCAAACCATGGTCACCACCCAGTCAGTATGGACCAGGAGAGAGCATGGACCCAACAAGGGTGTGCAGGGCACCATGCAAGATGGGAGGTGCTCTCCAGGTCCAGCAAATTCAATCCTGAAAAGTTAAGCAGCATCACAGCAAATAAAAGCTGATTTACAACTGCGTCTTTGCCACAGGCGACACTATAGAGTCTACTGATGGGGGAGCTCGCTAGACCACAGCACTGAGGAGCCAGAGGAGCAGAGCGAGTCAGGATATGACTCAGGCTGGTGGCTTTCCAAGGAGGCGAAGGAGGACCTTCCAGCTGAATCCTTGCTGTCCAGACAGGGCAGGCCCATGGGTTACGAAATAAGAACAACAGATTTCACATTATCTCTTTCCACCCAAGTGTTGGGCAGAAGAGAGAGAATGGGCAGGAGGCTGTGACAGGAAGGACTTGCAGCCCTTGCATGAGGATGAAACAACTGTTTTGGGGGATTTCAGAAGAAAAGGGCTCTTAAAACTAGAGATGTTCCAAAAGTCTTTCTGCAGGACTTGTTAGGCTGGGAAATTTAACGGCTGAACTACTACTCTTCAGTGACTTCTCCTGAGGATAACTGCCTTTTTTTTTTTTTTCAGAGCAACAGGGCTTTGAGCATCCACGTAGATTACCAACCTGACACATCTGCACCCGTATTTTTTCCAGTTCTTTCTACAGTGGAGTCCTTCTGGCTTTCGCAAGAGCAAGAACATCCTCTGACACAAGAGGAGAGGACTCAGATGGTCCAATTACCTGTTGCAGATGTACCGTTATGAAAATCTTCCAGGCTGTGACACCTTAGTGAAACCTTACCATTAACACGAACTGGACCCAACAGGTCTGAGCTAGTCCAGAATGGGATCCCAGTCAAACATTCCCAGAAGCAGCAGCAGTACAAAACACCCATGGACTAAGAACAAGCAGATCACAATCAGTGGACTCAGCAGTTGCAAGGTGACCGATAAAGCCAAGGTATGAGAGACATGGACAGGGGGTGCTCAAGCAGCACGGTTTTGTTATGCACACAGTTATGTACTTAGCTTGCTGCTTTGGCCAACTTCCACCTGCAACTCAACTGCAGCCAGGCAGGAGAGCCCCAGCCCTGCAAAGACAGGAGGCTCCGAGCCATCACAGAGGGTGGAGGACAAGGAGTGGTTGCCTTCGAGTTGTATCATTGGATGAAGCATAGCTCTGAGCTGCAACCAAAGAAAACATAAGGGCAGGGGGGAAAAGTCAGTTTTATTAGAAACAGACCTTTTTTCCAGGCTTCTTCTTGAAGGGGAGATAGAACACTGGCAAAAGTAATTTCATTAATGCCAAGTTTGAAGTTGTCAAATGCAGACTGTAATTAACAGTTGCCCTGAAATAGAAGGTCTTTCCCCCTCCTTATAAAAGGAGCATGGGAGGACACACAGATTAGAATAAGCAGGACACATCACAGGGTGGCAGGTAAACTGAGAGGCTGCTGTACAGTAACACACGAGTCAGCCCAAGAACGTGCCCAAATGAGAGCCCATGGGCTAATATTGACAGTAGAGCTGGGGATGACCAATGGCAGGGATAAGACCAGGCTTTGCCTGGGGCCAGCACACCCCGAAGCAGCACTGGTGAGCCCCATGCACCCTGGGATGCTGACTGGAGCACTGAGCAACCTTGGAGGGGATCAGAGATCTGGGAAGTTGGGCTGATCCCTGGGAGACCCACCACAGGGACTCATCTTAAGATCGCTGAGAGTCCAAGGGATCCAACTGATGTCAAGGGTAGCGTGAGGAAGCGGGGTAGGAAGGAAAGCTGTGTGCAACTCAAAGAAGGTGGATCCATGCTTTAAAAATCAAAGCAGAGACAGTCTGCACTTCCCAGAGGTGTTCTCAAGCTGACTGTGCATACCCACCTCCATCTTAATCCTCCCACCCCAACACACATGCCTTGCATGTGCATAAGCCCCCCAACTCCTCATGTGCACTGCGCCCTAAATCGATGGAACCCTGCTGCTCCCACCCCAGCTCTGCCTAGAGCACACCAGCAGCCCCAGCCCATGATGCTGGGACATGTGGGATGGGGACATTTCAGGGACTCCTAAACACAGGCTTAGGGGGGATTCAGATGGAGACATATTGCAGGGGAAAAGCTCTAACGCTGGAAAAAACAGGTTTGTCTCTTTAAGAAAGGACAAAGAAGCAGATCAAAAATTTGCCCTCGGGTCATTCTGAAGCAACATTTCTGCCAGCACCAAAAAATCAGGTCCCTTCCGGCTCCAGATGAGCTGAAGAAAGCAAAAGGTCCCCAGCACTGGCCAAGGGCTCTCACACCCACAAGCCATGATGCAGGGTGATGGGTCAGCACCATCTCGCTGGGCATGAGTGAGGTGGTGATGCTCAACCTTTTGCTATAACCTCAGCACACATCTTGCTTGATCTAGCCTAAATTTCTGCAGCCTTAATTCCTCACCCAACTGCCTCACTCAAACACAGCCACAGCAGTCAAGCATCACAAGTGCCCTTGATGAAAAAATGTCCTGTTTCTCCCTGTAGGGACTGAGCAACAAGGTACCCCATTTTCTTGGCTGTATACCCAGTACAAAGGATGGCCACCAGGAAGGATGGACAAGCCAAGCATTTTTCACAGCTCATCAACATGCTGTTGAGATAGAAGCCAGCTTCCAAGACTGGTCCCAACTTGAAAAGCAACCAAATTGACTGTTTTTTTGGCTTTATGTTTTTAAAGGCATCTATTCATTCAAAAGTCTGTTCCTGCTAGGTATTTAATGCAGGTATTTAACCTTCATCAATCATTGGAGGGTGGGGGGGGAGCAGTTTGCACTGCTTTTCCTGCTTCTTGGCACGGCCAGCAAGATCCATCTGACACTTTCCGCCTTCTTCTGCCCCAACAGAATACATATGAGCCTTCAGCTGCAGGTTATATCTTACAACCTTGCCAAACAGCTAAAAAGAGGGTGCTACCTCAAGCTAACACAAGGTTTTAGGGTGCTATTTGATATGCAGGAGGCATGAAGAGGGGCTGGGAAGACAGACTGTGATGGGTTCCTATTTGCAAGGAGCTCACGAGTTCGGCCATACAAGACAGAGCACCTTTTTTCCCTTTGTAAAGCTCAGCACATCCGAACGGGAAGTCACTGAGACACAGTAAACAGTGATATGGAATGCAGCCATTTTTTTATAGCCTTTTTTTGGAACAGAACTCAATTTCAAGAAGCAGAGAGTAAATAAAAAGGCAGAGGACCTGAGCAGGGTAAATGAGAAAGTAGCTACACAGACCTTGCTCAAACAACCCACCAACCCAGTCTGCTCTGATAATAATGAATTACATTTAACTACTATCATGACATATGGAAATAATTACAAGCACTGTAGCTATAAAGCCTTCAAGTGGCATGTTAAAAAGTCCCAAAGCCTTGTGAATAATTACTGTTACCAAAAACACCAATGTGCCTTCATCTCCCATATATATACCTGAGGGAAGCAGTCACTATAAAACACCTGCTCCCAGTTGTCACGGTAAATGAGTGCCTACATCATCAATAAATAGGACTTTGATATCAAATTATTGCCATCCTCCAGAAAAAAAAAAAATAAACAGCAGCCATAAAGCCATGTGACAGTTCAGTCAGGTACAGGACGTTACACCCATTCATTGTGGGAATTCAGTTCTCTGCATGGTTCCTTAATAAGAGCAAACCAGAGCGGTGGGCAGCCGAGTCATCATGCCAATTACCTTTGCTGTGTCTCATCAGTCTCAAAAGCCTTAATAAAACCTTCAGGCACTGCAGACCGAGATGGATTCTCTCTAGAGAGATGTCAATATGCCTCAAAATAAGACTCCTTAATGAGCTGACCATTACTGCTAACTTCAAGTCTGTGCACACACAAATACACACATTAAATACACGGCTGCTTAACCTCAAGTATCCAGGAGATTTTGAAGCAGGAAAAAAAAGAAACATATTTAGCAGTGTCCAGGCCAACCTTAAATGAAGGGTGACTACAACATGTTAATGGCAGTCCTCACCTTACAGCAAACCACACAATCAAGAAGTGCACAACTGCTTCGGTGTAGGTACCAATTTCCATCTGTCTAAATACACGGAGGGATGACACCACTCAGACAGCCAGAACTGTTAGGACACGCAGGCTAACAGAGACTGGTGTCACAGAGCACTTTCTCCTGAAGAAAACCACCCTTACTACCCTGCCACTGCCACCACTCCATGTTCACACCAGCTTTCCACCAAAGCTGCTTTCCAAGTCCCATTCAGGACAGGGTCCCAGGCAATGGTTGGGAAGCTGGTCTGACACAGGCAGGTTATCCAGTGGCTCAAGCACAACTGGCAGTTGTGCTCCTGATGTTCCTCCCTGGCTAGTTATTGCCAAAGAGCCAATGAAAAAAGAGCAGGGATTGCACAGCAGCAATTGGAAGATGAGGAAGGAGTTTGGGGGATTACTGCCTTTTCCTTATTTGTTTTCCCTTGAAAGAACCCACATTTCTTTCAGCTGCAGAGCTTCAGGAGCAGAAACACTCCTGGAGCAGGGCTGGAGGGCAGAGCCCAGGCTGAGACCCCTCGGACATGCTGGTGATGGTGTCAGGACCCCACCTCAGCCTTGCACACTCGCTTGTCTCCATTGCTGCTTCCCAGCCATATAAACACTTTGCAAAGAGGTGGACAATTCCATACAGCCCTCCACGGCATCACCACAAGCACCCAGAGGTTCAACCAGGTCTGTTAGACAAGAGGAATTAACCTGGAGTGCTGGCATGCCACCGGAGGAAGGACAGTGACCTGGCACCTTGCAAGCAGCTCCCAGGTTTTCTGGTCTTCAGGGATAACTCCTGATCAACCTCCCATGTCCAAAGGTGTCCGGCACAGCTGATCCAGCCCCTATGACGTCTCTGCCTGGAGACCTGTCTGCACAAAGTACATCGCCCACCTAGGGAGCAGCCTGCAGCGGGGTCACCCAAGCTTCCCTACCAACATCGGTACACATCCAAGTCCGTGTCAGGAAAGATTAATTTTACCCAAGGCAAATGCAAAAAAATAAGAACATACTTCAAAAAAACCCAAAACCCACACCATCAAATATCAACCTCACTCAAACGCGCAATTTTTTATTGCACATATTTTTTATGCCTCACCATGCTGAAACAGAAGTGAAGAGTCATTTAATTTGTATCTGACCAGAGACTTAACAAAATTACAATTCAAACCTAATTATCAATGAAAATGCAAAGCTCGGAGATCTCCATCTTACTCTCAGAAACAGCTTGGGATGCAAGAGCAGCTCTATCACACAGTGCCAGAGGAAATTAGTGCCAGTTACAGGGGAATGGGGAGAAAAGGGGGCTTCTGGAGATAGCTCAGCACAGGGACAGGGGAGAAGTGTTGTTGTACACAGGGGAAAGGGACTGCAAGCCTGAGGGGTGTGACATCTGCTCCCATCTGCAAATAAAGATGTCCTTTGCATCATACTCTCGCGGGCTGGCAAACCAGCTTGAATTACACCCCCTAAAATCCAATCACGGTAATAGACATAATAATCAATAAGTACAGAGGGCAAATACACTCATCCCATTCCCCACCTCTCCAGAGGTCCTCTACAGCAAAAGCAATTAGCAGAAATTAAGTTTTACTCCAGGCTCATCAAAACTGGCCTCACATCTCTCAGAAGACAACTGGGCTTTAAGACTTTTTTTTTTCCTGCTTATTTTGTTAAGTCTCTGTGGAGGTTCAGTAGCTTTGGGTCATGCCATCCTGCCAGGCATCACCAAGCCCTGGGTTTGGGTCTCTGGAACTGAGCATGAAAATAAAGCAAGCTTCAGATTGCAACCTAATGAGGCGATTTTACTTATTTATTTATTTAAACTTGAAGTAGTAAACTACCGCTGTGTGGCTGGCCTCGCCATTTCACCAGCCTGGTTTCCTGGCTGAACAAACCTGGGAAGGTTTTTAGGAGGACGAGGACACCAGTTCACCTCTCCACAGCTGGGAGCACAAGTCCCTCGCACACTCTGGCCTTGCTGTGCTGCCAACGGGACCCCCATGCTCTAACCTCACCCCACCTTCAATGGCTGCACCTAAAAACAAATCAGCATGGAGGTAGATTAAAAAAAAAAAACAAAAACAAACCACCAAACACACAACAGTGTCTCGATGTTAAAGCACTTCCTCACAGAGAGATGGGATTTCACCTCTGGCCTTGGAAACGATGCTTACCTTGGGTAAAAATCTGTTTCTCATCATGCATCTGCACAACCCCATTTAATTCATTGAGAAAGGTGGATGAGAAAACATTACTAGGTGTTTAAAGTCTAGCTCAAGTGTCTTGTCTCCTGGCACTTTCATTAATACAAAAATAATAATAATAATCTCCGTAGTAAGGCAGACAGCTGGTGAGCCAGCCCAGCCAGTCAGGCTAAATGTGCCTTTAGCATCAAAAGCCAGCTCTGAAGCTTCTAGGAACACTCTGTCTTGCACATCTCTACCCCTATGTCTGAATGCATCACAGCTGTGTGACAAAGATGGGATCGCACACTCTTTGTCTGAAATTTGGATCAGAGAGGCTAAACCACTCCCTGATAGCTGCAGCAAGGCCAAGACACTGCAGGGACCTTCATCCCCACCCTGGCTGCCCCAGGAACCCTTTCCTTCCTCCCCAGGCTGCACAGAAGGTGAAGAGCAGCAAGATGCCTCCTGCCTTAAGCTACACTGGGGGAGAAGCCAGGTTCCCACATTCAAGAATTACCAGGGAAACACCAAATACATGAAAACTCCAACTATAAAGACTCAAATCTAGAGTGATTTGGGTCTCATCCTGGCCAAGGACAAGCATCAGCTGAGCCTCACCACAGCATCCACTCCCATGCCAGGCGATGGCTCTGCAGGTCCCCTTGGGATCAGCTTTGGGCAGGCTGTGCCAGTCAGCTCTGACAACCAGGTTCTCATGGAGGTGACCACCAAAACCATCTGATCCAGGCAGTTCCCTTCACACTCCTTCTCCAGCCAGGGAAGCAGCCAGGTGGGGCAGGCAGAAAGCAATTTCACTAAGGACAGCTGGGCTAGAAGATCTCACCTTCAATAAGCAGCACCTGCCTTGCAAAGGAGACTCTTGCTACTCTTGCCAAACTGCCACTGGGATCTCCCCTAGATCACAGCTACCATTTTAAAATCAATTTTTAATTCCCCAGAGGGTAAATATTGAACTGAAATTAGGTTTGTAGGGCTAAAATATTTCCTTAGAAGAAGAAGAAAAAAAAAAAGCAGCATAGTATGCCATTCTCAGCATGTTCTAAGCACTAGTCCCTGCACATCTACAGCTCCAGTGTGACAATTTATATTTGGAAACGTCAGTTTGTAGGGAAGGCAGTTTGTCAGTTTATAGCCTGGAAAGCCAAGAGGAAACCTCACAGCACTGTCCCACCCTGGGAAGAGGCACGGATACGTGTTGGTATTTACCCTGCGCCAGCAGGTCCCACACCCCAAGGCGAGAGCTGACCCAGGCTGTTTTTCACCCTACAGTTGGGGCTTCTCGCCCCAGTGTGCTGCAGGATGAAGGTCTCAGACTCTGCGAGCACGCAGTGACATCCTCATGTTCCGACAGAAAAATGGGCTTTGCTCCCCAAAGCATGGCTCCACATTTTAGTCCATCACCCCCGGCACATGGGGTTAGGTCTTGCCGGGTGAGGAGATCAAAGAGATGAAAAACACCATTGCCCTGGGACAAAACTCCAGCCAAGAGCTTCCCAACAAGGGAAAGGCTCATGCCAGATAAGCAGTGTGCTTGCACAGCACATATCCAGAGCTCACGTTAGCGTTATACATTATTTATCTTTGAATGCTTCAATAAAGTTAAACAGAGTCTCGCGTGCCCTTGCTACCAGGAAATTTCCCTTTTACCAACACAGCCTGTTGTTGTTCAAAGAGAAAAGTCAGCAGTTCACTGTCAGGACAGGGGAGGACAAAGTACCCCCGTGTATTTGTTTCTAATCGATTTCACTTCCTGATTCCCATGCAAATACCCTGCAGCTCAACTTTCAAAAACATAAGCAGAGCGTTTAAACCCCAAACAACCAGAGATTATTTATTTGTTTATTTTTCGTTTGTTTCAGCTTGCTTCCACCAAACAACCAGAAATTGGAAACACTTCCAAAGAGGGAACCCTAAAGCTTTAAAGTTCCCAGAGCTGCGGGGAACGGGCACCGCATGGCCCCGCTGCTCCCTGGACAGGCGTGCAGGGCACCAGGGGCTGGGGCTGCCTTTTAAAATTTCTTTTCTTATTTTGTTTTTAATCTTCCCGGGCAAAGTTTTGCCCTCAAGACCAGTACCCCCCACCTCCAGCTCCTCCGGCACATCAAAGCCCAATTCCTGTCTCATTAAATCCCCGCAGCGATCCCACCTCCTCCTCCCAGCTCTCTTATTTGCTTTTGTTTCGCGATGACTGTAAACAGAAGGAGGATGTTTCCCTCTTTTCCGGGATGTTTTGGGGGTTTTTAATTTTTTTTTTCTTTTTTTTTCCCTCCGCCCCAAAGCTCCGCGGTTCCCACCGGCTTTGCCCTCTCCGGTCCCGGGGGCTGCGCGGCCCCCCCGCTGCAGGGGGGTCTGAAGCAGATGGTCTCCCAAGCACCCCTTCACCTTCACGCATCCCACCAACTTTTGCGAAAGCAAGACACGCACCCAGAAAAAGAGAGCGACCGTAGTAGGGATGGGGGGGCGGGGGGGACGGTCTCCTCACCCATCCCCTCTTACCTGGGACATTTGGGGTCTGAAGTTGATGTCCTTGAGGTCGATGGAGCCGGGGGAAAGGTTGTGGAGCAGCTGGCAGAGCAGAACCCCATCCCGCAGCGCCTGTGCCAGGTCGAAGACCACCGCTGAGGGCCAGACCACCCGGTGATTTGGGGGCAAAACTTTGCAGTCGATGAGCCAGCGGCCGCACTGCCGCCACTCCTCCATGGCCGCCGTCCGACGGGGCCGCCGCCCCGCTTACACACCCGGCCTTCCTCCTCCTCCTCGCCGCCGCTCAGGGGCAGCGGGCGGCTGCCCGAGGGGCTGCTCTGCACCGCAGCACCGCGCTACCGCCCCGCTCCATGGCCGCACACCGCCCGGGGAAGCATCGCTCCGCGCCGGGGTTCTGCGGAGGAGGAGGAGGAGGAAGGAGGAGGAGGAAGAAGAGGGGCGGCGCGGAGTTTTCCGGCGAAGGGCTGCCCCTGCCCCCGCAGCGGCCCCACCGCCTCGGCCGGGGCTAAACGCGCCGCATCCTCCCGGGAACAAAGCGGGGAGGGGAATGGGGGGAACACACCGAAACTGGGCAACTCTGTCCCCCTGCCCCGAGGAAAGTTGCCGCCGAGGGGGCCACACCTGAGACGGGGATGCTGCCGCGGGTGGGAGTTTTCTCCCCCCGCCCCGAGCAGGCGGGAGGAGCTCCCGGTCCGCCCCCGCCGCCCCTTTGTCTGCGGGAGCCCGGGCCCGGCAGTGGGCTGCGCTCAGCACCGCCCCGGCTCTTTTCTCAATTTTTTTTTATTTTTTTATTTTTATTTTTTTTTTATTTTTTTATTTTTTCCTTTTTATATCCCCTCGCTCCCTCCCGCCGCTGCTGCTTCGCTCCCTATGCCGGGGAAACTGCTCTGAGCCGGGGTGCTGCTTCATTTCCCCGGCCCGCGCTGCCGCCTCTCGGAGAGGTTGACCTGCCATCCCCACCGTGCAGCCAGGGTGTCCCGTCCCCCCCAAGGGGACCCTCATCTCCCCACCGCCCCTGCAGGCGCAGGAGACCCGCGGGGGCAGAGGCAGGACGTGGCCCGAGGCTACTCACCCCGCCTCTGCCCTCCCACACAAGACCGGGCTTTGTCTGACCGCGCACTCCTGCTCCTCATCTCCTGTTTGGGTTGCAAATATTGCAGGGGAGATGTTGAACCCAAACAAGCTATTGTATTCCTTGACTTTCAAACATGAAGACAACTCCTATCATTAATTACCAGTGCATTTATTAAAAACCTCAACTCTCGGACATTAACTCCTTGGCAGCAAACTCTTGAAAAAATCTCTCATTTTCACTGGTGGCTTCCATCCAAATCAGCACAGTTTCGAACAGCCTCCTTTCAAATCTGTTCTGAGTTTTCTTCTGAGATCCTCTTCCCCGAAGTTTGTCGATTAATCTCCAGTCTGGCTTTCCAGATAGCCAAAACCGGAAGCTGAGACTGGGACGAAGGGAAGTTATTAACCTGGGTGTCAAACAAATGCAATGCTAATCTCTTCCAAATGTAGCCAAGTGGAGATAAAGAAGAAAGAGTGATTCTACTGGCATGATCTTTCATTTCCAATGCAGGAAGGACAGTCCCTCCAAAGAATGAAAAACAACTGTTTAATATTCCAAGGAAACTTTGGTTGGCTTTTAAGATATTATTATTTTTAAGAAGGCACTTCTTTTAGCCCCATGTGCTGGTGCTCAATCTGTTGCAGATCTGGCTGTGTGCAGTACTCATAGGTCAGGGTAGGTGTAGTATGATCCAGGAGGGAGCAGCATCCTTATGTCCCAGTCTCACAATCAGAGCTACCCCCTGCCCTGGGTGTACTCCAGACCACATCAATCATAGTCTGCAGCTCCCCATACCCTGCAGAAGTGATTTCTCAGAATAACTTTCTCATTCTTTTGGTTCTTCATGAAACTTTTCTTTCTGATCTTCTGCTAGATCTCCAACAGCACCCACTGGGCAGGAATCACAAGGCTATGGAAAGGAGTTCTGCCAGGGATAATTTTGGTTGACTCTGTACTAGTCTGCCTTGTGAGGTCAGGTCTGTAGGTAGAGGTCAACAGAGGAGTTTATTATATGGGTATAATTAAAGCTGCTAGCTACAGCCTGGCTTTTTTTACTGCGTAATAAAAACTGTACTTGGCCCCTGGACACTTGGGAACAATCAGTGCAGCTGCAAAGTCAGCCTCTGTGTGGGAGGTGTTGAAGCAAGTATGCTTCTCACCAACCTCTGCAACAATCAAAACAGCTGATGGCAGAGGTATTTTTGAGGGCAGGAAAAAAAAAGAAAAAAGAAAAAAGGAAAAAAGAAAAAAACCCAAACCCCTGTAAGGCAAAGGTCTGTGAAGAGCGTGTATCCTACACACACACTTGTGAGCTGTGAGTTGCAGCTCAGACAAATGACCTGAAACAGGATGGGGTACATCGGGAGGACATCAACTTTGGCTTTGCGATGTACCTAAAGCTAAAAGAGAGCTTGTATAAATGAAAGAGGTTGAATTTTGTGCTAGAGCTAGGTGCTTCCCTTTTCTGCCCCTTGATACTGCTGGGAATGGCAGCCAGGGAAGGACAGACAGCCAGGGCTGACCCACAGGCAGAGGCTGACACTGCCCTCTGCTGGGGACCGAGCGTGGAGCTTCTCCTTCCACTAACAGCTTCCCTCTACGTGCTTTGATTACTTTCTTGCATGAGAGAAGCCTGAGAGGTGACTGAATGCCCTAGAAAGAAAATCACAGAAGGAATATTGTGCTTTTTCATCCCAAAATGTCTCGGGAACTCAAGAGGAGGAGACTGGCAAGCAGCTATCACCAGGCAGAGGGGTCCTGTGGCAGAGGGGTGTCAGGGGTATGTGGCTGGTGAAGTAGTGGCTGTTTGGGGACATAACAGAGCTGCTTGGGAACATCACAGTCCAGCATGGAATAGGCAAAACTAGTCATTAAAGAAAGAGGAAAGGGAGTGTGCTGGTTTGGGTTGGGACAGAGTTAATTTTCTTCATGGTAGCTCGTAAGGGGCTATGTTTTGGATTTGTGCTGAAAACAGAGTTGATAACACAGGGATGTTTTAATTATTGTTGAGCAGGGCTCACACAGCGTCAAGGCCTTTTCTCACGCTGCCCCACCAGTGAGTAGCCTGGAGGTGCACAAGAGGCTGGGAGGGGACACAGCCGGGACAGCTGTCCCCAGCTGACCAAAGGGATATCCCACACCATATGGTGTCACGCTCAGCATACAAAGCTGGGGGAAGAAGAAGGAAGGGAGGGACATTTGGAGTAATGGCGTTTGTCTTCCTAAGTCATAACTACACATGATAGAGCCCTGCTGTCCTGGAGATGGCTGAACACCTGCCTGCCAATGGGAAGTGGCAAATGAATTCCTTGATGTGGCTTTTGCTTTACCTATTAAACTCTCTTTATCTCAACCCACAAATTTTCTCACTTTTCTGATTTTCTCCCCATCCCACTGCTGGGGGAGGGAGTGAGCGAGCAGCTGTGTAGTGCTTAGTTGCTGGCTAGAGCCAAACCACAACAGAGAGAAAGAGGGAAAGAAGGAAAGAAAGGAAAGAAGGAAAGAAAGAAGGAAAGAAAGAAGGAAAGAAAGAAGAAGAAAGAGAGAAAAAAGAGAGAAAGAAAGAGAAAGAAAGAGGAAGAGAAAGAGAGAAGGGAATAAAGGAAGAAAGAGACAAAGAATGAGAGACATAAAGAAAGAAAAAGAGAGAGAGAGAAAGAAGAAGACTTAAATGCATGAACACGTGCAGGAGATTGTACCCTACAAATCAACCACATTTCACAGCAAAGTGTATTTTCTGTACCATTTGGCACAGCTCTGGGGACAAGACTGACTCCCCAGTCAGAGCATGCAGAGCAGCCTCCACGCTGCCCCTTTGGAGCCGCCATCTGAAAATATCCCTGAAACACAAGAGCCACACTGCCAAGAAATCCCCACTTCCCAGCCAGCCAGTGTCTATGGATTGCCATTGCCACCTTCTGGATCAGACCAAGTGTGCACCAGCCTGTCCCAAACCCGCTGCAGGCTGCCAGCAGACCAGGGGACATCTGTCTCCAGTTGGAACCAAGGTACCCAGAGCAGAAGCCATCAGGTCTGCTGTCACCAGTCACCCGTGCAGCCAATGTGCCATTTACATCGCACCTGTAGATTTTGTGATTTCCTTTCACCAACTATTTTAGCAAACCTGTGCAAATCACGACTCCGCAAACACACCGCTCAGAAGCAGCTCTCGCTCCATCACCAGTGAGGGACAGATCACACAACTATGGAGGTGCTGCCGTATTGAACAACCAACATTCACTGTGTTAAAGACAATATTTCTGTATCTGGCTCATCTACTGCTGTGAACACCTCATCTACCTGCCCAGACAACTCTGGAACAGTCATTGCAATTATCCTCCTGCTAACGGCCCTGCACACCTGCCAGAAGAGCTCCTGTCTTCTCCCTGACCTGAGGCACGTCGCTTCCCAGATCCAGCAACGCAGGTTACTGCCTGGCACTGTGTAAAGGGAGAGCAGGAACATTAACCTGAGGCAGCTCGATGCTGGCAGGAGGGATGAACTGGATTCTCTTCTTGCACTGGTGCAATGGGAGCAGTGAGCCACGAACATTCTTTGTTTGGCCTGGAAAAAGGTAGAGCCTGAGAGTGCAACTAGAAAAGGGTTCTCAAGCTAGGTACCAGGCAGTCAGAGCCAGCACTCCTGGGCATTTATCTGTGGAAGAGTCTCATTTATGGGACCCGTGATGCCCACATTGTGCTGAATACATGGAACACCCGCTCCCAGCACCATCACCATGCTGCCGGGACAGCCTGGATAACCCACCGGGCTCCACCGTGTCAACCTTCCCATCAAAATCAAACAGACCTAAAGCAAATCACCATCCTGAGGAGCTGAGTAAGGGGAGAATCACGCAGCCCAGCCCAGCCCAGCCCAGCCCAGCCCAGCCTGGGGCTGCAGCCATGTCTCACAGCAGAGGTAAGGCTCAAGGTAGCTCGCGGGGAAAGCAAAGCAGACACAGAGACTTCCTTGGAGGAAGGAGGAGAAGAACTAACCATTGGCTGGGCAGCACCAGGGTTTCACCTTATCCGTTCCACTGCTGCTGCTTCCAAGGTTTATTTGGGAAGGGTCCTGTTGGCAGATGTCTCAGAGATGCACAGCGAAGGGTTGAGTGGATGGTCAAAGCCAGTTGTTGACTTTTGGAGGTCTGCAGCTTCCAGTCCTTCCTCTTGCCTTATCTTGGCATCATAACCACTCCACTTACCAGCCACTTCTGTTACGCTCCGCGTTTGATGAAAACAGAACTGGTAGTTTTTCAGAGAGGACCAAGACACCTCACTGGCACAAAAAAAACTAAATCTGGTTCCACTAAACGATTTTGCATTTTGCTCTGCAGCTTCCACAAGGTGGGGCCTGGGTTGGTTCCTCCGTGTGAGCTGGAGGTGGATTAAGCAGCAAAGTCAGGACATTTCTAATAGTAAATATCTTAATAGTGTGTTCATTCTTCTTCTTCTTCTTTTTTTTTCTTAATTTTCTTCCCTCTTCTTTTTGTTTGGTGGAAATCTTCTGGGAATGGGGAATTGCAGTGTGCCTTCTATCTGATAGAAGTCAACCACTGTGTCTTGTCCGTGTTCACGAAGGCCAAGCAGCAGCAGCACCTCGAATAGCTCCACAACAGATAAACGTACCAGGTCCTTACCAGATTAGATGATTCTGCCTTCACAGGAGATAAGAAGATTGAGAGCTTAAATTTAGCATCACCAGAAAGAGTATAAGCCTCACAGCTCTCTTCAAAACAGATTTCTGACTGTGCTTGCCAGGGGGACAACTGGGCAAAGGAACCATGCTGGAGCAGACAGGGGTGATGAGTGCAGGCAGAGAAGGTGCTGCTCAGTCACGCTTCTGTTCCAGGCTGTCACAACGATGGTGGCGTGAGGCTGTTGGGACATGTACGGGTGTCCCCACCTGCTTTCAGCCCAGGGACGGGCAGTTCCTGGGGAGCCAGAGGAAACTGAAGGGGTATGAAGGGTGCGACGCACCCTCCCAGCACAAATGGCCGTTGCATCAGTTAGCCACCCGAAAGGAGACTGGGCAGTAACACTCTCTGTCTTGGCTGTAAATCCCAGGGTTGGACCCATGCTGGCACCTTCAGCAGCAAGGAGCTGCTCTCCCAGGGCAGTGCCGGACGGGGTGGGCAGCGGTGGGCTCCCCAGTTTGGATCCTGTGCTCCCACGGATGATGCCACGGGCTCAGCACACCCAGGGCCGGCTGACCCTTTACAACGCTCCGTGCACCCAGTGCTGGCTGATCCACTCGGGGAGCCCCACTGCTGTGCCCCGTACCTACGCACCCCACCCGCGCAGTGCCCCCCTCCTCTCCCCACTGCCGCCCGCCCCGGCCCGGCCCCCCCGGCAGCGGCTCAGGCTCCTCCCGCCGTGATGCGCTCGGGAGGCGCCTCCGCAGCTGCTGCGCCGGGCGGGGCCGGGCCGAGCCGGGCCGAGCAGCGCGGACACGGTGGGGCCGTAGACGCGGAGAGCCCCGGGGCGGGGGAAGGTTTGGGGAGGGGGGATACCCAACGGGGTGCGCGCAGGGGAAGGAGGGTGCGGGAAACCCCCCGGGGGGCCGTGAGTGCGTGTGCGGTGCTTGTGGAAGGGGTCGGGGGCCGGGTTCGAGGTGGGGGGGGGGGGGCCCGGGGGTGCCGGAAAGGGGGCCCTCGCAGGGCAGGGACCCCTACTGCCAGGCCTTGGGGTGACCCATGTCACCATATCGCCGTGTCCCCCGCAGGTTGAAGCCCTGACACGGTGCTGTCAGGAGGCGATGGGCACCCCAGCTCGGGCACCAGAACCGAGACTGGAGGCAGCATCTTCTCCTGCATCCCAGAGTACGTGACTTGCCAAGATCCCTTCTGTCAGGCTGGCACAGCTGGAAAGTTCATGCACAGGCCTGGGGTGCTGGTGACCTCTTAGGTCTGCCCTACGGGTTTGGGATCTGCTCTTCAGGGAATTAAAACTCATCCAAAGCTTCTCAGCCCAACCTGCCCAGCTTCAGAGCAAGCCCACCACCGTGGAGCCACCACTTGCACCTACTGAGATACTTCATGGACTTAAAAACAAGCAACTTGTGTGTATGTGGTCCCTTCACAAGATGAAACACGTAGCAGCATCACTACTGGATAAGCTTTGCGAAGTCCTGGCTTGTTATTTAAGCAAGGCCAGGCTGCCCACTGTGATTTTTGGGTGCAAGTATCCCTGCTCCCTCTCCTGAACAGTACTTACACCCGCCAACAGCTCCTGGATCCCAAGAGCTGTGCTCCTGCGGATGTTCTCCCTTGAGCTGGAAGCAGCAGCAGTCAACCTGGATCAACCCAGCGGGGTGTATTTTGGAGCTGCTGGGAAGGAGCTCATGTCTTTGGAGTTATCCTTGAGCCCATGACTGACAAAGTAATGAACGGGAGGGTGCCCCTGCCTGAAAAAGCCTTGTCCGAGGGCTACGCACGGCTGCGGTACCGGGACACCTCTCTGCTCATCTGGCAGCAGCAGCAGCAGAAGCTGGAGTCAGCCCCCCCGAACACTTACCTGAGCCGGAGTCGGAGTATGTGGTACTCGCAGTACGGTAACGAAGCCATCCTGGTGCGGGACAAAAACAAGCTGGATGTCTCCAGGGACACAGGGCAATCGAAGTTTTGTGCTATTATGTAATTTTGGTGGTTTTGCTTAAAAATCCACACATGGAGACAGACCAGACTTGCATCAAGCTGGGGGAGATGGGTTTGCTCCATCCTCATGACATACCTGCGGCTAAATCAGCGTGAAAGGCTGAAAGGCTGACTGAAGTTTACATTTGTTTTCGCTGTTGGTAGCACCAGATTTTGCATGTTATTGAGTGTGTGTAACAAAACCAGTCTCACTCACGAGCTTGTGTTTGCTGCCCAGCATCTTGGCAGGGTCTGTGCTGGACCATGTGTCGCTTGAAAGTGGCTTGTGTACCGTGAGAAATACCCGCTGTCACGTGGGAACCATCCCCAGTAGGCACTTTTACTTGTTAGTAGTCCTCACACATTGCCAAAGCTCTGTGAACGCTGGTGGGAGAGGGGAGTGCAGATCCATTTCCATCAAGGCTAAGGTTTTAGGAAGGTCTTCTGCAAAACCACCCTTCATTACTTGTTCTGCTGGCCCTGTCTCCCCTTAATTGCCCTGGAAGTGTCCTCTTACAACCAAGTAATGATTTATTGTGAGGGAGGGAAGAGGGAAAGAATGCATTGAGAATTGCATCTGAGCCTTCAAAACACCTGGCAGGAAAGGTGCACTGCAGTTTCATCCTGTGCAAAGTGAAGGGCTCTTGCTGGTGCCACAGTTTGGTATCATGGAAATAACAGAGAGGACTTCTGGAGTTGGTGGAGGTGACTCCCTTCACACAGGTAGATTCCCAGCCCATGCTTTGGGAACAGAACACCAAGTGAACCGCCTCAAGGGGAGGGACAGGCCCAGGAAAGCAACAGGAAGAAAGCATCGTAAATACACACATCTCCTGCTAAGGGACACAAGGAAACTCCTCCACAGCATGTACCAGCCCCCAGGGATCGGTTACAGAAGGAAACAAGTCTATTGAAGTTTGCTTTGCACTGAAGTTTTAATGCACACAGTAGC
The DNA here is from genome assembly GCA_907165065.1 of Caprimulgus europaeus. Next base: position 4,028,975 of record OU015545.1, on the reverse strand, counting down.
TTGGAAGAGTTTATCTTCTAATTTGGCAGATTTGGTGTATGTGTTTTAAAAGTTGTGTCTGGGAGCATTAGTTTCAACTAACTGAAGAATTTTCAGAGGGAAAAATCCTACGGCTGTACTTCCTGGGAACAGAGACTGCTTTCAGGTTGTGTTTGGGCTGAATCCGTATCTTGCTTAAGGCAAGATCAAGTGGAGAAACTCAACCCAGCAAACACCTAAACCTTTATTAAAAACAAAGCAGTACCACTTCCAGGGGTGCTAATTATGTGCCCAGGGTTCAGCGTTGAAGTGTAACATCAGGCTTATGTCATAGACTCCCTCTGTCCTGCCTAGGATGTCCTCCTGCAGCCCTGTGTGCCTAGTCCAGCACTGCTTAGGTATAAGCTTCACTTCAAGCAAAGCAGTATTTAATGTTGACTACAGTGTGGATTATTTACCTGCCTGAAATCAGGCACAGTCATTACTTAAATTTATCTAAAACCTCCTGTTCATTTATCAAGCACTTTATTTTTGATACAGCAAGGACGAATCTTCTCCACCTCTCCCATGTGGGTTAAATGCTACAACAGACCCACCTGAGTTTGCTGAACTCGGTGTGCTGAGCAGAACACACCTGTTTTAATGTGAGATCATAGAGGTTTGATGTACTCAGCCCTGATCTGTGTATGCACTGCAAACCATAGGCAGCTCATTTATTATTTATTTTTAAGTACTATTTATGCATGTGTTGTTGTTTGGTACCTTACATGTGTCCTCATAAAATTAAACCTGCTGATGGACCTCAGTGCTTTTGCAGACTTGTGCATTGCTCTGTGCACTCACATAGTCCTCTTGATCTTGTCAGGACTAGCTGTGGATGGGTAATATTTTGGTCAGTAAATGCTTTTCAGCTGGGGAAAATGTATTTGAGATTCACAAAACCAACAAGACACTGCTGGCAGTGGTGCTCCTGTGCTGGGCATGCTGTTTAAGGAACAGCAGTGGCTGGGATGCATGACCCACCCCAGGCTCCAATTCTCCACTGAGCAAACAGGTGATTATTTATAGAAACAGGCAGAAGAGCAGCTGGGGGGAGGTGGGGGAAAGCACACAAACTCCAGGAGTTTAAGGAAAAAAATCAGCTGTTCATTTTCTTTACTTTTCTTATAGAAAAAAAAGCCACAGATTTTTTTTAAATTATTATTATTTTGGGTAGAATCAGTCTCTTTTTGTTTATGTGGCTGGTAAACTAGAATTCCTTTAAGAGTGTTAATTGGACTACACAAGAATAAAAACTTAGTATGTACATAAATTTTTCCAGGATTGAGGCTGGACATGACAGGAAGAGTGTGACTTGTTCTTCCATTGCCCTGTGAATGTGACTTTTATTTTCCATCTCTGTGTGTCCTCATTAGTCACAGCAGGTTTGTGGAGTGGCTGCTGTGAGCGAGCATTTCTGTAAGCCGGTTGTGTAGTGTCAATGCACTTGTTTAAAATGCTGTTGTAGCCTCTTTGATAAAAGTGCATTAAAATTGTTTGAATGCATCATCACAAGCAGCTGTTTTTCTTCTGCATGTAAATCACTTTGGAATATTTGAGGATTACAGCTATTATCACTCCCAATCCCCACCCCCACAGAAGAGGGAAAGCTCAGCAGTTCCTTGCAGTTAGAAATTACCTCAGTTACTGGTGGGGCTGTGGGTAACCTCCCTCTCCAAAGTCACAGCACTTTACCTGGGGGGACTAGCCATGGCTGGAGGAGGCTCCTCCAGGCTTCCAAGCCCAACAGCCCTCATCAAGTCTCAGTGGTACATTCAGGAACAGAGGGCAACTTCTATCACTAAAGATAGTAGTAGGAGACAAAACTCAACTGCATTGTGCCTGTCCTCAACCTCCTCCAAATCTGGAAGAAGCAGCACTGCTTGATGCACCTAGAAATAACTCACTTGAAAATGCTAAAGAAAATATTCTCCTGGAGCAACTGCCTCACAGGAAGTTTTTAGAGGACAGGCTGAACAAACATTTCCTTTGGGGGTATCATTGATATGACACAGCTACACTGATACAACAGCGAAGCAAAACAGGTTTGCTGGAACCTTAGAAAGATGATGGCTTTTAAACCCAGTGAGCAGGAACAGGGTTAGAGAAAGATTAACCCTGGGGAAACCTGACTGTTCCAATCCTTACTTTATAAATAAACCATCAGGCATGCATCTGAGAAAGCTAACAGCAAAACCAACACGAACCCGCTCCGGTGACCAAAATAGATGTTGGCCACCACACAATCATGTCAAGACTCTGCTGTGAATGTGAGCAGCCCCTTTCCCAGCTGCATCTGCCACATCCCAGTCACACTGGGATCACTGATCTGCAGGGCCAGCATCAGGTGGTGGAGCAGGTGCTGCTGTGAAAGTCTCTCTGGTTCCTTTAGGTCTCGGTGGCTTCCAAGTAGTCAGCAATGCTCAATCCAAACCCTATCTGACTGCTCAATCAAAACCCTACAGGTTTTCCACTGGAGTAAGTGTAACACCTGAAAAGGGAGATGAGGAAAGGAAAAGGGAGAGGAGAGGGGAAAATATGGGATCAAACTGGACACACAAAACAATTTTTCATTTTATTATGAAAACAAAACAAATGCCCCAGGACCAGGGTCCATGATTACCAGTAACAACAAGGATTACTTTCTAACTCTTTTTTTTTTTTTTAATTCTGTTGTGTTTGAGGCCAGCAATTTGCAATAAACAAGCTAAACTACTTACATTGACTCATTTCTTTTCAGTAACTGACATTTACAGGAATAGACTAGAAATGGCACTAAAAAGTTTTAAGAAAAAGAGTTACGGTAAATTTGCATGCACATCATACAGGAAAGTAACATTTTTTTTAAATATTAAAAAAACCCAAAACAAAAAACCCCAAAATACAACAACAAATCTTTCCGGATTGGTTATGCCAGTATCAGGGGTAAGTTCTAAGTGGCCTGTGTCAAATCCTAGCTGGTGGTTTATTTATTTTTAAAAATTACATTTAAAGAGATATGCAAATACCAATTCTTTAAAAAAACGCATCTCATTGTTTTACAAGCAAGATAATGCTGCTATTGTAATAAATCCTCACCCTAAGTTAATCTTCAACAATGTAGAGCCTGCCCACAGTTAACCCTAGTGGTAACTGCTCATGTTTGAGAATGTCTTTTTAAAATCCAGTAGTAAGAAAGTTGTGGTTTTAATTTGTCATACCCCGATCCCTTCCCCCCACCCTAGCTCCAACCCTAACTTTAAAAAACATCATTCCTTTCAAAACAAGGAAAAAAATTAAAAACTGGTCTAAGAGTCCCCAAAACAGAGAAAGAACTAGATTAGGTAACTGCAGTCTCCTTCTACCACCTAGAGAACATGGAAAGGGACAGCACTGGGTAACTAATTTGTATAGATACACACACGTGCTTGTGTGGGTGGGTGCGTGCGTCGACTCTACACACACACACTCACAAACAACAGTTACACAGTCCTGGAAAGATCAGTTCTACAGTTACAAACCCTGTCGGTAGGAAAGCTTAAAATCACATCAATACAAAACTGCAATGATTTTGTATAGACAACATTTGGTTAGCTGAAAACTGTCGTACGCAACAGATGCCTTGAGTAGGTGGATCAGGACCCGAGTCCGTGGGATGCAGACCTTCCCCCGGTCCCACTGTGCCTACATCTGATGGCACGCCAAGAAACAGGCTGACCTTACAATCAGATAAAGTTTAACAAAGTTTTTAAAGGTGCAGTAATGCTGGTTGATTGACAATAGGTCTGGTCAGGTAATTGTTTTGTCAAAACAGGAATTCCTCAGAAAAAACAGTTTCAATAAAACTATTTGTGTGTAGTATACATATGAAATCATACTGATTTCAGTGAAGTTTCCCCTGGAAAACAAAGTTAAACTTTGTTCATTCAAGAAAAGTTCTACCATAAAAATTTCCTTTTTTTTTTTTTAATTCTTAACTTTAAAAATGTTATCTCAAACATTTTATATTTGATCATTTTAAAGTTATATCATGACATCCGTACTGACATGTCATGCAATACAAACTCCATTAAATAAATGCTCTATTGTTTCAGTTTCCAACTTGTTAAGGGCTGCTGCTACTTACTATGGACTGAAAACATCTCTTCTTTCCTGGAGACACTCTGATCTGGAGATACAAGAGGCACCGCTACTGACATGTCAGGAGATAATGAGCACTACAAACAACACAAAAATGACAAAGTTTGAAATCAAGAGTCACCAATTTCTTTCCTGAAATGAAATCCATGACAAAATGGATTTCTCCTGTGAACTGCCATTTCATAGAGAACACCTTACTTGCCATGAAAACAAACAACATTTCCCACTAAATGGTAGCCCAAGTCACAGCTGGGTAAATCAAAGATATGCAGGTGGTTCTTCATATTCCCTGGTGGTTTTGGTTGCTCCTTTTCTTTGCAAATCCCAAGCTAGGACAGGTTTGCCAACTAAAAGAGGGATCCTCCTCCAGCAGTGCAGCAGACCCAGGCCAGGACCCTTTCCATCACTTTACACTTGGTCCTCAACCCTTTGGCTCTACCCTTTCCACTGATTTAGGTGGGACAGGCTTATGTGCCCTAGAGGAACATCTGTACCCTGGCTGCAGTCAGCAGGGTTGTCCCCAACGTCAGAGGATGGTGGCATGTTCAGTGACAGGTCCCCAGGCTTTGCATGGCAGTGATGTTGGCTAGAGCAGCTGCTGGGTAGGCTGCTATTGCCTCCAACACCAGCTGTGGTTTGCTCTCCACAGGATCGACCATCACATTACACCAACAGTACAGCTCAGGTTAATGCACATGGGAAAAGGTTTCAAGCAGGGAAAACTCAGAGCTTGTTTATCCAAGTTGTCATGGTATTGAACACAGATGAAACCCAACCCCATTAAAAAACCTAAGCTCTTAATTAGGTGTATATTACATTTCCTCATAGTAAATTCTGAAAATATATTACTAAGGATCTAAGTGAACATTTTTTTTTTTTTAAGGGCAGAATTTAAAAAATATAGGAACTAAAAATAACTCCACTGTTAAAAGAAAAATCATTAATTTCAGTAAGAATCACCCTAGTTCATCCACTTTCAAATACTGTAAGAAACTACCTGCAAAGACTTGAGAGCCTCCTACCAACAGTCCAAGCACCCTGGTGATTGCAAGATGAACCAAGGATGCCCAGCAACTTAGAGGAGGAACTCGGTGCCTCACAGCAACACAGCATCACACTCCCAGCCCTTAGCAAAAAAAATGGAAATTCTTTTCCACAGCAAACTGCAGAGATAGTGAGTGTTACTGTCGTGACACAGGTAAGACGCAGACAGAGGCACATCAGCTATATGAGACATAGATGAAGACTCTGAAATGCTCATCTTTGAAAGATAGATTTTTTTTTTTTTAAAGACAGATGCAATAACATTCTTGACAATTCCATCTCCTAAGTGTCTAGAGTGTTTTAGCATCTAAAACCTCAATTGATGGGCAGTAAGTGACTGGCAGCTGAGCGTGCCTGCAGTTTGAAGTGCAAACCATGGAGTGCTCATAACAGGCTGGCCCTGCACACACCCGGCTTTCCAGCAAACAGACAGTCCCCAGACACCACACATCTCAGCATACGATCGCCTTTACCAGCTCTTGGAGGCTGAGTGTGCAATGAACATCGTGTGCTGGGACTGAGGAGTCCTTGAGAGCCACTCACCAACAGGAAAAAAAAATTAGTTGATGTAACCTGCACCACAGGGCCTCTGGCAAACTATTAATAGAGACCACAGCAAGGTGAATTTTAGGGCTACCCCAGAGTAGAGAGGCAGCCTTAGGGGCTGGTGCTGGGAAAGGGAAAGGTGTAACTTTCTGTTAAACTCTGTATATTTTTTTCTTTACAATAAAAAGTTAAGAATTCACAATAAATTTCTGCCCCTCAGATTACAAATTTTATATAATTATAGAACTGGTGTTTTCCTAAAATTGGATTATAAAAGAAAGAATCCTCAGTTCTTAAAAAAATAAAACAAGAGAGGGTGAAAAAGATCTCTGGAGATATTACAGAGAAAATAATAACGTGCTGCATCAAGAAACTGTATATACCTGTATGTCTCCAAAAATCTGTACAAAACAGGAAAAAAGAGGGCTAGGGGGAAAGGATAAAAAAACAAAACCAAAAATGAACACACCAAACATGACAGAGCACCAGACACACAATAGACTGGACTGTAGCACCTACAGGTATTAAGTCCATTGGATTTAAATAAAATCTCAGGTTTTTATTTGCTTTTTTTTTTGTTGTTGTTTGTTTTTTAATCTAGTTCAAATCACATTAGAAGACTGTAGTTCTGCTGGTCTGCATAATGCAGCTTTGCTTTTGTAATTTTTTTTTGGTAAGTTTTAAGTGACCAATGGTATTTAATAAATAAAGTACTTGTATATACATGAAATTAGGGACAGTGAAAACGGTGAATTGCAGCAATGCAGGTCAAAATATTAGGCTGGACTAAAAAAATTGCAAGCCTTAAAAAAAATTGCCTCTTCTTTTTTCCTCCCTCCCCTCTTTTCTTTTTCTTGAGGTAAGCATTTCCGTGTCTGGAAACTTGCCCCCTGCATGACACAGAAGTGGCATTCCCTTTCTAGGAGCTCACTACTGAAATAAGGAGGGGAAAAAACCCAAACACACACAACAAACAAAAACCCCCACCCCTCAAACACACACATCTCTCTCCAATTCCTGCCAACTCAGCCTCAGCTGGAGCTCAAGTGCTCCTTTATTTTAAGGCCAGACTGAGGTGCTTGTCATGGAGAAAGTACTTAAGCCATGTGTCTAGTAACGAGCATATGACTTGCCTTGGTCACTCTGCAGGGAGCACTCTGAGGTCCAGCTGAGAACTTTCAGCAAAAAAACCCCAGTTTTCAATTAAATAAAAACTTTCATCAAGTGTCCATTTCCTGGAATTTATCTATTTGATAGCATTCCCAAGAAACCTGAGTGTCCCTTGCTCCCTTCTCTCCCTTCTTCCCAACATATCCACAAGAAAAATGAAAATTTTGAGTGGAAAAAGCAATAAATGCAACCCCTTGTATTGCTCATGTGCTTAAAGTTAAATTCATGCTTAAATATGTTCCTGAACAGGTGCCTATGCCTCTACCAAGATTTAAAAAAAAGCATGTTAGCAATCCACAGTACATGATAATTTTTTTTCATTTTTTGTTTTTATGTAAAAAGATGATAGCATCTGACATTTTCATCACACTGTAGACTTTGAGATTAAGAATACTAGTGCTAATAACAAATACATCAACTAGTTCAAAAGCTAACATCTTTCAGATACAGTACCATTTTACAGAGATTTCTTTAAAAAAAAAATCTTTTTTTTTTTTTTACCTTGTGTGAACCAGGCAGGCTTATTCAAAGAGAACATTCTGGGGAGAGGGAAGGGGCAGGAAAGAAGTGTACTACAAACCTTGTGGAACTTTCTATTTGTCTCCTGCTAAGAGTTCAACGCTCTTCCGTTTTCCACCCATCTTCTTCAGTCAAAACGTACTTTAGAGACTTTATGCAAAGGGAACTATTTGTCATAAAGTCTATTCACACACACACGCGCGTGCGCGCAAAGATCTTTGACCTATTAAAAGAGCGCCCCCCAAAAAATGGAAGATACCTTTAATAACACTGAATTAAAAAATAAAATAAAAAAAGTCAGAGAGAGAAAAATAAACCTGTCCACCGTGGAACAAAAGCAGTATATTAAGGAGAGAAAGGAACACTGCAGAGCATCGGTGAGGGTGATGTCCATTTTGGGTTTTGTGTGTATAAGTGTCCGTAACTCATTCCGAATCGCTGCTGTCTGAGCTGGAGCCACTGGAGCTGCTGCTCCCGGACTCTGAGGAGCTGCTGCTGCTGAGCCGGGAAGGGCCTCCAGAGGGAGCTGAGCCAGATTTCTCTGTGGGGAAGAAGGCAGCAACGTGGTTACTTGCAAGGAACTCAAGTCGAGGAGGTTTGCCCACAGCCTTCATCCACCATGGCTTCATTCATAACTTTGTTTTTCCTGGGCAGCTTATTTACCCTCAAACCTCTGCTTGCTGCAATGAGACCTGCCCTGTCAGTGGACATCGAGGCTTCCGAGGCTGCAGGTGACGATGAAAGTTTGGGATCCACACAGGAGCCCTACAGGAAGGCAAGGTCCTCTGCAGCCCTTTCGGTGCTCATGGTGAGGCAGCCCAGAGCACCTGGGGTCCACAGCCTTGCATGCTTCAGTGCAACCTCTGAACCCAAGAAAACCCTGCTTGACCTGTGTGAAGCTGGAAGAGCTTGCACTGGAAGAACCTTCTGTATCATTTTTTTCACACTCTGTGAGGGCTTGGGATATTTCAAACCCACAGTGGGGAAAAAACACCCATTAGATGCTCTGCATTACTGGTCTGTACACACAGTCCTCCACAGGCTAACACGGAGCAGATGATCCTCCTCCCTCTGAAGGATGAGCTGTCTCCAGGACACCTCACATTCACAACCCAAGAGACCTTCCAACTGGACAGGGACCACAGCAGCTCCCCCACAGCTCAGTGCCCAGCAGTAACTTGCTGCGCCCCTACACTAGTGACCAACTAGGGTACCTGTCAAAGAGATAAACCCAAGGCTACAAGAATGGAGCAGCTCTGCCTCAGTGCAGGAGTCTCTCAACCTACACAGCTTTCTGGGCATTGTTAGCACAGTAAAACCAAAGCCATTACCTTTCTTTGCAGGTTTCTTGTTGTTGTTTAGCTGCCCACTGACATCCTGTAGCCGTTTTTCTAGTTCTTTCTTCTTTTCCTGAGCTAACTCTTCTTTTGACTTTGCTGCTTGCTTTTTTCCACTTGCAGCTGTGGAGGAGGAATGCACAATTTCTGAAACTGCATGATTGCAGGTGAAAAAGAGTGGACATCTTTATTTTACAGGGCATGTAAGTCTGTGCAACTGCTCTGCAATGACACTGCTAAGATCAAATGACCACACAGCAACTACATAACCGAGACAAAGGACAACACAAGAAGTCACCTAGATCATCCAATCTGGAAAGTATTTTAGAAGATAGAAATATCCATGTAATAACCATGTAGTTACAGGTTATTTACCAGCCAGTTACATGGTCAATAGCTACACACTTGTAATTACTAAATTGTTACATGGGTTTTCTGCCCTGTAAAATAAAGGGTCCCATAAAAAGTTGTCAGAAGTAAGCATCTGCCTTTAAAACTTAAGACACCTCACACAAGAATCTACTGTGGTTTACGTTGCTTTAAATATAAAACAAAAAGGACAAATTAAAAACCAACTGAGGCAAAGGCTGGCAGACAAGAAGAATGTAGCTGCATCAGTTAGGATGAAAATGGTGAGAAGAACCAGAAATACACATACCTCTGAGGAGAAGAAATATCCCTCCAAAGAAAGAGGGATTGGACACAGGTGTTGGGCAGTATCAGAAGCACAAGACAGGAGCCAGATATTTTGCATGATCCAGCAAGGAAATACCTATATTTGTGTCCTGTCTTAAAGCAACGACTTAAAAAAAGAAATCTGGAAAGCACAGTCCTAAGAGGGTGCATCCCTGAAAATTAAGCATTACAACAGAGAGCAGCCAGCCAGCAGGAGAGTCTGGCTAGGGTCAGGCAAGCCAGCCTGCCAACCCAAGGTGTACCAGTCTCAGAGGAACAGATGGACAGACATCTGAAGTTATCTGCATTACTCTATGCTTTGGTTCCTAAACAAAAGGATGCGTCTTGTTTGTAACCACTCTGGAAAATCTTTTCCTGAGCTCTTCCAACAGTGAAAGACTCAGGAGGGGGAGTCAAAACAGTGTATTAAAAAGCAAAAAGAAGTGTCAGAGACTGAGCTTTGTGTAGGCCTATGTGAAAATCCTGTGGTGAAGAAATGGAGGTGCAAACAGATGGACAGAGACAGGACCACTTCAGGTAAGTGATCCTATTGCTATTCAGCTGGAGCTAAACCCTCAAGGGGCCACAACAATTCCCTCTCTGTGGATAAGGCACAAGAAAAGACTGTCCTGTACTGAGCCATACACTTAGCAGCACATTAACATTAATCTTCTGATCTGATAGAGACTGAGGGCAATATGGTGATCACACCATCTAGGAAGAACTGTTTTGGATGAATGTACAACTCAGACACTTACACCCAGAATCCACAGGTTGCTCAGGTGACTTTGTGCAAGTTATTTATTCTCTTGGTGTTCTGGATCCCAACCATGCTTTTTGTTTCCTTCCTAATTAGATGCTAAACTATTCAGGATAAGAAACTGATCCTTCCAGATGTATGCACGTAACACCTAACACAATGAGACTGAAACCTTTCTTGTGCCTTCTAGATTCTAGATAAGTAATAAAGGTATCACACAGGTCTTGCAGAGGAACACAGTATTCTTCACAGCATAACATTATGGGCAGAACGAACAGAAAAACAAGAAGTTTCTGTACATTTTCTTGGGAGAAAAGAACGTCTGAAAATCCCCGTCATCACATACCCAACAGCTGGATAAGAGTCTCAACACACATGCCCTGACTCCAAAGCTGAGCCCAAGAGATGGTGGGGGAATGTGTGCCCCAGGAGGTAACTTACAAAATGGTTTCCTTTGTTTTTTCTGTAAACAAGATTTCACGTATCTCTCCAGTTCTCGTAAAGTTGTGGGCTTCAATGTTTCAAAATCTATTTCAATCTCGTCGGGATTGGAGTCTCTGAGGGAAGGCTCCCTTGACTGGATGATGTGCACCACCCTGCCTAGCTTCTCCCCAGGCAGGCGGTTGATGTCCAAGCTGAGTTGTCGTTTCTCATCATAGGTCATGGGTAGACCTTCCTCCTCCTCATCGGAATCGTAGGTTGCTGATGCCTGTTTGCCTCCTTTCTTGGGCTGCCTGGGGGGGTTGGTAAGCATGGAAACATTCATGGGTATACAGAAGCAATAAACTTTTTTTTTTCCACCCCTCTTGAACAAACACTCCAATGCTCTTGGCTCCGAATCTCTAGCCAGATGCCTTGAACAGCACCACAACTTCTGAAAAAGTTCAGACATCTGAGATCAGCTGATCTACTCCTATTATATTTTAGCCCTGTGAGGCATGGCAACAGCCTATGTAGCAGCAGGGGGGCAGCAATGAAACCGCACGTTCTGGCTGGCTGTGCAAAAGGCATAAAGCAAAACCTTATCTGAGAGTGATCAGGCTGGGATTCTAAGAAAGTTGGACAGTGGAAATATGATGGTTCCATTGCCAGCTCCAACTTAAAGATTCCCTGGAGTTGTCTGGGAATGGGGACACTATTCAGCAGCAAATTAACTGCTCTGACAACTGAGCTTCACCATGAATCCAACGTGGACAAGAGAAATGGGCTGGAAGCTCTTGGCATTCCCCTCAAGGCAACTTGCAGAAGGCAGGCTCTCACCTGTTAGCTGTGGTTGTGCTGTTTGCTTTCTTAGCTGGAGCTTTCTTCTGTTGGGTTTGTTTTGGTGGTTGAGCCACCTTGGGTTTCTTCTCCTCTTCGGGTTTTACTTTGTGCTTCTCCTTTTCCTTCTCTTTATCTTTCTTTTTCTTCTCTTTTTCCTTCTTCTCTTTTTTTTTCTTTGGCTTGTTCACTGGTGCTTGTGACAGTGCCGCTAGCTGCTCATGGACGGCCTTTAGCTGAGGGAGAACAGAGAAAAGATTAAATCAGATTCCAAGGCAACACAGCTGATGCTTCCACATACCCTTCCTCTACATCCCAACGTGTTAGTATATTCCAAATTCAATGAATAAGCAGTCCAGTGATTGAACTCAGGAGACTTGGCTTGATTTGAAATTCTTTTAAAAATGCAGTGCGAGTACACAGAAGCCGACTCAAATGAAAACATAATTGTTTTATAGAGACAAATAAAAAGGTTAATAGCTCTGTCTAGAGTGCTGACAACTTGGCCTCTAGAATCCTGGATTGACTTCTTGGCTCTCGTACTAGCTTGCTTTGAGGGACTAGATAAGCTATTTATGCTATGTTGTATTACAGTAGCACATGTAAGCACTGTAACATCTGGCATCGTGTATCTGCATAGTAAGAAAGGCTTAAGCGTTTGCAACCACGACAGTCAAAACAGCTCACTTCCACAGATGGGGTACAGGGGGACAATACCTGCTCCTGGAGCTCTGCCAGCCGAGTCGCTCGCTCTTCTTCCGAGTCCGAGCTATCCGAGTCAGAAGAGCTCTCCTCGCTGCTGTGACTGCTCTCTGTGCTTTTGCTCACCACTGGTGCTGTTGGTGGAGGAGGAGGTGGGGCCTCTGCAGGCTCATCAGGCATCTTTGCAAACCTCATCTCAAAGACATCCTACAAAAATGGGGAAAGACTGGTGGCAAAAGGAACCTCAGCCATCAAGACCACATTTTGGCCTTTTAAACACACCTGATATCCCACCATGGGTCAGGGTCTTACTGCACTACACAGGGTGCTGTACAACTAAGTAATAATGTACAGATGGGCATACATATTCTGTAAACCCAAGAAAATTCTCCTATTACTTTTTACAGCAATTAATGTAACATTTCAGGAGCAGAATGTGGCATTGGGTTGTGCCATGTGAAGAGCTAACAGTTCTGCAGCAGAGAACGTGGCTCTTTCCAAGGGCTGGAGGAACCACTGATCCACACTTGGACCTCTAAGTGGACACCCTGCAGCTGAACTAGATGCAACTCTGGAAGATGCATTTGCCAGCACCTTTACCTGGAGCTTCCTGGCCATGGCTACCACTTCATGGTCTGGAGGATTGTACTTGTAACAGTTAGAGAACATTAACCGAATATCTGCTGCAAACCCTTGTGCATCCTGGTATTCTCGACTGTCCATTTTTTTCTGCAAACAAACAAGTCAAAGAAAGGGGAGAAAAAGCCATAAGCAAAAGGCATTTGTAGCAACTGCATGGAGGACATATGCATCTTGGAGACAGCTCAGAACAGTCTCAAAAAAAATCACATTGTTATAAGAGAACAGTAGTTTGATCTGGCTCATTGGTTCCTAAATAACATTCAGAGTTTCTCTTTTTTAAAACAAGCAAGCAAAGAAACACTAGACAACTAAAGAAGGTGATATTGTTCCACAACAGTTTAAACATTTTTAAGATTCTCAATTTGAGTTGTTTTCATTTTCTAGGTAGTACTATGTAAACTTTTAAAGGCCCATATTCTATTTGAAAATAGAGTAATTTAGAAAAAAGAGCTTACTGGATCAGACTGGAATCAAGGATCACTGATGGGAAGGGCAGGAGTCAACAAACAACCAAGACACAATTACAGGATTACCTTAAGCGTGGATTTCTATGTGCTGCTCAGGTATTTTTGCCCTGTAAACCCGAAAGGGCAGAAAAAGATCATGACCACATCTAACTCCAACTTCCTGTAACACAGGGCATGAGTTTTGCTTGGTGATTCTTACAGCAAGATAGGCATTTAAACTGCAACACCTACTCTTGATTTAAAAGCCCAACTGATAGAGAATGGATACAGAATTCACCCTTTATGAATGTATTTATAATGTTATTTCCTAATATAGGGAGGATAAGTATCAGGAGCTAAATATTTGCACCTTGTTCCTTTCTCTTATTTTTCAGCTCTCACCTTCGTCCATTTCTCTTGCTGTTTGGGATTGAATGACATTAGTTTAGACAACAGTTTACAGCATTCCTAGAACTTAATTGATTTGATGCCTATATTACTACGTGTATAAAACCTTAGCTCCAACTACTCCTACCAAAAGGAAAAAGAAGCTAACACTAGGTTTCATTTGCATTCAAGACCTGGGTTTAAAGAAATTCGCTATGTGCCAATGCTTGCAAACCTCCCTTTTGTACATCTTGTGCACCCATATCCCCCAGTCAAGTGAAGGGACTGACTGGCAGACAGGCTGCAAACGTGACTGGGGAAGACACATCCCTGATCCAAGCAGAAAGCAGGGCTGCTTGGGGCCTGTAGCTCACACTAGAAGCCTTAACACAAGCAAAATTCCCATTTGTTCAATGGAAGCTACATAGATTTCACAGCTACATGGCAGACCTTATAACTACCTTGAAACACTGCAATGACTCCTAAAACTGTTTTTGTTCTGAATAGGGCACAATGTCACCTCCAGGGATGCAACTTCAGGGGAAGCTGCCCGCAGGATGGTGATATTCCTGCAGCCTTACTCCCTGCTGCACTGCAGCCAGACATCTGTCAAACTTTTGTCACAAGACCTCATTTTTTTGGTGAATAACCTAGGAGAGAGTCTCAAAGCCACAGCAGAGAGACAGAAAGGGAAACAGGTTTGTGCTTCTCCTGTCTGAAGGAAAGCTCACCTTGTTTGAAAAGTGTCTCAGGCCAATTCCAAAGCAAAACATATGTTCAAACATAAGGGCCTATTTATTTTTAAATATGTCTTACTGCATGAAAGGCCTTTTTGATGCACCTATATTTGTTTGGCACACTCAGTAGCTGATTACTGCCTATGAAATACGTTCCAGCGTTTGAGGCTTTGTTTTCATCCAAACCCAACAGTTTTCTAGCCCAACAGTTTTAATCTGTGGATTTTTGTTTTGTTTTCTTGTAAAGACTAATTAACTTAACAAAAGAAAAAAAAGCACTTTAAATTGGTTTTTTCTGTACAAACCCAGTCAATAATAATTATAGTTAGTACTTAGGTAGTGCCTTCCAGACATCTGTCCTCACAACAGCCCTGTGAGGTAGGTTAAATATTATCATCTCTATTTTATCACTGGGAAAACTACAGCACAGAGTTGTGGGGAAACTTGCCCAGGATCACAGCATCAGAATGGCAATTAGAACTCAAGACACTGGTAACTCCTGGTCTAATCCTCAATGCACAGACCATGACAACTATTCTCTCACCACCAAAATAATTCTACTAAAATACTCGTAAAAATATTGCAGCTGTACCAAGAACCCTTGCACCACCATGGCTGAATGGCACGGCACCTGAGAGCACACCACACCGCTTCCAGGTACTATGTAGGATTTGCCAAGGAACATGAAAAAAAAAAAACCAAAAAAACCCCCAAAAACCCCAAAAACCCGAACACAGCTGCCTTTTTGTCACTTGGGCATTTAGACATTCCCAGACATTGGCTCAGATGGCATGCTAATGAAAGACAGCAGGAATAGCTTAAAGAAAGTCTCACCTCTACCAACACCGATTCCAATAGCTGGCTGACAAGCAAAAGATGAGAACTAGGAAAAAACCCACAGCTTTGCCCCATGGATTCAGAGCATTAGGAAGGATTCAGAGAAACCTCTCAGTCTACTGGGAAAAACACCTTTAACATTGGACCATACTAAGCTAAGCTCTTGAAGAGCCAAGCATCACAGTATTTCCTTCCCACCCTGAGTGCCAGGTGATCATCATGTTTTGGTTGGAATTGCTCAGCATGAGCCTATCTGGACCACACACTATGCCAACAAGTAAGCAGGCAGCAGTTTCTGGAAATGGGATACTATCAAACGAATCCTATGAAATACAGCACCTCTTCTCAAAGTGCAACACAATCCCAAGGCCACAAGTTTAAATAGCTGGATTATCCACAAAGAGGAGAGGATTCCATTGTATAGTCTGCTTTGCAGGGCAGAAAAAAAGATGTCCCAAGTTACAGGGGAAAAAAAAAAAAAAGAGAGGGGAAGGAAACAAAACATTAAAATATCCAGATGATATCCAAACAGGTTCTGTTTTGCACCCTTGTCCCTTCCCCCTCCCCCAGAAGGAGCCAGCCCTCTGCAACCAGAGGGCTGTGACACCCTGCAAAAGAGGTGGTAAATGTGGACGTACTTTAACAGTACTGAGATCCATGGGGTGTTTGATAATATCGTGATAGTCATGTAATTCCAAGGCTTCTGCATCAACAGGCTTGTAAAAGGGCCACGCATAGGCTGCATGCTTCTTCGAGAGCATCTCTTTGAGAATGCTGTCACAGTACTTGAGGTGCTCAGAGAGTTTGCCCTTCTTCCCTGCGTGCTGCGGGACCTCTCCGTCTTCAAGGTCCTTCTTTGGTGGTTTGATGGGCCGGCCACCGCTCTCCCGTCGAGCGATGATTTTGGCCTGCTTGGGGTCCGAAAGGGGTGTGGGCGACTCGCTCCGGCTGGCAGTGATCGCAGAGGTGGTGGGGGTCGTCGTGTCTGCTTTCCGCTTCACTCCCTTTTTCTGAAATAGCAGATGGAGGGGCTTCATGAGTACGTGCCCAGCTCTCGTGCTATGCTAGCAGAAACCTAGCACAATTCATCCTTATTTTTGAGATCTGCCTGTCCCCTGACAGAAAATACAATTACTTCACTGGGATAAATGGGACTTGTGACTAGAGGCTTCAACACACAATTCAGTGACTACAACATGATGTATTACTATATGTCATCTGAGCCACAGTAACCAGCTATTTGCACGTCTCCAGCCCCACCCCAAACATGATGCAAAATGTGTTAGCTCTATGTATTTCACTGAGATTTAAACTAAGGACTCTTACCTCATTTTTGCCAAGGGAAAGGAGTGCACCCAGTCGATTACTGCAGCTCAGCTGATGCATCGTGACTTAGTAAGTGTCAGTAACTTAACCACTTGTCTGAGTCCCCAGTGGCAGGATCAGGCTCTACGTTCTGAACCAAAGCATATTAATCACCAAAGACCCATGAGCCCTCACTCCCTTGTATTTAGTGGGTGTGCTAAGGTAGAGCACTTACGGACAAGAGCAAGAATTTAATCATTTTGCCTTAAGCAAATAAAAATTCTCTCGCATAAACTCAAGCTGTGACAATGCAGTCAGCTCTCTCGTGCTTCTATGAAGGATTTACTTCTTGGGAGACAGAGAAAGAGGAATAAGTTCCTCAGGGAAATCTTAAGCAAATCCTAGGCAGTATTAACTTTGCAGCATGTACTCGGCAAACTCACTTTTGGGTTGATCTTTTGAGTTTGAAAATTAAATTGATTCTCAGAAGCAAGTTATTTGGACAGAAACTAAAGTGTGAGACAGGCTTCTGAAGAGGACAGCTTAGCTGTAAGAAGATCTGACTTACAATTTATCTGATAATTCTCAAGCTATAGGGTTAAATAAGTAAAACAATTCTGCAGCTCTGCTGGCCAATGCAACCTCACATCAGAGAACACCAGTACTGTTGCAGTTAATTTCACAGCTTAGAAAAACAACCAACAAAACAACAGCTTTCTCTAAGCTATGCTTTCATCATTTTTAAAGCAATACATAGCTTGCTAGGAAAATTCCAATTATTTAGAGCAACATTTTAATTTACCCATAAATTAACATAGTAAATAGCAAAACACCAATGGCAACTCCCGAAAGACTACTCAGTAGGGAAGACAGAACTAATGCACCCAAAACCTGCATGCAGCATCAGTCTCCTCCAGCTGGAGTGACAGGCTTGTCTTGAACTGGTTTATGGCAGAGAGGAATATTCCCTAATGCTGGAGTCTGTAAACCTTAAAGGAACAGTCCCAGTGAAATCAGGGGGTCTGTTACAGAGGGAAGAGATGCTTTGGGCTATATGGCACAAAACGGAGGAAGCCTCCAACAGCCTTCTGGTTATGGAGCACCAGCACTAGCTAAGACCAGGGTCAGATGAGAGCTTGTAACTGCGTTGGAGCAATTACAGATGACATCATTTTAGCTGGGCTGTGGTAAAACTGGCAAAACTTTTCTCAATCCTCGACAGCAAGCACTTGTCTGAGCACACCCCAAAGGGACAATGACGACCAGAGAGGCAAGGAGGCAATACAAAGAGAAGGAACGTACGTAACCAGAAGTGAGGGGACGAATAGAAAGCACTGCTTAGCAATATTGCCTTCTGAAGAGAAAGGGATGGAGTTCTCCATTTACCTTGACTACCGGTGGCGTAGGAGGCACCACGGGCATTATCGGAGCAGCAGGCGGAGGGGGAGCAGCGGCGGGAGGGGCAGTGACAGGCGGGACATTAGCAGTGATGGTTGGCACAGGGGTGGCAGCAATGACGGGCGTCTGAGACACGGCTGGAGGGACGTTCTGGAACGGGGCCGGCGGGGAGACGGAAGACACGGCCACTGCTTGCTGCGCTCCTTTCAAACGACAAAGTGAAAATGTACTGCAATGTATCGATGGTTACAAGTGCTGACAAGACATTGGGAACAAAGTGACACCGGTGTCACCGGGCTGCGCAATCACAGGCTTGGCAAGAGGCTCCCAGTCCAGGGCCACAAGAAGAACACAAAGGACACAGTGTGATTTGCTTGGTGCTGCTAACCACGGGTCAACAAAAAATGAGAAATCACTGACCTAAGTCCTCATACCAGGAGCTTTAGGCCAGCCACATGCAAGCAAAATACTTCAAGCTTTGCACATTAGGCATGTGTTGCTTTGGGATAGTCTTCATCCCTCATGTGCTCTCAGAGCTACCCTGCGCTCAGCAAGAGAGCAGGAGCTCAAGGAGAGGGAACAGAGGGAAATGGCCCTTTTGGACAGCTGCTGCCCTGCACAGACCTCAACCTGGGAGCATCATCCATGACAAATGGTAACAATCACTCTCCTACTGCCAGCAGAACACCTAAGAGTCCAAAGCACTTACGATTTGACACAAATTACACAGCAAAAGAAACAGAACTGGCAGTAGAGCTTAAGTCTCTCAGTAGTGAGGCAGATGTTTCTTATGCTAGACCTGCACCGCTAAAGAACTGCCTACTACTGTAAAGTTAAGGGGGACAAATCTAGTAACTAATAACTAAAGTAGCAATACTCTTCTGTGTTTTTATAGCAGCTTTTATCAAAGGATGCTGAAAAGACATCACCACAAATTTCTCTGAGCTTGGATGAAGTTGTAGCTCCATTGGGCACCTGAGATACGGTAAAACAAAGAGGAACAGTTGACTTTCCCTGAGCAACAATTAGACCTTGTTTACAGAAAAAAAATTGCAATAGTTCAATTCAGCCCACACAAGCTCCTTTACGAACAGTTTTACTGTGCTTACAGAGGTTTTAGTCCTAAATCAATTTAAAATCAACTCCAGGTAAGCTTAGCTAAACATACTCTCTACCAATATGCAATGGTCTACACAGCCTTTTGCAATAGCTTAATAAACCCTTTCTGTTGATCAAACTTTATGATGTTGCAACCACATGTGCAAAAGAAAAATGTTATACGGGGCTTAGGGGATTGGCAAGATTTGAGTCAAAGTTTGTGACGTGTCAGACTTCTGCCAGGACCTCAGATGAGCTGTGGAGACCCAGGTCTATAAAGGCATTCTACACCATGGTCTGTCACTTGCAACAGACTGGCACATCTAACTACCTTGCCTCTTCTTGCCTTGGTTTCTTCTTTGCATACAGAAGAAACAGCATTGCTCTCACTGAAGTGCTGCATGGATGGGTAAGTCACAGATAGTAAGATGTTTGTATGACAAATGCAGAGTGGCCTTAAGACAGACAAGCCCTGAAACACTGGGTGAACATTATCCAGACATCTCACACTTTCCTCCACTGCTTTCACAGTTAGACTACGTGCTCCCTGCCTAGCCTCCTCACCATCTGCAAAGCCAGGCAGCTTGGAAGGTGGGTCAGGCTTCAGCAACAGGCTCTAACAGTTACTGTCACTGGACTGGCTTAATACCTGCACTCTGTGTGCCCGCTGATGGCTTGCGACCTTTGCCTTTAGGAACTGGGGGTAATAATTCAACTTCCTCTTGAGGCATCTGGGCAACCTTCTGCAGAAATATCTTCTCCAGGGCTTGAGCCATGAGGACGATGTCATCTGTGGGCTGCAAAAGAAGAATACAAGCCCATGCTGTATCATCCACATATTAGAAGCAAAGAGGTTCAAGATCAGGCTTTGAAATCGCCAATGAACACTGCCCTTCAAAGAACCAATGGTATCCAAGCTGGGGCAATGAACAGGCTAGCTCTTCTCCCTCCTTGCATGCTGCCCTCCTGCTCTTCTATTCTAGTCTAGCATGCAAGAATTACAGCCTCTAAGTATGCTGCATCCAGAGAGTCATCAGGATTTTCAGGAGGAGCCTGATAACTAGCATCACTGGGGAAACAGGAAACTACAACAGATGAGCTGTGCTCCCCTGCTTGCCAGCAGGTCCAAGGGAAGAGTAACACACACTCTGTGGCTCAAACGAATTAATTTATTTCAGCATGTTCTCCAGAATGGGTCAATGATGACAAACCACTGTAGAAAACATAATACAAAGAACAGAAGTTTTTAATAACCTAACAAAACAGCAAACAAGCCAAACCCAAAACAATAATAAGCAATCTAAAGCTGTGCAAGTATGGACTAGACATAGGCAAAGAACAGTTATACTTCCTGAACTGCTCTCTGCTGCTTAGAGATAGAATTTACTGCTAGACAGCTGCTGTAACACACAGCACTAATACCCCACAGAACACCTGCAAAGCACTGCATAAACTGTAGCTCATCTTAAAGAATTCATCACTGAAAATAAAAGGAGTAAAAACTTGCTACATAACCCCAGAACAGAAGTCTACCTGTAATTAAGAGGCCTATTTTGCCATTTTAACTAGTCTGGGGGAAGAAAGGCAGAGCACAAAGACAGCTTTGTGCATTTCAAGTAATGTGGTTGCAATTAGTGGCATTTCAAATCCTTGCAACGAGGGCCCGGAGCACAGCAGAGCTGGCCCTGTTCAAAACCCGCACCGTAACAGTTGTAGGGGGTTTTTTCTAGGCAATGCCCCAGCTACAGGCTTGTCTGGGCTCTTTACCTTGTTATAAATGTAACAATTTGTAAACATGGTGTTGAAATCCTGCATACATTCACTGGCACTCCAGTAATAGTTGTGTTCCAGGCGCTTCTTGATCGTCCCCATGTCCATGGGGTTTTTTATTATTTTGTGATAATCCTGTTGGAGAAACAGGAAAGACATTACATCTCCTTATACACTGAAAGAGTGTTGTTCACGTCCCCCTTTAGTCCCAGCTTTCTCCTCGTTCTCCCTCCCAAAAAAACCCCACATCCCCCAATTTTTATGCAGATTGCAAATATCACCTCTGCTTTCATTTATTTCCTAATTGGTAGACTTTTAGTCTATCATTATTATGAACCTGACTACAAAGCACCAGAACTCCTTCCACAACCACCAAACTTCCACAGCTCGTCCCAATATGTCCTCAAACACACATACAAATGGTTACTTAGACACTGCCAGCTTTTTTAAAAGGACAGCTATTAACACGTGAAGGAAAAACATGCTTTCTGAGCAGCTCCCCCTGGAAGCCGTTTGCAGCCTCCATACCCCTTTACAAGGCCATTTTGGACCGTGCTGCCGAGTCGGAGGGGGTCACACCTCACAGCTAGACTAATAGCACAGCAACATGCTCCATGCTTGCGTGGGACCAGAAGCTGGGGCAGCAGGGTCAGCACCAGCTTTGGCAGGGTGTTTTGTTTAACGGTGGACTGGCTGCAATTTGGAAAGCAGCTTTTCAGTCTCTCTTTTTAAAAGACTGCCTCGGGCACTTACAGAAGTTTGTCAGTGCCAGCACTGCCTGAGACTGTGCTAAAAATTTCAGTCTCTCTTTTAAGGGCTTTTCAGTCCTTAAAAAGCTTCCACATGCTAACCAGTTTCCAGGCTGGTCTCAAGCATGTGTAGAGGCTGTGATTAACCTGGAGAGGCTCTAAGCATGCCAGGTTATACACTGTAATTTCCTCATTCTGGAGAAAAGCAGCAAGCCTTCTTACTGCACATGCGCATGAAGCCATGTACAGCCACTGGCCACTCTCTCAACCCAACCAGCAAGCATGACCCAAGACACCAATATTTCCAGGTAAGGCATGCTAGGGCAGAGAAGTCAATCCTGCTGGCTACTGGGCTTGTGCAGATTTAGGCCACACATGAACAACAATTATTCTTCCAAGCGACTCCTTCAAATTTTCTGATAATTTGCCACCTTAAAATGTCTCAGTGAGAAACTAAATCCACAAAAAGAAGACACAAAGGAGCGAGCACAGACCTAGAGAAATACTACACAGGTGTTAAAATGTTTTACTCTTTTGGCTAGCGTTTTAAACAGTACCCATCAACAACACTACAGAGTTCAAAAGTCTCCTGATCCAGTCCCTAGCATTGGGTTATAACCTGCAGTAACTGGAGCTCACTTGACCTTCCATCCCAGAACCATGCTCCCTCAAATCCTACATCTAACTCTCTTGCTCAAAGCAGCCAGAGTTCATTTGTAATGGGCTGCCCAGCTGAGTAGACAGCAGGGAGGACAGGGGAGTGGTGGTGTCTGTATTTCAGTGAAGCAGGTGCATAGGGGTATGCCTCCACTCCTGAGTTTTTACACTCAGAGGACCCCTTTGAAGACTTAAAGATTGTGTGTCTCTGTCCCCTGGAAGAAAGCAGCTTAGTAAACTTTGGTAATTTATGAGTAACTGGGTTATCTTTTACTATCTGGTCTGAGAGAGACAGGTAGATGGGCAAATGCAACTGTTCTATTCTTTCTACTTCCAGTACAGCATTTGAAAACATGTAGCTTCAAAGTATCCTTGGTAATTAGCTTCTCCTAACAACCTCAACACTGAAGTCAGTGGCAAATCCAGAAAGCCTATCAAAAACACAAGTTACATTGAGCCCAATATCAAAGGCTCAGAAAAGTGTGGGGGACAAGGGGTGAAGACCCATAAAAGTAAAGATGTGAGCTACAAAGCACTACACTTCAGTTGCTCTAAGGCAGTTTTTCTGTGTGCTCTTCTCTCACTAAGTGAGAAGCAGTTTTCACCTTCAGAGACGTGCACCTCTCCAGCTCTGAAAGACACATCTCCCAATTCAGCAAATCTAAGAGAATTCAAGGAAATCCCCAAAAGCAATTCTGATCCAGTGATCAAAAAACTGATCTCACCTACACAAAGCTTCCTAAGAACAATACTGAGCAGAAGATGACAGATACATACTGGCAAATTCAATTTAATTGCATCAACGGGTTGGTAGAAAGGCCAAGCAAACTGATGCTTCCACAAGGTCTTTACCACAACATTTTGCATATATTGTAATTGGTTGGTTTTCCGTCCAGGTTTATTAGGATTAGTGACCTCCGGAGGTGGTGGGTTCACAGGGCCCTGAGGAGCCTGGATTGCTGATGTGACTGTCGACATTTTCCTGCTCTTGCTCTCACTCGCTGTCACAGCAGCAGTAACTGGGAGATTTTCTTTCTTCCTTTATGCTCCCTGAACGGGACTGACATCCCATTTCCAGGGTCCAACCATACAACCTAGATCAAATAAGAGTAAGAGGACAATGTGTAAATACAGATACTTACTTGAAGTAGGCATGTTAAGACACAGAGTTTGAACTCAGGCTCTTTACCCCACCTGCTCTGTTCCCTGCAACACACTATCTTGATGACGAGCACAAGTTCGAGACCAAAGAGACAGTGAAACAGCAATTCCCAAACTCAGTCTGCAGAGAGACAGTAAGCTTCACAGAGCTTGCTTTACCTCAGAGAGCATCTTCATGCAAAGAAACCCCATGGGGCAGCATGTGAATACGGTTAGGGAACACAGGATGCAATGCAGAGACTCCCATGAATGGGCTGATCCAAGCTAGTAAATCCACAGCTTGCAGCTCTATATAAACTTAACCACATTGTCTCTAGACCCAAGCTGGCTGGCACTGAGTCAGCTCACAAGTCTCTGCACTGGTGCAACAGTTAGTCTAAGATGCCATAATCAAGAGTGGACAATAGCTGTCAGAGGACCTCGATCCAGAGAAATGACAGAAGGGACAGAGGGAGATGCTGTGAACAGTTGTGAATGAAAGGTGTCACCAGAAACATCCTAACTTGAAGTGATCTGCACTTTGAACCTCAGAAATGTCCTACTACGATCCCTACTACACATACCTGGCTGAGCCCTCAATTTTGTACAGAAGTCTCAAGATACAGGCTCAATATAAATAATAATTAATATTATACTTATATCCCATGACCTGGCTAAGAAAGCACTGTCACACTTTCTCTTAAAGGCACATAGGAAATACAGAAAAATACACAAATTGCATTACTGTATTCTACTTTTTCCCCAACAAACTGCAGGGAAAAAAAGATGGTCTAGTATCACTGTGTCTTGTATACCATATGGTAAGCAGCTTTGCTATGTCACTTTATCCATAAACATCTGATATTTCAGTTCACATCAGGACTGCTGCTACTCTTCTCATGGCAAACAGACCACAATCACTTTCTGGAGGCATATCATTTCAAATATGTTTAGAAAGTCACACAAATACTCTCACTGACACATGCCTCTTGGTTGCACAGAGAAGGAAGAGTAGATACAGAAGCTGCAGTAATATAGGAAGAAGGAGAGAGCAGTAAGATATCCTAAGGAAAAAAACAAAAACCTCTTATTTGATACAACCTACTGAACATCTAGATTAAATATAGGACATCAACTTACCCTTTGAGTTGCTGAGTAGATGATGGCAAAAAGTAAACACATACCTAATCTGGGGGAATTTTATAAAACCAGACGTGCACAAACACATCTGCAGCAGAGAGGGATGTTTAAATACAAGTCTTCTCAGGCTTGCCCAGGTACCAGAGGCCTTTGCATTCTGGAGGCCAGCTGCTGCCCCAGCACCCCCGTAACTAAGAGAACACTCCAGCACCCCAGTGACATTGAATTTCCTGATGTCCTTCTACCTCTCAAACTCCACTTGGTAAGGATTTTTTAAAATTAACTTTTATTAAATCCCAAAACTGTAATTCGAAAAACACAGACCTAGCTCCTGCTTCTCCCAAACTTCCTTTCTGACCTTAGCCAAGGCATTCAGTATCTTCACACCACAGCTCCTCATCTGTGCCAGGTAGATAGCAATAGCTCCTTTCTGTTTTCATCTGCTCCACCCAGCCAGCCTGCAAACTCTCTGGGACACGCACTGCCTCTTCACGTGCACATTTTGATCATCAAGCTTAAACAAGGCTTGTACAGCCCACAGAAGAGAGGTATGCAACAGTCATCAGTGACACAACTCAGAAAGGATTTTCATTAAGAACATTACCAAAAGTAGGAGGGGCAGAATCATGACAGCCAGCTCAGCTTGTCCTGACAGCTGATCCTCTTTAACTTGCATGCTCCAACTCACTGGTTATTACAACCAAAAGTGGCTGCAAGCCCCAAACCTCTTAGCAGCACTGCCATTTAAATGCTGGATTCTGCAGCTGAAAGACAGGAACAGCTACCTGGGCTATCTCAGCAGCACTGGAAATACCTGTTCCTGGCAGAAATACAGCTTTAATGCACATGTGCTTCACTGCACCTTTTTAACCCTTGGTCCATCAGCTTTCTCATCATCTGCTGGGGAAGCTGCTTTGGTATCAGATTATTCCTTAATTTTTAAAAAATCTGAATTTGTTTCTACATCCATTTCTTAACTTCTAAAATTTCAAAATAATATTATTTTTAAGAAAGTAAAAAGCAGGATTATGAGAAATCTGGAAACTGAGGGTACAAATGCTTTGGAAATGTCCAAAAGTGTATGACATTGGAGTCAGAGCGGCCTGCCCGAGAAATCTACTGGTTGTCAGACCCCATTTATCAAATGAGGAAAGTGAGAGGCATGACCATCTGACATCCCAACTTACCACACAAATCATCCAACATGACACTTAAGTACACACACAAAAAAAAACAAGCAAGCTTTCACAAATTGTCCCACAACTACAAGTAGAATCAAAATACACAGCTCTAGTCTAAGCACTCCAGCATCTGAAATGGCATTAATATCAGTAATTATTTAAACTATTAGGGAGCCTGGCTGTGAACCAGGACATCACTGTATGAGGTACAGTACAAGTCTGGAACGGAGACTGCCAGAACCAGCCTTGGCATAGACATTCCAGTGAGGGCCTAATGTTGGACTTCTTTTCACCCTGGAGTAATAACTTAAATGTAAATTTTTAAATTACCACTTATCCTTTTCCTCAGACCCATAGTGTTCAAGTACAGAAGCTGTTCTTGATTCTTCTGCCTGCACAAGTATAGTTGTGATAACACAAATTTAAAGTACACCCTCCTGCTGTCATCCATGAAGAGTGTACACTGCTTCCCACATTGTGCATTTCTCCTCCCTCTGGCTCATCCCAGTCTGAGACAATAAGCAAAACCCAGACTCTCAAATAAACCTTGTTTCTCTGGAGTTTAAGTCCGTCTGTTTGTGCTAAGTTGTAACCTTAGCGGGGCATCCAGCAAAGCTACAGCATTTGGCTCATCCCTCAGCCAAACCAGTCATCAAAAAAACCCAGCTAAGTTGGAAGGATTTTTTTTTTTTTCTCTTTTAAAAAACCTTTTATTTCACTGAGTTGTTTGCATGGGTCAGTCAGTAGAGAGACAGCTGGCATGGAGAACACATGTTAATAATTCCCTCTACTAGTAGGATAACATTTTCCTCAGCTGATGCAGCCCACAGACTGTCTGCAGTGGTGGAGACTATTTTAAAAGAAGCTATAAAGCCCCATGAAACGTGCACTGTGCCAGTAAGCCTGCTGCTTCAGCTAACGGTTCTGCCACTTCCTTTGGCAGTGCCGAACATTGAACGGACGGCTCACTCCCTTGCTGCTGTTCATGTAGTACAGGATGGTATTTGTTTTGATTGCAAAATTAGAAGGTAGCAAGCATTCTGTTGGCATGCGAGTCCAACAACTCTTTTTCCCTTGGTATAGTATTTCTGCACGGTTACTTGGACACTGATCAAAACCTGGCACAACTCCAGCCCAGCCAGCAACAGCAATACAAATCTTCCCATCAGGGAAAATTATCAAGTTTAAGAGATGTTCCTTGACCTCATCTTTATCTCTACATTATTATTTACATTACAGTAGCACATGGAGCCTGTGCAGAGACCAAGGTCCCTCAGTACTCAGCAGACACACAGTAAGACCCTGTTCCCACCTCAAAGAGCTGGTGCTCACAATACACACATCACACCGTGGTGAAGTGACCTGCCCGGGACCGCCCAGCGAGCCTGTGGCACGGCCAAGAGCAAAGCCCTGAACCCTGGGCAGTGCCTAGCCCTGGTTTTGTTAGTCAGCTTGTCAGAGAAACAGCATCTCCGAAGCAGCGCTGCTCACACAGGCGTGAAAGGCAGCAACAGAGCCTGTCTGAAGGTAGGACGGAGCCAGCAGCCAGAACCACGCTGAGACAGCAGGGCAGCTGGAGCAGGCATCTTCACACTGCTGCTCCCAGCTTTACTCCCCTGCATAGGCTCTTTGCAGCCACCAAAGCAGATGCTTGGTCTTTTTTTCCCCCCAACAGCAGCAATAGGTGGAAGCTGTGCCACCATATGCTACTCCCATCTCAGAGAAGCAGCAGGCCTGTTATCATCTTGCCCAGACTTTCTTACAACTGCAGGAGAGGCTTAGTGCACTGCTACTACCCCTCAACACAATGTTGAAGTCAGGTAAGATAATTAATTGTGGGTTGTACCCATGTCACTCTATGGCTGTAGAAAATAAGGGCTACACCATCACTCCTTCAGGCT
Organism: Caprimulgus europaeus; assembly: GCA_907165065.1. The sequence goes on along the minus strand of OU015545.1, from coordinate 4,001,437 downwards.
CCTCAGAAGGAAACAAAGCTGGTGGATGTCCTTTTCCTCCTACTCTGCCTTCCTTTCCATCACAGCCCCATACAGGAGTTGAACTTCTGTTAGCTTTCACTACCTATTAACTCCACATCAGCAAGGATGTTCTCTTTAGACTCAAGGAAAAAGTAATTTGAAACCAAGACTTGAGGACAGATGAGTTGCTTTATCAGCCAACACTGCCCTGGCAGACACACACACACCATACACACTATGCCACCTCCTCCAGACCTGGGGATGAAGCATCTGCACTCAACTTCGCTGCAGGAAATGGGAATTTGACTTGTGAGTGCCTCTACGGCACACTGCAGCTTTGCACTCTGAAAGTTCATTCAGCTGTCCTCGTTGTCTCCCACATCATTGATTCTACACATCAAAAATCTGCTTTTCATGCATATTATTTTGAACACAGCCTCTAAACCACCCTGAGACTGGGAGATGTAACTGTGTCCTTAACTTCTGCATGAGGGAGGGAAAAAGATCACAGAAGATTAAGTCAGTTCCTTGGCTTTTGACTTGGTTAGTTTAATGCTCATCAGATTATGCAGACGGATTTTCCACCCATGCTCTCTTCTGGGCTATAAGAGCAGGTCTTTTCCCCAGTAAGGAGCCTGTGGGTCCCAAACCAGTACGTAAGAATCAGCTTGAAGTAACTGGTAATTTCAAGGGCCTTTAGTTCTGATACTTACTCAGTGCTCCCTGCACATCAAGCTGCTTTAAGGTCTCTCACATCCCACCTTCACACTCAGGGGTACCCAAAAGGCACTTTATCTTAACTATAAAAGCACTGGGGATTTTTATAAGTGCTATTCTAGACACCTCAAATAAAATTATGGTCTTTTTGATAATTACAGGTCAGAGTATTTCTCTCTACTAAGTTGCTAATGCCACAGGAAGCAGCTTCTGATCAAGTCTGAGCAAGAATTTAGATGCATGTCACATACCTCCTGCAACACACAAATCATATGGGGCTCAACTGCTTTCTACAGACTGCAGTTTCAAGTGCAGGGAGTGATGTTTTACACTATAGCAAGTTCATTTTCATAGCCCTGAATCTGCCTTTGAGAACAGTTTAAATAACCATCCTCAGTAATGGATTAGGAATGGTTGATCTTGTTTTGGAACGGGGAGAAGGACAGAACGACCTCTGGACATTTCTTGCAGCCCTACTTACTGTGGTCCTCTGAAAACACAGAGGCAAATTTTAACTCAAGGCACGTTGGTTTTGTGCAAGGTCTTGAGCTACACAGCTTTGTTAACAAGGCTACATGCGGAAGTAAAAGTAGAAGTGGTAAAGAGCTTACTCTGTGTTGGGCTCCTGACTGGAGAGAGTTCAGCCAGCTTTGAGACCTGATGCTGCAGTAAGGATTGGACTGAGATTTCTGAAATAAAGTGAGCTGCACTTGCAAAAAATCTTCTAGGAAGTACTTCAGCAAATTAACTGGGTGACCTATAATGAAAACGTTAACAAACAGTTGTAGCAGTGGAAATAAGCATCAATGAACAGGTTTCAGAGTACGTACCACAGCTGGTGGCTTGCACATCAACACTCTGGAAAGACAGAGTCAAATAAACCAACAGGATGGCAATAGGTAAGTACTTAACAGGAAACACTAGTGGTTGGGCTCCTCACAACAAGATACACCAATTATACCTTTGTGGTAATGAAAAAAAAAAAAAGTTGGGCTTTTTCAGCCTTAATTTTCATAGCAGAGATTTGGCACAGACAGGGAAGTCTTTGGGAGAATCACATGCCTGGGCAGAGTCTGCTCGTGCCATTTCTTCCCAGAGGAGAAAGGTGGAGATACAATGAAATTACCTTGCATGACCCACAGGGGTGAACCCAACATCTCACCATCAGGGGAAGAGCCAGAGAGAAGCCTGTAGCAGGTAGTCCAGGTTTAGAGAGAAAGGAGAGAAAGTGAATCTGCTCCTGAGCATGTGCTCTCTCTTATCTAGTGCACTGCAACACACTGAATGCTTATTTGGCAATTAATACAGGGGTTACTGCTGTCCCCAAAAAACCCACATGCAGTAGAAGCCCTGCAGCCTTGAACACTAGGCAAAAAGGAAGTGCTGGGAAGGTGCTGGCTTGTGGCCAATTACCATACAAGCTCCCAACATGTCAGGAGCAGGATGGGGGGGACAGGGGACAGAGGGGAGGCAGGAACATGGCTGAAGTATGGTAGAAACCACGACACAGGCAGCAACTCAGTCCTCCTCTGTGATTCAGTAACCACTTCAAGCCCCATCCTGCAATGTGCTAAGCAACTTTCCCCCTTAGTAAAGGACACTTAAGTGTTTCCAGAAACCTAAGTTATGGTATCTGAACACCTTGTAAATATAAGTTCCTCGATAGGAAAAAAGCATGTTTGCTTTTCTTCCTTAAAATTTGATATAACCCTAACACTGAGAAGGAATTAATGTATAGAAGCATGGGAAAAGACTAATGACTTTAATTGTAGATGGTAGTAGAAATATTAATGTTTCTGGAAACACTTAAGTGTCCTTTACTAAGTACAACATTAATTGTCATTGAAGAAACTGCAAAGCTAAAACTGCCATCTACTTTATCCCTTTCCCCATAGGGCAGCACTCTTTTAAACACATTTTTGAATTATAAACTACAATACCCAAGATGTGCTTCATGACACTTCTTAGGGAGGGAGGTTTAGATAGAGCCAAATTCCACTTCCAGATGAATTTAAGAGACTACATGTAACAGGAAGATTAGCTCCTCTTAATGAAACTAAGTACAAAAAGTATTCCAAGTAAAGTAAAAAATACAGAAACCTTGCAAACAGCATTCAATCCCTATGTATTACCTATTTAAAGGACTGCCTTCCGCGCTGTGTATCTCCACTGCAATTCTCCTTTACATCACCAGTACCGCATGGCCATTTATCAGCTTTATTAATATCATTTACAAGTGCTACAGATGTTATCCTTACAGGCAGCTCCACATGAACATCAACGGAGAAGACAGACTTCTAATAAACAGACACAGATCCGTATGTTAACTTGTCAGAGGCATTTCACAGTACACAGCAGAACCATCAAAGTGATTCATTAGAGAAAAGACTTTCCTTCATGAACAGACCTCCCTTGCACACTTCTTGTGCTCCAACACTTTCTCCTACTCAATTTTTAAATATTAAAATGATTAAAGTTACTATTTTGTAAAAGAACAGATTTGGTTTAGGGCAAAAAGCATTACAAGTGTAGTAAGAACAGATGAGCTGTCACTGGTTTAAATCACGCCCTGGGTTTACAGCTACAGCACTGCAACTTTCCCATGCAAAGTCTACCTAAATCAATAAATGACAATCAAGTCAGTTTAAAGGGATGAACAATGACATGAAAGTGATTGAATTACCATGACATAAATATACTACTTGTTAGCTGAGCCACAGTAACATTATACTTGGTAATAGGGCCTAGTAAGTACACCCACCCACCAAGTTAATTATTGCAGCTTAGCCAAGAGAGCAGCAATAACTTGTTACACTGCTGTCACCCTCCCATTTATGACCACTCATCCCCTACGCACGCTCCCCTAAACAGGTTACACCAACTTAGCTTTATATGTTTCCAAACCAATTTAAGTGCCTTGTCTTTGAACAAGCTTGTTGTTCCAGAATAACTCAATGTGTTAACGTAAAGCAAATATAGCTAGACAAGTGCAAAAGGCTGGATGTGGTCCACTATTTCAGATGAAAAGTGCCTCGTGGATTTTGCTAAGGTTGGGTAGATCCATAAATTTGCTCAGCTATGCAAGGAATCTGCAGGTCAGTCAAGGTGTGACGAAACTGCAATAGCTAAGCTGCTGCTGCTCCCTGAGAGGGCACCAAAGCAGTTTCCACTGATGAAACTTATGCATCTAGTTTAGAGTCCCAAACTATCTGCAGGAAAGGAAAAAATGTGGATCCTACACAGGGAACAGAGGCTGCTGATACAGGGGAAGGTGCTCCCTGCTGCCTAACACTCATGAGGGAGGAAGGTGGTCTCCCTCTGCACACCTAGAGGAACACTGCTCTCTCCATGAAGTACTCAGAGAGGACAGGCAGGCTCCTAACAGGAAGAGCTAATCTGCCCCACACACAGCTCCTGCTGAGAGCACCCATGGCTTAGCTTCATGCACAGTGAGAACAGACAAGCCCTAAGCCTCTCCTAAAGCTCCTGCATATGGATGAAGTTCAAGTCAAAGGACAGTGTGGACACAGGTATCCTAATTTATTCCTATGTGATTTATTCCTGCCCAGGAAAGGAACACACTTTCAGCAAACCAGCTGATCCATAGTACCCACACTCAAACAAACACTTACTCCAGCAAAAACTTAGATGAGTGTATTCTCTTTCATGTGGCATTTTGAGGAACTACACTTTAAAGCTATTTCACAAACCCTAAACACAACTGTAGCACCAACAGAGAAGTTGCAAAAAGGCAATGGTTTGTGATAAGGAACAGCATTCTCCATTATACTCACACACAACTCTTGCACATGCTGTACAAAACACACATGCTCAGTGTATCAGCTTGGCCCAGCACAATTCCTAAACCAGCCTTGGTGAGCAGAAAGGCTGCTACATCCTACATCCCCTCCCAGCAAAACAGCACAGTACTGCAAACTCCCCACTTGCTCATTGCCAAACCTATTGACCAGTGCAGTCTTAGAAAACAGATTTATCTCAGCATGGTCATATTAGTGGGTTGCGAGAAAATGAGATCCCCAACCAGGCACTCTCCACAGTGTTACACAAGGAGAAGTTGAGCAAAGTTACATGAGGAGAAATGTGCCTTTTCTTCAATAGCGTTGAGTTTGGTTATGACAGCTGTCAGTCTCATGATGTGCATCTCTGCTTGCAGATGAATGTCAGTGCATTAAGTTCTCTGCAAGGATATCAGTGCAGCAGTATCAGTAAAGTGTTCCAGGTGTAAACTTCAAAAGTGGAACAGCTCTCAAGGCCAGGAAGGAAAACTGCCAACCTTTTTTGCCTCTCTTTTTAAAGGAAAGAGCAGAGCAAACAGGATCATCCCCAAAGCAGACCAGCATCAATCAGAACTGAGTCTAACTCTCAAAGTTTGAGGCTAAATGGAATCAGTTCAGACAAGGTCCCCCCACACAGAAATTTCTCCTCAGATTGTCTTTGCTGCACCTGTTGCATTGCTGGTGGAGAGGATAATGGCAAGACCTAGTCCCAGCAAAGTAGCGAGACAAACAAATATCCTCTGCCCAGGTTATTCATGTTGCTGAAACACTTCCAGAAATGATGGTGTCTTCTTACCAGACCCAAGCTGGAAAGAGTCTGAGGCCTGGAAAGGTACAAAGGGAATCCAGAAGAGAGGCAGGTGTTTCTTCAGTCAGTTATCTTATAAGTAAGAGTGAGAAAAGGAATAAGTACTAGTAGAGAAAGGGCTTTACGGTGAATTTCCACACTGCTCTCCAGGAGAATTTAAATCCTTCCAACGCTGGCTTTAGCAACAAGTGGGTTAAAGAGTTAGTGTGCCCCAAAGTTGTTCACCTCCAGCAAGCATTAATGATTGACAAAAACACATCAATGTTGCAGTAAGATACTGTGGAATGAAAAGCTCAAGACACACACATCCTTCAAGAAGTCCTGACAGCTCACGGAGCAGCACAGCAAACAATGTCTCCTTCCCAATTCCCAGAACTCTATTGCTTACAATGGTGTTCGGGGTTATTACTGGAGAATAACGTGGCAATTAAAAAAAAAACCAAAACCAACAATAAACCAAAACCAACAACAGAACAAAAGCAACACACATAACAAAACCAAACATACGGTTGATGGTAATGATTGGGAAACCCACTGCGGATTAATGAATTTTGCAAATTAGCAAAGAAGGAACAACCAGGATTAAAGAGAAACAATCAACAACACTGAGATGCAAAACGCTCTTTGTTCATTTATTTAGCAAAGTGTAGTCCTGTCTGCACTGAAAGTACCTGATAGCTTACCAAACAGACAGAGAGTAATATATTTTGTAAAAGTAATTAAGCCCTTGAAACATGAGACATCACTACATCACTCAGCTGCTGCCAAGGAGAGGGATCTGCCTTCGAGTTGTTTGTGCTGTCAATGAGAGTGATCAGGCTCCCAGATTACTCCAGGGAGAAGGAGTGAGATTCTAGGAGTGCAGCAGCACTTGGCTGGAAGCCAACAACCCCCTGCACAACTGCCTCCTCCCCTGAAGTGAAGAGGTAAATATTAAGTGGCATCTTTCAGAACTTGTACCAATTAAAAGATGTATCTTTAAAACTATGGGAAGCCCCAGCCTTCACCAGGGCAAACTGCTTTATCTGTGGGCACTGCCTTCAGCTCCCTGAGGCTCAGCAGGGGAAGAGATCCCAGGTCAGGCAGGGTGGATCCCTGGCCTGCAGACATGGCTTGGGGATAGCAAGAACCTCTGTTAGACTCCTCACCATTTCAGGAGATGATTGAAGGATAATGTTTTAAGCACACAGTTCTTAACCCAGGAAAGAAGCACTTTGCAAGATATTAAGAACTGTGATTTAAGTCATTGTACCCAGTGCAGTTAAAAGAGTGCAAAGAAACAGATAGCTACGAAGCCCACTGAGGTACTTGAGTCTGCAGACACTGACTAACAAAACCAGCCTTCTTAACAGACAGAAAAAGAACACTGCTGCCTAGCACGCTTACTGAGCTGGAACATCAGACTTCTTCAATATGCTTTTCTTTAAGTATTTTTTAAATGACAAGAATTAAAGGGGTTTTTTTTTAAGCATCTCCGTGCTTAAATGACAGAAGTTTTATTTCCAGAAGCAATGGAGCCTAGTTTTTATTTGAAGTTAATAGAACTAGCACTCCAAAGTCAGTTTTGAGAATAAACCTCAGACACTTTACACTGCACACACATTCTTTCTTAATTTAAACTCTGCAAGCATAGGTCACTAAAATGCCTTTCACTGGACAGCTACTGTCTCAGCACTAAACACTTTATAGGCAGTGAGCATAGAAGACAATATTGCAATCAAGCTCATGCTGAACATTGAATAAGACTGTTACCCTCTGCCCAACTCTTTTATTAAGCATTGTCTCAAAGCACTAAACACATGCATGAGTGAATATTTTTAACCAGTGCAGACTAAAGAGAAAGAAATATACGATCTTAGCATTTATTCTTTCCAAAAAGGAAGGCTTTGAGGTCAGGAGTTAACTCTGTTTCAGCAGGAGCCTCCAAGGGTATTATCAAAAACTCCCTAAACCTCTGTGCTAACAAAATAAGACACACAGCAGTCTGCTAGTGCTGTGATCTGCAGATGAGGAGGCAGGATTTCACATTTACAGTACACTCAAGCAGTTGAGTCGTTGTAAGCAATACAGATCAGGTTTTTTCGCTTGTAAAGCAACCAGACTGCTTTGGGGATTTCTTGTTTGTTTTGATTGATGCATATTTATTCTGCACTTCTCACCCATATACTTCAGCACATATGGTAGTCACCAAGATCTCTAATACTTTGACTTATCACTGTGCGAATTAAAAAACAAAGAGTTCTAGCTTTAAATATAAACTTCCAGTTTAATTTAGAGGCACCCCCCCAGCACACACAAATACTGCATGCATTAAAAATACTAACATGCATATTAAAAAAACTCTAGTCCCAGCAAGGAGCAGCAGGTGTGCTTTCTTAATTGTGTTACCACCTAATCTATTTACTAGTGTCAGAGAACTTAAGATGCAAAAGAAAAAACCCAAAACATATATATATATATATAAACATTCAAAGTACTAGTGAAGCCATCATATTTGCTTATCCAAAAAAGTTTATTTTAGTAACTTTTGATTCCTGAAGATATCAACAGAAAGGTATATCCACACTACAGAAACATCACAGAACATTTAGTGTGAACCTTACCAAACGCATGCTCCACGTTGTCAAAAGTCATTTCTGTAGGAAACACATTCCCTATTAACACCCTGCAAGGCTGAACTATGGAGCTTACAGACGCGCACAGATCTGCGACCTGAACACTACAGCTTTGTTTGAAAGTGAAACCAAGCAGGCTACAAATAATGCTCTATCCCCAGCGCCCTGGGAGGTGCAAAAATCAAACGAGTAGTATAAACGGAGGAAAAGTACAACTGAGTTTTGAAGTTTTGCATTTTATTATCGGCAGCATTATTTATAGCGTGACACTTCTACATATAAATCTGTGATCCGTGTTTCTTTTTACACCTATGAAGCATATCGAGTTTAGGCAACAAAGCCTTAGTTTCCATTTATTTGCGAAAGTTCGGTAAACACCAAATATTTACACAAGCAAAGCAGCTGTATATACACACAAATACAGGCATACAGACACCACACGAAAACACGCACTTTTCAGCCCATCATCTGCAGCCTGCTCAGACCTTTTTCCAGCTCACAAGCCAGCGACCCAGGCGGCGGCGGGGGCAGAGGGAAATGGCTGGGAGTAGCTCGCAGCTCGCCCAGGGTGCGGGGCCACCGCCGAGCCCCGCCGGTCGCTGCCGCCGGAGCCGCGCACCGCCGGGAACGGGGGCTGGCTGCTGCCTAGTCCCGTCCCCCCCACCGGTTTGGGTTTTTTTGTTTGTTTGTTTTTTTTCTTCTTCTTTTTAGCTTCTCCCCCTCTTTTTTTTTTCCTTTCTTTTTTTCTTGTTTTTAAGGCCGCCTGTAGCCCTCCTTTTCCTCGCCCCTAATTTTCCCCTTCAAAAGATGGCGGGCAGAGAGAGCGAGAGAGGGAAAGCGAGCGAGACAGGGGGAAGAAGAAGAAAAACAACAAAAAAAGGAAAGAAAGAAAAACCCTTCCTGCGTAGGGGAGCGGGGCTTGGCGGGACCGGGGCTGTGCCCGTCCGGGGCGTCTTCGGGCGCTCGGCGAGAAGGGCAGGGGGGAGCAGAAGATGGAGAAGAAGCGGCAGAAGAAGAAGAAAAGGGTGGGCAGGAGCGGCGGGGCCGGGAGGAAATCAATGGCCAGGCTGCAGCCAGCCCTGCCGCGCTTTGTTGCATTGTCGCGACGCACAAAGGCTGCGGGGCCGCGGGGAGCGACGCGGGGCTTTCGCAAGAAGAAGGAGCAGAAGCAGAGAAGCGGGGAGGGGAAAAAAAAAAGTAAATATATAGATATAAAAAAAAAAATCAGCATTGGCCTTTCCCAAGTGGGTTTTGCTTTCCTCCCCTTTCTTCCCCGGCTTCCCCCTCCCTCCAGAAACCATGGCCCAGTGCTAGCAACGCACACGCAAGCATCTCACAAATAAAGGGAAAGATTAAATAGATTACTTTGCCCCGGCAGCTCCAGCAACGTTTGCCTTATAGTCCCTCCAGTTGCTCTTCTTTTTATCCTCGGCAAGGCAGTAGAATAGATGCGCTAAAGCGCCCGAGAGCTCATGCGCCGGGGCGCAAGGCCATGTGGGGACGGTAGTCCCGGGCCGGGCCGGGGGAGAGGCGGCTGCTGGCCTCCGGACTACAAGTCCCACAAGCCGGTAGGGCCGTCCGTAGACCCCCCGGCCCCCCGCTCCCTCCCCGGACCGGCGGGCAGGGGAGAGAAGCGGGAGGGGTGATGGCCCGGTCAGCGGGGGCGGCTAAATACGCTCCCCCCGCGGCGGGGTAAACGCCTGGGGTGGGTCCGTGATAAAAACCCGCAGGGAGGCCGTGGCCGGTGGCTTCCCCACGGGCAGACATTGCCGGAGAAAATCCCGACTTCCCCTCCCCGTCCGGGCTGTAAAGGTAAAACGAGAGCCCTTAAAAGTGACCTGGAAATGCGCCGGTGCAGCTCGGCTCCGCGGCTCAGACTCACGCAGGATCATGCGTGTGCGGGAAACCGAGTTTTAAATCACAACTGCGAGAGCTGCCTTGCTCTGCTCTTTTTCCTCCTTTTTTTTTTCCTTAAATCGCGGTTTGCATTGGGTAATGCACTCTCACATTTATTACGCAACAACTAATACGAGCCGCAATAAAAATAGAATGCTGCCAATGCGAGCTGTAGTAGTAAGGGGCAAAAAAAAAAAGGCAAGAAAACCCACAACGTGATGTAGTTAGCACTGGTTAGTGCATTTCATAATACTGTCAACTGCTGAAAACAAGAAAAATAATCTAATGTATGCAATCAAAACAGAATATGAATTTTACAAACACACCCACCCTAAGAGCATCAACAAACACCAGCGCTGTTACAAACACTTCCAAATAACAGACCAACACAGCCTATATCCTGAAGCACATCTACAAATGCAAACAGAAGTTAAAAAAAAAGGATGCTGTTACAACCCCAAATATAATTCAATGGCTGCAGCACAAAGAAAAAAAATAGAACCATTGTAAAATAAACGAGTCCAGGGGAAACATTTGAGCGCCAACACAAAATAAGTAGTTGGGGGATTTCTATGTGGACACATATGCCAGCTGAGGCTGCCACGCTGCCTGTTACAGACCGCTGCACAGTGATGCCAATTAATAAGTCAAGTTTATTGTAAACATAAGGTGAAAGCAGTTTTACTGGAAGACCTTATTTCCAGTAGATTAGCTTTTGAAAAATGTGACCAACAGGACTTGATATTTTGCAGGAGGTCTGATATAATAAGCAAGATTGGGTTTTGTACATGCAAGAGGACAAATTGCTTAGGAAAATTGCACTTAGCCAGGCTCGTGGCTGCCTCAGGATGAAACCAAAGTTGTGCATATGCCTTAACCAAACTCAAGAAGTACTTTTTTTTTGCATTCAACTTCAAAGCTTGTGCAAACTCAGGAATTCAGAAACTCACTCACAGCCATACCACTCTTGGATGTACTCACTTTGCAAGACAGCATTTGAAGTTGCATCTACAGTCAAAGCCCACGCTTGGTCAGTGTGTGCCTTGCACTTCCCTCTGCCACAGGCACCTGCAAATTGACCTTTTTGACTTGCCCATCAGGTACCCAAAAGCCACTTCATTGCCCTCCGCACTCAGAGCGTGTGGCCTCTGCAGGAATGCAGAACACCCAAGCAGTAAGAAAAAGGTACATTTGAGGTATCCTTAAGGGGAACAGCCACGCTTCAGAAGCTGGTGTTCCCTAAATCTGCCCCACAACTGATCATCCACATTGCCAGACTGAGAGAGGAAATACCTTTGAAACACCACCTGAACTCTGCCCTGCCTAAAAGTGTCCTGGACACTGGATATTGGGGTATAGGTGTATTGGGTTTGCGTGGCAAGGTTTTGGTAGCAGCGGGGGGGGGGGGGGGGGGGGGGATCATGGGGTGGCTTCTGTGAGAGAAGCTGCCAGAAGCTTCCCCCATGTCCGACCGGACACAGCCAATGCCAGCCGGCTACAAGAACGGACCCGCCGCTGGCCAAGGCCGAGCCAATCAGTAACACCTCTATGATAACATAATTCAGAAAAAAAAAGGAAGAGAGGGAAAAAAGCTGCACACTTTGTGAGAGAAACAACTTCGCAGACACCAAGGTCAGTGAAGAAGGAGAGGGAGTAGGTGCGCCAGGCACCGGAGCAGAGATTCCCCTGCAGCCTGTGGTGAGGACCAGGGTGAGGCAGCTGTCCCCCTGCAGCCCATGGAGGTCCATGGTGGTGCAGATGACCACCTGTAGCCCGTGGAGGACCCCACGCCGGAGCAGGTGGGTGCCCGAAGGAGGCTGTAGTGACCCCGCAGGAAGCCCGCGCTGGAGCAGGTTCCTGTCAAGACCTGTAGCCCATGGAGAGAGGAGCCCACGCTGGAGCAGGTTTGCTGGCAGGATTTGTGAACCCGTGGGGGACCTTCGCTGGAGCAGTCCCTTCCTGAAGGACTGCACACCATGGAATGGACCCATGCCAAAGCAGTTCAGGAAGAACTGTCAGTCATGGGAAGGACTCACATTGAAGTTCGTGGAGGACTGTCTCCTGTGAGAGGGACCCCACGCTGGTGTGGGGGAAGGAGTCCTGCCCCTGAGGAGGAAGCAGTGGCAGAAACAACATGTGATGAACTGACCCCAACCCCATTCCCTGCTCCCCTGTGCTGCTGGGGGGAGGAGGTGGAAAATCGGGAAAGAGATTAAGCCCGGGAAGAAGGGAGGGATGGGGGAGGTGTTTTAAGATTTGGTTTTACTTCTCATTATCCTCTGATTTTGATTGGTAATAAAGTAAATTTGGTTTTTTCCCCCCAAGTTGGGTCTGTTTTGCCCATGCCCGTAATTGGTAAGTGATCTCTCTCCATCCTTATCTCCACCCACGAGCTTTTCGTTATATTTTTTCTCCCCCTGCCCAGTTGAGGAAGGGGAGTGATAGAGTGGGCTTTGGTGGGCATCCAGCCTCTGGCCAGGGTCAACCCACAACAATAGGGAAGGATTGGATTTCGATGGCAGGGCACTTTTTACCATTAGTCTGCTATATTCCCATTTTCAAGGCAATTCTAAGAGTACTTGTTTATCAAAGCATTTGAGAGCTGAAGAACATCAGGTCAGTTCTTTTGAACGCGCTGTCCTGCTCCAGTATGCACCAGATCCACATGGATAAGCAGGGTATAAATTTATGAATGCCATAACATACACAGACACCAAATCATGAGCATGACCATGTGCCCCTAAATGAAAACTGCTGCTGCTCTAGGCAACTAAGGGAAAAGTTGGCAGGCTGAAGCTTTCCATGGAAGGAGGCAGGCAGTAATCAACTGAGCATTCATTATGAACACTTCAGAACATGTACGCCTTCCAATCTAAAGGCTCTTTTTCAGCTGAACCATAATCTCAAAGTTTGATTTTTCAATGTATTTGTATTTTAGTTTGAGACAAACTCCTGCAACAAAACAGTGTGTTGGCTGAAATGCAAGACTTGGCAGAGTTCTAAGGAACTGAACAGGGAGTCTCATAATGCAAAGTGTTCAGCGACATGCAGAGAGTGCAAGAGGAGGGCTGAGCAAAACGGGTGAGCGCAGGAAAAAAAGGGCTGAGGCAAAATAAACTGGGAGAGTCCCTGCAAGAGCATAAAGCCCTTCAAGATGGCAGGTAGAGTCACCTCACAGGGAACATGCACAAGTTAAAAACTGGAATTTGATCCTCATTACAAATCCACCTTCAAGAGCAGCTTGGTGATGGAGAGTGCAACAAAACTGCAACCTAGAAGCAGTCTCCAACTACACCTTATACTTCCTTATCTCATCCAGGGTGGGTATAAGACAGTTTAATCCCAAATGATTACGGTCATTATACATCAAGCTAAGCAGGGAAAACAATTCATGTGGGAAACTGCCCCCCAGAGATTTCACCACTATCAGCTTTCAACCCAGGACATACAAGTCACTCACACACCTACCTGTAGGTCTGCAAACTTGCCCTTGAAGAACCCAGCTGCATCCTCCAAGGGAATAGGAAAGCAAACACATTCTAGGGATCCTTAAAGCCACCTTTATACAAGGCATTCAGATTTGATAATAGCCAGACCAGGCACAGGCTGATTCAGTTTGAATAATGCTAATATTAGCACAGGTTACCTAGCCCAAAGTAAAAGCACTTAGACCAAGGAAAAGATAGTTGCAACCTTTAAATTAATTTCTGAGCTGATTTTGTCATATTAGTTTTACACAAAAGACATAACAGCCTGCCTGTTCCAGGATACCTTAACTCCAGCTTTTCCATAAAACGCAAGTCTACAACAGCAGCTTTTTACTTCTTCTTCCTCCCCAATCTCAGAGGAGCATCCTGGATTCACCCAAAGCCTCTTGATTGGCCTCTGTGGTCTCTTTATGTTGCACCTCCAGTTACCCAATTAGTACCTTGTTAACTAACACCTGCAGTGTATTTATTCCTTGCCATTACACTATTTTTAACCCTTAATGCACAGTGGTACATACATCCTTCTAGGAAGCTTTGTGAATGGGCTTTGATGAGGAAAAACTTATTTGTGCAAAACCAGAGTGGTTTTCAGGGCTGCTAAACACTGAGGCTTTTTGCTTCTCTTGGTGCAGGACTTGAGTCTTTTGAAAACAAGGGTGGATGGATGCAGAAAAGGAAGATACTTGCCTCTGTGGGACCAATGAGTTTTGTGAGAATTGGCCACATGACTGCATCCAACGGTATTTAATAGTAATCAGGGACTGTGGGGAACACTAATGTGGAACACCAGTTTTTCTAGCCTTTGCTATAGGTACTAACTGTAAGCTGCTGATTCTTTACCCCACCATTCAGTGCCTGTTTCACCACTGAAACCATAGTTCCTCACTGCAAGGGAGCTCTTTGTTAGTATTTGTACGTGGGAATCACCAAGGGTTTACGAGTGGAAAAGGCCGCTGCATTGGTATGAATACGGCATTGGCAGTGCATTCTGTCCTCCATCTCCAGACATGCCCATAGGCACGCTGTACATTTACACACACGTGAAAGGCTGATCAAGCTCCCCGTGCCTCAAGAGAGACAAATCTGGCCATTCTGACCATTTTGTCAACCATCAGCCATCATGGGCTCTGAGAGACCTCACACAGGAGTAGACTCACAGCAGAGCCTATTACCAACTGCTGCTGTCTCTAGAGTAGATGTTGTTATACATTACAAAAAGATAATGTATTCAGTAACAGTCATGTTTGGGATAAAATAAAAATAATGCCCAACTAGAAGACTGCTTAAGAGCATGTAGTAGATGTCTGGGATTATATGACTCCGATCATCCCAGTGGCAGAGACAAGGGTGTTGAACACAAGGGATAAATGCTCTTATTGCAACAGAGAGTCATCTTCACCAATGATTTTTTTCACTGTAGTGGCAGGATTTCCTCAAGTGAGTAAGCATTATTCAGTAAGTTAAGGATGACAGGACTAGGGCAGATGTTTGAAACAATAATTGCAGTTTGTTCTTCTGTAGAACCTTTCATCTGTGGAATTCACAACAATGCAATAATCCTCCTAACAACTTTTGTAGGTAAGGAAATATTATGAGCCCTGTTTTTCAGCTGAGGAAGCTGAGAGGGAATATGATGATGCAGACAATCATGGGCAGAGCCAGAACTGGGACTCAGCTCTTCTGACTCATACTTTGTAGTTCTGAGAGCCTGGACACACCAGTTGGTGAGGCCACACTGGCTACTCAGTGCCAGGAATCTGTCAGTGCCTATAGGACCTTTGTCTCTTCAGCATTCATTCTTCATCTGGAAAAGGGCAAACAGAGCCCCAAAACAGGGGGGATGTCTACAAGCCCCAAAAGGCACAGCACTATGATAATTTATGGGAAAGCAGGAAGGAATGGAGCTATCCAAGACCCAAAGGATCTTGTAAATGCAAATATAAGTTTTGATTATGATTTAAATGCTGGTCTGGAGACAACCAATATCCAATGGAGGATCCAGAGTGGATTGAAATAATATCCTTCCAGACTGGCAGTTCTCAAACTAGAGAAACAGAGATGAATGGCTTCCCCTGCAATGGAGAGGACGGGCATGAGGACGGGCAGAGCAAAGGCCTCAACTATTATGAGAGAGAAGAAACACAATCACAGAATTTGAGAAGTGAAGAGAAACTGCTCAGCTAATATGGCTAGGTATCTTTGGACACAGTAAATATGTTTATTTGGAAATTAGCTGCATCTAAGTGGATTTGTTACACATTCAGTGTGACGTAGAGACCTAGCACCTGCTGTTAACACAGTGGTTTGCACAGGTAAGCAAGCTTGTGAACAGTGTGTGCTACACAGTCAGCATTTTAAACTAACAGATGCCAGAACTTGCTAGATTTCAGCTGGCCAAAGCCCTAATGGATTCCTGTGTGTTTCCTTATTTTTCCTCCTGCCCTCTTATTGGAGAGAACGGTAAAGAAATGCTCGAACCAAATAGTAACACTTTCAAACATCTTGATTTCTAAATTACAATGAATAATAAATATATTCAGATTGCACTAAAACTACCTCAGGGATATGAGTTAATTATCTTGAACTGTCCATTCATTGCAGTTGCAACCATTTGCACCAGCCAAGAACGAAGCTCTTGATTCACAGAAGTGCTGAGAACCTGCTGCTCCAGTTGAAGTGGCTGGGAGAAGCAAGCTGTCATCACGTCTGGCAGTCAGAACACGTGTGATTCAGTCTTGGGCTCTCAGATCAGCAGCCTTTATGCATTAACTTGGCTGTGACTTGCATTGGGGGGAATCTGCTTTGAATGATATACTAAGGCACATTGCTGGACTCCAATCCTGCATGAAGTCCTCCCTTCTCTTCAAAAACATGGACTGTTTCTTAAAACAGTCTTTACTAATGTGGAGCTCTATACATGCAGTGTTTGATGATCTTTGAAAGAAGTTCTTCAACTTCCATAGGCCACTTGTGCCCAGGCTAAGTGTTTGTACACATCCTTCCCAGGGCAGAATGAATCAAAGCCTACCTGCTCTGCACTGGGGTAAGATTTCCTAGTTTTAAATGAACAAATGTTGGCAGTGATGCAAGCAAGGTTCACACTGTAGTGGGGGATGTAGAAATATCAGACTGGAAAAGGTTCAGTGTTTGTTTTTAAATCCCAGAAGAAACATACGAATGTGATGTAACTGGGATTTAGAAAAAAACAGAGCAGCATATTAGCAAGCACACAGAAACAGTTATATGTCAGAGATCAGCTGTTCCTTAAAAGCCTAAAAGATGCAGCAGGTCTCTCATGAGTTCTTCTTCCCTCTGTTTCTTGAGCAGCGTGTAACACACAGTAAGTCTGTTTGGTGCTTCCTCTGTCTGCTGAGAGGCCCAGGCAAATAGAAGTCCTAACTGAGACTGCTAATTGTGCCAAAACATAAACATGGGTTTACACAGCTTGTAAGCTTAGCGCCTTATTACTCACCATTGCAAAACGTAAGCACGGGCTTGTTTGCAGCAGTCAGGTCTAAAGAGCAGATCCAGCATGTACTGAAGTTAGTGGGAGCTTTTCCACAAACATTAATGTCCTTTGGATCAAATCTGCAGGACTGGATTAGTTCTGGTCTTGGTGGAACCTGTGACAGAATTGTAGACATTAGTCATAGCAGTACCCATGGCCTCAGTTCTGTTCCTGACACCCTTAAAGCCATCCAAATGGATCCCAGCAGCACTGAAAGCAGTCACTCCCATTTAATCTGAGCCACTCATGGACTTTTCTTTCCCTTTCATCATTATGAGAAGCTGCTTTCCCCCCAAAAAACCTCAGACAGGTGTCTCTTCCAGTGGACTTGGCAGGTCACCGAGTTCAGGTTATTTTGAAACAAATTGAATGAACTCCCTCCCTTGTGAGGGAGAAGCCTGCCAAACCCCACACTTTTCCAGAGAGGGAATTTGGACAGATATCACATCCTGCTGATCCCAGCTGCAGCAGCATGGCTGGGGGAACAAGAAAGACCCTCACAGATGACTCATAACCAACAAGTTAAATTTCATTCAAAGACAGTGGGCTGTCTGTGCAAATCCCCAGGTACTCACGTTATGCAGTCCCAAAGAAATGCCCTCGCTTGCTGAGCTGCCTTTTTCTGCAAGCGCCATGCTGTCAAAAACCCAGTCTAGCATGTGACCGAGTACTTTGCCAAATGGAGTTCATCATGCGTTAAACTTGATTTTAAAAAAAAAAAAGACACTTAGAGGCTAAGGGGTTGTTTAGGATTATGTAGTCGAGGCTACAGTTTTCAAGTTCCAAAGAGGTATTATGCAGTATAGATAAGGATTTTTATACATATATATATATAAAAAATGATCAGGCAAAAACCTCCAAAGCAGACACCAAGGAGAGGCAAAATAAAATCTTTTCTCCTCAGAATGAAAGAAACAAAACCACCCTATCCCTATCAGAGGGAAGTTATATACATACATAGCGTTATGCTGCTGATTTGATGTATGCTCTCTCATTTTCTTTAATATATTTTTTTTAAAAGAATGAAAATTTTAAGCCAAAACCATCTCGAAGAATCTGCAGCAGGAACTTAACTGTGTTCCTAATACTGTTCTGGGGACTGAGCAGCTCTTATAACTGTCTGTGTTTTACCTCCCTGAATTTAAATGGCAGGGTTAATTCTCCAGGCTTCTGCTGTGGGTTTCCAGGCTGGAGAAGAGCCTTGGTTTCACTGTACGACAGATTTTTTCGGGGTGTTTTTTTTTTTTTTTGGTTGGTTGGTTTTTGGTTGGTTGGTTTTTTTCTTCCTTTCTCAACCACCACTAGAATTTTTGGAGCCGAAAGATCTTCTTGTGTTAAAGCACCAGTAAATGACACGTCTCCTCCTTTTCTTCCCTCTTAACTGAAAGCAGACTGTAACGTGTTCTGCGTGGCATTAGTTTGCGGTTCAGAAAAAACCCACTGCTCTCCAGAAAAGTGCTTAAACACATGCTTAACTTAAAAGTTTGGCCTTAATGAATCAAAGTTAAATGCTTTTCTGAGTCAGGGCCCTTGTACGCTGGTATACCGAGAACCACCTTAGATATACTCTCACGCAGGCAAATATTACGGTGTTAAATGGCTCATACATCAGCCTCACGTTATATATGTTAGTGCCTTGTGAAATGTCTTTTCCTAACAACCTTGTCTGTGGTACTGGCCTATGCTTCCAACAGTGCTGGCCTGCATATTACGACCCAACAATACCGAACCCCACTGCAGCCAGGTTCAACGGCTATGGGACAACTGTAGCACATGGCAGCAGAGCCGTGCCCTGCATTAGGTGACTGTGTACCGGATTGCTGGTGCCCGGTGCGATCTGTGCCACACGGGAGAGTCACACAGGGCTGGATGAGGCCCTGTCAAGACCCGCTCCACACCACAGGCCAGACAGGACCCTGGCTGCTGCTGCCCTCGACGCCCGCTCCCGACAGAGCCACCCGAAGGGCAGGCGGCCTTTCCCGTAGCGGAGGCGTGACACGACAGGCAGCTCAGAACCTCCTCCCCGCTGACACCCAGCCCGGGAGGGCGGGAGAGAGGCCGAAGCGAGGGCGGCGCCTGCCCTTTAAGACACCGCGCGAACGAAGCTTTTTGGCTCTCGGCCCTCGCCGTAGCGCTCCCGGGAGAGAGCGGCATTGTGCAGCCTTTGGCCCGCACCGCGCATGCGCTGTTCCGCATTTCCCCGCCTGGCGGCTCCGGAGCTGCTGCCGTTGCGTCCCCCCTCCCCTCCCGCGGCCGCGCTCCTCCTCACCGCGGAGGAGGCGGCGCCGCCGGTCCCCCTTCCCTCCCCCTTCCCCCGGTAAGTCACCGAGAGGCGCGGGGGCGGGTCGCCTCACCGCCCGTCTCCTCACCGCCGGGCTCCAGCACCGCCGTTGCCCGCGCGCGGCGGCGCCGCCGCCTCCCCTCAAGCAGCGCGCGGAGCCCACTCCCCCCCCCGCCTCCTCCTTGCGGAGGGCGCGCGCCGGGCTCGCCCAGCCTCGCCCCACCACTCTCCCGCCCTTCCCCTCCCGCGTGGGGTCCCACGGGCCGGCGCGCGCGCTGCGGGCGGTGCAGGGGCGCGTGCATGCAGCGGCTCTGCAGCGGGGCGGGGTGCGGTGGGGTGTGTGTGTGTCGGGGGGGGGGCTGCGTGGGCGGGACCTCCAGAGTTGGGGGTCCTCGCAGGGAACTTCCCCACCCGGCCCCGAGCGTGGCGAGGCGAGGGCGAGCGGGGAGGGAGCGTTTGTAGCCGGCGGTCCTGGCGCTGGTGGGTGTGTCGGCACCGCGTGTCGCTGCTGGGCGGTTGCGGGGAACCCGCCACGTCCCGCTGCGGTCCCCTCCGGGGGTGTGGGCGCTCGGGTTTGTGCGGAGGGACGCCCAGTGGGGGGCAGACGGAGCTGGGCAGCAGGATGCGCTGAAGTTCCCAGATGAGTTCCAGATGAAAAGAATCAGATCTGCATTAGAAAACTTTTAATTATTGTTGCTGCCAGTGATTTATCCGCGCTGGGGAGAAGGTTCGTTAAAGCAGACAGGCAACTGGTAGCGCTTTGCTCTGCACCCTCTCGAAAAGGAGATGCTTAAAATGTCGCTGGCAGAGCAAACGCCATTGCTCCCAAATCTGCCGCCGCCTGCAAAGAGAACCGTGGGCTATTGCGAGTGTACTTCGAAGAGAAATCCTTACGCTGTGAGCTGGAGGTTATTCTGAGCTGAAATGGAGATGGTTCCCTCTGCAGCATCAGCCCTGATTACCCAGGACTGGCCCAGCACTTTGTTGGGTTTTGTTACAGCGAGTGAGTCTGGTGAGGCTAACACCAGTCTGGCGCTCAGTCAGTGAAGAACTCCAGCTGAGAAGGGTATGATTTGATGCTCAAACCATTTAGGAGGGAAATAGGCGGCTGAAATAGTTGCGTTCTGAGGTGAAAGGAATCTAGTAAGCTGTTGGAATGTCTGTTATGTTTTGTGTTTATTATAATCTTGTATTCTGTACTTCAATAAATGTGGAAAAAAAGGCCTTGGACTGTTCTTTCCACCTTTTGTACAAACCATTGTATTTACGGTGTACTAAGAACTTGTTAAAAGTATTTTGGAGAATACAATATGAAAACCCTGCCACACCTGAAAACTATTCTGCTTTATTTCTATTTGGAATGAAGCAGAGTGGAGGAAAGCTTTTCAAGAAGTGATAAAAGGCCATGGCTTGTGTTCTTGGTATTTCATGTCAGTAAGTCTTAACGCCTAAAATATTGCTTTGTTGGTAAACAGATATAGAATATGGGTTTTCTTACTTGTTTCTGGTGATCTCATTCTTGTAGCTGCTGAGGATCTTTTTGACAACTAATAAGAATATTCTATTTTTTTTCCCAGGTTTTCATTTCAGTGCGGCTCTCCTCTCTGTGGCGAGGACTGCCTTTTGAAGCAGCGCATTCATTCTCTCCTTCAAGCACCATAAGTCTCATTTGCCAGCTTCAGAACCATGGCAACAGAAGAAAAGAAGCCAGATGCAGAATCCACCAAAACACAATCTACTCCTTCCTCCTCAACCAATCAGAGCAAGGTGTGTGCGGGGCTCCGAACAATATCCATGTAAATACACATGCGCAACTACCTGCGTCTTCAACGGGCAAACCAGAGTTAGAGAACTGAATTCTTGTCTAGATTAAGATCTTCTCCAGATCTCTGCTTCTGCTGTTGTATTGAGCTGAAATTGTGCTGAGGATTTTATGGGAAAAGCAGATGGAGTACAGCCTCTTTTGTCCTGCTTGGGGGTTGGTGGTTTTTTGGGTTTTTTTTTGGTTTAATGGACGTTCTTGCTAATGATATACTTCTTGTCACTTTGAATGTTAAAAAGGCAGGTGGTTTGTATCTTTGGAATGCTGAGAGGTGACTGGAGAACTGGTGAATCTGTGATTGTAGTTGCAAAGTGGGGAGGCGGTCATTACTCAGATTCTTTAAAGCCTGCAGATGCTCAAAGGAGACATTACTGTCTAACCATGAAGCCTTTGCAAAGGGTGAAGAAGGGGAAAAAAAATTTTGGATTTGAGGAATATGGAGGAATTGGCCTGTGATTTAATTAATGATAAGGAAGAAACCTGCAGCCACTTAAAAGCACTACACAAATCATACCAAGAGTATTATTTTGATCTACCAAGCACAGGATTGCTCTCACCTGTTTATTATTGGCTTGAGTGGAACTCATACCAAGGCAGAGTTTGGTGTTGTGCATGCAACAGTAAGGCACTGCTGGCTCCAGACAGCAAGGGTGGTTGGTTGGTTGGTTTGTGTCTTTTGTTTTTTAATTTGTAGTGGGGGAAAAAATGTTAGGTTCTCTCTTTTGGTGAACATTTATGCAGTCCATTACTGTGTACTGACCCAGTCTGATACAGAGCTTGTCACTGAGATACAGAATTTGGAATTTATTCAACTAATTAATATTTTTCTTACAGCCTGCGCCAGTAAAACCAAACTATGCTCTAAAGTTCACATTAGCGGGACATACAAAGGCAGTCTCATCGGTAAAGTTTAGTCCTAATGGAGAGTGGCTAGCCAGCTCCTGTAAGTATTCCTTTCTTTTATCTCATCTAAAACATGCAAATGTGGGCCTTGGAGAACTGCCTGTCTCTGTGTTACCTTCATCAGACAGAGGAGGGATGTAGTGTCATGGTTTTTCTTAAAAGGAGCAATACCAAAGCTCTCAGCCTTTTGAGATAACATGCTTTAAGCTTTTTAAGTTCTGTTACTTTGAGCACTGGATCTTCTCTGTGTTGGCAAGTTGGAGAGTCTTCACCTGTTCAGCTTTCTTTACTGAGCAAATGGGCAAAAGCATACACAAGATTTTTTTTCTGTGTGAAGGAAACCCTTGTGCTTTTTTGTATTGCTAAAGGCATCGCTTAAGCTTTTAAATTAAACTTTGTGTTCAGTATCTGCAGGCAAAAGCTTAGCTCTGGGAAATAAGGAAGGTAGCTTTGTGCTACTAGACTGGACTGTAGAGTATGTTATGGAGGAATGGCCACATGCTTCTGTCCTCTGTACCTGTGGTGTTTAAGAACACTTGAGCCTTTGATTACCTCAGTGAAATGTGCAGGAGGTTATTATAAATAGTATTTCACTGCTTGCTCTCTTAAGTGGTAGATCAAGTCCTCTTCCTGTCAGCTTTGGTACTTCCTAAAATTTTTACTTGACAGCTTTCCTTTGAAAATGTGTTTATATGACCCTCAGTGATCCAGAGAGGATCTATATATAAGGAAAGGGCAGTTGAAAAGAACATTGTTGAATAGGATGGTGAGGGCTGCTCGAACATCTACTGGACATGGGAATGACTCGGGTCTTTTGCTAAGGTTGCTGCAGGTAACCTTAATCAGACCACTGCAGTGTACCATATATAAATATTTTTTTTGTTGTTCAAGTGTTCCCCTCTCTTCCCCACCCAAATCTTCCAGCATCTACCTCTGGCAAATATCAACCTTTTTCTCTGGCATGTTTTTGCAGGTTAACATGGATAATGTGTTTGGGGTTTTGCAGACATTAATTCAGTCCAGCTGGTGGTGTACGTTTTGTTCTTTTTGGGCAAAGTGTTTCAGTGTTCCTATGGAACAGTACTACTTTTACCACTGGCAATCTGAAACAAAAGTATAAACCCATGTTGTCATCAGAGAAACTAAAGTGGCTGGAAACTGTGCATTCCAGGCAGTTTATGTAATGTCAGCTGCTGCAGCTTGGCGTGTACGAAACTGTTCTTTACCAATTACAAATCACCTTGTACACTTAGGTCTGCTTGGGGGGGGAGAACTACCCGGTGTTTGCAGAGATGTGGTTAACATTTCTTTCCATCTGGAAGTGACATCTGTATCTGTTAGTGCTGTTAATGTCTTAACTGACACATTCTTTTCCAGCTGCTGACAAACTCATTAAAATTTGGGGAGCATACGATGGCAAGTTTGAAAAAACAATATCTGGTCATAAACTGGTAAGTATGAGGAGATGACTGTGCATTTGAATACAAATTTACTTGTTAAGAGTTTTACTTTCTTTTCCTCATCCATAAATTTCCATTCTTGGTTAGTTTGACTTGTATAAAAGGCTTGTTCTTCAGTCTTGTTTTGTACTTCTTTGTACAGTCCCACACAACAGCCTGAGACTGGAATTGCTGAAGTAATACCAAGTCAGGCTGGAAATATGGGTAAAGTGCAGGCTGATGGAGTACCTGAGTGCACACTACATAGCTGTTTTCTTGAGTTCCTCCATTTCAGGAGCACCAACCTCAGACACAGGGCAGTGCATTCTTGGGTGAAAATCCCTGCAAACTCTTAATGCTGTGTCCTGTTCCATCTTCCCTTTGTATATGAAGCAGAATGGGTTGCCTTTTAAGGAGATTGAATTTTTCTTGTGGGTTTGCCTACATAAACATAACACTTACTCATTCTGCAAAGCTCTAAAGAAAACACAAACTCCCAAACCCTTCAGTTTTGTTTTCTAAAGTTTCTTACATGCTAAAGTTTCATAAGCAGACATGAAGATTCACCAAAAGAAAAAACCAGTAGAATCTTTTTCTTCTTCAGCCCTTAGGGACTCGGGCCATAAAGAGCAAGCCATCTGTCATGAAGAGAAGCGACTTACTTAGATTAGTTTATGTAGCATACTGTTTATGAATTCCAAGAAAGGGTGTTGGTGGCCACAGTAAGAACTATGTGAACAAGCCATTGATGTTTTTGGAGTATATGGCTCAGCTTAAAATGAACAAGTGTCAAAGGAGCTCTTAACCCAATTAAATCAATGAATTCCTAACTCTCAATGCTGAATTTTCTTTCAAGCTTCAGCTGTGAATATAATATACAGTCTGTGTTTTCCATTTTCCTGTGTCAGTGAACAAACAGAGCTGAGAAGAGGATTGTTTTCCTTTGTTTTAGGGAATCTCTGATGTTGCTTGGTCATCAGATTCCAACCTTCTTGTCTCTGCCTCCGATGATAAAACTCTCAAAATATGGGATGTAAGCTCGGTAAGGGCAGAAACTATTCTTTACCTTCGTTTTCCCCAGCATTGGCATCTTAACTCATGTCCTTCTGAGAGACAGCACTGATGAGAGAAGGTAGAGGTTTAAGCACTGCCTCCTCTTTGGGTAATACTCGCACTTTCCTGCTTTTAATGAGCTGCTGGTTGAGTGGGTGGTCAGGGTGAGCGAGTTACGCTGTCTGCTTTTGGAAAGGGGGGGATGCTTATGGTTACCATGAGGAGTCTGGTTATCTTCTGAGAGAGCTTAAGCCTTATGGTGGCAGTGCAACTGCAGGCTTAATTCCTGAAAGCAGCCTCTCGGGTAGAACCTTTTTGTAACTTTTTATCATAGCTTCACTTGGTTTTGTTTCTCTTCCCCCTTCCTTTTCTGGGTTTACAATGAGAACTGGGTAATTTGGTTGAATTTTGATGAGGTGTGTTAAACTGCTTGGTTTTCCTGAGTTGCTCAAAGGGTTTGCAACTTGGCTGCAGTCATTAAAAATGTCTTTTTTTTTTTTTTCTTTCCTGTTGTTTTGCTGTAGCTAGTCCTGTGCCCATCTAAATCTGGGGTTAGAGATGCTTTCTTTGTGTGCTGCACAGTGATTAACCTTAATGCAGCTTATCTGAATGCATTTATGGCACTGAAGGATGCTGTATATTTAACTCTGCTAAATCTTATTTCAGGGTAAGTGCTTAAAGACATTGAAAGGGCACAGTAACTATGTTTTCTGCTGCAACTTCAACCCTCAGTCAAACCTCATCGTTTCTGGATCAGTAAGTGATTTTTATTATTATTATTTTTTTTTTTTTCCCCTTGTGCACAGCAAGTCCTGCACACTCCTGTCACCCAGCAGTACAGGGACAGAGGTTCTTTTAGGGATCCTTGGCAGAATGATTATGGCATTAAATTGTGGTTAAAATTAAAACTTGATTTATTTTTTTTTAACAGGATATTATGATTAGTACAGCACAGAATTTATGATTAGAATGACGCAGGATTTGTACAAGCAGAATCAATGTAGTATAATTTATAGGTAGCATAATACAGAATTTATAATACAACTTACAATTTCTAATTACCTAGATTCTAACTTATAATCACCTGGCCCCTCTGCAGACTGGGTCAGACAATGCTGCGGGCATCCCTGGCTAATGGGAGGGTCACGATCTCACTGTCTGACAGGAGTTCTGGTCCAGGTTCCCTGCTTAGGACTTGTAACTGCTTGATTTTTTTTTTATTATTTTTTTTTGGCACTGCTCTCTGTGCTTTTACACTTTCCTGTTCTGGGACAGGAGGGTCAGCAGCACTGGGTTGGCCTGGGCGCCGGGCTGATGAGGAAGGGAGTAATCGGCTTGATGCTTAGGAATCTTGAGGCCAGTAGGGAGGAGAAGAGATCTGTTAGGTTTGTCTAGTCAGTTCACAGGACCTTCAGGGCCTGATAATGGGAGAAAGGGAACAACTAAGTGACCCCCTTGCTCACAGAGAATGGCTGCTTGCCTTATAAAATGCTGTTAGTTATGCCAGCCACATGACCAGGGGTTGGGAGCAGGGGGTACCGGTCACAACCCCTTACCACTTCAATTCTCTTTCTTCCTCTACAAACGCAGCTTGTAGTCAGACAAACTGTGCAGTGCCACTGCTGCCTTTGCTTAAGGACACAATCAAGCCACTAACCCATCCTCAACATGCAAGTTTCCTGCCTGGAGAGGAGGATTTCAGGGAGCTGTGTTCCCAGTCTGTTATTTTTGCCCTTTGTGGTACCTGTGTCCTAGGCTTTCTGCTGCAGTTGCAGTGCAGCTGGAAGAAGGCACATGCATCTAGTCAAGCTATAACAGCTTGCATGCTTGGAATAGGTGCATCTTTAAACCACCTTGTGCATTTCTTCCATCTTCAGTTTGACGAAAGCGTGAGGATATGGGATGTGAAAACAGGAAAGTGCCTCAAGACGTTACCTGCTCATTCGGACCCTGTTTCAGCCGTAAGTCCCTTCTGATAAATGAACACACTAACATGTTTATTTTGTTTAGCAGAGCTCCTCCCATGCATCTGTGTAGAGGAGTGGGTTTATTCTCTTAGCTCAGGCTCTTAAAGAGTGTAGTGGATGTGCTGTGGTGGATTTGCCAGTGGTCATTGCTCAGAGAATGAAATAAAAAGTGTTTTCTGTAAGGTCGATACGGATTTTGGTCTTGGGTGTTAATGTGGGGAGCGTTGAACAGCAGTGTGCTAGTCAGGCCTGGCTCTAGCAGTCTGATGCTGGGACACAGATGAGTGGTCACTTGAGGATCAGAAAACAGCCTGTACGTCTGTTGCTTTCGTGTTGCTCCAAGCTGTTACTGAAGCCCAGAGCAGGGTAGTTCCCTAATATGCTCTGTTTCAAATCCCATTCATTTGGTGGGTAAAAGGAGCTTGGAATACAACGGTATCCATTCAAATGAAGGTGTTCAACTGTTAATATTTTTGAAATTAAGGAAGCTGAAAAATTTTCAGTCTCAGATGTGCTAAACAGTGGCTGTTGTGATATGATCGTTCTGCCTTGTGTAGAAGATATTTCTTATATGTTAGTGGTAACTGTTCTTTAAAATAGCAGTATTTTGAGATGTAGTTCAAGGGAATAAATTGATCTGAAAACATACATGTGGCTACATATAAGGTTAAGTTCCACGCCCTTAAAATGATAAGGTAGTATCTCCAGGTTTAATACTACTATTATTTGAGCGGCTAATGCTGTCTGGACAGAGTATCTGTGTGCTCATGTGTTCTTCTTGGTTTCTGAAGAAACATGTATTCC
This sequence comes from Caprimulgus europaeus, assembly GCA_907165065.1. Next base: position 3,974,339 of record OU015545.1, on the reverse strand, counting down.
AGTCCCTGGTGCTTAAATGAGCAGTTGTAGTTAATATCCATCCCTCTTTATAGCTATGTCAGACAAACTGTGCAGGAAAGAATCTTGGTTTCTGTGATGTTACGCATCTAAACTCATATTTATTGTTTGGTTGTCATGTTCAGTTTCTGCTGTCCACATGAATTACAGTGGGGCTTAAAAGTTTGATCTTTGTGAACATCAGTCAAGTTATTTTTCTCCTCCTCTAATATTACAGGTGCATTTTAATCGTGATGGATCCCTGATAGTGTCAAGTAGCTATGATGGACTCTGGTAAGTGTTTTTTCTTGTCTGCGGCACTGTTCAAGCCTTTTGCATTTAAAGAAAAGGTCTTCTTTAAAAGAAGCTTGTATTTGTAATGTTAAAATTGGAACAAAGATTTCAAAACCAATAGTAATGATTCTTGTTTGGTTTTAATAGTCGAATCTGGGATACAGCATCAGGCCAGTGCTTGAAAACACTGATTGGTAAGTAGGAATTCTTGTTTGTGCTCCATTCTTCACTGTTAAGTTGTGGCATAGACAAATTGTTGTCAAAATAAATTCTCTGTCAATGAGACAATACAACTGTGCGCTGTTTAATACTGCTTTTATTTTCCCTGTAGATGATGATAACCCTCCTGTGTCTTTTGTGAAATTCTCCCCAAATGGCAAATACATACTAGCTGCAACTTTGGACAAGTAGGTATTTCAAAAAAAAAGAGAAAAACCTACAGACTTTGAAGTGTTTATGAGTATCAGATAAAACTTAAGTTTTATGCTGTTTAGGTATCATAGTAATGGTACTACACAAGTTCATGTGTACTATCAAAAAGCCTAGAAGGTGTTGTGCTTTGCTACTGGCACAGGCAGGACTTGGCTCTTTTTAAAGTCTTGGCAGTGCTTAGTGACTGCAACGCCCATTAACCCTTGTGTTAATTGTATGATTCCTTTGTAACATCGAGGCACGCAAAAGGTCGCCTATAAAAGGCTGCAGTGTATAAATAACCTTGTGTGTAAGGCACAGAAGCAGTGTGGGTGGGCTGATTGTGTTGAGACCGATTCACCTGGAGAATTTGCGTGCAGCTGCTAAGAAGGGATTAGCTGGTCTGTCATCTCCATTCACAGACGATAATGATGCTGTTGCTTTCGTGAGACCTTCCTTCCCTAGGTCGTGAGGTTGATGCCCTCCCTTTCTGAGCATCCCTGTGCAAAAGATACCACAGCCTATTGCCTGCCTTTTTCAACTAGTCAATGAAAAGCACAAAAACCTCAGGTTAGGCTTCTCAGGGAAGCGGAAGGGGACTGTCCTGCAAGCTCTGGTAGCAGCCTGGGTATCAGTACAGATGTCTGTGTCTGGAAATGCATGGGGCTTGCTTAGTCTGTGGAAGAGTCTGGTGCTTGCCTGAAACAAGTGACTCTCTTTGTGTTCAAGTTGTGTTCAGCTTATTCACTTGCTCTGCACTGGCTTAAGCTTAAATGGGCTGAGGATGCCTCAGTCCAGTGTTTGCTCCTCTGAAACGTCCTGATGCAGGGCTGCAAGTTGAAAAATTAGGGCTCTGTGTGTGTATTTTGGTCTGTAGCTGCTTTCAGCAGGATTTGATTTTAAAACAGCTTGAGGAAAAGGAATAGTTTGCAGGGCCATCCCTGATTCTAGTGGGTTTCTCACCCTGAGGAAGGTGATGCCTAATGAAATCTGTATGAGTCTTTTGGATGGAGTGTGATTTGGGGGTGTCTGCCAAACCACCTTACCCTCTCACTGTAGTTTATCTGTTATCTTTCCCATTGTTTCCCTAGTTATCTGGTCATTATCTATAAAGAAACTTGCAAGTGTGGGAAAATACTTAAATAAATCCTTTTTATTGAGGAGAATATGAATGGCATGGCAGTAAAATTGAGACATTGGGGTTAACTAACTCTGCATTCTGAAGCCAGGCTAAGGTGATCCACGTGGACTTTAAGAAATTCTTTTTCCTGCTAGGAAAGTGTCAGATGAAAAAAACCCTAAGAACTAAAATCTTCATTTTTCTCTTGTTTTCTAGCACTCTTAAACTTTGGGACTACAGCAAAGGAAAGGTAAAAACAATCCTGTCTCACTATGTACACTAGCTTACAGGAAAATCTGAATTTCCTATGTGCTTTTTAAACTTGCTTAACATTTTATAAATACCATAGAAAGCTATACTTCTGCATTTTTCTCTTTATGAACAATAAATTGTTGTTGCTCTCTTTCTCTGTGGTAGTGACAAATGTAGGCTTTTTTTTTTCTTTTTCTCTTTCCTCAAAATTGTTTAGTATTCTAGTGGAGCGATCCCCTCTGCATTCTCTAGATAAGTTGTCAGGGTGGGAAACAGGCTTTAGTCTTTTCTGCCAAGAGAGTTTTATCCTTGACTAAGAAAACTACCTCCCAGCTGTATTAATGTCTTGTGGCTCTTCACTTTCAGTGCCTGAAGACGTACACAGGACACAAAAATGAGAAGTACTGCATATTTGCGAATTTCTCCGTTACTGGTGGAAAGGTTAGTGTTTATTTGAGGTGGTTTTTACTGATGTGCGGTTTTTACTGTTTTTCTCTGTAGAAGATTCAGTTTAGGGATGGGAACCTACTTGGATGGGTGCTGGTTCATAAGTGCCATAGTGCAGTGGGAGAAGGTGTCCTAAGAAAGTCCCTCTGAGCAGCTCTGGTGCCTGTGTCTCTAGGTGGGCTTGCTGTCCTGTTCCAGGCTCCCACCACTGCAGAATTAGAAAAGGACTTTTCCCACAGCAGGAGAGTGGCTCCTTGTGTATCTGTTTGCCAGAGTCACACAGCAGTCAGCTGTCAGATGATAGGGTGGTGTGTTCTGGTTGAGATGACAGAACAAACCAGCAAGAGATTTAAGTCCTAACACAGAACCACCACTTTTTGCTCCATTAGTTTTCCTCTCCAGGATACACAAGGTGGAACAAAGCCTTCTGCTGCTGGTATTCACTGCATAGGGGCTGAGAGAGAATGAACTGCATCAAGCAGTCCTATAGTATTGGAAGGTCATTTTCATATGATGCCAATGAAATATTTACTGAATAATAGTGATGAGGAGAAATATTAAAATAACTGTTTTTTCTCTGTCCTCCAGTGGATTGTGTCTGGTTCAGAAGACAACCTGGTTTATATTTGGAACCTTCAGACAAAAGAGATTGTACAGAAATTACAAGGACACACAGGTGTGGAAGAGGACTTTGTTTTTATTGATGGAATTTCCCTCATGTCAGCTTGTAATGAGGGTGTAGCTTGAGTGTTTTCTCTCTGATGTTTAGGCCTGACTGTCAGATTCATAAATTCTTGTCTGGCTGAAGCTTAATTGAACCCTAGGAATTGGCTCCTTTTTGTGAAGGTTTTTTTATGGGCATTGTAAGTGTTTTTTCTTTCATTGTGAGAGCTTCGACATCAGCTTACAAAAGAGATTTCCTTGAGTTCAGAATTGGTTGAGGTATTTAAGTGACTCATAATATTAGTGACTTTGAATTGCCTATTATCACCTTCCAAAGACGCAGCTTTTGAAAGGATAAGGACTGATGTGGTCCTGCTGTTTGTAAATGTCTGTACATACCCTGTTCTTGAAGGCAGAGTTGAGATGTCACCTGAGGGATACTTCAGTCTGAATCCCGTAAGAGAGGAGCACCTTCACTGGCCCCGCTAGAAGGAACTGTGCTGTGCAATCTAAGCATGCTTATTCCTTTGCAGGACCATTGATTTGGACTGTAAGTGGGGGCAGTGGCAGCAGGTTTTAATTTTCAGGCTAGGGCAAGGCTCTGAAGATTAAGTGCTATCTAAGCATTGAATAAGATGTTGGAAATACCTTACGGGGAAAGAAAAAACTGACCTGGATTTTTATTAACTGTCTCTGACATAATATGCCAAGAGTTTTGTCTGTGAAGTAAGCAAGAACAAGAATCGAGAGAGGTCTCACATTTTGAAACCTGTCAAATGCCTTCCAACTGCTACTCTCAATTCTTTTTTGCTAGTATTTCCTCTCATGGAGAAGCAGTAGTTGAAAAATAATTCTGAATAATGTGTTTGTAATTCTGCTACAAGGAAATAGAAATTTGTCTCTGCTGTTTTAAAATGCAGTAGCAATCATTTTCAAATTCCATTGCTGTAAATAACGGTATTTGTATATCTTTTCTTTTTGCTTAGATGTTGTAATCTCAACAGCTTGTCACCCAACAGAAAACATCATTGCATCAGCGGCATTAGAAAACGACAAAACAATTAAACTGTGGAAGAGTGACTGTTAAACGTTCCAGTATCGCTTTAGAGACTGTGAGGAAAAAATGTTTTTAAAAAAATACTAAAAAACCACATGAGAATAATAAATCCAGTTTGGCAGGAAACCTGAAGAATATTTGATAAAGTGGTTTCTGTTAGTCTTGGCCCAAAGAAAACGTCAGCTCTTTGCTAGAACTGGGCAACGTGGTGGAAAACAAACAAACAAAAAACCCCAGTGTCTCCTTTTCCTGCTTAATCTTTTGGCAGCCAATGGATCGTTCTGACTTGGCGTTAGAAGTGTCAGCCTTGTCTTGGACACCCCAAAGATACTGTACTTTATGGTGGCATTTCTTCCAGGCACTGTTGCTGCTTAAGGAAGAGCTGCCAGTCTGCTTTGTTAACAGTAAGTCACAAGCCTAGAGATGTGTGGAATTTTTTTTAAATGTCTAATTTTTTAATTTTTTTTTCCAGAATGTAGATTCTAGTCTCTTGGGAAGTTTCTGTATTGTTTTAAATAGGAGTACTGCATCTTTAAGGGTGCTTCATTTTAAACACTCAGCTCAAACTTTGTGACCAAATAAAAACCATGCAGTTCCAGATCTCCCTCTTCTTGCCCCTGACTTGGCTCCTGTGGTGAAATCTCCCCTTACCTTCTGTATAGTTGCTTACCTCTTGTTACGTGTTTAATAGATGCTGTTCTAGAGCAAAGTTACAGTTCTTCTGTTAACCATTAAAATGAATCCTGCTTGTAGTTGTTCTTGGAATATTTTATTTTTTTTTCCTCTTCTGATTATAAAGCAAGCTCACAGAACACTGTAAAGTTATTTCAATGTAAAAAGAAAAAAAAAAAACAACCCAGACTTTTGTATCTTGAAAATCCATCGTATGAAACTGTATTGATAATGGCATGACTCTGTATCTATTTCAGCATTGGTATTTCTTTCCCTTTTTGTCATACCCATGTGGTATTTACACATCCAAAAAAATACCATATGCCATAATAAAAAGGTGGGATTTTCTGTGTATGCTTCTGGTAAGAGTGTACTAATGTGAAGTGTCTGTGTCCAAAGAAGCCTCTCTTAAAAACACCTTTGGAAGGAAGTATTTCTGTAGCACCTCCTTTGAGTGAGGAGGAGAGGAAGAAGAAAGGAAGAGGAGGAGCAGCATGTGGTGCTTCACATCTGTTTTGGAGAAAGAAAAGAGGAGCAAAACTCAAGTCAAAATTTGTTTAAAGAAAGAAAGAAGATGGAACTGAAGGTGTCCTCAGCAGAGGTAACATTAGTACAAACCCTCACAGAGACCTTTAGCTAAGGGGAAGGGAATCCTGCTGCCCTCTCCATGCAGACGGGGCAGGGCAGGCTGAGGTATGATCCAGGAGTTAGCTTGGGCTGATTAGGAATTGTGTTGAAGGCACAAGTTGTATTTCACCCGAAAGGTTCTGCTCTAAGGGGTTGTTCTGTTCCTGGTGAAGCAAAAATTTATATTTTCTTTTCTTTTTTTTTTTTTGTATTGACCTCGTGCTTGATAATAACTGAAAATCAATTACAGTACAAACCTCGTGGCTGCTCAGAGACTGCCTTGCTTTACCCTTAGCAAAGGGAGACAGCTGCTAGACATGAGGTATAGCTTTTCTTTTTAAAATATAAAAATAGAGTTCATGTTGAGCTGGTGCTAAAATGGCTATTAATAATATCACTCTTTGAGGTTTTTTATTACCCCCAGGAAAGGATACTGTGTCTCTAAACTTAGTGAGTGTCACTGCTGAAATAGTAAATTTCTTAACTTTGTGATTTTTTTTTTTTTTTTCAGTCTTTTTCTCACAGGCCGGTGAAACTTCAATTACAAGATGTGGTTGTGCTGCTTTACCAGTGTGGAGAAGCTGGTGTATCACTCCAGCAAAGCACTTTCACGTGGATTCAAAAATGTTTTGTAGCATAGAGCTTCCCATGTAACATTGTGTGTGTGACTGGCTTTGCTTTTGCTTTCCTGATCTGAGTTGGAGCTGTGATGAAGGGAGATGGTTTCTCTACTATCAGGAGGAAGTCTCTTCAACAGGGCTATTCTCTTCCCCCAAACTGAGGAGTTGTGAAGGATCTTCTTTCTAGCTGTCCTTTGTTAAAGGTTCTGTTTGGATCCTTAGTATACCACCTGGGAATAATGCCAGAGCCTATCAGCCTGAGCTGGGCATATCAGGGAGATTTGATGGTCAGGATTAACTATTCACAATGCTAGTTTGCAGTGGGAGAGCTGTAGTAGCTTTGCTTGTGTTAGTCTAGTAGGGGTTGGAGGATGTTGCAACCTGCTGAGGGAAAGTGAGCTCTGCTGGGGGAAAAGGAGAATCTGGGTGAAGAAAGTGGCTGGAAGGAGCTGATGTTTTAAGGGAGATGGGGTTTTAAGGATTTATCCACCTGGGTGGGGAGGGCAAGGAGAAAACCAAAAACGAAAAAAAACATGGTTAGATGCCACGAAGTAGGTGGCAGTGCCTTAACCGTATGCGTGTTGTATAGGCCACTAGGGCCTCTTCCATCCTTATCAAGGGGAGTGCTAACCTTCTCTCCTTTCATACAACACGGCAGGCACACCCGCAACTCCTCTTATTTGAACCTCCGTCAAGCCGCTTCTGCCTCGGATATGGTGAGAAAAAGTTTCTATATTTCTCTTTCTCAGTTTTGCATTTCTTTCTAAACCTGTGTGAATTTTTAACTTTAAATTCTCGAATGCTTATAAAACCCCTGAAACCACCACTAAAACAACACAGACGCGAACGCTTTTTTGTTACCTTTTTAATATATTCATCACTCTCGACCAATCGAAGCGCAGAGGTCGGATCCCCTTCCACTGCCCCCTGCCGTTGGCGGCCAGTCCCCTCCCGCTGCGCATCCTGCACCCAATCAGCGTGTAGCGGGGGAGGACTCGCCTCCTTCCGCCTCTCTAATAGCGGCGGGGGGGATGGAGATCGCGTGTTCGAGTCCCCCATCGGGCGGGTGGCGTGGCGGAGGCGGGTGCGGTTCGTTGAGCCCCACCTGCCGTAGGGATGAGCTCTAAAGCGGGATTTGTGGGCGAACCCGCCTAATCTGCGCGGGGTTTAGCGTCTTTCTGGATATCCCGAAGATTTAAGTGGGAACACGAGTGTAGCGAGGGATTTGCTCATCAAATATTTCTCAGTGAGGGGACGAAGGGCATTTCCTAACTTGTCCCGGTGCCCCTGGGCTGGTAAATCTGAATTGCATCAGATGACAAGTTAAAAGAAATGTACACTGGTTCCAGGATGTGGAAGTGGTCGTAGAGGTTGTTTTTTGTTTGTTTGTTTTTAATTACTTTTATTTGGGGACTAGGAGGGGGTTGTGTATTTTTTTTGTGGGCTCTTGCTGAGGTTTTTTGTTTGCTTGCTTTTTGTTCATTTGTTTTGGGGGACTTATGGGGGGGTTTGGGGGAGTTTTTTGCTTTTGGGGGGATTATTGCCTTTTTATTTGTTTTTTTTCGTTGGTTTTTATTTGTTTTATTTGGGGTTTTGAAGGGAGTTTTTTGTTTGGTTTTTTTTTTTTGTTTTCCTCTTCTAAAAATGTTTGCCTTCTGCATCCCAGGGAAATAAACCCAAAACAAATGTCTGGCTAAATCACCACCAGCAGCACCTCAAAGCAATCAATCCTGGGAGATAGTCTGGGATCAGGGTGATGTTCCTGCTGGGGTTACCCACCCCAGCATCCTGCCACTAGTCCCACAGACAATGGGTTTCATGCCTTGTGCTGTCCCTTGGTCCCAGTGACTCTGCCAGGGCTTCCCACTCTGTTCCTGGGATCGGTTTTGCTGGATGAGGCCATGGAGCCACGTGCTCAGTGGAGCCCAGGCTGCTCCCGGCCACCCGTTCCTGATACCAACGAGTTTCACACAGAATCACAGAATGTTAGGGATTGGAAGAGACCTCGAAAGATCATCTAGTCCAATTAATAAAAGATTAAAAGGTAGTTTTTCCTCTTTATCGAATGCTCCGATTTATGCATGCGTTTAAATCCCATTTCCTGCGTTTTATCCCATCTCCCCGAGGCTTTCAGGCTTTGCTGTGTTAGACATTTCTTATAATCACATTGTTTTGAGGCGAGCGAGATACTGTGGGTGGTTAAAGTGATTTGAATAAATGAGCTGTATTTTTTAGGCACTTCTCCCAGGTGCTAATTGCCCCTCCTGAGCTGTAGGTGCTTGGACATACTTGGACAAGTTTGCGCTGTCTGCCAGTGAAATATTAATGAGCGTGATTGCTAATGAAGATGTTGTGTACAGGAAATCAGGATATCAGGAAAATTGGATATCAGGAAAAATTTCTTCGCTGAACGGGTTATCAGACAGGAGCTGTGCCTGGTAGAGGAGGTGCCTGGCAGGGTGGGGTGCCCAGGGTGGGGGATTTCAGGTGCTGCTAGCAGGCGCTTGCTGGATAGGCTACGTAAGCAGCTTATTTTGTCATTTTAATTTTTTAATCCCATGCATTTGGTTGCGCTCTCTTATTAGTAAGCATTATCTCTCTAAGTCCCATTAGCTCCACTGAGAGCTGGGGTGTTGCTCATGGGGACATCAATAGGGAGAGACAGCTGAGGGCTGGGGGTCTGATCCTGCAGCTGCTGGCATCCATGATGCCCCATAGGATTGGAGCCATAATGGCTTGGTGCTTTCCCCTGCTGTGCCCCCATTCCATCCCCAAACAACCCCAGCTGGGGTCTCTGCAGAGCCCAGGGCTGGCCCTGTTTGGCCTCTTGCTGCTTTATTAAGGCAACTATTTTCTTGTGCACAAACACATATGATTCATTCAAACCCACCTCTGCCTCTTTCAGGTTTTCCCTTTAACCCCATGGTCGTCCCCAGGGCTTTACTTTATTAGAAAATCTCAAGTCTTGGATTTAAAATTAGTTGACTGCTTCTCTTTAATAAAATTATTCTTTCCATTTTTAAATAACATAATATGCCATGGAAAGCTGCTGGGTCCGTTTGTGAAGATGAGGCAGCTCAGAGAGGAAAAAGAGGAGAGGGAAAAAAAAAAAGTAAAAACACACATCTCCCCAAACCCCTTCTGCCTAATCCAACTGAATTAGAGGATTTTGAAGTGGATTTAAAACTAAATCTTGATTAGGGAGAATTTCTCTCCAAGAGCTGCTGCACGGTAGTATTAATGGGAAGTGATCGTGGAGAGAGGAAATAGGACAGAAATAACTGAGGACAGCACATACACACTCACGTCTGCGCAGGAACTGAAAGAATCGCAGAATTTCTCAAGAGGAAAAGGAAGAAATTAAGCATCACCAGAACCAGACTGGACACCACGGGGCTGGCTGGAGAAGTGGGGAGCGGCCAGACCTCTGCTGCACTGACAGCATCTCCCTTGATTCTTGGTGGAGGGTTTTGCAGGTGAAAAGCAAGTGGTGTCCACGGCTGGGGGAAGAGCTGGGAGGAAAAGCCGTGGTCTCTGCCCACTCTCCAGACACCAGTGTTCATCCTCCGAGCCCTGGGTGGTCTGCAGGAGCTGACCCCCATGCTCTCAGGACACATGCCTGGAGGTGCCCATGGGATCCTCTCTCTGATGACTGTGGTCTTCATCCTCCCAGAAGGTAAGTACCCCTGTCCCTGGGGTGTGGAGTGTGCCCATGCTTTGGCATTTGGGTTGTTCTCATCCTCCCCAAACCCTGGTTGCTAAAGCAGGATTTATCCTTGGAGTGAACTGAGGGGGGCATTCCTGCCCCAAGGAATGTAACTGTGAGCTGATAGGTTTATAGGATGGAGTTAATGTCATTGTATTTAGCACAAAATGAGGGTATGTGGGCAAGGAGTGTGGGCCAGGAGCTGGGATCCCTATGGGCTCCCCTTTCCCAGTGCCACTGGAGCAAGGTCTCCTCTGGCTGTGCTGGGCTGTGCAAAGGTGCTGACCCAGCTCCCAAAAAAACCCGTGGGAGCAGATGAGGATGGGCTTGGGAAGGGGCTATGGGTCAGCATTCAGAGCCAGGGAAAGGTCACAGCAACTGTAAGTGCAACCTGGTTTTTGTTGCTGGGATTAATCAACACAGGGATCAGATAGTGTGTTTGCCTTAACCTCTGGATGATGTCAATTAATAGCTTTTGAAGGCTTTAAAAAAAAAAAAAAAAAAAAAAGCTGAGAAATGGCTTAATTCCCATTCTGGTTTAGGGGAAGCAATTCTCAGACACAACCACTGACCCTGCAGGGAAGGACCAAGCTGCTACTGGTGTGCAAAGGTCTGGGTACACTCACCAATGCCGCTGTCCCAGGGTCATGGACACGTTGTCTTGTAGTTGCTCTGAGTGAGGATTTCCCTTCTGTTTCTGAGTTGTTTTGCCTCCCTGATAGTCCCTGCAATAAAAGCAGGACCACATTCAGGGAGCAAACCACACCACACCAATGAAACCGTTGTGTGAATGACTCCGACACCGGCGCAGCTGAAACTGGAGGAATTTGGTGAAATGGGCAAAAGTTGTTTCCAAAAGCGGCAGAGCCTTGGCTTGGTGATGTCTGGTTGGGAGGTTTCACCTATTCTTTACAAACCCTGTTTCAAAGCTCCCTTGTTCCCACTATTTGATCCCAGTGCAAATCTCTGGCTAATCTCTGATTTCACACTGACCTCTAGTGGGAGTTGCTTTTACATTTTTTGAACCCACTGGATAAACAAGTGGCTTCGGGCTCTGGGCTCAGCGCTTAATGCAACTTGGCGAGGCAGAGAGCGCTGCAAAGCCATCGGTAGGGAGCAGCTAAGAAGGAGTTGAAGTATTTCCACCCTGGAAAAAAAAAAAAATCCAATTGTGCTTCATATGGTTCTTGTTTAGTGTCCGGACTCCAGTGTTATGGCTGCAACATCATCGTTGGTGCTAAAAACGTGGACATGGGATGCTCTAACCCAGAGGTGATCACCTGCTCCCACTCCCACCAGGGCTTCAAACACCGGTTCTGCATTAAGACTGAGAGCGGTGAGTCTGCCTGGAGGGGCTGGGGTTGCAGTGGGTGTGTGATCAGGCCAGTGATGTTCACACACCAAAGCAAACCTTGCAGCCTTTGAACGGGGCTGGACCTCGTGTGCGGTTGGCAGAGCATCACCCTCAACCTTGCCTGTCACCACTGTCCCCCTGTATCCGATGGCCCTAGGACAGCCCAGCTAAAATATCACAGAATTGCCTCGACTGGAAAAGACCTTTAAGATCGAGTCCAATCATTCACCCAACACTGACAAGTCCCCGACTAACCCATGTCCCTCAGCACTATGCCTACACGACTCTTCAATCCCTCCAGGGATGGGGACTCCACCACTGCCCCGGGCAACCCCTTCCAATGCCTGAGAACCCTTTCAGGAAAGAAATTCTTCCTCACATCCAATCTGTACCTCCCCTGGCACGATTTGAGGCCTTCTTCTCTTGTCCTATCAACCAGGACAGTCTTGTGCTGTGTTTGCTTTGCAGTGGTCCTGGGCATCCTGCTGACCAGTGGCTGTGCCACCTCCCGTCACTGCCAGCAGCAGGAGCTGCCGGGGGTCCGCATCCACTGCTGTGACACCGACCTCTGCAACAGCTCCCCCAGAGCCCCTCGCCCATCTCCTGGCATTGCTGGTGGCTGCATCCTGCTGCCCTCTGTCCTTACTGTCCTGCTCCTCTCCTGAGCTCCCCAGGGCTGGGGGGAACCTGGAACCCTGGGATGGGGCTGGAAGCAGGTATGTCACAGAAACACAGAATGATCAGGGTTGGAGGGGGCCGCTGGAGATCATCTAATTCAACTCCCCTGTCAAAGCAGTTTCACCTCGAGCAGGTTGCACAGGATGGCATCCAGGTGGGTTTGGAATCTCTCCAGAGATGGAGACTCCACAACCTCCCTGGGCAGCCTGTTCCAGGGCTCCGTCACCCTGACAGTAAAGAAGTTTTTCCTCATGTCTAAGTGGAATCTTCTGTGTTCCAGTTTGTGCCCATTGCCTCTTGTCCTATCTCTGGGCACCACTGAAAAGAGTCTGGCCCCATCTTCTTGACACCCACCCTTTAGATATTTGTAAATGGTCCCCTCTGTCTTCTCCAGGCTAAACAGACCCAAATCTCTCAGTCTTTCCTCATAAGAAAGATGCTCCAGCCCCTTCCTCGTCTTTGTAGCTTCCGTGGGACTCTCTGCAGAAGTTCCATCTCTCTCTTGAACTTGGGGGGTCCAGAACTGGAAGCAGTACTCCAGATGTGGTCTCACCAAGGCAGAGCAGAGGGAGAGGAGAACCTCCCAGGGGTGTTCCCCCATCTCTGCTCTTAGAAGTGGGCAGGACACCCTCCTCTCCCCTCTCCTCAATAAAAGGTGCCCGATGTTTTGCACTGGAAAGTTTTGGGTGATGCTCTGGCAGCAGGCCTGCATCCCAAGGAGGGTGGGGGCATTTCTTCAGGCTGGAAGGGGGCTGGAGGTACTCACACCAGCCTGGGGCAGGGGAAAGGAAGGGTCAGGGGTACCCACAGCCACTCGTGGCATTGGGGTGAGTCCAGTTATCCCCACGAGAGGGCAACCTCGCGCCTTGCTCCGCAGCCCTGGGGGCTCTAGGGCTGGAGCACCTACTCAGGATGGGGTCCCGTGGGGTGCGTGATGGGGTGGGGAACAGGGTGCCCAGGTGAAATGAATGCTTTTTTTCAGACGTTTTTTCCAACCAAAAAGGCCAAATGGGAGCTTGCATAGAAAAATTTCATCCCATACAGATCAGAGCCTTGGTAGTTTGTTCAAGGTCATCGTGGGGGGTTGTGGTAGAGCTGGGAATTAAATGCATATTTCTCAAGATCCAGCCTTGTGCTTTTATCACCAGGGAAACAGCATAAACCTCACTGGTGAGAAATTAATTAAATATTTTTATTCTATTTTTTCTTTAGATTTAAAAAAAATGCAAAAGATCTTTTACAGGCAAAACATCAGCTTTTGATGACATTTATCAGATGTGTGTCAGAAAACAAGTCAAAACTCTACTAAAAATAGTATTTGAGGCACCTTCTCAGCAGAAGCACCTTGGGGCTGATAGAAACCTCTTCCGATTCTGAAGATTCAAAATAAAAGCAAATCAGAAAATGAATCCTGTAAAAATGACAAGAACAGCAACACTAACCAGTTTTCCCTCTTTCCCTTTAAAATGTTTCCTATGATTTTCAGGAGGAGTGAGAAACATTTCCTTGGCAGCTGGAGTTATTCTCGCTACTAGTTATTTATCTGCCTGGATGAGTGCTGTGCTGAGCTCTTGCAACACAACCTCCACGCCATCAGCGTGCTCCCATATAGATTCTGATTTATCAGCTGAGGTTGGGGACAGGTTTCCAGCAGAGAGGACATTGCTGGTGCCTGGGGGTCCCAGTGTGGTACCGGCCACTCTGCCATCCAGCAGCACCCTGGGGAAAAGTGAAGGATGAGGAGCTGCTGTGGTCCCCTCTGCTGCGGTCTCCCAGCCATTGTCCCCTCTGCTGCAGTCCCCCAGCTGCGGTCCCCTGGCTGCCTGCATCCCTGCAGCTGATGATGCTCCTGGCCCTGTTCTACCCCCCTGCCCGCCTGGAACCATCCATCATGCCCTGTGGAAGAGGCCTGTTGCAATTAAGTAGGCTGAAGTGCTCCTGAACTCTTTAACCTTTGCCCTGGGATTGCTCCTTTTGCCCCAGGGCTGTGGATCAGCTCCATTGCACTCTCCAAACAGCTCTTGCTACTTAGCTGACATTTCTTTCTCCTGCTGGATCCTATTAGCACCCTGAGGTTGAAAATGCTACTTTGGAGTGTTGTAAGGAATGTGATTTATACTGGAAAGTAGCTGTAATCTATCTTTCCCTATACACACACTACACATGAAGCTGGAGAGCTAAATCCACAGTGCCTGAACAAACAGCAACTGGGATAATTGGTGAGGAGGCTTCAGTCACCTCGCAGGGAGAAGAGCCTGTGTGGGACGGCACAAGCTGGGCAGGCACTGGGGCAGGGGATGCTGGGTTTGGGGAAGGCAGGATCCTATCCCCACACCAGTGCAAACAGGTGGTAGGTGCTGCTGGTTTCTAGGTAATGCTAAAGGTCTTACTGGGAGCTGCCTGGACTGTTTGCAAGAGCTCTGGTCATGAGGTCCATCATGTACTTCTTCACCCTTTCCCTTGCCTGTTGGCCTCGAGTTGAGGGAAGACCAGAGCTGAGCAGAATTTGTGCTGGTTTGCCTGCACAGATAAGGCAATATGCATGGGAGGCAGATGAAAATAAGAATTGAATGGTGCCTGAAGGAGGGCTGATTAGCCTTTATCAGATATGACACACTAACCACCGAGGCTCCTTGCTGGAATACTGGGTTAAAATCTCTGCAGTGTCAGATTTCATCCTCCTAAGCAAAGAGACACTTTCCATAGTGTTTGTGTGAATCTTCTGGATAAGCCCCGGAGACTGAAGCAGTCTCAGCTTCATATGGGCATTGAAAGTCCCACCCCCAGGTTTTGTTTTTTGTTTTTTTTTAAAGTAGCTCCAAACCCAGAAATGCAAAAGGTGACATTTACTCTAAAATGTCTTCTTCCTGCATTGCTGCATGGCATCCCGTGCGAGTGGCACATCCTCTCTCCTCGCTAGAGCTGGCTGCATTTTCACAGGGCTGCGGGTGTCCTGGTGGGCATTCACACCAGGGACCCAGCCGAAAACCAGGAGATTATTTTGCACATGCAAAAGCGTGCGCACAAAAACGCACACAGACACTAGTACAGTGCTATCAGGAAGAAAAACCACCAACAACAAAAAAACCCCCACCAAAACCCAACCCTAAGCAGCCTCTATGTCAAAAGCCCTTTTATAAAAACCTCAGTAGCTGAAGAATTGCCATTGTTTCAGTCTCCAGTGCGTGCTAGTCTTAAAATATTTCCAGCTCAGAGCAGGCTTTGACATTCCACTCAGACCCAGGAGAGGCAACAAACATGAGTTCAGAAATGTTTCTACAAGCACAGATCCTTCTTCTTTGTGGAGAACCGCATTCAGCAACTTGTGTCCTGTGGCTTAATGTCCCCCCCCAAAGTGGGGGAAACACCCTAGAACACCCCTGAAAGTAGGGAGGTGGGGTTTGCTTGGGGGCTCCCAGTAAGGCAGGGAGACCTGGCCTGGCTTTCCTGCTGAGGCACAGGCTTTGCTTTTCATGCTGGTTACTCAGCCTTTCCTTCAAGAACCATTTTTTCCCCTCAGAACTCCATCAGTCCAGGCTGCTCTTGCTTAAACACCAGCAGCTGTGCCAACCTCACTCCCCAGTATGCTGGATGCTGGCAGATGGTCCAAAAGCGCGGGCTGTTTAGATCCCAGCAATCCAAGGCGACAGAAATCCTCCTTAGCCTTTTTTGTGTGCTCACCAGGGATCCTAGGTGTGACAGAGTGCATATTTGGGAGTGGGAAGCTCTCAATGCTTTGTTCTCTCCATTGCTGCCAGCATGGAGGGATGGACTATGGCCCCTGCACCTACCGCAGGATCTGCTCCATGTGGTGGTGGGAGCTGGGGTGGGACAATCTTAGGACAAGGCTGTCCCTGGGACTTGACTTGGTGGGGACTCACAGCACAGCTCTTTGGCCAGTGTTCATCGTTTCTCACCCTTCCCCTTTCCATGATACAAAATAAGATGAGGAGCTGAGATCTAAGTTACCAGCTCAGCGACACTTCTGCAGGTCAAGGTTGTTTCCCCACCTTCTTGCAAAAAGCCTTTTGGCAGAAAAGTGCAGAAAACTGTCAGAGATCTGTAGGTGATCAGGAATGGTCTGGCTGCCGCAGGGTCTGCAGGGTCTGTGTACAGCACTGGGTGCTGCAGAGAGCATGAGCTAACATGGGCTTATCTCAGCTGTGAGAGCTCATCAGGTTTTATCAAGGACAATGTTTACCCAAGAACAATGTGGGGTTAAAATTTAGTAAGTCCTTGTGCAACTCTTCCTAGAGTGGCAGTGAGGACAAATAAACATCTCTTAAATTACAGTCAGTACTCAGGCTCGTTGTTTAATTCTTTCTCCGGAAACGCATCTTGTTTGTAGCCGTTCATCGCAGGGGCTTGGAGCAGCAGGGGTTTGATCCACTCCAAATTTCAAGCAAAGTAACATCATCCTCCTTCTCTTGTTTGTTCCTAGGAGAGAACACAAGGTCAAATCTTCAGCTAGTGCAAAGTTTGCTCTAAACTACTGAATATTTTTTATTTGAGAAAGTTTCTTCTCTGTTTGCTCTCTCTCTCTCTCTCTCTCTCTTGCCATGCCTTCCCCTTCCTCCAGCTAGCAAGCCCACATTCCCAGAGGATTTGGGTTTCTTCCTGGAGTGATAAAGGCTTCTAGGGGGAATCAAAGCTGGGTGGCCAAAACTAGAGAATCCAGGGTTGAAGGTTAGGGTGTCACTCTCTTATCTACTCCCTTCCTGAGGAGAGACAAGCAGGGGAGCAACCACATGTGGAACATCCAGCTCCATCCTCCCTGGGGCTGCCCAGCCTGTCCCGGGGGATGCTGCAGTGGTCCCTGGCAGAGAAATCCCCTTTCTTTGGCAACTGGTTCCATTTCACAAAGCCAAGATGGAGCAGTGCCAGCTGTATTGACAGAAAACCATGAAGCGGGTCATGTTACCCATTTGCCTCCCAGCACAGAGCTCTCCCCATGCACAGACAAAGAGGGAGCACGTTGCTCAGAGGGATGCACGGGGCACAGCATCTGTGCTGGTCCAGGAGCTGCACACGCTGGCTTTGCCAAAATGAGCCCAAAGCCTTAAAGAAATGGTCTAGGATGGGAGCAAAGGCTGTGCCCTGCCAAGGGCTGGGATCGAATAGAGGAAGAAGCGGGGATCCTTGTTCATTTTCATAACCTCATGTTGGTGCTGGAGCCAGCGATGTGTCTGACTGACACACAGCCCAGAGCTCTCTGGACATGATCGATCCATCGGTGAGAGAGCAAACGCAGTGGTGGGGGCAGGAGCTGCATGCTGTGCCCAACCCGAATCACCACCCCGTCAGTCTGGAGCCAGTGGCACTGTGGCCGTGTCGTGGTGTCTGACTGGTGGGATGAAGCCACATGGCAGCAGCTTGTCCTCCATCCTGGGCACCACGTGCATCCCACAGCCCCAGCACCCCTGCTCCATGCCCTCCACGCTTGAGAGCCCCAGCACAGAGCAACCTGGACCTGTGGGCCTGTATTTGGAGATGTTGTCCCAGGCAGACTTTCCTTTTGCTTCTGGTTAGGGAAAGGCTCCGGTTTGTGTGTGCCCCTGGGACACCTCCAAGTAATGCACACAAGGTTTTGGCTGTTATTAAGTCAAAAGGTGTGCTCTTTGGCTCAGAAGCTAAATCCACATCTCCTTACCGAGCCTACTAATGGATCATCAGTGGATTTGAGTCCCTCCTCCCCACTTGTCTGGTTTATCCATCCTGGCAACACAGCCTTAAACCTTTTCCTTCAACTTTGTTTTTTTAGCGTCTTACACCCTTGGGCCACTCTCACCGACCTCACAGGTTCTGCTGCACAGGATGGGTGGATATTTCTGTCGTAGTTTGCTATTTTCTGTCCTTTGGTGGGGGTGGTTGGTAGAGTGGCAGGAATATAATGGCAAACGAGGGGAGGAAGGGGAAGACACTACAGTGGCAGATGATTTTTTTTTTCCACAAGTCCCCAAATTCTCACTAATTAAGAGCTAGGGAGAACAAAAATAAAAATCCCATCTGGTGACACAGTGGGCTTAATCCTGTAGTCTACCTCTTTCCAGGAGTGTGGACACAGATTCGCTTGCCTGACTGCTGATGGCATTAGCTGGTGAGTGTTGATCTGGGGGAGGTTGGATGAACACGCAGAGCGAGAGCCTGTGGCATGGACAGCAGCGTGGAGGAGGATGGAGAGAGGAGGGTGATGGACAAGAGGATGTGTCCTCACAGCCGGTAATACTTTTGGGACAAAAGCCAGGTCTTCTGGGTGTCATATCCCTCCCCTTGGGTCATATCTTCTCTATTAGACCTGGATTAGTGCTACCTACAAGGAGCAACAGCCCTTGTCTCTGACAGTAATTATAGAGCTCATTCAACACAGAAAACCAAACCCTGATGCAGAAAAATGGAAAATAAGACAAGTGGAAAGGTGGGCAGAGCCTGGCACTGCCTCTTCCCGGCAGCGTCGCTTTGCTCTGGGGAAAGTGCCATGCCAAGTTTCAGTTTTACATGGCAGAAATGAATCACAGCAAACTGCTGATGGAGCCTCTGCCACCGTCAAACACCAACTGCTTTGGCATAAAGAGAAAGCGCTGCTGGCCCCCGCTCCTGCCGTCTGAGCACAAGGCTGCTAATTAGTAAATAAGGGATAATCCGATCAATTAAATGCTCAGCCTGGAGGCTACAGCTCTGCCCGGGGTGGCTGTGAGGGGCTGGCATGGGGCTGGGGGCAGCTCTGGGTATGTGTGGGGGGCTGCTGGGGGTCTCGGCCATGGGAATCTCCTCAAAACCCAAGCAAGTGATGCATCTCTCACTGAACAGTTCTCCTTCTCCAGTGAATGTGTGGGATGCAGTGAATTTGGCTGGTGGGAGGGATGCTCCCATGCCCCGCAAGGTGCACTGGGCTCTTCTCTGGTGGGCAGGTGTGATGCTGGGGGTGGTTATTTTCAGGCAGAGAGGGTTTTATGCCCTAAGCGCGTGAGCAGGCTCCATCCCTCTTCTGGCCATCTCCCCAGGGATGGAGGGGCTGGAGCACATCCAGACCGTGCCCTGTCCTCACCCCAGGCTGCCTCCTCAAGTCATCCCAGTGTCACCACAGCGGGTAAATAGTGGCCACTTTTGCCTGTGGAGTCTGGCAACTCATGGGTGAGTGAGGCAAAGGCAAGCTGCAGGAATCGCTGACTATTTCCAGACTTGCAAATTCAACTTCAGAAGAGCAGCAAAAGGAAATTAAATGTTCACTTGATGATGGCAAGTAGGGCTCTCCCAGGGCTTTGCAGCACCCAGGGCGGCTGACCCACAGACCTCAGGCCAGGAGGACCCAGCCGTGGGTCTCATCCCCATGCCAGTCCCCCTGGCACTCCCCGCAGATCAGCCCTGTCCCAACAGATCCCTTGTGCAAAGATTATTCTGATATAATAATATTCTATACCTCAGCTGGCTTCAGAACTATTAAAACACTTTTCACAGGCACTGGTTTAAATTACATGTTTTTAAAATGTCATTAAAGAGAATTCCCCATGAAATTATTTTTATTTCTCACCTCTCCTCCCTGCCTTCCCTCCCCTCCATCTACTTCCAAACTAATGAGATTAATTGAAAACTACAAACATCTTTCAAGGGCCCAAGGCAAATCCAATGTCAAACAAATGTAACTCTTCCCAAACTACACAGGATCACATCGACTCTCCCTCCTGCTCGCCTGCCCAGAGCATCCCTCCCGACAAGGGGCTGCATTTTGCAGTCTCAGAAGGTGCTCAGGTTTTGAAACCTTTGATATTTTTTTCCCCTCCTTTGAAGAAGGAAAAAGAAAGTGCCTGAGGAATGAGAGCTGTCAGATGCAATAACGTGAAATCTTACTTTTGGCTGGCAGGCAGAGGGGGGTCTCTCTGTTGTATGGCGTTAACCAGGGAAGTTGAAACAGGGAAGCGGGGAGGAATATTAGAAAAGTTATTCTGCTTTCTCTCAGCCCTGCAGGTAGGAAAATCAAAATAAAATCCCCAAACGCAATAATCTGCAATAGCCCTATTCACCTCCCAGGCTTTTATCCGCTCCCAGTGTTTGATTCCTCCCATCCTGGCGCTGGGTTAATCAATAGAACAAATCTCTGGCGTCGCACCTCTCCTGGCCCCCACAGGCTCCTCCGGGATTGATTAAAGCAAACAGCCATTTGCAGGGCTGCACACCTCAGAACACAACAGCTTTTGCAGCCCGACTTGCTTCCACTACTCAGGTTAAATAAAGGAGAGAGTATAATATGGGACATTTGTTACTTGGTGGAGCAACTGCTCAGCATCACTTTCCCTCCGGCGCTGCTTTAAGCAGGGCAAAGGGAAACCAAATAAAACCCCAAACCTTGCTGAACTACAGGAGATCATCCATTTATACATATATGTACACACATAGCGAGGTGAGGAAGATGATGAGAGTAGTTTTGGAATTGGAGAAAACAAATTTATTTGTGTGGTATACCCCAGCAAAGCTCAGTTTGTGCAAGCACACGGGCGCTGATGATGGCAGAGATAATTAAGGCTGCAGAACAGACTCACTTCTTTGCCATAATGACTTTAGCCTCACTTACAGCTCATACATACTACCAGCCCCTCTCCTTGCAGAAGTGTGGTTGGGTTTTGGTGGAATGCCCATGGAGGGTCTGACAAGTCACCCTTCTGTAAGAGCACGGGGTGCCTGGGACCGGAGGGGATGCAGAGAGCAACGAGCATCACACCGTCCCAGCAATGGCATGGGCAGGGACCAGGGCAGCCATGGGATGACTTGCTCTGCTGCCAGTGCAACAGCCAGGCAAAAAAAGACCACGATGGATCCAGTCCCCGGCACCCTCTGACAAGTTAAAACCCTCTGGTTTATTAAAGATACATTCCTACTCTAATAAAAGACGCGTTGTCTGGTGGCGGAGAGGCTGCAGGATGTTATGGTTGGAATGTTCCTTGGCTCTTGTGTAATTAAAAGCCCCACCAGCTGTGGATCTGCGAGAAGCTATTTTTTCCCCCCTAGACAGACAGACTTGATGTTTTCTGTGATCTCCATGATGTCACCAGCTCCCCTTTGATGTGTGCAACCGAGGAACCGCCAAGGCTCACGACTCCAGGGAGATATTTGTCTGAGTATTGCTCATTAGATGACCCAGTAGGATGGAGGCAAGATTAATTGCAGGAGGGAAGAGACCCATCCCTGCATCCATATTCATTAGCATATTAGGGCTTGGTGGCCACTGTGGTGAGCCAAATGCAAAAATAGGAATAGGACAAAGTAACTTCTCTGAAGATTTCAATAATGGGACGTAAGGATGGATTGTTTTCCCCATTTCATGTGGGCAGGATGGAGAGGCAGAGCAACTAAAGCCTTGCCTTAACATAATAAAGCAGACTATCCCACAAGGGGTGTGCACTGGAGCCAGACCCAGAGCAGATCCATCCTGATCCCCTCTCTGTGCTTTCCTGTCTGATGACATGATGAAACCACAATTTTGCAGTGGTTTTCTTATGCAAGTCCTCTTGGACTGGCTGGTGGCAAGTGACATTGCAGAGGTGGCCAAGGCTACTGAGAGCAGCAATGCTGAACACTGCTGAAGCTGGCAATGATGGACCAGTTCTTGAGGTTTGCGGGGCATGAATGAACTGGGGTCTGACCAAACGGCCTCAGGAACTCAGCCCTCCCCGTGCCGAGTCTTCTGACTCCACAGCATGGAAACCAACCTCCTAAAATCGCTGGAAAACACTTTGTTCATCTTCTCTTTCCAATACCCTTGCTCCCAACACCACCTTACACGCTGGAGACAAAAGGCTCTCCCATGGCACAGCTCAGATGCTCCCTGGGGACTCCTGGTCCTTTAGCGACCAGCATTTTCCAGGGACAGAAAAAGCTGGAGGCAAAATCCTGCTGCCCATTGTAACAACAAAAAGAAACATATTTTATGAAAGTCCTCAGATGTGTTGTTTTGGGCTCTGGGGGTCCATGGAGGGCAGCTGGAGCTCATACTTCTGCCCACGCTTGGTAGACCGTTACGTTGGTGGCTTTGGAGTTGTTATTCTGGGTCAGGTGAAAAACAGCCCTGTGACAGCAGAGAAGGCACAGCACAAGTTGTAGGAACAGTACGTCCCCTCCGCTCACACCCTGACCGCTTGCTGGGGCAAATACCGGTCCCAAACCTCCAGAGTGAACATTTCTGCAGGTATTTACCCTGCAAGCAGCCCAGAACTGGATTAAGATAAGGTGAGTGTTGGGACGATGTGGAAATGCTTGTCAGGCCTACAAACCTGCAGGGCAAATTAAGCAATCATGTTCCCAGGACATACATAAAAATAAGTAAAAAACACTATTAATCCATAGCAACAAAAGGAGATAGCATGGCAACAGCAGCAACTGCTGAAAAACAAAACAGAAACAAGAAGAGAGGAGGGGAGAGAGAGAATAAAACCCTGCTCTGTCCTTCAGGGGTTTTCAAGGTGAAGTGGGATGTTGCATGCCAGGTTGGTGGGAGTTAGTAGATGGACTGGGTGCTGATGTGAGAGGCTGGGTGCGTGGTCCTGCCTGGACCTGTGCACAGCTCTGCTGGGGTCCTGGAGTGTCCTGAGATGCCTGGTTTGGCCTCGGGAGCTGGGAAGTCAGTCTCTTCTCCCAAGGAACAAGCGACAGGACAAGAGGAAATGGCCTCAAGTTGCACCAAGGGCAGTTGAGGTTGGATGTGAGGAAGAATTTCTTTGCTGAAAGGGTTCTCAGGCATTGGAAGGGGTTGCCCAGGGCAGTGGTGGAATTCCCATCCCTGGAGGGATTGAAGAGTTGTGTAGACACAGTGCTGAGGGACATGGGTTAGTCAGGGACTTGTCAGTGTTGGGTGAATGATTTGACTCGATGATCTTAAAGGTCTTTTCCAATCGAGGCAATTCTGGGATCCTGTGATTCTGGGAAGTGTCAGTGGCCGTGGCATGGGGTGGTGGTGATGGCATTTCCCAGGCTGTCCTTGGGGCAGATCTGTCTGCTGTGGTTCTCCAGGGGTACCTGAGCCTGTGCTCAGGCTGAGAAAGATCCCAGCTCCTGCTGATCACCAGCAGAGCTGAGGATGCCAAGCCTATTGTGTTTTTTTCCCCAGCTCTCATTGCTATTGAGAAAATCAAAGCAAAAATGGTCAGCACAGGAAGAACAGTCCTCAACAGCAGATCACAGTCACTCTATAAAGATGAGCAGCTCACGGCCATTGGCACTGCAGAAAAAAAAGACCCTTTTATTCCTTTAGGACTGATGTGCTGTGGACTTGCTGGATGAAATGACTGAGCCCAGGTCAGAGCTTCTCCTCAGAGTCAGCCCTGCCACGCTCCCACCCTCCAAAATAATGCTGTTGCCGCTGATGACAGCAAACCCCCCCAAGAAACAAAACCAGGATAAACTCAGCATGAAAACAAGGCTTGAACCCTGTTTTGAACCCAGGTAATGTTCTGCTGTGGGTGCGTAGGAAGAGCATGATGGAAATAAGCCCTAATGGGTGTTAATTCGAAGTTTGCAAGTCTGTGAGTCAGGCGGGGGGTGCAGGGGGAGGAGTGGGCAGGTGGCACGATGCAGGGATGAGAAGTTTGAATGCTTCTGCTGTGTGCTGGAAGGGGTTCTGTATGCTTATGGCATGGTAGGCCAAGCTGAGAGGTCCACAGAGATATTAAGCAGGCTTGGGACTGGGAAGGAGAAAGGGAGCTGGACGGAGAGGGGGTTGCATAAGGCTGAGTTACAGGCAATTTGGCTTTATTGGAACCCACGTTCAGTGGATCGTTATTAAAAGGAGGAGATTTTCCATGCTGTGAGAGCCAAAGCAAATATAGTGAAACTTAATTAAATGCTTGCCTTCTAAAATAATAGTTTTCTTATTAATTGAGAAAGGCAAAGTGCAACAAGAGATGGACCTGATAAAGGAACAGTCATTCTCCAGGGTGCCTGGCAGAAGTGCACACGTGAAGAGCACAATAAAGCAGGTTTTTTGGTGGGAAAGGTTCTCCACTTTTTCTCTCATAGAGGTCCACAGGTAGGATGCTCTCCATGGCTGAGCTGCCTGCCAGAGCCCTCATGTACTGCCTGTCTCCATCATAAAACATGAACATACAATCCAGTGCTGCTCCACACTGTCAGGTCAAGGAATAGTATTTTCTGAATTACTGACAGTGAGTGGAAATACTAATGCTTGTCTAGAGGAAAGAGAAGGAAGGGGGGAAAAAAACCCCTGTGAATAACTGCAATTTTAATTCTGCTCTTGCTTGCTGGGGCTGGGAAGTCAGAAGGCACCTCATCTGCTGGCCCTGGGGCCACTTCTGCACTCTGAGAACTTGTGTAGTGGGGCTCTGGACAGAAGAAAAAGTCATCTGGAAAAAAGCTCTTCCAAATAAGAAGTGAATGGTAATACTATCATCATACAAAGAACCTGGGAAAAAAACCTAAAAAAGAGATCTTGAACCGTGCACCTGTGGAGCACGCCTTGCACGTGCGTGTGCGCCCCTGTGGCACAGCTGGAGCTCCCCGCTCTGCGCAAATTGCAAACCTAAGAGGCCAGGCAGACATTTCTTTGGAAAGCTTCTCTGTAAATGTTATTCTCATTTAGAAATTAAAAAAAAAAAAAGGATGGATAGAGGGCTTTCCTCTCTCCCCTGCAGGACCACTCCCAGCTCACCCAGCTCTGCCTCCATTCCTCCAAGCCCTGGTTCATCAGCATCTTCTAGTACCCCAGAAAGAGATGCTTTGCAGCTCTCCTTGGGCTGTGGTAGGCAACGGGGCATCCATGTGATGTAGCAAAATGGAGAGAATTACAAGCCATTCGGGGCTTTTCTCTTTTTTTAGAGTGGTTGGTTTCATCTCAGCACCGCTGGGTCCAGCCAGCGCATTTGACTTCTTAGGTTTGACTTAGGGATCGTGAGTTCAAATACTTTTATATTGAGGCCTCAAACCATGGGAGAAGGGTTAGGCCAAAACCCTGTTTTTCCATTATTTAAATAAATGTGATAATTTTTTTCGAAGTTTAGCTTTCTATCCTCCTCCAAATATTCTTTCTCTCTCTCTCTGAAAAAAAGAAACCCAAAGACTGAATTTGGACCCAACATTTTTTGGCATTGACTCTTTTAGATACATTGAACATTACTTCATGGCTGAAATTACAGAAATAAACCTGCTAATAAAATAGAAACTAATAACATTTACTCTCTTAGTCTTTCTATGGGAGTCAGGAATGGCTTAGACTGTACAATAATTATACTGTATGCACGGCAAAAAAAGTTCTTGACTCCTGCCATTCCCAGCCCTTCCCCACCAAAGGGGGAAAAAAAAAAAAGTTGGCAATAAATTTAAAAGAGTTTTATTTACCTTGAACTACTCAGCCAAGAATGCACATTATTTAGGGACTGGAATAAAAAGCCATTCACTCTAGTTCAATTGGCCATTTAGCTCAATTTGTGTGTGTTACTGCAGGTAATTACTATGGTAATAATGTACTGTAATCTGCGCTGATTTGGAACTTGTCCTGTTTCTGTATTAATAATAAGTGCCATATATGTACTAATTACCAGTTTGTTACCATGGTTATTTGCGTAGATGCCATGTTAATGATACCCTGGAAACATAAAGCAATCACATTTTTGAATTAAATCTTTGTAGTCTCTTTAGTGCTAAAAGCCCAATTCACATAAAATAATGATGAAGAAAATGAGATCATCGTTGCTGACTTGCCAGCAAGCTGATTAGCTGCACTGCATAAATATACGATTTTACCATACTGAAAAATTAGAGCCTCCAAAACATTTTCCATGGTTGCTAAGTAACTTCCCAAAGATTACATCACTTACAGGAATACGCGGTGCCAAATCTGTCATGCACACGTATTTATAGAGCGTACAGTGCGGGGAATGTGCGCGCGGCAGAGAGGGCTCCAGTGCTGCCATAGGTGTAAGCTGCTGGCTGCCTGCCTGAGGAGAGGGGTAAATAAAGAGACATCCATCCCCTTTCCAGACAAACTCATACACACCCCTTACTCCTTGGAAGGAGCCAGGAGGCAATCCAGACATCTATTTTTTAGGATTATTTAAAGCCAGAAGGGACCTCCTCTATCCCTCCTCTACAATCATTTCACGCTGCAAGCCTTGCACTGGCTTCTGTCTCTTCTCTGCTTTAAACTGAACTGAGCAGCGCATTTTTGGGGATGATTTGTTGGAAATGTGTACTGGAAGGGACAGGGCTGGCTGCCGCTGTGTCCCAGTCTGAGCAAACGTTGCTGTGTGTCACTGGGTGCAGATGTCTCGAGGTTTTGCTGCGAGACGATGAACAGCGTTTGTCCCTGCAAAGCTTCCCCCTGCTGTCTGCCATCCGACTTGTTCTGCAAACAACCTGCTGTTCCCACGAGCTGTTGCTACCTTGCTGGCCATACTGGATCTACATTACAATTAAAAATAGTTTATTGGCAACAAAAACATTCCCTTTTCCCTGATCAGACAGTAAACAATGGGTCCTTCCTACCTAAAATTAATGGCAATTCTTTAACCAGATGACATTGGTGCAGGGGCTGGAGATGGGGAAAGCTGGAACGGCAAAGCTACGTGTCCCTGCAGACAGCAAGGAATGAGGCAGGGAGATCCATAGGTCCCATCCCTGTAGTAAAGTCTGATCCCTATAGCTGTGGGTGAAGCTCCATGGAGCTGGAGCCCCAGCAGGTCCATTGGGAGCAGCAAGACCCAGAGGCTGCAAGTGTTTGAGGACCAAGGGATGGAGCTGGGGCCTCCTCTCTTGCTGAGGAGGTGAACAGAGAGGTGGGAAAGAGCATTCTGGCGAGTCTGCTCAAGAGAAACTGGTGTCCTGGACTGCAGGTACCTGGGAGGACCAGCAGCTGCTGCAACACTGGCCAAGAGCCCTGGGAAAATCACAGTGAAATTGCCTGACCCTCAGCACACCATGGAAGGGCTGGCTGAGGCACCCGCTTGAAAGTGCCCTTGGCTTTCACCCAGCGAGGATCTGCTGGACCACGACTGTGGTGGGAGCGGATTTTCTCTCCCTTATCCTCCTTCTGCTTTGGCCTGAGGCCATCGCAGCGCTTCCCTCCCTGCTCCTGCAAACCCCAGTCCTGTGCTGTGGATGCCATGTCATTTGAAAAGTTACTTAGTGCTCTTTATTATCTGGTCATTATTTTTCCACTGAAGCCTGAGATAAGCAAAGCGTAAATCAAACCAGAACAGGAGCCACTTGGAGCAGGTAAAGGATGGATAAGATTTTAATCAGTGAATCTGGGGAAGAAAAGCCAAAAGAGGGAGAGGGAGGGAGGAAAGGGGGGGGTGAGAAACAAAGAAAGGGAGAGAAAGACCACTTGTTGTTTGTGGGATGAAGACAAATGTTTCCAAAGCCACATTTTCCACATGACTCCCTGTAAAAGCTCTTGGTCTGATTATTAATCACAGGGCGGTCTCCATCCATCACTCCATCCCTCCGTGCCTCCTGAGCTGTTTGATGTGCTCCCCTCTGCTCTCCCATCCTGCATCCCCCCTCATCGGACAGCTCCGACAGGGGAAAGCCCGGGAAGTTAATCCAATCAAGAAAAAGCAATCAAATAAATAGAAGAGGAAATAAATAAGACTAGCAGGAAAGCTTCTGCTACGCTGGTTGGATCCTTGCCTCTTGAGGCTTCTGAAGAGCTGCTGACACTGGGAGTGTCTTCTGAAATAGATGGACTTTGCCTCTTGCCTCATACATCTGTTTAATGACCTCTCCTTGCAGGCACTTGACATGTGATTTATGGGATATAAATTTTACCTCTTTGCTTCGGTGTTGCAATCGCTGTGTTCCGCAAGGTGAGAGCACCTCACCCCACCGGGATGCTGTGCTGGCTCCCTCAGTCTCCTACTCGCCGCACTTTCTTCCTCTGGCCCTTCCTTTAAAAAACAAACAAAAAAACAACAACCAAAAAACCAACAGACTTTTTAAAATGTGTTTTTTCCTCTTTAAAAGAAAACTGCTGCTGACGCAGCCTTTGCAGCGTTCAAGGCTGATGGTGCTTTTCAGAAAAACAGCAGCATCCCAGCTGATTTCCTGCAAATAATAATAAATAAATATATATATATGTATATAAATAAATAAGTCCTTAATTCTTTTACTGGCATCTGTAGCCTCTAATTCATAAATTCATCAGGACTTTCCCAGGATGTCAGTTTTGGCAAATGAGCCCTGAGTTGCTTCATGCTAATGGAGCGGTGGGCTGCCTGACCTCAGGAAATAGAGAGGCCAAACATGAAAAAACAGAGCCGGGTTCAAGGCTGGGGCTGTGAACCCCAGATTTGAGGGTGAGGTCGGGAAAGGGTCAGGGAAGCATTGTGTGCGCGTGAGGGAGAAACGCTGGTTTCTATTTAAAACCTTTCATGCCGCTGCCGGAGACCTCTTGCCATTGTGTGCGGGAGCAGCCCGAGCTATTGAGAAATGCGCCTGGAAGATCCTGACTGCAGGAATGGGAAAAGATTGGAAACAGTCACACTTACGTGTTACAAGCCAAACCCTCCCCTACCTTGGGAAGAAAGAGAGGGTGAGATCTGCCTGGCTCTTTTCAGCGGCTTGGGCAGATGGATTTGCTTTGGCATTTAAGGGTGATGGATGTGCTAGGTGCTATTCATTAGAGATGATTTGTCCGGGCCAGCGGAGCTCGCCTGCCCATTAGGACGCATTTACTTTGTGGATTCATAATGATGGGTGCGCTTAATAGTTTCTAAGTATCAGAGGGTATTAAAAAAGCCCTGGAAGAGGTGGCTATCAATATTTACAGCATCAGTTTGTTGGAGAAGGAGACTGGTGCCTGTGCCTGTAAGGAATACACCGCTCACTGGTGGTGGGTGTTGGCACGGGGGAGGTTGGAGCGGAGCAAGGAGAAACGACTGGGAACCTACTTGTGCTTTGCCCCTAATGCATCCAAACGATCTGGCAGCAGCAGCTTGTTTGGCTCTGGCTCCCCATCACCAAATTGGGGTGCATGTCAAAGGCAGAGCCAGCAGCGTACCACTGGGTCCAGCCCCAGGGGGTACCGGTCCTCTTGGGGTTGGCTCTCCACAAGCACCATGGACTATGATCAGGGGAGATTGAAGGTCATTCACTGAGGGATGATTATGGCTATTACATCCCGGTTCCTTTCCCCTGCCCTCCCCGTGGCCCAGGCTTTGCTTGGAGCGAGATCCTGTTAACAGCCCTCTGCCGATGGGCGGCCATTTACTTAAATCCCAATTTTTCATTAAAATAGCACATATTGCTATCAAGCATTGCAAGGTCACAGGGCTGCATTGTCTCAGCTTAATATGATGCTATTAAGGGTGGACGGTAATGTCCCAGATACAGCAAGTTCAGCAGCATAAGATCAAGCATTGGGCAAGACTGTAATTTCCTCCTGTCCTCCTGATATGATCTTATCAAAGCCTGACTGATCTCTATATACAAAGTCGCACTGGAGAGCATTAAATATCGTGAAAGGCTCCGCGGGAAGGTTGGGTTCACAACCCATCTCCCTTTGTGTTGCTGCCTCTGCTCTCCAGCAAAGACCGGAGCAGCAACAGCTGGGGTGATTCAATCAGCTGGGCTGAGAAGTGCGAGTTCATTTTCATCTTTTTTTTTTTTTTTTTAAAGCCTGACCTCCATTCAAGCTCATGTAGTTTTGAATCTGATTTTTTCACCAGCTCCGTATCATACTGTCTCAGCTGCCCTTGTGGCCACCACACTGGCTTGGGACCCTCAAAGCTGTGGCCACCATGGCTTTCTGCAACCCTCAGCAACTCTTTTATTTCTCCTTCAACCAAACTAGATAAAAATAATTATTTTCTTCCAGTCTTCATCTTTCTATCTGAGCTACAAGTGCCTGCATGCAGTCCCTTTATCTCACTACCTACTCCTACAGTTCTAGCACATCAGGGCCCTGCTCCTGGTACTTGATGAAATGCAGGAAGACTAGAGTACATTTCTAGAGCAGAGGGAGGAAAAGGTAGACTGGAAGCTGTCTGATGGCTTTATTAAGCCATGCAAAGGTACAGCACTTATTGACTCTTTGGCACTGATCTAACGTGAAGTACGTGTGCCCAGATGGGAGGTTTTCACAGCAAGAAGAAAACACGTAAATACGGGCAAGTGTGTGTGCACCAGCCCTGCCAAGGAGAAAACATCTCTTGCAGTATCTCCAGGAGAAGGCTTTGCAGAGCAAACAAACGTGTTATTTCATCTCAGTAGCATGGAGACACGCCAAGCCCTCCTGCAGCCCACACCGAGGCGTGTGGTGAGCCTCTGCAGAGGGAGCAAGGAGGACCAGCATGGAAGGAACGCGGTGGCTGCTCCCAGCAGGTGTGCCAGGTGACACTGCATGGGTATGGCCGTGCCATGGTGCAGCCGTGCTGGGTCAGTGCCTTCACACGGCCCTGTGCACACCAAGCGAGCCAGGGGATGAGAAGGGGTTTGCTTGCAAAATAGACCAAACTACTTGCCAAAAAGGAAAAGAGATGCAAAAGGCAAGTTCCTCTGCCATCATTTCCCATTTGAGTCAGAACAGCTTATAGAATCATCAAATGTTGTGAGTTGGAAGAGACCCACAAGGATCATGGAGTCTAACACCTTTCCCTGCACAGGGCAATCCCAACATTAAGACCATGTGTCTGAGGGCCTTGGCCAAATGCTGCTGGAATCTTGTCAGTCTTGGTGCCTGTTCCAGTGCTCCACCACCCTTTGAGTGAAGAACCTTTTCCTCATGGCCAACCTCACCCTCCCCTGGCACATCTTCCTGCCATGTCCTCTGCTTCTGGCGTTGGTGGCCAGAGAGAAGAGCTCAGTGCCTGCCCCTCCTCTTCCCCTTGGGAGGAAGTTCTAGACCACGATGAGATCTCCTCTCAGTCTCCTCTTGTCCAGCAACTGAAGCAACTTCAGCCTCTCCTCATGTGGCTTCACCTCCAAACCCTTCACCAATTTTGTGGACATATAGGGCTATAGATTAAAAGATATTTAGTTAATTGAGCAATGGAAGCCATCACCCCATAGCTATGTGTCAGCCCCTATTAGCTGCTCTGTAGCGTTAGCTGAGAATATGCAGATATTCTCTGGAGATATCGATCATTTATTTCCCAGGCCCTGTGCTTCTCCTTCCCCTTCCCTCGGCAGGGCTGGTTGTGGTGGGCAGCAGCTCCATCACACCACGCCGGGCTCTGCAGACAGCCGTCAGCTGCAATTGTTTTCTAGTGAAAATAGATGTTCAATATTGATCTCTTTCCTCCAGTGGAGTCCGGGGGCCCTTCTCCTTAGTTACTCTAATAAAATACAACTAATTAAATTTGTGCCTTGCTGTTTCAATATTGCATTATCCTAATTACTAATTAAGGGGACCACATGTAAGGGATAGGCATTATTCCCTGCAAAGGATCCCCTAATGGCCTAAATGACATCTCATGGAAGGAGGAAATCTTTCAGCACAGGCCAAAACTGAAGCTTGGGAAGGGATCCCTGGGGGCAACTTAACAAGAGGTTCTTTAACTCTTCAGCTGCTGCCACAGTATTTGCTGAATAATGGACTGTATGGGAAAGTGCCTGTGCAAAGTTGCCCTGTGCATGGGAAGCAGCTCACAGGCAGGGATGATGTGCCCTTCTGCTTGAGGAGAAACTGGGGAAGAATTACAAGGAATGGGGACATCTGTGCATGGCACCATCTGCCTGGGAAAAGCTGTCAGGGGAACGTGGAGGAACCGACTCTTCAAGCTGAGTGGGTCACCCACTCGTGTCCTCCCAGGCTGAGCCCAGCCATACAGCCTGAACCACCTCAGTGTCCAGCCCATACAGGGACATCCCAGAGCTGGGGCTTGGCAGGGAGAGATGAGCCCTTTCAAGCCTGCATATGATGTCCTGCTCTTGTCAGGTCCATTCCAAAAAGGTTTCCTTATGTTCCAAGTGGCAACTAAATACATAAAATTATAGAGAAGGCTTTTGGAGGACCACTAGTGACAGGGGGAAAGTTTGTCACTCTGTGCTCCAGGACCACCCAGTCGTTACCTGTAACTCCTGGTGATGAAGCACTGGGTGATGTGCTGAGTAAGGGACACCAAATAAGAGCCAGGCTTAAACCAGACCTCCAGGCTTTCAGCAACCCTGTTTTGGGGGTTGAACTGAGTTAAGCTGGCTTTACACAAGACTTTTGAATAAATCCCAAACTTCCTTTAATATGCCCCAGGGACCAAAGATCAGCTGTGCAGGAGCCTGTGCTGACCCTCTCCCCACTGGAGACCCTTCGCTGGAGTTCACTAACATTTTCATTTCATTTTCTGTGTGAATAGCTGCTCACACTCTGGCTGTTCTGGCTTCGTAAGTCACCAGTTAATTTCTCATACAGCTCTTTCAGAAACATTTTTTTTTCCCTTAAATATGTGGCCTGAAAGTGTGAACTGAGATTTATGCTGAAAAGAATTGGGAAAGACCAGCAAATAGGTACTTGTTGGAGGGAAAAAAAATAATACTTTGGGCGTTATAGAGAACCCCCCAATGCTGGGACTCATGAAGAACATGTCCTGCCAAAGATGTGGGGATTTACCATTTCCAGCTTTACAGCCCAGTGCAGCAATAATCCCTAAACTTTGGGATGAGCCTTTCAGTTGTAGATCTCTGCTTGGGAGGAGGAGGCATTTGATATCTGGGGAAATTGAGGCACTGCCACACCTTGTACCGAGACACGGACTGTTAGAGGTCAAACACCTTCCAGAGTCTCCCCGTTTCCCTTTTTGTGATGCATGTTGCTTTAGGTAGCACAGTTACAGACAATATTTGGCCAAGGAATCATACCATTAATGGAGATTTAAAAAGACTCCAGACAATCTTGATGTCTACAATTTAGCATCCTCTTTGTTTCCACTCTGCTCACAGGTTAAATTGATCATGGGTCCATCTTGGATTCTTTTCTCTCTCCCTTCCTTGAAATGATTGAAATCTTAATAATTAGGGTTAATATCAATGCCAAAGTTTTAAGCAATAAACATATAAACAGAATGAAGAGAAGCAGAATGCTCACGTCTCTCAACAGTGGAAATGGTTCTGTTTTATTTTGCTGTAGCAGATGTTACGTTTCCAATAATAAAATAAAAAAAATCTAAGGGAGACATTTAGCAAAGTATAGCTTTACACTCCAGAGTTATCACTCCAATTTCAACTGGGACCATAAAGTTTTATGAGCTATTAAATTGTCCTAAACCTCCTTTAACACACTAGCTCTAATGTTGGAGATTAACCATTTAGAAAAAGGAGGTTACCTTAGCAGAGATCGGGCCATTTTCCTGCACTCTTATTCAGTCAATAACCCTTTTCTACGGCAGAGCCATTTGCTGGAGTGTGTGGCTGGTAATTAGCCCGCATGCCCCGCAGGTAATGAAGCCACAGTAGATGCAAACCCTCCCACAGCGAGAGGAACATCAGCAGCACCAGGACGGATGCTCAGGAGAGCAGAGCTCTGGGCTGGGACTCCAGAGAGCAGAGGGACAACCTCATCTCCTTGTTTGGCCGCAGTTTCTCCCATCCCCTCATCCATTCAATGGCGATGCTCATTATTTCTTCTGTCCACATTTTCCTTTTTGTTTCGGGTGATGCATCCATCTGAACATGGCCTTTGATTATGTTTTACTATCATGCAGAAGAGACCCTTGATCTTAGCTTCCATCCCCTGGGTGCTAGAGTGAAACTGGTCTGTACATGACCCAGGAAAAGGTGAATAGCATTTTCAATTTGCACTTGCAGAGCTCTTTCCAGAGGAGAAACTTAGAAACACTCCAGCCACATCCGCAGAGTGTCACAACACTCTCCAGAAGCCCAGGATTATTTTATTGATTTTTGAACAGGCACAAACCCAGGAGCAGAGATGGCCTGGATCCGCAAAACTATCTTCAGCATGTTAAAGGAGACTCGTGGGACTTTGCCACTTGTAATCTGCAAAATCGCCACCCTTCATGACCCTGATGAACTCGTTTGTAACCCTTTGGGAACTAAACCTCTGAAAATGTCTTTGTTTTGATTGTAAGGTAGCCCAGCTGACTGATGGTCTGGCCTGGTTATACCTGAAAACATCTGTCTTGAAAGAGCTGAGCAGCATGGGGCTGTCTGATGCTGATGACTTGCAGGGATCTGGCATTTCTCCTAAAAATTCTGCTATAGCTCCTCTTCCACCATAAGCTCTGGAAGGTCTCCTGCTTGGCCGGGTTACAGCCCTGTCGGGGGCTGGAACATGGGGAGTGCTCTGTTATTGAGCTCCATGGATGTGTCTCCACTTTCCCCTGGTGTAGAAGTGTGACCTGCTCCCCCAGAAGTGCCTGGTGAACACAGCCCCAGTACAAAGGGAAGAGCCAGGCTGGACCATCCCTCCAGGCTGAGCCTGGGGTTAATGTGCACGGCGAGGCGCTGGGGAGAGGGCGGCTCCTTCCCAGGAGGAATTTTGAAAGAAAGGGTAACCTCTGCTCTATTTTTGAAATAAATGTTGCAGAGGCCTTCTCCTGCATCCTGCACACCACCACTGCCAGGGCTCTGCTGCAGCATGGGGTGGCTTGGCAGCCCTCAGGGGTGGGAAATGTCTCCTCGCAAAAGCCCAATTCCCATTTCCCCTCTGATAAAATCAGCAAAGACTAGTTTTCCCTCTAAATTTTTTGGAAGGCATTTCCTATTTTGAGTCTTTATTGATGGTTTCCCCTAGCCAAGGGCTTAGGGCAGACACTTCCAAAAGCCAGGGTGGGATGTCTTCCCCATGCACACAGTCTCATTAGGATGCAGTAGGAGATGCTTCAAAGCCTCTGGTACCTGTGACACAAGCAAGCTGGACCCCACCATCAGTCTCCTCTGTTATGGCACTGCCTGTATTCCCCATTTGGCTGCTCTGG
Organism: Caprimulgus europaeus; assembly: GCA_907165065.1. The sequence goes on along the minus strand of OU015545.1, from coordinate 3,939,573 downwards.
AGGGTCTTTGCTTTCTTCTCAACCATCTGCTGTGGGTAAAATCCCAACTGGGACTTCAAATTAATGTACAGTTGGTGGAACAAGCCAGCATGGTAGCTTGTTCTGGGGAGCAAGGAGGAGGGTTATCTGACTTTGATCAGACTTCGAGGACATGGTTCACAAAGTTCATGTACACCACAGCTTTTCTTTTTGATTAAAAAGAGGCAATTCTGCTGTCTGAGATGTCTTGGACATCAGCAGAAACTACATTAAGAACAGCCATTTAGTACAGCAAGCCTCAGGCTTCAGTAATGTTCTGACCAAGCCTATCTTCACTGGTACAGATGTCTCCTATATCACTTAGCACAGAGAAACAAGGTTTGACTGAAGCGAGCTTGTAGACTAATAGAAAAGTCCATCTACAATTAGCTGGAGGTTTAAACTTCTGGAGCTGTATCTTCTTCTGCTGCCTGGGTAGGGCCTAGAGGAAGAAATCCCTCAGATGTAGCACACTACATGCAGTGGACGTTTTGACTGAGCAAGTTTTATCAGAGAGATTTCCTAACACCTCTTCCCTCCTCGCAATCCCCAGATGACCAACATCAGCTCTGAAAGAGAGAAAAGTCCTGCTTCTAGCTCATCCTGACTGGAGATGGCCAGCCTAGAGTTGGATGGGGATTCAGTGGTCCCCTGCCCCAAGGCTGTGTTTCCCTTTGCAATTTTTAATTGCCCTTAGCTGCTACTGAGATGACGGGCACCCTAAAAATGCTAGATACCTTAACAGAGCTGGTGTTCACTGTTTTCTTCTTCCAAATCCCTGTCTCTTGAGTAAAGTAGCCTTGGTTGAGCAATCCCATTCTCTACTGGTCCCTACAAGAGCCCCCAGCATCTTGCCAGAAAACAAGCCCCAGCTGGAGCGCGGCATGGTCTTATACAGCACCTCAATGTCCCAGCTCGCTCTGCTGAGGCTCCTGGCCCCACACAGATGTCATGTCTTCACCCTAAGGGGGTATTGGTCGGAGGGAATAAAGGACCCAACACCTCGAGAGGTGTTTGTTGCTCAGCCTTAATAGTCAAAGGGATGAAAATAAACGCAAGGCCCTGTTCAAACCAGAGACCTGTCATTATTTCCAGGCCATTCATCTCCCTCTTTCAGTTCCTTTCCTTTCCTTCTAATGTATGTAGATGGAGAATGCAAATACCACCATGAGAAAACTGACCTTTTGGCTGAATGTCACCAAGTTCTGCAGCAGTGGGAGTGTTTGTATTCAGTCGTTAGCTTTAGCCTGTACAATTATTTATATATCCCTGTAAGACTTGATGGGATGACTCAAAAACGGTTTTGACTTTGGTTGTTCTGGTGGTTTGATGGGCTGCAGTCCTTAAATATTGTGTTTGGGGTGCTCAGAGATATAGTTTAGTAGTGGACAGGTATGGTTGGACTTGATGATCTCAAAGGTCTTTTCCGACCAAGCGATTCTATGATTCTACAATTCTGTGATTCAATGCTAGCCTTTCAATTTAGCAACCCCTAACGTGGACCTGGGTCTACCACTGTCCTAGAAAAGCCATAGTTCAATAGGTGGGAAAACCAGCCAGCAGTCTGAGATGCCACCTCTAGGAATGGAATAATCTAAACTCCTTTACTAACATGATGTTTAATGTTGTAAACCTAAAATATAATGTATTGAGCTTGAAATTCCTAAGGGACTTTGTTTCCAGAGCTTCTAATTGATGGTATCAACTTCAAAGACGCCCAAAACATCCCACTTTGGCTGTGACAAGCTGGGTATGACCACACAGCATGCCGCCAGTGCTACTCTGGAGTAATTAACATTTTTTCATAGAAATTAAACCCAAAATACAGCTTTGATGACACTTCCGAAACGTTGGCCACACTGCCCGTGCCTGCAGGAATCTTCCAGTGCTTCCTCAGCCCTTGCCTCCCTAGAAAGGGTTTCAAAGGTTGAATTAGCATGCTCTTAAACTTTTCTCCTGTACAGGCTTCACGCTGTTTGAAGAAGAACTGTTCTCTGCACCGCGTTACAGGCAAGCAGTCTGCCCTGCTGCGGGGCTCCCTCGCTCTGAATACTGACGCTTTGCTTTTGTGCTTCCTCACCCCTCGTCGAGGTTCTGTTGTTTCATTCCAGCAGACAGTCTTACGTCAGATGCTTCCTATGCGATGTTACAATCCATCTCTGCTGTTCTTGAGGTGGTCAGCTGAGCAGATGCATGGTGAGTGCCTGGTGCTGCAGCTTATGGCATGAAAACCTGGGCAGGGGTTTGAGGTGACCTGTGGAGTATCAGAGATGGAGCTGGGAGTCATCCAAGAGAGGCTCCAGCAGCTTGGCTGCCCTGAGTCCCTCCCTCCATCCTGACAGACTCCAGCCTGCCACCATCATTTTGACATCCAGCACCTCCAAATCCTCTCCTCATCCTCTTCAGCCCTTGTTTTACATGCCACATCCATCCTGTCGCCTGCTTCTCAGTGACGTTGCTTGGAGAAATTAGGGCAACTGCTGTACAGGGTTTTTATTAGTATTGCCAAACTCTTTCAGCATTTTTAGAAAGGGCTTGAAAAGAGGCCAAGTCGTTTCTCCTTCTTCTGTTTCTTTTCCTCCACCTCCTCTCTCCCCACCTCCCCTCCCCTTTGCTGTCTGCGGATGCTTTGGGATGAATTAATTCAGACGTGTGGTTTTGAATGTTTTTGGCTCCTGGTTATCGAGCCATTCAGCAGTTCTGGGAGCCTCCCCCATCGGCTGTTATTGAACCAGACAGAGAGGGGCGGAGGAGATGGCAGCGGCCTGATTTGTTGGCTTGTTAGTTCTGCTCCTGTGAACCGTCCATCGTCTCCTGTTTCTGCAGGCTGACAGGGAGAGTCGGCGGCCAAAATGTTCCCCGCGGGCTGGCTGCGGAGCGGTGCATCTGCACACGACCATGGCTGCCATCTCGGTGGGAGCAAAATTAGGTGGTTTCTCTCTGTTTTCCCTTTGCCTCCCCCAGCCCGCCATCAGGCCGTCACCCCAGCTCTGCTCCAGGATCCCTGTTGGTGTTATGGAGATGTATTTTTATCCCCAAGGGGCGGCAAAGCCAACTGAGCAACAGCAATGTGCAGGTGGATAAGACCTTCTCGCCACTCCTTGCTTGCATCGTGGGTTGGTTTTGATTTCTCCTCCTTGGAGATGCTCAAGCTCTGCCCTTCAGCACTGCAGCTCCATCAAGCTGCAGGATCCTTGGTCTGAGGGCAGCTCTGCCCACTCCTCCAGCCCCATGGCGACCTCCGTGCCAGGACAGGGCTTGATGGGCACCAGTGCTGTTGGCAGAGCCAAGCTCACTGCTGCCAAAGGACTGGCGAGCTCTGGGTGTGTGCATCTGGATCTCGTGGAGCCTCCCTTAGTGTAAGCAGAAGCAGAGATAACCACTAAATCCTTCTGAAAATCACTTCCTATCGGTGCTGCTGCAGGGCGTAGTGCTGAGACCCTTTAATCATAGGGAGGATTGTTAGAACTCATAATTTTCTCAACTTTCTAGTTAAATTTTAAAAGCCCACCTGAAACTCTCATTATTCCCTGTCAAGAATTTCTTTGAGTATACTTCTGCTCTGGTTTCATACTAGGTTAATATCTAAGAAAAATATTATCTCTCTGCTTGGCTTACTGCCATCCCAGCCGTGTTTGTATTTCAGTGGTGGATGAAGCCGCTCCAGTTTATTTATGTAGCTGGTAAAGCTGCCCCTCCACATGAGGGATGTGGCAGGACTCCCCTTGCTCTGAACCTGGGGCCCAAGTACAGTAGGGCCCAGTAAAAATCCCACATGGGTTTAAACCATCAGCATGTGCATGCCATGGCTCTGCACCAGGAAGAGCTCTCTTCCTAGAGCTCTACTTGGACATCTGTGCTTTAAACAGCAAAGAAAAAGTGCAGAGCCGTAATTCATGCCATTCATAGGGTGGTATCAGGAATTGATAGAAAGTCTTTGGGTGCAGAAGTTCCTGTTTTTCATCTGTTTCCTCTGCCTTACTCAGTAAGTACCAGATTAAAACGCCAGAGGTGCAAACAGACAATTTGAGGGGCTGCAATGGGTTTTGGAGCTTTGGTTTTGGTAATTTAAACTCAGAACCAGGGAGGTTTTGAAGATGTAACCCCCATTGGCAGAATTAAAATCCACCTGAGATTTACCTGATGGGAAGAGGGGTGGTGCTGGGGCTGGACTGGGAGCTCACCACATCAACAGCCCCTGCAGGGACTTTTTTGAATAGATCTCTTTGGGAGAGGGTTAACACACTTCCAAAAAAGGGTCTTTTGTCCCCAGCCTGTACCAAAGCATGACTTGTGTGGGTGTGAGCATGCTTCTCGCCATCACTACATCCCAATGCACTTGGGCAGTGTGCACCACCTTTCCTGCAAGACCAGATCACTCCAGGCCATGGTTAAAAGCACAGCTTTTCTCTAGTTTGGGCTTTTTTTTTTGTCAGCGTTATTGCCTGGGCTATCTGCTGACGTGGGTCAGGCAAGCACTGCCATGGCTCCTTCTTTCAGAGCTCTGGCTGTGGTCCTGGGAGAAGGTATGGCCACATGAGAAAGTTAATATGAGGTAACCCGGGGTGTGAATTTACGGCAGAGCAGCTGCTCTTTGCTCATGGCCGAAGTGCGTGTTTACCCCATGGTGAATGCAGAGGGCTCTGTGATCTCCTGCTCTGCGGGGATGGAGATGAGCTGAGGGACACAGACATCACTGAGCAAACCTTGCAAACCTACACCCTGGGTGCAGCTCATGGCAGCTTGCACAGGGAATTATCCCCAAACATTTGGAACAGGAAAATGCTGTGCAAAGAGCTCTGCTGGTAAGTTCCCACTGCTGGCAAGATTGCAAGAGCTGGGCCTGGAGGATGCTTTAATGCACTCATCTCGCACAGAGCACTTGATGCATCTCCTCCATGTGAGAGGGGGAAGAATAGAGAAGAATGTGTGAGGGCAGAGGAGAGTGGTGCCAGTGCTGTTGAGTGTCTGAGGTGGATGGCGGCGAGGCACTCTGCGAGCTGCCTTTCTCCAGCTGGGCTCCTCTTTTGCAATTCCAGTGTCTTGTTTCTCAGTAATTTATATTGACAGAGTCTTTCAAAACACTTTAGGGTTGTTTACAACATTGAGCAAGAACATTTTGTCTCATGTCCTCTTCATTCTTAAAGACAATCTACTCCTTCGTCCATGTCCCCCGCTCCCCTCCACTGGCTCGCAGAAGTTGCTTTCTGTAAACCCATTGAGCTAGAAAAGAACCTGCAAATCTACTTGATGTGATGCTCCTTCCTCTCTAGTTACTAATTAGCTTTTCCAATCAGGGAAAAAGCGCCTTTTCAATGGCAGAAACATCCCTGCACTAGAAGCGCTTACTCACGTGTGTGCCACTGCACGTGGAGCATGGCTGTGAAGTGTAGGGAACCAACACGACACAAACTGCTACGTGATATAGGGACGTTTGGGTTCTGCTCCAGCATCCCCACATCATCATCTGAGTCAGTGGCCCATGCCACCCTCTGCCAGGCCAGCTCTGATGTTTTCTCTTCAAGCGCTGCATGCAAGGAGTGAGTGTGTTGCTGGAGCCTAGCAAGAGCCTGGCCAGCAGCAAGCCCTCTCCTCTCCATCCCTCCTGATTTCTGCAGCCCTTTGCAGTAGTCTGGCCCATCAGGATGTCATGGTTGTCCCCAGTTCCCTGGTTAAGAGCATTGGAAACATATTTCTCCTATGAAGCCTATGTCCAGTCCTGTCCCCATCCCACCAGTTTTAAAAAGTCTTCTTCAGCCTTGCAGGCAGAGACCGTTTGAAACCCTTTAACATGGGGAAATGAAGCAAAGGACTTGGACTCCCTGGGTAGACAAAGTTTCTCTGCAAAACCAACTACTCTTGGAGTTTGCAAGCAAAGTTCCAGCCAAACCTGCAGCCCTGCCCCAGGCAGCTGCAATGCAGCCAGAGCCGGGGGAAGCGCAGAGAGCAGCACGGTCCCTGGGCAGTGCTTTCTGTGTCCTGTTCCAGTCAGATTAAAGCTCATACATGTTTGACTACCCATGCCACAATAATCTTCCCATCTGCACTTAGCTAAGAAGGCTGGAGTGCCCAATTATTATAGAGTCTGCTGTTTTACATGCCCTGGGCTTTAAGTCTTAAGACTTTTCATCTTTCAAGCAGACATCAAAGTGAAACCTTGAGTTTTCCAGCGCTGCATCTTGGGCTTCGGGTGTTCTTGCTGCTTCCTTGTGATTAGCAGATGAGCTGCCTGGATGGCAAAGCAGTGGGGAGGGGGGGGGGAAATGGCTGTGCCCTAGCCGACAGAGGAGCAGGAATGAGTATGTTTAATCAAAGTGTCCCTCCTCCTGCCTTGCTCTTTTCTACCCATCCTACTTCCTTCCTTCCTACCTTGCTCCAAGATGTTAGCCAGATGGCTGAGCCCATCCATCAAACCTGTCATCATTGAGCACTGCTTCCAGGAGGGGACAAATTCAGTGAGATCAGGAAAAAAGATCACCAAACTGCACTTTAGTTTTCTAATCCCAGCCTTTGGCATGGCTTTCAGCTGCTTAGTGCAATCAGTAGCATCATACTAAAATCAGGAAAGCCATGGAGGTCCTGGCTAGGTGTAGATCTGGCCTGGTGGATTTTCCCCATCCATGAAGACATGGTGCAATGCTCCTCATTCCCCTCCCTATTCACTAGGACAACAGTCACAACAGCATTCACCCAAGCTGACCTCTCTCCTATCTCCACAGCTATTCCCTTGCAGAGATATACTCATTGGGAGGGACAGGTAAGGAGTCTTTCCAGGACTGTATGTTGCTATGTCTCGTCATAAATTGCTCTGCAGGATTAATCAACTGTAAAACTCATTTCAATACAGGAAGAGGGAAAATGGGGGTGTGCATTTCAAGGAAGCTCCTTGACACTTGGCATCTGCTTGCTGAGAGAGTCTGTCAGGAGCAGCCTGCTTGGTGGATGCTCCCTGCGATGATAACTGTTCAAAGTGGATGAGCTTTCTGTCAACAACTTAATAATCTGTGTCTGCCACGATCCCATGTCAGCCAACACTCCTGTAACGAATGGCTGATAAGGAGGAGGTTAGACTGGGGAAAATGGGCTGTTTTGTCAGCACAGTGTTCTTGTCAACAAAAAGAGTCTGAAAAAGCTTGCTGGCTCCTTTGGAGCTTGCCCGGGATGATTCACCAGCCCCACAGCTTGGTTAGTCCCAAAGCCTTTCTCCACCAACAGCAACTGCAGCAAAAGAAGTGGCAAAAACCCCTGCAGTAAGCAGATGTGGTTGACCCTCCTCCTAACCCGAGCAATTAGCCTGGTTTTCATTCTGAAGCTTTTCTATCTCTTCCCCACGTCTTTATTTTTTAAGCCATTGTTCTTGTATGTGTACGACTTCTTATTATCCCTTGTGAATTCAGTCCATGCTGAAACTCTGCTGCAGCTTCACCCCTCATATGAATAAGAACTCTAGCTGTATCTATCACTGTTCCTCTGCAAAGAATAGATTTTGAAATAAATGCTCAAAGGTGCAATGGGTTTGGCTGATTTTAAGGAGGAACACTCTACCAACTGGACTTCAGAGAAGAGTCCACATGAATATTCCCCTAAAGTAAAAGCTACCAAAGGATGGATGTACTGGGCTAATAAATGAAAACTATATTCTGTTTATTTGCTACATTTGCTACATTTGTTGTGAGGAGTCCCTTCACTCTTCCATATGAAGAAACCTTCCCTTTGGTCCTCAAAAATCAATGGGAATAATAGGAATGAGGACCTGAGATGTGGAACATCTCCCATGGGCCAGGCCCTGATTCTACCTCTGCATGAGCTGGCGCAAATCTGGGCACCCATGGGGTGGAAGGGATGGAGGAGGCTGCTATCCTCCAGCAGTGCCCAGTCCTGCAGCCTTTCTTCACTCTGGGCTCAACCCAGTCCCACCATGGCTGGAGAATGATGGTCCCATCACCCAGCTCACACCACAGAGCTGCATGCACTGGGAGGACCAAACCCAAAGCCAGAGTCTGGAGACTGACAGAAGACTAGCCCAGCCTCATTGCACAAGAGCTGTCCCATGGGCTTCTTCTGGGGAAAAAGAAGGAGTTAGTGCTGGGGGAGCAAATTCCTCTGGCTGCTTGAGGCCAGGGCTCAGCACTCTGGAATGCCAGAGTGATAATACAGCACAAGAGGGGATGTCTAAAAGGCCTATGGATGCAAACAGCAACCCCATGACCTGGCCCGGGCTGCAGCCCAAAACTTGCAGCTTTAAGCTGGTGTCGCAACCAAGAGCGGTTGGTTGGAAGGACAGACGGACACCTAGGGTTCTGTTCCTTGGCTGGTGTAAGCTAACGGAGTTGCTTCATATTTAATGTTGCTTCCTCTGACTTGTACGAGCTGAGGATCTGGCCCACTGTATGCAAAATTAGCCACTCGTTAGCGTTGCCTACAGTCCCCCAGCGCAGGGGGGAAATGAAAGCAGATGCCAAATTGCCACCTGGAGCAAATTTTTTACAATTGAACAACAAGTGGGTGGAGATAGCGGGAGTTTTTCATTCATATTAACTGTGTAACAAAGCTCTCAGAGGCTGCTGCTGCACTGGATTTCATACCCAGGTCCAGCATGATTCCCCGCACATAGTAGCATCTACAGAGCATCTCCATCAGCTGTTGACACCATGAGCTTCCAGCCACAGCTTGCAGTGCCACAGGACTCAGCCGTGTCATCAACCTGTGCTTTGCAAGGAAGCTGGAGTAGGAGGCTTCAGCCAGAGCCCATATTTATTTTTTTAATTATTTTTTTTCATACTGGAGAATAAATTTGGTATATTTTCCCAACTGATATTTTAATATTTGGGGGACTGGAAGAATTTTCCTTGAGGTACATGGAAATGTTCAAGGTGGCAGCAGTATGGCCTTCTGGGGAATCCCAGCCACTGTGGCATGGACCTCCCCATTGTGAAATTACCAGGATATGTGCCCTGGGTCTCCTACAGTTCTATTCAAGTGCTGCTGCTATTGGGATTGGAGCTAGTTAGCTTAAAGCTGGTTTGGATATATCTACATATGATGCAATCACATTTCTGACTGCAGAGATGTACACTCTGTCACTTTTTGCTGGGAATTTTTTGATGTGTTTAAGACAGAAAACATTTGTGGGCAGATTTTGAAATGTAATGAATGCCCACCAAAGCCAACCTCTATGAAACTTTCTCTTTGTAGGAAACATACTGACCTTAACATTTTTTCATGTATAAATTATTGTTTTTATAAAGAACAGTCATGGGTTATTTGTTTGAATGAGGCATTTGATATCCACATATTCTTACTACTTTATAGCTCCTAACTCATTTGGTAAATTCACCATTAGCCATATCCACTCATGCTTTCAGTTAGAAAAGACTGAGAACAGCATGGAAAATCAGTCACTTTTGCCTAGCTCAGAAAGAAAAATCTTGCAAGCTGCCAACATCTGCTTTCATCTTGCTGCTTCTGGAAGTGCTAAGGGGAGTGGGGAAAAGGCAGAGAGAGGATGAGTTTGTGACGTGTGAGCAATCACGCTGATGGACCCCGTGAAAAAAAAAAAGTCATCTTTCGAAGTAATTCAACCTGAGTTCATCTTCAGTGCCTAGGTGAGACTGAGTCATCTTCCCACTGCAATATCCAGAGCAGAGCGTGGGGTGTATGGTCACACTATGGATCAGTCTGCTCCAGGAGCAGGGTCAGGCTATCACAAGCAATAGCATTAGCACATTATTAGAAGCTCCTGTCCCCTTTCCTAGGACAAGTAATGGGTGAAGGATGGCAATAATATGAAAAGCACAGTCCCAATCGTCTTGGTATCACCTGACTTCACCCCTGGGCATGTTCTAGCCCTGTGCCACAGCTGAGTTTCTCAGTGTGGTGGTTTCTGTACTGAACCCATGCTCTCTTTTCTCCCCTTCTGTCTCCCCATCACAATGTCTTGCCTGGCTGATTTCGTGCTCAGAAGCAACATTACTGGTTTAAATGCTGGCAGCTGGCAATATTTTCCCTTGGAGTCAAATAGCAAAGCGTCTGGTCTCCCAAGACAGCCTGGGAAGGTTGGCGTTGCTGGTCCAAGCACAAATATTTCTGGCAGGGCAAGCTCGCTGCAAGAGTTTGCAGTTGATCTCACTCATTTCCTCAGTGCTAAGGAAATGCAAAGAGATTTTCAGTGGAATCTCCATAACCTCATTTTCAAGATGAGGATTGCTTAAACAGAATAGAGCTCAAGTTCTCAAATGCTCTGCAAAATCATGAGGCACTTCTGACGTCACCGTGGGATCAGGAGCCATTCCACCATTGTCAGGGACACACCACTGACTAAAACTATTGGCACCATCGGGTGCCCATCCTTATTTACACAGCTTCAACACTTGTGAAGGCTCAGAGTAATTCATTCCCTGGGTGACTTTCTTTAATGGAAAATATGACGTTTTGGGAAAGACACCAGGCCAAGCTGGGCATAAAATTGTTCAAGTTGTTTAGGCAGGTGAAGCAATATTATCTTCACAACCTGCTTTTGGAAAAGATCTAGGGATGCGGGCAGGTGCCCACATTCACTTTCATAGGGAGTTGAATGTTTAACTCAATTAGACTCCTTTGGAAGACCTGGTTTAACCCCACACTTCACTTCAGATGTGTCCTTTGGTCTCATGGAAGCCCACAGGACTTTTGTACATCGCTTACAGTTTAACTGATGGTTGCATGAATGGCTGAATCAAAATCTAAAGTTCTTGGGCTAAAAGGAGCACTGCTTCTAGTGGTATCTGCCTTTGCACTGGCACCTGTGAGTTTGTAGAACTCAAAGCGCTTTGCAAAGACCTAAGCATTGATGCTGACTTCTTGTAGGTGGAAAAAAATGAGTTGCAAAGAGTCACCTGAAATGGTCCAGAAAGGCCTTGTCCTAGGGCTCTGCCTCGTGAGGTCACTTCACCTCACTGCTAGGGGGGTTGGAGTATATGTGGTGGGGTTGAGTCTGAGTAGATTTCTGACCCAGGTAGCATCAATATAATGGCAGTTTCTGTGCAGACAGCCTTGGAGCTGTGGAAGGAAGGACCAGCAGAAGGAAGTCTCCGAAATGACTGTTTTCTTGTCAGGGTAATTCTCCCTCTGTACTGAGTACCAAAATGGGAGCCTGTCTGCTGGTTCTGGGGAAGGAAGGAGGACTGAGCCTGAAATATGTATTTAACCTGATCTCAGTACAACTCTTTCCTTTCAGACTGTTTTAAAAATAATATTGTCCTCCTTTTTTTATCTTTTTCTTTGCATTGGGAAAGCTGCCAGAGGAGGACTGAGCAGCTTCTGTGTGCATGGATCCAGCTCATTTCCAGGCATGAGCCAAGCAGGGAGCAGGGAATAAGCCCCGTGTACAAGTCGTACATATGTATTTCACAACCACGTCTCAGCCCCACTTCCCAGCTCTAGCCCCACCTTTGCACTTTGCCTCTGGAAAGAGAGGGCTTCATCCCTACTGGAGGAGCCAGTCCACCTCGGTATCTAGAAGAGCTTCTCTGGATCCATTTCCAAGAGCAAGGCTATCTCTGAAACGGTGTAAATCAGGAGCGTGGCTCTGTAGAACAAGGAGCAGAAGAGCCAGGAGGTAAGGTTTAGAGAAAGCCCCTAATTTGCTACATTTTTTTTTCTTCTGAGAATGGAAGCAGTCCACACAGAAGCCAGGGTTGCTTTTACCAAGGATCACCTACAGTTTCTCATCTTTTAAAGAACTAACCTTAAATCTTTCCCCATTTTGGCACCTTGCCCCTTTTGTTCAGCCATGTGGGCAAATTTCACCTGCCCTGAGCAGCAGATTCCCATGATGGCATATTCTTTTTTTCTGAATATATTCATACCTTCTTGCTGCTCTGAAATGAAACAGGGCCATAGCTTCCCTGGCTTGGGAAGCCCTCAATGACCATTTAAGTTAACCATTGAACGTCGGGTTGTAGATCTGAGCATGGGATTGAAAAGACCACAAAACCTCTTGGGATCCAGTGGTGGATCTGACACCATGAGCAAGGTCTGACCATATTTCTGGGCTGTGAGTAGGTTACGAAGAGCAAACAGATATCGCTTATGCCTGAGGTCATCCCAGTACCAGATACATTACAGGCAGATGGGAAGGGGACTAGGAAACTTGTTTCACAGGTATTGATGTGGGTGGTTGAATAGTCAACATTTAGGTACTGATGCTGAAACAGGCAGACATGTTCTGGAAATGGTCTGCTTTGGATTCCCACCAAGAGATGCCACGCTTTGGAGCCTGTTCTTGCAGCTTGGCACCAACCTGAGCGAGCCTTGGACGTGGCTGTGCATGTCCTCCTGCTTCGTCACTCGTGCACGCAGGTGGACGTGGTGGAAACCTCCCGCACAGCAAGAGATGTAGGCGGCACAACCATGAAGTGGCTCAACACAGACATCTGTTAAAGAGTGCGCGTGACAAAATCTTGTACCAATAGAAACTGGTCTGCAAAAGAAATAGAAAATAGAAAGAGAAAGCCATCCTGTGACTCAAAGTGTGTGTGCTAGCTAAAGCTGCTGAGCTGCAGTGACTGGACTCGGCACTTACAGGAGGAAAAGCCTTTAACAGCAGCAGGAAGGAGTTGTTTCTCCACTCACCACTGTTTGTTGATGCTGCTGCACACCCTCCCTGTGGGAGCTCTGGTTTGGTGTTATGGTCATGAGTGTGATGCAGAATAGCACTAATGAGGGCTTTCATGGTTTATCCATGACTCTTCAAATATGTGTGCCAGATCTCCTCATTTTCTCAAGGATCCTGAGGCATTTGGTGCTTGTCTTCAGTCTCTACTCTCTCTCTCTGGAGTCCTGATTCTATGGATATTTCATTTATAATTACAATACTAGTAAAAAGGCCTTCCAGCCTCCCTGGTTCTGAGTAAACCTGGCCCCTCTGGGAAGACTAAATCCGTAATTTCAGAAGTAAGGTCTTGAGGACAAGGGCTTGGAAAACAGAAGAAAACATCCCTGTCTTATGGGAAAGGCTGAGGCAAGGCAGCCTCCTTCACTCCCAAGCCAAGATGAAAATCGCAGTCCTGGGTATTATTTTCCTGAAGGGAAAATTCAACATTTTCTTTGCTTCAGCCTTATCAAAACATCTTGCTTTGACACAGCACAACAGCCTAGGACCATGACAGTCAAATCAATATGCTTCCAAGCCACTTACAGAAGTGTGATCTTTTCCAGCTCCAAATTAAGCAGATGTTAGTCCTTCTCTGCAATGTGTTTTTGTGTTGCTGTAGGAAGCTGAATGGCTGTGCTGGCAGGACTTTGGATCAACAGATCTGCCCCTGGCAGCATCCCCAGGAGCACTCACTGAACTGTTCTTGCACTTGTACCTGTGTCATTATAGGAATGATCTGAGTTGGAAGGGACACTAAAGCTCATCCAGTTCCAACTGCCCTGCCATGATCAGGGACACCTTCCACTAGACCAGGTTGCTCAAAGCCTCATCCAACCTGGCTGAGAACACTTCCAAGGAGGAGCAGCCACAGCTTCTCTGGACAACCTGGGCCAGTGTCTCACCGCCTTCACAGCAAAGAATTTATTGCATATGAAGCTATCCTCACAGGTGAAGCTGTCCTCATATCCAAATTACACGGGACCAGAGGGAGGGGGGGATTTTCTTACGCCCAGATCACCTGATAATTGCTCTTGGGAGGGTTTTGCTTTTTGCTCAGCCTGAAAGCCAAACTCGTTCTACTTCCCCGGGCTTGCAGCTTCCTTCAAAACCATCACAAAGAGCTATTGTAGGTCCTGCTTTGCACTCCCAGCTCCCAGCAACGAGCACAGTCATCGTTGGAAGAGGCACCTCTTGCCCACTTAGCTGGGAGATAAAGACTGATTTGTCTTGAGTGGGAGGAAAGCATCGGGCATGCTGCTGCCAGGATTTGTGGTACGCGGTCGCTTGCTTTTGCTGCTGCTGCTGGGCTGGGCAGGCAAATTTGCAGAGCTCCCTGGGGTGCTGGAGGCTGCAGAGTGGGGACACTCTGCTCCCTCCTCCCCATCTCCCTGCTGCTCTCCCCAACACACTGCTGCATTTTGAGCTGCCTGATGAGTGGGGATCAATGCAGCATGCTGCAGCCACTGAGCTGGCCAGGATGGGGCAAGCCTGTGCTCTCCGGTTAAAGGCAGACCCCCCTGGGGGCTCAGGCTGTGGGTGCTTTTGTGGCTCAGGGCCTGATGGATTCAGAGGAAAGCATTCCTCCTCCCTGCCCTGCCTCATCTGCGGATGAAAAACAAGGACCCCCTCCTTCCCTCCGAGCTCTGTTTCTGTTTTGATTTTCTTGCCTCCCCCAGCCCTCTCCATCCCAGCCCTCCTGTTTTTTCCCGCAGCGTGATGCTGTGAGTGGGTTCAGAAACACCCCCTCCAGCTGGGCAAGCCCTGGCTGCTCCAAACTCCCTAGATTTGTCTGTGGGCTTTAGCTGTGGAATGGGCATGAGGATCACAGAGCCAAAAATGCAGTGGAGGTTGCTTTGGGTGGGTCCTTTTCTATCAGTCCTGGGTTCAAGAAGGAGCAAAACCTCAGTCTGAATCCAGAAAGGAGAAGCCAGGAAGGAAAATTCAGAAAGTAAAAGCCAGCTAAGAGTCTTTTTGCACCCTTTCTAGGGTGGCTTTTGCTACCCTAAGTTGTCCAGTGTGAGCCTCCAAGCAACCATCACCCATCAAGTTGGCCAGTCTGGGAATCAGCTGTCAGATCCTGGTCCATTTTTGGTGTTTATGCCATTTTCCTTCCACTGAAGGAGGATGTTTGTGCATGGCTGGGTATCAAACCTTCCAGGGTGGTCCAGCAACCTGGCAGCCTCCAGTGTCACAGGGCTGCCCTGCGTCAGAGGTGGGTCAGGCTGAATCAGGCACTGAGGACACAGGACTCACCTGCCAGGAGACAGCAGGTTTCATCCCCAGCATCTCAGCCACCTCTTTCATCCTTACCATCAGCTCAGCTAGGCTGAGGAGACTGGGAAGGAAGGAAGGAAGGAAGGAAGGAAAACCAAGGAAGCTTAACATAAGCACTTACGCATCACTGGAGAAGTCACATCTGGCTGATAGCTCTGCGAGTGGGGACAGCAGCACGTTCCAGCCTCTTCTGGGTGACACATGGCCACTGGCAGAGCTGGCCCAATCCTCACTCTCTACTATGGTCCTACGTAAAAAATATATGCTTCCAGGGTAATAGGACAGTTGTTGTGCTCCTGGCAGGTCATTGCCTGCCTCAAGTGCTGCTGTAATGCTGGAGGTTTGGAGGCTGAGTGACTATAACCAGCCGACAGACTGATAACCCTGCAGACATGCTGCCTGCAGTGTTGTTTTCTTACCTTACCACTACAAAATCCAGAGTAAAGATGTAAGGCAGAATGGCAGGGAGGACCTTCCCCAGGACCCCAAATCCCACTTACAGATTGCTGTCATCTGCACTGTGGTCCCTGCCTCATTGCTGGGCTGGGTGCTGAGCAGAGGGGAAAATTTCAGCAAGAGCTGAATTGCAATTGGGCAAGAAAGGACCCAGGGCAATGTGGAGGATGAGAGGAAGAGCTTTGTGGTGGGTGGGGTGCCCTGCAAGTCTCACTGAGCTGCTGGGAGCTGTGTGGGAGCAGATGCTCAGCAGGCTGGGTTTGTTAGCTGTGGCTCAGCATCGTGTTGACCACAGCCACAGGTCCCGGCATGAAGCCAGGGCTGGCTCAAGCCAGCAAAGAGTATCTGCTTGCAAAACACCCAGAGGAGATAGAATCATAGAATTGTTTGGTTGGAAAAGACCTTTGAGATCATCGAGTCCGACTGTACCTGTCCACTACTAAACCATGTCTCTCAGCACCCCATCTACCCATCTTTTAAATACATCCAGGGATGGGGACTCAACCACTTCCCTAGGCAGCCCTTTCCATGCCCTGATAACCCTTTCAAAGAAGAAATTTTTCCTGATATCCAACTTGAACCTCCCTTGGAGCAACTTGAGGCCATTTGAGAGAAACTAGACCAGCCTTGCACCCAGCCCTGAGCACTGCTGCACCATGGAGCTTTTCAGGGAGCTGCCCATGTCCAGTGTATGAAAGCTCTTTCACTGCCTTGGCCATGTCAGTCTGTCCTCTCTGGCCGTCTGTCCAGCTTTATCCTCTGGCTGCTCTAAGTGCTCCACAGTGCCCGTGTCCTTTGCCCACTGACAGCGTAGCACCGGACTTCACCCTGAGGACACAGCTGCCAGTGAGACGATGCAAACTTGGCCTCGTGCAAATAGCTGGAGGCACAGACCTTAGCATGTGTCCCTTCACATGCTGCCCACTAAGTGGGCTGTTCCCAGGGCGAAAGAATGGCTGGTCACCTCCAACCTGCCCAGTGCCACAGATGGCATCATCACAGCCTGGGAAGGGATGTGGGAAGACATCCTCAGGCTGTGGCTAATAATTGGATTGTGGCTAATGTGGAACAGTCCTTTGAATAGTTTCCTGATGTTGAGTTGCTCCTGGCAGGGTTCAGAGGGAGGCAAAGCTCCAGGGCTAGTGGGGCATCTGGAGCTCATTTCAAAAGGGCACCGTTGAGTCCTTTCAGCCAAAAAACTGAAGGTAGCTTTCATGCCGTCAGTCCTTGGGGAAGAGAGACCCCATGTTATAATGCAATGCAGAGCTGGATCAATGTCTTTTCAGTCCTGGTGGGTTGAAACAGAAAAAAAGAAGATAATGTGGGTCCCCCAAATAAGCAGTGCACATGTGCTGCCATACCGGAGGCAGCCTGTGTCTCTGATTTACATGCAGTCTGGGAAGTGCCACATCCGCCTTATGTTTGGAATATTTCAGCTCTCCAAGGCCTGAATTTAACCGCTGCCCTCTCCTCCCTCCAGCCTCTTCCAGCAGAGCCTGCAGCATCACTGCTCTTGCTCTTAGTACAAGTTCCCGAGAAGAGCTCAACACCGGAGGAAGCACAAGGTGGCTGAAGGAGTGGAGGGACTCCCAGTTTGTGCAGCTGTGTGTCACCTCGTCCAGGCATGTCACGACAAAGACCTGAGAGAAAGGAAATGACAGCAGCCAGGCAAGACTCTCAAACCATCGCTGCTCTCAGTTCTCCAGGTTGGCCAACTTCTTAAAGAGTGCACCTGCAAGCCAGGAGACATTGCTGTTTGATGAATAAACCCAGACAGCGGCGATGCATAGAGATGGTTTAAGATATCTTTATTCTCCTTTCAGTGCAGAATCCAGCCAGTATAACTCCTGGTTGGTGGGACATTGAAGGATATGGCACAGGAGGGGGAAGTAAAGGCAGATACTCCTAGTGATTGTTCTGTGCTTTTCCTCTGTGTGCTTCCAGAAAAAAGTTCAGCCTGAAAAAGGATGTCAAGACAGGAAGGATATTGAGTTGGCTTCAACTCTGTCATACAAATAGCTTGAGTGACCTTTCTGTAGCAAAACACCAACTATCATAGCATAGACTTGTTCTAAAGGGTTGTCAGCTCTGGAAGAGCACAGCCATTTCACAAGCAGGAGATGCAAAGATGGATAGACAGAGAAACAGACAGATAGTATGTGGGGTAGAGAGAGAAATAGAGGCAGACAAATGCAGCCTTCACAAAACTTTGTTTTAACCAGCCTCATTTCTAACGTAGTTTTTTTTAGGTTTGATGCCTTTGGAAGGGGACTTCATGTATCTTCAGACCATTCCTGAGTGTGGCAGTGTTTGCACAGTGTTAATGTCTCAGACCTGATCTTGTACTCCTTCCCTTCATGCATAGCTCCCACCCAGGTAGGGAAACTGAGGCATGTAGCAGCAAAGTAACCTCTAAGGTCCCATGACATGCAGGAAGCAAAGCCAGGCATGGAAGACCTATGTGGGAGTCCAGTCCTCCATCCTTTCTTCTAAATGTTGCCCCTCACTGTGTTGCCTGAGTTATGATCCCCATCACACCTCTAAGAAGGTGTCACCTCCTTCAAAGGATGGTGAACACTCACCTTCAGGAATCTGTGTGTATGCATGAGTCATGCAGGAAGAGTTGAGAGTTGTGAGGTGGGAGCTGGGAACTTTCAAGGAAAAGCTGGGCTGAAACCACAGAAGTCACCTTCTTGCAGACTCAAGCCATTATCTGCCCACCAGAAACAACTGCTTTGAACATGCTCAGCCCTCCTGAGATTGAGATTTGAGCCCTCCAGAGGTTATTTGCTCCCACTTGTCCTCACTGTAGAGCTGCTGCTTGCCCACCCTCTGGGCTGCTCCCAGAAGGGTAAACTGGCATGAGGACAACCATGGGACCATCACTGCCTCATTGCTTGTCTCACTCCTTCTGCAGCTTCCCTGGATTAAAGAACCCTCTCTGAATCACTGCCCAGAGCTTCTCGGCCAGTTTTAATGCAAACTAGATACCATCCACTAAGAAAAATCACTATGCCCCATCTGGAGAGGGGTAGCCCTTTACTGTGGGCTGCAACCCTTCCAGCTTTGAGGCAAAAAATCCATGGCTCCAGGCTCTTCCCACCAAGAAACAGGCACCCTCAGCTTCAAGTGCAAATTTTTGGATGTTATTCTCTCTCCTGAACTGAATTAGTCTCCAGAACATTGCAACGTTAGTAGAAAAATGGTATTGGAAGAAGATAGCTTAATGTCACTGTTGAGGGAGGTTGTTGTGCTTCCTTGTAGCTGAGGCTGCAGGGTGGAAGTGTCAGTTTGGGTTATTCACCTATTTCTCATGTACAGGAGAGGTGAACCAAAGGGAAAAAAACCCCAAACACCTCAACTCTTGGGACACCGTTACATTGCATTGCTTTCCCTAGGTGGGACTGTGTCTACAGGCTCAACCAGGCAGCAGGAGAAACCAACCCAAGACATACTTACATTGCTCTGAACTTGGCTACTGATAGGTAGCAAAGATTGCCAGAAACATTCTGAAAATGCCAAAACTCAAGGAGTATTTCTTAACTGCATCTCCCTGGCCCAGCCCTTCTCTCAGTGATAGATCCTCTTTGTTTGCAGGCTGACCGACAGCAGTCATGTGCGCTCTATAAACATCAGATGGAAGAGACACTTTGAATGTAATTATAATTTAAGCATAAAATATGTCACTTCTGTAGGATTTTGTTATCTGGTGCATAATTACTTTATGGCACAATAAAAATATATTACATTATGATGCCTTGCTGCGCTTTGCTCAAAGAATTTATGGCAGAGTGATAGTGTGGAACAATATTCAAGACCATTGTATCCAGTCTAGCATATACATAAAAATTGTGGAAAATAATGTTCTTGGTAAAACGCTCATTTAATTATTTTGCAGTCTTGGCTAAGGTTTTTTATCCCAGTTTCATTCCCATATCCTCACCAAATTATATTCAAAATATCCGGAGGGAGTCTTTTTAAAGCTCAGAGAAAATAGTTCTATATATGGGATTTTTTAATATGCTGCCATTTCCAAAGGACTGGGAAGAAGAAGCGTTTGCTGCAGGTTGACTGGAGTTGAAAAAATGTCCAAAATTTCTTCCCAAGCAATATGTTGAAAACTTTTTCATTTCAAGCCCACGGAAACATTTTGCTGGCTTAAAAAACCAACCCCCTTCCTTCTGCTTTTGAGGTTCTTAACGTGGATGCCCTTGAAACAAAACTTTAGTGACTTTTGAAGCAAGACTGATTCAAAAAACCCAACCTCCTTTTAGCCTTAAGAAGAAGGAAGTGAAACTTTTCTCTCTTTTCCTCTCAGCATCCTGCCCCTGGGTGTCTGCTTCAACCACGAGTGGCAAAACATTTCCCACCTGCCCATCCACATCCCTTCCCTGAAGTCCCCTTCCCCAAAAAGCCCTCTGGAGACATGCTGCCCACGGTACCCCACATCAGGAGGTTGGTTTGGGGTGTTTGCATAGATTTGCTCAGTGGAGGGATGCCATGCATCCTCAGAGGGATGAATCCCCTGGATGTGAGCAGATCGCCTGCACTAAGACCACTTTATTTATATTTTAGTGTTATATTTAGCAAGTCAACTATGGGTGGAGTAGGGAAGAGATGTCAGGCAGGAAAAGTCCAGGCAAAGCAGACCTTATTAGCAGAGCTTAAAGCTGAATTTATGGCTCATGGAGAATTGGGAAGACTCTCACAACTGTCGAGATTGCAAAAGCCCTTTAAGCATCGAGTCCAATCACTAACCCAACACTGACAAGTCCCCGACTGACCCATGTCCCTCAGCACTGTGTCTACACAACTCTTCAATCCCTCCAGGGATGGGGACTCCACCACTGCCCTGGGCAACCCCTTCCAATGCCTCAGAACCCTTTCAGGAAAGAAATTCTTCCTCACATCCCATCTCAACTGCCCTGGGCACAACTTGAGGCCATTTCCATTTGTCCTGTCACTTGTTCCTTGGTTGAACAGACCCGTCCCCACCTCTCTACACCCTCCTTTCCGGGAGTTGGAGAGATATTGTAGGCACTCACTGTCAGAAAGCAATAATATGTTCCCTTTTAATCTCTATGTTTTCCTGCACGTGCACATGTGTGGGAAGCTGTCGTGTCTTTGAGGAGCAGGATAATTTGTGCCCCTGTTGCAGGAAGGTCAACCCCACTCAGCTGTTGCTTTTTCCAATACAGAATTAGGATGGGCTCAGCCAAAGTGCTGAGACATCACCGAGCCTGCAAAGGAGCAAAGGAGTTTAAAGACAAGGATGGAGGTGCACAGTCCTTGCTCTCCAGACCTGCATGCAACTCCACTTGATGCCAGAAGGCGATGGTGTGGGTGCAAGTGATGGTCACCAAGACACCAGTGTCAACCATTGCTCTGGAAGTCTCAGAGTGCTGCTGCAAAAGGTGAGATGGAGGGATGGGGGGGTTTGGAGCTGAAACCCCAGGGCTGCTCTGGGGTGAAGGCACCCAAGCTGGGCAGGTTTGCAGAGGAATCTTTCTCACGACATCCCTCTCCTGCCTTCCCCATTCTCTTCCTCCTTCCTGTTTGCAGCAGGAGCTGGGACAAGGATCTAAAAATAGTGGTGGGCCCTGTATATGCATCTTCAGCAAAGAGACTCATAAATGCAGCCAGGACTGAAAATCAATTCTTTAAAGCTGAAATCAATAACAATAACTAATATTAATAGTGATTATCCTTTCTTTATTGCACTTTGCAGTTGGAAATGAATTGTTTTTAAGGATTAGCAGCAGCTGAACTCTGTAATGCAATGTAAGACTGAAGATTTACTATGAAAACACAGCTTATGAGGAAAGACCCATTACTGCTGATGGAATACACTTTCGAAAGCCTCGGCTACAGCCGCTGCTGCCGCTGAGCACACAGAGCCTCAAAACCTGAAGTCGACAGCGGGTTTAGATTTCTGGCAGAAGACAGGGCTTTTTGGTCTCTAACCCTGTCTGGTTTTCTTGTAGTCTGAATTTGTAGTTCCCAGACATCCCAAATGCATTTTCATTTTTTGTATCTTTTATCTGAAACAGTTTCAGACATGCAAAACTCGTGGGGGAAGAGGAGGAAGAAAGGGAAGTATGTTAAGTCAGTCATATATATATATATATATATATATCTGAGTCAGCCACACATATATGCGACAGCAGTGTCTAGAGTGTCTAGAGCTATCTGCTGTGTGTGTCAAAGTTTCCAAAAAGCAGAGCGTATTAGGTGTGTGTTGAGCACTTTAGGAAAGTCTGGTCTCGAGCATCCCTGTGAGAGTCCCCCAGCGCTGAAGCACTTCTGCAAACTGCCTGCGCTGACAATCCAGTTTCAGGTCTGTGTGAAACTCCTCTCTCAGATGAGAGGCAGCACACCTGGAGGCATGGGGCTTGATTCTCGTGTCTCTGCTCCTCTGCTCATGGCCAACCCTAACCCTGCTTTGTGCTTCTGTCTCCCATCTCCAGAAAGTGGTAGGTACTTCAGATGTTGAGAATAGATTTTGTTTTGTATGATTTGTGTTTTCTGGGGAGATTCTCCTCCAGGAGCTAGCCAGAGACCAGGGCTGGTGAGATGGGACATGAGAAATCACCCAGCAGAGCAGAGGGGATCAGGAATAGAGATTATGGTGGTGGGTATCCATTGCCAAAAGCCTGTTTGCTGTCCCTAGAGGTTTGTTTCTTTTGAGAAAGCAGTGACTATCTGTTCCCACACTGTTCCTCATCTAGCGGCTCTTGGCATCTTCCTATTGTCCCTGAAGGCCAGGAGCCCATTTCACATGTAAAGATCAACAGAGCAGCCATCTGATAGGCATGGGGATGGTCATTGCATTCATACTGTGCTTGACCTCAGTTTCTCCTAGGACAAGGCAATATCTGCTGCGAGGGTGTGCTGCCAAAGGCACAGTGGCCATGGGACAACCAGAGCTGGGTGAGGAGACGGGGCTTTAATGTGGTTCATTGAGCACCAGGTATGAAGTGTGGCACTTGGATTTTACCAGCAAGGTAACCCATCAACAGCATACCTGTCAACCCAGCCTGGAAAAGGTCTTGAAGGTGGAGAACTCCATCTACCTCATTGACATGTGTTTGTATTTTCCCCAAAGGGATATTTGCACTTATTAAATGTAGATCCTAAAAGTTTCTTAGAACTACCTTGCTCCAGGAATGATATTTTCTCAACCACAAAATTCAGTGGGATGGAGTTGAGGATGACACAGAAATTCAGAAATACACAGAAGGTAAAATCCTGCCTCTCTTGGGGCTGATGGCAAATCTCCCCTTGAGCTCAGGTAAGACAGGATTTTACCACTCTGGTGGGCAGCTCTTCCCCCAGCGCGCAGGATCCTGAGGCCATTCAGGTGCAGGGCTCCTGGACCTTCAATTCTGGATTGTTTACTCAGTTTTCGTTTTAACACTGTGAAGTTTTTTACTATTAGCTAAATTGTAAAGACAGGCAGAATGAAAGCCTTTTGCAAACAGCAATAGATCAGTGGCAGCCGGCATGAGCAGACTGATTGTATGGCATTATTGATCTCTGTTAAAGGGGATTGACATTTTTTACCTGGGAAGGTTCTTTTCTTTTCATTGAAAAAATGGCCTTTTCTCTGGAAAGAAAATTGAGCTCTCGTCTCCATTTTTCGCTGCCATTTTAATTCATAGTTGACTTCCAATTTTATAAAGGTTTTCATCATATTTGTCCGAAAAAATTTTGAAAATCTGGGTTTGAATCAGAAAACGCACTTTCCCATGGACACCGCATTCTGGTAATTAGAGCAATAAATATCTCCGAAATGAGGACAACTTGGACTGCTCAGCATTCTTGCCAAAGCTGGTTTTCTTCCTTCACTTGTGCCTTAGCTCTCCTTTCCACCGAGACCCTTCAGCCACCTCAGAAACAGAAGCACTGGGAGCTTTCCCAGTTGGGTTGAGAAGCGCTTGAGCTTCTTTACATTGGTGCCAGCCTGGAAAGATTTATTAGTGCTTTGCTGAGCCCGGCATGTGGTGTACAGATGTCTCCAGACTGGCTCAGCTTTGAACTTGCTTGAACAATTCAATTTTTTTCAGTTGTGCATCATTGCTAATTTCCTCCGACTCATTTTCTGAGGGCGGGGGTCTGGAAAGCAGCTTCTTTTTCCCAGCTCAGAGAAAACAGCCCTGTCTGGACTTCAGGAAAGGAAGATAGTGGCTGTATATTTTGACCTGGCCCAGGTTGCCCAGAGAAGCTGTGGCTGCTCCTCCCTGGAAGTGTTCAAGGCCAGGTTGGATGAGGTTTTGAGCAACGTGGTCTAATGGAAGGTGTCCCTGCTGATGGCAGGGGGGTTGGAACTGGGTGAAATTTAAGGTCCCTTCCAATCTATACCATTCTATGATTCTATCACCACCTTAGAAAAAAACTGTTAAGACCATGGGCTGCTCCTTGAGATGGCAGCAGCAGCAAGGCTGGAGATGCGTCATTCTTGAGCGAACTGAGAATCCAGCTGGGAGGGAAAACTTGTTCCCACTTGGGATAGGTACATATGCCAGGAGGACGTACAGAGAAGTGCAGATTCACAGGACGGTCCCCTTCCAGCCTGGCATCTACTGGGTAGCAGCTCATTAAGATGCTCCTGGCCACATCATACTTTCCTGATGACTGTGTTTCATAGCAGCAAATGAGTCATGGTGAGGGGCAGGAAGGCACAATGAACTCCCTTCTAGCACACATGAGACTGGGCATCTTCCAGATCTCAGCTCCCAACCACCTGGACTATTTATTTGCCAGCTGACAGAGTGGGAAATAGAGGAAGAGACAGGCAGAAGCCATGGCCAGTGCTTTTTAAACCAGGACTTTTAAACACATGGACCCTGGGGTTTATTTCTCCTCCTAAAGAAACAGGACCTTGTGAGATTCGGGATGCGCAGCGGGTAACGAAACCTGTTGCTACACATGTACACACAAACCCAAGTTTTAGAAAGGAAGTGGTTAGGGTTGTTTTGGTTTGGTTTTTGTTTGTTTGTTTGTTTGTTTTTTTAACAGAGCTGGGTCTTCCAGCTACCTGTTTCATATCGCTGTGTTTGCACTGCCATCAGTCTGCCCGCTGCTAAAACACAGTGCAGGAGGGAGAAGAAGGGAACAAGACGTGGGGGATGGAGGGAGACAAGCGAGAAATGAGATAATGCAGGGATTGATCTGTCCAAAGGTTAAGAAGCTGAACTTATTTGACTCCTGTTAGTTTATTTATTGTCCCTGAGTTACATTTGTGACTGTGACTGAGCAGATTAGTGCAGGATTGCTCTGTAGATTTAGAAACCTCCAGTATTTTTCTAGCTCAATATGCACGGGTGCATGTGTCCATGTGCGTGCGCATGTGTGCCTTATTCTCACTTTTCACCAAGCAGTCCCTTTCCCGCTCCCTTTATGGATGAAAGTAAGCACTCATCTATACAATTAGGGACAGAGAAGGGAAAAAAATTCCTTGCTCATCAGATTAGAAGCAGGGTACAACACATGCTCTTTATTATACCATGAAAGCAGTGGGTAATAATTCCTCTGTCCCCAGAAACAGGGACACTCACTGCAGTACTATACATAAATACCTCCCGCTGGTGGTAAACATATGTGTCATGGAAGACTGATAGAAGCTGGAGCTGGTAAGTACTGGATGTGGATGAGTAATATTTGTTATGGCCCTGCTGGCTACTGGGCACGCTCGGTAGCGAAGCTGTAGAGAGAAAGAGCAGTCCAGTGGGAAGGACCTTCCGGTGGGCAAAGGGCCCAGGAGAGACTCAAGCTTCCTTCCAAACCCGGTTGCAGGCTGGTAGGGTGACTGTGTTGTGGGTCCCCACCTTCCTCAGAGATCTGCTTTCCCTGGGGGAGCTGGGGGCAGAGTTCAGAGGCTCTTGCAGGGGCTGATCTCAGGGGGTTTCTCACAGACCCCTGAGCTGCCTGGGTGACAGCAGAGCCCGGGCTGGGGCTTGCTGGAGGAATGAGAAAAAACTGGCTGGATGTCACAGATCAGGAGTGAGGTGCATTAGTCAGCTGGCTTGGCTAATACCTCTTATTACATCAGTTTCTTTTCTTTCTTTGTCTCTGTAAAAGAGCCACAAAAAACAATGAGTAATTTCTTTGCAGAATATTCATCTTTAAAAAGCCAGGCCCAATGCTCCAGCACTTCCAGCACATTATTTTTTCTCCCCTTGACTTTGAGAGTGTGTCTCGTATGTAAATCCGACTGGGAAAAGCTGTAACTGGGGGAGAGAAATCACAGCAGAGGGTGTCCCGAGCTGGGATGAGTGGGTTCCCTGGATGCACTGGGGCTGGCATGGCCAGGAGCTGGTGGGTTCTTGCAGCGTGGGCGTCATCGCATGGGGCTGGTGCTGCCAGCACCGCTGCTCTTTACTGTAGATGTCAGACCTTTCATACTGGATGAGCAACTGCAGTTTTCTAGTCACCTGCTTTGTTTCTTTAGAAAGTGGGTTCAGCATCACTTCTGCCTTATGCTCAATCCTCCTCTCTCCCCCTCCTTGTTTATCCCCTCGTTGAAGGTAGGGGTTATCAAACACCCATCCTTTCCAGTGGAAAAGAATAGAGTGAAGGCAGAACCAGGTCCACTGGTCACATCATGGGTGGTGGATGGTGTCTTTTTTTAATCTGAAACTCACATTCCAGGTATCTATTTATATTACTCAGTGAAATCAGGTGGCACCTGCCTCAGTTTTGGGATGTACCAGAGTCTTGGAGGCACTGGGCATCCCTCTCTGCTCCCACCAGCTGTAGCCCATGTACCAGCGGTGCTCATGGACATCAATGTTTGGGAGGGGATGGTGATGCTGCCCGTGGGTGTATGTCCCACACCTGCCTGTGCCTGGCACTGCTGTGTGGAGAGAGAAACCTGGGGTAGGTCTGGATTTGAAGCTCCTTGTGGGAGATGTTGGGTCCATGGTTTGGGGCTGAACTGTGTTGGCAGTAAGGAAAAAAGCTGATGTCCAGAACATGCTGATGCCAGCATTTAAAAAATGCCACGCTGCAGACAGCACGTCATTTGGAGAGGACCACTTGTCCCCTTCATCTGGCAACCCCAATGGTATTTCACCATCATGTACAGGAGCAGACGCTGGACCAGCAACAGCCTCGAAACTGTGAGTGTTTACAGCAAGGATGGAAATAAGCCTCAGAGCAGCTCCAGCCAGCATAAAGGCAGCAGTGTGACGGGATGCTGCATAGTCGATTTTCAACTTGAAAGAAAGTCCAAACCACAGTGTTGAAGCCAGGTCCAAAGCTCCCTGGAAAAATCTCTCTGCTTCCTCCTAACATGGTGCCACCAGCTTTACTGCAAATACAGAGGGAAAGCTACTTTTTATAGATATAAAAAAAAGTCACCAGCCTTTTGTTTTATTTATGGAGGAGACAGATAATTGACAGGTGGCTGTCTAAAAGAGATAAAGCCCTCCAGCTAAACACCACAGCTCCAGCACGGCTACGATTGACAGAGAAATGGCTCCAGAGGTGATAGACTTGTTACTTTTAACACTACAAGATATATAAGAGAACAGGGTTGAATCGCAGTTCAGAACAATCATACCTAACCACTGAACTAAATAAAACCGATGGTTTCACACCGGTGTCTACAGCAGCCTTCGAGTGAGCTTGAATTAATGAGTGTGTTGGTGCCTCTCAAAGGGTCTTGCAAGCCTGAGGACTTCAGATCCATTTTTCGGGGCTTGAATGCATCCCATCCTGGGATCAGGAGCAGGGTGGAGGGTCAGCATTGTGCCAACTGGCGATGCTGAGCAGCCGTGGTCTGCCTTCCAGCAAAACAAACTTCGCTGTGTGCTGGGGTGGTAAGCAGAGAGTGGGACAGCTTTACTGGGACCAGTATGCTGGGCTGACTGGTTCTCTCTTGTCCCTCAAATCGCAGGGATCCTTACTTTCTTTTTCTGTTTTTATTTTTTTCCTTTCTTTTGTTTTCTTTCTTTAAACCAGTCTGCCTGGGACTTTGAAGCGATAAATCTCTTCCAGGCCCGGACCTTGTGCCCCTGGATGGATTTGTGCCTATTTCCAGGATTTTCAGTATTATCTACTCCTGACTACTATAAACAAAACCAAAAGCTTAAATATTAACCCCCACCCATCACACTACCACCACATTTTGCTGTGTGAGAACTGCCTTCTCATATGAGCAATTTCCTTGTGTTTCTTAATCAACCTCGATTTTTTTTTCCTTTTTTAAATGTTTACTTGAGTTTTCCCACCTGCAGGGCAGAGTAACATTTACAATGTAAAGTTACAGTGGCTCTGACTCTGTGGTGCTGCACACAGTGGTGATTCAGTGTCAGGCTGGGATCAAGGGAACAACTAGAGCCTGTTAGCTGGATCCTTCCGCTTTCCCACCTCCACATGGCTTTGCAGCAAATCAAAGGGCAACAAATGGCTTTGCATCATTTCTTGGAGGAGTCCTGGGCCTCGTACATTATCTCGAGGGCAGGGTATATGCTATAATAAAGGACGGCTTTATTGCCAGCTGCAACAAAGCCAAGTATTCAGACACGTATCACCTTGTGGGTTCATTGTAAACTCCCTTTTATGGCTCTTCCAGTTTATTGCTAATAGAGATTTACAGTGGGAAGAAGGGGCTGTGTGCTGTAATTAATACTGTTATTAGCGAGGGTGGGTTCAATGCAATGAACAGCACGGCAGCACAGCAGCCAGCCTGGGTATTGCCCTTTGTTACCCAGCCCTGGAAATGAGATGGGGACAGGCTGGTTTTGACACAGCAGGGCTGATGTTACTGGCGCCTTGCTGGGAGGTGGCTGGGAATTGTGAGACCAAAGTCTTTCCCCATTCAGAGGGACCCACTGTGGGTTTGTCCACCTCGGAGTGGGACATTATGGGACACCACATCAGCTAACCTTGTGAGGCTGAGGAAGATCATTTCTACTCCAGTTGGTTGTTTCCCTCAAAGCGAATGCTATTTCCTTCAGGTGGGAGGGAAGTGGAAGGACATGGATTATTTTCAGCGGTTTCAGGTATTCCTGGACAGAGGAGTAATTTAAAAGCTGAACACACAGGAGTCAAGAATCTTCCTGTTTTAGTGCACTCAGCCTATGGAGACAGGGATCAAATATGACAGAGACATGCAGAGCTCTAGATAGGACAGGGAGACTGTGCCAAAATATCCCATCCTGCCTGCTTAGATGCTTTCTGTTGAGCTGAAGCCATTAATTAAAAGCAATTGTTGTTCCTTATCCATCTCTGGGTTCTAGAAGACTTCTGAGCCAAACTCCAACCCTGTCACCACTGGAGATATGGGAAGTGGCTCTGTTAGTACCAACCTCCATCATTCATTGCTCTGCTGGAACAAGACCTCAAATGAAGTGAATTTCACGTGGTTGCAGTTTTTTGCTATGAATGTTTCATACCACTCTGCTTGACCATTAAAAAGCGAAGAACCAGGGTGAGGAGAGTCCTGCTAATGATTAGCAGTCAGCTCTTTAGAGCCAAGTTGTCTTTGCAAAGCCAAAATTATATCATATCAGTCTCCAGAAGCTACCCCAGAAGTTAAACATTAAGTGGTTGAAGTTGCTGGAAACTTCCATGGTTTCTGACCGATCACGGGTCAAGGATAAAGTAATTGAGAGCGTCCTTCATCTCAAGCAACCGCCATGAGAATGGCCAAGCCCAGAGAGCAACTAGCAACAAACTTGCTCTATAAACCTGACCACACGTGACGGCTCTTCTGGGCAGGTCCCGTCCCGACATCACAGCAACAGGGAAAATGTTGCTGCTGATGGCCATAAATACAGGAAGGATTTTGAGGGTTGACTGCAAGGTCAGGTGGAAGACATCATTCAACTCATGACGCTGAAGAGTCATCCATTGATTTTAAAAATCTTACCCATGTAGACAGTGCCAGCTACAGAAGTCCCAAGCACAAGTATCATATTTTGTGATTATCTGCCCTGATTTCACTCCAGGAATTTCCTGGAAAAGGTAAAAAGTCAAAAGTCGAGACCTGCAAAGGTTTTGGGGGGAAGTAACTGGAAATTGGGTACTGAGCTGTTAGCAGTTCATCGATCACGGTGAGGTTGGTGATGGAGCGTGGGGCTCACTGTGGTTTTAGAGAAGGAGCTAAAAGATCCCAGGCTCCTTCTCACCATTTTTATTAATATTCAAGCTAATTAACTTCACTGAGGGCTGGAGGAAATTGAATCTAAAGAAGAACCTAAGCTCTGCTTTAGATTTTAAGCCACTTGGAGCTTTTGATTCAAAGCTTATGCTTTTATTATTATTATTTTAAAATCTCCTTCCCCCCCCTGCAAACACCTGGCCCTCTTTAGAGGTGATATAACAGTAAGAAATGATTCTTATTAATTGGCTGTCAGCTGACAGGGAGCAGCAGGCTCCCAGCTGAACAAAACACGTTTATGGGGGAATCAGAATCCAGTTTGGAGGTGCCAGGAGGGTGAGCCTGGCCAGCACCCCTGGGTCAGGGGGTCCCAGAAATCTGGGGGGCTCCTGAATGGGCACTGGGAATGTGATCAGCCCCAAGTGGCTGAGGTAGGGGAGCTTTTGTGAGGTTAGATAAAAAATAACTAAAAAAAAAAGGAAGCTTTTACACGCTGGAGCTTAAAGACGTGCCCTCCCTTTTTGCCCGTTTATTAAGTAATAACGAAACACTTTTGTCAAAGCTTAGGCACCAAATTTCTGACACCAGATGAGCTCTGAAGCTAATCAGGGGCTGGAAAAATGGGAATATAATTAAGGCTGCTGACAGCCCAGTGTCATTAACCTCACAGCTCTCAGGTGCCACACTGAACCACAGCTGCAAAAGATACTGTATTACGGGTAGTTGGTTTCAGCCGTGGAGATGAACTTGGCTTTTAAGGGCTCTGTAATCTTTCTGGAGCTGCTTCATCTGGAGCTGAGGTGATGGTAGAGGGGAAGGGAGTGGTGGTCTGTGCTGGCCTCACTTTGTCTCTACTCATTTCTAAACAACAGAGGCTCTTCTCATCAGGAGAAAATGAGGTTTTTCTGGGTAAGGGTTCAGGCTGGGGCAGTTCTGCTCTGTCCCTTCTTTCTCCCCTATAATTAATTATTATCATTATTAGGAGTGTGGGTGTCTGCTTTGCCCTAGCAGCTCAGATTCTTGCCTGCATCCTTCTTTGTGCTGTGGATCTCATCCTCTGATGTAACTATGTCAGCTATAGGGCTGATATCCAAACCACCTACCTGCTCTGTGACTCAGTTTCCCATCATACAGAGGAGGTAACAATACTGGGGCCTTTGGGAGGTTGTCTGGAAGTTTGCTGTTGTGTCTATGTCCATTCCTCTTATGATTAGACATTAGGAAGAAATTCTTTGCTGTGAGGGTGGTGAGACAGTGTCCCAGGTTGCCCAGAGAAGCTGTGGCTGCTCCTCCCAGGAAGTGTTCTCGGCCAGGTTGGATGAGGCTTTGAGCAACCTGGTCTAGTGGAAGGTGTCCCTGCTGCTGGCAGGGGGGTTGGGACTGGATGAGCTTTAAGGTCCCTCCCAACCCAAACCGTTCTGTAATTCTATGGTTATGTCACCAAAGGTGGCTGCGATGGGTTCTGCTGGCTCAGGAAATCTCTTGAATAGCATGCCAGGTGGAGCACAGCTATGTAATGGGGAAGCGCTGGTGGTGGAGCAAGGCTTTTCTTAATTATTTTTAAATTATTATCTGAGTTGTCTTTTTTTTTTTTCAGGATTTTACTGCTCTGAGGGTGAGAACATAGAAAGCAACTGTTCCACACTTCACCAGCATAAGCACCCCCACCTTCTCAAAAATACTTGTAAGAAGAATTGGTGGGACATCCACAGCTGTACTGCAGTTAGGGAGCACCTGGGCTGCTGCCAAAATTGCAACAGCAGTAAACCTGGAATGGAGCCTCTTATCTGAGGAATCTCGGAGCATGTTTCAGCCGTGTCACAAGGTTTGTTTCATAGACAGGTACCCTGGGACATGGAAAGGGTAAAAGCATTTGCCTGGGAAGAAAGGTGGTTGCGTCACTGCCAGGAATAGCACCCCAGCAGCCTGTGACCCAGGCTCTCCTGCAAAAAAAATGAGATAACGTTTCAAGTGACTGGCACTGAGCAACTTTTGGGAAAGCACTGCAAAAACCCCTGCAAGTGCTGCCTCATGGGATGATCAGTGTGTTCCCGTCATCACTCGTAACCACGCTGCCATCTCCCAGTTCTCCCTTGATGTGAAAAGTACCTATTAAGAGCTAATGAGCAGAATAACACTGAACCTGATTGAGCTTGGATGTTATTTGTCATCCATCCTCCGCTATCACCGTGGTGGCATCTGTTGCCCCAGACTTTCTAAGTGTGTCTCACACTTTCTCTGCAGGTTTCTCAGTTTCTCGGGTGCAAGACTTCAAGCCTTTGGACAACAGCAAAACCAGTCAATTATGTTTTCACCCTGTCTGCTTTGAAAGCCCCGGAGCGTGCCTGGTGCGACCAAAGCCATAGGAACACAGGAGTTCATGATAAATTAAAAACAAAAGCACCATTATCCATATGGGACCTCGTGAGTGGTTCACATACCCCAGCAATTCCAAGCACTCTGTGGATGGTTTTTACTTGGTTTTAACTCAATTTCTTTGAGATGCAAATCAGAGGGATTATATTCAGAGACTGCATCAGAAAGTATTTAATCCAAATGGGCTATAAGATTTATTTAGAAGAGCCAAATGTCTTGTCTGGGACAGAAGCAACAGAGCTGAACTGAAACAGATGGACATAAAGGAAATTAAGCAACTCTAATGGTCTTATCCAGAGTTTCAAAGTATTTGGTCTTCTGAAAGCTCTAGCTCCTGGAAGCACGTGATGAGATGGGAAGCTCAAGTTTCACTTAAAAACAGGCTTTGCAGTTCACTGAGAAAAACAATAATAATGTTTTTATTCCTCCTGTGTACAGAGAGAGGGCTGTCTTCCAAATTCTGACTCCTTAGCTAGGCTTACATTGTCAGCTGAAAATATATTGCACAGGGTTTTTGGATTCCTTGTTTTTAGGATGGTGTCATTATTTCAGCAGTCTGGATTCGGGATTTTGGGAAGCCTGATGCTAGCAATAGGGAGCACAGATAGTTTGTTTACGGGGGGGGCGGGGGGGGGAACCAAAACAAAACATCCTTCGAGTCTGTTGAGGTTTTGTTCCCTTGAACGTGCTGCTGTTCCTGACAGAGACTTACCTTGGGTCTCTTCTAAGTCTAGGGTTTAACTAGGATGTCAGCAACGTGGGGCCAAGGTCACCTCTAGCTGTGTGGGATGCAGCAAACCCAGAGCACATGTCTTGGATGCTGATAAACCGCTGGGCTGGAAACCTCGACAGATCAGGCAGTCCCCCAAGACCCTGCATGTCTCTGCTTCTTCAGAGGTCAGGAGATTTGCAGCCAGCAGAAGAACCTTCCCAGGGATATTTGGATGTGTTTGGCCCCCCATAGACTGCACAGACAGCAAAACAAGCATGAGGACAAAATCCCTACCATCTTACTGGAGCATTTCTGAATCATAAAGATAGGTATTACTTGGGGAGAAAAGTTTAGGTTTGAGTTGGTTCTACTATCTTCAGCTTTTAGGCTCTAAATAATGACAAGGTGTGTTTATAGTGAGTAAAAACTGAATGCACTTCTTGATGCTTTCTGAGGCTCTCAAAGCTCTGCCTAGCGGTCAAGGAGACCCCAGAGGCAGATGATAGATGAATCATCAGGGCTTCAGAGGCTGAGTGGGGAGGAGAGCCCTGTGTACATGGCTCCAGGATGCTGCTTTGCTCCTGCGGT
Organism: Caprimulgus europaeus; assembly: GCA_907165065.1. Next base: position 3,906,408 of record OU015545.1, on the reverse strand, counting down.
CAAGGTGCCTAGAGTCAGTGGGTGCTTGCTATCACCTCTGCAAGCTGGGAAATACTTTTGCAGCTGAAGGTCCTGACAGTGGCTGGGAGAAGTCTTTCTGCTCGCATCTGAATGCAACCTTCCTGAAGCCATCTCCTGCTTGGCTCACTGAGTTAGGCATCAAGAGAAAGCTCATGTGTTTGTGCATTTGCCATCCTTTAGCCTGGTGCATGTGAAAGTGGATTAAATAAAAGGTGAGAGGAGTGGGGAGAAGGGGAGGGGGAGCAAGGGAGTGAGCGTGAGAAGGAGCTCATCCATTACTATGCTGTGCACAAGGCAGGAGGTCTTGGCCTTCTGGTTTGAGTGCTTATTCCCCATAAAATACATCTGAGAGAAATCAATACAAGAAGCACGCAAGAACTTAAATCAAAGCACAAGGAAGCAGCACTTGGTGACTGGAGCGACCTTGCAAAGAGCTGTCAAAACTGGGGCCCCAGCTCTGCAAATGCGAAACCTGCCAGGGGAAAAAAAAACAAAACAAAAAACCCTGCAAGGCTGGTGTGCAGCCCAGGCTCGTGTGTGCTTCCTTGGCAATGGGTTTGCACTGGGAAACGCTATGATCTTTGTAGTGGAAAGCACATGGACAGCATAGGCTGGTCATAGGCTGAGTAAATGGCACAAGGGCAAACTCTCCTGGGACAGCAAGGAGAGATGATGTACTCTGTGTTGCCTTTTTAGGCACATCAAGTATGTTGGAGATAATGAGGGTGGCACTCAACTTGGAGATAGAGGACATGCTCCCTCCAGTCTTGGCCATGAAGGACCTTAGCCCCTGGGAATGTGTATACAGACCCAGAGCAGAGGTCCACCTCCACCATGTCCATGTCCTGCCAAGCCTCTGAGCTTGCCTACCACAACAGCTGAGGACAGAGAGCTGTCTCCAGCAGCTGGATCCTCTCCTGCTGGATGGCTACCTCTCATGGGTAAGGGCCACCTTCACACACAGGTGCTGGCTGCCTGACCTTGGCAGCAGGTCACAGCACCGTGCCGCAGACATCATAAATCTGCAAAGGTTTTCTCCCGTCAAGCTCCACCTCTGCAGACCGCGAGGCACATGTTCCCGTGCTGGGAAATCTGACCCCTCGGTAGCCTGAGAGACAGGAGAAGCCTGGATTTGGTGTTTTGAATAAGTGGCTTTTTATCTGAAATCCCTTTGGGAGCATGAGCTCAGTAACCAATGAAATTATATCTGTTGTTTCAAGCAGTGAAGAAAACTTGGCTTGATGTTTATTGAGATTTATGGCTTCCCTTGAGCTTAATTGTCTTTGGGAGCCCTGGATCTTTTTAACGGTTCAGCTAAGTGGTACTAAGAAGGATGGTAATGGTTTGAGCAGTCTGTCCCCTTAGCATATCTCTTTCTCTCACACAATTTGCTGATATTTGGGAAATATAGCTGATACACTCCCCTCCTGAGGTCACAGTTATTCATTGGTGTGAAACTTCAAGAGACAAAACCAGGTGTGAAAAGCTCCCAGTGAGTGTTTCTTTGGCAAGGCATTGACTTCCAGCCATGAGGGCTGTGCTTCAGGGGAAGGGGAGGAGGAAGACATGTCCCTGCTCCTGCTGGGGAGGGGCACCTGGTTCCCTGCAGAGGCACTGCGGTCCTCCTGCTTCCTGACCCCCTCCTGGGTATTGTGCCATGTCTTCCAGGTCACCATCAGCCCAGTGGCCTGGTGTAGACTCCTCTCTGGTCCTCAGCCATGGTGGCTTTTCCAGTCCCTCTGCTGTGGGCTCTTGGTTACATGCAGCTTCAGCTGCTCATGTCCAAGCACAGCCCAGCATAGCTTCTTGAGCATGCTGGAGCTCATCCAGGGATGGCTGGTAGATGGAGTGTTTGGATCAACCTTTGGAGATGCAACGGGTTTGCTCTGGGAGGAGGACATCCCTCCTTGCTGCTCCTTACGCTGATCTGAACTGGAAAGGTGTTACCTGGGCTGCAGGAAAGGAGCCTCCTTCCCAGTGCCCACAACACAGACATGCAGCTTGGTGCTGCCCAGCTGTGGCTGGTCCCTTGGTGAAGCATCCTTGGTGCTGGAGGGCTCTGGTAAAGAGCTTGTCATTGGGAGGAAGACATCGCCCTTTACACGTAATTATTGCTTGCCTCTGGAGCCTCTTCATCTCTTACCGGTGGTGACCCCTGTTAGTTTGTTATCTCTCCCCAGCCATCCAATGGGCCCATAGACCTGTCATCATGGGGAATGACCTTAACCTATTTACTCACCTCCACAAGATGCCATGTCTGCTCGACTGGGCATTTGCAGAGAGTCTGTAGCAGCAGAACCCGGCCACTCGCTGCCAGGAGCCGGGGATGCTGCGGTGGAGGTAATTACAACAGCCAGTTATGGTTCAGTGGGCACCTTCATTAATAAACCTCAGGTTTCAGAGGTGCCTAACTCAGCCGTTCAAAACCACATCTGGCTGTAACTCCGCAGCTTGTCTAAGCTTTCGGCTCATCTCCGGCCACCTAAGCGGTTTACAGGACAAGCGGTAAACAAAGTCTGTTTTGTTGGGGTTTTGCGTGCTTTAAGGCAAAGAAAGCAAACATACACTCACTGGGCTAATCTCTGCGCTGCAGAGCTGGAGGCTGAGAGCTCCTTCCTAGGTCATGCCAATGGGATTTTTATCTCTGATACAGCTCAAACAATGAGCATGGAGATGTCCTCCTGTGCACGCGCAGTCTGGGCTCGTGGCACTTGCCAGGGTGTTGTTACTCTTCTGTGGTATCTCCAAATTAAATGAAGTTTAGAGGATCATGCTGAGTGTGTGAATGACTCGGACTGCGTTCTCCCTTCTAATAACATTTGGAGCCACTGGCCAGTACCAGCCTCTTTAAGATAAAGCCCCCAAAGAAGTTCTACTCTGACAGTCTCCATGGCCATAGGCAGCCAGGAGCAGAAGAGCCACATTGAGTGTCTCCCCGGTGCCAGTGTGGCCCTTGCAGACATGCAGGATTTGGGCAGGAGATGCACAAGGACCCCTTCTGCCTTTGCTACCCATGTGCTGGTCTGCCTGTGTATTTTTAAATCTTGACTTGGCAGTGGGGTCCATCTTGGGATGGGCTCACCAGGGTTGCTTCTGGGTGAACAAATTAACCTGCAGCCCACACCACCTCTGGGGGTTTAAACATCTTCCCTAGCACAGCTTACAGGAGGATGAGATGCCATGTCAAAGGAAAGGATGGGGTTAAATTCCACAGAGGTGTAAGGAGCGGGGATGGGGTAAGGAGATGAGTCAGGGGATCAAAGGGAGTGGGTACCTCCAACTATAACCAGCCCCACCCATGAATAAAACATCCCTTCTAATAACCCACATCCCACCAGAGCTGAAAGGCAAGTGAACGCAAGCCCAGGGCTCCTCTGTGGTGGAGAAAAGGGGTGGACAGCCCAAAGTGGGGGTCAGGCTGTTACTGAGTTTTTGGTAACAAGGCTGCGTGGCTGTGCAGAGATTTGGGGAGACCTGCGCTGCTACTGTGTGATGTCTGTTTGGCCCATGGGTGAGCTGGACCCTCCTCAGCAGCCTCAGACCATGCAGAGCCCTCCCATAGCTATGAGGTGCAGAGGCTCGTGGTGGTGTGGGGAGCCCAGCCAGCTCCAACCCTGCCTGGGGAGATGCCAGCAGTGAGGCCTGAAGCCACATCCTTGAGCTGGGGGCTTTCAGGTCCAGCTGAGGAGAAAAGACGTCCAGCCCTTGGCACCATAGAGCACCCACCACTTCTCCTGCAGCCACCTTGGCTCCCCAGCAAACCACTGGGAAGGTGATGGGCTTGGCAGGGAGTTGCTTCCGAACCATCCTAGGGGACAGCTTTGTGCTCAGCCAACCTGCTTAAAGTGAGTGGGTGCGGTGGGCAAGGGAGAGACCCCAACCACGGCGACCCCAACCACGGCATCCCCAACCGTGGCATCTCCAGCTACTGCATTCCCAACCACAACAACCCCAGTGTGGAGTGAGCAGAGGCCACCTATGCATTTCCCAGGTGCTGAGGGTGCTTTCCCACCCTGGGGAATTGAAGAGGAGGTGGCAGCTTTGGCTGTGGGTTGCTGCCATACTCGCTGATGGATTGCTACTGATGTTTGTGAAAGCCCTGAACTAAGACCACACACAGGAGGCTCAGGTGAGCGATATATCTTAGACCTTGAGGGTATGAGGCAAAAATGCTTTTGTACCTGACTCACCAGCTCTGTGCTAACACTGACTCATAATAACTGATTTTGATTCAGACAAAAGATTTATCTGCATTCAAACATATGGAAAATGCTAATGGAACCTGCTAGTGGAAGGGGGAAGCAGTGTTGTTAAGTTGTTCACAGTCCTGTGTAAAGCTTGGGGAGCACACCATGGACTGGAACCTGCTTCCTCATCCCAATTTGCATGTGGGGCTGGGGTGAGATCCTGAGGCCAGGAAGGGTCTGGTCACCTTCATCCCTGCACAGAACTGGCCATGCTGGAGGGAAATCTGCTCGCAAAAGGTGACTTTTGCAACGACTGTCATTTTTCTGCCAAGCTGCCTGGACTGGCTGAGTCCCAGATCTGTGTTTCCCTTGGCTCTGGGGAGATCATCCTGCTGTCCCCAGGAATGTGTCTGGCCCTGTCTCCCACAGCCCCAGTGCAGGAAGGCAGCTCTGGGGATGAAGATGTCTTGTGAGCAGCACACAGGACCTGAAAGCGTGTTTGCACAGTTCCTCCGCTCCAGCACAATAGGTGCTGCACAGCAGGCTGGTCATGCAGAGCAAGCAAGAAAAGCATGTTGAAGAAAGGCACATGCAAGTACAATCCCTCTTAGCAGGGTAGATTAAACCCAGAGCAGTGCCTGGGCTTTGTACTGGTGACAGCCCTGGGCTCTAAGCTCCCAGTGTGGTGGCAGAGGCTACAAAATCCTCAGCTCCTGCACGTCACTGTCCCCAGCAGTGCCAGCTGAAGCTGTGAGAGGTTGAATCCCCAACCATCCCTGGGACCGTGCCGCCTTCTGCCCTGCCTGTGCCACTTTTCCCCCTTGCTGCTCAGCTCTGCTGGATGCTAACTGGAAATTTCCCCCTGTGCCAAGTGTTAAATACTTATCAAGCTCATACAGCATCTTCGCAGAGGTGTGTACATGAGACAACATGTTACCGTCATTAACAAGCAGCTGGAGTTGGCACCAGGCTCTGCTGCAGCTGCTCCCAGCGGCTTCCAGCGTCTTTCCCAGGGCTGTGCCTCTGTCTCCTCCACACCATAGGTGGGGGAGAAGCTGGGGTGTGCGAGGGTAATGCCTTGCAGGGTCCTTTCTCACATCAGAGGGGGTGGTTGTGGTTCCCAGCCCATGATCTGCAGACCCTTGGAAGTCTGGGAGCTCTTTCTGTTCTGTAGTAGATGACTTGAATAAGTGGGTCCCTTCTCAGCAGGCAAAGGCTGATACAGGGGGATGAGGAACCACTCTGAGAAATTTTGAGGTGCACCAATTTGGAGAGGTTTAGGAAAACCCACTGCTGGAGGAAAATGAGTCACGGAGCGGTGGTTTGCCCCTGCCATCCTGATGTGGCTGCAGCAGCTTCCTTGGTTGGCTTTGCCATGGGCATTGTATCTGTGCAGGGTCCCCTCCTCAGGCAGGGGTGGCCGAGTGCCACTGGGGTCTGTGTGACAGCTGCCAGGGACTGTGACATTTCTGGTGGTACCAACGCTGGAAGGAGATTGGGAGAGAAAAAGACTCAAGTCCTGGGGTGGGTTTGCAAAACCAGCCTTGGGGAGGAAGGCTGCAGAGCGGGCTTTGGATGGTGGGAAGCATTTGTAGTGTTTGTCATTTGGTTGACTGTATCTTCACAGAACCCAGCCCCTTTTATCTGGACTGGTATGGATAAGTTCACTCATCCATCCACCCGCCCAGCCCTAAGCAGAGCTGCTGCACAAAACCTCCCCATCCTCTTAAATTGCCTTGAGCTCCCTAACTTTCCAACCCCAGAGAAGTCATCTAAGCAGTAGATGTTTGTATCATGACCTACACTGCTATTGGGTTTTAAATATATTTTTTTACTGTGCTATACACTAGCTTCCCACATGCAAATTGCTCTGAGTGAACCATTTATCTGGAAAGTAAAGGTTATGTTCTCAAAAGGCATTTAGTTCCCTTTCTGAATGATTGAGCGAGTTTTCCGCTGAGAAAACAAAGGTCTTTAACACAGTCCAAGCCAATGACAGGGAAAAAAAGTTCAGGTAAAACCCCTCCATTTATTTAACAGCTCCCCCTTCCTCATTCATATTTACAAGATAAAAGGAGCTCCATCAACCCATTAAAGTTGAAATACGTGTTCTGTCTTCAAGGAAAGCAAATCCCATCTGGCATCCCTGGAGGAATATAACCTTAACTTCAGCTTAATGCCACATTAGGGTATCTTACAGATTCTGCCTGAGATTTACCTGCCTTTAAGGGTGATTTATTCTGGAAGCAAACAGGCTTATGTGACAAACCTCCTTCCATGAGCATCTTTGGTGAGGAGGTCCAGAATGTTAGTGACTTGCTGGCTCCCCAGTCTCTGCCTGATCACCATGGGGCAGGCAGAGGGGATGGCGACACTAGAGGACGGCTGGTCCCTGCCGGGGCAGTGATGTGGGGCTCCATCACATGTCTTGGGAACTATGGGACAGACCCAGCCTAGGCAGGTTTTGGTCCCACCTCAAGCACAGCTCCCTGCCACCACACCTGGGACAGCTGGGACTGTGAGGAGCCCATCCCACCCCCGGCTGTGGATTCGGGTAGCCGCAGGCTGGGGTGGGAAGATCAGAGCCTGTATCAGGCTCGCTTTCCCTATCTCGCAGCCCATCCTGGGGGAACCAGTGCAGCTCCAAGAGCAAAGACATTCCCATCCGCCCCCACGGCCACAGACCCTCCCCGCCTGGGTTCCAAACCTGCAGGGCATCACATCAAGGGAGATGTTTGTAAGGAAAGGCAGGTCTGGTGTCTGCTGACATCACCATGATGCTTGCACTTGCCTGGGAAATCAGGGAGTTTTCCGTGGCTGAGATCAGTGCTGTCACCACCTTCTGGTGATGCCCATTTCCCTCATTCTCCTCTGCTGCCTTAATACCAACAGTTATGAGCATCTCTCACATGTAATGTTGCCCTGGGGACATCAGTGCTATGGCAAAGATTGTTCTAAAACCACCACCAGTGACTGGGGCTGGGAAGTCTGGGTGGTGCCCCAGGCTCCGTGCAGCAGCAGATGGGGTTTGCAGACCGGTTCAGCCCCTGCCTGTCCAGCAGCATGGCGAGTAGTTGGCTTGGTTGTTTCACCCGTGGCTCCAGGAATGTGTGGATTGAATTACTGTACAGTCTGTACCTTGTGTTGGATGTCCCCAGGTGACTCCCTCCCAAATAACACCCTGCAGATGCAGTTCTCCGGGGTAGCAAAAAGAAAGATGGCTTGGGGTAGAAACCAGAGCTCCCCTGGTCTATTAAAAGGTTTTTGAGGCTGTGGGATCTTGGGAACCAAAATGTTGTGCTGGTCATCTGAATGGAAACGTGTTTCTGTACAGAACAACTGTTTGGTAGCAATCTGTTCAACCAAGTAAAAAGTGACAGGACAAATGGTAATGGCCTCAAGTTGCACCAAGGGCAGTTGAGATTGGATGTGAGGAAAAATTTCTTTGCTGAAAGGGTTCTCAGGCATTGGAAGGGGTTGCCCAGGGCAGTGGTGGAGTCCCCATCCCTGGAGGGATCGAGGAGTCGTGTAGACACAGTGCTGAGGGACATGGGTTAGTCGGGGACTTGTCAGTGTTGGGTTAATGATTGGACTCGATGATCTTAAGGGGCTTTTCCAATCCAGGCAATTCTGGGATTCTGTGATTTTTGCTGGTTTTACTGATATTCATAAAAATGACAAGGGTTTTGTAGTTATTTAATTGATCCCAATTTTTTTTAAATGTGCATGGGAGTTGGACTTGATGATCCTTATGGGTCCCTTCCAACGTGAGATATTCTGTGATTCTCTACAAGATTGTTTTTAAAAACCATGGGATTAAAATATAAGAAGTCTGCATGGAGCTCCTCACTTGCCTGTGCCTTCAGTCACAGCTGCAGCCCTTCCTTCCTTCAGACCTGGCTTCTACAACAAACAACCTGCAAGGGGAAACCCTGATAAAAAGCCTCTGGTAGGTTTTGAATCAGCGCTGCTAACGTGCAGGGACTCGGGGGCCAGGGAAGGGCAGGGCAAGCCTGCTGTCCCCTGTCCCCAGCCTGCAGAGCATCGGGCTGTTGATGTACACGCTGTTCCGCCTGAGAACGAGAGGGCAAGTCAGCTGCAGGTGGGTGAAACCTATCTCCTGTCTACTTAACTGGCCTGCCTGACTGGTTTTTTTTATGGTTATTTTTTATTCTGTCTCCAGTTAGGCAATACACTTGCCTGTTAGAAATATTGCCCTGGGCTGCCAGCTCAGTGAAGGAGAAAAGCGGGTGTGTGTGTGTTACTGAGGGAGGATGGGGCATCGCCTCCCTCCCTCTCCCCTTCTCCTCCCTGGGCTGTATCCACCCCGACCCTCCCCTTGCTCTGGTGAATCTCTGCCATTTGAGATGAGCGTCCTTACAGGGGCGGATTTTCTTAAGGATCATTCCTAACCCCTCATCCACAGTGCTCTCACACCCTAAGGATCACTGGAGCAGGTTGCTAGACTGGAGTGGGTCAATTTAAGCCCAGGTGGTAGTTTGGGATCATTAACCATCAAGGTGCCCCTGGGAAGAAGCAAAAGGTATTTGGGAAAATTTGCTAACAGACTCTAATGACTTAATAATCCCTGCCGGAGAGAGCGCGGCAGGTTATGTGAATGTCAAGTTTGTTTGCTTTGCCGAGAGCTGGCTGCTGGTTATGTAATCGGACCTCCTTTGCCAGGGAAAAAAAAAACAGGAAGAAAAAGGAAAGCAGGAGCCTGCTTCCACGCTGGGATGGGACTAAGTGGGATTGCAGGGATAGATGATAGCCAGGACTTCTGGGAGCCCTGGCTCAGCCCTGCTTGGCCACCCACCCTACTGTGCTGAGGGAGTCCAGAGCCCAGCACAGCTCCCCCCACTTTGGGAGGGGGCGAGGGGCAAGGTTGGGGTCTTGCAGCATGGTCAGGGGTGGATTGGGGTCCACCTGGAGCAGCAGGGATTGGGACAAGATCACTGGGAATGCCACTGCCAGCACCACCATGCCCATGTAGCAGAAGGGATGGATGGTGTTTGTATCTTCTGTGATGGTACCTCCTGCAGAGGAGGAGGGGGCTGGATGGGCATGGAGCAGACACAGGTCCCTGAGAGAGCTGCCACACAGCAGGGCCCTTATCCTTCTGCCAGACAGGGTCTCTTGTTGCTCTGGCTCCTCAGGTTGTCATTCTTGATGTAATTCCTGATCTGGGGAGGCTGGACTGAGCTGATCAGAGCTCTGCTTGGTGATCCTCAGAGGTGATGGATGAGGTAGCTCTGAGATCCCAGGTTAGTAAGAAGGAGCATATAGTCTTGGCTCACAGCTTTGGCCCTTCTTGGCCAAGGCTGCTCAGAGAGGGAAAACTGTCCCATTTTGGGGAGGCCGTTGGGCGTGTCTCTACTTTGCCTGGCTAAGGGTGTTCAGGGCTCAGTAAGTTTCATGGTTTGCTGAATACTGGGGGTTTTCCTTGAAGATGAAGGGAGGTCAGGGCTGTTAAGCTGTGAGATGGTTTTAAACATGCTTTGCATTAGCTGGCATGACCCACGGCACTGCTATGACCTGACCAACTCCTGGTTGGAGTCTGACATCTGAAGCCAAATTTCCTTGGAAACAAGGCAGGTGGATGCTGGACCTTGCTCCCTGCAGCTGTGCTGGGATGTACTGGGAACACCAACTCTTTCCCCATAAAAGCATGCGCCCAGGCTCCTGGGATGCAGGCTGCTGCCTTGCAGCCCCAGCGCTGCTCCTCAAGCTCTGACTTGCCTGCCATCAATACTGTTTAAACAAGCACATTCGCAGACATAGCTCTAGGCCAAGTTGTGGGGCAGCCAGGAAGGAGCAGCCGCAGCCTGGCTCCAGACCCTTCTGTGGGAGGTCTGGGTGGCGGGTGCGTGGGTGCCGACAGCATTGCATGCCAGCCACGGCTCTGCCCGAGGGCTTTCCTCTGCACCTGTGGCCATTTTGAACCCGAGTCATGGCCAAGAGATGCTGGTGGTGTGTGCAGGACACGCTGGAGCACTGGGGCTCGCCAGGCGTACGACCCCTTGGATGACGGCTCCTCTGTCCTTGTTTTTGGGGCAGGTTGCACATCCCCGCCCATGTTCCTGCAAGAGGGATGTCTTGGAGTCCTCCAAGTGAAACATAACTACAATGCCAAGCTGGTTCTTCTACCACCTTCCTCTTTCCTGCTTTCTATCTGGTTTCCCAGGCCGATGGGCTGCAAGAAATTTGGGGAGGATGAAGAGTGGAATGTTCCCTGGGGAGCAGCCCCTCCAGAGACACGCATACACAGGACTCAGCTTTCCTGCTGGGAAGCCATCGCGACTGCAAGGGAGAGTGCAGACAAATCTGGGAGAGTGTGAAACACGCTCCTCCGGAAAAAAAAAAAAAAAAAAAAGTCAAAGTCAGACAGAAAAAAAAAGAAAAAAGGAAAAGGCTTCTGAAGCTTAGAGCTGGGTATTTATACACTTGACATAAAGGATATTTCTGCATTGAAGTAATAAGCGTGACTCAGTAAACCAATGGGGAAAGGGTGTTCCCTTTGCAGCAAAGCCTCAAAAGATCAAAGAACTTCTTGAGCGGTTTAACATTTCTAATGTTAAATGAATCGGGTTCCCCTCCCTCTCCCTTTCACCCCTGCCTTCAAGTTTTGAGAATGAAATGGTTTGATTTTAGCTTGGAAGGGAGTGTTTCAGCAGCTCCGGGGAAGTGTGGTGCTGGTTGGGCTGGAGGTGAAGGTCATGGACATGGGTGTGCTTGGGTGTGCAGGACTGGCTGCTTGCTCAGTGGACATCAGCCCTGCTTGGGACAGGGACATGCCGTGGCCTTGGGGCTTCCCATTCACCAGCTGATCCCACACCGGTTTATGGAAACTGTTTTTTCCCTTGCTGTCACCTTCCAGACCCTCTCCTGCTTTTCTTCCTACCTGCACAGGTTGGGGACCTTCCTGAGCACCTGTCAGTAACACTGAAGAGGGGGACAGTCCCATTTTGGATCTTGCAGGTACCATGGTCCTGCAAGTAATAGCCTGGTGTGCCTGGCCATAGGATGGGTCTGGGCAGCCTCGGCTGCAGGGTGAGGCCACCGTGTACTGGTAGGGATGTCCCAGCACTCTGAGCTCTGCACTCTGTCCACCTCTGCAGACTGGGATGAGCCGGGTGTAGAGTTTAGGCAAAGCTGAGCATCACTGGATTTCAGAAAGTTCTTCCCTTGGGAGAAGCAAATCTTGATATTTTTGTGCCCAGCAATGGGCAATGGAGCAATGGAGCAAGAGATATTAAGGGCTGCTCCCTGTCCCCTACCTGCACCCAGTGGCAGGTGCTTGGGGCTGAGTATTGGTGGGAACACAGTAGTGGGCATTCAGCAGGGAGGGATTGAGCCTTGTTGATGGCTCTCAGACACGTGTGCATTTCTGGGATCGATAGGCTGGAGTAATATATTGTACCAAGATAACAAATCACTTAGCTTATTGGGTCTTAATTAAGCCTCTTTTATCTCCATGACAGCCACACACCTGGGCTATCGCCCAGGCGAACTGTAGCATCGGCCGAACTGTGGGGACGCCGCGCCAGAGCAGGGGGATTGATGAGCCTCTGCTGGGTGGAATTACCTCATTGTGTTTGCAGCACTTGGGACCATCGATCTCCCCACTCTCCTTGTCCCTCCATCTCAGCACCCAGAGCACCGGCCGCTGCTCCCTCCTCCTGTCACCTTGCAGGTAGGGGACAGGGGACCCCCTGGGTTGGGTTAACCAGGGTGCAGGTAGATGAGCTGGGGGAAAGCTGCCCCATTTGGCCTCCTGGGTAACAGATACAGTTGTTATAGTCCCTGACAGCGCGAAATGAAGACCTACATCACCATAATGTATTGTCAGCCTGCAAGCACACTGCGGCCCCTGAGATGAATGAATGCAATATCTCCACCTACGAGGGGGAAGGAAGGAAAGGGGGTTTTGCCGCTGTCATTGGCCTCTAGGCTAGAAGGCAGAGCTGCTGCTTTGTGCAACTGGAGAAGAAAAGGCATTTTTTATTGGTGATGTGGAGGTTGAGAGTGTCCGATCCCCATGGAGCCTGTGACAGATACACTCCATGAAGGGGAGCGCTTAACAAACGGCTGAAATGCTCCTGTGATGAGTTCATCCAGCAATGAAGTAATCTTGCCCCTCCGTTAGCGCCAGCTGAGGCAGCAGGGCAATTTACTGCTCTGGGGCCAGACAGATCGACACCGATTTCAGCTCGTGTAACCCAAGAACGGAGGGGAACCATCCAAACCAGGGAGGCCCATTCGACTGGAAACGTGCGTCCAGGTCAATAGGGATGTAAAGCACGTATTGCATTTAGTTATTCCAAAGCAGAACAGTTTTTACTCTGAAGTATGACTGCTGGTGCACTGACTTGGAGTGAAATAATGAGAGCTGGGAGTTGCAAGAGACTTAGAGCTGAACAGCCAAGTCCTGCAGGACCCCTCTGTTTCTGTAGCAGTCACTTTTCTTTAGGTTGATGCTTAAATCCTTTTCCATCTTTCCATCAGCAATTCCAACACAAGAAATGATGGGAAACTAGATAGATATTCCCGATATCAGGTTCCAGCATGGCCATAGGCTTATTTTGTGACCACAGGTAAAAATTGCTTATGATTCCTCCCATTGCCAGCATATGAAACGGCAATGACTTTGAAACGTTCATCCACAAGCGTTTTCAATTCTTGTGAGAGCAGTTGCAAGGTGCTGAGCTGGGAGCATGCTGCAGGACGGCAGGTATTGCACGTTTGCAAATAGACATTTAAAACAATAAAATAAGGTTCTGTGCTGGAAGACAAGCAGCCCATAATTCATCTTAGTGTTAAACAAAGTCCAAAGTACTAACATTACACAAAACCCAACTGAAGGGCAACACCCTTCTACTGTTCCTAAGTTTTCATGACTATTTACAGGTTTTTGGATAAACATGAGAAAGTTGATATAGGAACAGCCAAATCCCATAAGCTGTTGGTAAAACCTTCCTCTGCAGACTAGTTCAGCTGGGGCACATGATGTTATTAAAGTTACTCACCACGGGGCTCCTGCACGATGGTCCCATTCTTGGTTGCTCATGATCCTTTGCATCAGGTAGGACAGGATTCCCCTCCACGCTGTGGCAGTTCAGTTTTTGGGCTGTGCTTGGTCTTTGGTTTTCACTTCCCAAAACCTTCATCCAAAGCCCTGGATTACAAGAGTTGCTCTGGGGGAGTGGTGGGGTGCCAGCATGTGATGGGAAGGGGCTGAAGAGAGGCAAAGACCAGCCCAAACAGCAGGACTAGCCATTGATGCTCAAGGCAGTGCTGTTTTGACCAGGAGGTGCAAACCCAAGAAGCCTTTACGTTATGGCACAGGTGCCTGCTATCTCCTCACATAAATACTTCCTAGCCTCGTATCATGAATAGCCAGCAAAAAATGACTTTTGTTATGGCATTAGTCACTGGGCACGTGGCCACCACCTGACTTTTGGCATCTCCCTCTCTTTGCTACCAAACTCCCCAGCTCTCCCCAAGCACAAGCAGCTGCCAGAAGGACACAACTGCTTTTTTTCTTGGCTGTTATTGTTGCTGTGAGATGTTTCTCTGAAAGGTTAGGCCAGCCCTCGCGCTGGTGTTCAGAGCCCATCTCCATCACTGATATATGATGCCCTTGTAATCTCCAGTGACATAAACTTTGCTCCTGTTTGTCTCCCTGTGTCATATCCTTCTTGTGCTGTGTCTGCTATTGTGTCTAGCGTTGCGGTGGTGTTTCAGCATTTTCCGTTGTTTGTCTTCTTCACCTGAGGATGTCCATTATGGGATGTAACAGCTTTAATAGCTTATAAATGGGAGACTGGAGTTTTTATACCTTGGGGAGCATCGCTCGTGGCAGCCACCATTCAAAAGTGGCATTTGCCAGTACTTAGTACCTAAACCAGCATCTTCCATCCCAACTTTCTTTTAAGCCCAGGGACAAATAGCTTGAGTAAAGCTGTTGGCCCTTATTGGAGGTCAGGTTTGTACCTGCTGGGATTTGGAACTGATGTGAGTGGGATGGTGGCTGGGACAGAGCCTGGTGTGGCTGGGAGTGAATGGTGACTCCTCTCTGCACCCAGCACGCACGTTGGGTTTGTCCTTGTCACCTGCTGATCAGCAGCCTGGAACCAGAGCTCGAGATGTCCATCTTCACTGATCTCTCAAAATCTTTCCCTGTGCACCGGAATGCCTGGAGGCAGCTAGAGCCAAGGTTTGGTCTCTGGAAGCAATTGTTCGACTTTCCCTCATCAGCACCTCTTCCAGAGCAGAGCGCTGTGCAACCACGATCTAATTAAGCGAGCTAATCTGAAGGAGGTACTACATCTCCATGGAAAACTGCTTCAGTTTGGCTTCTCTGAATAATAAACAAAGCACTTGGGCAGATGATAGGGCATTTAAGTGTTTACTCTTCAGAGCATTAAGTGCTAAATTTGTTTTTAGCTCCCTTATGAAAAGCCCTTGCAGAGTAAAAGCACACAAGGGTCTCAGTCATCCTTTCCAGTTTTCCTCCCACTCTGCTGCATCCAGCAGAGAGCCTGGCTGTGCAGCTGTCCCAGGGGGACAGCGAGAAGCACCAATCATTAGTATCACAAGGAACCACTGAGGTTTAATCTACTGGCAAGAAACAGGGGATAAACCAGAGCCAAACCCCAGATCCACCCATGGGGATGCTGTGCATGGAGCCAGGCTGGGCAGGGGGTTGTCTTCAACTAAGTTGGCCATCCACTGCTTTTTTTTAATCCATTCTGTCAATCACTTAGTGTAATAAACTCCCTAAATGGAAAAGATAAAGCCAAAAGCCTCCAAGCAAGCCAGAGAACAGAGCTCATTTCTCCTGCCTCCTCCTCCTTACTGTACCATGGCTGTTTTGGCAGCTAGTGCTCAAGCTTGGGATGCAGGACCTGAGCAGGATTCAGCCAGGGAAAAGTGGAAAGGGAAATAAAAAGGGCACCAGGATGGCTGCTTTGCAATCACAAGTGTGGAGAGGTTGTCCTACTCCGCTGTGATGGGGTGCACTGCTCACATCTGGCCACAGCTGCCTTTATGGCCCAAAGACCACGTAGGGAGGGTTTCAGGGCTGAACTCGCTGCTGGAGCTATAGAAACAGAGCACAAAACCAACAAAACAACTTTCCATTTCTAAAGCTTGAAGGAGTTTGCACCCCACCATGCCAGGACAAAGGGAGAATTAGCAGCCAGCAAAGAGAAAAACAACACAAAGCCACATCACAGCGTCCAGAAGCCAAAAAGCCTTTTCCCTTCTTAATGCACGGGTACAGCTTAAATGACTCTTGTTCTTGATGCGGAGCCCTATGCGGTTCAGCTCTGCAGCACTTTGCATTCATCTGCCTGTGCCTGAGCTGAGCTCTCCTTGTTGTTGCTTCAGCCGTGATTTTTTAAACCAGTTTTGACACATCAAAACTGATGCAGAATGACTCAGAAGTTTTCAGACAGAGCTTTCTCCTTGCAGAAGGGGAAGGAGGGGGCGCACGCATATTTAGCAGCAGCAGCAGCAGCCTCCTTTAAGTGGACCTTTTTTCAAGAAGATTACTATGGTGTAGGCAAATTTGGGATGTGTCTGAACATGCTTTCCATCCACATCATGGATTCAATTACAACACAACGCTTTGCAGGTTTCTGTTAAATTTTAACTCGTTTCACATGGGTTGCATGAACTTTGCCTGACATTTGGAAGCAGGCAACTTGTGTCATCAGGTTACGCTCACACTTATCTCTGCAAACATATCCTTGTACCCAGACCAGCACCAACACAGCCGTCTTTGCCATGCATGGCATTAATTGAACCTGAAATGTGCTTTCTTCCAGCATTATGCTTCCACTTGCTCATGGAGTGATTGGGTGACCCTGTCCCCAGCTCAGCAAGCTCAGCAGCAGCAAACTTGGTGGCTGTGTACATGGAGATGTGCATGGGGTGGCCAGCGTCTGAGCATGGAGGGGATGGGGACAGTGACAGCAGATGGATGATGGACAATGAGCAATGGGTGTGTGGTTGTGCTGTGGGTTTTTGATGAAGGGCAATGCTGGTGCTATGGGGTGGGAAAGACGTCAAAGTCATCTTGAAATCGTCCAAAATCATCTCAAGATGTTCCTATTCCTCACCCCTAGCCTCTACCTCTGCAGCAAGGACAAGCTGGTGCTGCTGGTGGCTCCAAACCACATCTCCTGGGGAATTCTGCAGGTCCATGGCAGCAGGGATGTAGGACCCCTCCCCAGTCCCCAAAGCCTGTCAGGGACAGGGTGATTGGGTGACTTCTGCAGGACCAGCCAGCTGTGCTGCCCATGCCCTGCTCTCTTCCATCGCATCAAGCCATGATACCCCAGCACTGAACATCTCCTTCAAGCAGCAGGTCCCTGAGATGGCTAAAAAATCAGGTCTGATCAAAGCTCCAGTTCTCTCCTGGTGCTGGGAGTTGGCAGGGGGAAGAGAGAAATATTAAAATTACAAGATCAGTCAGTCTCTGGTTCTTACTTCAGCTGCAAGAAGTGACCAGCTCTGGTGATCAAAGGCCTCACCACTGTTGTTTTAAAAGTGACATTAACATTTAAGGAGCTTTTGAAGGCCCTGGCTTGCAATAAAAAGCCAGACACCGGGTCACAGAGCAACTGAAACACAAGTTTAATGATAATGAAACAGCCTTTTGTTCTTAAACTCAAAGAAGAACCACAGACCTATTTATAGTGTTTATTATAAAGACTGTGAAGCCTTTTTACACATAATCCAGCAAACCGATACCTGCAAGCCGTGGTGTTATCCAACGATCCCCAGAGTGTGCAGAGCAGGCTTTGTGCATGCTCCTCTCCTTGGACTGCAGGCACAACCGCCACATTCCCTTCTGATGATGCCAGCCTTTGGCCAGTGCCATGAGCACCGCATGGATGCCTCTGCCTGGCTGTGAGCCTGTGCCTAGCCACATCACTGGCCTGGGGCTTGTGAGTGTGTCCCCAGCTAAGGTGGCATGGCATGGCTTGTCATGCATGGCATGGTAGAGCTGCCACAGCATGGC
Source organism: Caprimulgus europaeus (assembly GCA_907165065.1). The sequence goes on along the minus strand of OU015545.1, from coordinate 3,889,170 downwards.
TTGGCGTGGGCATGGCATGGTTCAACACAGCATGTTTTGGCACAGCTCTGCTCTGCTGCTCGTCCCGTTTGGGACATGCACCAGCTTGGAGCCTCCTGCGCCAGGGCAGTCATAGTTTAGTGCCCAGCTCACGTGCACCTTTAGCACAACAGGCACCAAACCTTTATTTTTCAGCAGCTGAAATCATTGCTTTTCCTACTTCCTCCCTCCCTGGAGCTCCATGTCACTCCCTGCACCCACCAAAACTTACTTTGGACTCATCCTCACTGCAGTCACGGACCTGGATGACCAGAGCTGCTGCTCCCCTCCACTCTCAGAGTCAAATCTCTGGAGAACCAGGTACATTTTAGCAGTGTGGTGCGGGAAGCCATGCAGGCAGTGCTGGGGACTCGGTGCACACAATGGCCAGACTTCACCCAGCACTTCGTTTATAAATAGCCTGGAAATGAGAGCTGGGTAGATAGGAGCCACAGCCGGGTAAGAAAATCCCCCTCACCCCACACTGGTTCTGGCTGTATTGTCTCTCACTGTAAAGCTCTTTGCTTTATAGCTCCCAGCTTTCCGTCGTCTGCTGTATTTTACCTCGCAGCTCTGATAAAGGCAATTGAATGCACATTCCTTATCACAGGCAATTGGAAATATCGAGCAAATTCCCTCATTCTGCAAAGTCCTGGCGAGCCTCTGCTCTGTGGTACAAACATGGTTTTATGTCAATGTGTTACATCAAAGATCTTTTTTTACTCCTCCCCACCCTCCTGGATGTGGTAAATAGCACTGGGTCCTGATCACATGCATTCCCTGAGCATGGAAAGAGCCGGGGAGCTGTACAGGAGCAGAAAAGGAAGGTTTGTTCATTTGGTTTCTTAAGAGTTGGGGCCTGGCAGGTCAGAGGTCCCAGCAGCAGAAGGTGCAGAGGATCGATATCCTGCGATGCTGCTCCAAACCCCTCCTGCCCATGACATTGTCCAAGCAGGAATTCGCTCTCCTGCCTCTTGCAGCAGCTACCCAGGATTATTTTTTCTGTTTTCCAGGGGGATGTCCAGGCTTCCTGCTCTCAGACCTGGCTTCAGCTGCTGCCCTCTGCCTCCCGTGCTCATCCAGGAGCCGGGATGCTCTCCAAGCCGGGATGTTCTGAGCAGGGATGCTCTCTGAGCCAGGATACTCTTATCATGGTGGTCATTGTCTCAGAGCCCAAATGGGGAGCAGGGATCATCCCTTTGATTTCTGAGGGCATGGATATCCAAATAAATTAGGAATGGGGATGTGCAGGGTGGGGGAGGCAAGTGATGGGATTGCTGGAAGTGACCCAGACCCAGGGAACAGATGCAACTCATAACGTTAATGAGGGTTGTTTTTTTTTCTTTTCCCTCCCCAAAGGCACTGCACTCTTGAGAACGGGGGGCTTTCTATCCCATGGCAACACCAAGCAGGGAAAAAATGGGCCTGGCTTTTATATCATTTTTTTGTCCTTTACAGGAATCACAGGCAAACAAAAGCCCTGAACAGATTTATCATTTTTCTTTCTCCCCCACCCCCTCCTTTTCTTTCCTTTTATATTTTTTTAAAATAGGGTTAGAGCAAGATGGATGGTTCCCTAGGCCCAGGGAATGAGCAGGTCGAGGCAACCCTGTCGTCTCTGGCATCCCATTAAGCCAAGCTCTGGGAGGAGGCCGCTGTAAGACTTATTAAATTTGTCCCAGCCCAGACCCCAAATGCCATCCCTGGTTCAGGGCTGCCCTGGCTTGGCCACCTGAGTCCCACCCCACCATCCTCCCCAGTGCCACTGCCAGCACCTCACCCTCATCCCCCCCAGGATCCACATCCAGCCCCACTGTCACCCCCCGCATCAGCCTGGGAATCGCCTCCATCCGTTCTTGTCAGCTGAGGCCGATTTGTCACCGGTGGGGTGACAAGCGGTTGTATGGCTCTGTCAGCCCATCGCTGGTGCGGGCTGGGCCCCCCATGGCAAAGCCAAGGGTCTCCCTCAAGGAGGGGGCTGGCGGGGCATGGCCAGCCCCCGACCTACCCCTGACCTGGGGGCTCCTGTGGCTGGAGAAATGGCAGAAAAGAAAGGGAAAAAGTGGGGAAAAAGGGGGAAAAAAAGGATAAAAAAATAATTGGAGCCTTATTGAGTCTGCTGCTGGGGGGCATGGGGCAGGCTCAACCGGCGGGCAGGCAGGGAAGATCCTGCCCCATCCGCCTGCCAGCACCGCGTTAGCATGGTTATTTCCACTTTAATACTTAACAAGGATTTAAAACCCTTCTGTAGTCAGAGTTTGTTCTCAGCAATTAATTTTGAATAGCTTATAAATTATGGACACAACGCGGTGTCTCTGTCTGGGAGGAAGGGTCGGACCCAGCTTTGCCGTTACAGTGGTGTAAAGCTGGCGCAGCATTGCTGGTAGCAAGTCTGGCAGGTCGGCACTCCCGGGAGCCGGATCCGACCCGCTCTGCCTGGATATAACATTACTGTGACGATAGTATCATATCACATAGCAAAGCACAGTCACGTCTGCTTCACACCTCCCGATAATAATCACCCGGGATGCAAAAATCACAGGACAGAAGTACAGAAGAATGGAGAAATGCCCATGATCTCCCTCTCCTCAAATGTGTATATGTGTATATATAGATATAGGGATATATATAGCCACAAGCACATGCATTTGTACGCACAGATAACATGCTCATGCTCAGGATGAGGGGGCTCAGATTGCCCATCTCCCGTTGACAGTCATCCCTCCGTGCCTCAGCTCCTGACCAAACACATCCCTCCTGTCACACCCAGGCATCACGCAGAGGACTGCAAACTCCGGTTAAAATCCCAGCTAACGGGGAGCTCCGGCTGCCGCTGAAGCGCTTTGCAGCTCTTGGCTCCGGGACTAGGAGGGGATCCACATGGAGAGAAAGCCTGGCTGGAAGAGATTATTTCATCCACCCGGTGAGAGGAATAGTGAGCATTTTGGGAAGCCACAGGAGGTGTCTGCAATGAGCCTTCCTTACTTTTTCCCTGGCATGCCATAATTAGGTTAGAGCGCCGCTCCAGCTTTATTTCAGCGCACCAATGTCCAATAAATGCCTATGAAGTTCATATGTGTGCCTGTAGTATATAAAAGCTGTTGGAAAATGGCCAGTTTTCACTACATTAATTCATAAAGCAGGTCATGCTGGTTTGGCCCTTTCCCTCACTTGTTATTTCTATTTATTAGTAATATTGATGTTTCAAGCAGGGATCAGGACCCTATCGAGCCAGCTTTAATATCAGAAAAGATTTAGCAGGAGAGAACTCCGTAATGAAGCAACAAACCCAATGCTGAGCTCTCATGTAGCGCAGCTCACAAACACAGTTCTTATTTGTACTAATGTTTTGCTTTGCATTTCGCTTCTGCAGCAAACCCAACATCTCCAATGACCCTCGCTTGGCCACGTACAACGCACCACCGCGTGTTCATTGGCAGGTGATTAAAAAGCTTTGCCCGGACTGAAAACTAAACAGGTCTAAATGAATGCAGGTTCATTTAGTGGTACCCAGCTGGTATAATTAGGTGCCACCAAGCTCTGCCAATTGTCCCCTGTGGGAGGTCTGGCAGGGCTGCCGGTGTTGGCAACGAGTGGGCAGCGGGGCAGGGGCTGGGGAACCCATTGTGCACGTGGGGCTTGCTCTGCAAGTGGGTGGGTTTTCCCACTTTTCTCTTCTATTTTCTCCCCAGGTTTTCAAAGGGCTTTTGCTTTAAGCCATCTTCCTGCTGAAGCTACAGCACTTGAGGGAGAAATTTGGGCAACACTGGATAAAACTGAGTGATAGGTGCAGAGTCGCGTACAGTTTGGAAGCGCAACATGGCCAGCATCATGACGGCGGTCTCTGGATGAAGGCAGCACCTTCACCATTGTCAGAGGATGGATCCTTGCCTGGAACAGGACATGTGTGGCACCCTGGGACTGGCGTCTCTGGGATGAGCACCCTGGGACTGGCACCCCCGGGACTGGCACCCCAAGACTGGCACCCCTAGGACTGGCACCCTGCTGGGTCTCACTTTCTGGCCAGCAAGGGTATGTAAGCTACATTAAGGAATGATCATGTACTATCGATGCCAAAACTAGTTTTTAAATCAAAACCACTCGGGAGCTGTACAAATCCTAGAAGCACATCTAAACCAGCTTGAAATTCATTGCCTGCTGAGACGCTGAGCACGAGTCAGTCCTCAACCTGGAGTGATCCATTTAAAGCTGAGATATGCTTAACCAGGGTCTGTCTGGCAAAAACTACTGGAACTATTGATCCTAGAGAAAAAGCGGTCACGGGAAATAAAACTGTCCTGGTTATTGCCTTACCATGTTCTTTATCACAACTGCAAAACTTTAGCAGTAGAAGCAAGGACAGGCCAGTCACTCCTGCTTGAAGCAGATCTCCCTGGGTGGTGGCTGAATTGGGTCCTCTAAATAGAGGACCTGTTCCACCAGGCAGGCAGGACTTGTATGTATGGTGTTATCTCTGGGGTTTTATTTTTGTCATTTCTTTAGGGTGCTAATACTTCCTAGAGCATGGTGGACTAGAAATTGTGTTTCTGTGGTGCGCACAACAGTGGGATTGAAAACTGCTTCGAGCAGCATCAAACCCAGATGTTCCCCAAGAGCCAAGGGAAAGTGTTACCTGCCTCGCTCATCAACCCCTGGATGTGACATTTTGAGGTCAAACGCTCTGAGGCTGAGCCTGAGCTTGGATCTATTGTGTCTGCAAGGCAGAGCTGTGCCAGGGGTTACAAACCCCTGTGAGTCCCCTGGGAACTGGGGTCAGCGCAGGGGGCTGGTGGAGGAAACTAAGAGATTGCAAGACATGTTGGCAAAGGCTCTCTTGAAATTCCAACCTTGCTCGCTAAGCAAGACCTCAGGGGTCAGATCCTGCTCTCAGTGATGCTGCTGTGAAAGCTGGGTAAATCTGAGGGATTCAGCCAAGGTCACTTCAGGCTGAGAAGTGATGTCCGATTTCCCATCGTGTAAATGACAGCAGGATCTGGCCCTCCTCATTGCTTCTCTTCATCCCTCCTTCTGCCATCTCTTTCGAAATGTTTATGTTGGATTGTCTCACGATTTAGACTGGAAACCCATGCAATGTGTCTCTCTTGTCGAAACGTGCAGTGTCAGCAGCTGGTGATCCAAAATCATCCTGGAAACCCCGGTCCTGAGAGCGGGAGGAATGAGTGCTGCAAAAGGGCTGAGCATTGTTATGGGACCAGGGCTGTACAGGCAGGATGAGTGCAAGCTGTGGCAGTGTGGGACTCATGCTGCCGGACCCACTCAGAGCATCCCCGGCCATCGCATGGGCTGTGCAACCACAGCCTCCCGTATCTGCACCTTTTACATGTGCAATAGAGCCAAGTGGGAATTTCCTGGTGGACTTTCTTTTCTGTAGGGAAATTCCAGTGAGCTGAAATCAAAGCTTTAGCAGAGAAATCCTCCTGAGCTCCTGAAATTTTGAGGTTTAGATTGGATATGAGGAAAAATTTATTCGCTGAAAGGGTAGTTGAACATTGGAGCAAGCTGCCCAGGGAAGTGGTGGAGTCACCATCAGTGGTGGTATTTAAAAGACTGGTAGATGAGGTGTTTAGGGACATGGTTTAGAGGTGGAATTGGTAGTGCTAGGTTCGTGGTTGGATTCAATGATCTTAAAGGTCTTTTTCCAATTGCTATGATTCTGTAAAGGGGAATTGCACAGTGCAGTGGTCAGGGCTTGGGGCAACTGGAGAGAACCAAGTTTAACCCCTTGTACTGAGCCAGGCAGGACAGGACCTCCTGCCTCAAGAACTATCCCAGTTTGATTGTGATTCTGGGGTTTCCCGTCTTTTCATGACAAATTCTGATTTTTTACCAACACAGAAGAGGGAAAACATGAGCATTGTCCCCCCTACCTCTCCCTTCGGCTGATGTGAAGTGTGGCTGGTGCTGCAGTGCTGTCCCAGAGCTGAGAGGAGCAGAGATCATCACCATCACCAAGGAGTGAATTACTTATGCCTGCTGGCAGCTATGGTGATTTTCCTGGGATAACGCAGGGGAGACATAGCAAAGGCAGCTCCCCTCCTTGCTTGTGGGAATACATGAGTGTATGTTGAGAGACTCGGCACAATTGGAAGCAGGGATGGACCAGACCAGCCCCCAAAATAGGACCAGGAGTACATCAGTACCTGGGACACCGTGTGCAGAAGCCCTGAGGCATCTCTGCACTGTGTCTCTGCAGCCCTTTCCATTTCAGGTCCCCTTAGCCGAGCCTGGCAGGGGGACAGAGCCATTGTCCCCTGGCCGTGTGCTATTTACTGTTTGTTCTGTGTCCTCACCGCAGGGCACAGAGGCTGCGAGGCCATATGAGACCGTGGCGATGAACATCCAGCCTGACCTACTTACAGCCCAGGCCCTGGGACTTTCTGGAATTCATCCTCTTGGAAACACAACATATAATTTTAGGAGAGTAGAAATCTGCACTGGATGGGGATGTTGTCCCAGCCTCTGCTGGGTCCATGATGCCAGAATTGCTTTGACTTCCTCTGAGCTTGCCACCACATATCAATGTGCAGGCTCCATTAACAACTCAAATTGCCACTGATACGCTTCTCATTATATTTCAGGCCTTATGTATCATTATTTAATTTAAAAGACAGTATTTGTTTTTCCTTCCCTTAATTCACGTCCCCCCAAAAAATCTCATTAGAGCGTTGTCGTTCGTTGCAATTGGGAACAAATTGCAGCTTAATCCAACCTGCCAGGGAAGCCAATTGCCTTGTAAAAATCTCCTTGAAGTCTCTGCACAGGAGCAGGCAGGGGGAGGAGAATAATAAAAAGACATGGAGTTAGGAGGTGTCGAGACTCCTTTGAGAGGAGAGGAAGGGACTGTGGATGCTGACAGGATAGTGATGCAAATCCCCTTCGTAGCACCCAAATAATCAACTTAAATGGATTAATGTGAGGACACAGAAGAAATTACTTTAGTTGCTTCCTTAATTTGATTCCATTTATTTTTGTATGGCATCTTCATACAGAGCATCTCCCAGCTGCTTCACCCAGAAGAGAAATCAGACAGAAACACCATTCTGGCAGAAGTGCTCACCAGTACAGGAATCTCAGCAGGAGGAAGGAATATGAGTGCTGGCCTTGAGGATTTGATTTTCCAAATCATCAGGAAATCACATGCCTTTTTTTTTGTCTTTTTTTTTTTTTCCAGTTTCAATATTACTAATTTCCCTAGGCTTCCCTCAAACCATCTCCATAATGTACTGAGCCTGATTCTAATCTCACACTGCGTTTATAGCACTGTAACTCTGATCTCACACTGGTTTTACACTGGTGCAGTTCCACTTTTTTCAACTGAGTAAACTCCTGATTTATGTTCATGTAAACAACAACAGAAATAAGCCCATGGTTTTCCCTGGAGCAACGCCTGGCTAACGCTGGGGTGAGGAAGAAGAAGGTCAAATCTTTTTGCAATGCAAATGATGTAGAAAACTGTCATTAAATTACACCTAGACCCTTACTTTCAAATATATTTTTGCTTTCTTTTATAAAATGTACTGTATTCTCAAAGTTACAAATGCAGAGGGACATCAGCCAGGAGGGGAGGCTGGGAGAGGTGACTCTGGTGTTGATGGAGAGGGTGGGTTGCAGCTCCCATTCCCTTCTACTTTTTGAGGGGCAAATCAGCCTGCACCCCCTCCTTGCTCCACTTTCTTTGGCTCATTTGAGCACAAACTGCTTCTCTCTTCCTCAGGCCCAGTTCTGTCCACTGAGAGCCTGGTGCTTTGGATTAAATCAGAATGTGTGTATCCTGTTTGCTTTAAAATATTAAAATGTAACCCTGGGGAATGAAATATCTTAAGACAGTGGTGTGGCAGGGCAGCCTGCAGCACAGCCTTTCCCATTCGTTAGCGTGCAGAGCAAGGAGAACCCTAATCGGAGCCGGAGATGAGAGCACAAGTGGGTTCCTCTGCAAAGACCTACTAATATAACTCTAATTAATTTATTTTTTAAGGCTACACACGAGGGAGCTGATTAATGCTTTGCCCTGCAGTCTGGTTTGTTTGGAGCATATATAATTTCCTTGATTTATTCCCCATGATGTGAAAGGATGTAACTAGCATCTTGATACCTGCATCTGAGGCTGCTCCCTTCCCCTCGATACAAGCAGGCATAGCATCCCATGTTAACTCCAGAGCTCTTTATGCAACACCTGATCCCTATCAGACCCCGGCCATTAAAAGCATCTCCCTTGGCCATGGGGTAGTGATGCTGGATTGACCCCAGGTGTTGGTGCTGGGTGTGATCTGTGCTCCTGAACCCTCTGCAGACCCTGTCTGGGTGAGACCAGGGCTGCTGCATCCAAGGGATCCTGCCAAGCTGAGCTCTCCAACCAGGCAAGTCTCATCTTCACTTGGTTCTGCTAATGGAGGAAAAATATGGACTGCTGTAATTAATGTAATTAATGGCTGTGGCAGTCACCGATTTAACATGGATTTGAATGGTTTTTCCCCTTCTCATTCCCTCTTGGAAAAAGTTGGCATAGAGACATGGGGGAGACGAAGGCAGGCTGGCAGCCAGGAGGGAAGGTTCCTTTACTTCTTTGGTAGTGATGGAAGGGTGTTGCCTCTGCTCATATGTGGGTCTAGTTTTGTGAATGAGGGTCCCTCAGCCCCTGTGCTGTGCCCTAAGAAGCCTTCTGCTGCTCTCCCACCTTCTCTGTGTTGTAGCCCAGGTAGGGCCTTGCTGGTGCACATGGAGGGTCAAAAATGCATTTATCTCCTGCCATCCTCCCCTGCTGTGAACTGGTACAGGGGAGGGAGTGATGCTGCAGACCTCCAGGAGACTCTGTCTGGGATAGGCTTTGAGCACAGTCAGGTGTCCCAACTCCCACTTCGAGGTGCCAGAGACCCACTTGAGAAGCCTAGCAAGCATAAATCAGTGTAGCTGTATTGTTTTTATGGGTCTGTGCAGATTTATGCCTGCTGAAGACTCTGTGCCACTGCAGAAGAGGGACCAATCTTGCCCAGTCTGATGGATAAACATCTCGCCTTCACACCCAGCATGGTATCAGCTTCTTCTTTGAAGCTTCCAGTCAGGAAAAGCACTGACAGAATGACCCTCCCAGCACATGAAACATCCAAGCAGCCTCGCTGACAGCTCCTGGGCTCTGCAGGGGCACCTCATCCTCCCCAGCCTCCCAGCCAGACACCCAAGGGGATGAGATGCCACAACCTGACATCAGCAGAATAAAATATGGCCCTGGCAGTAATCTGATAGAACTTGGTGGTAATTTGGGGTAAGAGAGGAGAGGAGGAGGAGGCACTGGAAAAAGTACACTTCCTTTCAGTATGGTGCTGGGAAGACCATTAGGAAAACCACTAGATTATTTTTCACATTCTTCAGTGCAAAACTACTGCATTTTATGACCACTATCAATAGCAGCTATCATATTACTAATGCTACAGTTGCCACATATATAATATTTAAATCACATTTGCAGCTGACAGAGACCTATGGATATTCTCAATACCAACAGGCTATTACAGTTCATATCATGTCTGTCATATAAATATTATGAATCATTTCCCACTATCTTTATGGGGGCTACATTGACATCGTCAAAAAGGCTCCAGGTACTGCCGGATACTGCATATTTATATACACCTTATGTATATGTATGTGAATGGAGGGAGATTTATACAACAATCAGTAATAAATGCCTATGATAAAGCATATTATCTTCACACTTCATTTGCAAAGTGTTTTGTATGCAGGGACAAGGAGAAGGCTAGCAGACAAGACTCTATTCAGTGTCTGGGTCACATCCTCAAGTTCTGGTGTAAATCAAGTGGCTTCTCTACCATGAGGCTGATCAGTGTGGGATGAGCTTCAGCTGGTGCCCAGGCACTGAGGTGGTCAATGTGTTGCTGGTTCACATCAGGTGAGGATTTGGCTCCTGCCCCACTTGCTGGATGGGTGATGCTCCATGTGCTTTCCCAAAGAGCTGTACATCTCATAGTTCATGTACTGCATTTCATCTTCCTTCTGTTAACATTTTCTTTGTTGGCTTCCTTGGCAGTCAAGCCCTGGTCTGGGTGATGAGAAGAAATAAAGAGATCTCCAGGTGTTATGAATGGAAAGTCTAGTTCTGCCTTTTACAGTGTCTTTTTGCAAAGCAGCTAATTAAACCACTGTCCCTGCAAACCAGCTGAGACATGTTAAACCTAATCCACCACCAAAACACCAAAGAGGAAGAAACCTCCTCTAGAATTATTCAAGTTAAATCCAGACGAGAACCCAGATGTCCTGAGACCTCTTTTCCGAACCTGTTTTAACTGCTTGAACACTTTATTAAGACTTGTCCCACATGCAGAGACAGACAAGAAAAAATTCAACTTTATGGCTTGAAAGTTGAGGTCTCTAATAAGCATTTAATGTCCAGTTCTGAAGCAGCTGAAAGCGCAGCACAGTACTTCTGACTGTGCAATAAAATGTGCAATACATTATTTTATCTGAGCAGTCTCCAAAAGATGGGGAGAATGCAATGTCTCTGCCTATCCTTGGCGTGGGAATGCGGCTTTCTAGCTCCAGCAGATCAAATAAATCATGTGCATTTCACTTCATAAACAAACACCAGCCTGTTAAATGCTGCTGGGAAGGAAACAAAGCAGTTTGTATCTCTGGCACTTGGAGAAATGTCTTGTCCCTTAGAGTTTTTACTGGTTTGCATGTGTAGTGCCCCCTCAAGGAGTGGGGACCCAACCTCTGCAGCAGTTTGGGTTTGCAAGGATGGTTCTATGTGTGACAGATGCTGAGATGTCCCAGCAGGAATCTGCTGACTGTGTATGTATTTGGGGACTGCCTCCACTTTTATACTCCAGGGCCCCTGAGTGATGCCATGGCCTCTGAACTGTCCCCTAAAGTCCTGCTGTGTCTCTTAGCTGCAAGAGAGCCTGGCTGATGCTGGGAAGAAAAGCAATGTGTGAGCAATTCTCACCCCTAAGAACAAGAGGTAGGTCCTGTCCTGAGGATCTACAGTCCAGATACTCCGTGCAGAAAGTCCCACAACGTGGACATTTCGGTAGCCTGTAAGTCTCTTGAGGGACACAGGTAATACCTGAGTACATGTGGAGGCAACAGTGGGAACGTGGGGATGGAGAGAGAAGTCTTCACCTACCCAACTCTGACCCATGAATGAACACAGTATCTTGGCCAAATTTGGCCAGAATTGAGTGAAGGGACTGAAAGCTGTTGAGATTAGGACAGCTAGGCTCCAAATCGTCCTGTCGCATAAGCCTGCCTTCCCTAGGATCCTAGGCTAAAGGGCATTTGCATTACCCAAGGGCAGAAAGAAAAAGCAGTTCAGGGTTTCACAAGCCAGCTCTCCCAGACAGTGTGGGACCTTCAAACGTCCCTGCATCAAGCAGACATACAAGCCAATGAATGACCTGTAAAAATTATCTTAACATCCTCTCATTGTGCCCCGTGATGATTTAAGTCCTTAGGAAGTGCAAAGCTGAAGTTGAACACAGCATTAGGCAGCCTGGTAGAGCTTATTGAATTAATAGTGCATTAAAGAATTGAGGGGAGGGGGAAGGGAAAGAGAAGGTTTGTAATATCACAGAAATACCCTTGCTACCTTCTGGCATCTTCAAGAGACTGGAAATGTGGGACTGCATCCAGCTGTCTTCTCTGGGGCAAAATTCCTTTGGCTTCTGTGGGAGGTTTTACCCAAATAAGGACTGCAGGATCAGACCTGTTATTGTCACTGCAATTAACATTTAGATCCACATCTAACATGAACTGTTACAGGCTGGTTAGGGAGAAATTTAATTTGCTCTAAACAGTTTGATGGGAGAGGAGCGTGAAATGTCCTAGTTATAGTAATTTCATGTGTTAAGAGTCTACAAAGGTGGATTTTCAGTCATGGGTCTAATAACCCTGATACCTGCTGCAGCCATCAAGCTGAGCTTGCTTTGGGATTCTGAGATTTGGGGCCAGATCCTCACCCATGCTCAGTGGCAGGATAAGCCATTTCCGCTGGCTGGCAGGTTATCTGATCGCCATGAACACGCACAAAGCTGTCAAAGCCCACACTCATCTCCAGCTCTTATGGCACCAATGGCTCAAATGGCAGGTGAGAGCCTGCATCTGCCCCGGCGAGGCGTGAAGGAGCGCAGCACCCAGATGTATTTCCCTTATCAGACACAGCCATGAGCTTTAGTTTGTGCATCAGGGAACCGATTTCTCCCTTTTTGCTGTCAGAGTTTGTATGCAGGTATTCACCAGATCCGCAATTTTTGCCTCACTGACCCAGTCTTAGAGGCTTTGGACTTGCTTATTCTAACAATTTCCAACTTTTTTTTATATACTTATATATTTCCCTTTTCCCTTCTTTTCTCCTCCCAGGAGTTAATGTAACTCAACCATAAAAACTAACTTGGGAGATGAAACTTGGCATTTAAGGTCCCAGCCCAGGAGCAAACGAAGTTACCAGTTATAAACACACACCAAAATCTGTTTAGACATGCTGAAATTACAGGAGCAGAGGATAAAAAGAATCCAAGATGTTTTATTTTGTTTTAACTTCTACAGCTCTGCATGAGTGTCAGTTTGCAGCCACTTGCCTGACTCAAGATGGATCCTCTTGGTGTTTTTCTTTTTATTTTTATAATTAAAGCTGATGAATTGTGATGCATCCCTGGCTGTGCCAGGGAAGAGGCAGGAGTTTTGAGCTGGTCTGCACCTGGATCCTGTGGGGTTGCCAGCTCCATACCCCTCATTTAACCACCCGTGTGTGGGTCTGCCCAGAAGGAAAGGCAAGATCTATCCCCTGGCAGAAGAACAGGCAAGAGTTGTAAGAGAAATCAAGTATTAAGGCCTTTCCAGGGCTTCTCTTGCTCAGTTTTAGATACTACAGTGACAGGTATGAGATAGACCGATAAGTGCACTCGGGTGATAGATGAGGATATGGCAATGAAAGATAGGTAAGAGGCTTTGTTTTTTTTAAGGAGGAGGTGCTAGATTGCTAATATTTATGACAGGAGACACTTTGCCAATTACGGAATAAATCGTGGCACATAAGAGTCTCGGAAATGATCCACAGCTGGCTCCACCACACAGCGAGATGATGGCTGGTGGTGGCAGTGCCTTTGTCTGTCTTGTAATCTGGGATGGTGATGGGTGCCTTGGCTCTCCCACCTACTCCCTGATTTCCCCCAACCCCACTCGCTGCAGGAGAGCTGAGCTCTGCACTGGAAGTCACCTGTGCCAGCAGAAACCCCCAGTGCTTGTCCCTGGTAACACTTCAAGCTTCTTGGGGTCCCTGTCCCTCCCCGCTGGCTGAGCCTGTTTGTTATGTGTGTTCCGGCCATCAAGAGTGAGGGTCGATATGATGTTTAATATGCTTCGTGCATAGGAGAGTTGCTTTCGTCCATCAAGTCACTAATACACATCGTTACAAGGCTGAGTATCATTTATTAAAGCTGGAGGCATGGTGGGGGCCAGGGATGCTGGTGGGTTGGTACCCACAATGCTGAGGAGGGGAGACTTTGCAGGGGAACTGCACGGGCACAGAGTTATTCGTTGTGTCTCATTTACGGGAAATTAAATAAATGGTGCTTTGAACACCGGCCACTATGTGACACATCCCGGGGACAGGGAGCCGAGCGGAGGGTCTCACTGGCTGCTCTGAGGTTAGGGTCAGCTGAGATTGATCAGCTTCATTAGAAGAGCCATGCACTTCACCCCCAAAGGCTGCCACCACAATGCTCCATACGTCTGTTCCCCCCACTCCCCTGTTTTTTTTTTATTTTTCCTTTACTTTTTTTTTTCTTTTACCTCTGCTTTTTCTCTCTTCATTTTTCTTTTAATTTGGGGGTTTTTAACAGTTTTTCTTTTTTTCTCTTCCTTTTAATCTTCCCTTTTAATTTTCCTTTTATTTTTTCCCTTTTTCCTTTTCCTGGTCTTTTTTCTTTCCCCTTTTCCTTTTCCTTGTCGTTTTTCCTTTTCTCCTTTCCCTTGTCTTTTTCCTTTTCTTTTTTCTTTTCCTTTTCCCTTTTCTCTCTGTTCCTTTTCTCTCTTTTCCTTTTCTTTTTTCCTTTCCTTTAAAAAAAAAAAAAATTCTTTTTTTTTCCCCCTCTCCCCATCACTTTAAAAAAAAAAAAAACACAACCCACTAACCATCGTTCCGCTTTCCCGACCCAGCGGGGCGGGCGCGGGGCGGCGCTGCTCGGCGGGGCGGTCGGTCGCTGCGGGGCGGTCGCCGCTCTCACTCCCCCCTGCGCGGGCCCCGGCGCGGAGCCGATCGCGCCCCGCGCAGCCGAGTTACATTGTTGGGACTTTGCAACAACTCCGCGGCCTCGGCTGCGGGGCCGCCGGTGCGGGGCTGAGGCTGCAGCCGCCGCCGCCTCCTCCTCTTCCTCCTCCTCCTCCTCCTCCGCCCCTTGGGCTTTTTTTTTTTTTTTTTTTCCCTCCCCCTTCCCCCCTCCCTCTCCCCCTTTCGCTTTGATTTCGCTCTCCTCCCCTCTCCGCGCTCTGCCTGTGTGTGTTTTTCGCCGCCGATCTTTCCCCGAGCCCCTTGGCATGAGTTAAGCACCAGCGATGGACACCAAACACTTCCTGCCCCTGGGTGAGTTTTGTTCCGAAAAACATTCTCCGTTCCTACGGCGGGGGGGGAAAGCTTTACATAAATAAAATAAAATATAAACGCCCGACCTGCCTCCTCCGTCCGCCGCTTCCCTGTCCAGCCACCCCGGGGAGGCAGCGGGCGGGAGGTGTGCGTTGCCCCGTGCCCGGGGAGGGTCGCGGCCCCGCGGGGAGGGTCGGTGTCAGCTCCGGGGCAGCGCTGGGGAAAGTGCCGGGCGGGCCTGTCCCGCGGCCCCCGCGCCGCCCGCCGCCTTTTACTGAGGATTTTAAGCTTTATTTTATTTTATTTTATTTTATTTTATTTTATTTTATTTTATTTTATTTTATTTTATTTTATTTTATTTTATTTTATTTTATTTTATTATTTTTTTGGCCAGGCGCGGCGGGGCCCGGGCGGGGAGCCGAGCCAAGCCGGGCCGGGCTGGGGGCAGCGGCATAAGCGGTATTTTCAAACGGGGCAACAGAGAACTGGGACCGGGAGAGCCCCCTCCCCACCCGGGGCTCCTTCTGCAGGAGGGTTTGGCAGTGGGAGCCTGTGCTCCCCCCTCTTGTTTTTCGCCGTCTCTCTTTTTTTTTCTCTTTTTAAAAAAAAATATTATTTTTTCTTTCCTCTCTTTTCTCCTTCTCCACCTCTCCCCATGGGCAAGGGGAGCGTCTGCAAAGACCCCCATGCTGCACCCACATCTTCATTCACTGGCGGCTCCCAGAAGCCGACACACTTGGGACCCTCCTGCCTTTTTTTTTTTTTTTGGCTTTTTTTTTCCCCACCCTCTTCTTTTTAGTTACATTTTAAAACCTATTTCTAGCTGGAGTTTGCCATCGTTTTGGTGACTTGAGTCAAGTCCTGGCTTGTAAGGGCAAATGCCTCCTTGCGTCTCAGTTTCGGGAGAAGTGATATTGCAGAGCTCGGTGTTCAGGGTGGGGGGGAAGAAAAGTTTGAGTGAAGTAGCCTGGTGCCAGGTCCAGGCGAAGGGGAAGAGGGACCAACCCTGCCATCTCTGCCAGTGCTCAGCACAGCAGCGTGTGGGCTATCAGCCTCTGGCTGAGCAAGCCCATGGCCAGTGAGAACATCCAGTCTGGCTTTCCTGGGCTTTAAATCTGTGCTCAATCTCTGCTAGCCTGTGGTGGTGTGTTTTATTTATATTTTGGTTTTTTTTGTTGAAGATTTGTAATTTTAGTTGTTCCTTTCTAAGAGAAGAATAAATATAAACACCATCACAAGGTTCTTAGGTAGCCCTGCCCCTCGAGAGTGTTTCCAGGGCAGCTGTGGTCTGGGAGCTTCTGCTGAGAGAGCTTTGGCTCTGTGGGTAGGCAGGTCTTCACCTGACATCTCCTTTCCCCCCAAATCATGGTTTGACAGTGCCCCTCGGTGATTCAGCTGGGAGGTGGGAAACGCTGCTGGATTGACTTGCCCTGAGTTGCTGCTCAGCCTAAAAGCATCTCTCCTGCGGTGTTCCTCGGGTGAGGGTCCTGCTTGCAAAGTCAAATTGACTCTTGTAAGGTGGATCAAATGCAGGTATTGGGGATCATCACAAAAACACCCACCCAAGCAGGAATGCCTCTTTTTTTGCCAATGGTTTAATCTCAGGGATGGCTGTTTTGAGTATTTCCATTTTCTTTGATGCTCTTAGGGCAGACAGCCCAAACCTCTGTCCATACAGGCCAGATCAGGACCCTACGTACACACTTGCCTTTTCTTTCAGCTCTGACCTCTCCTCTTAGGCTGTAGATGCTAAATAATACGTTGTGTTATTAGTCATGTTGACTTTGACGGGGGCGGAGAGGGGGAGCATGTGTCACCTTGCTGCTGGCTCGGGGACGGGTTTTCACAGCGGTGCGAATGAAAAACAACTGATTTATCGGCTCATTTATAAATGGATGTGTGCGTATGGCGGGGAGAGGGTGGATCTTTACACACCAGGAGCATCCAAAGGAAAAACAAGGCAGCCAGCCCAATACAGCAGCACTGGGTTGGGTTTATAACTTCTCATCGTTTGCTTCAGAGAAAATTCTTCTGCCTGTGGGAGCTGGTTGGGGTCCGTGATCTGGGTTTGTGTCTGTGGTGTGTTGTGCTGCTGCGCAGTCATAGAGTCCTAGAATGGTTTGGGTTGGAAGGGACCTTGGAAGGGACCTCATCCAGTTCCAAGCCCCCTGCCATGAGCAGGGACACCTTCCACTAGACCAGGTTGCTCCAAGCCTCATCCAACCTGGCCTTGAACACTTCCAGGGAGGAGCATCCATGGCTTCTCTGGGCAACCTGGGCCAGTGTCTCACCACCCTCACAGTGAAGAATTTCCTAAACTTTATCCACTGGCTTTTGATCACTGATTACTGGAAAAATCAGCTTTAGTTGTAAGGGCGGTGGGCTCTGCAGGTTTTGGAGGAGATCTTTGTCTATTTCTGGGGGTGGAGGGCAGGTTGAATCCTAAGACCTGTGAGCACTTTGTGAGAGCGAGGGGAGCTTTGTGGAGTGAGAGCAGAGACTTTCCCAGTGAAACTAGGGCGGAGCTGGTGTGACCACGGGGCCTGGGTGCTTTTTGGAGGTGGGATGGTCCAAAACCCGTCAGGTCCTGACTTTGTAGAGTGCCAGGGTGTCTTGCCAAGCCCATCCCATGTCATGACTGGGAGCTGGCATTTGCAAGCTGAGGGTAAAAAAATAGAGCCAAGCTTGTGGATTTTGTTTCCCTGCACACCAGGATGGGCCTGAGCTGGAGACCAGGAGCAACTGGGAGCCAAAATTGGGCTCCGTTATTGTGTGGCCCCATCAAAATCTCAGCTCAGTTTGGCCTAAAAAATGTAACTCGGTGGAGGTTCCTGGCCAAGTCCTGCCCATGCTTAGACTCAGATAACCCTGCTGATGTCATGGGGGGAAGCGTGGCCAGCTCTGGGCACTTTTAATAGTAGTATCTCATTTTCCTGCTCGTCTCCAGAGCTTCTGGAAATGCCAGGCAGAGGTTCCTCATGAGGACAGCACGTCCCTGGGCATCTCGGGAGCTTGATGCTATCACCCTGTGGCTCCATCTGCTATCCCGATCCAGGGACAACTGGCAGCCTGATGGCCAGATCTGTGGGTCTGCCTATGCCTGCCGCATGTCTGCCTGTGTGGTGCAGGGACCACCACAGCCCCAGCTGAGGTTCATCGACACCTCAGGGTCCTGCAGATGCTGCCTTAAAAGCTGTCTGGGGCTACCGATCTCCCTTTAGGAGGTTTTGGATGATTGGACATGGCTTGCTTCTGTTCCTCTGGGAAGGCTGTGCTGTGCCAAGTCTCCAGGAGTAGAAAAATTAAGAAAAAGCCATCGTGGAAGTGCTTTACAAGGCTGGGGGGATCCACATCAACCTGGTGAGATGCATGTGCTGAGGTCAGGCTTTGCATGGAGCCAGGTTGAGGACTGATGTGCAAACCAAGGAGCTTGGTTCTTTGGGGAACTGCTTGTTCCCCAGGCTCTGACCGCTGCAGTGCTTCCATTGCTTCATTTCTTTGCCCATTCCTCTAAGAAGGTGATTGTTATCGGGGAGCAAAAGAGGGATGGTGGGCTTGGGAAGCCCTCAAGGCTTAGCCTTATGGAGGGAAGAAACGGTTAATGGGCGTCCAAGGCCGATGCTTCCCTCCCGGAGGTCAGTTCACTGGGTTACAACCTCTGCGAGTCCATCTTCCCACCCACACGGCCGTGCCAGGGGCGGCTGCAGCTGCTCAGGATGTGGGGTGAGAACTGGTCGTGCACAGCCTGGCCAAGTCCAGAGTAGGAACACCTCAGAGGAAAAGAGCAAAATAACCCCGTGTCCGGCTAGAGGGGAGCAACTCAGAGCCTGGGGGCTTCGTGGGGTGGAAGAGAGCGTGTGGAACGTGAGCATCCATGAGACATCTCCATCCCACATACCCTGGCCTTGCCATGGGGCACATGGCTGGGCTGAGCCTGGATGCTGAGCAAAACCCAAGGCAGTTTGGTGGGACCTTGCGTCTGGGTTGAGACCTCACTGTGATCCTCACTTCTGCTTCTTTGAGCTTCAGAACTGTACAGCTGATATGAAAATCCATAGGGAGGAACAATTCTTGAAGGATGCAGAAAGTGTGATGGCTTGTCTGAGCATCCCTGTGAGGATGGAGGAATCTTCTGCCCCACATCTGGAAGATACTGGCCAGCTCCGTGGGGCTGCTGGTGCCACACCAGAGAGGGGCCTTGTAGGAGCAAGAGATAAAGTGTAGTCTTGTCCTGGTCCCTCTTGCCGAAGCATTGTGTAGGGCTTGACCTCTCCCAATTGACATATGCAAAACAAGCGGGAAGGAATTTTTCCCTTTTTCAGAATCTGGGCTGTGACGGTTAAATAAATCCTCTCAGGGTCCCTGACTTTACTCCACGTTGTCCTGCTGTGTTGGAGAGAGCGTTTGTGTTTCTTGTATTTAGGGTATTTTATTTATTTAAAAGGGAGCGGGGGAGAAAGCCACAGAATTTTAGTTATTCATTGCAAATATTATTATTGGCATTTTGCTCCTGTTGGAGGAAAAAAAAAATAAAAATCAAGGGGGGAATCAAAACATTTCACTGGAAAATACACCCTGGCTTCGTCCTGCCTACATCTTGAAGGTGAAAATAAATATTTATTTAGAAATAGGTTAAAAACCTTTCTGTTGGCGTATTGTTTTTTGGGAGTAGGGGTAGATTGCCATATGCCAGAGCCATGCCACCCAGCTGAATTTAAAAAAAAATATTAAAATTTTAATTAAAAAAAAAATTCTTGGTTTTTTTTAAACTTTTATTTTTTTAATTTAAAATGACATATTTATTTCTCTATCTGTTAATTTATTTATTTTCCAGGGTGGTTAAGAAAATAAACAGCAGAGCTGTGGGTGCCGCGGGGCAGGGGCTTAAACTTTGGGGATGTTCTTTGGTCCTACCTCTTGCATAGGGTGCTCATTCCTATGAGCATCCTGATGTCTTTTAGCGGGGGATCTGTGTATGAGCCGTGTGTTCCCCCGAGGCTCTCAGCTGCCTGAAATCACCGAATCATTCTTGCTATAAATATCCCAGACCGCGCTGCGTGAGGCGGTGAGACAGCGCGAGGCGGTGGCCCTTGGCAAGGGGCGAACAGAAGGTGATGGTGATGGAGCAGGGATGCCGAGGAGGTCCCTGTCCCCCAGCTGGGCTCCTCTCTGCTGAGCTGCTGGTAACCCAAGCCAGGGACCTTCCCTGGGAGCTGGGTAACCTAATTGGGCTCTAATTAATCCTCTGGCCCCAATCCCAAGCGTCTCTCTCCATCGTCGCCTCCTTTCGCGGGTGAAGGAACTGGGTTTCTCCTCCGGATCCTCTCTCCGACGGTGCCAAGGGATGCTGGGCAGATGCAGGATCCAACCTGACAATTCCATAAGTGCTTCCTAAAAGGCCCAGGTGGGCTCTCAAAAGTCAGGAGAGCTACAAAGCAATAAGGGAGGCAGCCTGGGTGGTTTTATTTTAATTGATTTTGTCAGGAGTTGCTGTATTTTATTACATTTAAAGACTAGACTCTGGGATAACTTTGAACGTTTGACACACACACGAAAAGCAGCTTTCTGACATTTTCCTCTTTGCTTGTCTTTTATTTTATTTCTCCCTTCTCCTTCTCCTCCTCCTCAAAGGAAAGCGTGTGCCTGGAGGGAGGGCAGAGGAGGAGGGAGGAGTGGTGGTGTCTCTCCAAAGGCTGCTGGAACATCAAGGCAGCGCAAAGCAGACGAAATAATATTGCAAATAAGGATTTAAAAAACCCTACAGAAGGATCCCCACACATGCCAGCCAGCTCAAACTGCTCAAAGATTTTCAGACAGAAGCAATTTAGCCTGGGAAAATGTTCTATTGTTGAGATGGAAACTGGCTGTGAGAACTTGCCTTTTCTTTACAACGTTTTGCTTAGAAAAAGCAAAGCAATGCAAAGTCAGGGAAACAACCTGAGTTTTTATTTAGAGAAGACAGAGCATTTCAAAATGGAGGGTGTTTTCTGAGATAAACGGGGAACAATTCCCTTGCAAGAAAGGGAAGAAAGGCTCCAAATTAAGCTCAAGTGCAACTCTCCTCCTTTGAAATTTTGTTTAACATGGAGTTAAAAAATAATCCTGTTCAAACAGACCACTTGTAAGCATAAAATGGTTGTTGGTTTGGTTGTTTTGTTGTTTTTTTTTTTCTTTTGTAGTGATCTACAATAAAAGTTTCAGGGTTGCACCTTGGGGCTGTAGTTTTGATCGCAACCCTGTTTGTGCCAGCTTCTGCCTCTGCACATCAAGAGGGGATGGATTTTAACCTTGAAAAACTCCTGGTCTGCCCAGATGAGACAGATACAGGGTGGGAAACTGAGGCACGTGGGTGCGTCGGAGCAGTGGCGAAGCTGGGAACGGGGCCCGGAGCGAGGGCGTGGAGTGGTTGTGAAACCTAGGCTGGGACGGCGGCTTCCAGCCCCGTGGAGCAGATCCGTCTGGGATCTGAGCTCCACAGGCTTTTGAGGGTCTCAGTTGCTGGTAGCCAAAAAAAAACCAACCCAAAAGGCCCCAATCTGCTTTTTGGCCCGAGAGCAAAGGAAAGCTCATAGATGGGGTTTTGTGTGTAAGTCAGGTGCTCCCAAACCAAGGAAAAAACACCCTAAATATTGGTTTGATTAAACATTGGGAGCAGGGCTTGTGTCCCCTCTTTGCTCTAGTGGAAGGTGGATCCTCTCGCTGTGGGCATTGCTCCTTGTTACAGGCCCTAAGGGATTTTTTTTTTTAGGTCAGTCTCTTGGTTTTGATGGGCCCTGGGTAGAGATTGGTGGCATTTTTGGGTCTTGTCTGAGCCATGACTCTTTCCCCAGATTGTGTTGGATGTGAAATCACTGAGGAGCAAAGACATGAAAGGTGCAGTACTGATATTTGTGACCAATAAAATGGTAATGGGATTCCCATCTGGCTGTTAACTTTTCGTGATCTCTTCTTTTATGGAGTTTTGGCTTTTTTCAGCTTATACAGACTTTAAAAAAAAAAAAAGAAAAAAATAAGAGGAGAGGGAGCTGAGGGCAGCCCTGGAGCCCCCCCAGGTTTACAGCCCCCTCAGCTCATGGAGCAAATCCTTTGTGCTGGGGCTGCCAGGAGCTGTTAGGGAGGGATGCCCCGTTTAGCTTCAGCTGGCTGTGCAGCGCTGGGCACGAAGGCAGAAACATTTACTTATTGTTTTTCCTTCCATTTTTGGCTGACAAATAAGTGCTGGAAAGTTGGTGGTGTTGGGTTTTTTTTAGGGTTTTGTTTTTTTTTTTCACTGTGAACTCTGTGGGCTGCTGCGAGATGATTTTGTTGTGGGCAGTTTGTCTCCTACGTGCCCATTCCGGAGTTGAAATGAGGCAATGGCAGGGATGAAGCAAGAGCGGAAGGAGAAACACGGGAGAGGGGTTGCGTTTCCAGCTGGGATCCACCCGGAGATGTGGAGGTGACAAAGATGGGGTTGGCATGGGAAGTGATGCAGGAGGCTTGTTGTTCCGAGCGGGTTTGATAGTGAGCAATGGCACAAAGGTACAGAGAGGATCTGGGTCAGAGAGAGGCAGGAGCAGACCCCGGGGTGTTGTATCGAGCTGGGGAAGCTGTTTTGGCTGCTCCCAGGTGGGTGAGGGATGGTGACAGTGGCTTGCCAGATCTGTGGCTTCCTTGCCCTCTACCCGGGGAGCAGCAGCTTGTCCTGAAGATGCGTATGCAGGTGGGGGCTCTTGCAAAAGGGAGAGAGAAGAATTACAGAATGTTGGGGGTTGGAAGGGACCTCGGGAGATCATCCAGTCCAATCCCTCTGCTAAAGCAGCTTCACCTTGAGCAGGTTGCACAGGAAAGTGTCCAGGTGGGTTTTGGATCTCCCCAGAGAAGGAGACTTCACACCCCCTCTGGGCAGCCTGTCCCAGGGCTCTGGCACCCTCACAGTAAAGAAGTTTTTCCTCATGTTTAAGTGGAATCTTCTGTGTTCCAGTTTATGCCCATTGCCCCTTGTCGTATTGCTGGCCACCACTGAAAAAAGTCTGGCTCCATCTTTTTCACACCTGCCCTTTAGATATTGATAAACATTGATAAGGTCCCCTCTCAGTCTTCTCTTCTCCAGGCTGAATAGACTCAGCTCCCTCAGCCTTTCCTCATAAGAAAGATGCTCCTTCATCATCATCATATGGAGCGCCCCCCCTCCCTTTCCCCATCCTGCCAGACCATGCTGGACTCCCCTTCTGTTCCCACCTCCTCTTTTTACTGCCCCATTTTTCTAAGTGGAGTGACTTTATCAGGCCTGGGAAGCTGTGGGCTCTGCGTCGTGTGATGTTGCTGTGGCCTCTAACACCAGCGAGCAGAGCCCAGCCGGCGGCGGATAACAGCGTATCAGGGCAGGCTGTGCTGGCGATGCTCGCTCACGCCATGGTGGGGAGATGCCTAGCCCCATGGTGTTCTCATCAGTGTTGGGGCTGCTTCTGCAGACCCTCTTGCACGCAATAGCTGCCCTGACCCATAGCCGTGGGGCTGCTGTGGGGTCCTTAGTGAGGGGTCAGGGGTGTGGGGTAAAAGCAGGAGTCTCTGCAAGGGGCCAGGTGACTTTATCAAGTTTAAAACCGCTGTCTCAGAGCTCTACACCTGCATGGCCAAGCCCTCCCTTTTGACCTGCACTTGTTCGAGTGTGACTTTCAATTGATCATAAAAAAATCCAGCACGATTCACAGCGCTTCTGCCCTCCAGCCTTCCAGGCTCCGTCTCTCCACATTCACTTAGCGTGAGGGAGCAAATTGCCCTCCAGTTCATCCTCCTCCTTCTTAATGGGGAGCCGTTGCTTTCTGAGTCTGCTCCCCCCTATGCACTCCTTGAATTATAATACATTAGAGATGGTGGCTTAGCATTTTAATTTAATTTTCTCTCTCTTTTTTAAAAAAAAAAAAATATTAAGAAAACCCATTTCAGTGCAAGCTCCCAAACATCAGGGTGGTGAGGAAAGGAGGGAGGTGCAACTCCCTGCTCCATCCCAGCACAGACCCCGTGTGCGTGCGTGTGGCTCACAGACAGTGAAATTGCACCCTAGAGTTATAAAGCAATTGTCTAGCTCAGCAGCAGAATGAGCATGAAATGGCGCAGAAAGCAACTAAATAAAATTGGGTAAGGCAGATGCATGAAAATAATGACGTCTCTGTACCGTAGTCGGCACGCAGATAAACTTCTGTAGCAGACTTTGCATTTATTTTCCCAGGAAACTCTTTTGAAATGGAGATGTGTGTTGGCGTGGTGTGTGCCCCTGTCTCCCTGTCCCATGTTTCTGGGACCATCACGCCGTGCCTCGCTGCCCCTCTCTTCTCCTGCTGTTCTCCCCATCTCCTTTCTCCCTTTATTTTGTTTTCAGAGCAGGATTTTTGTGCTCAAACACCAAAATGATAACCTTTGCAACTTCATTTCCCTTTGGCTGCAGTGGCTGTGCTGGGCTGGGGGACCACTGCGAGTGGGTGGCTCTCAGGGGTGACCTGCCAGGTCCTGTGCAAATTGGATTTCCTGACTCAGTCTCGCTTTGGGGTTTTCTCTTTTTTTTTTTTTTCCTCCCTGGATGGTGGCAACTGTAGGGATGGGACCATGCAAGCTGTTGTGTGGAGCTTTAGAATGTGGGAGTGGGGATGGAAAAAGCGGGTGGGTGCACTGACTGTGTCCCTGCATCCCTGGTGGTGGCTGGTGGCACCGGGGCCGCCTACTCCCACCTGATGTATTTATCTGGCTGCACAGGATAAAATTGCCCTAAATCAGGGTCCTGGAGAATTGACCTTAACTGTGATTCCTCCCCAGAGACCCTCCCTGGTGCTCTGTGCTGCTGTCCTTGCTTTGACTCTGCCATGGAGCCTTTGGCCTCAGCAGGGGCACGTTCCCCAAATCCACTTGTGGGAAGCCAATACATTTCCCAACACGGTCTGATGTTTTGTTCCGTTTGTGCTAGGATCCCCATGAGGTTGGGAACAAGCTGCTAATCTTCCCACCCAAGTGGCCTTTTAGGTGACATTAAGGTTGTGTCCCTGCTGTCCTCGTGCCCTCCTGCCTCCGAAGGCATCACTGGGCACCACACCATGTGCTCGTGGTGCTGGGGATGCCCTTGCTCCGTGGGGTGCTGCCTGCTGCATCCCACCTGGGCTGGCTGGTCCCAGGGATGGGGAGTGGGTGGCAGCAATTTCAGAGGGGTCAGGACTCTGCTGGTTGTGGATCCTTTAATTAAGGTGGATTAAGTCCATCCTTTGCGCTGCTGGGCTTGCTGTGCTGGAGCCTGGGGCTCACCGCCCAGCGCCTCTGCAGCAAAACCTCCATCTCTGCTTTTCCTTTGCTGGGAAGTGTCCCTGGGGTCCCAGATTAGCCGCTCCAGTGCTTTGCCCGCTGTCTTCCCATCGCACGCAGGCCAGCACAGATCCCACGGATGGATGGGAGCTGCATGTTGGCTTCCCAGCACTGAGCCCAGCAGTGTGGGATGTGTGTGTTCCCCTCAGAATCCCAGAATGGCCTGTACTGGAAAAGATCTTTAATATGGAGTCCAGTCATTCACCCAACACTGCCTAGTCCCCGACTGACCCAAGTCCCTCAGCATTATGCCTACTTGACTCTTCAATCCCTCCAGGGATGGGGACTCCACCACTGCCCTGGGCAACCCCTTCCAATGCCTCAGAACCCTTTCAGCAAAGAAATTCTTCCTCACATCCAACCTCAACTGCCCCGGGCACAACTTGAGGCCATTTCCCTTTGTCCTGTCACTTGTCCCTTGGTTGAACAGACCCACCCCCACCTCTCTCCACCTCCTTTCAGGGAGTTGGAGAGAGCCAGAAGGTCTCCCCTCAGCCTCCTTTTCTCCAGGCTCAACAACCCCAGTTCCCTTAGCTGTGAACTCATCACACTTGTGCTCCAGACCCTTCCTCAGCTCCGTTGCCTCCTCGCTGTCTGCAAAAACCCAGCTCCTCTGGAGGAGGAGGCTTCCCTGTAGAGATGCCAGCTCCGGGCAGACAGATGCTGAGACCCTGCCAACGTTTTTGCTGCTGTGGAGTCCCAGTACTGGAGTGGAGAGCAGGGAAGCGCACGGATGCAAAAGTCGGTGTGAAAGCATAAATCAGGCTGAGAGTGAAAGGTTAAAGAAATTCAGAGGAAGCAGAGTGATGTGCGTGGTAGAAGGGGTTTCCTGTACCTACACGGGCCACCCAGGCTCCCTTCCTGTCAGGGTAAACCTGCTAAAGCCGAAACTTTCTGCACCCCTAAACAAATTGTGGTCTGTTGGATGGGCACGTTGTGAGCAAGGCATGCCAGCTGTGGTGTTAATACATTGTGCTTTACAGTGTGCTCTCCTCAAGGCTCTGCCCTGGTATTTATAGGATGCCCAGGGCAGGATGCAATGACCCATGTGAGAAGCTGTGCTGTTCCTGTGCAGCCCTAAATCCCTGTCCTCTCCACTGCCATTGTCACTGGGCTGGTTTTCTGTCTGGGCTCCACATCAGGGACTGGACATCAGAGGTGGCTCTGGGAAGAGTTAAGACTCAGGGGACAATTACCTGCAGGTCCCCATTTAAGCACTTAGGAAGGCTTAGCTGTGATCTCTGCTGGAGATAACCTGGGCCCCAGGCCAGCTGATACCTATTGTTTGCAAATACTGGAGACTTTATCTAAACAGAGGTTCAGAGCAGGAGTCCCAGATGTGCTGGAAGTCTGCTGCAGTGTGTTGGGGGAGCTGATGCAGTGCAGGGACTTGCTTCTGAGAGATGTAACACCCCAAATCCCACCCTGCCAGCAGGTTTATCATAGCAAAAAATGTAATGTGCAGTATTTTACCATGAGATTCCATTCAGCAAAATCAGCTGAGAGAAAGACAGAAGGGTAATGAAGGTGCTACATTAAGAACAGAGCAATTCAGAAAGCATGCATGGATGGCAGCACCCTGAATCATGCTCTGCTGCTTATAGGGTTGGGGGACACAGATTGAGTTCATTAGGGTTTTTACTTGTGTTTTGAGTTGTGTTTTGGTAGCGGTGCTGCTGTGACCTGCAGGTCCAGGGCTTTGTCTTGGAGCTCCGATACAGCTCTGCCTCAAGATTTCACCCTCCTCTTGGGGAAAAAGCCATCATTTCCCCTATGGCAAGTCACTCCCTCTTCAAGCCTCACCTGTGGGGCAGGTTTAGTCTGTGGAAATCAGAGGCCGTTTGTCACTGCAGGCTTTGTTTAGCTTGGGCACTTGGTTTTCTCATCTTTGTTGTTTTTCTGCCTGCGCTGCTGTTGCTGAGGGGTGTTCAGGCACCCAGGCACTCTGGTCTGTTGGGTGTTGTGCCATGGGAGTCAAAGCTGGGCGGGCACGGAAAACCACGTCTGGCTTCTCCAACAAGGTTTCACAGCCTCTAGGTGTGTGCAGGAAATGTTGCAGGGCAGGGATATCTTGCAGCAAGCCCTGGGTGGCAGATAACAGCGCTGGTGCCCATCTAAAACCCCCACCTACGCAAATGGGGAGGCTCCACCTTTCCCTGTACCTTCCTAAAACCCCGGGCATCCTCTGAGGGCTCTTTCTTGGAGCAGTGACATTTGCTCCTGGATGCTGCCCACCTTGGGGCTGCTGCATGGTGTAGCTCAGCTGCATCCCAGGAATGGCAGATGGGGCTGGGGGAGCCCAAAAACTCTTCTGGGGCATGTAGGAGCAGGCAAGGGCAGGAGTGGTGTGGAGGATGAAAC
Organism: Caprimulgus europaeus; assembly: GCA_907165065.1. Next base: position 3,861,848 of record OU015545.1, on the reverse strand, counting down.
TCATCCCTGAGAGCAGAAGGATGCTTCCCGTCCTGTCCAAAATGTGGTGAGCCCAGATCAGCTCTTTGGAGGGAGGAGAGCACATGTTGGGGAGGAAAAGTGGGTCGGGGTGTGGATTGGGGTCCTCGGTGCGTCTGCTGGATGGGAAGGGAGAGAGCACAGGGCTGGCCCATGAGGCAGGAGCAGCTGATCCTGCCAGTTCTCCCCCAGTTCTCCCCCATACTGGACTGGGCTCTGGGAAGCCCCTGACCTGTGCTGGGTCTCTCTGCCACCAATTCCTCAGGTGGCTTTGTGCAAGTCACCCAGTCTGGGCATCCCTTGGCTCCCAGCTGGGTGACAGGATAATGCTCTTCCTTGGCTGGTCATACCGGCTGGATGGCAAATCTTTGGGAACAGAGACTCTGTAGTGGGGAGAGCTCCCAGAGTGCCTGGCACTGGCTGGGGATAAAAGCTTTGCATGGGAAGGGAGAGCGGAGCCAGCATGCTCTCTGATTGAACGTGTCTGTACAAATTAATAAGGTAGAAGTGCCTCTACAAAAAAAACCCAAAAAACCAATGCATTGACCTGTCCCTGTCAGTGTGGAAATCATGGGCACACAAGGACTTGCAAACAAATTATTAAATCTGCAGCCTTATTTCAAAAACAGAGGAAATGAACCTCCCCATGCTGCCTGGCCCCGTGTCGGGGCTGGGGGTCGCAGGTGACCCTTTGGCTGAGGAGCCTGTGCCTGGGTGGTTTGGCTAGTGTGGACCCTGTGAGCACTGGTGGGATCAGCAGCTCAGCATTGATTTCATTGAATGAGTTTGAGATCACATCAGCTTAACTAAGGACTAAGATTGACTCGTGGCGATTTGCTGACTTTGCTGACTTTATTATCAAAATAATGATGCGGCTGGGCTGGGGGAGAGGGAGCTTGGAGTTCGTGTCTCTGTGCAGTGGGATGGCTTGAGGCAGGACTGACCCTGTTTCCAAATTTTCAGTGTATCTTTTGCTGTGGAAAAGGTGAAATCCTGAATGTACCTTGAAGGAGCGTTTAGGAGAAGAACTTTCCATCCCAGCTCCTGGCCCTCTCAGTAGCTACAGAAGAAGAATGTTCTAAGGAGCTATTCATCATTGCAATTATTTTATTAAGAGTACACAGTGTGCCTGGGAGCTGGAATAGATGGAGCTTTGGGATGTTTTCAGCATTATAAATACTGGTTGGTTACATCACCCAGCTTTTAAAAAATGGTATGTGTAGTCCTGGTGATAGGGGATTTGCAGACAACCTTGCTTGAAGAGGAGAGCTGGGTGTCTGTTCCCAGCACTGCTCTGCCCTTGCATCTCCCTTGGGACTAATGGGGAGAGAAATCTCTGGGTTCTGCCTCTGCACAAGATCCCAGGAGGGGAATTTGTGTGTGGGGTGCCCATTACGGGCTGGAGATAGGTGAAACGGTGGCAGCCAAATCCATAATCACAGGAGGTGGGTCAGCTCCCACCTGGAGACACAGACCCCTGTAGCCCACCACTGCTCCCCACTCTGCAAATGCTCCATATAATCCATGTTATATATAAAAGCTCCGTGTGCTCTGCAGGGGCTGCCCACCTCGGTGACACCCATCCAGCGGCAGAGCAGCCGGTGGCAGGTCCCACAGTGAGCTGGCACCTCCACATTCGTGTTATCGCGGCTGCGCTCCGGGGCTAAAGTCCACGATGGGAAAATGCCCAGTGGACTTTTAACTGGAGTCGTCAGGAGAGATCAGCTTAGAAACCTTTAACTGTTTCGTGGTGGTCTCCACCAGAAAGTGGAGAGAGAATTGAGGAGAGGGCGGGCTGCCTGCCCGGGGTCAGGTCCCCATGGTGGGGGTTCATTTGTGGCTGTGCCGGGGAGGTGATGAGGACCACGCTGGTGTTGTCACCACACAGATCCACCCCTCCACTGGCTTTGCTGTCAAACCCTTATCTCTTGGCCCAGCTGTGCTGTGTGGTATGGACTCTCCAAAATTCAGCTCGGGGCATCTGAAGACTGGACCAGGGTCACGGGACTGTCCTCCCTGGGACATGTCTCAGCATGTGTCCCTGCCCTCCTCTCTTTGCGCTCCCTCCCGCTGCGTGACCTGAAAAGATGAACCCTGGCCAATGAGGAGGGGGTGGGTATTGCTCTGCAGCATCCATATCAATGGGGAGCTTCATCTGAAGGTTGAAAGGAGACTTGGCTGCTGCTTTTTTTGCTATTCCAGATGTTGGCTTTGTCTCCTGCTTCAGGCACCTGCTTGCCCAGGGGGGCTTTATTCCAGCATCTTCATCCTTATTCTTCTCGCCCTTTCCCTTGCTTTTGTTTTGCATTTTTTTTTCCTGTAAGTCTTGTTTGCTCTGGGTGGGTCTGTGGGTCCTGAGTGGGTCCCTGCTGCTGACCCAGAGCTCGAGCAGTCCCTGTGCTGAGGAAGAACAGGGCTTTCCCGTCATTCCAGCAAAACCAAACAGCCGCCCTGTCTGCGTCACTGGGCCATTGATCCGCCTGCAGTGGGGACAGGGACAGGGCGTGCTCCCCTGAATGGCTTTGCAGGGAGGGAAATTCATACAAGCAGGGACAGAGCAGGATTTGTCCCCGTTGAGACCAGCTCAGTGTGGGACAGCATCTCGCTGGCAGTCCCTGGAAGCACAGCTTTGGGGAGCAGGGAAGCTCCCTGTGTGCCGTGTCCTCTGTGGAAGTGATTCCCTGGTGAGAAATTCCCACTGTGGAAGCCTTTATTACCAGGCAGAGCTAGGTTTATTTTGTTTATCATCCATTTACTTGGCTTTGGAGGCATGCCCAGATTTCTTCAATTTTGTGTGTGTGGATGTGTGATTTATTAGGATTCAGGATTTCTTTTTTTTCTAGTTTAATTTCACTTCCTCAAGCTGACAGGCCGTTTGAACAAACTCCTTTTGGATGATTTCCTCTATAGTTTTAAAGGGACGCCTAAAAATAAAGCGAAAATGTTGCAACGTGGTTGGCAATTACAAAAACACCCGGTCTGCTGCTGTGACAAACCCCAGCCCTGATTTCGGTAATGGAGAGTGCTCAGAGAGTGAAAAAAACATGATTTCACTTTTGGGTACTTAGAGCTTTTGACAGCACTTCAGGGATCACTGACTTGACTTGTTTCGCTGTAGAGCTGATCGTGCCGCAATCCTGCGCACACTTGAGTGTGTTCTTCGCGTTCTGCATGCGAGTGGTCCATTAAAATAGCTGTGCGTGTCTAAAGCTTTGCCAGCTCCAAGCTTTGGTTTCCTCTCTTTGGCTTGATCTGTTCCGCAGCAGTCAGGAAGAAGGGGAAGAAAAAAAAAAAATTAAAAATCAATTTAAGAAACATTGGAAAATGTAATTGCAACCTGCAGAGAATGGGGAGCAGGTAGGTGAGGGCAGAGCACCTGTAGCTGCCTTGAGCGGGGTTTGTTGCTTTTGTTCTTCTGGGGTTTTTTTACAGGGTGAATTTCGCAACGGCGACGTGACTTTTGAAATAACTTTAGACAGGGTTTTGCCTGGGCATTCTCCAGCACCGGGTGCGTTGGTGGCGATGCAGCCTGTGGTGCTGGGATGTGGTGGGGAGCCCTGGCAGTGTTGGGGCATTGCTCAGGTGCTGCTTGGGTGATGGGACCAGGGGAGCTGCTCCATCCATCCCACTCACGATGCCTGTCAGCAGAGAGATTGAGTTGAAGGAAAACTTCCTTTCCCCCTGTCTAAGCTATAAAAGCATGAGAGAAAGAGTGAGAGAGATTTCCCCCAGGGATCAGCAGTGATAAAAACCCCTCTCTTTTGAAAAGCAATGAGAGAAAAGAAGCGTGTCTAATCCTCGTGGAGAAGAAAGGGAGAACATCCCTGTGCTGTGAGCCGTACAGGGGCTGGAGCGACCCCGGCGTGGATGCAGTGACCTGATGCTCCTGCCTGGCTGGATCCTGCCTGGTGCTGGGTGATGCAGCGGAAGGGCCAGATCCTCTGCGCAGGAGCAGAGGTGCTTTTGATTGCACATGATCTGGGCGGGTGGGCTTAGAGGAGCTGCTGGGAGCCAGCTGGTGGGTCTGGGTGGGCTGCCAGGCAGTGGGGCAGGCAGCGGTGTTGGGCTGTGTGGGCTGCAGAGATGCTGCTGGCTCTGTTCCCATCCCCACATTGCTCAATCTTTGTGGGGCAGAGACACGCACAGATTTTCTTTCCCCTTTTACCCTTGACCCTGGAACTGGAGGAAGCTGGAAAGGGGAGATGCATTCCCAAGTAAGGAGGGATGCTGGTCCCTGGGGTGGCTATCCAAAGGACTACCACAACCCTGAGGCTATGAACAACCTGGTCTAGTGGAAGGTGTCCCTGCTGATGGCAGGGGAGTTGGAGCTGGATGAGCTTTAAGGTCCCTTCCAACCCAAACCATTCTATGATCTTATGAACCCTTGATTGCTTTGTCTCCTGGAACAACCATGTCACCATTTTGCTCGGTGACAACCTGCAGTCTCCAGGCATGGCACAAGAGCTGCTCTGTCACCCTGTCAGCGATGGGGTGGTGGCAGCTCAGCCCCTGGTCCAGTGTTCACAAAGTCTGAGCTGAGCCTGCCTGGTCGTCTTTATTGCTGTTGTGGTTGATGATTTATTTCGAGTGGCATCCGCCCTGTCTCGTGACTTGATTCAAAGATAAAGCAAACGGCAGTGTTGTGTGGCTGCTGTGATCTGGCCGTCCCTTCCCTGAGACCCCAAGGGGTTCCCAGCCTGTGCCCAAGCCACACGGACCGAGGACAGGGAGCAGGGCTGCTCCGGGGGGTTGGCAGGAGACTGTGGGGATGGCAGGGGAAAGGCAAATGGCAGCTTCGCAGTGGAGTGACCAGTCTGGCCAGGAGAGCGGCTCAGCTGGGGATGGAAAGGTGGGTGTTGGGGTGGGAACCCTTCGCGTGCACCTGAGCGAGGCAAGGGGTGACTGTCCCGCTCCTGGCGACCCGCCACCTCACCCATTGGTGGGGTTGAGGGTCCTTTCCAAGCTGTAGAGATTCATCTCCTTGTGATCAACTATTTATGTCTCCTTGTGCTGAATCATGATAATCCACAGCCAGGGAAGTCCTCATTACATTGGGATAAATGAGTTTATCTTAAAAAAACCCAACAACAAAACCCCAAACCACCACCCTGCAAAGAAAGACCCCTTAGGAAGAAGCGAAGGGTGATGGGGCGGTGGTGCGATGGAGCTCTTGTCACAGCCTGGCTGCTGCTTTGGCAGCTGGGAAGGGAAATAAAGCTGATATCAGGGTTTGCTTGCTGACTGCATAGCCTGCTTGGCAGTGGTGTGGTTGGCATCATGGGGATGTGTACCGGGCTTCCCCAGCGCCCTCACCTTGGGATCTGCTTGCTGTGCTTCTAGGTAAGGATTTTGGAGAGACCATCAGTGTTTTGGTGTTGGAGAGAGGTTCTGTGCTGGCCGGCGGGTGAGCACAGAGCATCCTCTAGTGTGCTGGGAGCCTTGGTGCCTATCATGTTGTGGTGTCACCTACTGCCCGTCTGCTCCTTTTGGTAACAGCGGGAAACTGGGGCTGAGATTGCTGAAGATCATCCTGGGATGTTGTAGCTGATGGTTTTGGTGCTGGGAGTTTTTGCCCTGGCTCTTGGGGAGGGGTTTGGCAGAGCCCACTGCCCTCGGCTCATACATGGAGGGAGCAAGTGACTCATGAAGCCCTCGCAGAGAAAGGGGAGCAGGAAATTAGCTCACGGTTCTTGTGAAAGAGAGAAGCCGACTTGATACCTATAATTAAAGCGGGTGTCAAGGAATGAAGTACAAATTCCTCAGCTGGCATCTCACCGGGAGGGAAAGCCGTGCCTGCTGGCTGACCTGAACGTGGCAGCTCCTCCTCGGTGAGGGGCTGCAGAGGGGTCAGGATCAGGTGTGAGTCCCTTCTCCCATCCCTCCTAGCACTAAGCTGATGCAGATGACAAGGCCACGTGTGTCCTGTCCCCATCCTGCTGCTTGAGCCAGCATGAAGGACCTGGCTGTGTGGAGCTGCGGAACCAGTGCCCAGTGGAGACAGTGGATTATCCCAGGCAAAAAACTCCTGGGGAGCACGTGGGGCTTGTCAGGGAAGTGAGGGGTCACTGGGGTTGGAGGAGGCACGTGGGGACCCGTCTTACTGGGATGCCTGCAGCACTGTCTCTGTGTCACCTCGAGGGCTTTGTTCTCATAAAGTCCTTGTATTGACCCCAGCACACCTCTGAGGGGAAGTGAAACTGAGGCACAAGGGTAACATTGTCTGTTTGCTTTGCTTGAGTGCTGAGGACATGCGTGGTGACTCCAGGCTCTTGCAGTGCTCCATTCTTTTCCAACTGCTCCTACCTCTGGTCCTGGGCTGGTGCCAGGAGCACACAGCGAATGGTGGGGTCCCTCTGGCTGTCCCCGAGCACAGCACCCTGGCTCAGTTCCCACGGCTGCGAGCACCTTCCCAACAAATATCAAATCTGCTGAGCAGATGGAAAAAAGAAAAGGAAAAAAAAACCCAACCCAACCCAATAATATGAGGAAGAAATGCTGCTGTGTCCTGGGTGGATTAGTTGAGACTCCTTGCTGGATTCCTCCGAAGGGAGGTGCTTGTGCTGGAAGCCAGCCACCAGCCGGGCCTGCCGCATTTTTCCTGGATTCTCTTACCATTTGGGGACTGAACTTTTGTCTGAAAAGTAGGTATTTTTAACTTGGTTATGTCTGAAACTTGTCTTGGCTTCGGGCTGCTCGACTTTCTCCTGGCCCAGCATGTACTGAGGTGGGTGTGCTGGGAGGTGAGGTTCAGATCCTTCACCCTGGACCATCCCAGAAGGAGGAAGTGAGAGAAGAAAAAGTTTGTTCTGACGCAAAAAAAAAAAAATAGTTCCAGAGGTTGCCTCCTACTTGGCCTTATTGCCCGACATACAGCAGGAACATGGAGCAATGACACTGGTATGTCAGGGCAAAACCAGCAGTGATGGAGACATCGGCAAGAAGATCTGGTGTTAAGATAGTTAGAGGAAAAAAAGGAAAGGGGATAAATATCTCAGGCTTGTAGCCCATGACACGCAGGACTGACAGACCCAGATACACGACTGCCTTGGAAACAGCCGTTGGAGTGCGATATTCCTATCTCCAAGTGCTGGTTTCCCTCCCAGCTGGGAGCTGTCGCGGGGCCGCTGGCACCGCTGGCCTCCATGTGCCACCTGGGCTGGCTACCTGGCCACCCGCATGGTAGCCCAAGGAGCCTGAACCCCTCCTGCACCTCAGGCTGATATAGCCATATCATGGCCAGTGAGAATGGCATGGAGCTCACCAGCTCTGCAAAGCAGGGGTGGTTATTGTAGGGTTGTTTTGGTTTTGTACTGTAGGGCTTATTGTAGGGTGGTGAGACCCTGGCCCAGGTTCCCCAGAGAAGCTGTGGCTGCTCCTCCCTGGAAGTGTTCAAGGCCAGGTTGGATGAGGCTTTGAGCAACCTGGTCTAGTGGAAGGTGTCCCTGCTGATGGCAGGGGGGTTGGAACTGGATGAGCTTTAAGGTCCCTTCCAACCCAAACCAGTCTGGGATTCTATGATTCTATGACACGGTGCAGCCCTGTGGGACTGCTAGCTGGCTTCCCCAGCGCAGGGACAGAGCTTGCCCAAGCCAGCAGGACCATCCGGACTATGTTTTCATAATTAAAACAAATAAAACAAACCCATATGGGCGTTATTTACAATAGGCGCTCGGGAAGAGTCGAGCTGAATATTGTTTCCTCGCTGAGTTTTTCTCTTTGTTGCTCACACATGAGTTTGTTGTTGTTGGCTGTGGGCTCGTGTGCCGGGCCGCTGCCGGCCCACAGCGAGCTGCCCGGGGAGCTGGCGTGGGGTGACTGGTCTGGGCTCTGTGTGCGGGTTTTGCTCTGTGGCACGTGTGGGTTTGTTCCTGGAGAGCTGGTCGAGGAGGACGGCTGTGCGAGGTGGTGGCTGTGGGGTGATTCTGTGAAGTGAAGGGATGATGCTGCTGCTCATGGGACTTGCTGCTGGCAGGGCAGGGATGGGACTCAAGGAGAAAGGGCAGAGAAGGGCAACGGAGCTGGGGAAGGGTCTGGAGCACAAGTGTGCTGAGGAGCAGCTGAGGGAACTGGGGTTGTTGAGCCTGGAGAAAAGGAGGCTGAGGGGAGACCTTCTGGCTCTGTCCAAGTCCCTGCAAGGAGGATGGAGAGAGGTGGGGGTGGGTCTGTTCAAACAAGGAACAAGTGACAGGACAAAGGGAAATGGCCTCAAGTTGTGCCAAGGGCAGTTGAGGTTGGATGTGAGGAAGAATTTCTTTGCTGAAAGGGTTCTGAGGCATTGGGAGGGGTTGCCCAGGGCAGTGGTGGAGTCCCCATCCCTGGAGGGATTGAAGAGTCGTGTAGACACAGTGCTGAGGGACTTGGGTCAATCGGGGACTTGTCAGTGTTGGGTTAGTGATTGGATTCCATGATCTTAAACGGCTTTTCCAGTCTGGGCAATTCTGTGTTTTTTGGGGTGAAATAAAATGCTGGGTTTTCCTGCGGAGGGTTGGCAGGTGATTTTCCAGTAGAGATCTCACTCTGAGCTCCAGGCAGACACCTTCCTATGGGAAGCATGTGGCAGGTAGTCCAGTCCCAGATGAGTATTTGCTTCCATTTCTCCAGGCCCCAGAGCAGCTCCCACACTACCAGACAGCGCTGAGCATCACGATCGAACCAAAAACCAGAGCACAGGCATTGCTGCTGGGGCACCAGTGCAGTGAGCTGTGCAGGGTCTCTGCATGCACGGAGCTGGCTGAGCACACCAGCCCCTACCTAGAGGGGCATGGCTTAGAGCTGAGCTTAGGAGGATAAAATCTACCTAATGAGTGAATGGCAGTTAATTAACTCCAGAGCACTTTATAAACATGAACTGTTATGCTGTGAGCAGGGTCCGTACAGTTACCCCACCTGACTGAGGTGTGGAGGAGCTCAATAGAGGTGCATCAGCATCACGGCTGTGACTAAAAGCTGGGGGATAATTCTGCTCCTATTGACATGGTGAACAGTCACCCAGAGTTTTGGGCACTGCAGGGTCAGATCCCAACACTGGCTCCTACCTGCTTTTCTGGGGAAGCAGACTGCACCTCGTGGTCTTTGGAGCTTGAGCATCTCTCTGCCTGCTCTGTCCCCACGTGGATTTTCAGGGGAGGCAGCTGTAGCCGTGATGCTGTCGGTAACCATCACCCACGCCAGCGATCTCGTGTCTGTTGGCTTTTCACTGTGGTCCCCTGAAGCAGCAGCATCTGCAGCATGCGCAGAGCAGTGGAGGTTTTGCAGGAGAGGCACCCTCCGAGGGCTGGGGCTCCTTGCTGGGTGTGAGTGGGTGGGCAGCAGGGTTTGTGCAGGTACAGCTATTTTTAAACCCCTCTGGATGGAGCAGTTTGTCTCTCGTGTGCTTGCTTACTCTTTGTTTATTTACTTATTTTGGTTTGTAGAGAGGTTTGTAGAAATACTGCAATTGGCAACTTATTTTGTTGGCTGTTTGGAGAAGGAAGGGATTAAATCTCAGTGGTCCATTGTGCGAGCAGAGCTAATTTTAGGTCTCTGATCTTAAAATAGAAGAAGGGAAAGAAACAAAATAATAATTAGGTGTTTTCCCCTGGGCCAAGGGAAAACAGTTTGCTGGTGTTGGCTGACCACCTGCAAGGTGGCCCCAAGGAAGGGACGCAGCTGTCACTGGCCAAAGTCAACACAGGAGGTGGCCGGGGCTGCTCCTAGCTGGCAGCAGCCACCGCTGCGAAAGGATGTGGTGAGGACAAGGCGAGGATTGACCCCCTGGTCTAATGGCATCTGTCAGGATGACAGGGGGGAGGTTGTGGTGCTTCGTTTTACTGGATGTGTGCTGGGGACCAACGGGGACCCATGGCCATGCTGAGTGAGAGGCTGGTCCTGATGGTTTGGGACTGGTCCAGCTCCTGCTGAGGTCTATTCCTGGTCTAGCCAGGTGGGTCTCATGTTGTCAGACCTCCGTGGCTGTGACACCATGCACAGGAGGTGACCCCAGCTCTGTCTCTGCATCCCTCCCCCCTGGCCTTAAAAGGGCAGAGGAGTGATGTCCCTGTGATGGTCGGGCTCCATGGAGGCTGGATCCCATTTCGTGGCGGGGCTAGTCATCCTGTGAGCAAATATTCTGGCTATATTAAAATGCTTGGGATTTTCTAGCGAATTGAAGCTCTCCAAACAGTGCCAAGAACAATTGAGCAGTCTCCAAAAACAGCTTTCCCTGAGGATTATTGGTTCCTCTTGTCAGAAGGTTTGATGAGAACTGTAGATTCAGGTGACTCAGCCCAGTGTGACCTGACAGTCTCATCCCAGGTGAGCTGGCCACTCACTCCCACTGCCGAGCAGGGACCATGCTGTGGGGTCCCCACTCTCTATGCAGCCCCAGGAGGAAGCTCAGCAGAGACTGACAGCTTACAGGGCATCTCAGAAACATCCCGTGAGCATGTCAGCACTTTGTAATCTCCTTTCTCCCTTCTCCTTGGGAAACCTCTTGCAAAAGTGCTGACAAATTTGGAGGATGCTGCAGCTGAGCTGGTGTGCAAGGTTATGATGAGCAGCCTGGGGTTGGCTTGGTACCCCCCGAGCACCCACCAAACCCTCCTGCTGCTGCCAGAGCCTCTCCACACCTGTGGGAGCCAGGTGGGCTTGGAGGGGATGGAAACCTGCTCCTAAGGACAGAGCAAGAATAATTTTGGCTGTTACCTTCATAACAAAACCAGGGAATGCTGCAAGCTGCCTTTGAAACCACCAGAAGTAGCAAAAATGCAAGGCATGTGTTTAGGCAGAGCTGCAGTCTCTGGGTGTTTTTTGGAAGAAAAAAAGTATACACAGGGCTGTTTTCTTTTGGTTAAAACCTCTTTTGTGATCCCCCCTCCCCTCCTCCCCCCTTTTGGATAGCTCTCTAACTTTTAACAGCTCAGGCAGTAGGTGGCTGTTTGTACTTGGAGATGTTTTTCCATATGCTTCCCATAGCTCCGCTCGAAGGTTTTGCACATGGGATGGAAGAGAGAGGTAGGCTGATTTTAATATCATATGATAATATGAAATTAGCTCCACTTTACATAAGTTGAAGACACTCAAGCTCTCTTAGGACTGGGTAAAGCTTGCTGAGGGTTTCTATCCTCCTTCCCCTCTGATGGTGGGAGCAGGAACACACGTCTCCGTGCATGCACGGCTATTTTCTCCCGTAATCCTTTGCCTGCAGAGGGTGAATTCCAACTCGTGGTGGGAATTTAGGTCAAAGGTGCTTTTAGTTCAGAGGAGTATGATCAAATTAGGACCTTTTGTGTTTGCTTGTGGGTTTTTTTGTTTGTTTTGGGGGTTTTTTTTAAGGGACTTGCAAGGGCTGCAAGAACTTGGCAGATAGATTGTCACATCTTGACCATCCTTAGGTCAGGACAGGGCTGCCTTTGCCTGCAGCAGGGCTGGGATATCAGCTGGAAAGGTCAGAATTGGTCCAGAGTTGGTCTTCAGCCAGAGATATGTTTCTGGCCCTGCCTGGAAGGGAGAGGTGTGGGTGCAACTGGCAGAGCCCCCAGCCTGTGGCATCCCCTGCCAGTCCAAGCTGGGGGTGTTGGCTCAAGGACATCCCTGGCCTGAGGGTTGGAGGGAGATTCAAATCTTATCCCTTGGGAAAAGAGATGGCATTCTCCTGGTTGTGGGCTGGGAGGTTTCCACCAACATCCCTGTGGTCCAGGAGAAGGGGGGAGTTTGTTCCTGCTCCTCCATTGCCCCAGCTCCACTGGGAAGAGCTGATGGGGTGCCACCCCACCCAGTGTTCTCCACGCTCCCAGTGGGATCCTATGGGACCTTCCTTGGGTCCCACTTGTGCTGTGGTTGCCCTTTGGGTTGGGGTGGGCTTGGCAAAGCACCAGGCTCTGCCGAGGGTGCTGAGCCCTTTGCAGGATGGATGCACCAGCCCAAAGGCACCTACTCCAGGAGCAAGAGGTGATGGCTGGGAAGAGGAGGGAGGGATGAATGTGGGATTTGAAAACGAGCCTCTGTGCGCTCCTCCACACCTCTACCAGCAGGACCTGTGTCCTGACACCTCTTTTGCTTTTATGCTGATCCAATGGACCAGCCATCACTGTCCTTCCCAGCCACCGTGGGCTCCTGGTCTTCTCTGCAGCTGCTCCATCACCGCGCTTGAGGCAGCATTGGGCCGGCTGCACTCTCACCCGGCACAAACAGCCGTGAGCGGAGAGAGAGGAGTCGCAGGGAAATCCGGCCTTCCGCTAGCGGCTGGCTTGAGGAGTGGGGAGGAGGACGGTAATTAGGGTTGTGGTTAAGCGCCTCATCCGCTGCGACCTCTTGGCTGAGTGGAGATCACTGTACTCATGCCAGAAATCAACTATCATGATGCCGAGGTGTTCATCTGCTCGGGTCCATCTCTGCAAGATGGGAACATCCCTGCAGCCATGGTCCTTCCTGCGGTATTGGGGGGATGCGGCCAATGGTGGGGGTGCACAGGACACCCGCTCTGCTCAGTGCTGCTTCTTTGAAATGATCAGAGCTGAGCTGATGGAGCAGAGAGGAAAAGGTCTCTCCGCTGCTCAGACCTTCGGGCTGGCTAATAATAACCTCCCCGGGCCACCAAGAGCGTTCATTCATGAATGTTTGCAAAGTGCTTTTAGGTCATGGAGGCAGGCGCCGTGTGCGTGGGCTCGCTTCCCCGAGCCCAGCCATCACCCACTCCGGGAGTGTGACCCACTGAGTCACAGGGGACTGAGACCTGTGGACCATGCTGGATCCCTTTGCCATCCTGCCCAAACCATGCGCAGAGCTAGCTTGTGGGTGAGAGCAGGGGAAGAAAGGGCAGGTACATGGCAGGTTCTCACTGTAAATAGCCTAAAAAAGAAGCTTTTATGAAGAAATACATTAGTTGTCATCTGCTGTCTTAGCCAAGCTGCCGCAGCCTCTTAAAAACTGTTTGTTTTCATCCCTGACATTAATGTGAGGTCTAAAATAAGAGCTGCAATTTCCAGACACTTTTGCTATTAGTGATAGGCAGGAGTTAACCATTCAAGCTTAAATTAATTGTGCTGTGGTGTGGGTTTTTTTTTTTATTATTGATGCATAATGTATGATGAGAAAAAGTGAAAAAATAATTAAAGTCTGAAGAGCGCTGCATGGATTCATTCATTATGAAATCTGGGTCAGCAGCCGGAGAAGGAAAACAAGGAGGGGGGGCTGCTGGAGTGGAAAAACAGGACTTCAGAAGCACTGCAGGCATCGGAGGAATTTGTGAAAGGCCCTTTTCAGGCAGCCTGGGAAATCCGAAATTGCATTGCGGCTGCCCCCCGAGGAGGAACGTGCCTCGCGGGATTCGGTGGGGTGAGCGGGGCTCCGCATCTCACTTGCGAGGGAATTCCCTCTCCCGTCTCCACTCGTGGCTTCTCTTCCAGATGTAGGGGTGGGGGCAGGCGCTGCTGTGCTGAGCCAGCAGATCCGTGCGGAGATGACCGAGGGGAGAGCCTGGCGAGGTGGAACGGGCTGTGTTGGGTGTTTGCGGAGCTGGGGCTTACCAGCGGTGTGTTTCCAAAAGGCTCCTTGTGCTTTGACCGTCCCCGTACTGTGAGCATCCCTGTGCCACCAGCATCCCCGTGCCATGAGCATCCCAGTGCCATGAGTATCCATCCCTGTGCCATAAGCTGGTGCACCTGGGAGCTTTCTGCTCCTGATTCTCCAAGCACACGGCAGGAGGGCTCAGTGCAGGGCCTGTGAGTGGGCAGCTGGGCGTTGTGGACAGGCAGAAATGAGACAGTGGCTACGCCCGGCTTGGTGCCCAGCTTGATGCCTGCTTTGCTCACTGGACCATGCTGAGGGGCAGGCAGCTTGCGGGTATCCTGCTTGCACTAATCAGCCGTGCACACACCCAGAAAACCCCATTTTTCTGTAGCAGTGTGCAAGTCTCTGAGCAGTTTGGAGAACTGCAGTGATGGGTTTGCAAACAGTGACAGGGATCAGAGCTTGAGTCCCACTTGCCTGCTGGGGCTGCCATCCGCCCTCCTGCCTGGCTGCGGGCAAGTCACTTGGTTTTCCGTCCTTGTCCAGGACACAGCTAATTGAATTGCAGAGAGTGTGGTTGAAAGTTGGAGTCTTCCCCGTTGGCAGGAAGCACAGAGATTTCAAACCGAGCTTTTGTTCTGATTTAGGACAAAAATACTGCACTTTTGGAATGTAATAGCAAAATGGAAATTCCCCTCCTTCCTCTTGCTCTGTGCACGGGAAATACAGTCCGAATTGATCGGACTTTGCGAAGAGTCAGCATTCCTCCTTGGGAAATACTTTCATTGTAGGAGCATTCATCCTTGAGAAATAATTTTCTAACCCAATCAGATTAAGCGCTCTTCAGAGCAAGGACTCTCCATCCCAGTCCCAGCAGAATGGAGATGTGATCCCACTGGGAGTTTTTGGGCTTTCCCTTCAAGGAAATATTAATTCTAGCAGTGATAGGAGAACCTTCCCCTTGTTTTACCCCACTGTGTAGCCACATGAGGGGAGAGGCGTGCAGTACAAACACAGATTCGTGCACACACGGCAGCTACTCCCGGGGAAACCCCTCGATCTTGCTCGTGCACGTGTATGTTTTTATCTTTCTCTGAAGATAGATTTCCTCCTCTTTCACCTATCTACTTGTATCATGTGGAGACCATAAATAAACTGATGTTGAATTAAGATGCTTGTGTTTTAGCAGCGAGGATGATATCATCTTGCGTGCAGCAGACATGGCAGAATGGGATGGGTTTAAGGGTGGATATAAATGTGTATTGATCGCCTGGCTGCTGCGGTGCATACGGATCTGCCTTTCCTTCCCAATGAACTTCCCAGGGCAGATCCAGCTTCGTGCGAGGGCTGTGGTGGTTGTATGAGTGTGGGAGGATCTGTCTTTGCAGAGAAGAGCCATAGGTTGGAGCTGGGGGGGTCCCCTCCAGGGTCTTGAGTAGCAGGGCTGCCTGTGGCACGTGTCAGTGTGTCTGGGGACATTTGCTAGCAGCATCGCTGGATGTCACACTTTCTCTCAAGGTATCCGATTTCTCTCTCATTCCCCTCCTGCGAAGGCCATCCTGATTTATTTCCAGGCTACTCAAAAGGGGTGCTTTGGGGTGGGGAGTGTTGGGAAGAAACGGTTAAACCGGAGATGCCGGGATGTTTTCCCACATGGTGAATGGTGGGGGAATACAGAACACGTATTGAATCAGAGGGAAGTAATAACGCTTCTAATTTTCCTGTGTGATTTAATAAAAATGTAAATTGACTTCGGGTGGATGACTCACTATGGAGGGTGGTGTCGATCAAGATTAATTGGTGGCTGCGTGAAACCAGTTGGGCTTTGTTCCTTCTCCTCAAAGGCAACTGGAATGGCTCTGCAGTGATGGCGAGGCAGTTGCTTGGCCCCGGGGCTACCAGATACCCACTGAGCCCCTCAGCCTGTTTGGCCCCAGTGTTTTGGGGCAGGGCACGGGGCGCTGTCGGGTGGGCAATGCCTTGTGGCTTTATTGGTGGGTGTCTCCCATTGGGACCCCAAGCCCTGAGAGTGGGTCCTGGTCCCCGCGGAGAGGCAGGTCTCTGCCCAGGACTCGCTGCTGGAGGAGCTTGGGGCAGAATTTGGCCCTGTAGCAGGAGGGTCTTCTATCTGCCTGCTCCAACCAGGGCGAGCGGAGCGTGCCAGGACGCTGCACTCTGACCCGAGTTCAGCTCTGGACACTAATGGATTACAAATAACAATAATAAATTACAGGAGATGGGATAATCTACCTACTGTAATGTTGTATTACCATGACTGTTAGTTATATATTAATGTATAATTGTATTACATTAGCTACATATGCATAAACCTCATGCTTCAGGGCCTCAGCCAGCCTTTAACTCTCTGTGGTTCACAAAGAAACTTCAGTTGAGGCTGGTTATCCCACGCACTGCCCCTGGCATCGGTGGTACCCTCTGCTGAGGCATCTCTCAGGTTTTTGCAGCCTGGTGCTGCTGTTGAAGGCATCGCTGCTGCCTCGCACCGTGCTGCCCCAGCCCTCCCGGGGGTACCTACATCCCCATCTCCCCAAAATGTGGGTGGGGAGATGCTGTCCCAGAGCAGGAGCAGGGATGCAAAGGATGCTGGGCGTAAGGGATCTGTACGTTTTGCAGCAGCAGGTCAGGGAGAAGGGAGAAAATAAAGCCTCTTTCATCCCTGGCCCTGTTTATCTTCGGCTTCACACCTGAGTGGCACGTGGGAGGGCTGCAGCGTGCAGTGCTGTGATTGCTCCCCAGCAGATACTTGGCGTGACCAAGACCCAGTTCTGTCGAAAGTAATGAAGTGCGAGACCTTCCCTTCAGTTATTTTTAATGTGTTGAACCCTGTGATGGTTCTGCTCAGGCTCTGGTAAATCTGAGCAAACTGCCTTTTGTGTGCAGAGCCTCTCCTCTGCGCCGCTGGATTGCTCGTTTTGGGGTAAATGACTCATTTTGCTGTGAGGCTGGATGGACTCTGCTGTGTTTTTGGGCTCCCCCTGGTCTGAGGAGCATGGGTGCAGATGATTTCTGGAAATAGAATTGGGGGTCTGGGGAAGTACATTGGTGCCAGTGCTGATGCACGGGGCAGCTGGGGACAAGGGGCTTCACCCTGCTGGGATGGGTTTCCAGTCGAGGAGTATAGTCTGGAGGCTCCGTCCCTGCCCTGCCAGGGGACAACCTGGCTTTTAACAGCTCCAACCCCACTTGCTCTGCTTTCCATGCACATGCTCTTCACTGCTGCCATCCTTTGCCGAGTGGTGCCTGCGGGATGGGCAGTGTGGCATTGGGAGGGATGGGAGATGGGGATTTCTGCCCTGCTCCCCTTCCCATCCTGGCATAGCCCTCCTCACCATCCTGCCTTCAATTTTCTCTCCCCTCTTCTCCTGAGAGCGCGAGAAGCAGAGGCAGGAAGTGCAGCCTTCTGCCAGATGGCTAGAAATGTAGCATCTGTAATACTTTATCAGAAGAAATTACAGCCGAATCGCTCTCCCTGATTAAACAGCCTGTCCAGATCCTCTGTGAGCCAGCTGGACAGTCTCACCCTCTCGCGACAGGAGAGAAAGCAACGGGACTTGGGGACACAGGGCGGAGGGTGGCAGAAGGATGCTTGGATGGGGAGGGGGTTGGACTGACTCCTCCTGCAGAGGGATGTGTGTCTTTTGCACATGCTGTCACCTCCTTGGTCACCCCCTGCTTGGTGCCAGCTCCTGTTCTTCACTTTCCATGGGTATCCGTGGGGTATAGAGAGGGCAAGGGAAAAGGAGGAGTGGAAGAATTGATGTTTCTCATTGTTTTTCCAAATTTTTTCCCCTTTAAAAACCTAACACAGTGATGCCAAGCCACTCTGCGGGCTGATGACATTTTGTTTTTGGAAGTTGTTGTGGAAAGGCAGAGTGTGAGGGACACAGCAGACACCTGTGGCTGGGTGTAGCATCACCCTCAGCCTCCCAGTGCTAACTGGCGGAGAGAAATCACAGCAGAGGGTGTCCCGAGCTGGGATGAGTGGGTTCCCTGGATGCACTGGGGCTGGCATGGCCAGGAGCTGGTGGGTTCTTGCAGCGTGGGCATCATCACATGGGGCTGGTGCTGCCAGCACCATTGCTCTTTACTGTAGGTGTCAGACCTTTCATACTGGATGAGCAACTGCAGTTTTCTAGTCACCTGCCTTGTTTCTTTAGAAAGGTGGGTTCAGCATCACTTCTGCCTTGTGCTCAATCCTCCTTTCTCCCCCTCCTCATTTATCCCCTCGTTGGAGGTAGGGGTTATCAAACACCCATCCTTTCCAGTGGAAAAAATAGAATGAAAGGAGAACCAGGTCCACTGCTCACCTCGACCCATGGCCAGCGATGCTGTAAAAGCTCCTGCAAAAAGGAGACAAGAAGGGAAACCGAGGCAGGGTGGGGGGCTGTCTCCAAGATCTGAAAAGTCATCTGCAAAGCGAGTGAGAGGCAGATCCAGAGTTTAAACGTCTGAGCAACCTGTCCTCTGGCTCACCCTACCCTCGTGCTCGTACCGAGTGCGGTGGCCAAGGCACGGTGCTACTGGTTTCAATGGACTTGGCGTACGGACGGCTTTTCTATGAGTTCACTCTGTCTGGCTAGTGAAACGCAGGCATGGACTGGTGGCACTAATTTCCACTAATGCCGATGGAAAAACCTCTTGCTGGTGTGAGTGGGGACCAGCTCCCCAGGCTGCTGCATGCCAGGGGTCAGCGGGGGGGGGGGCACGCTGCTGTCCAGAGGATTTTGCATTCAGGTGTATGAAGTCATTTTCTTCCCTGATTTGCTGTCCCAGTACTTGAAATGTTGACCAGATATTTTTCCTAAATGGAAAACAGGAGGAATCTGTGTTCTTCAATGTGTTGAATTAGCTGTAGGAGGTTTGTGTATGAAACACCTTAAATAGGGGGAGAGAGGTGTTGAGTGTCGGTGTGTGGTGGGGCGGAGATCTGGCATCTGAACGTGGTCTGACACAGGATGCTTTTGGTTGGTACCTGAGCCATGCTGCATCCGTGTGCCTCCCTGTTGAGCCCACAGGTTCCTACCCACTGTGGGCGTGGATGTGCTCAGCCCTGGTCATCCCTCTGCCCTGGGTAGGGAAGAAATGCTTGGCCCAGGAAAGGCACCAAACAAGCTCATTTTCCACTCAAATCCAGTGGGGTTTAGCTCTGACTTGGGGTCTCCTGGGGCTTGGTGCAGCTCCTTGGTCTTGGGAAGGGTTGTGGCCACGGGGTTGTGTGTGGAGGAGGATGGAGAAGCAGCTTCCCTGGGGGGTGAGACATTCCTGCCACGGCAACCTCGCAGGGGACTGGGCTGGAGGAAGAGAACCATACACCTGGAGAAACATTATCCCTTTCCTTGCTTGTAAATATTTCATGAGCAGATTAAAAATTTAAGCCAAAATGAGCCCAGCCATCAGAAGAAACCAGCTCGGTTTCAAGTTCTGTTTAAGTATTTTTCTTTATAATGTAGCTGTGTCAATTAGAAAATGACATTGCTATTTAAAATGCTGTTCCGTAGCCCTCTTTAATTAAGGTAGCGATATAATACCAATCTGCTCTCATTAATGAATTTTTAACAATCAAAATGAGAGCTGAATGACGCACAGTTGGATTTTCAGCGCGGGTGTTTTCTCCCGGTGCTTCCGACAGTGGAGTTAAAGGAGCAGTGGCTGGCGTGGGAGGAAGGCTGCTCTTCCTTGGGCAGCATTGGCACCGGGCTGAGTGGCTCGAGAAGCATCTCAGATGCCGTGTGATGGGAATCCAGGGGCTTCAGCCCTCCACCGGTATCAGAGACCCATCCTGGAGGGATAAGGTCCTTTTTGAGGCTGATGGATGGCTTTGTGTGACTTGCGTGGGAGTGCTGTGACAAAGCAAAGACACTCGACAAGGTCTTATCTTAGAATCATAGAATGGCTTGGGTTGGAAGGGACCTTTAAAGGTCATCTAGTCCAACCCCCAAGCTCTTGCAGGATCTTGAGCTTGATCACAGTTTACTCTTCCTCCTGCCCCTGGAATGAGGAATGTGGACATGGTTGTGAGCCCAGTGACCACTGGGTTGCATCCTGCCTGGTGCAGCGTGTCTTCACTGCTCGAACTGACCTGGCATCCTTGGAGCATCCCCTGACCCACTTTCCCCCGGAGATCCTGCAACGCTGTCGTTTTGCTGTGGCAGCAAAGCGCACGGTGTGTGGCTTTCTGACTCAAAATAAATACCTAATTGCAGCCCTCCTTCCCATGAAGTGTTTTTTTTGTTTTTTTTTGTTTTGACAAGGCAGGGCAGATTAAAAGATGCTCCCGTACAGTGGCTCGTGCTAATTGTCTCCCATTGTTTGAGCAGGAAGCCTTTTTTCCTCGGTGGTTATTATCTGTGATTGCTGGAGGAGCTCTCTCCCCTCTGGTTCTTCCTTCGAGGAGGCAAAACAAAACCAGGAATTTCTTTGAATAATAAAAAAATTAGCCAGGCGTGAAAAGCTTAAGTGCAATCATTTCCGTGGCCTGTTTTGATTTGAGTTGATATGATTTGTTTGCTCTCTTATCCTTCCTCCTCCTTTCCTCTTTGGCATCTACTCCTTGCTCTGTCCTTTTTCTGATGAACAAATTTGGTATTTTGGGAGAAGTGCATGCAGCATCCCTGGTGTACCTGCTGTTGGAGCAGGATCTGTCCCATCATCTAGCCTGGTGTTAGAGGGGTCCAGCCCTTGCTGGACTGGGGTGTGGATGCAATGGGGGTTGCTGCAAGTCCCTTCCTTGTCCCCCTGTCTTCCTGCTCGTTGGTGGCCTGGTGATGCTCCTGGGGATTGCACATCCTTGGACACGGATAAGCCACACGTATATCAAAGTTTGCTTTATAATAGCGTCAGAAGTTTTGCTTTAAAATAGTTTTGTGTTGAGCTGAAGTGACCAGCCTGGAGGGACCGGGTCTCCCCCCACCTCCTTTGCCTACAAGAGAGTCAGGCGAGTGGGTTGAGGTTTCCTGGTTGGGTTTTTGTTGCCATAGGGAAGAGAATCGAAGCCTGGAAACCATCTTGTGGGTGAAGGGTGGAAGTGTTAATGTCTAGGAAAACAGAGAGAAAATAGCAGCAGCAGCAGCAGCACGGCGTCGTCCAAGCCCTGGAGTGAGTCGGTCCAAATCCTCCCAGCAGATGGGAAAGGTGACAGGGTTGTGTTCACCCTTCCTGGCACACGTGTGTCCCACCACCGCTGGCATGCCGGGCTGCCAGCCAGCATGGGCAGTGGCCATGGCCCTGGAGAGCAGGACAGCCAACCCGAGAGATCCTACTCCCTCCCCTTTGTGCATGGCTGAGAGGGAGAAGAATGGATTCATAGCGGAAAAAAAAGGAAAAAAAAAAAAAAAGGGGGGAACGTGTTCTCTGATAATTTCAAGACAAGGAGAGAGAAGCAAAGGCGGCTTTGAGCTTTTGCCCAGGAATAGTCAGAGATCTGCTTGGAGGCTTACATCCCACTGTCGATAATTTAGGAGCTGAATCATCTGCATTTTTGCTGCTCCTGAGACAGGGTCAGGAATAAGCATCCCCAGGGTGTCAGAGGCACATTTTCGAGTGTTGACAATGGGCCTGATGAAGAAAAACATCCCAAATGCCATCTAATGCCGACATCCTTGAAGTCTGGACTCCTGTTGCTCATCTCCAGTTCAGACACCTCTCAGGGATGTGTGTGGCTGTGGTTGTTTTTGTAGACAGACTGAGAGATGAGTTAGATGAGTGTGTTCCTCCTCACTCACCTGTGTGCAAACATGCTGTGATCTACATGCAGAGATGTGTCCATCAGCTGTGCAGAGCCGTGGAGGGCTCCTTTCGGAAGATCCCCCACTGCCCTGGCTCACCTGGCAGGCACAGCCACATGTGTCTTGAGCCCAGGGGTTGACATGGCATCACCCTACATCACCCTGCGTGGCAGGACATTTAGTTTCCACACTCTACCTTGCACCTCCTGGTACGAGGTCCCATGGGAGGCAGCAGTGGGGGGGGGGGGGTGTCCATCTGCCCTTGCTGGTGCAGGAGTGCCCGATGTGCAGATTGCTGAGGGAGAGGAGATGGAGGAGGAGAAAGAAAGGAGGGTGGAGAGAGGTGGGGGTGGGTCTGTTCAACCAAGGAACAAGTGACAGGGCAAGAGGAAATGGCCTCAAGTTGCACCAAGGGAAGTTGAGATTGGATGTGAGGAAGAATTTCTTTGCTGAACGGGTTCTCAGGCATTGGAAGGGGTTGCCCAGGGCAGTGATGGAGTCCCCATCCCTGGAGGGATTGAAGAGTCGTGTAGACACAGTGATGGGGAAGATGGGTTAGTCGGGGACTTGTCAGTGTTGGGTTAGTGATTGGATTCCATGATCTTAAAGGGCTTTTCCAATCCAGGCAATTCTGGGATTCTGTGGAGGAGTGGGGTGGTGCAGTCTGGAGGGGCTCTGCTTCGGGTTGTGAGTGGGGTGGCCCCGATGACGCTGGGGCTGTTGGGAGGCTGGGGAGGACTCATTTGGGTGCTGACCCCAGCTCAGCTCGGTGCAGGGAGCAGGTGGAGCGTGCAGCTGGCTGCATCGCCAGCCCCTCTGGCCACCGTCAGCCCTGCTCAGGTGTTGGGTCAGTTTGACCCCAAGCCAGCACAGGATGGGTCAGGCAGCGGTCACCTGAACCGTGGCCTTGCAGGGGTGGTACCTCTGTGACCCCCCTGCTGCCACCGCCGCGGCGAGGGGCAGGTGTGCCCAGCCGGGGTTTATGCCCACGGCAACCGTGCCAAAGCGTCCATCCATCAGAGCTGGTTAACGTAAGCTTGTGCACAAGCCAGCCTGGTACTCAGAGTGCTGGGGTGTGACCTGCCTGCTGGCACCCATCTCTGCCCAGCTGAGGACCTGGAGACCGGGCAGCGTGGGGCTGGTTTAACCTATCCTTTGCTGAGTGGTGATGCCGGCACCGCGGCTGCCTGCTTTGGGGTTGGCACATCCCTGCGAGCGCTTCATGACTCATGGTTTGTAGAAAAGATGAAACAGGAGGAGAGAGGGGATAGCCGTGCTGCTCCTCGGAGAGCTGAGCTGATGCAAGGCTGGCTGGTGCTGCAAAAAACTCAGAGCCCTGGCTGCTCCCCAGTGGGGAAATAGATTTCTCTCTGAGGAGAGCAATGCCTTTTGTCACCCAGCCCAGTGTCAGACATTCACTATAGGGATATTTCTGAAGCAGTTCTGCAGTCTGTTATTGCTCCTGACCTGCAGTGACAGGTTGAGGGAGGTTCTCCTCCCCTTCTACTCTGCCCTGGTCTGGCTGCATCTAGAATATTGTGTCCAGTTCTGGGCTTCCCAGTTCAAAGACAGGGAACTGCTTGAAAGAGATGATGAAGGGCGTGGAGCATCTCCCTTCTGAGGAAAGGCTGAGGGAGCTGGCTCTCTTTAGTTTGGAGAAGAGGAGACTGAGGGATGACCTCATTAATATTTATAAATATGCAAAGGGCAAATGTCAGGAGGATGGAGCCAGGCTCTTCACAGTGATGTCCAACGGTAGGACAAGGGGCAACGGGTGCAAGCTGGAGCATAGGAGGTTCCATGTAAACATAAGGAAAAACTTTTTCACCGTGAGAGTGACAGGACACTGGGACAGGCTGCCCAGAGAGGATGTGGAGTCTCCTTCTGTGGAGCCATTCAAAACCCACCTGAACATGTTCCTGTGTGACTTACTGTAGGTGATCCTGCTCTGGCAGAGGGGTTGGATTGGATTATCTTTTGAGGTCCCTTCCAATCCCTGACATTCTGTGGTTCTGTGAGAGGGTATGTGTGGTTGCAGGGCCAGGGGCCTCTGAGTCTGCTGCTCTTGGATGGAGGGAAGGGAGTGAAAATTAAATCAGGAGAAGTCATGAGAGCACAAGCTGCTTCTCAAGGGGACCCTGGAGGAAAGCTCCTGGGGCTCTCCTGCCTCTCAAGGGCTCTGCAGCACACAGCCTGTCAGCAGGGAAACAGGACTGCCTCACTGCATGGTCCTGACTGCAACCCACCCAGCGGGACAGACACAGCACTCCTGCCTTCACTCCTTGTCTGTGGGTAGAGCTGAGTCAAGGGGTGGATTTTAATACATTTTATATTCTTTAATATATTTTAATAGTAAATTTTCTGGTAGGTGGTGCTTTGGAAGGTCAGACACAGTTTATGAAGACTGGCTGGATTCAGTGAATAGTGTGATCTCCAAAAAGAGAACTGCAGTATTTTTAATACTTGCTCCTTTTCTGATCAACTTTCTCCTTCAAAATACCATTTTCTTTGTAAAAATAGACCCGCAGCGGCCGAACAGCTCCCAGATGAGAGGTGGCGCTTGCTTTGAGCTCAGAAAAAGCATTGCAGATGGACAAGAAAAACATTTTTCCTGCTTCTTTGGGCTATTGAAAAACCTGGAGACTTGGGGCTTTGCTTTTTAACTCCATCATTTCTGTGTCCTCGCCTTTCCCAGCCCCTCTTTGCTGCTGGCAGAAATCTGGCAATCATAGGATTCCAGACTGGTTTGGGTTGGAAGGGAGCTTAAAGCTCATCCAGTTCCAACCCCCCTGCCATCAGCAGGGACACCTTCCACTAGACCGGGTTGCTCAAAGCCTCATCCAACCTGGCCTTCAACACTTCCAGGGAGGAGCAGCCACAGCTTCTCTGGGCAACCTGGGCCAGGGTCTCACCACCCTCACACCAAAGAATTTCTTCCTCAGATCTCATCTCAATCTACTCTTGCCCAGTTTAAAGCCATCACCCCTTGTTCTGTCACTCCCTGCCCTTGTCCAAGGTCCCTCCCCAGCCATCCTGGAGCCCCTTCAGGTACTGGAAGGCCACTAGAAGGTCTCCCTGGAGCCTTCTCTTCTCCAGGACGAACAGCCCCAGCTCTCTCAGCCTGTCCTCACAGCAGAGGTGCTCCAGCCCTCGCATCATCCTCACAGCCTCCGCTGGAGTCGTTCTAACTGGGAAGGGAGGACCCAACGCCGGGCAGGGTTGCCAATGCCATCTGTGTCACAGTTTGCCTGCACGGTGCTTTCTGTGTCTGAGCAGCACGTTCCTGTGTTACCATGAACCAGAAGACAGGATAATTAAATTGGCCTTTTCCCAACAAAATGTTAACGTCTCTGTGCCGC
Source organism: Caprimulgus europaeus (assembly GCA_907165065.1). The sequence goes on along the minus strand of OU015545.1, from coordinate 3,837,238 downwards.
GGTGGGCCTGGCTGTGGCCCATTGCCAGCCGCACATGCCTTGGTGCGGATGGAAGGTGTGAAAAGTGCCAGGGAGGAGATTGGGGTGGTGACTAGGAGGGTTTATATGGATATTTTATGTGGATATTTGTTGTCCCTTGGAAGGAGAGGCACAGTGGGCTGTGGAAGCTGGAGACGGGGGATGCTGTGGAGGGGTCTTGGGTGCCCCCACCAGTAATTCCCACTAGTAATTCCCATCCTTTAAGCTGCTCGAGAGCAGTAGGGGCTGCTCAAGGGCTCTGGGTGCGGATAATAGAGGTATTCTTGTCGTTAAGCCTCTCAAGTGTTGCAGCTCTTAAAAAGGGCTCCGGCTGTCGAGTGCATTCACCGTTGGTTTGGAGGGGGCTGGGGCGTTATTTGGGCTGTTGTGACGTTATCGGGGCTGGAGGCAGTGGGGCTGGCTGAGCCGTGGCTTCTTCCCACAGCACAAAGAAACTCATCCCATTGTTGCTCGACTCTCCTGCCAGCCCCAGTCGTCTTCTGGCATGGCGTGATGCTCCATCCTTGGGACGATGTTCCAGAGGATAGAGCTAATTAATGAAATGACTGTAGCAAGCTCATGGCAACCTCATGTAAAGGCAGAACGTATTGATGCTGTTTGTCACCCTTCCTCATCTGCTTTCTTCTCCCCTTTCCTCCTCCTCCAGCCTCTGCCACCCCAGGTCCTCAGATCCATCAGTGTTATTGCTTTGCCTTCAGCTATAACCCTGCTAGTTGACTTCCAAGAGCTGGCTCTCCCCGGCCGTTGTCACCCATTCCCTCCCCTCCCCTGAAATATTAACGCCACAAATCACAAGCGACAGCCGCTCCGCTGGAGCCCCCGTCGCTCATGTGCCGACTGGGAGGAGGTGTTTGGAGGAGGCATGGGACACACAGTGGGTTTGTGCTTCTCCTTAGGGGCTGTGTTTTGCTCTCAGGTCAGAGGGAAGAGAGTGGACCCTTCATTTAAAGATGGGGAAGTGGAAGGGCAGAGCATCAAGGCTGGGGCTTATGGTGCTGGGTTCCTTCCCATCCCTCCTTGTGTCCCACCCGTGTGTCCCTGGACATGTGGTTTTCCTCCCCCTCATCCAGTCAGGTCCAACTTGACCATTGCCTCTCCTTCTTTGTAAACCCCCAGCTACCGTGTGACCCTTGAGTTGTGGACCCAAGGTGGGAAGAAGCCGTGTGCCCCAGGAACATGTGTCCCCCCCGACATTTGCCATGTGGGGACCTGAGGTGGAGAATTTTGCATGACTCCTCTTGTGTTCGGTAGCTGATGAGGTCGCTCGCGTGAGGATGAGCTGGGAACAGCAGATGTAAAGGAGATTATGGGTGGCTTTTTTGCACGCATGTGTGCACGCACGCAGCCGGGCGGGCAGGGTCGTGGATCGCGAGGCGTGTGTGAGTGTTGCACCTCTCTGTAGGGACTGCAGATGGAAATGAGTGGGGAAGCAGAGGAGAGGAGTGGGCAGGGCACTGGCGTCTCCACAGCTGGTCAAGGCAGCACCGAGGGGTACGACTCTTCTCCCTCTTAAGGGAGGTGAATTTTGCAGTGAGGAGAAAGGGCAGTGCTGTAATGTGGGTCAGTCTTCAGCAATTGTTCAGCCCTAGTAGGGTCCCTTTGTGCCTCAGTTTCCCTCAGCAGTGAAACAGGAGTGTGGCTGGCTGGAAGGGTCGCTGCCCATGCTGGGAGCATCTGAACCATCTTGAACTACACCTCGCTGTGGCCAACAGCATTCCTGTTCCTCCCATTGCACCTAGAGCTTGCCAGAGCCCCACATTTTCCCTGGAGAGGGGTGGGAGAGCAGGAGCCAACCAACCTCTTTGGCTTTTGCAGTGGAAATGACAGGAGGAAGGGAGAGCTGTGGGACCTGGCATACCAATAGCGCAGTTCAGGTTGAATACAAGCATGGATTTGTTTTTCTCTCAGCAATACATTTACAAGGTTTATTTGAGCTCTGCTCAAACAACCCCCCAGGACAGACTTTGGGAAGGGATGCCCTGGCACAGGCAGGGCCGGCAGAGCGGGCACACGGCGGTCGCTGCTGCCCGCAGGGCTGTGGCTCCATCGCCGGAGATGACCTTCCCTCTCCGCTGACCTTCATGCCCATCAGCATCAGCTTTGCTGCCTTTCCACATCTCAGGATGCCGGGGGCGGCAGTGGCTGGGGCGCCGGGGCCTTGGCCAGCGTGAGGGGTTTTATGGGCGGAGCTGGAGGGAGGTGGGGTGGGTGCACTCGGCTGTATAATTCAAGATTTTGGCTCGTTAACAGAGGTTAAAAGGGGAGCGGTGTGATCTGTTGGGAAAATCATTAATAGTAACCTCTGCTCATTAGCCTCCCTTGCCCCACTGCCCACCCACCCGCTTCCCCAAACAAAGGGAGAAAATCACTGGAGGGGTGGGAAGGGGCAGCAGAGGCGGGAACGACTGCTGCTGTGGGGTGGGAGGTGATGCTGGAGCAGCTGTTCCCCATGGCCTGTCCCATAAGGAAATGCAGATGGAACTGGTGTGGAAAATACATTTTGGGTTGGATGTCCCCAGAGCAGCTGGGGAGATCTCAGTGGTGGGTGCTGCTGTGCCTTGCGGTGATGGGGAGCAGGGTGCTGGGTCTGTGCTGGTTGGAGGGGTCAATGTGAAGGTCCATGGATGCATGGGATGGGGAGGGCAGGACTGGTGGCAGGAGCTGGTCCCTGTTTGCAGGCTGCTTCCCAGGGTCTTCCCTCCAGCTCTGCTTCAGCTCTCCAGAGGGCTCCCTGGAGGTATTTGGTGTTACCAACTGTGGTGAAAGCTTCAGCCCCTGTGTGGTCCCCAAGAGGACATTCTGGGAGACAACAGGGGGATCTGCCTCCTTTATCCTGTTCCATCTTGACTTTCTGCCACAATGGGGCATGGACTGGACATCGCCTGGGAGAAGCACTGCAGAAATGCCTGTCCTCTCTCAGCGGTCTGGAGACCCCAGAGCCATCACCCAAGCGTCACCGGAGGGGTTTGGGACCAGAGCATCGCCAGCTGCTGCAGAGCTGAAGTGTGCCTCAGCCTCTTCATGGTCCCTTGAGCTATCCCATTCCCTCAGATGCCTGAGGAATATTAGAAATGCCATAAGGAAATGGGTGGCAAAACAGCAATGCTGAGGTCTCCCCAGTGCTGCACTCAAGGTGTGTGGCATGTCCAGACCTTCCTGCACACGGCCTAAAGCAACATCTCCTCCTTTTGGAAACAAATATTTGAGACCCAACTGCCTCACTGATGGATGTCTGAACTCCCCAGCAGCTGGATTACAAATAGGAATAGCCGTCAGCCCATTTGGGGTACCCCAGTTTCCATGGGTTGCCGATGTGGAGGCATTTGCAGGGCTCCCAACTGAACTCATCAGTGCTTCATCGCTGTGGTCTCTGCCCCTGCCCTGTGTCACCCATTCCTACTCCAGCTCCATTTCTCCCCACGTGCTGGCTGAGCTGAACCCCCGAGTGATGCTCCAAGAAACCTTCCTGATTCCCTGTGGCTGTTCTTCTCTTGGGCCTGCTCCAGAGCCCATCGGCAGCCCTGGAAGCCGTTCTCAGATGGCTCCGTCTGGGAAAAGAAAGTGTTGAAATCCTGCAGGAAACGCTGTTTTTCTGAGATATCTGCCTTGGCCAGAAATGGGAAAAAAATCTTGATTTTGGATGAAAGTCTAGTTTTCTCATCCTGGGCTTCAGCTCTCTGAAGTTTCTTTTCAGTTTGGGCAGAAAATGGGTGTAAGTGGTCCCAAGGGAGTGGCTCAGCATGGCCACCAGTGCCACCGTGCCTGGGCACCAGCACCCTCTGGGGTGCAGGAGGAAAACGGGCTGAGTCCCATTCTGCCAGCTGCAGCCTTGGCTTGGGTGCCTGTGTGTGGGCTCCACAGGTCTCTGGGCGTCATGGTGGCACAAAGAGGCTGATTTTGGCTACTGGAGACCTGGTGCACCCTGGGGGAGACTGGCGGGGTGACTGTCCTGGTGAACACAGCACAATTGTTGGGTGCAGCCAGACCAGGGCTTTGTTTTGCAAAATCAGCTGTGATTCTGGGGTTTGTTTTGTTTTGTTTTTTGGTTTTTTTTGCATGTGAGCACTGATATCCTGGGGCATAGCTGACTTGGAGGCAAATTTCCTGACTTTGGCCTTGTCTCTGGCTTCGGGTCCTTCTTTCACTAACAACAAACATCCGTTTTAACCCGCTGCAAGTCCATTATCACCAGTTTAACTGGACTCCTGTCAGGACCGGCTGTGCAAATACTCGGGTAGTGGAGGAAGCAGCTCTGTGCCACAGATCCTGCCAGGAGCAGCCACTGTGCAGATGTTTTCTGCTCCTGCCTGGTGGTTTCCCAAATTTTCTGTGGCCAGGATGGCTCAGTGTGCTGGTGAGTATCACCTTCCTTGCACAAGGCACCCCAAATAGCTCTGTGTTTTATTCTACCAAAGACAAATGTCATATTATGCAGTGTGCATGCGTAGGTATAATATAGATATTTATATCTATGGGGTGAGAGATGCAAAATGATAGATTTTAGGGTGCCAGAGGAGTTGGTGGGTGGTCTGCACCCCAGCTGGCTGGTTGACAGGGTAGTGGGGGACCATAAAGCCACTTGCTGGTGTGGCCCAGTGGGCTGCTGCTGGTGAGGTTAGGGGTGGCCACTGTGCTGATGGGGCTGGGGTAGCTGGAGCAATTGAATGGGGTGGGCATAGTGGAGAGGCTGGGTGTGTTGTCCCAGGTTGCCCAGTGGATATGGGATGTCTGTCTGAAGATTGGGGGTTTCACAGAGTCACAGAATGGTTGAGATTGAAAGGGACCTCTGAAGGTCATCTAGTCCCTGCTCAAGCTGGGACTCCTAGAGCACATGAACCAGGGTTTTTCCCAGACGGTTTTTGAGTATCTCCAGGGAGGGAGATTCCACAACCTCTCTGGGCAACCTGTTCCTCAGTCACCCTCACAGTAAAGAAGTTCTTTGTTATGAAGCTGCGTACCCCATCACCCTCTCTGGGTTCCCCCTTTGGGTGATAGTGTATGGAGACACCTGTGGTGACCCCCACATTGCTCCCTCTCTCCCTTGTTGAAGCAGCACCCTTCCCAAAAGCCATGTTACAGTAGTACCTGCAGCTGTTCACTGAGAGACAGGCGTGCAAGGGGGTGCCTCCTATAGCACCCTACACAGGGTGGTTCCTATAGCACTCAGGTGCCGGGGTGGTTCCTATAAAGCATGCTAGCCAGGGAGCTGTGGAGGGGTGGGAGCTGATGGGTGCCTGTCTGTGCCTGGTGCAGGACAGGGACTTCTCCTGCTGCTTTTGGCCTCATCTGCTCCGTTACCAGTCAGCTCCAGTGATGCTTGGGGAGGAAGAGATCTCAAAGTGAGACAGGCAGCACAGGCAGGGACCGGCAGCAGCAACCACCCTGCCCACAGCTCCACTCGCCCGCCTGGTTCTGCGCAGGGTACCTGGAGAGGGGACTGAGGCTTCCCCCTTCAACAAGGAGGAAAAAATAATAATCTCCAAGCCAAGAAACTCAGAGCTGCTGGGAGCATATTTATGGTGGTGAAGAAAAAGGCTCTGTTCACTGCCTCTCCACAGCGGCTGTTTATCACACACACAAGGGTATGGAGAAAATGTTCCATTTGTTGGGTACAGCCGTCAACCCACACAGCGTATAAATTAAGGGCTTTTACATGTAGAGCTCCCGAAATAAAACACACACACACACACACACACACAAAAGAGAGAGGAGTTTTGTGTCGGCCCCGGTGCACTGGCTGTCCCTGTGCCCCGGCCCCGGCCGGCTCTGGCTCCTGTTCAGGAATTCCACATTATCTCCGAGCGTTTCCAGCTTCCTCAGCAGGGAACAGCTCTGCTTCTGTCTTCCTGCAGCCACATCTGGAAAGTGTTACGCCCGGGTGTCAGCCATCAGAGCCGGGCAGTTGGCATGTGCTCGCTCTCGCCGCCCTGCCTGCTGCCGTGCTCAGACTTTCAAACTACCTCCCTTAGAGAGCTGCAGGGCTGTGTTTTCTCTGCCTCCCTTTTTTGGGGAGTTTTGAGGGAGCTTTCATAGCTGCCATGGGTATGGGCAGAGGTGGCTCTGAGGACCCGCATGGTTTGATCTCCGCAGGGAGGGATGCTCTGCTGTGGTCCTTGGCTCTGGGGTGGGCTTGCTGGAGAAGCTGGGTGTGTTGACCCACGTTACCCAGTGGATATGGGATGCCTGTCTGGAGGTTGGGGGTTTGCTGAAGCTGTGTACCCCATCGCCCTCTGGGTTCCCCCTTTGGGTGACCATGTATAAGGATTTCTGTGGTGACCCCCCCGTTGCTCCTGTCTTTCCCAATCCAGGCAATTCTGGCATTCTGTGATTCTGAGATGAAAAGGAAAGAGCTCCCTGCAGCATCTCGGTATTTTTGGGTTCCCTTCTTGGTGCAGCATGTTCCTTATAGTACCCTGATCCCTCCTTGTGAGTGTGATGGTGATGCTGTGCAGGGGGAAAGAGCTCTGCAGAGCAAGTGGTTCAGGGACTGATGTGAGAGCAAAGGACATGGAGAAAGCTGGTGTCTTGTTTTTATAGTAGAGGTAATGAAGGTGACCTGGAAGCAGGGTTGTGTGCGTTAATGATTGGCGTGTGCCCTGTAGCAGGGCGGGATGGTGGAAGTGGTTAAATGTGCCCTAAAATATCATCAACGGGAATCGGAGAGGGTTCCCCGCAGTTGGCTTTTGGCTTTTTTATCTTTTTTTTTTTTTTTTTTCTCTTCCTTTTAAACTGTCAGGCCTACCATTATAGGATTTTAAAATTAAATAGAAAAAAAAAATAGAAAAAGAAAACAGGCCTTGGTTTTATAGACCCTACAGATGCATCTGGCACCAAACTGATCCCAGATGCAGCTCCACTGTCAATAGTGTTACACGAGGGATCAATCCCCTTCATTGTTTTATGTGGCCCCTACAGCATCATCAGCTAATTAAAGCTAATGGGTCCCAGAGCAGCACTGACAGCATCTGATCCTATCAGCCTGCACAGCCGTTTTAGCTCCACGGGCCACTCCGGAGTCGGATTCTGCACTCCAGACCCTGGCAAAAGCCTGTATTGACTTGAGGGATCAGGCTCCAGATCAATGGGAGCTGTTGTTAAACAAACATTGCCGGATTAATGTCAGCTCCGCAGGGGGAGGAGGTCGATGGCTGCTAATTCCAAAGGAGTGGGAGGGAGGAAGGGGACGCGGTGACAGGGGTGACAAGAGATGGAGAGGGAGAGGCCAGGCTGTTAAAACGCTCCCGGTGTCTGCAGCAGCATCTGAACATTTCCCAGTCTCGGATGTTATCGTCGCCCTGGGTGGGAGGCTGTGCTGGAGAGGAGCCCAGCAGTGTCCCCAGGGGTATTTGAGGTGCCTAAATCCATTTGTTTTGTCCCTTAAGGGAGGTGAGGTGGCCTTGGGTTGTCCCCAGAGGGAACAGGGATCTCTGTGCCCTTTCTGCACACTGACCTTGGCACGAGCATCTCCCCCATTGCGGCAGAGAGCTAAATCTCCAGCTCGTGCTTTCCCTTTTCTTGCATTGTCCATCAGCTGGGGCTGAGGGATGCCCAGGGATGCGGGTTGGGTTTCCATTCCCGTGGTTGAACCGCCCTGTGCTGCAGCTGCTCTGCTTTGGACTCTCATCTCTTTTTCCCTCGTTTTTCCCCCCATTTCTCTGTTGCCAGGGAGGGTGAGATGGGATGAGGAGGGTGACTGGCAAACCCATCACTTGGTCCCATGCCACCATGGAGGAGGCAGGACAAAGAAATTCTCTTTTCAAGAGTATTTTTTAAAATCTATCCCACTACTCCTCCAGGATGAACTATCACAACAGGTTGCTTTTACTTTTTTTGGCTTGTAGAATCGGGTGACGTGTAGTTCAGCAGGGGAATGGCTCCTTCCCTGTCCCCTCTGTAAAGCTGGTCAAGCTGCTGCCTGCCCACATGGACACAGGGCTGGCTGGCTCTGTGCTCTCAGTGATGGAGAATTCATGGTCCCCACGAAACTGGGCAGGAAACCTGGGTCAGAAGCAGCAAAGAGACCCTGGAGCCCCAATCTTCCTGCTGAATGAGGGTCTTGGTACCAACTTGGCAAATTAATGGGCAAATACAGCCCCATCGGTTTAACCAGGGACCTTGGGCCCTGCCCAGAGGCTTGATGGAAATAAAATGCCCTAAAATTAATTTTTTCCTCCTACAATTAACTTTTTTCCTCCAGTCCCAGTGAGGTAGAGTCTAGCCGGGGAAATCCTCAAGGTGTTGCAACCTCTGGCTCCCCTTGCAGCCCTAACCCCATCCAGCCTGATGAAAGGGGGAACCAAAGGAGAGGGACAGGCTCCCAGCACATCCCTGCCCTGTAAAGCAAGTTGATAATTAATCCTGCAGCTTTTATATGAATTCCAGGGCATTTTCCTTGGGCTGGAGCCATCTGTAGCATTCACCCCGCCCTCCTTCACCTCTCCCTTTGGCTCTCTGCATCTTAATTTTTTCTTGCTTTGGTGTTGGGTGAACACGGTGCTCCAAGGAGTCGAGAACTGCAGTGGCTCATTGCAGGGGTGCAGCCCTGCTCCATGCAGCTCTCTTCTGGTCGCCAGGGTCTCATCCAGCACCAGCATCACCTTGTAGCCCCTCTCTGGGCTGCTTTCCCATTGCACAGAGCCTGCACATGCCTGGCTGGCTCTGCACCACCCCGGCTGCTGCCAGCCTGGACTCGTCAGCAGGAAATACCAGCCAGATGTGCCAACCTGTGTGTCTGCTCCGGCGAGGCTCTTCTTCCCTCCTCCGACAGCGTGGCATGGGGCCATTGGATCCCCTCTGGCCAGGGCTGCAGGCTGGCCTCTCACAGGTCACTGCTGGGAGAGGCAGCACCATTTACAGCTATTTCTGGCTTTTCTTTCCCAATTCTGACCAATTTGGAGATGTGTTGGGGTGCAGTGCTCCCCCCCATGTTTAAACCACAGATGCTCTTACAGATCCTGGGACTTTAGGAAGGTGTTGGCTGCACCTCCCCTTGTGCCTCTTGCTGGCTCATCTTTCATGTCTTCCTCCATGAGGAGCACATGAGCACAGCAGTGGTCTGGCCTGGCCTGGCTCTCCTGGATGAAGATGGACCAATCCCCAGCTTTGCACCTAGGGCTGTGTACCCCAGGGATCCTTCTCATCTCCTGTGCAGATCTGGAGTCTGGGACATGGGGTTGTATTTCCAAAGCCAAGAAGTCCAATGTGCTGGTGGGTTGTAGACATTTCTTAAACCCCTGAGCTGGTGGATGCTCCAGTACTGGGAGTCTTTCCCTCCAAGGAGCTCTGCCCAGGGGATGCAGAGGACACCAAGAATCTCTGGATTCAGTGCAAAGCACAAAGGAGATGATTTTGCCCAGAAAGTCTTTATTCCACACCTGCAGTAGCTGGGCTGAGCAGGGTCTGTCCTTCAGGGACTGGACATTGGCTTTGAACTTTGCATTCCCTTCTCTTTGTCCAAGACTTTATCGAGAGGAAAAGCTCAAGGAAAGCTCCTTCCCACCACTGCATTTCCATCCATCTACCCCCTGCATCCACTTGCTCTGAGATGTCTTGTAACCAGGTTGTTCCCACTGAGGTTGGCGGGAAGATCTGAGAAGTTATCTGAATGCCAGGCTCTAAGGAGGCTGCAGAAACGTTCCCGGACCTGTTACCAACTGACATCTGGGTGCGCAGCAGAGCTCTGGTGTCAGCACAGCTGAAAGCAGAGGAGGTGGGAAGCCCCAGACACCTGCAATTTGCTTAATAAATATTTATTTGGAGGTGACAAATACTCTTCTGGATAAAGCCGAGTTAGCAGAAGAAGGATTGCGAGGGAGTGACAGGGTGTGCTTTTTTTTTGAGGTTTTACTGTGAGGATGTTGTAACGAGCAGCTGATGAACCAAAGGATGTCGAAATCCATGTTCATTTCCCGACGCAGGCTGTGTGATGTCAGGGGACGCAGGAAAACGTCCCCCCTTGGCGAGTGAGTCCCCAGCACAAGGCACTGTCATCCTGTGGGAACTGTGGTGATGGGGTTGGGGCTCAGCCCCCTCTCACGGGTAAGCCACGGTGGGCTGGGGGCTGGTGGCCACGGCATCCATCCCTGTCCTGAATCTGCTTCTACTGCTTCTGCTTCTGCTGATGCTGAGCCCTGTGTGGCAAATGTGCCCGCAGTCCCTCCAGCTGAAAAGAGCGAGAGGATGAGCTGGGCAGCTTTGTGCTGGTGACTCAGTATTTTCTGGCTTTGGAGGAAGCGGCTGCTGGAGATGCTGATGTGCGTGGGCAGCGTTTGGCTTTGCCCTGCCGGGCCACATCCTGCAGTGGCTCAGCCCCATGCTACGCTGAAGCAGGAACCCGGGATATGACAGGGTGTGGGAGCTAAACCCACTCAGTTCCTTGCAAACCACGTACTCCCAGCAGCCGGTCTGCAGCACATCAGGGTGCTGGGACCAGCATCCTGCTCTTGAGCAGCTCTAGCTTGGGGCAGACACAAGCACCAAGAGTTTTTTGCTTGTTTTTTGCAGAGACCTTCCCTGTGGCTGGTAGCCCTTGCTTAGCAGGTAGCTGGTCTGCAGGTACTGGCTTTGTTGAGCTGAAGGATTGACATGAGCCCTGCTGGATGCTCTTGGCTCTGTGGGTCCTTGCACCCCGTGCTGCTATGGAGGGAGGGGCCACTGCTGTCCCCACTGCTGTTTGCTCATCTTTGCTGCAGCTGCACTTGGAAATGGATTCAGCAAAATCAGACCTCAGGAAACACCCAACCCCAGTGTTGGAGGAGGCTTTACCCCCCCGGGAGCAGCGTAGCTCAGCTGGGGAGTGAAGCAATCGAGCAAACACAGAGGGACTGTCATGTTGCTCCGCTGTCCTCTCTTCTCCCATGGAGACAGGGGGTGGCAGCGGCGGAGGGGGAGGGAGCCTGCAACTTGGGAGATTAATAATAGAAACGCTGGCATCCGTTTTAGATTAGCGAGAGAAAGCTCAGTACCCATCTCGCCCAGCATGTAACTTTAATGCTGAGATAATGAGCAATGATATTTATTTGTAAAAGATCTGGAGATATCGCTGCCCAGGGAGCAGCCAGGAGCTGTCAGAGCTGCTCCGTCCCCGCGACGGCTGCTCTGAACTGTAACCCAAGCGCTCTCCTCCGACCGACTCACTTTTCACGCTCCAGCTCCGTTAACCAAGCAGAGCACGTGGTCTGACTCAGAGCCCTGGCTAAGATTTGCTGAAGTTGCTCGTGATTTGGTCACGGCGAGCTGATGTTTGTTTTGTAGGATGGGCTAGAAACACCCCCTGGCACCTGCAGGTCGAGCTGCTGGAATGGGGTTTAAACCCATCTCTGATCCTTCACACAATCCCAGAATTGCCTCGATTGGAAAAGACCTTTCAGATCATCGAGTCCAATCATTAACCCAACACTGACAGGTCCTTGACTAAACCATGTCCCTCAGCACTGTGTCTGCATGACTCTTAAACACCTTCCCTACTGCCGTCCTCTCTCCTGGCTGTCCAGGTGTCATGGCTGGAGCATTCGGGTGTCCCCAGGGAGGGCTGGCACGGGGGACGTGGGGTGTGGGGAGGAGGTGGCACAGCATCAGCTGAGCTGGTTAGGGGAGGGTGATGTGGAGAGCCTGTGAGTGGGAGCTTCCCTCAGCTAAGCCACTGTGCTGGCTGAGATTTTGGGGCTGTTTCAAGGAGTTTGAGGGCAGATAGCTTTTCCGGTGGCAGCGCTTGCCTCCTCCTGTCTGGGTCTGGAATAGACATTTGGGGCAGTGATGCTGCTCTTGCTCCCCTCGCCCTGCCTGGGCTGGTCTGAGGGACTGCAGGATGCTCACACCGCCGTGCCCAGCCTTGTGTTGTGCAAGTGGCAAGGAGACAGGCTTAGGCTGTGTTTGGCAGGTGGGTGTCCCTTCCTTATTACGCCATTCCCTGGGTGATTACTGAGTTAAGGCCTGATGAGATAATGCTTCATTATTTTCGTGCTGTTGGGGGATTAGGAGCAGTGGGATTTCTCAAAGGCTTTATCTCTGCTAAGGTCCTTGGGCTGCGAGGCACGTTTGCAGACAGGTAAGAGGACCTGGGCTCTTTCAGCCCTCTGGCACCACTTGCCTTCCCATGACGGGGTACATGCCGGAGCCTGGGGGTGGTGGATGTGGGTGCAGCAGCTTCGAGTGATGGGGAACCCATTAGCCCTGGCAGATGCTGGTGAGGCTTTGCCATGAGGGATCTCCTTTTAATGCTGTTGCAGCCCCATCCATCACTGCGCTCCACGGTGGGCTGCAAGCCAGCGGGAGGGAGGAGGTGACACTTACAAATAAGCTGGGAGGTCGGTGGTGTGGGCAGAGGGTGTCCCGGGGGGGGAACTTCTCTGGTGATTTATGGCTGAGATGATGTGGAGCTATCAGTACAGCCTTTGGAAAGCTGTTTACTAACAGTGTCATCTCCAGGCTGTGAGGTTGGAGTGGGCTGCTCGTGGGGGTTGTGAGGGAGAACGTCACCCGTGCATCATTCCTGCAACAGGACCAGCTCCCAGGCTGGTTGTGCCCTCCCAGGAGCACAGTGTCAGGGTGCTGATGGGACCGGTGTTCAGCCTTCTTTGAGAGTCCCAGAGGTGTTCTTATGAAGGACTTTGGGTCGCTGGAAGTAGAAATAGAGTAAAGTGTGCTTAATGAAACCGGCCTGGCTCAGCAGGGACTCCTCTCCTGCCTGCCACCCCAGCACAGCCAGCCCTCGAGCCGGAGGGATGGAGCTGGCACCAGAGCGGGGAAGCAGGCAGGCTGGATGCGGGCCAGGCTGTGCACTTGATCCAAACACAGCTGGAGCTGATCTGATGAAGTGAGAGGTTAAGAAGAGAGCATCTGTTATCTAAAGGGGACACACAGTGGGAAACTGTAAGCTCTTTATTCCCCCCACCCCACCCCCTCTGTTCAGTGCATCATCCCTGACTTTATTTCTTTGATTTATTAAGGAAGCCTGTGCTTCCGGGGCTGTAATTAAGTGCCACTGTGTGAGCTTTTGATAGTGAGTGAATGATATAATGGCTTGCACATTCGCCGGCTGCTCAAGTGCTTTAGGATCTAGATAACACGAGGAGGGATTTCTTCTGCCTACCCGGGAACCCCAGTGGTGCCAGGGCTGAGCCAGGGCTGGGTTTAGCTGGAGGAAGCAGGGAAGGATGTGGGAGCCACTTAGCACGGGCAGTGGAAGCACAGTTCAGGAGGAGATCCATGACCCAGCTGCAGTTCAGCTGAGAAGGGAGGTCACATGCTCTTGCAAAAGACCATTACAGCATTTTCACCCGCTGCTGGAGACCGAGTTGGGTGTTGACCCCCCCAGATGTTCTTGTTCTCTCCCATCCTTGTGTGGTGCACACAAAGCTAGAGACCACCAGCCAAGGTTCCCGCCTGTACCATGGTGCCATCCCTGTGACAGGATGTTTTTAGGATAGAGAAGGCTCGAGCATCCGTAGCCTCGTAATGTCATCCGTAGTCGGTGTCAGCATCCTGCTCCTCCGCTGCCGGAGGAGTTTGCTGGCAGCATGTTGGTGCCAGCTGCTGGAAAGCCACGTGCAGCTGGAGATGCCACCAGGGTTTCCCTGGATCTGTGTCACCCTGTGCACCCTCCTGCAATTCCTTGCATGTCACCTCCACTCTAGTGAGAAGGTGCTGCCCTGCATCTCCCTGCACAAACAAAGGCTCCCAGGCAGGGGTGGCATTTCTACGCAGATGTGCAGAGTGTTATTTAAATGCCAAGGGAAAGGTCCTCTACTGGCCTCCAAACCAGGAGCCTTGGGCAATGCACCTTCGGGTGCATTCAGAAGAGTGTGGCCAGCAGGTTGAGGAAAGTTCTCCTCCCTCTCTACTCTGTCCTGGTGGGGCCATATCTGGAGTATTGTGTCCAGTTCTGGGCTCCCTCATTCAGGAAAGACCAGGAACTACTGGAGAGAGTCCAGTGGAGGGCTACGAAGGTGATGAGGGGACTGGAGCATCTCTCTGAGGAAAGGCTGAGAGAGCTGGGTCTGTTCAGCCTGGAGAAGAGCAGACTGAGAGGGGATCAATACCTAAAGGGCCGGTGTTGACAGGATGGGGACAGACTCCTTCCAGTGTTGTCCAGTGACAGAACAAGGGGCAATGGGCACAAACTGGAACACAGGAAGTTCCATCTGAAGATGAGGAGAAACTTCTTTACTTGGAGGGTGACAGAGCACTGGGAGGCTGTGGAGTTGGGAGGACAGAGCACCCAGAGAAGTTGTGAAGTCTCCTTCTCTGGAGAGATTCCAAACCTGCCTGGACGCTTTCCTGTGCAACCTGCTGCAGGGAACCTGCTTTGGCAGCGAGGTTGGACTAGATGATCTCCAGAGGTCCCTTCCAACCTCAACCATTCTGGGATGCTATGTTCCTGTGATTCTGTCATCTGGTTTGCATTCCCACTGGGCATCTCCATGTGCTGTGCTCCAGAGTGCTTGGCACTCTGATGCTGCTGGCAGCCCTGTCCCTGTGATGTCCCAGTCCACACTGGGACCTGCTGGTCAGTTGATGTCTGGCTTTCCCCCACAGCTCAGTTCTGGCCTCAGTTCCGGGTACAGCTGCTGAGCCTCCCTCTGTGCCCCAGCAGCGCTGTTCTGACACCCCATTCACCGACGCCTGGCTTTTAGGCAGAAATAAATTTCTTTTTACTGTAAGGACCATTTTTAATAGAGAAACAAGGTGATTTTAGTGACTTGGCCAACGGTCACAGAAGGAGTGAGCTCAGGGTCCACAGCAGTAGTATGTGTGCACATACACTATTGCTTCCATCTGCAGGGATGGCAGGAGGAGGAGGAAGGAGTAAAAAAAACCAAACTCCTACATGTAAATAAACTTAAAAATAAAAAGTGACAGAGATTATTTGCTGCCTAATGAACTAAAATGTCCAACCTCCCACCGAGCGGCAACATTGTTTATAAACTCCAGAAAGGGCTTTATTTTAATGGGCAGTAAATCTCATTCATCCCCAGCCCTGGCAGCCAGGAGTGTGCGGGATGAATAGGCTGGTGCTGAACGCAGCATCCTCGCTCCCTCCGGCCAGCTTCTCCGCTGGGTATTATTTTTCCCCCTTTGCCCATATTTGCTGTTTTCCTCCTTTCCTCCTCTCCTTCCTAATCCCCTCCACTGTGTTGATAACAGGGTTATCTGGCCAGGAAGAAAGGAAGAATCTGTCCCTTTGCCTCTTCATGTCACATCCGCTTGGTTTTGTTTATTCACTTGAAAAATGTCCCCGTCCCCCCCCCCCCTCCCATTCTGTCTCTGGGTGGCAGCTGGAGAGTGGCCTGACATAATCACAGCCTTATTTTTTATTTATTCCTCTTAAATAAAGCCTCCTGTAGCCTGCAGGCAGATTTTGTTTGGCTGCCCCCATCCTGCTCCTGTGCTCCTTGCTCTGCAAACGGGGCATGAGAGTGATGGTAGCAGATCCCCCTGAGGGTCCCTCTCGCAGGGGACACAGTGGCTTTGATGAGCCTGGCAGAGAGGTGGGCAGGACCAGCAGTGAGGCGACTGCAGGTGCAAAATACCTGTAGACATTCTGTGTTGGGCAGAGAATAGTGGAAAATGAATATATGGTCTGAGCATCTGTGGAAATGAGAGCTTTGGGGTGAGATTCTTGGGAGAGGTTTCACTGCTTTGGGTTGACAGGGATGATGACAAGTTGTTCTGAGCTAAAATCGGGTTTGGGAGGTGGTCAGGTCTTGTGTAACATGCGGCTGTTTGCGGGCAAGTACGTTGATGAGGTTTGAGTTGGGGGTTCTCCAGCTGCTGGTACCCACCACGGGAGAGGGATCAGGGGCAGATCAGGGGGGAATTTTGGATGTGGCTGACTTTCCCTTGTGACAAATCAACCACCTCAAAAACTTGTGACTGTAACTCATAGGCTGACATACTCCTAAGGCAAGAAAGAAAATAGTAAGTTATCTATTCCCGTTTGAATTTAATATCCATAATCTGTCATTAATCAAACTGGGACTATAAGATCCTTACTTAGACCTAATCAGTGCATAATGGATTATCTACAGGAACTAATAAAAGGTAATTATCTATGCTTTGCAAGTTCCAATTACTGTACTTATATGATCAATTAATTCTTGTAACAGTTTCCCAGGTGCAATTTGTGTGACAGCATGACACTGACTCCAGGCAGAAGCTCAGCACCTGCCTGGCTGCACGGCTGCTGGTGGCACGGATGCCGGGAGGGATGCGGGAGGCAGCGAGTGCATCTGCTCTGGTGAGGTCCAACCTGGAGTACTGCATCCACAGTTCTGGAGCCCCAAACACAAGAAAGACATGGACATCTTAGGACACATCCAGGAGGAGGCCATGAGTGTGGTCTGAGGGCTGGAGCACCTCTGCTATGACAGGCTGAGAGAGCTGGGGCTGTTCAGCCTGGAGAAGAGAAGGCTCCAGGGAGACCTTCTAGTGGCCTTCCAGTACCTGAAGGGGCTCCAGGAGGGCTGGAGAGGGACCTTGGACAAGGGCAGGGAGTGACAGAACAAGGGGTGATGGCTTTAAACTGGGCAAGAGTAGATTGAGATGAAATCTGAGGAAGAAATTCTTTGGTGTGAGGGTGGTGAGACCCTGGCCCAGGTTGCCCAGAGAAGCTGTGGCTGCTCCTCCCTGGAAGTGTTCTCGGCCAGGTTGGATGAGGCTTTGAGCAACCTGGTCTAGTGGAAGGTGTCCCTGCTGCTGGCAGGGGGGTTGGAACTGGATGAGCTTTAAGGTCCCTTCCAACCCAAACCAGTCTGGGATTATGTGATTCCATGATTCCTGTTACATCCTGGGTGCTGCACTGGGACAAACCACCCTCGTGCAAGGAGCTTCTGGGCAGCAAGAGACTCGTGTTCACAGGCTTTTGGCTGTGCACCGGTGGTCCTGTTCCCAGCAAACTTCTGCCCTGTGCTGTCTGCATCCCTGGAACCAGGAGATGGAGCGTGAGTTCAGCAGCCGCTCAGCCCTGTCCATCGCTATGTGTCCCAAGGGACGTTGTCCCTGTCCCAGCATCACCTCGGGGAGCCCCACTGCTCCCTTCCCATGCCCCAGCCTGGCCAGTGCAGCAAGCAAAGCCCCGTGCAAAAGCAGCTGGTTCCAGTCATCTGCTTCTCCCCGTCTGTCCTCGCGTCCCTCTCACTGGCTTGTAGAGTCATCGGAGGGTCTTAAAGGAGGAGAAAATATTCCAGCAATGTCTGTGCAGTTTTAGCGATGGCTTAAAATTACAATAAATTTGAGACACTTTACATGTCCACTTGGGGCCCAGCATTGTTCCGGTAATTCGAAGCAGATTGAGTCAGCGCTTGTGGCTAATGGCAGATCTAAGGGCTCTAGCAGGAACCCCGGGATGGAGGAGAGGTGGTGGGGAGTGAAGGAAAACATCCTTGCCGTGATGCTGGTCAGAGCGACAGAGCCAAACCCTCCCAGGCTGACCCTGGACATCTCTTTGCAATGTTGCAGCCCTGACTCACGACTCAGCCTGTGGTTCTTCCTTCTCTTTTGGGGATTTTTAAAATCTTTTGGAGCTCAGTGTAACCTTCTGGTGCCCCCAAGACTGCGCCATGTCAGAGCATGTTCTGAGTGAAGCTGCTCACTTGTATCTTCCAGAGCCAGGTCCTGCCCCTGAGGTGGCCTTACTAGGACATGGAGATGTGTCATCTCTTCCCTACCCATGGGGTTTGGATGGTGAACCAACCCCTCCTTACAAGAATGAATCCACAGTCCTTGGGAGCCCAAGCCCAAGGGTGTTTGGGGAAAGTATTTGATGGGTTACATGAAGTTCTCTCAGGCTCTTCCTTGGTGCAGTGAGGTTGGATAGAGATTTGGTAACGGGAACTGTAGACTCTGCCTGTGCCCTGCCTGGAAGGGTTGCCTGCAAGCTGCCGGCTGTTTGGGATGATGGAGGGAGCAGAGCTGTGCCTCTGGAGAGGCCGGGGCACTCAGTCACTGTCCCTCCTCTTACCTGGCTTCTTCTTGATGCAAAAAGGGGAAAGGAAAGGGTAAAGAGCACTAGGGCTGGGTGGGGGAATGGCTTTCTCCTGGGAGACCCTGGGGCTTTGAAACATCTCTGAGTCAGGAGCATCATGCTCCCACACAGAGCAGAGACCCAGAAAGTACCACTTGGAATATTTTGGTTTGATTTCAGCCTTTGCAGAGGGTTTCATGTCATTGCAAAGGAGCAGAAACAAGAATTTGTTTCAATACAAAACTTGGGTTTTAAAAAAAAAAAAACAACTGTCGACATGGGATCTTTTGAGAATTTCTATTGTTATTTTCCCTCAAACAGAAATTAATTCATCTGCTTAAGTCCTTTTTCTGGGAACAGTCTTGGTTTCGTTGACATTTTTGGTTAACAAGGGAAAAAGCAAACCCATGAAAAAAAAAATTCAGAAAAAAACAACCCCCTCAAGCCCTTCTGCTTAAAAAAGAAACTCCCCTCCCAGCTCTCCCAATGAACCATGATACAACCACTGCTTTGTTCTCAGCATGGTTGATGTTGTTCCCAGCTTGCTCTGAGCTGCTCTGCCAGCCCGGGAGCATCCTGGATGGTGCCAAAGGGGCCGTGTCCTCCTTGCTGTTGCACGAGCTCTGGGACATGGTGGCATCGGCCGTGTCAGAAGGGTGTTTGCTGGAGGAGAGCATCTTGGTGAGGCTCCTCTGCACAGTGGCCACAGCTGCCTGGCTTGGTGCGAGCATTGTGTTTCGGTGGGTTTGGGCACGACTGCAGCTTTGCTGGTTAAGGGATGGGGAGGTGGACATGGGCAGGTGAGGCTTCGTGGCTCCATCACCTGCAGGGAAAAGCAAGGCATGCAGGCAACTGACATATCAGACCTGAGGGCACAAAGTGATGCTAAGGACAGGAACCAGCTCAAAGTGCAGCCCAGGTGTCTCCTCCTCTCCCCATCGCTGTGTGCCGGTCCCTTGGCAGGACCATCCTCAGCCCTGGGCTGTCCTGCGCTGGTCCCCTGCGACATGCCCTTCCCCACGCTTAGCAGCCACTGCTGGGCTCCTGGCCTCATCCACTGCTGCCTCTGGTTTTGTTTTCCAAGTCTTGACCATCATGTCCAGCCCCACCAGCCCACCACAGGGAGGAAGGGCTCTTCATGCTGCTAAGAGATGCTGCCACATGCAGCCCTCACAGCGCCTGACCACAGCACCCAGCCACTTCCAGAGCTGCTTTTTTCTTCTTTTTTTTCTTCCTTTTGTTTCTATTTCTCTTTTTTTTTTTTTCTTTTCCCAAGCAAGCCACCACAGGCTCCTCCAAACATTCCCCTGAAGACTATTCTCCCACTTGTCTGCAATGTGTTTGCAATGCTGAAACCATCCCATTGCCCCATCCCAACCTTCTGCTCCTGCTTTCCTTTCTTGGCTCAGCTTCCGGATTGTAGGGACCAAGTCTGGGCATGTCAATTCCTATTCAATACATTTTCATACCTTTAATTCCACCTTTCCTCAGGCAGCCTGGAGCCAGATGCCAGAGGCTGTGCAGACGTGACTCACTGCTCCGTGGATGCGCTGGCGCAGTACATGGCTGGAGGTTTGCTGGATAGTGGTGGGTTCAGAGCTCAACGCCCACCCTCTGGCTTCCCTCAGCTGATTTACAGCTTTCTGGGACAACTTGTCTTGTATTAAACTCCAAAATTAGCTTGATGGTGAGGTAGTAGGGTCAGACGGGTGATGCTGCCCAGGGTCCTGAGGTTCCTGATGGGGGTGCTCGGCTCACCCGTGGGTTCCTGGGTGCAGGTTGGCAAGGACACCATGCTCCAGCCTGGCTGACCATGGCACCTATAGAGCTATAGGCCCCCCAAATTCAATGCTGGGTAGATGGTCGCACTGAGTTGTGTGCATTTGTGTTTTCAGAGACAGCTGTCAGCATTAATTAATCTAATATTTCAGATTGCACTAATCATAGGTCTTGTTTGATTAAAAAAACCCAAACAATCCTATTCTAAAGGATTTGCAAACTGTGATCTTGTGGGGTTGATGGAAAGCTGCTGGCCACAGCGGATGCAGAATAAGACTGATAGAGAGCACATTTAAAAATGCCACCTTTGGTGATGTAGAATCACTGCTAAATAGCTGCTTGGCAGTGGGAAAAGGCCAGTAACTGTTTGTCTGGATTATGAAGCTTGTGGTTTGGCAAAGCCTGGCTTAGCAAGGGTCGAATGCAGATAGACACATGTTATGGACCATCTTTGCGTTTGTTTGCTGGCTTTGTTTTAATTTGAAACTCAAGCCTCTTCCCTGTGGTTAGATCCTCCTAGCTAAGCAAGTTTTAGCAGAGAGAAGTTGCTTAAGGAAGAGAAAGGATGCTGGACGTGGAGTGAAGTGAGAGCAACCGCTGTTACCGCAGACGCTTCCCGACCTCTGTTAACAAAACCATTGATGCCCTTCGCTCGCTTCTCTCTGTTCGGCCGTTTTGCCAGTGCAGTTATTTTCTAAGCCAACTTTGCAGGTTTTATTACCATTGCTTATTATTTAAATAGTGCCAGAGGTGTACACAGTGTTTTAGAAACACAGAGGAAGAAAAGGTCCTTGCTCAGAGGAGTTTTTATTATAATTTAGATGATTGTAGTAGAAGTAATTAAGGCTGAGAGGGGGCAGGCAGCACTGCAGAGAGGGGTCAGAGCAGCAGGGCAAAAGGACTGGCTTTGAGTGAATCCTTTCAACTGGGACTAGGGATGCTGATCTTCAGGAAGGTGGGTGATGAGAGGAGCATCGGCTCTGCCTCACCAGGTTAAGACATCATTCCCTCAGATAAGGGCTCTGCGGATAACGGCGAGATCACGGGGCTTCAAAGAGGAAAGGGAAAAGCAATCAAGGACTTGTGCCACCCAATTGCTGTGACCCAATTGTGCACTGCTGTGTAAGGGGAGAGAAATTCCTTCCTGACCCTTGTACTCATCAGCCCATGCCCTGAAGCATGAGATTTGATTTTCTTTATCTGGCTTTCCACAGTTGTAGATGTCGTGTTTGGTACTCCCCGTATCCCACCCCTTGGAAACAGCATCTGCTGCATTTAACTCAGTGGACCTTCTCCTCTGGGAGTTTGATTCTGACTCTTTTCTGGAAAGTTCCTGGAAGGAGACCTGGTCCCTTCAACCTCCCCAGCACTTGGGGGTTTTCCCCTGGTACCTGGTTATTGTTGGTTGCTCAGCTGGGGAGGGCAAGTGTCCCCCCACATCATGGCACATTCTCCCCATTGCTGTGGACAGGCTTTATTCCAACCTGCCTAAAATATTTGGAGTTTAATTTGTATGCAGATATTTATGAGAGTAACTTTGGAGTTATTGTTGCTCCCTCTGTTTGCTGGAATCCAAGGAGTGGAGTGTGCCAAAGCCAGGACTAAATCCTGGTACTGGTTTTCTTTTGATGAGAAGACACTTGAGGACCCATGAGCAGCTCAAGGCTTGGAGGGTGCCCCATGGTTCGTGAGCAGGAGTTGCTCCTCGTGCTCCGTTAAAGATAACCTCTCCATGACCATGGCTGGGGCTGGGCAGGCAGTGATCGTCGACGTGGAGTGGGTGGCCTTCACTGCCTGCTGTGAGGTCGGGGACTGGGAGCTCG
Source organism: Caprimulgus europaeus (assembly GCA_907165065.1). The sequence continues at coordinate 3,815,635 of OU015545.1, read as the reverse complement.
CTGGAAGATGCAGCCGTTGGCTGTTTCTTCTCCCTGGCATTGGATTCTCCAGGGCTTTGCTGGCCTTGAAGAAAGGCAGAGTGTGCTGGCCAGGGATCTGCTGACTGGGAGAGACAGTTTGGCTAGGATGGTCCCTGTGACCCCAAGGGTGGTGGATGGGCACATGGCTGGCTTGGTTTGCCAACCCCATGGATGTGTGTTAGAGGCTGGATGCTCACCAGCATGGTGTCCTGGTTTTTGGTAGGATAGGGCAACCACGATACATGGGCAGACAAACCTGCCCTCCTCTTTGATCTGCACACTGAGCAGAATGCACAGGGCTGCAGCTCACCTCCAAAACAGGTTCATTTTGGCATAAGAGTAACGAGTGGAAAGTCCATTTTACTCCCAAGCTCTCTTCTGCTAGCGTCACTCAGTTAGCAGACCATCTGCCTTTCTGCTCCAGCCACTTTGGGTTGAGAAAGGAACAGGAGGGTGCTGGAAAACCCAGCACAGCCCTGATCAACCTGCACTGAGCTGCTGCCTGCTCCTCAGCTTGCTCCTGCCCAACACCCCGGGGTTTCTGTCAGCGTGTGGGGAGCGAGTCGGCAGAGCCCGTCCTGAAAGAGTTAAAGACTCTTGCCCCTTCCAGCCTGGGGAAGTGGAATTAGTCACGGCCTTCAGTAGAAGTGCTGGCCAGGTTATAAAAATGACAAACGAGCACAAATCAATAATGAAGTTAGTGTTTTCTGGGAATGCCAGACACGAACGGAAAAGTACATCAACACGGGTGGTGGGCGCCGTGATGTATAGGATGGGCTGCCCCGTGTGCATATTCCTCACATGGACACATGCAAGGTGGCATCGTCCCTTTCTCCTCCCCATCATGTTTGACCAGGATGGATCTGCCAGCACATCCCTGGAATTTTTGGTGCCTTTTGGAGCAGAGCTTGCACAACGCTGGCTGCTGCTGGTTGCTCATCCAGCACCAGGCACCGAGAAGGCAACTCCGGGATATCGGAGATTGGGGATTGCAAATGGTGCCCCGGGGAAGTCAAGCATCTGATTAATCTTCAGGACACAGGGTAGTGTTTCCACAGCACTGAGGTAGCTTTGGAGGCCATGTTTCCTTTTCCAAAGGGACTCAGGCATGTCTGGAAAGGAAACGGCCTTCTAATTAGATGGCTTGAAAATCTTTACCGTCGCTCGTTAGAAATACATTAATCAGCCCATATTGAAAGAACGGCACTGCAAAAATGACATTATTATTATTATTATTTATTGTTTAGATATGAATGAGTTTAATCCCTTCCTAGCCTGGGTCATGTTCAGAAAGTGACCCAGCATCCCAGTGCTGCTTCTTGGCCCCAGTGTCACCTGGTTTTTGTGCAACCATAAACCTACTTGAGGTGTTTTGGGGATTTTCAGTGGCGCTTTAAAATGAACAGCTTTTGATTGTATAAGGGAGGGGGAAAAACCAGCTCTGGGATGTAAATAGGAGGAGGTGGGAGTGATGAGGCTGAGACCTGGTGGAGGTACAATGACGGTGGGGACCATGGAGGCTGCAGTGGGGTGGATCTGAGCGGGGGGGGGAGCTGGGTGCCGGTGTGCGGAGCAGGGCGATGGCTTAGGAAGAGCAGTGCTGTGTTTGCACAACAATTCAGGGTTGGTGGCTTTCCCAGGGTATTAGCACATTTCTATAATTAATATAAACTTCCTTCATCGGCCTGCCAAATGTCCTGGATTCTGGTTGACCTCCAGGCGCCTGGGTTGGGCGTCCCGCTCTCTTCTTTTGAATGCAGTTTGTCTTAGAGGCAATTCCTGGTGCCTGGAGCTTCGTCACCAGCCTGGCCCTGTCCCCACAGCATCCTGGCCACGGACATGGTGCAGAGTCTGAAGGGCAGGTGTGAAAATGCAGATATCGATCCATCGCAGTTCTTTCCCTCCTGCAGTGGTCTGGGTGATGCCAGAAGGTCATGGGAGGGCAGTAGGACATGTTCTCACTGCATTGCAGTGGGACCAGAGATGCAGGCAGTTTTTCCACCACCGTTAATGTTTCCTTGGCCAATGTGCCACCTTTCAATGTGTGCAGACTTCAGGTGCTGCTTTCATCTTCAGAAACCTCCTTAGATGCATCAGCTGCTTTCTGTCATGGCAAGTAGCCCTCCAGACCCTGAGGAGAGCTTGCTTTTGTGCAAGGCGTAAATGGAGGCTGAGGGTGATGGATAGCTGGAAAGAGCTCATCAGGGAGAATCACATTCCTTCAAGGAAATCAATAATCTGGGATGCTTATGCTGCTCATTTTCAAGGCATTGTCTTCATCACTTCATCACCACTTTCCAACTGGAAATAATGGTGCTGGTGTGGACAAGCTTGCTTCTCCTCCTCCCCCCTTGCTTGACCTTGTAGGTAGGTGTAGGTACGGTCTTACCAAGCTTCAGGCCATCTCTGTACAATGCTGCAGGATGGTGAAGCCAGAGCACAATCCAAAGTAGACCCAAAGCAGAAGCTCCAACTCCAAACACTCCCAAGAACTCCGCAAACTCCACAGAGCAAACCAACACCAACCTCCACTCTGCTGCATCTTTGGAAGGAATGAAGCAACACTTGGGCTTGGAGGTTTCCCAACCCCTCTTTGCCATCAGCCCAGGTTGTCCTTCTCAGTGAAGGGCATGTGGCGCCCTGTTTGAACAAGATGGAGTTTGAGAGCGTGATGGGTGCGATCCCCCTGGTCCCACAGGTAGCTGTGAGCCATCTCCTTGCGGCATGTCTCAGCACGCTATGGCACGTCTGTGCAGTGGCTGCCAGCAGAGCGGGGCTCTTGCCGTGGCCACAGCTCCATCGCTGCTGAAGCTGCACCGGTGCGACAATACGAGGCAATCTCCTGCCTTGGGTCCTTGCCAGCGCCGAGAGCTCTGCCCCATGTCCCCAAGCACACGGTGGCACGGATCCAGCCCCTACGTTAATGAGGTGGCTTCAAACAAGAGTTAATCATTTGCCAGCCGATCGCTGCCGGGGTGTATCTGAATTCCTCGCTCCTACAGACACGCTGTCGTGTACTAGATTGCCGTGCTCTCGCCCAAAGCTGCTGCACCGAATGTTTTGCAACAAAAAACCCCAAACCACATGAAAGTAGTTGAGTTTCATATTTCATTGTAACCCCAAATTCAGGTTTGCCAAGAGTTTCAGTAGTTTTTATGAACCTTTCCCATGAACCTTCAGCAAAGCCTGTAGCTTAACCTGGGTTTCATGAAAACCCAGGTGCGACTCAGTCGCTTTTGAGCAACTTTTGAGGTTTGTGCAAACCCAGAATTTGAGGGCTTTCAAGAGGAAGGAAGAAAGGAACCCAGAAGCACGTCAGAACTGGTGATGGTGTTTGCAGGAAGCCTTGCGTACAACGGGGGCCAAGCTGTAGTTGCTTGGGGACCCAGGACCTGGGACCCAGGCACCCATGTTGCCAGTTCTTCACTGAGCGATGCTCTTGGTGATGATGCTTTGAACTCTCCCAGCAGCATCGCCATCAAACTGTGATTTGGTAAGTGCTGGTGCTCTGACTGTTGCAGCTCCCAGGACCAACCCATGGTCCTCATGGCAGCATCTCCTGGTATCTGCCACCGCTGGGGCCACTTTGCTTTGGCATGGTGATAGGTGAGCCTAGACTTTGGTGTTGCTTTAGGAATAACTCTGTGAAAAGTCAACAGAAAGCTCCTAAGCCACAGAATAAAAAGCGGGTAGTGTGCGGGGTGGGGATGGAGCTCCATCCTAACCAAGGCTAGCACACACCGAGCCCTGCCTAGGGATGATGTGTATTATTATATCCACACACGGATTGCTTTTTCGGCAGCGCCGTCTTTCCTTTCTTCAGCAATTTCCTGAAATAACGTTAGGGAAATGTGAAAATCTTGAACTTTTGAACCTCCCCAGAGGACGGTGTGCGGGAGGGGGGGGGGTGGGGGGAGCTGGTGGTGGCAGGAGGAGAGGACGCCCTCCTTTTGCCTCCCGTTTATTTTGGCGACAGGGCCCAGGGATGGGGAGGAGGGGGCTCACCAGTCCCCTGGCCAGCGGAGGAGCCGGATCAGCGCTGCCCCTTATTAATTAATGGCTTTTTTGTCGGTGGGTCACGGAGGCGAGGAAACCAGAGGAAGTTTTCTTTTGCTGGCAGATGCTGGGGAGAGGGGGAGTGCCTGGGCTGGGTGGTGAGGGCAGGGGGTGACACGCGGGGGTGATGGATGGGACCTCAGGCTTTCGGCTGGGCTCTGGACACAGGCAGCTCACGCCGGTGAGGATGGAGAGAGGGGAAGGGGGATACGCTGCGCCTGGAAAGTACTTTTCCCTCTGGTGAACTTCAGAGGCGTATAAATCACTGCCAAGCTGCAGCTGCGAGGCATGTGACGCTGGCAAATTAATGGTCCCTCGGAAAACACCGTCCATTGCACTCCCCTCCTCGCCTCTTAAAGGCACAGCTGGGCCAGCCCCAGGCGTGAGAACTAGGGGGTCAGGACTGGGCTGGGGGGACCAGCGTGGCCACCATCCCCTGGGTAAGCTGGGGCTGGGTGTGCCTGCAGAGGGGAGATGGCGCGGAGGGCTCCTGCAATGCTCCTTGATGGTGCAAAGCTCACCGGGGTGCAACACAACCCATGGTCCAAAGCTCTCCTTGGTGCAAAGCTCTCCATGGTGGGCTCCTGCTCTGCTGCCCACGGTCCCTGTACAAACAGGACCAAGATGCTCCTGGGGATGTTGGTTTTTTCCAAGATGCCTTGGGTGCAGGGTGGGTGCCTGGTGGGAGCGCCTGGTCTCTGTGTAGCGATGCTTCTGTTGTTTTCTCGCCCACCTGGGCTTTTACACACAAGCAGTGACCAGGGGAGGATGGAGATACATGGGGATGTAGGGCACACGAAAACCTTATAACAACTGGGGTGTTGAATTTGCAGTTGATGTGAACATCACACCAGGGACTGGCCACCTGCCTAGTACAGTGGGTTGCCAAGCACCATAGCAGAGGACCGTGGAGCATCTTTCCCATGGTGGCATCAAGAAGCCACCACATGCCAGGGCTGGGTGTCCATGCTCATGAAGCACAGCCATCTTTTGCAAACCTTGCAGGCAAACTGCTGCAGGGCTGGAAGGCAGTTGGAGACTCCCTGGCTCACCCAGGGCCACGTGGGCCACCACTTAACTCCTGTCACACCATCTTGCTCCTCTTCCTTGCTCTTGCTCTTAAAAGCAGCGGTGGAAGAGGAGGGGAATCCAGCACTTCAACTACTGCTCTGGTATGTGGGAGGAGGAGAGAGCCAAGCCACCAGCAGAACAGTTAAAAATTACTAAATCCTTCCCTAATAGAATTAGGTTTCCATGCAAGCAATTGCCTTAACTGCCAGAGGGCGGTGGGGAGGGGAGGGCAGCCAGCCTGGGCTCTCCCTGTACTCCAGCGATGCTCTGCTTAGGCTAGACGGAGGGTCTTTTGGGGGGAGATGTCCCCAGTGAAGCTCAATGAAGGATTTGGCTGAGCAAGACCTAAATAAATGTTTTGCAAACACAGTGGGGCTGGAGGTGAGCGCTGGTGAGGGGCTTGGAAGAACCCACGTCAACCCCCTCGGGATGGGTTCGTTATGCTTGAGACGAGCTTGGAGGCTACTCGGACACGCTGAGATTTAAATCACTGTTTATTTTCTAAGTGCTGTTGGAGCAGGGAAAGTTAGGCAGGAAAAAAAAACCAAACCAAAACCCAGAGCCCACTCTGATTTACGTGGTAAAGGAGATAAGTGGGGATTTAAAGAGAAGGGGATATATAATTGAGACGAACGTGTAATATGAGCACGGATCCAAACAGTGAGATCGTAATCAGAAGTGTTAGGAGAAGCTGAGGTTTATTAATGAAACGTCTCATCTATTTGTCAGCTGAAGAGGAACAGCCTTTCCCCAGCAGCCAGAGGTGGAGGGGGTGGACGCGGGGATTGTGCTCGGTGTTCCCGCTGCTGTCGCAGAGATCGAGGCTGCCATCTTCCTGCCCAGGTGGATGATGTTCGGGCTGAAAGCGAAGACTGGGTTAGAAGAAAGAGAGTACATGGGTTTTAGGAAGCTGGGCGTTGTAATTTTCCTCACTGTAATCTGATGTAGGAGTTGGGAGCTGGTGGAGCTCTGCACCCGAAAAAGGGCTCGTTGGAGCCTTCCTCAGAGCCCCTCTTCTCCTCTCCACTCTTCTGCCCAGCTCTCTGCCTTCGGGTGCAAGTCACTTGTAGTTTGATCTGGGAAGACATATGTCTGGTGGCCTCAGGAGCAGCTTCAGCTGCTGGCTTCAACTGTGCATTTGGCCTTGGATCAGTGCAGGGCTTCATCTTCCTCACTGTTCTCCCTCAGACCTTAGCTGCCCTGCATTTTTCCCCTCTGCTCCTTGTCTGTCTACAGCCAGGCACATCTGGGAACCTCTGCTGGCCCTGTACCAGCAGTTGTGTTGGCTCATGGAGCCATGTCTTAGCTTGGGCAAACCCTACTTCTGCAGACTGGAGGCTGCAGTCTGGTGTAGACTAAGCCAGCTTTGGAGGAGGTGTTGGTAGCTGTGTGGAGAGTGGGGAGCACACGGAGCACTGCGTATCACTGTTTTTTTCAGTAGCCATGTGGCTAGGAATTTATCTGATTTGCTTTTGCTGTATGGTTTGGTGCCTCTGCTACCCGGGTCATGTGTGGCACGTGACGTGGCTTGCCTATTCTCAGGGTGACACCGTGAGAGATGCACACCAGAGCATGGTGGACAGTGGCCCTATTTCATCTTCCACTTCCTCACTTTTGGCTCCGCCCCATCATTGCTGTTGGGGCATCTTCATCCCTTGGGGTTCCTCAGGCACGAGGACGATGCTGGTGGTGTCCAAGGTTAAGCTGGGGCCATATCCAGCTCCGGCAGGGAAAGGCTCTGGCTTTGGTACATGAAGTGAACATTTTTTAAGGGTCCTTCCTCTTCCCAGGCCCTGGCAGTTATCTTTGGGCTGACAAAATGCCTGGAACGCGGAGACCCGCTGGACATTGACCTGGCCATGCCGAGCTCAATTAGCTGAGGCTATCTGATTGGACTTGGCGCAGCCTAATTAGCTTTGGACTCCAGACAGAAACTCAAACCCAAAGGCAGAACATCCTTTGCTGTAGTCTGCCTGGGGAAAAAAAAGCTTTCCCCAAACTTTTCTCTGCCCCAGGATGGGGGAGCAACCCACCAACCCTGCCTGGTCACCCTGCTGACGGGGCTTAAACCTTCCGTCCTGACCTGGGGGGTCACGTAAGACCAGAGGCAGCTTCTTTCTTTTGAAAAACGGTGTGTGCTGTCGAGTCTTCAGAGGGAATTTGCTTTTATTGAAGGTGACCTGGCTCTGGCAGCTGCCTTCCCTATCTTGTCAGACGTCTTCCTGAGGCACGTAGGCACCCAGTTCTCAGGCTTCTTCTCCTGGACCTCCAGCTGTGATGCACAAAGTGGGTGGTTTGTCCCTGAAGCAACTAGGTTTCGCTGGAGCATGCTCCAGTCAGCAGCAGCAGAGAAGGAGCTGAGATGGAAAGGGATGGCTGTTTTGGGACCGCAGCATCTTTTGCCTATCTTGAGTTTGCAGCGCTGTGTGCCCAAATATGCTGGTGGGAAGGGACCTCCAGGGGTCTGTTGACTAACACACCACCAGGCATGGGCTGGGAGGTGGGCATGTCTCCAAGGAGACCTGGAAAATGGTGTTCCCATGGACTGCCCTTGCTCCCAGCAGCAAAACTCTCGGGAAAGATGGCTCATCCCACTTGGATGCTCATGAGATGTCTCCTGACCACGTGACACCTGGTGCTCAAGCCAGACTTGCTGGATCTTACCTGGGAGATGAGAAGACCCATGTGGCCTTACAATCACCTGCTGTGGTCCAGCATCTCCTAAGGAGAACTATCATAGCTGTTTTTTGGAAAACCAGTTAGCAGTGTTGCCTTTTGCTGCTCACGGTGCAGCCAGTGTCAGCGCAGCTTCAGGGTGCTGAGATGCCAGCTGCATGCTGGCGGCGAGCACCAGCGCCAGCCACGTTGGATCAGTTAAAGCCCATTATGCCAAGTGAATGACTGTAATTATCTCAAATCTGGATTAATGTGCACGCACAGCACCGTAATATAATCTGTCTGGCTGGTGGTTTGTAGGCCGTCGTTCCTGGAAGCCAGATGCAGAAGAGGCTCTGTAAACACAGCCATATCCTTCCCCTGTCACCTCCTGCTGCTGTCTTAGACCCCAACGATGGAGCTTGTCCCATCGGATGGATCCTGCACATGTAGTGTAGGACCCTTTAAGGCGATGTGGGCTGGTGGTTGCCCTCAATGATGACTGCAGACAGGAGCAGAAGAGCAGCGGGGAAGTGTCACTTCTGCCAGCACCTCTGGTCAATCCCCTGGAAGAATTTCTTTGCTGAAAGGGTTCTCAGGCATTGGAAGGGGTTGCCCAGGGCAGTGGTGGAGTCCCCATCCCTGGAGGGATTGGAGAGTCATGTAAGCATACTGCTGAGGGACTTGGGTTAGTTGGGGACTTGTCAGTGTTGGGTTAGTGATTGGACTCCATGATCTTGAAGGTCTTTTCCGTTCCAGACAATTCAGCTGCTGGGTCCCCTCTCCAGCTGTGGGCAGGGCAGGGCTGCTGCACAGCTGAGGGGTTAATGCTGTAGAAGGTGGTGGGGACATTTATTAGCGGGTTCCCCAGGCTGTGAGCCCCATGTCAGGCTGTAACTCCTACATGGGCATGTCTTGCAAGGAGCAGAGCTTCCTCTCCGATGGTGTGGGTCGGCAGCCCTGTTTTGGAGCTGGGAGCTCCCATTAACCAGAGCTCTCAGCCCCGTTTCCTTGCACTCTTTTGGCTGCTTCTTTCTGTGCCTGTGTTAGAGAGGAGTATTTTAGGGCTTGACGTAGCAGATTGCCCCAGGAGGAAGGGGAGGAACCTGTTTGGCTCCAAGTCTGAGACCCATCTCCTCTCCATGTCCATCTGCCCCTCCTGGAGCCTGGCACAGGGTGTGGGGGGCAGCGGGTGGGACGGGCTGGGGTGGTGGGGTAATGCACAATCTGGGTTCACTGGTGGACCTGGCTGCCACGTGTGGGGTCATTACTGTGGGGTCTTGGGGAAGTTTCTATGTGAGACAAAACTTCTTTTTCTGTTAGAGCGACCCTGATGCTTTCGAGCTCTCCTTGCATCTCACTGGATCCTGCTCAGTTTTTCATAGCTCAGAGCGTAGCACCCCCTCAAGGGCAATTAGATCACTTCCAATTTGCCCATAAGCCCATAAAACTGCAATTGAATGTAATTAAAAGGCCATAATGAGCTTCAGCAACCCGCGGGACTGCGGCGTTTTTGCTCTCACCGTGCTCCTTTCAGAGAATGGGATGAAGTCAGGGAGGCTGCGAAGGTCAGCGCTTGCTGGGGAGGATGAGCTCCAAGCAGAGCTCCCCAGTTCCTAGCATAGGACTGATGTGGGGAAGCACCTGGGTCCCACTGCTGCTGTGTCCCTGCGCTGGTGATGCCCACTGGGGAGGGAACCCCTAGGTGCCCACTCCCACCGTCTTTGCGGAACAGAGGGTACATCTTCCTCTCTGTTGGCATTTTTTTGCTGACATTTTGGCTTCATCAGTGTTCTTTGGAAGGTTGAAAGGTGCTAGCAGGTACCAGTCCCCTCTTGGCATGGGGGACTTGCTCCTGGCTGGGTTTGGGGAAGGTTGGTGGCAGGGAATGATTGCAGTGGAGGAGGCTCAGCCCATTGTGCATCGACAGTGAGTTCTGGGTCCCCAAACCTCCCTTTTTTGGGGGTGCATGAGGCCACCAGAGAAGATGGAGAGATGCAACCTCAAGCAGGGGTTGAAGGCTCCTAATGCCGCCGTGTTTGGGGCAGAGAGCTGGGCTAGGGGCACCTGCCTCCATCCCATTGACCTATGATCCCCCATTTCAGGCTGCTTCCAAGGACAATGGCAGGAGCTCCAAAAAGCCACGGTGTTGAGTCCTTCAGCAGACATCTCCTCGGCCCCGCTGCCAGCCCAGGAGCCCTGGCAGCAGCACTACACTGCACCTATTATTGCCTGTCCCTGCAGCGGGTTCCCAGCCAGTAAATTAGGGGCACTCGCTGAGCCGCTGACAGCAGAACAGAGCGCATTGTAAGAGCAAGGACAGCTCTGGCCCTTGAGGGATGAAATAGGAGCCTGTAATTTCTCAGGACTGTTGTGACATCTTTGCACAAGCGTGTGATTGAGTCACATTTGCTTTATCAGCAGAATCCTTGTTTGCCTGGGTGTACCCTCCCCCTCCACCCACTACTGCCAGGCTGGGGGAGAGCCGAGCTGCCCACTTCCCTCCCCTGGGCTTGCCTTTGCCTTCGCCTTTGCCTTTCCTTTCTCTCCAAGAGTTCTCCTCACACTTTCCATCTGTCACACTCTCCCGCTTGCTCACGCTTCCTGCTCTTGTCTTCTCCACCCACCACCCCGGCTCCTGCCGAGGGGGGAGCTCAGAGCCTGCCCCGTGTGCTTGGGAGATGCAAACTGAAAAAAACACATGGGTTGGGGGTCCACCATGGGTGAGGGAGATGGTTGGTGATGGAGGTCTGCACGGGGCAGGAAGCCAGGAGTGCTGGAACGCTGCCGGCACGGCGGCCATAGGAAGAGGCGTTCGCGTTTCCTCTGGTGACACGGCGGCTCGCAGGGAGAGTGGCTTCTGGAAATTTCCTCCTCTGAGTCCTTCCCCCTCGGAGATGGGAATAGTCCCTGCAGGATTCCAGCTCTGCGAGTGGCTCCAGGAGTGGGCTGTGCTTTTACAGGGCTCTTGGGAAGGTGGAATGGGGTTTTAAGGCAAAACAAAACCAAATGAGCCCTCCTGCTGGAGCTGAGCATGGTTGGTCAGCCCTGGTGTGGGATCTGTGCCTCTCCTGCACACACATGTCCACAGTGGGGCTGCTCCCCCCACCCCACGCTACCTTTGAGGCATCAGGTTAAGCATCCAAGTTTTTGGTGTGGATCCTGTGGTGGGGTGGTCAGCAGAAGTGTGGGCATCCAGGCTCTAGAAGGTGATGGGGTACGTTAGGGGTGAGTATCTCCCAAAGGGGACCCTGTGGTGCTTTAAGCTGGGCTGCCAAAAAATTGGTGAGCCCGTGGTCACCCATCAGTGGCAAAGCCTGGGGAGAGACCCCCAAACGCCACCTAGCACTTGGCAGCCCGAGCCCACGGGTGCAACCACACGGTTGTCCTTCCCCTTGGTGCCAGGGAGGCCTAATGTTAGCTGCAAGTTTCCATCCAGAGGAGAAAAGAAAATAGGATAGGGAGGGAAAATGGATGTTGGAGCTACAGGGATAGCAGTGTGTCCTGGCTCTGCCCCATGGGGTAAGGATGCTGCCCTCTCTGAGGAGCGTTGCCACAAGGTTTGGGATGGGTACCACTTTGGAGAGCCCACAACCCTGTCCCTTTGCATGCTGGTGGGATGCTTTTGCATTTCTTCTTCCCCTTCTTGGGGGAGAGCAGAGGATTCCCTGAGTGGCAGGCTTTGGGAGGGAGAGGTTGGCGTGCAGAGCACAGTGGAAAAGCTGCTCATGGGCACTGTAATCTCATGCCATGGCCCATCAAGCCCGTAAGGTGAAATCTTGGCAGGAGGCAGCAGCTAATGTCTGTTGATTACCCGTAAGGGGCTGCGCTGGCAGCACGTGGTGGGATGCTGCCAAATTTCCTCCAGCCAAGGAAACCCTGTTGGGAAGGGGACCCCAACGCTGGGCTGGAAGTCCCAAAACGCCTCTCTGCTCCTCACTGGGTTTGGCATTGGCTGTGCCAAGTAGTCTCAGCATCAGTTTTTGTCTGGTTTGGGTCAGAGCGGGAAGCTGGGGATGAGAAGCTGTGTGGCTTTGAGGTTTTAGTTTGGTCAAAGTGAAACCAGGGAGGAGGAGGAACCCACCTGGAGCAGACAGTAGCCAAAACCGAGTTTCTCACCATCCCCGAGCGGCTCAAACCGCTGCGGCGTCGCCTGGCACTTCTCAGGGGAAAGTGCCAAGTGCGGCTGAAGAAACTCTCCCAAACCTCAGAGCAGTTTCCCAAAGAGAAACTGCACGTCATGACTTTTAAATGCCCACAAAAGGACACATTTCTGTGTGCTGTCCCCGGTGCAGGCTTTGGGGGGATCTGAGAAGGATGTTCTTGGGGTTGTCTATACTCAAGTGCAGAAATGTAAAAAGAAAAAGCAATTCATGTTACTTATCAATGAAATCACAGCAACTCAGGACCAACACACATGATTGCGCTGCGCTCCAGTGCTCCTACACCCATTTGTCTGTTGCTGTGGCAGCAACACTCAGAAGGGATGTATGGATAATGTACAGCTGCGTCTTCTGACGTCTTGGTGTGTCCGTTCCCAGGGATCCCTCTGCCATGTGCCTGGTGCCTGGGTGGTTTAAGGGGATCGGTTGCCTTTCCTCACTGGGCAAAGTGCTATAAATGCAGTTTAATGTCGTTGGACCATAAGGTGATGCTTGTTTCTTGGACTCGTGGGTGGTTTTCTGGAGTAGCAGCCACGCTGCACCGGGCAGGTTGTCTCTTTGAGTTTGCCTGAGTTGGGCGCTGTCAGGTCCACGGCAGCAGCCAGCTTTGTAAGGGGAAGAGGTAGATCTTGCTCCATCCTTGCTTCAGTTCTCAGCTGTGTTGGTGTAAACTGAGAACAAACTGACTCAAGATTGTAGGCCAGGGGCTATTTACATTCATCTGCTGTAAACACTTTTTGATCAGGGATGGAAGTGAGGACCTGACCTCTTGTGGTCACTATATTCCCATAGCCATTTTCACGTGAAAACTATGGTCAAACCCTCATGTCCTGCCCAGATTTGCTGCCTGCATCCCGCTTTGTAGGCAGGTGCAGGCTCTTTGCCACCAGTGCCTTGGATTACGATGCTGGGGAAGGTGAGAAAGGAGGAGAGGTGGAAACCTCCATCGTTTGAGGTTCTTTGGGTGGAAAGCCCCCTAGGAGATTTCTGTACTGCTTTTGAGGAATGACAGCAAATGGGCTGTGATTCTCACTACCAAGTTTATTTAGGGAAACTCACCTCCTGCAGAGGCACCGAAGGAGGGAACAATGCTCTCCGTGGGGTGCATTTACTGCAGATTCACATGTCTTTGGGTTTGGAGAGTTTTGAACCTGGTCAACACCAAGGTGGTACATGAGAGCAGAGGAGGAGGACTTTTCCAAAAGCCTGATCTCAGCTGCTGGTCCCGATCCCCTTCAGACGTGGCCACATGGTACTACAAAGCCCTAACGCAGAGGGTTGACTTAAGGAAGGGAGTGGCAAGCCAAATTTAGAATTTCCTGCTGTTTAATACCCAGAATTGATCTGCTTTCTGATTACGGAGGAAGAGGTGCTGAGGGAAAAAAAAAAAAGCAAGAAATAAAAAAAAAAAGCGGAAGCGAGGGGGTGTGGGCAACTTTCCAAATCTCGGCTGGCGTTGGGGACAGGCACGTGGGGTGTTTGCACCGTGACAGCTCCCCAGAGCCCTGGGGTACCCACAGACCCCTCTGATCCCACTCAGATGGGATGTGGGGTTGTGTCCTGGGTCTGCAACACTCCTCAGCTGTGGAAAAACATGAGTCTGGGATTCTGTTTGTGCCTTGAGAGATGTTTTGGTCTTTTTTAACTTCCCCTCTCTCAGAAGCAGACCGCAGAGCCAGCGAGCTGCTGAGTAAACTCCCTGGATATGTGAGAAAAGGTTTTCCAGCAGAGCTAGGTCACTGTAGTTTTACTGGCAAAGCCTCTTAAGCATAAATGAAGATTATACTGGTGAAAGCTTATGCTGGTACAGTTTATTCTGGTGCAGTACAATGAGCTATCCTGGGAAAAAAGCACCCCTAGTTGTTGTAATTGTTTCTGCTCTGGGATATTTTGTGGTAGAGAAATGTTAAAATCACAGCTCTTCTTGATACTGCTGGATCAGCAAAAGCTGTTATTAGCTGTGAGGCTGCAGCAAACGTACCCCAACCGAGCAACAGCACTTGGAGAGTCCCGTGCACTGGATGATAAAATGCAAGAGAAAAATATTGCAAGGGCTGGTGGTGTGGTTGGGTGATTTCAGCAACCCCAGTTCCCAAGGGGTCTAACCTGCTTTTCCAGGCCACTTCCAGACATAGATTTGCTGGTCCAAACTGGAGGTTACTACTGCTGGCCCCAAGAATGCCAAGGGGATGGAAAAGAGCAGTGAAGCTGCCCAGAGACTGTTTGGTATTTGTTTGTACTGATCTGAGCGTCTGATGTAGCCGGATGAGAGTGGGGACAGATGTTTTATGAATATATTTTCTTCCCTTATTGAAAATTAATAATAGTAAAAGAGTGCTCTCTGTCATGGAGCCAGGAGAGGGGAAAAAAAAAAGTACGAAGAAGGTTAATTCAGTGGTCGAGATGCTAGCCTGGGCCTTGCAATAGGCAGGATCTATTCCCAGCTTTGGTTCTGATTTCCCGCATGACCTTGGTGAAGGTCACTGAAGCCTGTGCTCTGCTTGTGCTGTCTGTGTCTGCTAACAGGGCTGCTGCCTCGTCCGGGGTATTGCTCTCCTCATGCCTCAGTTTCCCCACCCATGGAGCAGGACTGATGGTATCCAAGAGAGACCTTGCAAAGACAGGTATCTGCAGAGGGAAAGGGCAGCGATGAGCGCTGTGCCAGAAAAACAAGACTCGAGCTCCTTATCTTGAGGCCAGATCAAAACCCACTTGCTCTAGACTCCCTGCAGTGGTTTCAGCTGAAGCATGTTGCTCTGCCGCGGAGGAGAGCTGAAAGCACGCACGTGGTTCCGTGCAGCCCTAGAACTCCATCGCTCGAGATCGATCATGTGAACCTGCCCAAAATGTCTTATTCTTTGGGAAAAATTCCCATCCAAATTTTGTGGCTCATGGGTTCATAGTTTAAAGAAAGAAAAAAGAGCTTCATTACAAATTCTTTAGCTGCTGAAGAGCTCTCATTTCCAATCTCCCAACTGCCATGGGGCATCTTAGAAGATATATAGAGGTCGTTGTGTTTAAACAAAGGACACACAGAGAAAATAGCTGCAATTTATGGGTGCGGCAAGAGGGGAAATGCTTTGAGAACTATTTTTTTTTTATTTAGAAACAGGCACGAAGTTTATTTTGGTCAAGAGAGAGTCACACACAACAGCTTTAAATGGTAAAACTACGCAAGAAAAATGAATAGTCTCACATTGCTTGAGCTGAAAATGCATTTGGGAAAATTCCCTCCCTGTTTGCTGCAGTCCAACCAGTATCTATCAGTTTGGGGTTTATTTGTTTCTAATAAGGTTATTTCCTTCATCTAGGTTTTTTTCCTTTTCCTTTTTTTTTTCTTTTTTTCCTAGCACTCCTTTAGCATTTGACATCCTATAGGATGCTTGTGATGAGTGAGGAGGGCAAACTTCTTACGTCCACCTCTAGATCCCCATCTCTCCACCTCAAATCATTATTTTGCCCAAATGCATCTTCCCACCGGGAGTGTTCCCCCTCGAGCTGGAGCTGGCAGCATCTGCACTGAGTTCCCTGAGGTGGACTCTTGATTTTGCTAAGGGGAAAAACCAACAAACGTTTTTCTGTATTTGCTGGTCGGTTTAAGGTTTCCCATTGCTACTGTTCTTACAGAGTTTTCGGCTACGGAGGAGGAAGCGTTTGGTTGAGGATTGGAATTTTACCAGTGTCCAAGGGGTTGCTTTGAAGCTCTAGAGGAGTTCAGGTCTGGTTCAGATTTCAGAGTGTTTGGCCAAGGGGTTTGGGTGAAAACTGACCCAGATGTGTCTATGCCTGCACACACCTCTCCCCACGTGCCTCTTCGATGCAGGGTTACTCCTCCTGTCGCCTCCTTTCCTTTTGGTTGTTGTTGCGTGAATTATTTTCTCCAGACCAGCCCTACCACAGACACGCAGTTCCTCGCTGGGTGCTGGGATCGTGTCTGCTGGGAAGGTGAAGGGTGTAAACAGGATGGGTGAGGGGAGCTGGCTTGGGGATGCATGACCCCGAGGGAGGGGCGGCTCCTGTGGTACCCAGGGGATGGATATTTTGGGAGAGGTGCCGGCCCCGCACGTGCTTTGCTTTCTGATGTGATTGAGTAGGCACGGGCTGGTCGCCAGTAACCTGCCTGTGACCTCTCCTGCCTTAAGTATTCAGGATCTTTTAAAAGGAAGGACTGTGCTTTGTTGCTTTCCCTTCACCAGAGGGTCAAGTGCCTGTTTCCCCTGGCCAGGAGATCCGGCACATCCTTGGATGGTGTCCATCACCTTGGCTAGCGGGTGTTTCTGGGGATCCTTTAGAGAAGGGCTTGCTGGGACCCCGTTGCCAGACACATGGCTGCTGCAAGAAGGAGCTCCTGTCTTTCCCCCAGAAGCTGGGATGGTGGCAGGGACACCTCTCGTGCCGCCTACCTGTCACTTGGCCATGGGTGACGTGGTGACCTACAGTTGTTTTATATCAACATCCTGCGAGAGCCAATGCGAGGCCATCCCCCTGGGGACAGGGACACTCACCTCAGCCATGGCACACGGGCTCATTTCGGCATTGACGGTGTCACCTGGCTGGAGCACAGGGCATGTGTCCCCTCTGCCTGTCCCAGATGCGACAGAACACCCATGCAGAGGGAGCTGGCAACATCCCAGCTCTGGAGCCTAATCCTCATTTTAGCATTCAAGCACCCTCCCTTCCTCTGCCCCGCCACCCCGGGGATCCCGCTTCTGGCTCTTGTCTGGGAACTGAAGGAATTATCCGTGCCAGGAGCGAGCCTCTCCCACGGCGTGTGTCATCCTGCAGCGGGGCAGGTGTGTTGGAGACGTGCTGGGGATGGCTGGGCTGTGGGGGAACATGTGCCGTGGGGGGCTCTGGGTGCCAGGACAGTGCAGAGAAACCCTGAGGGATCCCTGTTCCCCACTAGCACCCTTGGGAGGGAGGGAGGGACAGGGCTGCAGCCACCAAGGCTGGAAGGAAGGTGCCAGGGCAGGAGGTGTGACCACGTGGAGTGTAGCAGCGTGATGCTGGTGCAGCAGTGGGACTCGATGCAGTGATGAGATGCTGGGTGCAGCAGTGGGACGCTGGCTGCACAGCTTTTTGCGAGAGGAGCATCGCTGCCTTGCTGGGCCTTCACTTCCCTGTGCCGGGGTTTCCCCGCTGGGATTGGTGATCTCTGGGGAAGGTTGCCGGGGATGGGCTTGCTGTGGATTCAGCAAGTGTGTTTCCCACTGTGTAACACTCGGATGCTAATTGAGAGAGTTGGGGCTGCTCAGTCTGGAGAAGAGAAGGCTCCAGGGAGACCTTCTAGTGGCCTTCCAGTACCTGAAGGGGCTCCAGGAAGGCTGGGGAGGGACTTTGGACAAAGGCAGGGAGTGACAGAACAAGGGGTGATGGCTTTAAACTGGAAGAGGGAGATTGAGATGAGATCTGAGGAAGAAATTCTTTGGTGTGAGGGTGGTGAGACCCTGGCCCAGGTTGTCCAGAGAAGCTGTGGCTGCTCCTCCCTGGAAGTGTTCTCGGCCAGGTTGGATGAGGCTTTGAGCAACCTGGTCTAGTGGAAGGTGTCCCTGCTGCTGGTAGGGGGTTGGAACTGGATGAGCTTTAAGGTCCCTTCCAACCCAAACCATTCTATGATCCTGTGATTCTGATTGCTCCAAAATCTCGGGGAGACAGCTGACCCCACGTGGGTGACGGAAGACAACATTTCCCAGATTTTAGTTAACTTTGGGATCTGCAGCCAAAAGTGTTGGATCCCAGATTCCTCCATGCACAGCTCCTGGCCAAGCGGCTGTGCTGGTGCTTCCCCTTCTCTAGGCCTGTGTTTGCTGGTGTGAACGGGAGGGGTTCTGGTGGGTGTCAGGGTGAGTGGTGGCGATGCCATGGGGCCCCCACCACTTTCCTGCTTCTCTTCCTCACAGCTCCCCCCGGGGGGCCACCAACCAGCCCTTTCCTCGCACGGGATTGTTTTGCAACCAGCGTGACAGGATGAGGAGGAAATGTGCCAGGAACGGCTCCATGTCTCCTCTCGAGAGAATCGGAGTCTATTTTTAACCTTCCCTTCCCGCCCCCCCTTCCTCCCGCTCCCCCGGGATGATGGAGCTGCTGGGTCTCAGGCAGACGCAGTGTATCCACCACTGCCTGCACAAAGCTGTCCCTTGCTACCCACATGCCAGGCTGGCTTGTTCCTCCTCGCTGACACATGCAGACTTCCCCATCACTTGTTCATGCCCTGGACGGATGCACAAACCACACATACAATGCACAAACATGCTCTCGTCACCAAACCACCCTCCCCGCTGCAGCCCCGTGCGTGGCCTGGCCCTGCAATAAATCAGAATTATTCTGTGGCAAGGAGGATGTCTGTCTGCTCCGTGGTGGGGTTGCTACCCCTGCATCAGCCAGAGCAGTGATGCTCACTCTGTGGCAGGGTTTAGAGCTGGGGTACAGCAGGTGAGCGAGGTGGAGGAGGGCAGTGACAGCTGGCTCTTGGGTTGTAAATGCTCTCAGTTCCTGTCTTAACACCTGTATAGGTTCTCCAGCAGAAGGTGGTTTTGAAAAATGGAGGATGAATTGGGAACTCCGGGGGCAGGTTGGAAAGCAGGCCCCTGGCAGGGTGAGGAGTCGGGGCTGCTGCTGTGGTGACGTGTCAGAGCCTGTCCTACAGCGGAGACTCAGCCCTGTTTCTCTCTTTCCTTTCCTACAGATTTTTCCAACCAAGTCAATTCTACATCCCTGAACTCTCCTACGAGTCGGGGGCCCATGGCCACCCCATCCCTCCACCCGCCTATCGGGCCAGGCATTGGCTCCTCGCTGGGCTCCCCGGGCCAGCTCCACTCACCCATCAGCACCCTGAGCTCGCCCATCAACGGCATGGGACCTCCCTTCTCCGTCATCAGCTCCCCCATGGGCCCACACTCGATGTCCGTCCCCTCCACCCCCAGCCTGGGATTCGGCACCAGCAGCCCACAGGTAAGGAGAAGGTGACAGGGACATCACTTCTGCTTGTTACGCTGGGGAGAAGCCACCTCTATGGATTCCTGATCCAGACCCGACTGGTCAGGCAAGCACAGGGAGATGATAGAGCCCATTGCAGGCGCTGAAGCGTGGCAAAAAGCAGAAGCCTAAGGGGGAAACTAGGCTCTGGCCAGAGCTGGGAGGCTGCAGCCACCTTTGGGGCTGCCCTGAGTGGGCTACAGGGGACCACCACAGTTGGAGTGCGGCCATCCATCATCTCCCATCACTTGTCCCTTCTGGTCCTGCCCTGTCTGTCCCCAGGTTGGACGTGAAAGTGGAGCAGTGACTGCTCCTGGATAACCAGGGGCTGATGTAGCTCTGGCAAGAGCTGGAGTCACACTAGGGACTGTCTGCACCACATCCCCTCCCTGGGTACCAGCACATCCCCTCCAGGTCCAGCCTATGGTCCCCATGGCACGTGCCGAGGGGTCCTCTGCCCACTGCCCTTTGCTGACAGGGCTGCTTTCTCCTCCCAGGAGAAGGACTGGCATTCACTGGCTGAAGATTATGTAAAAAACCCTCCAACTAGGGAGAGATAAGCTCTTTTTAAAAATAGCAAGATTGGGGTGCGCTGGCCAGCCCCTGCCACCTGTTGCTGGCTGCTGGCAGGGTGTATGTTTAGTAAAAGGGCAGATTAAGGAATTGGCCACCACCTGCCACTTGCTGGGGGTTTATTTATTCCAAGCCCTCTCTGGGAGTCAAGCACCTGCCAGCACCTTTATTTTTAAATATTGGCCTGATTTCTTTCCAGAGATAACAGGTCTTTCTACCCAGAGCTCATGAGGGCTGTGCTGAGTCCCATCCCTGGGGACCACCACGCAGCTTCCCCAGGATCTCACATCCCCGTGCTGGCTGGAGAAGCAGCAGCTTTATTTGCCTTTTAATGGGCTTCTGCCATGTAGGATCCATCCCGTGACCCCCAATAGATGTGTGGGGACCTGCACTCCACAGCCCGGTGTGTCTGGGGCTGATCAGGTCCTGCTCCCTGGTGCAAGGAGATGGAGCAGGGTGGACATGCCACCCCCCGTCCCACGGACAAGAGAAGGGGAACTGAAACGGTGGCTGGGAATGGGTGGCCAGAGCAAAATTAGCAGCGAGAGCACCAAAATGGTGGGGAAGGAGTGGGAAAGGGGTATGTGAAGCAACACGGGGATGAGCCACAAACCGAGGAGGAAATGGGGAAGGGGCAGTGCACCCCCAGCTTCAGTGAAAAGGCGCAGTTTGCTTTAGGGACTGGCGAGCCAGGGAAACGGAAATAAAACTCAGGCACAGGGCAGAAAGGGGAATTGAGAGTGTGGTCAGATGGTGGTGGGGAGCGAGCTGGCAGCCCCAGCCCTCTCGGCGCCGTGCAAGCGCCCGTCCTTTGCTTGGGGACTTGTCTTCAGTGGTTTTCCTAGAGGTGACAGTTAGGAGGTCTCCAGCCTAATGGTTCTTGCCATCTGTTCCCTGTCTGGGTGCATTAGGTCCCTGTCTCTGTCCCTGTCCCTGTAGTGGGTGGAGGGGCACCTGCCTGGTCCCCTGGAGGAGGAGGAGGAGGATGGTGGAGGCAGGCTGTGAGGCTGATGCTCGGAGGGGAGCACAGCCCCCCCGTGCCGCTACACCGGTCGGCAAAGCGCCAGGGGTAATGAGGCGTGTGGCCCCCGTCGCCAGGCGGGGATGGCACTGATGGAAGGTGGTTTGAATCAGATGGCAGATGCCACTTGCCATCAGGTCATGCCTCGTCACCTCTGGAAAGGCAGCAGAGCAGAAGGGCATGGGGCACGTGAGGTGGGGTGGGTTGCCTCTCTCCCAGCTTCTGCCGGCACCGAGGTGGGAAGGAGCTGGCAGACTCCCCAAAGCCGGGGCAATTGCCCCCTCCCGTTTGGTTGAGTAGAGGCGAGGAGCCCTTGGTGCCAGTGCCAGAGGATGCTCAAGGCATTCCCAGCACCCTCCCTCCAGCACTGTGTACTTTCTGGCATCTCATACAGCTGCCAAACGCAGCCCCAAAATCAGGGTATGAGGCAGGGTGTCTTGCCATGGAGTCCCCAGGCCCTCTCGGGGAGGGGATTCTGGCACCAAGCTAGGATGGGGTTGAGGTGTTTGGGGCAGGAGCCAGCTGAACACAGGGGTGGTTTGCAGAGGTGAGCAAGGTCCCAGCCAGGCTGAGAGGCTGGACCCTGCAACTCTGCTGCTTCCTGGGATTTAACACATATTTAAACCCTCTTACCTAAAGATTCTGGGAAAACAGGGAAAAAACCAAACCAAAACAAAACAGCAGGATTTTCAGTAAGAGCTGAAAGGGAGGGACTTCCCAGGTGGTTCATGGGGCTGTGCCATGCCAGCAGCCACCCTGGGCATTGCTGGCAGCAGCTTAGGATGCCTGGGGGAGAGTGGGGAGAGATCAGACGCAGGATTAGGCTTTTCCAGAGCTGTTCTCTGCCTTTGGACAATGTTCTTTGTAAAGGTGCCTGAGGGATGGAAGAAAGGTTTGGGTTTTTTTTCTTCGGATGTGAGGAGGAATAAAGTTTTGCTTGCCAGAAGGGACAGATTCAGTGCAATGAACTGAACCGGGAAGGGAGAGGAGCCAGGGAGTCCCAATGTCACTGGGGAAGCAGAGCACTGGTTCCTCCCTCATCACCAGTCACTTGCTGAGCCGAGGTTGTTCTGCCTCGGAGCAGAAGTGCTGTGCCAAGGCGGGGGGCTTTGCCTCCCCCTCGGCCTCCTCCCCACTGGCACATGCTGCTGGTTTTGCTCGGCGGCCACCCGTGGGGAGCGGAAGGCACAAGGCAGGCGCCGGGGCGGTGTGGGAACCCCGGCATGCACGTGGTGCCCCTGCTGAGATTTCGGGCTGGTGCTGCAAGAGGAACTGATGACTTCCCCCATCCCAGCCTGGGGCTGACTCAGCGCCGACCAGGGTGTCTTGCTGGTGCATGGGGCTGTGGAGGGGGGTGGGACACCCCACCTTCTGGGAGGGTACAACTGCATCCAGTTCTGGGACCACCAACATCAGAAGGACATGGACCTACTGGAGAGAGTCCAGAGGAGGCCACGAGGATGATGCGAGGGCTGGAGCACCTCTGCTGTGAGGACAGGCTGAGAGAGTTGGGGCTGTTCAGCCTGGAGAAGAGAAGGCTCCAGGGAGACCTTCTAGTGGCCTTCCAGTACCTGAAGGGGCTCCAGGAAGGCTGGGGAGGGACTTTGGACAAGGGCAGGGACTGACAGATGGCTTTAAACTGGAAGAGGGAGATTGAGATGAGATCTGAGGAAGAAATTCTTTGGTGTGAGGGTGGTGAGACCCTGGCCCAGGTTGCCCAGAGAAGCTGTGGCTGCTCCTCCCTGGAAGTGTGGAAGGCCAGGTTGGATGAGGCTTTGAGCAACCTGGTCTAGTGGAAGGTGTCCCTGCTGATGGCAGGGGGGTTGGAACTGGATGAGCTTTAAGGTCCCTTCCAACCCAAAGCATTCTGGGATTCTACGATCTTACTCTGCCCATCGTTCCTCCTCAGATGCTCTCAGGGGTTGCTTGGGCAGACACTGTGGGCTGCTGGGGCTGGGGGAAGTGGTGGTGAAAGGCTTATCTTCAGCAGGCAGCTGGTGGCCTCTGGCCTTGCTCCCGTGTGGCAGTGGCCGGTGACACCGTACGACAGGAGCCACAGCCACTGGGTCCATTTCCCAGGAGGTGCACTGGGAGGAATTGCTGGAGCTGGTAACCCCGAAGCTGTGGAAGGAAGTGCTGCTGCAGCGCTGGCAGCCCCTGCTCACACAGAGCCTCTCTCCATGCTTGGGGACCCACAGATCCCAAAGAGAGATGCTCCTGCCTGGGGACCCACTCATCCCTCCCCTCTCTGCCCTATCTCAGTGTAAGTGAACAGCAGTGAAAGCCCAGGAGCCTTTTCGTCGGCTTTGGTGCCTTTGATTCATCAGCTGGCACAAGCAGGGCGGGAGAGGGAGGCAGATCCATCACATTTCTCCAGGGTGAGTTTACCTTGCTCTGTTCTGTGGTTATTAGTCATCTGCCTGCCAAATATTCCCCACCAGCCTGGAGACTTTAAAGGCAGAGAAATGGCTGCGCTCCTCTAATTGACAGATCACAAGCCCTGGGACTTCCCTGAATTAATTTGTGACAAGTGCAATTGCTGAGTATGTCTATTAGGGAAGAGAAACACAACAAACTGAAGCACAAATCCTGCATATCCAGCCTGGATTTAGAAGTTGGCAGGGATGGAGGCTCTGTGACAGTCCCTGGCAGGCTGGTCCCCAGGAGGACAGCCACAGCATTCATGGGCAGTGCTGCATCCCAAGCCTGGGTCCCCATCCACCCCTGGACCTCCTTGAACCTGCTCTGGCCTGGGCAGGGTTGCTGTGAGCTTGTCTGCCTTATCAAGATGGGTTGGTCATACATCTCCATGCCTCGGTTTCTCTCTGCATGTGGGGAATAGCAGCCCTGCTCTGCTGCACAGGAGAAGTGGGAATCAGCCCAGGAATCCTTCACTCAATACCAGTGCCCCAGGGACATGCAAGCATCCAGCTTCCACCCAATTCTCTGCTTTTGGGGGTCAGTCTATTCAACCAAGTAACAAGCGATAGGACAGTAGAAAACAGCCTCAAGTTCATTCCCTGGCTCCTCATTGAATGCTGTGCTTCTGTCTTAACAGCTCAACTCACCCATGAACCCAGTCAGCAGCTCAGAAGACATTAAGCCACCCCTGGGGCTCAATGGAGTCCTCAAAGTGCCAGCACATCCCTCAGGAACGATGGCCTCCTTCACCAAGCACATATGTGCCATCTGTGGGGACAGATCTTCAGGTAAGGCTGGTGCCTGCCCTGGGAAGGGCTCACAGCAGCGTGTGGGTGCCCTGGAGAGAACGTGGCGAGGGTTTTCACAGCTCTCCAGCACATGCCCTCGGAGAAGGGGATGCAAAGTCCCTTATTGACCAGCATCCCCGTAGCCCATCTTCTCTTGGGCAGGCTGTGACCCAAGACAGGAGACCCAAGGTCTCTGCTTAGTGGTGATGTTGTATCCTTATCCCTGAGCAGCACAGCTGGTCTGAAGACAAGGCATTAGTGAGTGTCCCTCTCTCCACCCATCCTTTGATCTGTAGTGGGCTTGTCACATAACCCTAGATAAAATGATGTGCTTCACACAGAGTATCTCCACTCCTGGGACATAAAGGTGTGCTAATTCCTTTTATTCTCTTCCTTTTTTAAGAGCTTTCTGCTCCCTAAGTGCTCTGATCACCCAATTTGTGAGGTCCTTAGGGACACCTCCTGGCTGGGTGCGTGGTGCAGAACAAGCTGGGTCGCATGTCTGGCGTGGGGAGTCCAGATGGGTCGTGGGGGTACAGGGGGACACCCCTTGTCTCACTGCAGCCCTGCCTCACCCCTGATGTATGGCTAAGAAATGGCGAGGGCTTTTCCTGGATATAAGGCAGGTTGTAGCCCTTGGATGGCATCCTGGAAGTCAAGTCAAGGTGAAGCCACTGCCCTTTAGCTTCTGCTAACAGCTCTGAGAAACCTCTGCTTCCCCCAGACATGGCTGGGAGATGCCCTGAGAAGAGCTGATGGTCTTTGTGGGGAGGGAGAGGACAATCCCGGGTCCTGGGACCTTTTAACCCAAGTCTCATCCCCCGGCAGGTAAACATTACGGGGTTTACAGCTGCGAGGGCTGCAAAGGCTTCTTCAAGCGCACGGTGCGGAAAGACCTCACCTACACCTGCCGGGACAACAAGGACTGCTTGATCGACAAGCGCCAGCGCAACCGCTGCCAGTACTGCCGCTATCAGAAGTGTCTCGCGATGGGGATGAAGCGAGAAGGTAAGGCCGGGACAGCCTGGCTGGAGCACCCATGGGTACTGCAGGTTCCTTTCCGTCGTTAGGCGACATGACAACACCACATGTACCAAAGCCAGCGTGAACCTCACCAAAGGCTGACAAAAATGCCCATCTCTCATTTATGTTTTGCTTTTGCGCCACAGCCATGCTCTCCAAAGCAGTGGTAAGTCTCAGAGTGGTCCCCAGATGATGGGTGGTTGCACGTTAGGAAATGAGCTAGTGCCCAAAGGCACCAAGCACGACACCGGGGAGCAGAGGGACAAAGACATCAGACAGTGCTCGCAAGGTTGCTTGCTGCCCCGGAACTTGCACTCCCCGTTTCACACCGGCTGCCACGTGTTGGGAGCAGTGATGGTGAATCCACTGAGCTCTTCCCTTTTCCAGACAGAGGTGCGAAAGCTGTCAGAGTGCATTTCAGGTGACAAATGCTGTCGCCTGACCTGGCCCTTCTTTCTCCGTGCAACACAGGATGTTGCATCCTGGTGAACTGGAGCTGATAGGCAAGATAAAGATCACATTTAATTCACTGGTTACTAATCACAGCACTGGTGAGAAGGTCAGAGGCTCCTGTGCATGTTCCAGCTGTGTGCAGTACACACCTCGCTCAGGACAAGCTGGGTGAATTATCATCCTTCTCATCAGAGTCTGATGCTTGGGCACCAGCGCTGAGCACCAGCTGCTCTAACTCAGTACCATTCCCTAGCAGTAGCAATACTGAATCATTTTTCTCATTGGGAAGAAGAAAGAAATTCAGTCTTGTAAAGGGTATTTCTCCCTTTACTGGAATTTAAGTTTAGGATCTAAAACTCCCTGGCAGTACCTCTTTTAAATGCTCTTTTTAAATGCTGACTGCAGCTGTTTTAAACTGCTGGCAGAACAGGCTTTTACCAGACGTGACGTGAAAATGACCCTGTGGTGCTGCTCAGTTCTCTGCTGCCTTCTCCCCTTACATCTCCACAGCCACACTTGCCTCCCTGACCGGCCGATAAACCCATCCCTCCTCCCAGTCGCTTTGGTTGTGGCAAGCACGCTCCAGCCCCAGGTCTCTTTGAAGAGCACTTAGTCCTGTCTGGAGCATTGATTAGAAAGGGCAGCGCTGGAGCTGCGCCGAGCGCTGAGCAGACCCCACCACGCTCGAGTTACAGGGTTACCTAAGGACCCACGAGCTGCAGAGTCTTCCAATGTCAAAGCTGTCTCTGGTTGAGGTGTTGGGGGATTGCAGTGGGCTGGGAGGTGAGGGCACCCAGGGGATCTCCCTGGCCCTGCAGAGCTTAACCCTTTGGTGCTCAGAAGCTAAGCTTTCTGGCTCAATCCAGGATGGGTTGCTCAGGAGGCAGCAGCTCTGCTATAGGCTGAAACCTGGTTTAAGAGAGTGCATGGTTGGAGAGGGAAGAAGAGGTGATAATGGGATGCTTTTGATAGAAACACAATGCACAGCTGGAACCTCCAAGGAAGACCACCGGGCAGAGCTTGGGATGCTCATGGCCCGTTCCCCATGCTCATCCAAAGCAATACATGTTTGATAGAGGGTTTCTAAAAGCTGCTCCTTGGAACCATCACTACTGAGCAGTTGCAGGGTCTCCCAACTCCTCATCCTCTGGCCTTTCCTTGCCTCTTCTCTTTCTTGTCCTGTTTGCATCATTTCCAGCTTGGTGGAAAAGAGGAAATCCCTAGTCTTCGATGGAGAGACGGAGACATTCAGAAAATGCCTCTAAGGATGAGTGGTCCAGTGCAGGCATGCTGCTTCGTATGTGAGGGGCTGGCACTGCTTTGCAGATGGGCAGAGCCATGGAACATGCTGGATCCCACAGGAGATGTGTGGCAGGAGGAGGAAATAGAGGGAGGAAAGTCCAGTCTCCAGCCCTGGGAGACTCAGGTGATCATAAAGAAGCCAAGAAGTCTCCTGTGCGTTCAGCAGCAGCATTTGCTTCTCAGGGGAGAAATGCAGGTGTAGATAGATGTGGAGCATCCCATCACCCTGCCACTGCCTCTGTAGCCTTGCACTGGCATCTGGGGACCCCTGAACCCCTGGAACTTCTCAGCCAGTGTCTGTAGGGAAGGGAACACCAGCAGTGACACTTTAACTCTGTAGCCTGCACTGACATCCTGTGATCAGGTACCTGCTTCATGCCTACTGTTAACGGTGATTGCATGGGCAGCACCACTAACATTATAGGTCCATTAATTAATTTCTAAATGGTGGTGGAATTCCCCAGGGAGCGTGTACAGTATGAGGACTCTATTAATTCATCTCGATTAACATTATCACAATGAATACCAAATGAATTCATAACGATCAGCCAATTATTTAAAAGTGTGACAGATGGGATTTTCGTAACTTAGAAGTGCACTCAGGCGGTGCTGGCTGATCTTCTGATGCTGGTGCTGCATGAGGACAGCTTCGGAGAAGGGCAGAAAGCTGGTGCATTGGCAGTCAGGAGATGTTTGGGGTAAAATCCCCGTGTAGGGAAAACTGGAATAACTCCCCTGGTCCCCAGATAAAGGTCTCTCTTGTTATAAACCGAAAAATTCGCAGTGTCTCACAGCAGGTTTGGAGGTGCCCTAGTGTTGTCCTAGACCTGAAAGTGAGAGGTTAGATCTCACTAAACTTTGATTTCAAGCAGCTCTTGAGTTTCATGTGCGACATCCACCTGTTCTGTCAAAAAAAAAAGGTCTCCTTTCCATTGCATCCGTCCTGCAGAGTGATGCTGGGAAGAAGAGGGGTGAGGGTCATGTTCGTACCCAAAAACCTGTGTCAGAAAGGTAAAAGGAAAAGTCTCTCCTGCATAGCTAAGAAGTTGGAGTAAAGGAGTAAGGAGTAAAGCTAAAGGAGTAAAGATACCAGGACCTCTTGGGCAGCTGATGGAGCTCTGGAAGGGTTTGATCCCAGCACCTGGGGAATCTCCAGATAAACGTGCCAAGAGCAGATATGGAGGGATGGACCTTCTTGACCATGTGCTCCAAGAAGGAGCCTGGCCAGGGCAGATGATTCAGTGTACCCACAGAGGAGGGAGGCAAGGGGTGGCCATGGGGTACTGCTGGAAGGACAGGGGGTTGCTTCAGGGCTACGAGGCTTTGCTTTTGCAGTCAGGTCTTCAGGATCTTGGCTTAAAGAGGTGAAAGCCTGAAGAAGTGGAAGGTTCCTTCTGACACATGCATCTCTTCTTACTGCTCCCTGTCAAAAACATTTAGAATAGATCCTGATGCTGTGTCCGTGGTGAATGAGCCTCATGGGCTCTGAGGTATTGCAGCTATAATAAATAAGCAACTGGGAGCATTTTTCCCCCATGAATTACTACCAGCTGTGTGAGGCTTTGGTTTTTGTACTCTGTCTCCCACTAAATACCGGATAGTCAACAAAATTAAGATTACCATCAGGGATCTTGACTAATGCAAGGATTATTATTGTGGGGGTGGCTGTTTGCATCCAGAAGCCTAACTCTCTCTGCTTGATCTGTTACTCATTAGAGTCTAAGGTGTCTGTGTATCAGCAGCCTTCTATTTTAAAGGGAAAAAGTGGAAACTGCCTTTGAGTTTGAGAGGCAGAGGTCTTGTGAAGAGGTGGGAGTAAACACCGAGGGTCTTGGGATAAAGACATCTTGCACACGATGCTGTGAGCTGGGGTTAACTGTAGAGGTGAAGGGGTCATCGCAGACTACAAACCCCACGGCCTGGCGTTGCAGTGCGTCGTTATCTTGTGTGACGAGGCCCCGGCCCCACCATTGCTGGCAACGCCGCCGGATCGCACAGCGAGCAGGAAATACCAGCGAGGAGCCCTTTCTCATGCTCCCGCCGCCCGCCCTTGGACGGCTCACAGGGAGCTGACGTTGGGAACCGGAGCAGCCTGGCCCCGCTCCGTCTCCTGCCTCTGGACATGAGCAGCTCCTCGCATGAGCCAGGCTGGCTCCAATGGACCTGCTGGGCTGCCCAGTTTCTTAACTGGGAGCCACCACTTGAGGAGCTGAATTCTGCAGCCTGAGTGTGCTGCGGAGCATTGACGGTGATGTTTGATGCCGACTGGGTGAAAATTATCTTGATGCATGTCCACTGAGAAGGTCGTAGCCCATCTGGAGACCAGAAGGCTGTCCCCCACAGCAGCCGCAGCTCAGGCTGCATAACTGACCCCCAAAGATCGTTCCTAAATCCAAGTGCAGATACCATAACAGTGGTGACTTGCCTCCATCAGCTGCTGTGACATGATCCAGAGTCATGCTCTGAGGATCCAGGACATCTTCTGTCCGGTTGCACGCCTGATCTCTGACTCCGAGACTTCATTAAACTTCACAGCCTGAGATAATTCTTCCTCTGTGTTTGCGGGTTGGGTTTTCCCCTCTCTCTTGCGCTGCTGTCGAGCTGAGGGATTTAACCTGGGAGGGGATGGACTTGCAGCGTTGTAGGGAGCAACTCTAGTCTGCAGCTCGGAGACCTCCGCTCGTGTCCAGGGAGCCGCTCAGATAATTCACTTAGTCCAGAGGGACCAAAGTTTCCTTGTGTTTGAACCCTGGGGTGACTTGGAGCTCAGTTCCTGCACTAACCCAGCGGTCATTGAGCTGTGCCTGATCCCCCACCATGGCTCTGCTCCCCCCTGCCATCCCAGCTCCTGGAGCATCTCTTGGGACCAACAGGAGCAAGAGGAATCTGGGGAGAAAGAGCAGGAATTCAGGTCTCCAACCCGCTGTCCAAGTGAGTGTAAAAGCAGGCAAGTGGCCATACCCCAGTGAAGGGGCAGAGTTCAAGAGCATGGTTATTTTTAGTAATAATTTTGGAATGGAAAATGTCTTTCAGCTTAATGAGCTTGTTTCTTATATCCTTTTAAAGTGCTGCTCTTTAAACCAGCTGGTTAAATGATGCTGGGTTTGTTTTTTGTTTGGAAGGGTACTCTTAGGTTGAGAAAAAGCGTTTGGTTGATGATTTTTCTCTCATTACTTTAGCAACGTTGCTGTTTGTTTATACTTCGCAGTTTCTGTCTTTTGAGAGTGAAGTGAGTTTTGTTTTCCAGCGCTGTTCCTCATGTGAAGAAACTGCATGCAAAGGTTTTAATCCACTTTTTAACACTCCATTTAATTGAATTTACATTTTTTATAACATCACAGGAGTATTTTGCCTATCTGAAAAATGCCGTATTCAATTGAAGTGTTGGAGAAAACAACACCATTTATTTCTCGTACCTCAACTTTTGAGGTTAGTTGCTGTAGCAGAAAGCTGCATCTTTGATAAAAAAGGGAGGCACATGAAAGCAAAGCAGAGGAAACACTGTCTGAATTAGTTTCCTCAGCTATCGTGGCATTTTCGATATAAACAGGTACCTCAGGCATAAGCGCTTCAAGATGTTGATGATACACAGCTAAGATGGAGCATCATAAAAAGGCAGCAGAGCCTAATAAGTTCCATGGCTAGTGAAACGGAAATCCCCAATAACCCCCCACCCAGCACTTCAGAAATAAAGCAGCCACCCACTCCTAGGCTCAGAGGAGACTGAGCAGGTTTTTGGGCCTTGGAGGCCACCAGAGCCCCCAGGCTCTCCAGGAGGAGGGTGGTGTGTCCTAAAGATGCAGGGACATGTTCCCAAAGTCCATCCAGGTTGGAGTGATATGGGAAGCAGCAGCATCCTTGTTTGTTGTGTGGATTCCTGTATCTGCTGGGGAATGGCAAGGAGCAAAGGGAGTGAGGTGGGAGAGGATCAGGGAGTGCTAAGAAGAATGGGAGAGCCAAGGCCAAAAAATGAGTCTTCCATTCCCCAGCACCTTTCACACTGTCCAAGAACAAGGCTGAGCATCGGTGCCTGCTCCCGCGATGCTGGGCTCTCCGTGCCCAAGGACTCCAGATGCTGGAGAAAACCCCATTCAGTCCATTTTTGGTGGGTGTGAATTATCCTTCCCCCTCCTCTTCCATGAAGAGGAACAAACTCCAGCCAGTCATCCACAAGGATGGATTTTCCTCTGAAACAAGCGCTCATCTCTGGGTAAGTGGTTATTAGGAGCTGTCGTAGCCTCCAGCTCTTTCCCAGCAAATAAGCAAAGCTGCCATGCTCCTCCTGATGGGAGTCTCAGAAATGCCTCTGCCTCTGTGGAGAATCCTGTCTCCTCTGTGTCTCTCCCTCCCCTTGTTAATATATTCCTACAGCACAAAAGTGCGGTGCCCTGAGCGTGGCAGTGCCTGTGGCGGGTGGCCATGCCATGACGTGGGAGACCTGGCTGCAAGCGCCCGTGTTGCATCTATGACAAGGCTTTAAAAACAGAGCACGTGCCTGATGTCTGTCTTTCTTCTTCTTCTTCTTCTTCTTCTTCTTCTTCTTCTTCTTCTTCTTCTTCTTCTTCTTCTTCTTCTTCTTCTTCTTCTTCTTCTTCTTTTTTCTTTTTTTTTGATCTAATTAGTCTGCAGATCACAGCATCGGGTTTCTCCTCACAAGCCTGAGGTTTAAAAAGCAAAGAACTTTTGTTGGAGGATGGAATTCTGGGATGTTCACACTTCTCAAAGAGCAGGGACTTAACGACGTTCATCACAAGGCTTGTGATGAAGTAGCAGGAGTTGGGGACGCTGCAGTGGTTTCTCAGCAGTGTCTTCCAAGTCCTTCCCAGAACCTCAGTGAGCAGCTTGTTCTCCTTCAGCAGCTGGAAAGTTCATTACTCAACCACAGCCACCCACCCTGGTTGGTTTGGTCACCTGAGCTGGTTGGTTGCTCACTTTGCAGTGGACTCAAACCTGCTTATGTAGCCATCAGATGCTGCACCACAAGCAAAGGCAGGGTGTCTAGTCGTGATGTGTACACCAGCAGAGGATGGATCTGGCTTTTTTGTACAGCAGGCCTCAGAATCAGGCAGCTGAGGCTCATGTGCAATCCACGAGATGAGATGTTTTGGTTCTTAAACACAGAGAGGTCACCAAGAAGTGTTCTTGACACATGGGGCTCTCTTATCTTGCTGTATCATGGCCTGGGGATGTGCAGATGGATGGGAGAAGCTTGAGATGAAAAATGACAGCAACTGGCCTTAGGCAAGTACAGGCCAAATCAAGCAGAATGACATGAGAGCCTCTTCATCAGGTGCCATGGAAAACAGAGGTTTCTGTCCTTGGCTCGGCTGAGACATAGCTAGAGGAGGTGGGGCTGCCTCTCAGAGCTCTTTGACTACAACATCTTTTTTTTTCCTCGAGTGGAGTGCAAGGTTTAAATGCTTCCCTTATGTTAAGAAAATCAGACTAGAAAAACCTCTCAACCATATGAATCTCCTTGAAGAAAAATTAAAACATTGGCACAGCCATCAACCCAAGAGGAGAGCGCACAGAAGCTCATCTCTGAAAACCCAACGCGGCAGACGGGGCTGGTGTAACAACGGCTTTGCCTCATGGGAGAATGTTTTTTGGGTCTCAGCAAGCAATGTGCCTGGCTCACCTCCTGCACTGCAGATGAATAGACCTGCACCAAGTACCACCATCATGACCAGAAAAATCAACATTGCTGGGAACAGCACAGTCCTAAGAGTGGATCTCATCTAACACCTGCAGCCTGAGCAATGGTGATGTGGAAGGACAAGGACATGAGCTCCTCTCGATGGCTTCCCTGCATCCACCCCAGACAAGCCCCGTAGCTTGTCCAGACAAGCCCATCTGCTGAGGCACTAATGGAGTGTGATGGGAGATGAGAGGGTCATGGTGGTCTTGCAGAGCCCTTGCCAGTCCTTCCCTCCTCCTAGTGAGCAGCAGCTCTGCCCGCAGCACTGGGGATGGGTTCTCCAGCTTTCCACCTCATTATCCCCATCTTAGTGCAGGAGGAGCAAGACAGCCCAGCAGAGGTTTGGGAAGGTCCTTGTAGGTCATGCTGTGAAGTGGTTTGTTATCACAGGCACTCGGTGGTTTAATCCTCTTCCTGAGGTCTCCTCTCAGACAGAAGCTGGATGTCTCCTTACCCACCCAGCTAAGCCAAAGGGCACAGTGTGGAGGGGACATGGATGATGAGCAAGAGATGGGAGCCAGCAGCAGGACCAGCTCCTTTGAATTGTCATGCTGTGTCCTTGCTAATCCTCTGAAGCATCACCTGTGAGGCAGGAGGGTGAAGCATTTTGTGACCTCTCCAGAGTTGAGAATATTTATTTTTTCTTAAGTATACATTGATTGTGCCACAAGGGAGAATTTAGTCAGTCACAGAACCTTCGGGGTTTTTTGTCTTTATCCTATGAGTTCAGAATTTACATGAAAGGAAAATCCAGCAGAAGCAACAAGAACCGAATGATATAATGATCTTTGTTTCTAAATTTTACTGTGTTACAGGGATGGAGCACCATCCATCCCGGCCCACAAGACTCCTGGGAAGCCGAGAAGAACAAGGTATTCCCATTTCAATATTACCAGACAAGCTGCCATGCAGCTACCACATTTGTATTTCTCTTTTTAGATAGATAAATAAAAAAACAAAGCCACAAAGAAACCCAGCTCCCAGGCCAAATCCACTTGAAAAATGTATTTTTGCCATCTCCACTGTGGATTTTTTGACTAATCCCCAGTGGGAGTGGGGAGTAGACTTCAGAGGTGAGGTCCTAGGTCTTTATGGTGAGGGGTCTTCTCACTATTGAAGATTTTCCTTCACACAAATGTCCCGTATTGCACGATTTTTCTTAAAAAAGCTGATTTGCTTGAGTCCTTGCTCCTTCTTTCCCTCTCCCTACCCCACCTGCTATTTTTCCCGACATCTCAAGAAACACTTTGGCTGCATCCACGGAGATGTCCATGTCTCAGAACCCGTAATTTACAAGCATCTTGAATGTCATCTGCAAATCCCCGTGCCTTTCAGGACAATGTGTTGGGCTTGCCACTTGTATGATGCTTCAGGGTGAATCTGAAACTAGGAAAGTGGAGATGCTGGATTTGATTAATTCAATCTCTGGATCCAAAAGAAGGACACACTTGGAAGAACAAGGTGACACTAAGATGACCACTGGAGGGGAGTTCATGTATGCACTGACAACTGTAACCCAAGGCCACTCACAGAGCTGTTGCAGGAGCGAACCTGTTGCTCACATGAAGAATGAAGCTGTTCCCACTTCATTCCTCAAGCTGCCCGTAGGGAGAGAAAATAGGATCTACAACTGAGTCAACATCTAGAGGAGTCACTGCCTCACAGGCATCCCCAAAAGCTACATCCAGCAGCTAGGGTTGGGCAGGTGTCCCATGTCGTTTCTAAGTGAAGAACAGGTCGGGTTCATAAACACCTGGTAACACGAGTCCTGCAAGCAAGCAGCAACAGAACTTCATGTAGTAGTCAACTTGTCCTGCAGATGCACACCTTGGTGAAGACCTCTGCTTGAAGCTGCTTCTGAGTGGGAAAGGAGGATAATGACGTCTCTAAGCTCAGCACTGGGAAACAGGCACTGCTTTCCAGCATTCCAGAGAGCCAAGGATATGGGATGGATGGAGGTCATCCAAGCTGCAGGGGGCGGATTGCAGAGTGATGCCTGGCTTGTCCTGGCTTTGGAGA
The DNA here is from genome assembly GCA_907165065.1 of Caprimulgus europaeus. Next base: position 3,781,396 of record OU015545.1, on the reverse strand, counting down.
GGGCTGACTGGTCTTGGAAACAAGGGGGTAGCAAAGCAGGTAATGTTTTCCCTGTCAGTGGCTTGGTTCATCTTTGGACCTGACATACTCGGTGTGAATACACCATCTGCTCTGCCTGGTGTGTCTTTGCTGTGGCAGCCAGCTGGGCAGGGGAGAGTGTTGAGGATTTTGGGTAGGATGGCCCAACTTTCTGCTGACCAGCTCCTCAGTGGGCAGCAGCATCAACTTTCTGATGTAGCAGCTCCAAGCACAGATCAATAGAAATAACTACTTATATGTATAATCTCTTTACGTCTGTCTCTTCCATCTATCATTCATATCATCTAGATTCAGCCTAATCACTAGCAAACGCTGTCGTGATGACCTGTAAGGTTCATTCTCCTGTAACGCTTCAGATGTATCTGATTCTTCACCCCCAAGAATGTGACTGTTGGTTTTGATGAGGTTGAGATTTGCAGATTTAAGGTTTTATGCAGCCACTGTCTCCCCAGACCTCTGCAATGCTTTTGCACAAATCCCAGCATCCAACTAAGTCATTGGCAGCTGAGCAAGAGGACGTGTTTTTTGGATTAACACCCCTTCCCAGAGAAGCAGTCCCGGTGGTGGAAGCTGTCCTTGTGTGGTTGATCTCAGAGCGAGGAACCATGCTTTGTACCTTTATCCTTGAAACCTGCTGTGACTGTGCATCAGGTCTTTGGCATTTAAGTCATTTTATAAAATCTCATTTGTTGAGGTTTTGCCTTTCTCTTAGGCTTTTCTGTTATTTAGTAGGTGTTTTATCTTTTCTAATGTGCCCAAAGGAATTTTGGTGCATCTGTGCTGTTGAGGAAGGGTTGGCATTAAGCAAAAACGTCTATCCTTTTGATGACTGAGTAAGCAGCAGTTAGGGGTGGAGGGAGAAATTTAAGCAGGATTTTATGTTGGCCTGGAAAAGCGAAGAGAAGAATCCGTGCCAGACAAGAGCCAGATGGACAAAAGCCACGACACGAATCTGAGCTCTGACAGCAGCAGTCTACCTGGCTCTGGCAGACCAAGCAGAAAACGTTGCATGGGCCTTGGGAGCCCCTGCAGCCCATAAACTTAAGAGTGGTTTGCAAAAAATAACCTCTTGGTATTTTGCATAACAGCTTTCACATGAAAGGAGTCTGACCACTGTTGATGGGGCTGATGCAGGAGGGGAGGGTGAGCAGTGGAAATCAGCCCCAGGCCTCCGCATGCTGGGCTGGAGCTGGATTAATGGGATCAGCGACCATATAGGACTCTTTTAGCATGTGTTTTAATTTCCTGGTTTTAAGAAATAACTTTTATATTCCAGGTTTGGGGTTTTTTTGCACTTGGCATAGAGCTGGTCCTACTAGACACCTAAAAAGCCTTACTGTGTTACAGACAGCTCTGATTTCCCTAGAACAATACCTGTGCCCCTGCTGCTTTCTCTTAACTTCACATAACCAGCTTCAAATTTAGCAGAGAGGTAAAGAGTTAGGATAATTGTCAATTTTCCATTACTGAATGCCTCATTCAGTCCTCAACAAAGGGCTAGAGAAGTTCAGGGAGTTGTCTCTCATGACCAGTGTTGGAAACTCCTGTTGCTTGGGCTGCTCTGGGCTAAAACGTACTGTGGGAAACAAAGTTGTATGGAAAAGCGTGTGATTTAGAGTATGGAACATGATGATTGAGAGAGAGAGAGAGAGTTACCCATGTAACTGTCTGTGTAAATCTACTTCCCAGGTTTAGGGAAAGTCTGTCTGCTGGTTTCAAAGTGAGATCATTATAAATAATAATGCTATTAGCATCTAATAAGCATTTTTCATCTATGCACTGTTCAGATGTTAACTCATCAGCATGTGACATCCTTCTGGCTAGATGATGCCTACCACACAGGATTTGGGACAGGTCTCTCCTGTTGCCCAGGGACAAAGGCAGGATAGTGTTTTGCCTGGAGCGGTGCTGGCAGATCCCTGCTCCCAGCTCCTGTCCCACGGTAGCACCATCCTACCACGGAGCCTTGTGGCACTCATTAGCATCACTGCTGGACCAGGAAAATAGGTTGCAGGATGTGACCTCCACAGAAATTCAGCATTAACAAGCTCAGAAGATTGTTGAACTCTAGACTTATGCTTTAAACTGACTGATTTATCTTTTTTTTTTAGGATTCTTTTATGTGATCCCTTCACCCATCCATTTCCCTCTCCCTTGATGATTCGCTATGTTTCTTCGTTGCTTTTCATCACGTCTTTAACCTTTTTGCTTCCAGGACTTCTCTCTCTGCAGAAGGAGGAGTTTCCCAACACAGGCCAGGTCTGAGCAGGAGTCTCCCTCGCTGTGTTCCCAGGGGAGCGCACACGGAGCTGCTCTCCCAGGCCAGGGCTGCTCGGTGGCTTCCCCAATCCTCCTTGGACACCCCTTGGACTGCTCAAACCTGAGACCCGCTGACCACACTGGTGGAAAAACAAGTCATCAGATGTGTGTGTGTGCTCAGGTCACAAGGACTGAGGATGCTTTAGGTTTTCATGGCTACGCCACACCCGTAGCTCCGTGTATCTTCAGGGTCCCAGCTCAGCCTGTGACACTGTGGCCAGGAGCCCAAGGCTGACACTGTCCCTTCTCTGTCCACTTCCAGCCGTCCAGGAGGAGAGGCAGCGAGGGAAGGACCGCAATGAGAATGAAGTGGAGTCAACAAGTACTGCTAACGAGGACATGCCTGTGGAAAAGATCTTGGAAGCTGAACTTGCCGTGGAGCCAAAGACAGAGACGTACATTGAAGCAAATATGGGCTTGACGCCGAGCTCGGTAAGGCAGCTTTCCCTTTGGCCCCATCCCGGGCACACGGGGCAAAGGGATGGTTTGTGGGGCCTTGGGATTGACCGAGAGCAGCAAGCCTAGGTCAGAGAGGGGTTATCTTATGGGAAAAGAAGTAAGCAGAGCTCAGAAATGCAACTTCTTAGCTCTGCTGTAGACGCCCTGTGTGAGCTTAGATGGAAGCATGAGGAAGGCAAACCCCCGTGCAACCACCAGCACTGGGGTTTTTCTGTCTCATTGCCATAGCAAAGAGATACTGTAAGTAATAATTAGAAAGACTCACAGAGAAGATTTGATTTTAGTTAACAGCCCTTAGTGCTAAAAGGCAAGGAGACACTCCATGCTCTGAAGAGCTCAGAGTCCAATCAAGCCAATAAACAGAGCTGTGCAGCTGAAGTACAAAGAGATAAGAGTTGTAAAACTGGGGTGTGACTTTTAAAATGCAGAATTATACAGCTACTTGGCTCGAAGAAAATAAAACCTGGAGAAGGTGGCTTTCAAGTTCCTTTCCCAAGCTTGCATTATAACTGGACCTGCTCGAAGCAACCAGGCTGTAACAGGACCTTGTGTAAACAAGAGATAGCTGACAGGAAAGTAGGAAGAGAGTGAGAAGCTGTGGTGAGGGAAGCTGTCTTGGTTCCTTTCCTAAGAGATTCCCTTATCCGCAGGCTATAGCCTTGCTTAGAGAAAGCCTCCCTGCAAAGCAGCTACCTCCAAATGTGAGAGGCAACTTCTCTGAAATTCTGTTTGTGGGACAGACCCTATGCAAAGCCCTCATAAAGAGCCCTGTTGCAGAGAAAGTACTTGCTGCCTAGACGGCAGCATTTAGGACCCAATTCCCATTCCTCAATAGCCCCTTGTCCTGTGAAATTATTGGGAATAGAGGAAAGGTAGGACTGCAATTGGGGCAACTAATATAGCAATAGGGTCAGGATAATTACCCTCGGCCCCGGGTACACTGGGGAGCCCTGGGGTACTGAGGGACTGGGAAGTCTCAAAGCAAAGAGTTAGAGGGCAAAAATAAATTGCCATGTGCTGTTGTGTGTGTGCTTTTGGGGCCAGAGTCAGCTGCACAGGTTTAATTTCTCATTTGCCTTACGGCAACGCCTTCGGGCAGGCACCCACCATCCCGTGGCACGCTCTGTTAGCGGGGCGGATATCGCTGCTGCCAGGGGGTCATCGGGGCTGCGGAGGGTATAAATTACCCCAGGACCCTGCTAGCTATTGCCAGGCTTGCTGCTGGGGAAGGGAGAGGCTGGAGTGAGGTGACATCCATCTCCTGGCTGCCCAGCAGTCCTTCAGAGGAGCACAGCTAACCCAGGAGAGCAGGATCATGCTGAAATTTCCCTATTGCTCTGTGCTAAGTGTCTGTGAGGCTGAGATGATGAAATGCAGCTATTTCTGGGAAGTGGAAGGACTCGGCAGTATTTATTTTCTGCTACAATAATACTTTATCTCCTTCTTCATATGAGGCTGGAGGATTGAGCTGGGAATACCTTATCTGGCAGGGCTTGACAGGAGATCTCGGAGTCAGGCTGCTCCTTGTAGGAGTCTACATCTTGACTGCCTCTATGGGGTGATGCTCTTTTTGGTCTTTACCTACAAGGACACTTTATGGCTGACTTGCCAAGTGAGGCTTTTCATCCTAAACCTTCCTACTACAGACAGAGCCAATTCCTAAGTGCAGCTCTCCAGAAGCAGACACAAGGCCATGATGCTCCCCTGCATTTGAGAGCCGGGGCAACGATGCCCACCAGCCAGAGGGTCCCATCACCACAAAGCTCTGAGGGACTTTTTTGGAGGAGGCAGCTCAGCCATGGTTAACGTAGGGCTCGGAGAGACTCTGACAGTTTTCAGGATTAAAAAGACTTCAGGGGAGTTGTAGCCAGTGTTGTGCTGACTTGAAAACAAACCCCAGAGAGCGAGCTGAAATAAATGGCTTTGTCTGGCACTGCCTCTCCTCAGCCTCTTGTAGCAAATTGAAAGCCGGTTCCTGCATAATTCAACATGCATTACTGCGAACAAGGATGTGTGTTGCATCTAAATAGAAGCAGGAGGCTTGTTGAAATGCTCTATTATTGTCAAGCGGCTTCCGTCCGATGAGGTGACATTTGTAGCAGGTTTAGCAGATGTATGGAGATCAGCAGCTCGCAGTGACGAGGCCACCGGATGAGGCGAGGGAAGACAGAGGAGCTGCCCTCCTCCCAGCCCTCCCCAGAGAGCCTGTGTGATGGAAAGGCAGACAGATTCAGTCCCTAATAGACACAGAGTAAAGCACAAGCTGTTTTCTATTAACCTGGTACGTTAGATCATAGAATCATAGAATCCCAGACTGGGTTGGGTTGGAAGGGACCTTAAAGCTCATCCAGTTCCAACCCCCCTGCCATCAGCAGGGACACCTTCCACTAGACCAGGTTGCTCAAAGACTCATCCAACCTGGCCTTCCACACTTCCAGGGAGGAGCAGCCACAGCTTTTCTGGGCAACCCGGGCCAGTGTCTCACCACCCTCACACCAAAGAATTTCTTCCTCAGATCTCATCTAAACCTACCCTCTTCCAGTTTAAAGCCATTAAATAGATTGTTCTCTTTGCGTCCCTGCATCTTACTCCAGCTGCGCTGAACGCTGGTGGTGAGCTGGAGAACTCCAGCGCTTGCAAAGATGTTTCCACTGTGCTGTGCCAGGCTGGGATGGAGATGGCAGGGGGCTGTAGGAGTTCACACCCTCCTCTCCCAGATGCTCTCGTGTCTGTGACTGTCACCTTGTGCCATGCTCCCCTGGCTGCTCTGAGAGCAGAGATCCCAACTCTGGTTGAGGGAGGTCCCTCTGCTTTGCCAGGCTGGCACTGATGCTGATTTCTTCCACCGAGGACAGTGTGGAACCCAACTGTGGCGCTTCAGCATGGCCTTCAGAGCTGGTGAAAGGGGAGGGCAGGAGCCGTTCCAGCAGCTCTGATACCTAAACACGTTGCTGGTGAATTGTGCTGCTCTGGGTACATGACCTGGGAGGGGATCTGTAGCTCTGGCCTGTCACCTTGATTGACACTGGAGAGGATGGGGTATGTTCATGGTTTGAAGCCCATGATGGGGAAAGGGGAGTACAGAGGGGTATGATCCCGGCGGGTGGCATAGACAGGATGGGGAATAGTGCTGAGCCAGGCAGAAACCAGCTGAAACAGGGGGATCTGGCCCTGTGAATCTGTTCTCCTTCTGTCTCGGGTGGTAGGAGAGTGCCAAGACTTGGTGTTTTGATGACCATCACTAAAACACTCACTTGAAGTAATTGCCCCCGTGAGGCCCTGATAACAGCTCTTCAGCCGCTGCAAGTAGCTGCTAATTGCGATGGTTGTCTGGCTGCTGACCGTAGCAAAAGGGATAAACCCTGTAAGAGGTTCCCACATGTAAGGGAGCACGGCTGCAGGATTCCTCCATGCTGTGTGTCCCAGCAACTGCCAAGACCCCATGTGATCCCTGTCAGAAGCTGGGGACTGGCCATATGCCCTGGTCATACCTGTCCCCAGGCAGTATGATGGGGTGTGAGGATGGGTTTTCCTCTGCCCCATGTCCCCAGCAGCCATGAAGCTGGGCTCCTGCAGTGTAAGCACCACCTCAGATGGGCTCCTGGCTGCTGAAAGGCAAAGCCTGTAACTGAGAGGTGTTATCCCCATTAGCTCTTAATTGGCCTTTGAGCAGCTGGTTTCAAGTCACCATTTTCTGGAAGATGTCTCCAAGCTCCAGTTTTCCAGGAGGATCAGGTGCCTGTGTGTCCTTTCATTCTGTCACACTCCGGCACTGTGCCCTTGCTATTTACTGCAGGAGTGGATTTGCTTACTGTGCATGGGGAGGGTTTCTAGCACCGCCTTGCAGATCCCCTCCTGGAGACAGACAGGGCCCTTTCAGACTGCAGGGATGATACTTTTAGCTGCCTCTCAGGCTATGGTGATTAAGTTCTGCCAGGAACCACAGTGGTGGTTCCAGGAACTGCCATCCGAGGTGTAATTGAAGGCTGAGCCCCAGTATGAAGCACCAAAGGTTGGGCACAGCTTGTGCTGTCTGCAGAGCAGCAGTGATACAGCCTGGGCTGGGAGACCTGAAGTCTGGCTTGCTGCATCAGAGATGGTGACAACCTGCCCAGAAGCAATCTCTGATAAAAGCTTTGGTAAAGCCAACTAACTTCCCTAAAATACTCCTTTCATCGGGCTGTGCAGGCATTTGTTGCTTCATGGGTCAGGTTCTCCTGGAGCACAGGGTCTCCCATAGGTCATGTCCTGCTCCGAGGTATGCTGGGCTCCATCACCATCCTACCCCATGGGAGCTGGGACACCTGGGCTCTCCTGCCCACCTGGACTCTCTGCCTGGCTGCTCCAGCTCGCTGGACAAACTCAGACAGCTTGAAGTTGGTGATGTTTCTATAGCTTGGGCCAAGGGTGTCCCTTCTGACCCTTTCTGCAAATGCTTCTGAATGCTGACGTTCTCTGTGTTTCCAGTGAAACAACCCTGCAGAGCTCCTCCTCACACCCAGTTTTCCCACCCTATTTTTTTTTTCACACCCTATTTTCCTGTGTTTTCCTGTTTAGATTGGATGTGAAGAAGAATTTCTCTCCTGAAAGGGTTCTGAGGCATTGGAAGGGGTTGCCCAGGGCAGTGGTGGAGTCCCCATCCCTGGAGGGATTGCAGAGTCGTGTAGACACAGTGCTGAGGGACATGGGTTAGTCGGGGACTTGGCAGTGTTGGGTTAGTGATTGGACTCGATGATCTTAAAGGGCTTTTCCAGTCAAGGCAATTCTGTGAAACCCCATCTTATCTCCCTTTGCTGGGGAAAAGCCCAGTCCCTGCTCACCTCTCCTTCCCCAGGGAAGAGCCCCAGCTCCCTCAGAGCGAGATTCCCCTTCACTTGCACCCCTTGGGGAGCTGCTGGGCAGAGCAAGGAGGGAAAATCTCTGAACCGATGCTCCCTGCTCCTCAGCTGCTCTGCTGAACACGAGCCCATTCCCATCCATCTCTGCATGCAACAGGTGAAAATACTTCGAAGGCGGGTGCTCCTCAGCTTGCCAGATGCTGGTTATTTTAAGCCTGGAGAATGGGAGACATTGGCCACTGAGGCACAGAGTTTGTGCCAGGGGACAGCAGAGGGGACCAGGCAGGGGTGGCACTCAGCAGCATGGTCCTCATCTGCCCAGCCTGGGAGTGGAATTTGCCGTAACACAGCCAGCTGACGGTGAGGAATGGCCTTGACCTGCTGAAACCCAGACTTGCTGGAGGGAGAGGTTACACTGGTGTTCGTGTCTGCTCTGCCTCTGAATTCACACCCCTTCCCTCTGCGATCTGGGGTGAAGTAAACACTCCTCCTCCGATTTGAAAACTGCTCTTTTAAGACATGGAAGAAAAATAATCGTATAATCAAAGCTGCTAGATATCAGCAGGGCTTACAGTGGGATATGTGGAGGGGCTCATACATCCCTGTCCAGAGAGGTAAACCCTACGTACACACTTGTTCTAGCAAGGTCTGTCTTTGCTGGGGTTAGACAGTCTCTTTGAGTTCCTAATCACAAGTCCACTTGAGCTGTTAGCAGTTCCTTTAAACAGGGATTTGGTGTGTTTAGGCTGACTGTCCTCCTTGAGAGCAGATGGTTTTTGTTACTGGATAATATTTCAAAGGAAAAGCTTTTTCTCTTTTTTCTGTAATGCCCCCTCTGGTGCTGGTTTATCGAGCTGGGAGCTGCTGGCATGGGGAACATGAGTGTTGAGCGGGTGCAGGAGCCTGCCCTTCCCTGAGCTGGTTTGATTCATTGGTCAGTGTGATGGATGTTGGGTCTCAACACTCCTGATTCCTGTTTTGGAGCTTGCTAAAAACTACTTAAAACCATCTGAAGGAGAAGCCAAGTCACCTCCTTTCCCTGTGAGTGATAATGTCCACTTCTGGGCTGCTCCCAACTTCGGTGGCCTTGCCTGCAGCAGGGAGACATCAAGACCCTTCAGCAGCTCCTCCAGCTTCTGCTTTTCTCCTTGCTCTGCCTTCTCCCAACCTTTCAATCTCCTTTTCTTGGCAGCCCAATGACCCGGTGACAAACATATGCCAGGCAGCAGACAAACAGCTCTTCACCCTGGTGGAATGGGCCAAGAGGATCCCTCACTTCTCCGAGCTGCCCCTGGACGACCAGGTCATCTTGCTCAGAGCAGGTGAGTGGGAACCATCTGGCACGGGGCCATAGGAGTGTTACATCTCACCGGTGACAGGTATTACGCTTAAATTTAGGTCCCGGCAACTTGAAAGTTGTTAACTGATTCTGAGTAGTAGCCTCTGTTAATTCATTTACTTAAATAGGATTTTAAAAGCCCCAAGGGGATGTGTTGCTGAAAGTGATCCAAAATATTGCACCAGCTGCCGATCAGCTGAAAAATGCCCCGGCTTCATCTCTGATGAGCGAGGCGCTCGGAGATGTGCGCTGGGTGATTGGAACCAAGGGAGCTACACGCTGCCTTCCTCCCGAGCTGAGACTTGAAAGACAAAGTGGGCTTGGAACTCCATGAAATTTCATCAAACTAAAATGTTTGATCATAATTAAAACCAGAAAGGGGAGAAAAATACATTGGCCTCCCTCTCCCACCCACCAAGATGAAAATAAAATTATCCGGGCTTATTTTAAATTTCCTTGTGCATCAGGGGGTCTGCAGGAATGGAGGCTTTGGGAAGTGAAAAGCCATGAGCTGTGAAAAGGATCTTCTTCCATCCAGTAAATTCAAGCCCTTGCCGCCGTGAGGTTGCACACCAAGACAAGGGAGGGCGAGAAATCAAGAGCAGAGCTCAAGGAGGGTGCATTTTAGGCATGAAGCTCTTTGCATAGCTCACATCATTAGATAAGTGATTAAAAAAATCTTTGGCTTGACACAGTGGAGAGTTTTGCTCTCTTGAACAAAGAGGGAGGCAAGTTGTCAGTGGGCCAAGTCCCATACCCTTCCTGGACAGCTCCTGATAGCCATTTGATGAAGATGCTCCTCTGACTTTTCCGTGGGTGTGAGTATTGCCAGAACTGTATCAGGGACCTCTCTGGAAAATAAAAGAAATGTATTTTTGAAGAGGATCTTTAGAGCCTCTTATGAGAGTGGATGAGCAGGGGAAACATCTCTATAGAAATCTTAGAGGGCTTTCTGCAAATATCACAGGGAAGAACTGGATTCAGACAAAAAGCTGCCTCTTTCTTTTGTGAAACAGAAACAAAACCCCCAACAAGAGTTCACGGTTTCCCTTTCTCTTTAGAAGAAGGCTAATGAAAGCTGAACTGGAAATTTTCTGACCTGATGTTCTCTCCTTTGTACTGGTGCTTGTTATGAGCAACTCTGAACTGGCATCCTGGAGAGGCAAATCCATGGGGCAGGAGGAGAAGGGGCTGCAGACCCCATCGCATCCTGGATCTCATGGTAGCTCTAACCCCATGGCCGTGAGGTGGGCTGAGCACCTGGAGCAGCTCTGACGGACTCATTGCCCCAAGTGTCTCTGCCGAGGCCTCAGATAACCTCCCTCAAGTCTTTTAACCAGTGGCTCTATCAATTATTGAGTGGGGGAGCGGCCTGCTGAGAACAGCTGCCCATGAAATATTTAAGTATTAAAATTTAGCTAAGAGCATCAGTCAGGCTCAGTCATGCATCCTTGGAGGCAAAATTAAGCAGAGCACGCATCTTTGGAGGAGCGGTGCTGGATGGGCCAGCAGGAGCTTTCCTCTAATCCTGAATCATTTAAAAAGCTTCCCTCTCCGAGCTTTTTGGAGAAGGAAACTCGACTTTTTAAGCCTGTTTTCCCTGGGTTTTCTTGTTTCCAAGCTTGCTACAGCTGAGACAGCAATAACCTGAAGTTTTCCCTGCATCGAGGCCAGCCTGGCAAAAGATGCTGAGCATCATGGCTCTACAGCTGCAGTTCATTTTATATGGCTGGTGGGGGAATGTGGTAGTGAGATGAATTAACATGATGGTCACAGCACTGCCTGGTGCCTTCTCCAGCCAAGAGGAACCAAAACATCCCCAGAGGCCACAGCCACCTCTTTGGATGAGAAAGGAGTCACAAGAGTCAAAGAAATCTGCTCTGCTTCTCCAGAACTCGGGCTGAAATGCAAAACGCTTTGGGCAGACTTGTTTGATCTCTGACTCAGATTTGCTGCCTGTGGTTGTACCCAATTTTTCCTGCTTGCCTCTTTATCTTGTCAACTCTTTGGGGATGCTCTGGTGAAAGCACCAGGTAGAAATAAGTTCCCCATTTCAGCTGAAACATCCCAGCTCTAAACTGGAACAATTCAGCTGGAGGATGCTGATTAATCCAGCGCTCCTTAGCTGGAATAAGCCCAGCACAGATGTCAGCAGCACCCCGCAGCCTCACCACTTTCAGATATTCTTGGCAAGCCAGAGGCTGGATTCGGCATTGCTGGGGATGTGCGGAGCTGCGGCAGAGGGGTGTTGGGTGATGGCCAAGAGTCAGGGCAGAGTTGTGAAAACTGGTGCCATGGAGGGAGGTTGTGAGCCTTTGGAAATGTTGGTTTCTGTTGTTTGGAGCAGCATGGAGGGTCTGTGAGTGGAGTTGCGGTGGGTCTGCGTGTGATGGCTGGGCGGAGGCACCCATGGCACCCACCTTTCTGTGGGTCTGGCTGCAGGAGGTCCTCCTCAGCCGTGGAGCATGCTTCCTGCAGGCTCCTGGTGCACTCCCACATCTTCTCCTCCATCCTCTTTGGGTTTCACAGTGTTGCAATCCCTCGGCAAGTGCCAAGCCTTGCCCAGTAAATAGCCAAATAAATGTTCCCGTGATTGGGGCGGAAACATCCTGTGGCCACTTAGGAAAGAGTGAACTTTATTCCTTGTCAACATTTCTACCCATCTATGCAACAGTAGGTAAATACAGCACACGTGGACCTTGTATTTATTCCAGTCAGTTGGAAAAGACATGTTTCTGTGGCAGGAGAGGAGGTGATAGATATTTTATTGCCTTTCCAGCCTAGGGGAAAAAAATAAAATCAAATATCCTGATGTTTCTAGGCCCTACCAAGCAGCGCTGAGTTCTGGACACCAGAACATTTTCAGGCCAGGTACATCAACCACGTGATGGTTGTTGCAAAAGACTCTCCCTGTCTTACTGAAGATGCCTCTCCTCGTTGAAAGTCACTAAAATTTACACCCTTCAAACTTTACAGCATTTCTTCTTGCTATGGGTTTATTTCAGACATTCTTGCCAGTAATGGGTTTAAGAATTTGAAGGTGCGTTAAATTAGGAAGGAGAGCTGGAGTGCAGGGATGGAGGTCGCATCTCCCTTCCCTTCCCCATTTATAACTAGGTCCTGTGGTGTCCAGGCTCAGAGGATGTGTTTTCCTATCTCCTGAAGTAGCGTGTCCAGTAACTAATAAGACAAAAACTGATTTCCAAGCAGCTGTTACTGGAGCAGTCAAAGGCAGAGGACATCCCTGTAGAGCAGCAGGTGAGAGGAGAGGACATCCCTTCCAGTATTTTTCTGTCAGAAGCAACAAACCTGCAAGCGAGAGTTTTCATGGTCCCGATTTACACAGCTGAATAATGGTGGATGAACTTTTGTGCCCCATTATGGCCTGAAAACGTGCCCAATTAGCTGATCTGAAGCGTTAATAGGTCTGTAAGTGCTCAGAGGCAGAGGGTATAAGGTCAGAGGGGGATTGCAGGGCTCCACACCCACTCGGAGGTTCACAGCAAGAGGAGCAGAGCAGAGAGCTGTTTGCTCTGGTGCCTGCAAGGTTTATAGAGGAAACTGCTTCCCTTATTAGCGTTGTATTTTTAGAGCATTTGTTCCTTAATGGTTTTTTCCTTCCCTGACATCCAAGAAAGGGTTGGCTCCCCTCTCCCTTCCCATAGCCAGCCATGCTCCTCCAGCAAAGGCAGTTCTCGAGCTGTTTCCTCCTCTCTTTTTAGCACCGAGGAAATGATGTTGCTGATTCCCAAACCTACTGAGAACCCCATGGCTCTAACCTCCAGCCTTGGTTGTTTTCTCCTCCCCCAGGGTGGAATGAGCTTCTAATCGCCTCCTTCTCCCACCGCTCCATAGCTGTGAAAGACGGGATCCTCTTAGCCACCGGGCTCCACGTGCACCGGAACAGCGCGCACAGTGCCGGCGTCGGGGCCATCTTCGACAGGTGGGCAGAGGGAGGGATGGACAGTGGGGAACACACCTCTGGCCACCTCTACCTAGACATCCCCATTTCTATCTCCGCACTGGTTTGCCTCTGTTCCCTGCATTGCAACCTGTTTGAGGGGTTGGATGGAGATGCATTGGCTTGTGGGCTCATGGTTGGTGGAGCCCAGGCTGAGGTGTGTCCATCCCGTGGTGTGTGTGGAAATGTCCTTGCTGCAGGCAACAATATTGAATCCCTCCTCTTAAACCTGCTGAAACCAACAGCCAAAAATACTCAGGGGGAAGGCTGCCCAGTACAAATCAAAGCCCCTTTCATGGGGTCCAGATGCCTTCAAATGTTGTGAGGAGGCTGCTCCTTTAGTTCTTTTCATCTTTAATTGGACCAAGACATGATTTTATTTTCACAATGAAAAAGCACCAAAAATACCCATCAGGTTCCACGTGCATATCCCGAGGGCTCCTTAATCTCGTGCTTTGGGAAAATGTTTTCAAGCCAGACTTCCAGGGTGTTTGACTCACAGTGTGGCTCCAGACGCCACTTAAACGGTGGCCGATTTCTCTGCCTGAGACTCATTGTGAGACAGCTTGATTGAAACCAAATCACCTTTGCTTCTTTACTTTGCAAGGAAATTGTTCTTCGGACCTGGGTGACATCATTTGTTTCCTCTGAGGTCATAAGTGCGAGATCATGACTTCACTGCAGACTCTTAACAGGAAAAAATTGGGCAATCAGTGGAAAATATTTCAAGACCGGCACCTGCAGTAAGAGCAAAGGGAGTAATAAAAATTACCGGCAGAGGAAATTGCTTTTAGATACCTGTTGGGTTTTTTTTTATTATTATTTTTTATTTTTAGGCAGCTTTCTCAGGTGCCAAATCTCTCAGTGAATGTATGAAGGCAGTTTTGATGCTCCCTGTTGTATCTCACAGGAACTATTGATGTTTGTAATGAGCTATTTTTGATACAGGAGGAAAATGAGGGCATATCCTCAGCTGGTATAAGCGAGCGCAATCCCATGACTTCATTAACCATGCACCGGAGGACCTCACCCTGGGTCTGACACCTGGGGGGTTTTTTCATTTCTTTTTGACACTGATGCCTGTGATTTCTGTGTCCTTTGCAGAGTACTGACAGAACTTGTGTCAAAAATGCGAGACATGCAGATGGACAAGACAGAGCTAGGCTGCCTGCGAGCCATTGTCCTCTTCAACCCTGGTACACACCGTTGCCTTCTCTCCAGTCCTCTCTTGGCTTATGCTCCGTCCTTTTGCCTCCTTCTCTTACCCATAAAGCTCCATTGCAAATAACCAAGGGCACCCAACTCACGAGGACAGGGCAAGAAGGAAGAGAGGCGAGAATGAAAGTCAAATTAAGTGCTGCACGGGCATCGACCACCTTACAAGCATGTCCTTTGCAGGTCAGGGGTGGATCTGGATCCATGCCCAGGGTTGCTCTCCCAATCTCCCTTTCCAAGCGGTTTTTCCCCCTTCACAGAGAGCAGCACAGTTTCACAGTCCAAAATATTCTGTGTGCAGGGCCCAGCCTTGGCCAGGACTCGGCACAGTCATCCAAGGAGATGGTGAATGCTGCTTTTGGAGATGACTCCTGCTGATGGGCTGAGTTCTCTGCTGAGCTTGAGGGGCTTTGGTTTGATAAATGTTACACAGTCTTCCTATTTTCAGTTTTACAGCAGTTCTGCAAAAAACAAAGTTCTGGAGCTTGTGCAGTTGTCCCTGAACAGGACCAGTAGATGTCCTTTCAGAGGAAAGTATGGGCTAGAGCAAAGTTAGAGCATGGACCTTATTGTCCTCTGTTTCCCAGTCTCAACATCCCAGGGCTTTTATTAACTGCATTTCTGGAAAAGCCTTCTGCAGAGCTTTTCAAAGCGGGAAATATGCTTATAAAATACACAGGAACGTTATTTTTTGTCTGCAGCTTGCTTAGTTTTACTGTGAGGGTGGTGAGGCACTGGCCCAGGTTGCCCAGAGAGGCTGTGGCTGCTCCTCCCTGGAAGTGTTCAAGGCCAAGTTGGATGAGGCTTTGAGCAGCCCGGTCTAGCGAAAGGTGTCCTTGCTCATGGCAGGGGGCTTGGAACTAGAGGATCTGTCTAGCTATTTATATTTTAGAGCAGGTCAGTCCAGAGCAAAAGCAGATGGCAGCTGAGGATGGACCTCCACATCTGCAGCCACCCCTTCCCCTCCCCATCCTCCCAGGAGCGTGGTTTGTGCCGAGCGCAACTCTTTCTCTGGCCTTTCCCACCGAACCCAGGCCAGGGCATTTCAGCAGGGTTTATTGCTGTTCCTTGGATTTGTTTTTCTACTTGACTTTTTTTTTTCTTTTCCCCCTTGCAATCGTCAGTAATTTATTGTCCGTAATTTGGGATTAGCCATATATGGTAAAAGAAGGGGAATCTGGAAAAGTTCCCATAGTGCATGTTCTTGGGGATATTGATTGCTTGACTGTCCCTTTCACCCTACTAAAACCAGATCCTCACCGTGTTGTGGGGACCTGCCAGAGCCATGGCTTTTCATTTCTTTCTACCATAATGCTTCATGTTGGATGAGAAATCCCACAAGCCCAGGACTTGAGGAGGATTTAAATCCTTTAAATGAGGGTCTGTGACCACTGGAATGAGTCAAAACGGTTGGGTTTGGGGTATGAGGTGGAGTAAAACAGATCTGTAGCCACAGGGCAAACCTTTCAGGGCTTGAGTGCTCCCTGAGAGGTGTCCCAAACACCTGGGGTTCAGACCCCACATGCCCGCTGTGCCCTGGTTTGGTGATGCCAGGAGGGATGGAGGGGGCTGGGAGGTGTACAGGGGGATCTTTACCCACCTGCAAAGCCTGAGGGTTTTTGGCTGATGGTCCTTTCATTGCCTTTCAGACTCAAAAGGTCTCTCCAACCCGGCTGAAGTGGAGGCCTTACGGGAGAAGGTGTATGCGTCGCTAGAGGCATACTGCAAACACAAATACCCCGACCAGCCCGGGAGGTGAGTTGTGGGCTGAGCCCCATCCTCCTGTAGCCTCACACCCCTCCAGAGCCCTGGGCAATGCGTGCTGCAGCCTGGGCAGGGTCCGTGTCCTATCCTTGGGGTTGCTGCACCTGCAGCGTGCAGGTGCTGGGTCCCTTCCTTTTAGGATTCTCTTGTTTCTATGTCTTTTGGGAGTGAAGAGTTCTCTGCAGAGAAACTCGCTCATTTCTACCTGCTTCAGCTGGGAACCTCCTTAGAAAATCCCCCTGTGAAGTGCAGAGAGGTCTTTATTCCTGCGCCAGTTAACACAGCCAGGACAAGGTTGGGCAGCAATGATGATGCTGAGACCTGAGGAGCTCCAGCTCCTGCAGCCACAGCAGTGGGATGAGCCCATGGGGGAAGGGGTATCATTTCCCTTTTGGCAACCACGGAGAGTAAACCACAGCAAAAATAAGACGCACACGGAGTTAATTTTCAGTGGCAGATGAGCATCATTGCTGGGAAGTGAAAGCCTCAATTGATGCTCTTTTCTCCCCTCCCAGCCTCCTCCAATCCAGCTGGGAATGGGAGGGGGAATTAGGAATGCTTTCCTGGACTGCTCAGGAGCTGAGTGGGCGCATTTTCCCAGTTAAAGCCTAAAGCTGGCAACTGCCAGTTCAGTTCCTGATAGTCATCTGAGAAACCAAGCAAAGCTCTGGAAGCTGCTGCTGGTGCGTATCGCTGCTGTGACATGAATATTGGGGAAAAACAGCCCAAGCAACTGGGATTTGCATCGTACCTGCATTCCTGGTCTTGTGTGTCTGGATGGTTAAAAAAAATGAAAAAAAATTATGCTCTTACAGCAATGAATGCAGTGGGCAGATCACACCCTCAGAAGTTATATTTGACTTATTTTTTCCCCCACTTTGGGCATTGATGAGCTGGCAAATGAAAAAAAAAGACACCTTGTAAAGGCGCTTCTTGGACGTTCATGGTTGGCTTGTGGCAGA